>CM051837.1:50446537-51696537 GCA_028451465.1 Erethizon dorsatum | reverse complement strand
CTTCTATACCTATTTTCTTCAGTGTTTTTATCATGAATGGATGTTGGATTTTATCAAATGCATTTGCTGTGTTTACTGAGATGATCATGTGATTTTTGTTCTTGCTTCTGTTTTTGTATTTATTGATTTGCACATGTTGAACCATCCCTGCATCCCTGGAATGAATTCTACTTCGTCATGATGTATGATTTTTTTCATGATTTGCTGCATTCTGTTTGTCTGTATCTTATTGAGGATTTTTGCATCTATGTTCATTAAAGATATTGGTTTGTAGTTCTGTTTTTTGGTTGGGTCCTTTTCTGGTTTGGGAAACAGGGTAATGCTTTCTTCTGGAAATAACTCTGGGAGTACTGCTTCCCTTTCAGTTTCATCAAAGAGTTTGAGGAGTACTGGCATTACATATTCTCTAAAATTCTTGTAGAATTTGGCAGTGAATAAGTTAGAACCTGGGCTTTTCTTTGTAGTTTTTTTTTTTTTTTAATTCTTCAATTTCACTGAGTGATATTGGCTTATTGAAGATTTTTGTATCTTCTTGGTTCAGCTTTGGAAGTTCATATGTATCTAGGAATTTTCCTTTTTATTAGAGTATAGGTTCTCAAAGTAGATACTATTAATCTGGATTTCAGCAGAATCCATTGTGATTTTACCTTTTTCATTTCTGATTGCATAGGTATTTTCTTTCCTAATTTTTGGAAGATTAGCTATGGGTTTGTCGATTTTGTTTAATCTTTCAAAGAACCAACCCCTCAATTTATTGATTCTTTGTATTTTTTAAGGTCTCAATTTCATTAATTTCTGCCCTGATCTTTATAATTTCCTTACTTGTATTAGCTTTGAGTTTGGATTGTTCTTTTTCTAGGACCTTCAGGTGCATCACTAGGCTATTTATTTGAGCTCATTCCATTTTTCTGATGTGGAAATTCACTGCTGTGAACTTCTCTCTTAGGCTACTTTCATTTTGTTCCATAGGTTCCAGTATGTCACACTGGCATTATCATTTAACTGTAGAAATTGTCCTATTTCTTCTTTGATTTCATCTGTGGCCTATTGATTACTCAAGAGAATACAGTTTAATTTCCATGTGTTTGCATAGTTTATGTGGTTTCTTTTGCCATTGACTTCTACTTTCATTGCACTATAATCTGATAACATGCATGGCATAATTTCGATTCTTTTGCATTTACTTAAGCACACTTTATTGGCTAGTACAGTGATACCTCACTTCATGAACTTAATTTGCTCAATGATTTTGAGAATCATGGCCATGTTTGTGTTTGGGTAGGAAAGATGGCCATGGTCATGTTTGTCTCCCGATGTAGAATTTGCAAACAAAAACAAAATTTGCCAAATGCTTTTGTTTGCAAACCAAATTGTTTACAAACAAAAGCATCATGAACCAAGGTACCACTGTGTATGGGCTATTTTAGAGAAAGTCCCATATGTTACTGAGAAAAATGTGTATTCTCTTTTTGTTGGATGGCACACTTTGTAGATATCTATTAAGTCCATTTGTTCAAAGGTTTGGTTCAACTCTGATATTTCTTTAATGATTTTTTTGTCTAGTTGATCTTTTCATTATGACAGAGGGTATTGAGGTCCCCCATTACAAAGTGCTGGTGTATATATGATTTTTTATATCCATTAGTGTTTGTTTTATGAAGTTAAGTGAGCCAGTATTTGGTGAGTATATGTTTATAATTGTTAACTCTTCCTGTTGAATTCTTTCCTTAACTAATTTTTGTGACCTTCTGTGTCTTCTGACCACTCTTAGCTTGAAATCCACTTTGTCTGAAATTAGGATAGTGACTCTTGCTTTTTTCTGGTTTCCTGTTGTATGAAATAGTGTTTTCTATCCTTTTATTTTTAATCGGTGAGTATCTTTTCACATTAAATGTGTTTCTTGTATGCTGCATATTGCTGGGATTTCTTTCTTACTCCTTTCTGCCAATCTGTGTCTTTTGATTGGGGAATTCAAACCTTTCACAATGAGAGTTATTAATAAGAGGTATTGACTTATTCCTGTCATTGCATTATTTTACTGTTGCTGATTTCCTCATTTTTCCCTTTTTGCTTAGCTACTCATCCTGCCAGGTGTAGTTATTCTTTTTGATTTATGGAGATTTTTGGCTTCATCGTTCCTTTCTAGGATATCCTTGGTTTGGTAGTGATGCATTACTTGAGGTGCTATTTGTCATGGAAATACCTTATTTCTGCATCAATTTTAAAGGAAAAATTTGCAGGATACACAAGTTGGGGTTGGAAGTTGTTAACTTTTTGGGCTTGAAACACTTTACTCCAAGACCTCCTGATCTTTAAGTTTTGTGTATAGAAGTCTGCTGTGATTCTAATGGGTTTACCTTCATATGTGATTCATTGCCTTTCTCTCACAGGTGTTAAGATTTTGTCCCTGTCATGGACTTATGGAATTTTGTGTATAAAGTGGCATGGAGAGATTCTCTTTTGGTCATGGCTATTTGGTGTTCTCTATGCCTCACTGTCTTAGTTACTTTTCTTGCTGCTGAGGCAAAATACCCGATGCCCAAACTTAAAGGGGGAAAGGTTCATTTGACTCACCATTCGTAGAAGTTTCAGTTCATAATCGGCTGACTCCAAGGCAGCCTGGCACATGGCAGAGGGGCAACAGTTCATGGTGGCAGAAGACAGCAAAAGCAACAAAGGTTTAACAGTACCTTTCTGCCCATTTTATATCATATCTAGACTGTTGGGATTAGGGTAGTGCCAAACCAATCAGTGGACTGATTTAGCAGTCACACACCTTTAATCCCAGCATCACACACTCTAGATTCAGCCACCTCTGAAAAAGCCTAAGACTGCATGAGGTTTTGGAAGGACATGTAGACACAAACTGTAACACTCACTTATCTGTATGTTTATTTATTTTTCTATATTTGAGGAGTTTTCTGCCATTATTTCTTTGAATAGGTTTTTTATGCCGTGTTGTCTTCTGACTTATTTCAGTTATTTTTAGATTACTCTTCTTTGCATTATCTAACAGTTGTTAGAAAAAAATTTTCATTTTCTCTTGCTCTTTTTAAGGTGTCTTTGAGTAGATGTTCTTTGAAGGTATCATTGTCTTTTAGTTCTGAAATTATGTCCTCACATTGGTCCATCCTGCTGCCCACATTTTTAATATGATTTTTAATCTCCTGGATTTCTTATTGAAACCTTTTCATGCACTCTAACTCTTTAGTGAACTGTTTATCCATGTTTTGTATCATTTTGTTTAGCTCATCTAGCTTCTATTAGTGTCTTCTGAGAGCTCTGGCATCTTTTTGGTTATTACTTTCATTATATGCTTAGTTATATCTTCTCTAATTCCACTGAGTACCTCTTTGAACTGTATTCTGACCTCTTTGCTATGCTGTTGAGTACTTCAAGTGGGCAGATTACACTTTTCTGCCCCTTGGTGTCCCCTGACTGGCTTTTGGGGAGTTGGGCATTTTGTTGCTTTTTCTTCCCATGTTTCTATTATTTTTGTTCATTTGTTTGTTTGTTTTCTTTTGTGCTGAGATTTGTGAATGCTTACAGTGTAAAAACTTTATTGCTAGTATGGAGATCTCTTTACTCACTTTTCAGGGATGTACTTTGGGTGTGGCTAACTATAATCCTTTGCCACAGCCCCAAGACTCAACCACCTTGGTTATTTTGGGAAAGGAAGATGCAGTGTAGTTAGTCCAGCAACAAAGTGCTCTGCGAATGTACTCCAGTATTTTTAACAAGGCAATCTTTAACACTCAAAGGTAATCTGAGTGTTGCTTATAGAGAAATAGCAACAATTATGCAACCTTGTTAATATCAAGTGAAACAGCTACAGTATACTGCCCAAGACCAATTAGATATTAACATACCATAAGAATCAACTATGTACAACCCTTATTCCTAGAGAAGAAACCATCAATTATGATGTAAACATTAAGGCAACCCAGGTATTATGGCTAATATGTACTAAACATAATAGCTATATCTCTTCTAATTGTAGAACAGAATTCAACACTAATTATTTAGTTAACTAGCAAAAGATTAACAAAGCCTTATGGTTATACTGTTAAAGATTTAGGGTTCAAGAGTGGGGGAATGCAAAAGAAAAACTTTGAAACCTTAAACTCTGAGATATGAGGAGGACAGAGAAGTGGTACAAAGGATCTTATTTAGAAGTAGTAGGATGTCTATAGAATTAGGTACATGTAGGAAAAAAAGCTGGCAAAAAATAGAATATAAAAAAAGAGAAAGAAAAACAGATATACAAAGAGGAAAATAAGGGAGAAGTAATTAAGAGCAGAAAATTTAAAATGGAGAAGAGAAAAAACAAATAAAAGAAGAAATATAGATTAGAAGCAAGACTGAAGGACAAAGGAAGATTACCCAAACCTCAGGAAATAGGTTGAGAAGACATGAGGAAAGAAAGAAGAAAAAAATGAAAATAAGACCAAAACAAAGAAAAACTAAAAACACTGTTCACATTCAGAAAGAAAAAACAATAAAAAGAAAACAAAAGCAAAGAAAAAGAAAATAAGGAAAGAAATTTCTCTGTGATTTCAAGCCTGCAGTTATCTTCTGAGTTCTACAGTTTTGTGGCAGTGTCCAGTTCAAGGTGCGAATCTGCTTGCACTGGTAGACAAAGGAGCCAGTCAGAGCCTAGATCTGTGCTGAATAATCACCAGCAAGCTAGCAGTGGGATTAGGGCAGGGTGCTGGTTCTGGACTTTGAAATTCACAGAAATTCAGGATGAACTTGGCCTGTGGTCATGGGGGTGGGGCTTGAGTCACTTAGCTTATAATATTCTGGGTGTCTTTCAATGACCTGACCATGGCTCCCAATCATGGAATTCTCCTGAGCTTGTCCCTCACCCAGTCACTGTGTGAGTTTAACACTGAGAACCCTGAGGCTGCTTCGAGTTCCAGGTTCAATTGGCCCCTCCAGAGAATAGTGTCTGACCAAGCACTCTCTCCAGGGAATATGGCAGAGCTGGGACTGGCTTCGCTCACCAGTTGTTGTAAGCACACAGTGTCCACTGCTACATTCCACTGGTGCACTTCTATCTGAAGACCTCTGGAGTTGCTCACATTCACTGCATCTCTTAAAGTTCTATCTTCCTTTTTCAGGAGCCAGGAGCTGTAGAGAAAGTGCAGATTGCCCCTTCCTTTTTCTGCATTTTGATCTGTCTCTCCAGTTTCTCCATAGGCTCCGATTTTCCCATCAGAACCTTCCTGGGTCCCAGAGATCCAGCTCCATCCTTCTTTTCTTCCCCAAATTGTTATTTTACAATGTCTGGATTCGAAATCTTGCAGAAGCTGATTTGTTGTTGCGTACCACTCCACCATCTTCTCGGATGTTCGTAATATTGTATTTCATAAAGACACTTATCTTTTTTTTTTTTTTTGCGGGTACCGGGGGGTCGACCTCAGGACCTCGTGCGCCAGCAGGCGCCCGTGCCGCTGAGCGATATCACCAGCCCCTTTTTCGTATGTGGGTTCGGGGAGTCGAACTTGGGCCCTCGCGCTTGCCAGGCAGGCGCTTAAGCCGCTGAGCCATCTCACCGGCCCCAAGACACTTTTCAAATACAAATATTGCATGGAGAAAAAAATGGAACTGTTTATCTTTAAAACAACATATAATTTACATTAAGCAATCTAGAATATTATGAAAATGTCCTTGTATGAGCTTTAATGTAAAAACAGGAAAACAATCAGCATTGAAAAAATGTCAAAAATAAAAATAAACAAGTATGTAGAGATTCATGACACATTTCAAAGCACAGTGCTGGAAATTCTTTGAAAATCTCTTCACTAAATGTAATACTATAAATTTCCTCAGATTTAAAATTTCAATAATAAAAATAGAATATTCAATGGCAACATTTTCAAAATACTTCATAATGCTTTTTTTATATAGTCTTTATTCTTTAGTAACATAATGACAAGTATTTTTTTTAAAAACTATATTTATGGGCCGGTGAGATGGCTCAGCGGCGTAAGCGTCTGCCTTGCAAGCGCGAGGGCCCGAGTTCGACTCCCGGAACCCACATACGAAAAAGGGGCCGGTGATATCGCTCAGTGGCACGGGTGCCTGTTGGCGCGCGAGGTCCTGAGGTCGTCCCCCTGGTACCCACCAAAAAAAAAAAAAAACAAAACAACAACAACAAAAAAAACTATATTTATAATAAATGAATGGCTAAAAATTTGAGTAAGTTAAGTGGCCCCAGATTCATGGGCTTTTTATGTCAATGCCTAGCATTATGGTCCATTAATAGTGCTGTATGTTTAATTTGCCATTCACTGCAGCCTACTAAATATCAAATATTGCCAGAGAAAATCCTGTTGTTAAATAAATTACATGAACTTTTAAGGGAAATTTAGTCAGTGAGTGCTTTTTTGAGAAAGTCTTCCTCTTTGTCATTATTTGAACTATAGATGTGCATAGCAAATTCAACACTGAATCAAAAATTCATGTTCTTTTTGCTTCACTAAATTTTAGTAACAAATATTTACCTCAATAGTTAACATTTTAACTCATCAAACATAAATTAAAAAATAATGGTTGATTTTATTCTGGAAAGACAACACTGTGATTTGGAAGGCTCTTCAGTTGGAAATAAGATATGCACCAAAAGTACAGGAGGCCTGTGAAACAAATTTCAGTATACTGTGATATTTCTCAATTTCTAATACATAAATCACTAAGGTTTCAAGGAAAATGTTACGTTTTTCACCCTTCATTTAAAGTGTTTCTGCATCTTCCCTGGAGGTGAAATTTGCTTCAGAGCAAATTTCTTTATGTGATTGGGAATCCCTAGTGTTGGGCACTTACTCACCTCTATGGATATTAAGTGTGCCCCTGAAGAATTGGTCTTGGGGGAGGGATAGAACATATACTTGAAATGCATAAGAAAAGCTGGTTTTTCTAAAATTTTTTAAAAATACTAGAATGATATATTTCAGAAAATATATACTTACCTTCCTTAATGCATTCCTTGATAAACTAGAATTAAGTCTCAGAGGATACCACTTGAAAGAAAAACAACACGTTTTATGGAACCAAAATTTCTAGGAAAAAAGCAGATAGCCATCATTAAAAATTGTGCTAGTAATATTTCTTCAGAATGACCAGTTTTGCCATTTTGTAACATCCCCAGAGATTCAGCTATTAGAGTTCCTAAAGAATGATTAAGTGGTCCCATTTTATCTAGGATATAAATAGCTTACAATTTTAAAAAGTTTTATGCATGCTTTTATTAACAGTTCATGTCTATTTTTTTCACTTGCTTATAATTATCCTAACTTAATAAATGGAGAAATTGAATGTATCTGTCCTGGCATCAAACACATCAGTACACAAATGAGCGTGACCACTATTTCCTGGCAAGACTGTTAAACCCACTCAATGACTTTATGCTCCAGGTGTGGGTTTTTAGAGGAGCCTGTCTCCATAGCTGAATGGATTTTCCAACTGGCAGGAGCCCAAGGTGCTTTTAGAAATCAATATAACGAATTATTTTGTTACCAAAACTGACTTAAAATTGAAATATAATTGATATACCATAAAATCCATCATTTTGAAGTGTACAATGTAGTGGGGTTTTTTATTACATCTACTAAGTATCTTAGAAAGAAACATGTACTCCTTAGCAGTCCCATACTTCCCCTACCTCACCTCCCCAGCCCTTGGCAATCACTAATTGACTTTCCGTCTCTATAAGTTTTCCTATTCTGAACACACCATAACAAATGTTGAAAGAAAATTTTTTATTGGTTTACTGTGATATTTGGTGTTACTTTGTCTTATTTTTTGAAAACAAAAACAAAACATCTTGGAGATAACAAAAGCAAAACTAATTTTTGACAAATGTTGACCTATAAAAGGACTATTTTTGCAAGGAAAAATAAAAAGAAATTTTGCTTTCTGGGTTCAGTTTCCTAAAATCAATTACTTCAATTATTTTATTAATGCTACTAAAGAAATCTTCTTAAAAGAATTATATCATTTTCTCATTGAAAGCTCATTAGACTAATTGTTTAATAGTTAAAACAAATAACACTAAACATAACTTGCATATGAAAAATTTCTTAAGAATTAGAATAATCATCTGTAAAACATTCAAATATTAGATATTTTATAATTGCTCATTTTTTAAGAAAATCAAACGTAAACCTGTTAATCATTTGAAGAATGGAAATTTGAGGTTTTTAAAATTGTCTACATTTAATTTAAAAGAAATTGGGCTGGGGATATAGCTCAGTGGCATAGTACCTGCTTGGCAAGCTCAAGGTCCTGAGTTTGATTTCTGGTACAAAATAAATAAATAAATAAATAAATAAATAAATAAATAAATAAGAAATTTACTTATTTGCAATAAAATAACGTGGTATTAAAATAAATACCTTTTTCAATAATACATGGTTTTGTTTTCTAGTTTTGTTGAAAAAACTGTTCTGAACAATTTATGAGTTCATTCCAGTATCAGTACTTGGAATTTTCAAAACAGGAAGCTGGACTAGTAGAAGGCAGTTGCCTCATAGTTTAGTGATTTTAGTATAATGATTAGATCCTTATGATGTAGAGAGAAGGGTGGGGTGAATTAGAATCAACAAACTTGATAACTAATTGAACATAGGAGATAAAAATCACTAGGATAACTCCATAATTTCTCACTTGAGTGGGAAATACGTAAGACAAAATTTATCAATATAGGAGTGGAGAACTGATTAGGAACCCAGCTAGAGAAGTTTAGTATTAGCCATTTTGCCTGTACTTATTTTAGCTCTGAACCAGGAATTTGAATGGCTGACTTTATTGCTCAGAGGAAAGACAGAGGACGGCGACTATGGAAAAATATTTGGAAATAATCCATATAAAATTTGAGAATAGTACAAATTCTGGATGAAATCATCCAAAGTACTTAAAGAGAAAAAAGTTGTCTAAAAACAAATTAATAAGGGAGACAAGCAGGGGAGGTCAAATGGAATCCTGAAAGCTACTGAGCTTGATTCAATTCTTCCACGTTGTGTTCATAAATTATAACATCATTTTGAACCCCATAAATTAATGCAATTATAAATTGTCAAGTTACAAGAAATAGAGAACAAAATGAAACAGGAAAAAAAAAAAACAGAGTAACAGCACACAAAAGAATTCAAGTTTTAAAACTGGTCAATAGAAATAAATGAAGCAGAGAGGTCCCGTAAAAGAAGGACAAAGACGTGAATGTTGGAATTGCCCAGATGAACAGCATTAGTACCTCAGAAGAAAGGTTTTAGCACCGATGGAGATGTCAAGTAGGCATTTACTCACTAGGCGCTGAAGTTTGTGAGAGTCTTCAGGGATGGAAATATGCCATTGAAAGTGATTAGCAGGTAGAAGGTATTTGAAGTCATTAAGTCTGTGTGAAACTACTTCGAAAGTAATTGTAGGTAAAGAAAAGATAATGTTAGAACTGAGTCCTTTGGGCCAGCCAACTTTAAGACATAGAAGAGTAGAGGAGGAATTTACATGGAAAAGTGAGAGGCCAGAAAGATGGGAAGAGCACCAAGAAGGTTATGGGGTCCTCGTGGAATTCATTAATTTGAATCAAAGAAGATGGAGTAATCTGCTGTGTCCAGTGCTGCTGTCAGATGAGATGGACACTTGATCATCACTGTTAACACTGGTAATTACTGGGGATTAGTAATCATGGTAAGGAGAGCTGTCTCAGTAGAAAGGAGTGGGGAGCGTCTAATTGGATGCGTTGTGAAATGATGTCAAAGTCAACAAAGACAAAGAAATCCTGTGGAGTGGTTCCAGAGTTTGTTTTTAAAATTACTGAAGTAAAAAAAAAAATTACTAAAGTAGCATGATAATTAAATGTAATGTACGATTCTAGTCTGCAGTGAGACAGGTGACAACATCTGAATGTAGACTATACATCAAAGAAGAGTGTTACACCAGCACTTACTTTTCTAATTTTGGTGACTTTACGGTAATTATGAAAGAAAATACACTTGTGCTCAGTAAGGACACGCTGAAATATTTAGAGGCAAGTGGCATAATGTCTTCACTTCTCTTTAAAATGGCCCAGAAAAAAGAAATCACATATGTGTGTATTATATGTGGATGGATGGATAAATAGATGATAGATGACAGAGAGCTAGATAGATACATGACAGACAGAATAAAATAAGTAGAGTGAAATGTAAACAAATGCTAAGTCTAAATATAAGATATATAGGAGTATCTTGTACTGCTTTAATTTTTATATTTGGTGAAAATTAGATTCAAGAAATTAGCAAAGAAAAGGGGAGATAGGGCAAAGAACAATATGAAAAAGCAAACACAGCAACTCTTATAAAATAAATATCCTCATAATGAAGAGAAAAGAAATGGAGTGGTAGCTGATAGAAAAAGAAGTACCTAGACTGGCAAAAATACAGACCTGAAGTTCAATGGAACAAAATAGAAGACGTAGAAGCCACTCCAAACACACTCAACTATCTTATCTTTGACAAAGGGACCAAAAACCTTCACTGGAAGAAAGATAGCCTCTTTAATAAATGGTGCTGGAAAACCTGGCTTTCCACATGCTGAAGATTAAACCTAGAACCCTATCACCAGGCACTAAACTAAAATTGAAATGGCTCAAAGATCTAAATAGTAAAAAGGAAACACTTTGTCCTTAAGAGAATAGAAGGAAAAAATGCAAACAAAGCTTTTGTAAATGGGGAGAGGAAGAAGGGTTGAAGGGAGGGAGGGGAATGGGGAAGAAAGAAGAATCAAGATATATTGACAGGTACAAGTACAAATTCTTTATGATGAATGTGATCATTATGTGTGTCAAGAATGTACCAATATAATTAATTTTAAAAAATAAAAAGAAAGCAAGAAAAAAGAAAGGAAGAAAGAGAAAAAGAACTACCTAGATAACATGAGGATTTATTTTCCCTCCTTATAGGAAAAAAAAAAAAAAAGCAAGTGGGCTTGCTGATGAAAACATATCTTCATAAAAAGAAAAAAAGAATATGAATTATGAATAGATTTGCATGGGCTTAATTTTCTCTGTACAGTAGGAAGCAAAGTCATCAAGGGAGAAAAAGGGGTTGGAAGCAGAGAGAGAAAGGGTTTCGGGGGATCTCAAGGGAAACTTGTGAGAGTTTGGGTAAAGACACCGAGGGGAACATGAAAGGTTGACGGACAAAAGCATGGAAAGAATTATAGTAATGTAGTCCGAGATGAGTGCAGGGACAAAGGACAAACAAATTCCTTAATCTGTGGGTCATTAAAAGTGTGATTTGTGTTTTCTTCTGAGGGAGTCAGGGACTTAATGGTGGTTTTTGCTAAAAACCGTGACTCTTCACTTGAGCTTATAAATGCCCAATAATTAAAAACAGAAGAAAGCCTGACCTTTGTTGTTATATCCTTTATTATCTTAAAACTTTGAACATAGGTATGTTAATCATTTAGGAAACGTTGGCAGGACAAAGTTTATTAGCCCTAGATTTTCCCAGCCTGTCCATCCCCCTTCAAGACGGAAGACACCAAGATAAGAGTAATGAAAGTAATTATCAGAGACAACTGGTTTACCTTATCTGGTTCCAGACAATCGGCTCCTTGTGCCCTCCGTCTCTGACTTGGACAGCACTTGGAATCTCCAGCCATCGTCCTGAGCACAGTCATCTGGAGCCCAGGAAAAGCAGAGCCTCACATGACTGAAACCAAAAATAACACAGGTAATCATTTCCTGGGGACAGAACAGCCCGTCAAAACATGAAGATTTCTCCAAAGCTGGGAAAACAGGACAGAGATAATGACCCCGGCCCACAGCAGTAACTGCTAAAACTGGTCTCCATTCCTTTTTTCATTGTGATATTAGGAATTGAACCCAGAGCCTGCGCACTGACATCTCCGCTCTTTTGTGGGCAGACCAGTCCAATCCTTTTCATCAGAGCACGCCCTTCCAACGACTTAAGCTGAAATCTTTCCCCTGTCTTCTTTCTTACTTTCTAATCAAAGCTTTTGCCTGTAAATCAAGTCACATTAATTTTAATTGTCATTATCACTACAGCAAAGACACACAAAAGCTGGTAACAAGAGGAGAGAGCTGAGGACTCATGTAAGCTTGGAGTTTACAAGTACCTCACAACATATGTCTGTCTGGTTTTGTTGAAATAACCTCTTCAAAACAGTGATAAAATTGGTCTCTCTTGAAAACTGAAAAATAGGCCACTTGGAAACTACGACATTGTTATGCATTAGAGGCATCAACTCAAATTGTTGTAAGGAGAAGCCCAAGGGCCAAGAAAAAGGCAGAAGCATTTATAAAAATTAAAAGTGAGCTGTAACCTAAGATTACAGATGATATTTGGTAAATTTATTATCTTCATCAGTTAAAGAATCAAGGAACAAATTTGTTTTACCATTTGACAGCACACTTTATTAGGTTCAATAACCCTAAATCGTAAATTCATATTTTTAAACTTTGAGTAAAAAAGTTAAACTGCTGTTACATTTTTGGGACATTATTTTATATTTTGTAGACATATTTATATTTTGGGTCTTCCTTGGTATAAATCTGAACTAACAAATATTTCTGTTCTCTTTTTTTTCCAGGATTTGTTACACTTTTACAACTTTATTTCACCCTTTTCTAACATAATAAATTATTCCTCAGCAAATATTTAAATAAAATATCATACAGTTAAACAAAGAAAATCTAAATTGCAGATCAAAAACAATGCCATAATAAGTAAGACATAGCAGTGGGACTGTAATTTATAATGTTTTTATTTAATACCATAAAGAATGTCCAGAGTGTAGAATGCAGATTGGAATTTGTGAGGACATTTTCCTCAGTTCGTGGAAAGAATGTCATGTGTATTCAGAGAAATGTAATCAAGCTGCTTGACTGAGACATAAGCATAGAGCTGATACTAACATGTTCCCCATATACAATGAACGTAAAATTACTTAGAAAATTTTACATTGACTCTACATGGTAAGAACATCCTGCTTTTTAATTCTTTTTAAGATAAAATGTTATTCTTATTAAATATTTGAAATGCAAATAATTATTTAGAGCAATGAAATATTCCTGTGAAATAGAAACTGAAGTTGAAAAGTGCTTGTATGAAATATAAACTATATTTGATATTTAAACTAGTAACTATACAATTAAGAAATTATTGTATAAAATATTATATAATCTCTAACATTTTCATTTTCAATACATTATATTCCATAGTATATGAAAATCTATAGTATTCTCTATGTTTCAAATGTAAATGCAATGTTTTGATATACTTATTATTTGCTAGTTTCTGTTCTCTTTTGCACATTCTTTACTACTACAAATATGTGAATATTTTAAGAGTTAATTTATTCTGAGACATTATCTGCAATGAAAAAGCAGAACTGTTCTTGCAATATTTATACCTATATAACATGTTATAATTGTATAATTTTATTTGAAGATAGACTGTGTTAAGGGTGTATCTTTTAAACCCTACAGCAACCACTTGAAACATAAAGCAGTATAGCTAGTAAGCTGAAAATAGATATAAAACTGGATATCCAAACTAAATAAATCAAAATTAAGCCAAAAATAAAAGAGAGGGTAAAGAAAATATGACACAAACATAAAACAGATATTACTGTTAGACTTACACCATACCATATCAATAATTACAATAAATGTTAATTGTCTAATATTTCATTTAAAAGAAGACTGACTTCCAGTTTCCAGTCTGGCATGTAAGGAACCTAGAAGTAGTAATCACTCTGTCCCAACAATAAGAAAAACGCTGAACCAATTGAGAATCAGCAACTTGCATTAGATCACTCAGAGAATTGATGTTATGGGAAAAACTGCTGCCCCTCAAATTAGAGATACAGACTAGCACATGCCAAGAATTATCACTGTCAGAATAGAGACCTCCAGGAGAACAGTAGTGCTGCATGAAAACCTGAACTGCAATTTACAAATCAGTAGAAACCTAAATAACCCAACCTCGAAGAAGAAACTATAAGAGAATTAGAAAACAGTTTAAACAATATGAATTAAAAACTATCAAAATGTGTGGAATATAGGTAAAACACTGCTATACTTAGAGAAAAATTTGATTTTGATAGGGTTATATCAAACACTGTAAACACAAATAACCATAGTACATAAAACCAGCATTTCTAATTAAGGAAGGACCATTTAAATTGTGGGGGTGGGGCACAGCAGAGCGCGACCTGGGGGGAAGACGTAAAGTGATATATGGGCTGGATGTTGGAAAATGAGTGGAGGTGGAGAATTTCTGAGAGGGAAGGAGCCTGAGGAAGGGCAGACAGGGTGTGCTAGGATTTGAAATTTTGTTGGTAGCTTAGCTAGTGTTGATGTTTGGCTAACGCGGAAGATTTATAGGGAAACATGACTGGAGCAGAGACTATCAAGTTGAGCACGATCAGATTAGGAACTGCTTGTATTCCGTATGTTTACACGTAAGTGAACGTGTGAGTCAGAATTCCTTCTGTTAACACGTTCAACAAAACATTCCCGTAACCCCTCTGAAGGAAAAGTTACGGAGACAAATGCAACAGCCCAATATGAATCACAGCTATTGCAGAAGAGGAAGACATTTCACGAGCACCAAATTGAACACAGGCTTTTCCATACGCAGGTTCGGTACCTGGCCAGAAGGATGAATTATTGCAGCTATGTGGCAGGTCTATCTAAGCCAGCTTCACTGAAATCGCTTCACAAAATCCAGCCAGTATGCAGTGTGAGAAAATAGCCCAGCTACAACACTCCATGGCAAAATCTTGACTGTACAGATAAAAGGTTGCTGTGAACAGCAACAAACTCCCAACAATGTGTCGTCTCTTTGAGGAGTAGTTTTGCACCTGTATGTGTTGGCTGGTCCTGGTTCACTGGGTCAAGGCTTCTCACTGCAGCTGAACATTTGATAGAGTCAATATTATTGCCATATCCGTAGCATCAAAACACTACATAAGGGCGGGTGAGATGGCTGAGCGGCGAAAGCGCCTGCCTTGCAAGCGCGAGGGTCCGAGTTCGACTCCCGTATCCCACATACGAAAAAGGGGCCGGTGATATCGCTCAGCAGCAGGGGCGCCTGTTGGCGCGCGAGGTCCTGAGGTCGACCCCCCGGTACCCACAAAAAAAAAAAAAAAAAAAACTACATAAAATTCTTCAACTTAAACAGAATTTACCATTGTCAGAGTCATAAAGCAGTTTTATTTTTCCTAATTCACAATTAGGTTAGAAGAGCAGAGAGTGGTTTTCAGGGGCTGTTAATGTTACTGAGTTGCAGAGCCAGAGGATTTGAGGAGGTATACAATCTTTCTCTCAAGGCTAAAAATGTAATTATGAAAACATCCCAAACCGAAGAACAGTACTGTCAGCTATTTCCACAAAAGAAAAAAGATCATTTAAAGGTAAAGAGATTATGGATAAAAGAGATACGCAATTAAGTTGTATTTGCCAATGCAGAGAGAGCAAGTTATAAACAAACCAAAAATTAAAATATTTTATTGTAAGATATGGCTTTAATTTTTAAAAAAGGTAGCATTAAATTATTTAATTCATGTCTCTGATTAGTTCACTGGGATGTTTAAAGATGAGTAGGTATCAGATGATTATTAAACTTTCAATGGTCCTGAAAAAATGAGTCCTGCATCTGCTTCAGTTTGACAAACAGACAATCCGAGAGGAAGGCTCTCCCATACTCCATAACCTGAGACTCTTTTACATAAATTCACATAAACTACAAAGAGTACTTAGGTTTTTAAAATTGTTTTATCCCTAAACCTACATAACTCTAAGTCCTTTTGGTAAAATCAGGATACTAATGACTTGTATTTTTACAGGACTGCTATGAAAAGCAAATAAGAGAGAAAGAATTATATATATATATATGAAAGAACTTTGTACACTGCATGGCGACACCCAGAAGATATTACTACAAAGCACCTTACATTTGTAATGAGGTTTTCAAAGCACTACCCGCTTAGAATTCAATTTGAAATCACTGACTGAGGCCCATGATGTGTCAGGGACTCTAGGAGTTGCTGGGGATTTAAGATGCAAAATCCCTGCCTTTGAGGAGCTCAAGGTCTGGACTCTGGAAGAATCAGATAATCGTGTCTGAGCCTGAGGAAAATGCTGGAGGAACAGAGGAGAGGAATTTCTCACAGAGGAATTGGAGTCTAAGCTAGAGAAATGAGTAAAATCTTCTGTGCTCAGGACTCTGTACTTCAGCAGCCTTTCCTACATACTTAATGAGTAACTTGAAATTATCTCATTGGTCTATTATTAATCCTTTGATGGTAAAGATTTTTTTTTATGAGGACAGCGAGGGTTCTAAAAGGTAACTTCATTTTAATTAAATGACTTGACCTTCAGCCCACTGTTTAAGCATAAATAGGGACAACACTAGCCTTCAGATTCAAGAACTGCTCAGCATTATGCAAAATTAGTACATGTAGTGTTTGCACTAATAAAAATGAAACGTGAGGTCTTATTGGAAGTAAGCTATTTCATATCAGAAACACTTTGAAGGAAGAAATTGTGAAATCAAGGGTCACTATTATACAACTAGAATTCTGTCAAAACCAGGAAAGCAAAGTAAATGAGCCAGTTCACATGTGCTTGTTTTACATTAATAAATTACCCAGTAGCAAAGCTATTAGCTATTCTGGGATGATAAACCTCAGCTGATCTTCTCAATTCTCTGTGAGAATGTCAAATAAGCTGGCATTTATATAACTCGTACCATGGCCAGACTACCCCATAAATATGGAAAAATCTGTGTATGCTGGGTGGTCCACATGGGCTTAAATCAGAAGGAACTTTTGTTGCCTTTCCCCAAATGTACTACACATATGCACACACACATGCTCACACACACACACACACACAATGGCAGCCGCAAGAACACCAACATGCACAGTGAGAGGTGCTAGCACTATCACCCTGCTATGCAGAAAAGATTTTCTTGAGCATTTTCTAAAGATTTTTAAAAATTTTATTAGTACATGTTGCAGCACAAAAGGATTACTTTCATCATGGGGAGCTGGCACAAGTACATAATCCATCTTAATTCTTCTCCTGAGCACTTTTGAAGAATCTTCCAGAGGTGATTCAGCAAAATTGCTCTGTAGTAACCAGAGGTCAAAGAATTCCTCATCACCATGGAAGGCTGAGCCAAGTCACTGTAACTCTTGTGGAGAAAACAGAGGGAGCAAATCATCCCCAGAAAAAGAACTGAATTCCAGAAAACAACCTTAAAATCCCAAAATAAAGCTTTCCAGCTTTCCAGAAACTGTGTTCATTAACAAGACTGGATATTGTGTGAACATTAAAAGCCATGTCCCAATTAATATTTTGAGTCAAAGCTCATGATATCATGGGAAAATTTTAAAAAACAGGCTATAAAATGGATGATTATTTTCTTAATTATACACTTATTAAACATGTTTATAGATAATATGTTTAGTTAATGTGTTTTATATTTATATAATATGAAAATCTGAATTCTACATGTAAAAACTAAATACTGTAACAAAATTGGCATTGACTTTTTTTTTTTTGATACAGGGTCCTGCTCTGTAGTTCAAGCTGGCCTTGAACTCACTACATAACCTAAGCTGGCCTCAAACTCATGGCAATCCTCCTGCCTCAGCCACCTGACTACTGGGAGTATAGGCATGTGCCACCACACCCAGAGGAGTTTGTTATATTTTAAAGGGAAAATAGACTCAAAAGCAATACATTAATATTACCCATTAGTTTTTAAATGTGTTCCCAACAGTACATTTACTGCCATGAATATTTCTATTATATTAATAATAAACAAAGTGGAATAAAAGAATAATTTTCTCAATAAAAGTGAAAAATTGGAAATATATATTAACCTATGCTTCTTTTCTAGTCCTCATAAAAACAACATAATCTATATTTTGTTTGTTTTAAGGCATAAACCCATGAAAGCAAAAATACTGAGAGAGGATTTTTGGAGGTGAAAATGAGTGAATGAATGATAATGGACTAAGAGAACAGTTCAAACTCAAATCAAGGCTGGTGATGACGAATCAAAGAAACAGCATGTTTTTTATTTTATTGACTTATTATTGTAGAGTGGAGATCCAACCCAAGGCCTTCTGCATTGTAGGTAATTTCTATAACACAGAACTCTGCCCTCAGTTCAAGCAACATGATTTATAGCAAAAAAATCCATAAAGCCTCCGAAATTGGTGGAAGTAGAATCAAAGCTTGTTTAGGAAGCAGATAGACAACTCCCCTACCACAGTCCTCGCTTCCACCCCCTCCAGCAAGCCTAGTAACTATCTACCCTCTTTGCTGGGAGAAGATAGGCTGTTTATTCTCTGAAACATGTGAAAGACAGAGGCCCTGCTGTGGATATACCAAGAAGAGATGAGTAGCATTCAAAACAAAAGATGTAAAAGTTTTCAGGATGAATATAGAGACTACTCAGACTCTTCTCCTGTGATTCTTAAAGTGCAGGTAGTGTATTTATATCTTCCATAAAGAAAATAGGATACGGATTTGAGAAAACCAAGGAAAAGGACATAAAAATATTGATGTTATGGGATTCCTAAAGAAATAGCCTCACCTGTTTAAACTATAGTGAAGTTGATGAAACATGCGCATAGAATTTCTAATCAATTTGTAGGTCCCTACTCTTAACTATAAGCACACAGTTAGGAATTATCATACTGTAGTAGGAATAAGCATGAACAAATAAGCATTAAACATAACCAGCTTTCTGAAGAGAAGGTGCAGAATATAGTGGAAGACCAAAATGGAAACATTTAGCGATTATGTAGGGAAAGCAGTGAGGGGAATCAGCAACCTTGGCAATGGTGCTGCTAAGGGTAAAATGCACAAGAGAAATGCTTGAAGTCAAGAATATGTAGAAAGATTTCCAAGAAGGCTAGGAGAAGCAAGTAAAAAAGCCTGTGGTTGGGCCGGTGAGATGGCTCAGCGGCGTAAGCGCCTGCCTTGCAAGCGCGAGGGCCCGAGTTCGACTCCCGGAACCCACATATGAAAAAGGGGCCGGTGATATCGCTCAGTGGCACGGGTGCCTGTTGGCGCGCGAGGTCCTGAGGTCGTCCCCCTGGTACCCACAAAAAAAAAAAAAAAAAAAGCCTGTGGTAAGGTGATTGTGCATGGATGGTTTATCAGGTAGGAACAGGTTCAATGAAAGATAAAATAAAGTACAATTTAGATTAGCCTAAATAAAAATGCAACCAGTTCAAATGCCCCAGGAGACTTTCAGAATCCCATGTGGTATTCTCACTTCTTGCTGAGGTAGAATTAATCATGTATCTTTCATCATCGTGATTTTTTTATCTCATCATTAAAAGATATCTGCTTTATACTCGAGTTCTAGATAGAAGAGGAGGAAACAGCAAAGGGCAAAGGGCACAACGCAAAAAGCAAGGCCAGTGAAAGTATCTCTATGAACAGTTCCCCTAGAAGCTCTACTCGGTGACTTCTGATTATACTGTATTTGTCAAAATTGTGCCATAGGGCCGCTCACAGCTGCAAAGGATATGTAGGATTCTGGGGTTTGTTTATTTTAAGCTGCACTCATTATTGCTCTGGTCGATATCAAGTTGTAGTTGTAAGAAATAACACAGTGGTTTTGGGTACAGCATATAATGGACAATTTTAAAAACTGAGATGTTTCAATACTAGGCTTGAAATTCAATTCCATGTGTCACTACCTTAAACATACACAATGGAGAAGACCTGTAATTTAATAATCATTCTGGGTTGCTTCATGTGAATGTAGCAATGACGTTAAAGGGTAGCACATGCCTGTGATCCCAGAACTCTGGGAGGCCGAGGCAAAAGGATCCCAAGTTTGAGTCCAGCCCTGGCAATTCAGTGACTCAGTGAGACACTGTCTCAAAAACGAAATTTGTTTAAACAGGTCTGGGGCCATAGCTCAGTGCAAAAGTCTTGGGTTCAATCTGCAGGACCAAAAAAAGTAGGGGAGCAAATTTAAGGTAGAGAGTAAAATGGAAAATAAGCGGCTATCTCTCCTTACCTTTCAAGGAACTGTTTTCAGGTACTCCAGATTTTTTTTTTTTTTTTTTTTTTTTTGGTACCGGGAATCAAACTCACAACCTCATGCTTGCCAGGCAGGTACTGTGCTGCTGAGCTATATCCCTGGCCCCCAGAATTTTTATAATAGAAAATTTGCTTTGAAATGTCATCAATATTATATATTGATGAATATATATATATATATATATATATAATATACATTTCTTTTTACTTGGTAATTCTAATGAAATATGCAAAGCCTAACAATGTACTATGCCAGAATCAATAAAGTTAAACATGAAAATTGCTTTTACATTACAAAAAATATATAGTATCACCAGCCCAATGTATATATCACTTGAAAAAATGGAGTTGCAAAATACAATCTTTTTTTGTACTTTATATTGTTGATTTTTACAATTTAAAGTCAAGGAAGAGGGGTACATATAAACTGGTTCTTTTATTTTTCAAGAAGTCACTCTTTCATTACCATCTGCTCTGATTACTACTGTGGCTTTGGTGAACACAACTGTAAAGACGGTGTAATTAACAAAATTCTTCTCTCACTGCATTTCTCACAGAAAGGTGCAGGCGTGAACAACAGCAGCATGGGCAGATAAATGAAATAGATTTTATTTATATAAAATAGATATTACTAAGAATAAGAATTCTTAACTATAAGTACTATAGATTGCTTATCTCAATGCAGTAGTCATGAGTTGAATGTGTAGTTCATAGAATACATTGAGAGAATGAAACATCTGCACTTACTAAAGAGGAAAAGCTTTGTGTCTAATGTAAATGTGCAGCAAGATTTGACATTCATTTTAAATGGTCAATTAATAAGGGTGACATTTGTGAAGCAGTTATTGTCACACTAAGCAGCTCCTTGGAATGACCCGGAAGGCTTTTATATTTGCAGATTCCTGAACCTTTCCCAGAGGCATGGATTCAGCAGGGTGTGGTTTGGATCTGGGGACCTGTAGTTCCAGGTGACTATTAGAGACAGCGAGCAGACAATGAATAAAGCTTTCATAGTCTACACATTTTACTGTGGCTAAAACTGTGTCCTAAACTAGGGAGGTGGGAGAGGAGGTGTGGTCCATCAGGAATGAATTCGTCTCCCAGGGGCCATTGTTAATAGCTGCAGACACTTTCAGCTGTGGAGCTGTGGGAAGGGAGGAGCCAGGGAGGGGCTGGGAGACACACTGTATGGCTGACTTCTAGCAGGTAGAGCCCAGGGTTGTTGTGGAATATTCTATAGTGTGTAGCTCCAACTACAAAGAATTATCTGGTTCAAATGTCAGTAGTGTTGAGACAGAATATTCTAGTAAGAGGAATAAGTAATGCATATAAAAATATATAATATGTGACATAAAGACTTAAATGTCAGTGGAAATATATCAATAGATGTTATAACAAGTCTGAGAGTAGGGTAAGTTAAGGTCAACAGGTAAAGGAGGTCTGGCTCTGGAATGCAGTTGCACTTTTTCCCCAGCATTACCACCCGGATGCTCATTTATTACTAGGAGACCAGTATTACATACTTGCAGTTTCAAATAATTGTGGATTTAGTAATTACTTAAATGGATAAAAGTCTTTTCTCTTATCATTCTTATCATTCTAATGGAGAGAGTCAGATAGACTAGCTGTTGTTTAAGAAATGGAAAGGTGCTGGTCAAATAACTGGGACACATTTCTAGTGAGAGTGAAGATTGGTACAACCACTCTGGAAAACTGGTTGGCAGAATCTATAGAAACCGATTTACACACTCTGTGATTGTTTTAAACATTTCTACTCCTTGACATGCATTTAACAGAAGTGCATGTATATGCGCACCAACAGTCATGTACAAAAATGCTCGTCATAGCCCTCTGTGCAATAGCCCAAAACTAGATACAATTAAAATGTCCAGTAAGGGTAAAATGGGTTCTTCAAAGAATTGGAGTTTTTTACACAATAGAGTAATATAAGCAATTAAGCCAAATACAGTACTGAATACACAAAAATACATAGGTCTCTTAAATGTAATGTTGAGTGAAGGATGCCAGACACAAAACACAGATATGGTACAGTCCCACTTATACAAAGGTCAGATAGAGGCAAAATTAACTTATGAAATACAAGTCTAATAGTTGTCCTATGGGGGAGGAAAATGAATGAGGGATTTCTCAGTGTCCTCTGGGTGCTGAAACAGTCTATTCTGAACTGAGTAGTAGATCTGGTAACCCTTAAAATCTTTGGGATTTTCTGAATACTATGTTTCATAAAACATTTTACTTAATAGTGCAGTGATGGGTGCTATGAAGAAAAGTAAAACCCAACAGACAAATTAGAGAGGGACAGGTTGGTGTGGGAGATATAATATATAATGGGATCAACAAACATTTTCCTTAAAGGGCCAGATTTAAATACTTTAAATTTTCTAAGCCATACGATCTGTATCACAACTACTGTACTCTGCTATTGTCACAAAAATGGGAATAAATCATGAATAAATAAATGAGTGTGACAATATTCTAATACATATATGTATATATAAATTTGAATTTAGTAAAGTTTTATGTGTTACAGGGTATATTACATAACAATATGGAAAATGATCATGTATAATTATAAAATTTTAAGTTTATTTTTAATTGACACAATAGCTTTACAAATGTATAGAGTAGGGTATACTGTTTCAATACTTGTGTACATCATGTAGTGATTAAATCAGATCAATTAGCATATCTATCACCTCAAACATTTATCACTGCTTTGTGCTATAATATTCAAAATCCTCTCTTCTAGGAACTTAGAAATATTCAATACATTATTGCTAACTATAGTCAACCAACCATGAGATAGAGTATCAAAATGTACTCCTTTTTCTAACTATAATTTTGTACTCATTGACCAATCTTCTTGTCTCCCCCTTCTATCTTTTTTCCCCAGCCTCTGGTAATCACTATACTAATCCTAACTTCTCCAAATCAATATTTCTTAGATTCTACATGTAAGTGAGATCATGCAGTATTTGTCTTTCAGTGTCTGGCTTATTTTGCTCAACGTAATGTCTCCTAGTTTTACCCACAGTGTTGCAAATGACAAGATTTCATATATTTATGACTGAATATTCCATTATGCGTATATGCCACATTTTCTTTATCCATTTGTTCATTAACGGGCACTTAGGTTGATCTCATATATTGGCTATTATGAATAGTGCTGCAATAAACATGGGAGTGCAGAAGTATCTTCAACATACTGATTTCAATTCTTTTGGATAAATATACCCAGTAGGTGGACTGCAAGATCATGTGGTAGGCACATTTTTAATTTTATGAAGAACCTCCTCATCATTTTACATAATGTGCAAGGGTTCACTTTTCTCCATACTCCTGTTAGCACTTGCTATATTATATCTTTTCTATAAGATCCATTCTAACTGGAGTGAAATGATACCTCATCATGGTCTGGATTTGCATTCTCCTGGTGATTAATGGTATTGAGTATGTTTATAAATACCCATTAGCCATTTGTATGTTTTCTTTTGAGAAATGTTTATTTATATATTTTGTCCTTCTTTAATCAGTTTGTTTTTATTTTGTTTTGCTATTGATTTGAGTTCTTTATATTTCTGAACATTATTTTTCCCTTTCTGTAACTTGTCTCTTCACTCTATTGATTATTTCATTTGTTTTGCAGAAGCTTTTTTTTTTTTTTGTGGGTACCGGGGGGGTCGACCTCAGGACCTCGCGCGCCAACAGGCACCCGTGCCGCTGAGCGATATCACTGGCCCCTTTTTTCGTATGTGGGATCTGGGAGTCGAACTCGGGCCCTCACGCTTGCAAGGCAGGCGCTTACGCCGCTGAGCCATCTCACGGGCCCCTGCAGAAGCTTTTTGACTTTGATGTAATTCCACTTATCGGTTTTTGTTTTGGGGACCTTATCCAAAATATCCTTGCCTAGTTTTTGGATATTTTCTCATTTCGTATGAAATTCAGGATTTTTTTCTAGTTCTATGAAGACTGATTTTGATTTTTTTTCCCCAACCTTTTGAAAATATAAAAAACCATGGGATGAGGGTGGAGAGGGTAGGGGACAAAAAAAGGTTATGTATATGGACTGACTCCTCCTGATAGATATAATCATTATGCACAGCAAACATGTCGTAAAAAAAGGAAAATTTAAAAATAAGAGAGAAAAAGGGAGACCTCAAGATGGCGGATGAGTAAGAAGCAGGCAGCAAAACTCTCTCTAAAAGTTACCATTGGAACACGGGAATATAGCGACCCAGAAAGCGCAGGAGGGGGGGGAGATGCCTCCCCGAAACCCAGAAAAGTTCTGAAGCGCAATCTGGGACCCCCCGGCACCAGTGACGGGTGACTTCCAACAAAGAAGAAGGAAAGAAGGAGCAGACCGCGCGCGTGCACCTTCTAATATCCCGGGAGTTGGAGCGCCGGCGGAGGCTCAATTCTACGGACACACGGTGGCAGCTGGCGCCCAGGGAGCCCCCACGGAGGATCCTGAGACAGCGGCGGGGCAGGGGAGCGGCGGAGAACGGCGCTGACCGGCGGTGAGTGTCTCTCAGCCACAGCTGCCCCGCGCCAGAGAGCGACCGGCCGGGCGCCATTGTGGGGGGTGTGGCGAAACTCAGAGCGGCTCGGAAACTGCTCTGGGAACTTGTGCTCCGGACAGGGCAGCACAGGGCCTCTCAATTGAGCCCACGAAAGTGTGCTGAGGTCAGCAGGCGAACGAGACTGGACTCTCAGCCACACCTGTCCCGCGCCAGAGAGCGACTGGCCCGGCGCCATTGTGGGGGGCGTGGCGAAAAACCAGAACGGCGGGAACCAGTGCAGGGAACCCGCGCTCCGGACAGCACGCTGAGCCTCTCAGGCCCAGGGATCGTGAAAGGGCGGCGAGAGCGGAGGCGAGCTAGACTGGTCTCTGCCTGAAAGTACGCGCCTCTGCTCACCACCCGCCAGAGGGCGCGCCTGGCTTACTGGGACGGACCTGCACAGAACAGGACTTTGTCACAAGGTACCTGCCTACAACAGAGTCAACACCTGGAACTGATTCTTTTTATATTTTTTATTTTTATTTTTATTTTTTATTTTTATTTTTATTTTTTTCTCACTGATTTGTTTTTTTGTTGTGGCGAAGGGTTTTATTGTTTTTATTTTGTTTTGTTTTGTTTTTTGGTGGGGTTTTATTTTTGATCTGTCTGTTTTATTGTTTTTATCTTTGTTTTTGTTTCTGTATGTGTATTTGCTCTTTCCTTCATTATTCTCTCTGGTTTTTTATATGAGTGTAAACAGCGCCTCTAACTTCTTTGTGATTGTGGTTGTGATCTGTTCTTCCTTTTATCCCTTCCTTCTCTTTTTACCACCTGTCCTCTGCACTAGTGTCCCAATTTTAGTGGGATCCCTCTTGGTCCTCTAACCTTACATCTAATTCCTTCCTCTTCTCCCAATACTCTATTTCCTCCTTAACTCATCTTAAATTTAAACTCCTCAAGGAAAAATTGACATACATAGGACTTGTATACTGCATATAATTTTTCTGGTGTGTTTTAGATTTTGTTATATAACCGCAACTCTATACAGCTAAAAGTGGTAAATAACTGGTTAGCTCAGTCTGTCATTTTTTAGGCTGTGTTTGATGCTTTAGTTAACATTATAGCCAAATGTGAAATAATTGTTCTAAACATCTTTCCTTCCTGATATTTCATGATTGAGATTGACTAAGGGACACAGAAAATACAGTGGCACAGTACCAAAGAATCAAGGACTGGGCCAAACAGGTAGCAACTTCGCATACCCAACGAATTGAAGAGGTAGGATCTGGCAGAAAGCTCAAAACCTAAAAGCAAGCTCCACTTGGAAGATACTGCAGAGAAGTAGTCATCTTCTAAAGATCTTAAACACTAGCAATAAAGTAACCTACTATAGGTAATTTGCAAACATCACCCCAGGAATTAAAGAAAGAAAAAATGAGACGACACTTAAACAAGATGCAACCACACACATCCAATTCACCAAAGGCAAACCTAGGGAGCAACGAGGTGGGACAATCCGAAAGCCACCCACCTGGCCTATCTGAAGTGGTAACAACAAAGCAACTGAATGAGGTTCTGGAAAAAATTAAAACAGAAATAATCTCACAGATAACTGCAGAGATAATGTCTACAATGAAGACCATGCTTAAGGACACTATAGCTGATACAGACAAAAAAATAGATGAACTTAAGAAAACTATAGAAACTATGAATGCTCAGCATAGGAAAGAAATGGAATCTATAAGGCAGATTCAAGCAGATATCCAAGAGATAAAAAATTCCATTGAAAGTATTTGTAGCAGAATAAGCCAATGCGAGGACAGGATCTCAGATATAGAAGACAGGCTTGCAATTAGTGATCATGAAATGGAAAAATTCTTAAAAATAGCAAGGGACCATGAAAAATCAATTCAGCAGCTGCTAGATGACTCAAAGATAAACAACTTAAGAATAATTGGAATAAATGAAAAAGCAGGAGATAGCATCAACGACATTAAAACCTTGTTCAAAGACATAATCAGGGAGAACTTTCCTGGAAGAGAAAAGGAATTTGACACCCCTATAAGTGAAGCTTTTAGAACACCAACTAGACATGATCAAAAAAAAAACTTCAGCCAGACATATTATAGTCAAGATCCCAGAAATTCAACAGAAGGGCAGAATCTTAAAAGCTGTTAGGGAGAAGAGACAAATCACCTATGAAGGAAAACCCATCAGAATCACAGCTGACTTTTCAGCACAAACCCTCAATTCAAGAAGAGCTTGGAATGATGTATTGCAAGCTCTAAAGGAAAATAATTTTCAGCCCAGATTGATGTACCCTGCAAAACTATCTTTCAAAATTGATGGAGAAATAAAATACTTTCATGACAAAGAACATCTGAGAAAATTTATGACCACCAAACCAGCACTCCAAAACGTTCTGAAGGACATTCTAGAAAGAGATAGGAACCCCAACAGAAGGAATCCACCAGGCAGGGCAAATAATTAAATAGCCGGAAAGCGGAAAATCAAAGAGTGGGAACCAACAACAGGAAAATATCATGACAAGTCAATACATATCAGTTTTAACCATCAATGTTAACGGTCTCAATTCACCAATCAAAAGGCACAGACTGGCGAAATGGATCAAGAAGCAAGATCCAACAATATGCTGTATACAAGAAACACATTTAATTCAGAAAGAAATTCATAGACTGAAAGTCAAAGGATGGAAAACAATACTCCATGCCACAGGAACCCAGAAAAAAGCAGGGGTAGCTATTCTTTTTGCAGACAAAGTGAACTTCAAGCCAAGAAGGATTCAGAGAGATAAAGACGGTCATTACATCCTTGTAAAGGGAACAATCCAAGAGGAAGAGATAACGATCATAAATATATATGCATCAAATACCAATGCACCCAGCTATATAAAACAAGTACTAAAGGACATGAAAAATCAAATAAGCACTAATACAATTATATTGGGAGATCTCAATACTCCACTGTCACAAAAAGATAGATCAACTGGACAGAAAATCAATAATGAAATAGTAGAACTGAACCAAACTTTTGAACAAATGGACTTAGTAGATGTCTACAGAGTGTTCCATCCCACAACATCAGAATACACATTTTTCTCAGCTGCACATGGGACGTTCTCCAAAATAGACCACATACTAGCTCATAAAACCTGCTTAAGTAAATGCAAAGGAATTGAAATTATCCCATGCATATTATCAGACCATAGTGCAATGAAATTGGAAATCAATGGCAAAAGATCCCACAAAAACTCCCTAAACACATGGAAATTAAACAGCATCCTCCTGAACAACCAATGGGTCACAGATGAAATTAAAGAAGAAATTAGTCACTTTCTACAACTGAATGATAATGACAGTACAACATACCGGAACTTATGGGATACAATGAAAGCAGTCCTAAGAGGGAAATTTATAGCATTAAACACTTATATCAGGAAAATAGAGCAAGTGCAAATAAACAACTTAAGGGTGAACCTCGAGCTTCTAGAAAAAGAAGAGCAGGTTAAGCCAAAAGCCCATACAAGGGAGGAAATTATAAAGATCAGAGCAGAAATTAACGTATTGGAGAATAAAAAAACAATACAAAGAATCAATGAAGCAAAAAGTTGGTTCTTTGAAAGAATAAATAAGATTGACAAACCCTTATCCAACCTTATTAAAAAAAGAAAAGAAAAGACTCAAATCCATGCAATTGAAAATGAAAAGGGTGATATCACGACATACCCTGCAGAAATCCAGAAGATCATCTATACCTATTTTGAAAATTTATATTCTACTAAGATGGAAAATGCAGAAGAAATGGACAGATTCCTAGATTCGTATGAATTACCAAAGCTGAATCAAGAAGATTTAAAAATCCTAAATAAACCAATATCAGCCAATGAAATTGAAGATGTAATTAAAAACCTCCCAACAAAGAAAAGCCCAGGCCCTGATGGATTCACTGCCGAATTCTACAAGAAATTTAGAGAAGACCTAACGCCCCTACTTCTCAAACTTTTCAATGAAATTGAAAGGGAAGCAATACTCCCAAATTCATTCCTGGAAGCAAGCATTACCCTGATACCAAAACCAGAGAAGGACCCAACTAAGAAAGAGAACTACAGGCCAATCTCCCTAATGAACATAGATGCAAAAATCCTTAATAAGATACTGGCAAACAGAATCCAACAAATCATCAAGAAGATTATACACCATGACCAAGTTGGATTCATCCCAGGGATGCAGGGATGGTTCAACATACGTAAATCAATAAATGTAATACAGCATATTAACAGAACCAAAGACAAAAATCACATGATCATCTCAATAGATGCAGAAAAAGCTTTTGACAAAGTCCAGCACCTTTTCATGATAAAAACCCTACAGAAAATTGGAATAGAGGGTCTTTATCTCAATCTGGTAAAAGCTATCTATGACAAACCAACAGCCAATATTATACTAAATGGCCAAAAACTGAAAGCCTTCCCTCTAAAATCAGGAACAAGACAAGGATGTCCACTGTCCCCACTCTTATTCAACATAGTTCTGGAAACTTTAGCCAGAGCGATTAGACAAGAGAAAGAAATAAAAGGAATAATGATTGGAAAGGAAGAAGTTAAATTATCATTATTTGCAGATGACATGATACTCTACACAGAAGACCCCAAAAACTCCACTAAAAAACTGCTAGATTTAATAAGCAAATTCAGTAGTGTAGCTGGATACAAAGTCAATACTCAAAAGTCAATAGCCTTCCTGTACACAAATAACAAACTTACTGAAAGAGAAATTAGGGAAACAATACCTTTCACAATAACATCCAAAAAAATGAAATACCTAGGAATCAACCTTCACGAAGGATGTAAAAGACCTCTATACTGAAAACTACAGTACTCTGAAAAAGGAGATTGAAGAGGATATCAGAAAATGGAAAGATATCCCTTGCTCCTGGATAGGAAGAACCAATATAGTGAAAATGGCCATACTTCCAAAATTGTTATACAGATTTAATGCAATTCCAATCAAAATTCCAACAGCATATCTCACAGAATTAGAGAAAACAATCCTAAAATTCATTTGGAATCAGAAGAGACCTAGAATAGCAAAGGCAATTCTGGGCAACAAAGGCAAGGCAGGGGGCATCACAATCCCCAACTTGAAATTATACTATAAAGCTACTGTGATAAAAACAGTGTGGTACTGGCAAAAAAACAGACCTGAAGATCAATGGAACAGATTAGAAGATGCTGAAACAACCCCAGACATACTAAGCCACCTTATCTTTGACAAAGGTGCCAAACACATTCGCTGGAAGAAAGATAGCCTCTTTAATAAATGGTGCTGGAAAAACTGGCTCTACACATGCCAAAGATTAAAACTAGATCCATATCTTTCACCATGCACTAAACTAAATTCAAAATGGATCAGAGATCTAAATATTAAAACAGAAACATTAAATCTGCTGGAAGGTAGGATAGGTAAAACCCTTGGAGACATTGGTGTAGGCAAAGACTTTATGAATAAAAACTCAACCGCATGGGAACTATCCCAAAGAATCAATAACTGGGATCTCATCTTATTAAAAAGCTTTTGCACAGCAAGAGAAACCACCAACAGAGTGAAGAGACAACCCACAATGTGGGAAAAAATGTTTGCCAGCTGTTCCTCAGACAAAGGATTACTATCGAGAACATATAAAGAACTCAAAAAAATCAGACCTCCCAAATTTAAAGACCCACTCCAAAAATGGGCATCTGAGATGAATACACATTTCTCAGATGAAGAAATACTAATGGCAAACAAATATACAAAAAAATGTGCAACATCACTAGTCATTCGAGAGATGCAAATTAAAACAACACTGAGATACCATCTCACCCCAGAAAGAATGGCTACTATTAAGAAATCAACTAATAACAAATGCTGGAGGGGCTGTGGGGAAAAAGGAACCCTTCTTCACTGTTGGTGGGAGTGTCGACTGGTACAGCCACTGTGGAAGTCAGTGTGGAGATTCCTCAGAAAACTAGGGTTGGAGGTCCCATTTGACCCAGCTATTCCCCTTCTGGGCATCTTCCCAGAAGAATTAAAAACATCGTACCACAGCGATATATGTGCACCCATGTTTATAGCAGCACAATTTGTAATAGCCAGATCTTGGAAACAACCCAAATGCCCATCAACTGAGGAATGGATAAGAAAGATGTGGTATTTTTATACAATGGAGTACTATTCAGCCATAAAGAAGGATAAACTGGAGACTTTTATAGGTAAATGGATGCAACTCGAGAAAATACTCATAAGTGAAATAAACCAGAAGCACATGTGTAAGCATCATATTATCTCTCTAGTATGAGAAACTGAAAGAGTAAATAAGATCCAAAATGTACAATAGACATGGTGAATCAAAAAGAAACTGGTCAAAAGGAAAGAGAGACTGGAATAGGGAAAAGAAAGAAGGGAAAGGGAAAAAAATTGTATATATATATATATATATATATATATAAGATGGTTAAGATAGATACACTACCATTTTTACTTAGTTCATTGAAGAGTAAGGTTTGTGCCAATAATGTTTGGACAATTGAATGCTAATGTCTGGTGTCCTGAATAACTAACTTAAAGATAGTAATACGTAATGTATTAACCATTGTTACCCTCCTATTATGTTGGTTTGAAAATTTGTTCTTCTTTTGATTTGTTTTGTTTTTTCTTCTCTTTAAAATAAAAAAAAAAAAAAATAAGAGAGAAAATATATGAAGAAAAAAAGGCAGTGGACAAATTTGACCTGTGGACATGGTTCACAATCTCTAATGTACAGGACATGCAGGGAAGGCAACCCTCATGGGTAGCCACACAGAGCCCTAAAATAAGTGACAGCAAATCATGTATTGAGGGACATTTAGTCTGGAGAGGAGACCGCAGATGTTAAAATCTGGAAGTGGGATCTTGCTGGGTGTGTTTAAGGAGCATCCTATAAAACTACAAAACAAAAACAAAGAGAAAATGTTAGAGATGAAATCAGAGCAGTAACAACCCACAGTCACAGATGGTCTTGGAAAGAGATGGTTCAGAAGAGTAACTGTGGCAATAATAAGGAAATGGAGTGGAGGAAGAAACACTGGAGGCCAAGATACAAGCCAGAAGTAGAAAGAAGTCTCCAGAGAAGAGATGGAGCTAGCATGTAGATGGGGTGAAGAGAATGAAAATGTGGGGAGGTATTTAAGTGTTCATTAAGTACCGAACTTATCCCTGTGAATACACACATACACACACCTTGTTTACTTTAAGCATGATAAAATGAGGCTGAAATAAAGGGGTCTCTCTCCCTTAATTCTCTTTCTTATTCATATCTCCTTCCTTTTCTTTAGCCAGAAACTCTACCCCAAGCAGGGTTATTTATGTCGATGAGGTTCAGATTTTCCAGGCAGATGAGAATGGCAGCCAATCTTGGTCATCATTTTTAAAGTGTGACAAGTCTTCCAGCTCACTGATCTATCTGCTCCTAGCTGGAAGATTGCCTTCAATTTCCACCACAAAATGGGACATAACACCTGGCATTGTGTTTGAAAGAACAACTCGCCTATTGGGCTTTTTACTTAGCAACAACTCAGCCTTTTATTGAACTTTAACTATAGGATACTGGTCCTCCTATGTATTGTTGCCTTTTTTATGACTGTCATTAAATACTGAAAGTGTGTGATGCAGCAAAACATAATAGGCACTGGTTATAATGGGGTAAAGACTGAGGTGGAAAAGAAAGATGATTACTGAAAGCTTTCATAAAACTTCCTGTTATTACTTCACAACTTTTATAAAGGAGATTTATCATGGGTAATGGTCTGTGCCCTTTTGAACTATAGACTACAAATAATAATTTTAATAGTACGGGTAGTGTTGTATCAGGTATATCAAATATAATCTTTAGTTTATTGTATGGCTTTGCTTCATAAGTTGGTAAAAAAGGAAAACATGCCTAGAGCAAGCATAGAGATAAACTAGATGTAAATTAAAATAGTTGAATTCAGATAAAGAAAAAGTAAACTCAATTCTGTTACTGAATTCCTGCCACATGTCAGACACCACCTAGATTCTAAATTATAGAGATAAATAAGAGAGTCTCTATCCATTTAGGAGTAAACCATCTTGTAGAAAAGAGAGATGTACAACTAAAAAATTGTAAGAGTTTGAAAATGGAAGATACTGAAGTGGAAATGTTTAAATCCAACCATTAATTAATATCGATCTGCCAATTTGCGTATGAATAAACCAAAGATCCAACAGTGAAGTTCACATTTCCAACATCACAGAGCTGACAAGTGATAGATTCAAATTTGAATGCAAAGTCAATCTACTGGCTTTCCTCTTATATATAATATTTGGTATTTTTCATTCTTGTCATACAGTCAGCAAACATTTATGAGACATGTACACAACAAGTCACCATGTTTCAGTTAGTCATCAATTCTTACAGGGGTAGCTGAGGGTTTAAATCTACTGAATTTTTATTGTCTGATTTCAAATTTCAGCATCTATCTATATACAAACCAGAACAAAGTTAATGTAACCACCCTGTTTGTTATTAAATTCAACACAAGAATCCATAGCACACAGAGTAGATGAAAGAAATTAAAGCTCATCCTGCCTATCTTATAGTAGGTGCTCCAAAATGTTACCAATAATTATTGTTATAAAAATGCTTTCATTTACATATAGGATCTCTGTATTTTGGCAGGGTTATGTTAACTAAATGTATGGAAATAAGAGTCTTCAAAATAGATGGCAGTTTAAAGCCGTGAGTACACACAAGGGATGATAAAATCTGTGACTAGCCAAAACAGTTACCACCCAAAAAGACACTCTACAGTGTTAGCTAAGTAAGTGGTGATGGCAAAAGGAATTTCTACAATGGATTCTGGATGACTTATATGTCACCTGAATCTATAAATATCAGTCTGACTGGAAGTCTAATTGGTTTTTTTCGAGGACATTTCCTAAAAAAAATCGATGTAATATTTCTGACAAATGGGGTTTTTTGTTGTTTTTGTTTTTGGTTTCAGTTTTTCAAGACAGGGTCTTGCTATACAGTTCAGGCTGGTCTTGACTCGCTGTGTAGCTCAGGCTGGCCTCGAACTCCCAGCAATCTTCCTGCCTCAGTCTCTGAAGTGCTGGGATTACAGACACGTACCACCATGCCCAGCAAGAGATTATTCTTTAAAGCTGACATTCATTTTCTCTGATCTATAAACAAAGGTTAACATGTACATTCTTATACATGTTATAAAATGTCCACATTTTCTTCCAGAATTAGACTTAAATGAAAAAGAAATATGTTTAAGTACCATATTAAGGTTTGGAAATGAATTATAATTCATGACAGGCAAGACATAATATCAAATAAATACCTTCAGAAGTATTAAATGTTGACAAGCTTAAATGTTTCCAACATATATTTTTTAAACATTTAAAACATAATTTATAAGACAATGATCAGACTGAAAAAACTAATTAGCAGCAAAAAGAAGAATCTGCTACAAAGATATAAGGAATATTTTAAGTTTTGAAATCAAAAACTTGTAAAGTGGAGCTTCTTAGTAAAACTTCTTACTGTTGAACTTAAATATAAAGAAAGTCTACCTAAATGGGTGCAAACCAAAACTGAGATACAATTAAAAACTATATATGTTCTTCCTTTTACACTTTTAAAAAAATAAATAAAAGACAGCTTGACATCAACAAATACAATAAAGATTCTTCACATATAGCAATATCAGAATGTTATTGTATTAAGCCCATGTAAATCTTCATTTATCTAACTTTTTAATGTTTTCATGAATAATGTCCTTAAGTTTATGAATTTGTTATGTTTATAAAATTGCCATTTTGTTTGACTTTTCTGTGTGCACCGTGTATGTGTAGTATGAGTGTGTGTGTGTACGCAAGCACAAGCATACACTTTGATAGTGAGTAAAACACAGCCAGAAGAAGTAAATTATTTTTGGAGAAGAACTCATTTTTAATTTAAATGTGGGCTTTATAGACAAGAATAAGAAGCTCTGATTGCAGCTAATTTCACCAAATTAAAAAGAGCCCATGTGGAAAACTGACTAATAATGAGGAAATGCAATCAAGTGTGCAACAATATTGATCTTCAAACACAAAGCCTGAGAGATAATAAAATACAGTTGGAAAAGCCCATTCATTTTTATTATGAGGATATAGCACATGCTGGTTTAAGGACTAGAATAAAACAAAAAGCCCATTTATCATTACAGCTGATACTGACAAAAATGTATACACATAACTCTCTGTAGTTTGTAAGTTTGTTCATTTCCTTGGGCAGGGTACTAACCCAGTGTTGGCACTCAGCCACTTTTATCTGAACAGAATCTCACACATTGAATATTTAGGTTTCAGTGTGTAAGGACAAAGGAAGAAAATCAAACAGTTTCTAGGGATGTGTGCATGGAGCATTTGTCAGGTTGTAAACATGGCATGTGCACAAAGTTCTCTACCAGCCCCTGTAAAACTTGTCTTGGTCTTTATTTGATTGACAAAAAATCTGAGCAAAAAAATTCTTAGACAGAAACAATAACTTGAAATAAATGCTGCCTGAACTCTTAAACAAAAATATTATTTTTAGGATGGGTTCTTACAGCAGAGTAGAGGCTTGCTTAGCACATAGAAAAGGATGCTGTCAGTTCTTCCTGTAGATTAGTATGTTTTAGAAGCAGAAAGCTCTTTTTTTGAGAGAGGGTCTCACTAGGCAGTTTGGGCAGTCCTTGAACTTGCTATGTGCCCAGACTGACCTTGAGCTCACAACGGTCCTCCTGCTTCAGTCTCCCGAGTACTGGGATCCCAGGAAAGCACCACCCCATCTGCCAGAAGCAGTAAGCTTTCAGGCAGAGGAAGCACGAAGATATCTAGAGTGATTGGAAATGGAGAAGGATTACTTCAAGAAGAAAATGCTAACTTTATTGCCTATAGATAATATAAGTATTTTCATAAATATTTTCATTTCTTCCTTCATTTATTCATTTAACAAAATTGTACTGTGTCACGATAAGGTATTACTGTATTCCGTCTAAGACTGCAAGTCTGGAAAGGTTGGGCCATCACTGGCCATCACGCTTCTATTTTCTCAATGTATATCTAGTCCTGTTTTTTTTTGTTTTTTTTTTTTTTTTTTGTTAACACTGTTTGCTCTTACAACCTTTCATGAAGTTCTTAGAACAAACATCATGTCAGCAAAATACCTAAATTTGTTGAATAGGTGTGCATTTGGGAAAATGTGCCCCCTTTCCAATGATAGCTGTCACAGAGCTATCATACTTTTAGGGTGCAACAGAGAAAAACAGAATTTAAAAACTAGATGAGTGCCAGGTGTGGTGGTTCATGCTTGTAATCCCAGCACTTGGAAGGCTGAGGCAGGAAGATCGCCATGAGTTTGAGGCCAGCCTGAGGTACATAATGAGCTCAAGGCCTGCCATCCTGGGTGCCTTCTCAGATGATGAGCAAAAGGTCACTCTGTCCAATATCTGGGTGAACAGTTTTCTACACAGAGGAAACTGCAAGTGCAAAGGCCAGGAGGCCACAATGAGCTTAGCATCTTCGAGCAGAAGAAGACAGCTGTGGCTGGAATGTAGAAAGTCACTGGAGAGTGAAAGGGTTTTGATAGGAGATTAGGTTGAAGGTGAAGACAAGAACTAGAAAGGGAGAATACACAAGTGAGAGCAGAGATTAGATTTTGTGCTAAATACCATAAGAAGTCATTGAAAGCAAAGAATGTTAAAATAATTTAAATTTTAATTGAATATATAGGTATTGTACCCAAAGCTTATAAGACAGCTTATATCCATTATTTGCTTTTTTTTTTTTTTTTTTTTTTTTTTTGTGGGTACCGGGGGGACGACCTCAGGACCTCACGCGCCAACAGGCACCCGTGCCGCTGAGCGATATCACCGGCCCCTTTTTCGTATGTGGGTTCCGGGAGTCGAACTCGGGCCTTTACGCTTGCAAGGCAGGCGCTTAAGCCGCTGAGCTGTCTCACCGGCCCCCATTATTTGCTTTTTATAGAAATCATATACCCATTTCTTTTTTACATAAATAAGTATATTCTCCATTAATATACTCTTTCTAAAAGAGAAATAGCCTTTATTTTATAAAGCTACCTGAGATTCTTTGGGTACTAATCTTCTGAAGGACATGTGTTTTTCTAACACTTTGTTCCCTTGCTAGATCAGCTATAGATTCAGCTCTATCTATAATTTAAAAATCAAATAATTATCACTGTCGGTATGGACTATAAGTGCACATTTGCTTGAATCCTCAACACATACCTGAGATGATAGAGAATATTTTAATAATTAGTTAACTTTATTCACCAAATATGATATGAATATATCCCCGTCTTTAAAACTTCTCTGACCTACACTTTTGTATAGCTACAACTTTTTATTGTTGAGTAATGAAGGAGTGCTGAGTTTCAAGAACAGACTTTTATTCTACGTTAAAAATGCCCCTATTTAAATGCTTAAGTCTTTACCATGGACTTATTAGGTCCTTACGTTGCTGTCTTGTCTCATTGTAAATAATATTGAAATTTAATTTTGAAAAGTCCTCTCTAATTGGGTACAGATTGAATTATACCTTTCAAAAAGTACTTCAGAATGTGATTTTATTTGGAAATAGGATCATTACAGATATAGTTAGTTCAGATGAGATCAAACTGAAGGAAGGTGGGCACCTAATTCAATATAACTGATGTTCTTACTTAAAAAGAAAGAGGAGGATGAGGAGAGAGGAAGAAGAGGAGGATGAGAAGAGAGGAAGAACAGGAGACAGGCATGTGCGAGGCAGACATAAACACAAGAAGAACTCCAGGTAAAGACTGGTGTCAGTGGGCCGGTGAGATAGCTCAGTGGCATAAGCGCCTGCCTGGCAAGCGTGAGGTCCTGAGTTCGACTCCCGGTACCCACATATGAATAAAGGGCCGGTGATATTGCTCAGCGGCACGGGCGCCTGCCGGCACGCAAGGTCCTGAGTTCGACCCCCGGTACCCACAAAAAAAAAAAAAAAAAAAAAAAAAAACTGGTGTCGGTCAAGGAACTACCAGAAGCCGGGAGAGGCTGGAACAGATCCCTCCTTACACTTCCGAGGCAGCACGAGCTTGTTGACACATTGAATTTGGACTTCCAGCCACGAGAACTGAGACATAATAAATTTGTTTTTCTAAATCCCCTAGTTTGTGGCACTTTGTGACACAGCCCTAAGAAACTATTATACAGAGACTACTCAGTGCTAAACTATACATAAATTACCTGAGTACACGATGCCCCGATCAGTCCTAATCCCATTCCAAGGACATTATTGGGATCCTCACCACGCTGTATCTCATGTTACGGAGATATGAGATAAAGGAGTAAACACAGGATGCCCAGTTAAATTTGAATTTCAGAACTCAATATCTGGGACGTAGTTATACTAACATTATGTATATTCACACATTTATATAGTTTAATCCAAATTTAAATTTAACTGAATAACTTGTCTTTTATTTGGTAGGTCTTGCACCCCTTGAAAGGAGACGACCAAGATGTAAACATTCACATGGGGTAGGGGAAGGAGGGGCAAATACCTTTGTTTCTTCTGAGAATTTGCTCAGAGAATTGATGCTTAACAGAAGTTGGCCACGTAAAATGGAAACAATAAATTCTAACTCTTTCTCAGATCTAGTGATGTCTGTTTGAAAAACAGACAAAAACAAGTTGTCTGAGAGAATCAGAGAAATGAAAAGATTAATCTCCAGAAGATTGTTGGAAAATGGTGGCTAAAGTCCCCTTGGAAATGGGAGATGAAGGAGAATGTTGCCATTACATATCATTGTGACACTATTTGTTAATCCAGTAGAGGTACTACCGTAAAGTAGAAAAGATAACTAAGAGTGTGGTAGAAGAAGGAGGCAAGAAAAATATATTTTAGTTTCTATTTACTACTAGAAGGAGCTCATGAAAATTTTGGAAGTACAATACAGAAAATGAAAAATTATTTTAAGAGTGCTAAAATAACTCAAAGCAAAATTTCCTGGCATAGGAAATTTTAATAGAAGAGCAGATGAATATGTCTACTCTCATTTGATGTTTGTGATAGAAAGAAGGATGATAGGCTCAAATTTAGATAAATTCATAAACTGCAAGGAAAAAAAAAGCCTGCAAAACTCTGGCAGACACTAAGCCTAGAAACCCCAAGATAAATTAGCCTCAGGATAATTAATAGAACATGTAAAATACTCTCAAAAAGGGGAAGACAAGAAAAATGAAGTTCTCAGTCGGAAAAGTGCCAATAACAGGGAAGATGGAAGGCAGATATGTTTGATAATGATGTTGAAAAGCCTGAACAAGAATTTTGACTCCAGAGATAGAATTACTTTCCTAAATTGCAGGATTCACTATCCAGGATTTAATTAATTGTCAAGATTAAATCCAAATTTTGGTTAGAATGATCCCAAACAATAACGATAAGAGAACGTCTTCATTAATGCAGGAATAAATCCAAGCGAAGTTGTTATGGTGCAGAAAGTTTGTTTAACACACAGTAGCTCCTGTTTCAATGGAAGAGATGCTCTTGTTTTTGTAACTCAGTCTCAACTGCCTTTTCTAGTGAGGACCTACAAAACTAGAGCTGATGAATAAGTAATTCGAATCAATAAAAGGACATGCCAGGGACAGCATAAAGTATCCTAGGAGAGTGTTACTGTCAAAAATATCTTCCGATTTTGTGGTGTGCTGAAGACATAGAATCCTCACCAAAGGACACATCTGGACTGTTGTATACTTGAAGTACGAGGAGAATGTCAAGATCAGTGCTCCTATTAATACCGCACACATCCCAGACTGTGCCACCAAAGACAAGAAAGCCTGCAGGGATTTGCATCAGGAAACGCTAAAAGGGTAGAAAAAGAAGTGGAAATACCTAAGAAAAGGACATGCATTTACAAAGAAAAGAAAAAACATCAAGCACTGCCTTCAGATCTAGGATATGATGCAGAAAACTTGCCAAGAAGCTTCCGGCACGGTGGGTGAATGTTTGCCATGCAAAGAGGGAAGAAAAGAAAGCAATGCCACTCCATACTCCTCACAGGAGCAACACAAACCGAAGGCTGTCCGGATGCACACAAAAGTATGTTCTTTCTGCTTCTTTCTAGCAGAAGACAGATACAGCCCCTTCCCCTTGTCTTAATGTCCACATTTATTAAAGCTACAGACATAAATTTTTAACATTCTGAAGAACAAAAATGTCGGCATTGGTATGAAAGCATGAACACTTTGCAAGGTCATTTTAAAAGGAAAATTTTATCACATGTCTGTGCGTCTTAAAACATATTTTGGATCATCCACTACCATAGATGACATTTATCAGAGACTTGAAAATGGGCCACTGAACCTTTTACTCCTCTGTTCAGCCACTGCGCACAGCTAAGTGCTGTGGAGGGTGCAAAACGACCACAGTAACGTCAGGCCTGCCTGCCTTCAAGCTGCGAGAGCCAGACTCTCTGAAAGGGCAATGAAGCTTTATCAGAAACACAAAACCAAAACAAAAATCAAACTGTAATTGAAGATTAAAACAAAAAACAAAGACGAAGTGCCATTCATTCACCCAGAGTTCCGAGAAAAATCCAGGTACCCCTGGAGGATGTGTGCATTGGCAGCAACCCTTCCTGCCTGCCCGCCCAAAGGATGCTTCGGTCTGTGGTGTGGGGTAAGGAAAACCCAGTTTGAGGAAAGAGCCTCAGCAAAGGATTGCCTTAGCACAAACAGGGAAATAAATAATTTGGAGTGGGAAATAAATACTTTTAGTGGGATCTGGGGTTAAGGACATGCTGCCACTGGTGTTGATATACTCAATATTTCTCACACTTTTCCCTGGCAGTTAACCTAGTGGTAAAGAAGAGTAAATGCATCCCTTCTAAGAACACAGGAGGAGACCCAGAGGATAGCATGTCAAACATAAAATATTTTCAGTGTCTCACGTTTCCATCTCAAAAGTTAACGTGAGACAACCCACAACGTGGGAAAAAATGTTTGCCAGCTATTCCTCAGACGAAGGATTACTATCAAGAACATATAAAGAACTCAAAAAAATCAGACCTCCCAAATTTAAAGACCCACTCCAAAAATGGGCATCTGAGATGAATACACATTTCTCAGATGAAGAAATACTAATGGCAAATAAATATACAAAAAAATGTGCAACATCACTAGTCATTCGAGAGATGCAAATTAAAACAACACTGAGATACCATCTCACCCCAGAAAGAATGGCTACTATAAAGAAATCAACTAATAACAAATGCTGGAGGGGCTGTGGGGAAAAAGGAACCCTTCTTCACTGTTGGTGGGAGTGTCGACTGGTACAGCCACTGTGGAAGTCAGTGTGGAGATTCCTCAAAAAACTAGGGTTGGAGGTCCCATTTGACCCAGCTATTCCCCTTCTGGGCATCTTCCCAGAAGAATTAAAAACATCGTACCACAGCGATATATGTGCACCCATGTTTATAGCAGCACAATTTGTAATAGCCAGATCTTGGAAACAACCCAAATGCCCATCAACTGAGGAATGGATAAGAAAGATGTGGTATTTTTATACAATGGAGTACTATTCAGCCATAAAGAAGGATAAACTGGAGACTTTTATAGGTAAATGGATGCAACTCGAGAAAATACTCATAAGTGAAATAAACTGGACGCACATGTGTAAGCATCATATTGTCTCTCTAGTATGAGAAACTGAAAGAGTAAATAAGATCCAAAATGTACAATAGACACGGTGAATCAAAAAAAAAAAACTGGTCAATAGGAAAGAGAGACTGGAATAGGGAAAAGAAAGAAGGGAAAGGGGAAAAAATTGTATATATATATAAGATGGTTAAGATAGATACACTACCAATTTTACTTAGTTCATTGAAAAGTAAGGTTTGTGACAATAATGTTTGGACAATTGAATGCTAATGTCTGGTATCCTGAATAACTAACTTAAAGATAATAATACATAACGCATTAACCATTGTTACCCTCATATTATGGTGTTTTGAAAATTTGTTCTTTTTTTGATTTATTTTGTTTTTTCTTCTCTTTAAAATAAAAAAAAAAGTTAACATGAAGTTTTCATTAGATTGAACATTATACCCATGTTAATTGAAATCAGAATGAGATCATTAGTTGTCAGGGAAATGTAAATGAAAACTACAGTGAGATACCACTTTACACCCCCCAGGGTGACCATGAACAAAAACACCCATAGCAAATGTTGAAGGAACATGGGGAGATTGGAATCTTCAGATGTTACTGGTGAAAACAGTTTGGAAAGTAATCTAGCACTTCCTTAAGTGGTTAAATATAGATTTCATTGACTCAGATGCATGCTCCCAGGCATCTACCCAAGAGAAATGAAAACATATGTCCATAGAAATCTGAACACAAATGCTCATAGTAGTATTACTCTTAATAGCCAAAGCAGAAACAAGTCAAATATCCATCAACTGACTTATTAAATAAATGTTGTACATCCAAACAGGAGAATATTGTTTGCCCATAAAAATAGAAGTAGCTTTAGATGCCACATCATAGAAGAATCTTGAAAATCTAAGAAGCCAGTCACAAAGGACCATATATTGTATAATTCTGCTTATGTTAAATGTCCAGAATAGCTAAATCTATGCACAGAAAATAGATTAGTGGTTGCCAATATCTAGGAGGAACAGAGGTATAGGGAAGTGATGGACAAAGGGTACCAGGTATCTTTTGGGGGTGATGAAAATGTGCTAAAATTGATACTGGTGGTGGCTGCATAGATCTGAACATACTAACAGTCATTGACTTGCACTTAAATACATGGGGTATGTTATCATGTCTTAATAAAGCTGCTCTAAAAGTTTTTAATGTTATGCTTTTATTTTCAGTTCTAAAATCATAAATACTTAATTCAACAAAGGCAACTGATACAGAATTTTGTAAAGAAAAACACAAATTTGTGTTTCCCTCTTTCCCTGAGATTATAAAGATTAGCAGGTGAAATATACTGTCGTTTAGTATGCTTACACAATAATATATGTACTCATAGATTTTATATATATAGATATAGATAGATATAGATAGATATAGATATATATAAATGCCATCTTTCTTTTAAAGAAAATTAAATATTACCAATATTTTCTGCAACTTGAAAAATAGTATTTTTAGTGTCCTGCCCATATATTTATAAGCCCTTCCTGTCTTTTCAGTAAAACTGATACTTTTTATACCACTAACACACAGCCCTATGTGTGACCAAATGGGAGAAGCACATTGCATGGTTCAGGTTTTGCTCTTCTTCAGAGTGCATGGCTGGAATCTCGCAGCCCTCTGGGTAAGAATGGGTGGTGTGTTAGAGAAGGGAGTAAAGGAAGTCAGGTAGCAACCAGTCAGCCCACACCTCTGCCCTATCCCGACTCCCCATGCCAGCTGGTTCCCAGCACAGCTCCAAGGCCATAGCACAGCTACGATGGAGGTAGCTGCTGTTTCTTACCCTGGAGAAGCTGCAAGGCAGACTAATCCTAGATGCTCTCCCCTCTTCTCTTTTGTCTGTGAGGCCAGGCCTTCTTACACGTGGAACTGTCATTTACCCAGAGCCGAAACGACTTTTTATGCTCACAAGGCTTCCATAATTGTTATGGAACCTTGACATTCTCATGTCCCTCTCTCTACTTCTGCAGCACCTCTAGCACTGTGTAGGAGAGGGGGGAAGTCCAAGTTCGCAGGCCAGCTTGTCAGCAATCAAAACCTCCTCCATGAGGGTCCATTCCTACCTGATAGGAATTGTTTTGAGGGTTCACAACACATGCAAAGAGGCAAGTAGGTGATGTCAGGAAATTCATTATATTTGTAACTTCAAGGTCACAGAGCTAATTAATGTCAGAATTGGATTGTGATATACAAATTCTCCATCCATATTTAATACATTTTCCACTCTAATGTTGAACTTCTGCTATGCATTAAACAGTAGTCCAAAATGATTATTGAAGATTATATTTTGAACATGCTTCAATATAACAATTTTATTAGAAGAAGTAAGGAGGCATTACTTTGACATCTTCAGCCATTTTTTAATAGTTCATGTTTTATCTTAGTATATCTATTTTGTCACCAGTCTATATTTAATTAAAGTGCTTAGTCTACACTTTCACTTCATATTTTTCATTTCATATAACTTCATTTTTTGCGCAGATATGATAAACTGTCTTCAGGTTTTAGATAAGATCACAGCTATAACTTTTTAAAATCCAAGTTTTTGTTGAGTCCAGACCATAAAAATACATGGGAAGAATGGAGAACCTAGTCATTTAATCACCCAGATTATCAGCACTTTTATAAAAAGCTTTTAAATGGCAAGAAGATAAAATGTTAAGTGTGGATGGTAATTACTTGCCTTTATCTCTTGTGCCAGGTTTCAAACCTCACCATATGGGTGTTTGTGCAAGATTAAATAGCTATTCAAGTGTGTAATGAGGTATAGCTACTAAACTGAACCAAAAGATATAGCATAGAATAAGTCAGAGCAGATCAGTCCTGCAGAAATTGAATAGGAAAGCTGATTGATAGACTTCATGATTCCACTTATACACATATTTTGAGGGCCATTTAACAAGATAAAATAAAACTCTGTTATTGTAGGTAACAAAATACTATGGGGAAAAGTAGAAAAGAAATTTGAGGAAAAATAAGGTACCATCTCAAAACATCCACTAGAAATAGAACGAATCAATTCTTGATTTGTTCTGGATATCCCGATTTAAGCATTAATAATATTAACTCCATTTTACTCTTAAAAAAATCCCAATTCAGTTGATAAGTTATAGGACCACCTTATCTGGAGTGGCTTTTGGAATACCTGTTGTGAAAGTTATCATACAAAGAAACAAGCATAACACTTGCTTCCAAAATAGGTCACTGAAGTTGACATCTAGAAAAGATACTGGAGCAGAAGAAAGAGGATTATCTGACTGATATTTTATTCTTATGCTGTGATATGTTCAGGTTTAGAAAATCTGTGGCTGTGATGGTAAATGGTTGTTTGTTAAAGGGGGAGCCCGAGATAGAGAACCCACAGTTTTGGTCCCACGAAGCAAGATCTGCTCCCACTTCATTCAGAACCCCTGATGATGTGGAATTGCAAATACACTGAGACTAATTTTAAGTTGTAATAAAATCAGTATTTTTAGGAGCAAAATGTGAATTTTTAGGGAAAACAGAAAAGATTAATATATTAACTTGTCCAGGGTATATTGTTAAATGCCAAAAACACACAGCAAAACATAAAGTAAGATTCTATTTTTTAGTTAAGATAGTTATACTAATTTCTATCAGTTCATTGAAAAGAAATCTTTGTGCCTATATTGTTTGATCAATTTTTCATGCCTATATCTTGTAATATGAGCAACTACTTTGAAGATAACAATACACAATGTATTAACCATTGTTACTCTCCTACTACCTTGTTTTGAAATTTTGTATCATTGTTTTTATTGTTTTTTCTCTTTAAAAAAAGATTTTATTTTTTGAAGACATGTTCAATATTTTGACATGTCTTTTAAAAGTCTGAGAGATTATACACCAGTTAATAATGGTATTATAAATTGGATAATTGTTCTTTTGGCATTAAGTGTTTATATGCTTAATGCTCCTTCTATGCGCACGTGTGTGTGTGTGTGTGTCTCATGTTCAGTCACAATAGGGATTTCTTCTTCAATCACAATCTTGAAATGAGAAAACACACACAGCCCTGTAGAATTTAGCTGCCTAGCAGGCTTCACATAAGAAATCCACAGAGGATGGGCAGTTTCTGTTGCAGCAAGGGTGATTGACTGATGGTCACAGAGTAAAAAGGTTTTCTTTCTTTTTTATTTCTGTAATGAAAGACTTTCTTATAACAAGTACTTTGTAATCAGAAAACAATGAAGCTGTGAACAACAACAAAATACAAGCTTTTCATTTATCTTCATCTTTCTTAATCTCCTCCGGCCCTAAAGGAAGTACTAATAACACCAAACTATCAAAAGATAAAATGAAGAAAATGATCTCCTGTGGTTTCTTTGCCTCTGACTTACCATCTTCACTGTTAAAAAATAGATATATACTATCAGATATGTGTGGCCTTTGGCTTGGTGTTTCAGATAGCAGATAATGTGTGTTTTGGTCTGTGCTACGATCTCAAGTTCTTTTATAAATCTGAACAAATGAAAATGAGTTTCAAACCATATCAGCAAGTTTTAGTCTATCTTAATTCATGACAGACTAAAAAACACAACTGAGTCATATAAATCACTATTTAATTAATTCTGCTTCAAATCAATTGAAAAGATAAACATCATGACAACCAAGCCAATTAATTCTTCTAAGGTACAGTTCACAGAAATATACTTATAGTTTCATTTTATGAATCTTGGGATACCTTGACTTAGTCGAGATTATGAAATATGTGCTCTCCTCTCTCCTTAATCTCTCCTCAGATAATCTCACTCAACCCCATCATTTTAAATACCTCTGTATGCTGCTCCCTATTACGATAAAATGTTTAATCTAGCCCTGAAACTGTCTTCAAGGATCCAGACTTTCTCAAATCCAACTACTTTCCTGAAATACCACATATCATACTGAATAAGACATATCCAGAAAAATGCTTTTGGTATTTCCCAGCAGTTTCTACTTTAGTAAATGCCATTGTCATGTACCTGTTTGCTGAGTAATCTCAAGAGTTGTGACCTCAAGTAAAATATTCAAAAATCCAATCTGTTATTGTTTTAAGTAGACATAAGAAGTTTGGGTCCATATCTGAAAAAGTGTGTGAAGTTCAAAAATAATTTCTTGGCAGTATTGGGGATTGAATTTAGGTCCTTTACACTGAACTACATCGGAAGCTCTTTCTAAAAGCTTTTTATTTCCAAATAGGGTCTGGCTAAGTCACTAAGTTCCCCAGCCTGAGCTCCAATTCACGGTCCTCTTTCCTCTTGTCTACCACAGTGCCTGAATTTCAGGAAGCACCACCATGCCCAGTTTAAAATCATTAAATTCAGTGGACAAGATATTTACATGTTTTAGCATCTCATTAGCTTCAATTTTCTATAACCTGTGTTCTAGACAATCTCTTTTCACTAGGATGACTTTTCTTAGTAATATATCCTTCCACATGAGGAAGATTAGGAGTAGATAAAAAGTATCCAAGAAAAATCAAAGCACTTTAGCCTCAGTATCTAAGATTATTAAAACAATTAGAATAATGGCTTTAACTATGTATAAGTGCATAATTGATTTGTATGTATGGTTTTCAATATCACCTGCATGCCAATAACTCAAAAATGCATATATCTAACTATATATCTTTGACCAAAGTTTCATATATTCAATATCTATTTGACATTTCTACTAAGATATCTAAAAATATATTTCAAAAACAAGGTATTCAAAACTTAGTTTCTTACTTTCCCCCAAATCTGCAGCTTTCCCCATTTCAGTTGACCGCAAGTTCCTGCTCTTGCTCAGGTGAAAATTCCTTGACGTCATCCGTGGCTCCTTTTTTCTCATTTACCAAACCCAATCCATCACGGAATTCTAATTAACTAGAGTCCGAAATGTGTTCCACTTCTGACCTCATCTGCTTCTACACCGTTGCTTCGGTCTCTGCGGCTTCTTCTGCCCTTATTCCCCGGTAGCCTCATCTCCCCACGACCTAACCCAGACGCTGTCTCTCTGCTTTCTCTCAGAGTAAGGCCACAGTGCACATGGCCCACACGCTCCCAGTCCCGCATTATCTTTTCCGCTCCTCTGCCTTCCCTGCTCCTCAAACAGGGCCAGCACACTGTCCCTCTGACACTCAGCATCGGCTCTGCTCATGGCCTAGAGCAGGGATGGCGAACCTTTAGCGCTTTCAGTGGTAACCAACAGCCGGCTACAGCACGCATGCTTAGGTTCACCACCACTGGCCGAACGCTTCCTTTCTTCCACCCATATCTATTTGGCAGATTTCTCCTCCTTTGTATTCTTGTTCAAATATCATCACCTCAATGAATCTTAACCTGCCCAGTCAATTTAAATTATAACTCACCCTAAACTCCCAGTCGCTCTGACGATATTGTTTTTCCTTCTATAACACTTGTCACACCTTATTATCATATAATTTACTTTTTTATCATATTTGTCATATTTTCTTTATTGGAAATAAATTCCTCCACTAGAATTTAAGTTCCATGAAGAGAGTAGATGTTTCCCTAAGTGCTAATATCTGGGTCTGATATATAGTTGCCACTTGTTAAGTATTTATTATTGTTGATATAATTAACAGCAACAATAAATTATACTAAGTTAATAACAATATCATATATTAGCCCATAAAGGTATGGATTTACCTCTATCAGACCAAAGTGTGGTTAACTAGTAATTTCTAGGGTAAAGTATTATTGTTTGCCTCCTATATCAGCTAGCTTCTTCAAACATATTCACAAAACAAATTCAGATCTTGGTAGTATATTTCACTTCGACAGGTTTTATGTTCAAATATAATTGCATATTGTATAGTAATTGTAGGAGACATGTTAAGCTTAAGAAGCACATTCTTTATATATCACACTTGTTATGCCCTCTATCATCAGTGTAATCTTTCAAAAGTAAGCTCTAAACTTGTCACACACTTTTGCTAGCTTAAAACATATTTTAGCTCCTTTGAGATTCAGGATAAAGCCGATGTACCTTAACGTGGCTAGCACATTTTTGCCTATTATCTGGACTCCACTTTTGATACAATCCTCTCACTAGAAATGTAAACTCTACCTGAATTTGCTGTTATTTTTCTTCCCTTTAAGTTTCTAAATATGTTTCTCCCTTTGCCTAAATCACTTCATACTAATTTCTATCCAGCCATTTGATCATATCCTAAACTTTTACTTTCCTTCTTTCCCAGAGGCATCTTTAATTCAAGAACTGAGTAAGTTGTTCTCTGGGTTCTCATAACTTCTCATGCACTATTCTCTCCAACTAATTATCTAAAATAGTGCTGGGACCTGGAAAGTTTGAAATAAACACTTGCTGAATATATAAATAAATTTTCCAAAAAAAGAAAGCAGTGAATCTGAGTCTGCAATTTCTCTATCAACAATTTTTTTCGCTGCACTATTCAGCTGGCCTAAAATGCCACTGTGTGACAACGATACAGACTCTTCTTTGCACATAACAATAATTCTCAAAATAACACATGTACTTGTTATGCTGTTAGATGGTTTTATTATTGCTTTTGAAGATGCTTTAGCAAATAAGTACCTTATTCTCGTAGGACTGCTGACATCTCACAGAAATTTTTGACAAATATGCAACACAGAGATGATTTTGCTTCTATTTTGCAGATCTCCTGGTCCTTTACACACTACATTTATTTCTTTACGAGCTTACTTTGCTTCATCTTTAGTCCTCAAATTCAATGACCAAGATAATGTAACAGCATGAGCACAGAATATGACCTCTCCTTGAAAGAATTCCATTTCCACACAATATTTACCTCAGGGCTTGCTGAGAGATGAAACTGCTCTTCGATTCCTTCCCCTTAGTTATCACTGACAAAGCAATTCCTGATGCTCTATTATTTTTTTTTCCTAAATGGCTTTTTCTTTAATTTCTATTCATGCCTTCTGATCTAATTAGTATGATTAGCCTTGGACACACAATAAGCAAAGCAAGAAACAAGAAAGGCCCACAAAATTCCATTTCAATAGCCTGCCTTTCTTTCACAGACTTTATGGATCTAAGTTTTCGGCTGTCTTCAGAGCTCATAACCTTTAACCCTGACATGAATCTCGGTGTTCTATTCAATTACAACTGCTGTCTATTGAGAAGTGGCAAAGGTTTTGGAGGGTTTGTGGGAACAGGGAAGTTATCCCATTCATTTTCATTAGTAAAAGCAGAGACACAAATTTCACTAAAACTGCCAAGAGTGCTACTGCTGTCTCTGGATGATTTATTATTAGATACTATATTTCTTTTCAAAATATGGTTAAAAGAACTCAAGAAAATCATGTGAGTGCTTCACCTGAAATATTATGCAATTTTATCACCGGTGCACTGAAGTTGCAACTAGAATACTGATAGACTATCACAAAAGGCTTTGCATGGCAGGAGGGACAGGAAGCAAATGGCCAGACCCCAAACCAGCATGTAACACAGTTCGCGCCTGTGAAGGTGATCACAGAGGATAAAGTGTGTGTTTTTAAATGGCAACTTGTCATACAAAAACAAAATAAAAAAAGAAAGAGGAAAAAAAAGTTAAAAACTGTTATTTTAAAACCAAGTTGTAAAACTTTTAAATAATATACCAGCATCAAAGAGCAAAGGTTATAATTCATAAAATCAATTAACAAAATTGTTAGGCTGTGGAGCCAGACTAAATGACCCGTCCCTGTCCCTGAGGGGCGTGGGGAAGCTAACTGCCTGACAATATTCCAGACTTTCCACACCTGGCCCAACTTACCTTTCATGGCTCATAACCCACAGTGCCAGATCAAGCAGTGGGGCCATTTCGCAATCCACATTCGAAGAGCAAGGTGTCTGCCCAGTGTTCCCAATCTTGGCTGCACTTTAAGATCACCTTGGGAGCTTTTAAAATTATGCTGAGACCCAGGGCAGACTGATTTACTCAGAATCTCTAGGCGGGAGCTTTCTAGGTGGTTCTGATGAGGAGTTTGTGTTGGGTGCCCTGCTTTCACCACACTGAACCACTTCATTGTCTTCTATCAAAGAATCACTCTCACATTTTGCTCATAGAGCTCCGTTCATCTTCTATTCTAAGGTCTTTTGATTTTGTTTCCCCAGGCTGAATTTCAATGTTGCTTTCCTGATGGAATCCATATATTCTTCTACCCTTTCCTAAAATCCACTCTAAAATGAGGTAGATTAGCTGACAACTGGTCACCTCATCCGCAATGTACCCTGCTTCTGCAGAACTGCCTTCGATGCATCACCCTTAGCTAACACAGTTCTATTATTATTATTATTATTATTATTATTATTAGCATTAAGTATGGGAGATTGAACCCAGGATCTTTGCACTGAGCTACATTTCCAGGCTTTTTTAAGTTTTTGTTTTGTTTTATTTTATTTTATTTTATTTTATTTTATTTTATTTTATTTTATTAAATTTTGAGACAGGGGGGCCGGTGAGATAGCTCAATGGCATAAGCGCCTGCCTGGCAAGTGCGAGGTCCTGAGTTCGACTCCTGGAACCCACATACGAAAAAAGGGCCAGTGATATCGCTGAGCGGCACGGGTGCCTGCTGGCATGCAAGGTCCTGAGTTTGACCCCTGGTACCCACAAAAAAATGAATAAATAAAAATTTTTGAGACAGGGTCTTCAGGAGTCACTAAGCTGCACAGGCTGGATTTGAAGCCATGATCCTCCTATCTCAGCCTCCCACGGTTCTGCAATTATACAGGGTTCTGCCACCACACCTGGCAAATGGATAATTGTGTCATGTTCTTCCTTTTGACACGTCTTTCACAAACTGGAAAGGCATTTTCAAGGACATGGAGAATATCATGTCTACAATTTTTCCATGATAAATTTCCAGGAATGCTTTCTTCTAATTCTTTATTTCTAAAAGAGCTACATTTCTCATGAGCAATGGGAACTTCTTGAATCTTGTGGACATTAGGATCAATCTTCCCTTTACAATATAGCTATTAAAAAGTTTAAAGCCAAAGTGTGACCCACTTGTGGAACAAACAGTCTTTGTATACATGCTTCCTATTATATCTGGTTGTTTTATATTTTCAACCTACATTTTCCATTATTTATTTATCTCAAATTTAATTTGCTCTCTTGATGTTTTCGCCTTACCAACTTATTTTACCTTGCAGTATATTTAAAATAATATGGTTCAAAATAATTCATAAATAAATAAACATAAAAAAACAAATTCCCAGCCAAGCTTTGTGGTGCATGCTTCTAATCCCAGCACTCTGAGAGGCTGAGGCAGGAAGGTCGCAAGTTTGAGCCCAACATAGGCAACTTAGTGACTCAGCAAGACCTTGTCTCGAAAAAAAATAAAAGGGGTAGGGAATGCAGCCAAGGCCCTGTGTTCAATCACCAGTACCACACACACACAAAAAAGGGCCACAAATTCCCTTCATCTCCAATATCTGTATCAAAATTATCTCCTACTCTCTTATTATATTCTTCCGCCACTCCAGATTGTGCCCCTAATTTATTCTACTTTATATCATAAAGTGAATTAAATCTCTTCCTCTGCATTCTAACCATCTTAGAGGACAAGGAACATGCCTTATTGATTTTGGTAAAATCTATAGAAATTAACAAATAGAAATAGGTCAAGAAATACTTGTCTCCTACCACTTGTTTGCTACTAAGAGTGAAAAAAAACTCAATTCGGGTTCCAAATTTGTCATATAATAAATGGAGACTTTATACATTTTATCTTTAGACCTCATTTTTCTAATTATAAAATAGGAATAATTGAAAGTAATATTTATCTCACAAATTGTTAAGATGCTGAGATAACGCTTGCTAATAACTTTAAATGGCAAAATCCAACCTACGTGTCTAACAAGAAAAGGCCTAGGAAAGTCTTTTCTGTCTACCTGTCCTCTCATGCAAACACACACACACACACACACACACACACGTGCGCACGCGCACACACACATTGAGTCTTGGAGAATGCTTGAGACTATGGTTGAAGAGATGGCAGAAATGAGAATGATAAAAAGTCTTCAAAGCCAGGATTATATTATGGATTATACTCCAAAAATCATGAGATATCTTTGTGTGGACTCTGATTTTTGTGTGCCAAAAAGGACTCTTGCAGAAGAGGATGGATCGAATAGGGGAAGCAAGGGGATCTTGCTTAAGAACCCACTGCACTAGAAACGGGCAAGCAACCTCAGCTTAAGGTAATCTTATACAGTGGTCTGCCCATGGTGAGATAGGAGGCGATCTTTATATTAAATGTATTGCATATGTGGTTCCATTGATTGCTTTGAAAGGACCTTCTCAATATAAGTAATTAAAATATTTTCAAGCAAATATGTTGTCCTTTCACAATATTTACTATATTGGCATTCTTAGAAAATAAAAATATATTTACAGTTGAACTTCAACTTTTAAGAAGACAATACACTCAATCTTCTAAAGATTGAAAATTAAGGATTAAAAGACACTCAAACTCTCCCTCAAAGAGACCAACACTCACTGGCCTTCAATTTCTCCTTCTAGCAACAAAATATGGCCTACATCCTGCACCATCACTAATTATGTGCTCTGAGGTGAAGGTGAGGGACCCTCAGGATGCAGTTTGGAGAATCGTGCACCATGTGAGGTGGACACCCAGGCGAGAGCAGCAGAGCCTATCAAATCCACCATAAATGAGAGAATCTACTCATCCTTAGCAGTGGCAAAGTGCACAGGGAACCCTGGGCATGGGGAATACAGTAATGGCAGCAAATAGAATAGAAGAGCAAGTCTGATGTTACAAAAAGAACATTGGATTTAGCCAGAGAAATCTGGGATCCTTCACAGCATTATCATTTTCTAATTGGAGGGCTTTTAGGAGTTAAGCTGTGAACTCAAGTTTTTCACTGTAAAATAAAAAAACATCACCCTTGCAGTACTGAGACAGGAAATTAGGGTTTGGCTAACTGACAGGAGAAGTGAGCATGATCTGTTAATTACAAAATCCCAGGACATGTGTGCAGTACAGTTCCCAAAGCCCTGCATGTCAGTGTTGGATAGGAGGCCTAGACCTGCCATCAGCCTGAGCAGTGGGTGATACATAAAGGACAGTTACCACTGAGCTCTCGGCTCCGGCACCCTTTCTTTCCCTCTCACACTGTAGAATGTACTTCCTTTACTACTTTTACATGGTCCAAAAACTTGCTTTTCCCACCTTTAGTAAATGTGACCTTGCTACATTTTGTGTTTGTCTTGATCAATTCTTTGTTCAGGACAGAAAGAACCCGGAAACCACGTCTAGAAGAAGACTGCAGCACCCCAGCACCTGGTAAGGGAAAGGGAATTAATGAGATGAAGCATGTGAAGAGTCCAGCATAGCCCAGAACCCTGCTGTCGTCATCACGATTGCAGATGCCCCCACTGTGCCCCAGGTGTGCTCAGAAACTGACGCAAATAACTTCAAAACAACTGCATTATAAATTTATTTCACAACTTCTTGCCATTTCCTAACCTCTTTCCAAGTTGTGGTTCCTTCGAAGACTGTCCAGGGGTATAAATGAGCTCTGGTCAAACAGAAAGCTATAGATAGAATACCTAAATATTAGAGAATGAAGAAAGGAAGGAAGAAAGGAAGGAAGGAAGGAAGGAAGGAAGGAAGGAAGGAAGGAAGGAAGGAAGGAAGAAAAAAAGAAAGAAAGAAAGAAAGAAAGAAAGAAAGACAGAAAGAAAGAAAGAAAGAAAGAGAGAGAAAGGAAAGAAGGAAGGGAGGGAGGAAGGAAGGAAGGAAGAAAGAAAGAAGAGGGGAGGGAAGGAGAGGAGAGGGGAGGAGAGGAGAGAGGGAAGGAGGAGGGAGAAGGGGTGCGGGGAGGAAGGAGAGGAGAAGGAGAACAAAAAAAGACTTATTTATTTCTTCCATCCTTCTTTCCTTCTTGCCTGCCTTTTCTTCTCCTTCTTCTCTCTTCTTTTCCTCTATTTTCTCTTTCTCTCTCTTCACCCTCCTTCCCTCCTCTGTTTCTCTTTTCTTCTCTCTCTCCCTTTCTCTCTCCATCCCTTTCCTTCCTTCCTTGTAATAAGTATCATTCAAGGTATTTGCTTTTACACATGCTAGTTAGCAAGTTTATTAAAGCAGTTTTAAGAGCTTTTCTTCTGTGTAGATTTCTTCTTTCTGCCTATTAGATCCTGACATCTTCAAAGAATTCTCTACTTCTACCTTAAAATTGTCCTAAACTCTTATCACATTTATACAGAAATCTGCTTGCTTGTGAGAATGTCAGGCATTCTCAAATTCCATAGGCTTGAGTTACACAGTACTTAGTCTCCACGTTAAACTCTACTCACAGGAGGAGTACAAGAAAATTCCTGGGCTGCTCTGATGTGGGGATTACATGTGAATTGCCAGATAAATAAACAAGCTACCTAAAAAGTAAGGTTACATTCTGATGTGCCTCCTTAAAGAATCTCCCTTATGGAATGATTAACTTTTGTTTTCTCTTTAGAATATCCCAGTAAAACAATATTCTTACTTTAGCAATAACAAATAATGTCAGTGTTACCTCAGGGAGGAGACCACCCACCAAAGCACTGCTACCCTGTAGGTCCCTGAAGGATATAAACACTGCTGCTAAGGCCAAGAAAGGGAACTTCTGCATGTGGAGAGCTTGGAAAACCTTGTAAGAATGAATGAGACACTGTCTCAGCCCGAGCATCGGACTTCACTACACTAATTTCTACCTCCTTCTACTGGACCACAGGTGGGTTTCTGCTTAGCCATCTAAGAAGATAGGCGGTGAACAACTAAGCATGAGAATATTCATGCTTTTCATAAGATTATCACACACAGGAAGTTTAAAAGGTAGAAAAGGATAGGACATAACCAGAGATATTCCAAGGCAGAGAGCACTATAAACAAAAACAAAAGGCTTCACCCCCTTGATGGATTATTCTGAAATTCCACCATGGCCCCTTGTTGAATTCTTAGTTCTCATTATAGTATCAATGCCCCTCCCTGATGACTAGTGATGCAAAGAACTGTTCGTGTACTTATTGGCGATTTGTGTGTCTTCTTTGGTGGCATGTCTATTCAAGTTCTTTGCCCATTTTTTAATTCGTCTGTGATTTTCTGGTTGAGTTGTTGGAGTACTTTATATAGTCTGACTATTAATCTTTGCATATCACATCTCAGTCCTATTGACTGACAGGGGGTAGAAATTTATTCTAAACCACACCAAGAAAGCCTTTCTCCAAAATTAATTTGGAACTCCAAAATTCAAGCCAATCTCTTCCTTCTGTGTGAAGCTCCACTGTTTTCTCACAAGTATAGGAAAGTCCTATAGCGAGAGAGAATGAAACTTCCACAGAGAGAAGAAATGTCAGGGATCAGTTATATCCCACAAGTCAGGGTCTTTTCCAGAAGGAAATGTTCATAGTCTTCCTATAACCACTGCTTTTTAAGTTTAGCTGGTTTTATTTGCTTCATGTTGTTTATTTAACTAAAAACAGAAACCAAGGACCTAGTTTCGATGTCCTAGCTCTTTCGCTTTCCTGCTCCTCTTTCCCTGTATTGCATAGCTCTTCGCTAGTGGAGGAAAGAAAGGACTGAGATCTCCCAAGTCGATGTTATTGTATCACAATGGTTATAATGATATTAATGATGATACTAATACAGCTCACATGCTTATACTCAGGAATGATGTCAGCTTAAATAATACATAAGTGAAACTGGCACAATTTATCTTCTACAGTTACTTGGTGTACCTAGGGAAGCAGTATTCACCTCATGTTCCCTTGCTCCCCCATGCCTGTGCCTGGCAGACAGAAAACAGCATTGTGTGTGCTACATAGCTCTCCTGAAAGCACTTGTGTTCTAACTTTTGAAGTTTCACATCTTCATTGGGGATATACTGGTTGTTTCCTAGTCTTTTTGAGTATTAGCCATCTATCTGCTAGGAGCTAGTTAATATAATAGAGATCAAAGTTTTAATGTTGTAATTAAGCTACTCACCATAAGAAAGACAATTAAAGTTCTCCAACAGTGGGTAAGATATTCTGTGAGATATTAAGAAGTCTGTCCATGCGAGTTTTTAAAGAGACTTGTAATATAACCATCCGATGGAAAACCTGTAAAAGACAGATTTGCTGGGGGGGGCAGTAATTAAATAGCCTGTAAAGTCTCTTTTTTCTAATTTAAGGACTCAAATATTTTTGTGTGTTTGCACATTATATTGCTATTATGCAAAGGAACCATATTATTAGAAAGCTATCTCAAAATCTACCTTTCACATTATGCCAGAGCATTGGAATAACTTTGCCTAAGTCTAGGATCACTATCACTCAAGCAATGTGTCCTACACTCAGTCAGAAATTATCTTTTATGATAATCTTATTTGTATCATTATAAGTACTATAACCTCAATAACAAAATTCAAGTAGAATTATAATGCTTGGTTGGAGCATATCAATTAGGGGTAAAAGAATTTGTTGAGTATTTGAACAAATTCAAATTTGTTGTGTTCAAATGCTCAACAAATTCTTTGTGATTATAATTATATTCATTGTTCTATATGTTATCTTCTACAATAAATATAATGGATTTGCAGTAGTTTATAACCTTATTTTTTTGTTGTTGTTTTTTTGAGAAAAGGTCTCACTGTAGTTCAAACTGGCCTTGAACAAACAATGTAGCCCAGGCTGGCCTCGATCTCTCAGTGATCCTCCTGCCTCAGTCTCCTGAGTGCTGGGATTACAAGTGTATGCCACCATTCCAAACTATACTCTCAATTTATACTTAGTTCAGTCTAAGAAACTGGTAACAATACATAGTTATTTGGGCTAAAAAATAATCTTTATACTGGTTAATTCTGTATTCTCGTTTTTCCATCCTTGATTTATTTTGATATTATTCAGGACCCCTTAGCATAGGTAAGAATATTCAAGGAACAGAAAATGAATCCATTTGTTCGTTGGTTCGTGGGGCTAAAAAGAATGGTTGAAGGAGCTCACAAAATTAGAAGAAAAACAGAGCCTTGGAAATTAAAGTTCAGTACTACCAGGAACTTTCCTCTCATTTATCTGCCTATTTTTGCTTGGCTTTGAAATGTAGGTGGACTTGCTTCAGTAATAGGAAAGGTGGATGCTGGAAACATAATTTACAGTTTTCAAGCTTAGCAACCCAGTAAAAAGTGTTTCATTTTTTTCAGCCTCCAGATGTCCAAAAAAGCCCTGATTGGCCCCAATTGGCCCACATGCTCACTGCACAGGCCAATTACTGAGTCAGTGGAATGCAGTATTATTACTGACTAGGCTATTTTGTTTTAGATATCAAAATTCTCTAAGAGTAGAACTGAAGAGAGATGCATATGCTGCTTGCCAACTAAGAGCGATGCATTAGAGCAGTTTAAAAACTATCATCCTGGTCGCATAAATGCTGCTCGAAACATAATCATTTTGTACAGAGGCCTGACCCATTAACCTTTATAGAAATACTTCCTCCAATATATTAATACTGTGTCTGCCATTTGGTTATAGAATCCTGTGGTTTTCTGTCTTGTCAAAATGAATGCAGATTACCTACATGCTTTCCAAGAAACTACTATTGTTGGAAACTTGAAATAGTGCATGACAGATTATTTGACTCCTTGTCACTTTCTGCTGTTAGAACTGAAAATGGAACCCTTCTTGCACAGTGCCATGGTGTATCACATACAACACCATGAACACGCCTCCAGCAGTAGTAGCTCACGACATTCATGCTCAAACATTTCATGCCCAATGTCTTGTGGGTGATATTCAGATTTAATGCAAAGCCTCTTTTGGGCTGAATATTGCTTGGTGTTTTCCATTTCTTTTTTTAGTTAATGCTTCAATACAAAGTACAATGTTCTGACTTGACAATCTCTCCTCAACATCATGAACAATATATTTGTCTTTTGTGCTAAAATAATGCTTCTTGCCTTCCAGCCATAATGTACTATGTTGTTTTCTTCTGTCTTGGAATGCCTGCCATGACCTCTTTCAGTGCTGCTCTCCATTCTTTCCTGCTCTTTGGGGCGGCCGATTCTCCACTGCCTTATGAGAAACTTGACCTGCATGCCTGGTTCGTATTATGGATGTCTAGGCCACCACGAGCATCTAATCCTCGATAGTTCATCTTTGCCTTTCGTGACCTTGTAGCTGAACTTTTCCCCTGCAGCATCCCTGACCAGAACTAAATTCTTGACAAACCCATAAAGCAATTGATTTTTTGTTTTCTTGTTTTCGTCAGTTTTCTTCTTGAAATAGAGATTGAATGTATGCGTATTCCACTTAACAAAGGTCTAGCCACTTCAAGACTCATTTTTAACACTCTTGTTACAGCATACTTTTGCATTTTGTGGATTTTAATCTCGTTGGGTTGCTTTCTACTAACAGGTTTTTAAAATTTCAAGTACTGTGATCAAAATTCCTTAGAGAAGAAGAAATATATCAACAGCTGTTTACTTGTAAGTCTAGATTTGCCAAGCGGAGAATGATAGTAATCTCTTTAAGGACTTGGAAGAAAAAAGGCAATAATTAGATTTGTTTTACTGTGTCGTGTAAAACAAAATGAAAATGCTGCTTTCATAAGAAATGAAAGCAACAATGTTTTAATTTACAAGGAGGATAGCAATTATTCTAAAAATAAAACATTTTCCCCAGAATCAGTGTTAACGTTTTTTTTCTTTAATAACTTTCTTAGCATAGAAAAGAAGAGAGTTATGTCCTGGGTGCCTTATGGGCACAGCTTTATAATGTCATTGCTTTTTGCAGCACTGTAAACCTACAAAGAAAACAAACAAAACAGTAAATTGTACTGACCAGGTTTTCATGCTTAAGCCTACATTTTATTGTACCATTATCCCTGAACAAATTGAGGCACAATATTTCATTAGTCTAGACAGATACATTATTGAACATATAAAAGAATATCAAAAGCCACTGTATGGTTTTGGCAAAGTGGATCAATATTATGTTTTGTAAACTTAGTAAAAAACTACTCTTATCATGGCTGTATCTTTCAAAATAAGATTCATTTATAAAATGCATAAAATGAATATTATTTATTTTAAAGGTATTGTTTTTAATAAAAGGTTTAGTACTTAGAATTGTTATGTTTGAAGAAGAGGAGGTTCACACTCACACTTACAAAAGACCTGTCAGAAATGGAATCTCCGTTTTAACAACAGCTCTGATGAGTCATCTATTACTTAACAGGTGACATCCTCCCGAACACTCCCATTTCCTACCATTAGAGATGTTCATTTCGCACAGAGAATCTGAAGGTTTATAGGGCTCTTACAAGAGGAAAACCTTGTCAGAGGAATAGTCCATGTAGACATTAATCATAACAAGCTGAAGTAGCTGTGTTAATATCAGATATAATAGACTTCAGAACAAGTAACATTACCGGGATTAAAACAAACAAACAAACATTATGTAATCATAAAAGGGTCAATTCATCAAAATAAGGTAACAAGCCTAAACGTATGTCAACTAACTTTAAAGCTTCAAAATATATAAAGCAGGGCCGGCGAGATGGCTCAGCGGCATAAGCGCCTGCCTGGCAAGTGTGAGGGCCCAAGTTCGACTCCCGGAACCCACATACAAAAAAAGGGCCGGTGATATTGCTCAGCAGCACGGGCACCTGCTGGCATGCAAGGTCCTGAGGTCGACCCCCGGTACCCCCCCCACACACAAAATATATATATATATATATATATATATAAAGCAAAAACCGACAAAAACTAAAGAAGCAAACATACAGTTTTTGTTGGAGTTTTCAACATTCCTCTCAGGAATTAATGGAGCAGACAGAAAATTACAAAGGGTATAGATTCAAACAATAGTATCTACTAACTTGACCTATCTGTTTTACATAGAACGTTCCACTTAACATCAAAATACACATTTTTGCCAGGCATGGTGGCACACACATGTAATGCCAACACTTAGAAAGCTGAGGCAGAAGGACTGCCTCAAGTTCAAGGCCATTCTGAGGTACATAATGAGTTCAAGGTCAACCTGAACTATATAGCAAGGCCCTGTCTCAAACAAATAAAATAAAATAAAATAAAGAAAGAAACAAAATACACATTTTTTTTCAAATGCACATGGAACACTCACCAAAATAGACTAGTAGATTCTCTTTCTCTTCAACATTGTTGGGTATTTAAATGTAAATTTTCAACACTGATGTAAAAAGTATGTGTTTATGGGACTATCCTTGGATGCCAATTAGTTCTACTAATCTTACTTTTTACTACTTCGTTTCTAGTAGTATATGATAAGGAAAGCAAGTCTCAGGCTTGAGTTTGTTAATTCTATAAATATCTACTAGCAAATATCAATCAGTAGATGCTCTAGCAAGAATGTCATGCAAAAGTTTTATTCCAAGGCAGATACAATGACATTTTACTGATAGGGCAACAACATTCCTGGTTATATCGGCTTACATAGTCATTATCCAGCGAGGAGCAGGATTAAAGGTATACCTAGACTTAAGGGCCGAATTTGACATGATTAGAATATGGATCTTAAGAAATTCTTATAGCAGTTGCATGTGGTGGCACACACCTATAATCACAGGGAGTCTGAGTCAGGAAATCACAAGTTATTAAAGGTATACCTAGACTTAAGGGCCGACTTTGACATGATTAGAATATGGATCTTAAGAAATTCTTATAGCAGTTGCATGTGGTGGCACACAACTATAATCTCAGGGAGTTTGAGTCAGGAAATCCCAAGTTCAAGGCCAGCCTGAGCAACTTAGTGAGAACCTGCCTCAAAATAAAATAAAAGGGCTGAGAATGTAGCTCAGTGGTAAAGCACTTGCCTAGAAACACATGAAGCCCTGGATTTAAACATCAGCACTGAAAAACAAAAAATTAAGAGCAAGAAATTCTTATTCCACATTTATTCATGGGCAGTAGAATTTGTAAAATCTCTCTTAACTACCACATATTGTAATCACCATTCATTTCACCAGTGATATTTTCCCTATATTTTCTGTGCCCATTCATAATTCTTGTGGTTTAGATTTAGATATTAGTATTTGAAATCCTGCTATGTCTCTCAAGTGTCATATATTAAAAGAAATCATTCAAATGCTAATCAGCCATCTCTAAAAGTTAAAGATGAATTATACCAATTAAAAGTTATATTAAGTCTTACGAAGCAATGCTATGTAAATAAATATGCTAAAACATTTTAAATCAAATTACTAAAAATTATCTTTTGATCAAATTGGATGAGGGGGTGGAGGCTCAAAGCACTTCAGTAAATTTAGAATGCCAAAAGAAAATCCAAAATCATGTAAGTTTTGGGAAACCAATATTGGGGAAAGAAAATTAACTTCTTTCTGACATTTCCTGCTACAATCTTTTAATAATTATTCTATCACTACCATTCTAGTTTTCCTGAAAACAAAGAGCAAATTGGCCATCTGTAGGTAGTAAAATTTACCTTTTCTTAATATCATTAAAATGCTAAATTTGGTAAAGATAATAATTTTTTAAGTCAACATTTGTTTGACAGTATAATTTAAATTATCTTAATTTTAGAAGTGTAATAAAAATATTCTCATTATAGTGTAAAGGAAATCTTAAAAATTTTAAAACTTGTAAGTCTGCCACTATACTAAAAGATAAAGAAAGGCAGGCATAGACTGTTCCCTGAATTAGAAGTGGCAAAGCTCGGCTGGCCTTGGCATTCCAATGCCATCTGCAGCATGTAAGATAAAGTGCACCTCAAACAAAGTACATCTTGTTGTGTTAACCTGTTCCAAGGTTTCGAGGAGTTATCACTCTGAGACAGCTCAGCTCAGTCTAAGACAGTGATTGATTCCTCCTGCCCACCCTAGCCTTTACCTCCCTGTTATAGGATAAAAAGCCCCCAATTAACTTGCCTGAACCAAACCTGCCTAGCAACGTATGACAAGACAATATGTAGCCAACTATAGAGTATCCTGTTATCAGCCTTTTGTATTTACTGCTAACAACCTATATAAGTGACTGTTTAACCCCAAGACAGGGCTGGTGATTTGGACTTTTAAGCCCCCCAGCCTGCCGGTATTAATAAAGCAGATTGTCTTCCAAGTTCCTCAGTGCTAAGTGTTTTCCATCTGGCTTTGTCCTGCTTTCCCCCAACAATATCATGTATGAAAAAAATCTTTCGAACAAAGGACATATTCTTAGCTGCAATTGGGTTCATCAATGTTTTCTTATTTAAATCATGAAGTTACATCATTAGATAGTATTCATATGTCTGAGGCATTTAAGAACTGTTCATCTCCCACGTCCCAATTTTAACACCTACTCTTTGTTCTTCATTTTGTATAGGCCAAGTTTAGTTCATCATTCAACTTCCAGAGATTTTTCTATTTATAATGCTTGACAAACTTTTTCAAGGATTTCCTCTAGTGGTACAAATATAATTTTTCTATGAAGGTTTCTACTTTATCTTTAAAATACATATGAATTTTGTATTTTAATATATAAAAATATATCAATGTTATTTTTGATACAAATATTAATATTTAAAACTCTGATGACTTAAATCACCTTTGTCATGTATCTTCCCAAACCTCTAGTTTCTCTCTGTGTACCTACTCATTTGGAATCAGACGCTTAAGAGGCTACACTTAGAAACAACACTTAGAAGTCATGGTGAAGGGTGAGAAATGTATTTTGAGCCTACTGCTTTTCACCAGTGGTCGTAAGGGGCTGTATTATTCTCTTTCAGATCGCCTAGCTCAGTAAGAAACAGAATTTCAGAAATGAACATTTTCTGCATCGATGCGAGAATTAATTCTGTATGGAATAACTGCTGTACTCAAGGATCTCTGGGGTCTATTTTGTTCCCAAAAAGCCAAACTGCAAGAATCATCTGCCAGGTTTTTCCTTGTGGCAACCCTGGAAGCATGAAGACTGTCTGTGCATTAAATAACCCACTGTGAAAGAATGACTGTTTAATGCAGCTTGTTACTACTCTTCTCAGGTAAGTTGCTTTCTTGGATGTCAGAACAAGAAAGAACTAGACAATGCAGGACTACAAAAGCTGCAGGAGATGATGCAGGAGTCTTCACTGTCCTCGGGAAGAACCCTGAGTGCCTAGTGGTGAGGAGCAGGAGAGAGACTTTGGTTTACTTTTACAGTTTGTACCATGTACATGTATTATGCCTTTTAGAAAATAAATTCATAAAAATTTGGAGACATCAGAAAAAAAAGTAAATGTCTTTCTCATCTCGTTTTTTATAATTTCATTCTTACTCAGCTCTGCAAAAGCTCAAAATCTCACTGCACAAAGCTTCTATGCCTGACACGGATTCCTGGCTGACTGAGAGTTTGCATGCCCAGTCTTTGCACGTGAAATGAGAGAAGTTCCACAAATGTGAAGGCCAAGATGAACTTACTACAACACTGCATATGCTCTGGCTTGTGAAGGGAGAGGGGAGAAAATATGTCTTTCCTCAGATGGGCAGAAACAATCTTTGGGAATTATAGATCCCTAAGACCTATCATGAGCCATGTTACATTTATTGCTCAACATTACATCTAAATGGAAACCAACAATAATTTACTTTTCAATTTATTTAAACTTATTATAGAATTATTCAAATAAGCAAAAGGAGCATCCAATATGAAATGAATCAACCTAAGCTGAACATTTTTGTCAATACACAATGTAACACTTGCTTTTTGTTTTGGGTTTTTTTTGCAGTAGAGGTAAGGTCATAGTTTTCTGAGTTCTTGAAGGATCAAAGTGAGTTCTAGTGCCTCCAAACACACACTTGGAGCAACCCACTTTCCCGGCCCCCTTCCGTCCCTCTCAGACAGAAAAGCTCTCTTTCTCTCAATGAATTCTTCCTATTCTTAACCTCTGTTGTTTCTAGAATTCATTCCTTGAATTTAGAGAACATGAACTCAGCATTTTGGACATCTAGCAGGTTGGGAGTTTCATTCCCCTATATCATTTAGAGGTCTTCCACTGAGATAACTGCATGGAGGTAAGAGTTTGCTTTTGTTTTATAGATCCTGGATTGTGACTTACATAGGTAATCAAAATTTTTATGATGTTATATCTTTGCCCATTGCTTATAATTGATCATGTTTTGTCTCTCATACAATTTTATTAAAATGATGATAAATTTAAGTTGAAAACATGGAAAGGTTATAAGGTTATAATGCATCTTTAATGGGACTTTTATTCCGGTTTGTATATGTCACCTTTGGACTTAGTTGCTGAACTTACTAGTGTTCCTTGTTTTACCTGTTTGACTTATTTGACTGCTGTGGTTTATTATCTTAGATAGCAGCACTAGGGAAACATAATATTAAAGCATCCCCTAATGGGCCTTGATATAAAATGCTATAAAATGGTCTTTCTATGAAATCTAGTTCATATTTAGAAACTATACATGCCTATTAATAAACCATGGGACTCCTTCCACCAGTTAAAAGATGCTAGGTCAGCGGCCATTCTTAAGACGTGGAGGACAGGTTTCACTGGGACAGACTGGCTCCGATCTTCCTCTACACTCTGGAGGAAATGTTGAGCCTGTTCAGCTTCAGTCCCTTTTCTGGTCTGATCTTTCACCCATGAGGAGGCAATCTTAGCTCTTGAGATCCCCACTCTCGCCTTTCCAGGCTGAGAACGACGACTCAGGTGCAAACTGTCTCAATATCTCAGCATGAGCATGAGAAGGGAAGACTTCCTTTCTCTGACCTTCTAATCTTTTCCTGCTTGTTATGCTTTCCTTTCTTGGAGGCATGTAAAATTAGAGAGAAAAGAAATCTAAACTGTTTCAACCTTTTTCTCTTATCCCAACAACTAAGTCTCTGGGTCAGATGAGACGTCGGAATTTTGCCCGTCTAGGAGAACACATGTAAAAGCCGTGTCCCAGTTTAGTGTTCTGGGCAGGTCTCCCTCAGGAGGCTGAACCTGAGACAGTGGAAAGAATCAACTTCTGGGTGAAACCAGAAGGAGCTATTTCCAAAGCACCACACTTACGGGACCAAAACACATTTAGCCTAAGGGAGGATCTCCAACCTTTCTTCTTCCCCTCCTGGGTCTAGTTATCATTTATGTGCACAGGAGAAAATAGTTTGATAATAAGTTGTGGACTTTGAAACCTTTACTGTAAACTTATAAAGTGCTAGGTAATGATGTTGCTCAAGCTTTTACCTATCTCTTATAGACCTTTGACAAACAGTGGTTACTCTGCGAGCTAGTTAAACATTCTTAGAGCAGCTGCCACTCTTAAAGCAGAGGACAAATTTCCCCAGCATCTTTTGGTGAATCCCCATTGAAGCCAATGACCAATGGAATGTTGACCAAACAGACAGCTGGATTCCTTTCTGGAGACCAATCTCTGGTTTCGTGGACCAAAAGAAACTGAGAACAACAGAGGAGTCATGGCCAGGGCTGCTCTCTGGAGGATACCCAAAGGTTCCTCAGTGGAAACTGGCTCCTGACCACAGAAAAATCTCAACTTACCTATCATATTTTTCTCTCTTTACTATTAAGTTAGAAACCCCTACTTTTCTCCAACTTGTTGGGAGTTAACTTTAAAATCACCTTGTCCTGGGCCAGTGAGATGGCTCAGCGGTGTAAGCACCTGCCTGGCAAGCGCGAGGGCCTGAGTTTGACTCCTGGAACCCACATACGAAAAAGGGCCGGTGATATCGCTCAGTGGCACGGGCACCTGCTGGCGTGCGAGGTCCTGAGGTCGACCCCCGGTACCCACAAAAAAAAATAAAAAAAAAACACCTTGTCCTTAGACTGTCCCTTCCCTCCAGAAATCAGGCTGAAGCAGCTTAAGACAACTGTCTGCCTTTCACAGAGGAAAACAATTATCAGGGGAATGATTTACGTCTTTGTGCCTTACATATGCTAAGAGTGAGAAAGAGATTTTAGTCAGCCTTTTCTCATGTGTGCATAGAAGACTAATAAATGTGCCTTTGCTAACATGTGAAATGTGATTGCTAGATGATACATGTAAGTTTAACCTGTGAACTTCAAAGATATAAAAATTTAAATAACGCATAGACTTGTTCTGCTGCTAGGAAAAGTTGCCTAGGTGATTAGACAGAAAACACAAGTGTCTTGGAGACTTCTTTGCCCTAGGGCCCAGGGTGGAATTCCTCAAGTCAACTGTTGCTCCTATCGCTAAAGGTGATTTACTTTACAGCCTGAGCAGCACTCCAAATACTTCCAACTCACTTTTTGGTATATGCCCTCTTGAAAACAGTGGGTTAAGACAAAGTTATGCTTCCTTCTTTAAAACATCACTGTCACAGTTGAGACCAATTGTAACTTGTGCTTATAAGTGTCCTACAAGAGTAAGTTCACGAGCTCCCTGGGAAGATGAAATTGTGTACCAATTTGAGGGTGGATAGGCCGGTTGAATTTTGTCTTCTGCTCTCTCTTCAGACAGCATCCACCTGCCCTTGAGTGGAATTTACTCAAAGGATGTCACGAGGGTATAGAAATCAAAGAAATTAAAGAGGATGCCCGATTTCTTTTTGCATTTCAGACATGGGGGGCTCAATGTTGAAGTCTCTTACTCCTTTGGATTGCATTCTGAAGCACTGGAAGATGCTCAACCCTTACATGTTGTAAAAGAGCCATTTGGTATTTTTCTGTACACACGCATGGCTTACCTACCCCTGGAGCCAAAATGGAATGCAAAGGAAAGTATCAATTATGATTTTCTTTTACAACTAGACTCATACTGTAGAAAAGAAGGAAAATGGTCAGAATTGCCTTATGTTCAAACTTTCTTTACATTAAGAAGTAATTCTTACTTAAGCTCAAAGTATAATCATAATCCACATGAGACTACCCACATTCATATGTCTCTTTCTCTCAATGACTTAAAGCAGATCAAGTTAGACCAGGAAAATTTTCAGATGACCCTGATAAGTACATTGAGGTCTTTAGAGGATTCACTCAGACCTATAAGCTAGACTGGAAAAATGTAATGTTAATCTTAAATCAAACATTGACCTCTAATGAGAGACAAGCAGCATTACAAGCTGCTACTAGATTTGGGGATGAATATCACATTGCTGCTTTTAAACAGCCAGAAGACAGGCAGCCAGGCGAACAACCAGTTCCCGCTGGAGCCCAAGCAGTCCCCACCCAAGACCCCTGCTGGCCTAACAGCCAGAATGGAGATTGGAGAAGGATACATTTTCAAGTAGGTATTCTTGAAAGTCTAAGAAGGACAAATACCAAGCCCTCTAATTATTTTAAATTGTCAACTATTTATCAAGAAAAAGATGAAAACCTCTCTGCCTTCTTAGATCATTTACGAAAGGCATTGGCGAAACATATGTCCATAACTCCTTATTCAATAGAAGGTCAGATTATACTTAAAGACACGTTTATTACTCAGTCAGCCCCAAACATTAAGAAAAAGTTACAAAAGATAGCTTTTGCTCCAGGTAGCTCACTTGATACTTTAGTAAAACTGCGTCCTTAGTATTCTATAATGGAGACTGAGAGAAAACCAAGGAGAGAAAGCAAACAGACCAGAAGGTGGCTGCCTTTGTTGTGCCTTAAAAAGAAAAGACCTTAAGTCTGATTTTCAGGGCTTCAAGAAGAGTTTGATGGCTACCAACCTCTCACGCTACCGCTGCCAAAAGCCAGGCCACCTTAAGAGGGACTGCCTTAAGAGGCCCCCATGCTGTGCCCTGACCACAAAGGTGACCACTGGAATTGAGATTCTGTGGGGAGGCCCCAGAGCTCAGACTCCTCTTCCCAGCAGGTCTAGCAAGATTACAGGGCCCCGGGGCACACTCTGCCTCCTCCCTCTGGCTGAACAGCCATCTCCACCTGTCATCTCCATGGCGGAGCCCTGAGTATCATGACTAAAGAGGGGAAAGAAACCAGCCTTGCTGGACATTGGACTACGTCTCTTTGTCCTTCTTTTCAATCCTGGCCTTCTTTCCAGCCATCATACCTCAATAAAAAGGAGTCACCAGATAAAACATAACTCACTTAAGCTACAACTGGGATGACCTTCTCTTCACCCATTCCTTTCAGTTATGCCAAAAGCCCAGCTCCCATCCTGGGAGAGATATTTTATCCTGTTCAAATACTATACTATATACCCAGGTTGCCAACTGATCAAAATAATGCCTAGACTGGTTTTACAAATATGATATATATCGTTTATGTACAATAACTTGAGAGTTTTTCATTGGTCAAAAATAATGTGTTATAGGGCCGGTGAGATGGCTCAGCGGCATAAGCGCCTGCCTTGCAAGCGCGAGGGCCCGAGTTCGACTCCCGGAACCCACATACGAAAAAGGGGCCGGTGATATCGCTCAGCGGCACGGGTGCCTGTTGGCGCGCGAGGTCCTGAGGTCGACCCCCCGGTACCCACAAAAAAAAAAAAAAAAAAAAAAAAATAATGTGTTATAATCTGTTTCTCATAAATCATCAAAATTTTGGAGATAATTATAGCTAAAACTGGAGGGACTTAAAACAAAATATTGGACTCCATCAGTAAAGGGGCCTAGGAGCCAGTGGGTTACAATCACCACTCCAGTCCCTTAGGAACAGTGTCGAGACTTACCGACAGCTTGATTTCACCATATGCTAAAGAATAAAGGAGTTCAATACTTATTAGTCTGGGTAGACACCTTCACAAACCGGGTCGAAGCCTTTCCTTATAGAACAGAAAAGGCACAAGAGGTGGTAAAGGTTTTAGTCTCAGAACTCATCCCCAGATTTGGACTTCCTAAGAACTTGCAGAGTGATAATGGGCCTTCTTTTAAAGCAACAGTCACACAGAGTGTCTCTCAGGCACTGGGTATTCTCTATCACCTCCATTGTGCATGGAGGCCACAATCATCAGGAAAGGTAGAAAAGATAAATGAGACCCTAAAGAGACATCTTCACAAAATGGCTCAGGAGGCCCTCCTACAGTGGCCTCACATACTACCTTTAGCTCTTATCAAAATAAAAAATACATCTCAAATTCTAGGCCTCAGCCCATTTAAAATGCTTTATGAATGCCCTTTTCTTACTAATGATTTTCTCTTCGATAGAGAGACAGATGCCTTTCTGAAGGGTGTCACCTCACTGGCTAAATTCCAACAGACTTCAAAGGCAAATGTAAGCTCAGCCTAAAGAAAAGGGAAATTCCATGTTCCACCCTGGGGACTTAATATTGGTCAAGTCTCTTCCCTCATCATCTCCTTCCCTAGGACCAACTTGGGGAGGACTGCACACCAGGATCCTTTCAACTCCATCAACTGTCAAGGGACTCCTGGACTCCTGCATACACTACACCCGAATCAAGCCCTGAGAACCAGAGACTGTGGGGTCAGAGGAGGCCGTGCCACACATCGAGGCCTTAACTAACTATACTCAGCGGGCCTTACATGACACCACAGCTGGTCTCTCTCTCTTGAATGAAGAAGTCAAAATTAATGAGGGAAGCCATCCTCCAGAATCAGATGGCATTAGATATTCTAACAGCAGCACGAGGGGGTACTTGTGCAATTATAAAAGCTGAATGTTGTGTGCACATTCCTGATCATTCTCCTCATGTCTCAATAGCTGTTCAAGTTATTAGATGACAGGTTAATGACCTGTCAGATTCTAAATTTCCTGGACTGTGTCCTTATCCTCTGTATGGAAAGCCATTACTGGCTCCTCCTGGTGGAAAACTTTGTTGGCTATACTCATAATTATCCTGTTGATTTTCTTATTTGCCCATGCATACTTAATTGTTTCTGTGGCCTTGTCTCCTCCAGACTTAAAGCTGTCCGTGTATCCAAGACAAGAACACCTGGTGCCTATCAAGGGCCTTTAGATAGACCCTCTGTGGAGTAGCTCTGACTGCCGATCACAACTACGACTCTCTTCAGCTGGAAGTAGCTAGATCAATCTTCGCCCCTTGCCCCTCATGGCAGTTAGGGGTACTTCTTCAGTGGGGGTAATATCATAGATAGCTAAGTTAGGTAGACATATTGTAGGCGGTCAGACAGGGCTGGGCCCTCGAGAGGTCAGTGCAGAACACAACTATGGCTAGAAGCGTATTCACTGAAGGCCAGGCTTCAAGAAAAAGAATTACTCACCCATATACTTCCCCTATGGATGAAGAGCAGTGACTGATATTCTAAGTAGGCATCAATCACCTTGGGGTGGAGACCAAACCTCCTTACCCACCCCTTCCAGGAAAGTCCTTGTCTGCCCATGTGCACTTACTACATGACTTGTTTCCCCATTTCATCCTGATGTAATCAATATTACCCAAGCAACTATACTTGTTGTATGCTTACTGGTTGACCATAGCTTTGTCCCACCTCACACCTATCCTATGATTTGCCACTGGATCGATATTACCTAAGCAACTATAGTTGTAATCTTATTGATTGATTGATTTTAGTTCTGTCCCACCTTAAACCCGCTTCACCTCATGGCTTTGCTCAATAAAATACCCTTGAGAAGCGGGGTTGGTGGGCAACTCACTTTCTGGGCCCCCTTCTGTCCCTCTTAGACAAAAGCTTTCTTTCTTTCAATAAATTCTTCCTACTCTTAAAAAAAACAAAACAAAACAAAAAAAAACCTCAATTTTAAAGTATCGCTGACTTTTAAATATTAGGAGAAAATTAGGGCAGCACCTTCTCAATACACAGATGCATATATACATGCATTGTATGACAAGGGAGCAGGAACCACCAAACTGCAGACATCTTTAGACCCCTGTTGTATGGCACATTGTGTGATCAGTTTGTCTAGGGTGCTGGTATTCACACACTTGCTCACATCAGATGTACACCACAAAGCTAGTGAAATTTTTTATGGATATGAATAATATACCCCATGACTCTGTTCAGACTCTACTACGTGGCTGTGGGTTTTCTGGACTTGTAAACTAGGCCACCCGGAGACGTGAATGTTAACAAAAGGGAGTCACTTACGCTGCGTTCCTGGGTTGGTGCTGGGACTTAGATTCACTATTTTTACTTTCATGTATCTCACGAATCCCCTAGGTTTTGTTCTAATGCAGATTCTGGTTCAGCAGGGCTAGAGCAGAATCTGAGATTCTGTATTTCTAACAAGGTTCAGCTGATGTAGTTGAGCCTTGGGCGCCACTCTGCACAGCAAACCTTTACATCCCTGAAGATTTATGGCTGCCTAGTCTTTCATATGCTTTTAATTTCAAACATGAAATTTTGAAAATCTGAATAAATGTAACCATATTGTCTATTCAAAAAATAAAACTTAGAAAACAACCAAAATAAGATTTTGACGAAGTCATAGCATATTACGCAAAAGTCCAGCAGCTAAGTACAAACCACAGGTACTAATTCAGCCCACTTTAGGAACCTTGACTTAAAAAGCTTTTTTATCATGCTCACCATGAAAATTACTTGTCCTGCCCCTCAGCCGGGTACATCTCTTCACGAAATAACTTGAAGTTTCACTGCGAATGGCTTCACAGAATTTCCATAACAAAATTATTTTTTTTTCTCTTTTAGATGCATTGCTTCTAGAAGGCAAAAGTAGGACAAAATGAACCCAAGCATAACCTATATGATGATTTTATGAGAATGTTAAAAATAGGTCCCCTTGCATGAACAGAGCTGAAAAAATGCTCCCTCTGCATGGATGGTGCTTTTCCCAAAGGGAAAGGTGGAGCTTCCTTGCAGGTGTACCTCACACATGGCTTAAAGAGCAAAGCTTGAGTTGGATTTGTAAAGGACACAGTCGATCATCACGAGGGTAGTCCATCTAAAACCCTCCCAGCCCATCCTCCCAATGGGGCTCAGACCAACAAGGAAATTCCATAGAAAGTAGACAGTAAATTAGAGGAAAGAGTTTATATGAAATCCTCTTTTTTCTCTTTTTAAAAATATTCATAGTGGATAGTCCTAGGAGTTTGGGGAAACAAAGGATTTGAAGGATCAGGAGGCTTTATCATAATTCTGTCTTGGAAAGTGCTCCTTGGGTCTCTGTGCCTGATAAAGTGTTTGCTTTGCATTTCGAGCTGAACTATGTCACTTCACCAAAATTCTAATTTATTAAAGTCTTAATTCCCAGTACCTCAGAACGTCACTGTGATTTTGCAACAAGATTAAAAAAATATATATATGTTAAAGAGAGGTGATTAGGATGAATCCTAACCCAATCTGGCTGGTGTCCTTATTACAAGAAGCAATGTGGACATAGATACACACAAAAGGAAGACTGTATGAAGATAAACTGAGTAGACGGCTACCTGCAAGCCACGAAGGCTGCAGAGAAAGAACCAAGATCTCGATCTCAGACTTCTAACTTCCAAAAGTGTGGGAAAATACATTTCTGTTGCTTAAGCCAAATTCTGTCTGTGGTATTTTACTGTGACAACCCTACCAGATTGAAACGCCTTTTGTCCACTAGACCTTGATAATGCTGAGGGAAAGAGATAAAGACGTGTGAGGCTGTAGGTTGCACAATGATTTTACCACACAGTGTCCTGCATTCTCTTCTAGCCCCCCACTCTCCCATCCAAAGTCCACACAAGTTAGACAGCAGCAGATTCAAGAGAAAAGTTGCAATCAGAAATGGACCCTTGAAGCTCGCTCTTTTAACCTGTGATGCTCACCTTCTGATTCAAAGCCATGAGGACTCTCTGACTGTGGTCATAGAATGTGCTAAAGAGCAATGTTTTACTGAATACAAAGCCCTATATTGAGACCTGTGCCAGACAGACTGTTAAATAGAAAAAATACTGGAAGATAGAGCATAAAATTCCTATTTTTTCAACCTCTGCTTTAGAAGAACCTTTGATATGTAGGGAGTGACTATTTCTCCTTGGTCAATCTGGGATGTTTGGAAGGGAGGGCAACACTCATTATTCACTTTTTATTCCACAGCCATTTAAGTCCATTGCTGCCAAGGAGAAGAGGGACTAGCTAAATGACTTCTAATTAAAAGTACAGAAAAACTTAAAGTGACTTCATAAAGATGTCATGGCAATGTATGTGTTAGTAAAACACCATAACTCTCCAGACCTAAGCAAATCAGCATGATTTACTTCTTGAATTTTTATCTCAGGGTATAAGTCCCCTGCCCACTCCAAAGGTCTGCTTGAATGTAATTTCAGTTTTTTTTTTTTCCTGAATAACATCTGTAAAATAATATATGTTCTTCCTCAGCAACCGGAGAGGGAACCTCAACTAATTATATAAATGTATATCAGCCGTCATTCTACACAGCCCCCACTCTGCCAAAATTTAGTCTCTCTTTCTCTAAGCATTTTCCTCCCATTTCCTTTGTGAAAAGAGTTGACCAACTGCATGCAACCACACCTGTCTCTTCCTGATTCACCCTCTCCCTCAGTTACTGAAAAGCCTTGAGAAAATTCATGAATCATTACTAAGCATTGAATTAAAACTCCCAATGGGGAAAAATGTGTTTCATTATAAGCAAGTCAGAAAATAGATTTGTCCTCCATCCTCTATGTAATGCCAGACACCTGTGCTATCTTAGACGAGTTACTAGACTCAGTGACATCTGTGTCTTCATCCAAGCTGCCTATTTTCACACAAGTTGAAAATAAATACCATCTAAGCCTTGTTTAGATAATTTATTCCCTTTTGTTCGCAGTTCAGTCACCTCTCTCACCCTCAGCCTCAATCTACATCCACTCTTGTTATCCACTGCTAGAATGAAACATTAGTTATTTCTTCACTGGGTCCAGCTTATGCATTCATAGACACGGTTTCTATTATGCTGCTCCTGAAACTTAAATGTGTATTTGAATTATCTGAGTATTTCATTAAAATTTATATTCTATTTCAATATGTCTGGAGTGCAACCTGAAACTCTGCATTCCTGACAAGTTCCTATGTAATGCTAATGTTACTGATCTGAGGTCACACACTGGTTAAAAAATTCTATTGCCACCCTTTGTAGTGTTTGGTGGCTTCAAATAAAAGCTCTGGAGGTTAAACCATACTAGCTATGCACATAAATGGCCAAATTAGTTCATCAAAGTATATTTACTGAATGTTTACTACAAAGTTCCTAGTAAAATATTTTCATCTTAGTTGGGTAGATATTTTCTAAATCATTTGGAATTTCATGATCTTAAAGACTTCTCTCCAAGACTTTCAAAGGCTGTCAGTAGCCCATCAAAGTAACTAACATCCCTCTCTATAGCTCCTCATACCAGGTTTTAATACAAGATTCATAATTCAATTCTCTGAAGATGAGGTTCAAGCCCAAAGAGTCCTTCTGGTGTTCTCAGCTTGTATTCATTCCACAAAAATTTACTAAATACCTCTTATGTGCTAGGCACTGGTTTGTGGGTTATTTACTACTGACAAATGGAACACAGGCAAGGTTCACATTCCATAGAGGTAGGAGATGAGCAAGAAAAAAAATAAAAATAAGTAAATAACTTCAGGTAGTGAAAAGTAAATGATGAAAACAAAACAGTATAATTAGAGGGTGACTGAAATATACTTCAGAAGGGGTAATTAAGGAAATCCTCTCTATCATGACTCCATTAGAGCTGAGGTAGAAATGATGACAAGTCAGCCATGGAGAAATTGAAAGTTCTAATGGTCTAATTTTCATGATTCACTGTGTAGACGTCTTCCTTTTAAGTGTTCCGTGTTCAGTGTTCTATGGGTGTGCTGGTTACTGTTGATCGCCAGGGTGACCAGATCGAGACTCCCAGAGACACGATTAGATTGTGAAGACATTAACTGCATCAATTGTTAAGCCACTGATAATTTCATAGCCGAATGGGCTATTAGGAGTGGGGCCTACTTAGGGGAATTGAGTCGTGAAGGTGTGACCTTGGAGACTATATTTGGTTGCCTTCCTTTCAGGCTCTTTCCAACCTGCTCTGCTTTCTGGCCACCACGAGTTGAGGGGCTTTGCTCCACCATGCTCCTTCACCAGCCATTTATACCTTGGAGCCAGCTGGCCATGGACTGAAACCTCTGGAACCACGAGCCACAATAAACTACTCCTCCCTTAAGTTTGCGGGTGTCGAGTATTTTGTTCCAGCCAACAGAAACTGACCAATAGAATGGATCTCACAGAGTATGTCTGGAGATGCCACTTTGTAAATCCAGCAGGTGTTCAATTACCTCTTCGCCCATCCACATTCTTAGCTCTTTACAAAACAAACAAACAAACAAAGATTAAGATTGACTGCCTGGTGGCTAGATTGTTGAAAAAAAAGCCCAGCATGCAAAGGTAGCTTTCTATAACCTAGAGAAAACCATACACAGACTATTTCTAAGCCCATCAGGCATTCGTGGGAGAGAGGAAAAATTCTCTCTGATAAACACTTACTGAGCACTTGCAATATATGGACAAGACATGGAACACCGAGATGAATACAATATGGATTTTGTCATCAAGATTACAAAAAAACTATAAAGTAAAATGGGAAAATGAGAAATAAATAGAAGTGATGGGAATAATCACTCTGAAGAAAGGGTGATCAATTTCACTGAGGAGAAATTGTTAATGTTCCAGTGAGAAGTTAGTATTTGCCCTAAGCAAGGAAACATGAGGCTTCATATCCATAGACAAAATTAAAGGCCACAGAGGTAGAGAAGACCGATTCGCAAGAAAGTGGAAGGAAGAAAAGAGGCCCAAGGACTGAGTTCTGCATGATCATATTAATGGCCTTGAAAATGAGGACACCTATGAAATGGAGATTTCAACCATATCAAATAATCCAGTAAAATGAGGAGTGAAAACTGACTTTTAGATTTAACCTTGTATAAGTAATTGGTGACCTCAAAAAGAGCTGTTTCAGGGGAAAGGAGAAAGGATTTATTGAAATGGATTGAAGAGAAAAGCATAAGAATGTAAGATTGGGATGGCAGATTAGGGTTGCTCAAAACTTAATGTCATTGTGAATCTTGGAGATCCTGCTAAAAGACAGTTTGTGATTCTGTAAGTGCAGGGTAGGCTCTAAGAGACTGCGCTCGGAAGATGCTATGGTGTTGCTGAATTATAGTTTTAGTATCCAAAGAAAAGAATCTGTCAGGAATTTTCTGTAACAAGGAGCAGTGAAAGGAGGTGAGTGAATAAATTAGCTGAAGGAGGACGTGGGATCCAGGGAATTAGTTCTGAGATCCACACTACCAAACCAAGTATGCTTGTATGCCAATTGGAAAAGTGAATCAAGAAAAAAAAAAATTAAAGACGGAGGAGAGAGGGGAAATTCTTTGAGCGATGTCCCTGACTAGTCAAGAGAAAACAGCACCAGGTAGTACATGAAGGGAAGGCTGGAAGGAAGCACGGACAGCTCATCTCTATTATCAGGAAGCAGCGTCAAGCTCACGGGTTCAGATGAAGAGGAGTGGGATAGCGGAGGGCACAGGGGTTGTCTTGTTTTTATTTCTCAGTGTAAAAAGATACTTATCTGATAGGACTAGGAATAAATTGTATACAGTGTGAGGAAAGAAGGGTCAGTGTGAAGTAATCGTGAGAAAGTAAATTGGCAAGGGAAGTTTTACTCAACCTAATCAAACTCTATTGGCCCCTTTTATAACATGGCGTTTTCTCCTTCCTTTCCTCCTTTCTTCCTCCCTCCCTCCCTCTCTCTCTCCCTCTCTCTTTCTCTCTGTCTGTCTCTGTCTCTCTTTCTTTTACAAACTGAACTGAAGGCCTTCTGCATACTAAGCATACACTCAACCCCAGCACATGTTTTTAACACCCTGGCTATAATTGTAAAAATAAAATAATAATTAATTTAACCTCTGCACACATACTTTAAATCATTAAAATTCCTTCATCATAATATAGATAAATAACTCATAGCAAAATAACATGGGTTACCATATTTAAATGCTCTGAAAATAAAAAGAAAAAAAATGCTCTGGTGTGAGTATATTAAATTAGGAAACAGTACCTCCACACACATTTTAATGCCTTCTAGGGGGCGGTACTGCCCTTGTTGATAATTATTGCTTGACAGGACTGCAGGTCCCCAGAGGCTTGCGATCGAGATCCCATGGAAAACTGCTACATATTTTGCTCAAGTGCTCCATACCAATTCAGAGCAGGTAGAGCGGTCATTAACCAGGCTGGAAGATTCATTGGGGGAGTAAATGCCTAAAAACATGAAGCCAGGAAGTTTAAGATCCTGTCCAAAATCCTAAAAGAACTTTCAAAAGAAAAGTTTTTTAATTTGTTGTTTGGTGTTTTATTTTTAAATAAAGTTGTTTAAAATTCACTTGGCAGTAAAAACCTGAATATAAACAAACCTATTTAGAGACTTTATTGACCCCCCCCCTTTATGTGGGAATAACCATCAGTTTCATATACTACTATATAACATGGTACAGGGATTGTACTGCCTTCCGAAATTTAAGAGAAATATCCGATTTTGAAAACACATCTGACCTGAAGGATTTGAGAAAAAGGATTATGGTCTACAGATGTAAGGGGACTGATAAAATGATGAGCCATGTGAGCTAAAGTGCACTAGACAGGAAACGAGAAAATGAACAGTCAAGAAAAAATGAAAAAAGCCAGGCATGGTGATGCATGCCTGTAATGTCAGCACCCAGGTGGCTGAGGCAGGAGCACTGCCGCAAATTCAAGGCCAACTTGAGCTACATAACAAGACACTGTCTCAAAAATCCAAAAAATAGTAATAAAGAAATAGTGAAATGACATCACTGGATTATATGTCCCAGTATGGCAGATTGTTGGATGAGAAGTGCTACAAGTGAGCCAGAAATATTGTAAGTGGTGATCACGGAGTGAGATGCTTTTACGTGAGAATAGGAATGGCGAACAGTTACAGGGAATGAGGAGATCAGACACTAATGTAGCTGAGGCGAGGGTGTCAAGGCCAGGCAGTTGCAGGAATCGTCTGCGGGTATTAAAAGTCAGCAAGATTAGTACTGGTGTACTTAGGTACGAAGGCATCAAAGAGTAGTGGCTGTAGTACAGTCTCACAGCTTACCTTCCAAGGAGCTGGCTGCCACAGGTACAGCAGGGGTAAATTCAGGACAGAGTAATGGGAGAAAAGGACAAGATTTGGTCCCGGGGGTGAGGTGAAGAGTTGGACGGACAGACAGCAGCCTCTTCTGAGAGAACTTCAGGGGAAGCCACGTCTTTAGGTTTGTTTGGATTAAAAGACGAAGAATATGAGGATACGGAACATTTTGCTGGTAATAGCCAAGGGTATAAGAAGGCATAGTGGAAGAATTTGGGGCACTAGGGGGTCCTGACACTGGGTTACCTAAAGAAAATGAGCGTCCAGCGTAGAAGAATAAACAATCTGCAAGGCTGTTCCGATTGCAGTGACCTGGAATAACTGTTTCAGACCTAAAGATACACAGGAGCAACCGCAGAACTTGGAAGAAGAGTCCCATTCGAGTAAGACCGGACTGTTCAAGAGTCAGTAAACTTTTTCTGTAAAGGGTCAGATAATAAACATTTTATGTCATAATTCTTTAGCTCTGCTATTTTAGTGCAAAAGCAGCCAAGTTTAATAGATTAAAAAGGGGGAGCATGGCTCTATTTCAGTAACCTTTATTTGTGGTTACTAAACTTCTAACTTCAGATAATTATCAATGTTATGAAATATTATTTTTCTTTTTTTTGTGTCCAATCATTTAAAAGTGTAAAAACCTTTCCTACCTCATCATGGCAGGCAGCAGACCAAATCTGGAACATTAGCCACAGATTGACAATCCATGGAATAGTTTAATATGCAGAAGGCAAAATGAATAAGAGGTCAGAATCAGATTAGCAAGTCATCAAAAAACATGCTGAAGGGTACAGCTTTGGGGGCATGGGCTGATATGCTTTAGGATGTATTCAAAATTGTCATGGAGGCACAAGATGTGATCTCACCGGTGTTTCTAGAAAATAAGTAGTTGTAGGAAAGATGAATTGAGAAGATACATTGGATGCAGATTCAGTTTTGAGGCACTTCTGTGGAGGGGACACAAATGCCCATAGACCCCCTCATTTGAGAAAATAGAATCCATTCAATGTCACTAGAAATAAAGTGATCACATTGAAAAGATAATAAATGTACAATTTTGCTTTTTGAGAAACATACTCTAGGAAGAAACATGTATTAACAGAAAAAGAAATCTGATATCTGGAAATAGAACTGTGCAAAGGCTTTCAGGCAGAGCGAACATGCACAGCACAGAGACAGAAAGGAGCAGGACACCAGAACATCGCGAAGATATTTACTCAAGAGGACCCAGATGTTAGGACTATGATGCTGGTAAAGAAACAGCGTGGGGTGGGGGGGAACATGTTCACAACAGGGAAGAGTTCAGAAAAGAGGAAGGTTCAATCTAGGACCAGAACTAAAATTATTTTCTCTTGGATTTTGAGATTTTTTTTTTGGTACTGGGAATCAAACTCGCCACCTCACGCTTGCCAGGCAGGTGCTGTGCCGCTGAGCTATCTCCCTGGCCAGAGAATTATTTTTTACCACAATTTCATACAATACTTTCCCTTCAAACTTTATGACTGACTTTTCTGGGCAAAGCCCTAGGGACAGAGGAAAGAAGGAGCCCCATCTGCAGCTCTCAGCCAGCCAACCACAGCTGAGACCCATCCTGAGGCCTTCAGCCGGGCCAACAGGAAACATGCCTGTGTCTACCATGACAGTGGACTCTTGGCTCCCTCTTAAGGAGGCCATAAGGACACACCCAGAAACCCTTTTCTTTCGATATCCAATCTTACATTGCATTCATCAGAGTGAAAGAAAACGCGCAGCAGAAGTCAAGAAAAATGACCGGAACCCTGCAGAAAATCTGAGGAAACCAAGTTCCTTTGCTCTGTGGTAGCGGCAGACACTGTCTTTCAAACCTGCTCTTCTCTTGACTCCTGCCATGTGGGCCCCTGCTCCTCACTTCGCACCTACTTTGCCTTTACTATTCCCACACTGCATCTGTAAATCAGACAAGTCAAATTTGGCCCTAAGCTGCCCCTTTTATACCCACACTGCGGCAGCACTGCAGCTATTAATAACACCTAGAGTGAAGAGCGTCACACACATATAATAACAGAACCGTGAGAATATGTTAGAGATGGCCAACCTGATCTGGGGCACGAAGTTCAGAGAGAAGACGACCTGTGTGGAGGTCCTGCCCAGGGCCCAGCAGGGGTGCAGAGCAACAGAAGGACGCCTGGCCTGAGAGGAAGGAAGGAAGGGACAGGCGAGGCGGAGCAGGAGGCTGAGGCCAGGTCACCTTCGGAGACAGACATGGAGATTTCTTATAAAGAAAACGGGCGGCCATTCGCAGAAACGGCATCGCTCTGCCTTTTTTTGTAAGATCACATTTGTACTTTTCCATGCTCTCAGTGGCATCTGTTAAAATTCATCATTTTAAACGCATCCAATTTATCCCTTTTTCTTTATTTTTAGCATCTTCGTGTCCTGTTTAAGAAATCTCTCCCAACTCCTAGTTTAAGAAGATATTCTCCAGGTTTCCTCTCACAGTGGTATATTTAACCTTTCACAGCGATGTCTGAAATGCACCTGGAGCACCCTTTTTGTGTATGGTAGGAGTTAGGGATCAAGATTCTTCCCCCCACACACTTGGACCCTCAGTTGTGTCAGTGTCCTGTCTCCAAATGCCACCAGTGCTCCTTTGGAGCGCTTTTCTTAGGTCAGGTTATTTCCTAGGTGGATCTGAGCTCTGCTCTATTACATTCTCTCTGTCTTTACATCATTTCGGCAGACTTTATTCAAAACGTTAAATGCTGCAAGTTGAAAAGATGGATGTAGCTACAAAAATAATTCTCATATAATGCATTCTGGCTTCACCTTCTCAGAACAGGGGAATGAAGTGAAGGGCTACACTATTAATTCAGATAAATTGGGTAATCTAAACTAACCTGTTTAAAGCACAGTTGACTTTTTAGCTCAAAACATAAAAGATGTTCATACCGAATACTATTTGAATCACTGATGGTCACATATTTATCTATTTGATACATTTCTAGCCATATATTTAAATTATTTAGACCCACATTTTTCAAACTTTTTGACCATAACAAAATGATGGTTGCTACCCATTACCTGGTTTCAACTGAGTTTGAAAAGCAGATTTAGATCCTAAAATTCCAAAAAGGAAAAACAAACAAAACCTATGACTATTAATGATATATATAACTGTGTATCCCAGAACTATTTATTTTGTACATTTTTCTTAGCTGGAATAGGCTGAGTCAGTATTACTTACAAGCCAATGTTCATCATTTATTCTTACCCCTTCAAAGGTAATACAAAACAGTAACCAGCCAGGCACTGTAGTGCACACCTGTAATCTAGCCCTTGGGAGGCCGAAGCAGGAGGTTCATCAGGAGTCTGAGGCCACCCTGGGCACTGTCTCAAAAAAAAAAGTAACCAAAAATTATTCTACAATTTCCCTATGTAGAATAGATAGACCTTATAAAGCTCAGAGAATTCAAGGTGCCACAAAATTTTTCTCCTGCAGAAATGTGCATTTTATTGGCTTTTCACTTATCACATTATAGAAACAAAATACATCTAAAGATAATGAAAAATGGCTGATGATGTGATTATAGCATAAATTCCTTAAGGCCAAAATAATTCAAAACAGGAAGAGATAGCATTGAGCTTCCAAAAGAAAGTCTTTCTGAAAAGTGGTGAATCTCAATTTGAGTTTTGAAAAGGATATAAACTTGGAATCTTGGGGTGGGGTGAGGTTGGGTAAATTTTATGGGAGGAGTGATAGCAAGGAATATATTTCAAAGCATAAATTGGATTTTTCTGGGCTTAAACTGGAATTACATTGTAAAGTATAGTCTGTGATTTAACTAGGTCCTAAATGCAATATGATGTCCTGGATTACATCCTGGAACAGATAAAAAGTGCATTAGAGGAAAAACAGATGAAATCCAAATAAAGTCTGGAGGTTGGTTAATAGCATTGTACCACTGCTGGAGTCTCAGTTTTAGTAAATGTACATGGAGTACATAATATCTTAAACTTAGGGGAAGCTGGGGGAAGTATATATGGAAAATCATTTTTTAAACTCATCTGTAAATCCAAAAGCATATAAAAATTAAAAGACCTTGTCATCTGAAATTGACTCAAAAACTTGGGAGTAAAATATGAGAAATGATATAAAATACTTTAAAGCAAGTTCAGAAAATCACTTCCTATAAGCTCAATTTTAACAGGTTCTTTAGCAGAAAGGCAAGGAGTGTTTGGGAGAAAGGAGGTTACATTAATAATTGCCTTAATCTTTTTAGGCTTCTATAACAGAATAGACTGAGTAATGTATACGGAACAAAAATTTATTGTTTATAGTTTTTTTTTTGTGTGTGTTTGCGTATTGGGGGTCGACCTCAGGACCTTGTGCACCAGCAGGTGCCCGTGCCACTGAGCAATATCACTGGCCCTTTTTTCGTATGTGGGTTCCGGGAGTCGAACTCAGACCCTCGCGCTTGCCAGGTGGGAACGTACACCGCTGAGCCATCTCACCGGCCCTTGTTTATAGTTTTGAAGGTTGGGAAGTCCAAGATCAAGGGATCAGATGATCTAGTGTCTGGAGAACGTCCCTTCGCCACAGAGGACACTTTGTCTATGTCCTCGCATGGCAGAAGGGCAGGACTCTCTCAAGCATCCTTTATAAGAGTACTGACCTGGTTCATGAAATCACAGCCCCCGTGACCTACCACCTCCCGAAGGTCACACCTCTGAATATCATCACTTTGGGGAGTAGATTTCAATGCATGGATTTGGGAGGAACACAGATATTCAGACACAGCAATAAGAGAAAAAGAGAATCTTATGAAACTGCCAAAAAAAAAAAAATATTAACCAATCATTGTCAAAGTCCGAAAAGAATCTGACATCTAAAAAGCAGCTTTTAGCTCCTATATTTAAGCCTATGGCTAAATTCTGGTAGAGAAAATGAAATATGACAATATTTGTTTGACTATAACTTTCATCTGAAAATCATGAAAACTTTTGAAAAGATATGACAATATGATGACACATTTCATTTCAGCTTGAAGTCCCAAACAACTTTCATTTAGATTTTAAAAATAAAAATAATAAAAACAAACACAAATGTACTGTAGTATGCCCTCTTAAAAAATCATACTCTGCTAAGATATCAAATTCTAAGTAGACTCGTATATTAATTGCTGGTGGGTCCCTCCCCCCATGGAAACTCTAAAATACAATAAAGCGAAGCACAGTGGCACATGCCTATAATCCCAGAACTCAGGTGGCCGAGGCAAGAGGGTCATCCTGAGTTTTAGGCCAGCCTGGACTACGTAGTGAATTTAAGGCCAGCCTGAACTTCATAGTCAGACCTTCTCAAATAATAATAATAATAATAATAATAATAATACATTAAATAAACTCTTTAAACAATTGATTGGACTTGGAAACGTTAACTATACATTTAGATTTTGTGTCAAGAGAGTAAGACTTGGGGTCTTAACTCTCCCATACACTTAATACTTGTGTCATTTTAAATAAGACATTTATCATTACTGACTTTTCATTTCCTCATCCATAAAATGAATAATAACAATTCATAAGGTGAATATCAAGATTAAACAAGTTTGAAAAGGGTATTATAAATTACAGCAAAACAATGTGAGAGCTTTTTAAAATAAAAATACAGCTATGGCATTTGTAAAATATCATAATTTAATGTAAAATGCTATATTAGACCACAGTACATTAGAGTCCTAAACTGTGTTTAGACACTTACCAGTGTGCAAAATTTCCTTGTGCCTTGGGGTTATCATTTTAAAATGTAGATAACATTCTAATAATAATAGTAATAATAACCACTTTATACATTCCATTTCAAGATAAAAACAGATTATGAATGCAAAGCTTTCAATATTAGTTAAATCAAATAGAGATAGCCTTAGCTCCAATAATGAAATAATATTTTGCAAGTTTAAGGTTAGTGAGCATTTATAGCATTTATAGCATTTATAGCATTTATAGCATTGCCCTCCAAGCTGACTCTTCCTTCTGATCACAGTGGGACCAGGGAAACTTTCCCCAAACTTACAGATTCTCCTGTTGTGAGTTCTCATAATACCAAGCAGGATCCTTCATTAAACTAATAATAGGCAAATTCTGTGACATACAAAAGCACAATGATTTGGATATTTTGTTCATCAAAACTTTCCACTAATTTTAATTTTTAAAAACATTGAATTAAAACAGCGAATTTTGATTCCTGAGTTTTGGGCACCTTTTAGAATTTGTGAGGGATAAGCAAGTCACCTATCTTATCCCAGTTCTGGCCCTGAATATTTAGCTTACAAATTCTAGCAGCACACAGTCTAGGACAGAAATGCAAATCTGTGTAAAGTCAATGAAGTCCTGTGTATAGTTTTTGCTAGAAAAATATTGGTTTGCAGCACATATAAATGATCAAAATACAGTTTATGAAAACTGGCTATACTAGCATTTGTAGAATTAGTAAGACTACAATTTCAGCAATCCAAAAAATACTTGTTGCAATGCACTGTCCCTCGTGGTCAACTTCAAAAAACAGCCTATTTCCTGCTTTTATTTCACTGTGTAATTAATTTCCTAACTCATTTTGGAGAAATTAAATTTCCCTTGAGATGAGATTAGATGACAACAGATGCACTCATTCATTTTGGCTCACTTTTGGGGGGCTGTGGAAAGGAAAGTTAAGTCAAAATGGGATAAAAAAATAATGTGTGTATGAGGTGGAGTGGGAAAGGGAATTTTAGATTTCTAAAGGTGGTGTCTCGAGTTCTCCACCAGATCACACTCTTACAGGAACCAAGTGAGCAAAAAAAATTGTATTTATATAGAAGATGGTTAAGATAGATACATTACTAATTTTACTTAGTTCATTGAAGAGTAAGGTTTGTGCCAGTAATGTTTGGACAATTGAATGCTAATATGTGGTACCCTGAATAACTAACTTAAAGATAACAATATGTAATGTATTAACCATTGTTACCCTCCTATTATGTTGTTTTGAAATTTTGTTCTTTTTTGATTTGTTCTGTTTCTTCTCTTTTAAAAAAAATTGCTAATAATGAGAGCAGACAGAATCAGTGATAGGAGAGGGAGTCACAACCTAGTTTATTGTGTGTATTGTTACAAAGTTTACACAGTGATAAAAAAAGGGTGTGGTTTTGATGATTTAGGTTAAAGAAAGGATCTTTTTCTTAAACTATGTGTGTGTGTGTGTGTGTGTGTGCGTCCACTTTAAAGGCTTGGAAAGAATGTTCTGCTTAGTTTTTGTTTCATTTGAGTTATATTTCTTATTGAAATCCAAAAATTAACATTTTTATCACAAAAAAAAAAAAAGAAGAAAACTAAAAGAAGAAGCCTGGGTGGTACAAGATCTGAGAATATACGTGTGTTGTTTTTAAAAGGACCACACAATGTGCTATACAGACCAAGAAGGAGCAGTTTTTCAACAATATGTTTGCCTTTACAGTTTCGCTATGAATAGTATGTTCTAAGGTAAGGTTCTAAAAAAGCTTTATCTAACTTCAAAGCGGAAGAGAAGCCATTACACTTGGTGGGGGAGACCAGGGAATAACAAATAGAAAATAGTTTACATATTTTCCCTTCTGGAAATTATCTGCTGTTTTCCGATCTCATAATTGAAACCTACTCAGAAACAAACGGTGAAGAACTACTCTCTGATACGTGAATCCTACACAAGCTTCGGGCCAAAATTGAAGAGGTTCTTAAACACTGATTTGGTTTTTGTCTTAAAAGTGCAGGTGTATTTACACGAATTATTAAATTTCTCTAGACCACAGCCAGTGGCGAGCGCTGATTGATGTTTCCAAGTGAGCCGTGCTCCTTTCAAGGATCAGAGCGGTCACATGAATGGGCGCAGCAGCAGGAATTTATCTGAGAGGAGGAGAAGGTGGAGATGGGGAAGGGAGATAGTGGAAGAGTGTGGAAGACGGTGGGCGAGTGTTCGCATTAACTGTTATTTCCAGGGATTAAAAACTGCCTCTTGCGCTAGTTTCATTTCATCGGTAAATAAAAATTTAACTTTGGCTGCACCCTGCACCGCTCGTTCCCGTTGGGTGACACCCGGGTGCCTCCTGCGTGCTGAAGCCAGGCCTCTGGGACTCGGCGGCTGCGGCCCTGCGGCGAGGCCCGCGCGGCGCGTCCGGGAGGAGCCGGCGCGACCCGCCCGGGTGCCCGGGCCCCTGGGGGCGCCCGCCTGGGGGCGCGGAGCCCCGCCCGCCCCGCCCCCATCCGACCCCACACCTGGCGGGGCGGCGCCTCAGCCCGGACGCGGCGTCGGGGCGGGCGGAGGCCGAGGCCGAGGTCGAGCACGAGGCCGCGCGGTCCTGGGCTGCAGCGCGTGGGCCTCGCCGCCCTGTGAGAGGAACGCCGAGGGCGCGCGGCCGCGCGGGTGAGCCTTAGTCCCGTCCTGGTGGGGAGCGGGGCGCCGGGCGGACGCGGTGGGAGCCGGGCGGGGCCGCCGCCGCCAGCTTTCAGACGCGAGGAGGGGAAGCGGGTCTGGGGTGAGATGAAGCGAGTTTGAAATCTTGTGTCAGAACTTAGTGTGCGTTGCATTCCGTGAGGTGCATTTATATGAAAAGGTTTGAATGTTTTGAAGACAGTAGATCTGGCTTCCCGTTTCCTTTCCACCTGGCATTGGCAGTGACACTGCCACCCACGCAGATTACTCCAGGAGGGGAAAGACGAAACCCAAAGACGGCTCTGATTCCTGTTTCCCTCACCCTCCGCCCCCTGGACCACGCGGCAGCAAATGCCAAGGGTTCTCAGCCAGCGTGGGGCACTCGCCAGCAGTCCTAGCACTCTGGGAGGATGAGGCAGGAGAGTCTCAAGTTCGAGCCCAGCCTTGGCTACTTAGCGAGGCCCTGTTTCAAAAGCAGAAAAGGAGAAAAAGGGACTGGGGGGATGAGGGTGGGCTGGGAATGTCGTTCTGAGCTTAAGGCCCTGAGTTCAATCCCCAAGCCCAAGGGGAAAAGGCGGTCTTTATCTCACTTCCCGCCTGCCCAGCTGTTCATCTCCACCACTGCCCTAAACCACTGTCTTCTCTTGGGTTACTAAATTGCTTACTAAAGCTTTCTTTTTACTTTCTTTCTCTCCGAATCCATTCTCCTGCGTAATCTTCTGGCCCAAGCCGGAGCTCGCTGTTGCGTCGGGGGAAGCCCTGTAGTGGTTCCCGCTGGCCTTGAACGCGCTGCAGATGGCTCCTGGGCCCCTCCCCCTCCGCCGCCATGTCTGGCCGGGAAGATGGCCGCCCCTCCGCCCTGCGTGGCCCTTGGGGCTGCTGCCTGGACCTTGTGCCCTTTTCCCACCAGGCTGAACATTACTCCTTCGGGTTTCAGTCTGATGTCGCCTGCTTGGAAATCTCTCTAGACATCTGTTATAAAGACAGTCTCTCGTGCTCTGTTTTTCTCCGTCTGAAACTGTTTCATTTACCATTGAGTGTCTTCCCCGCTCCAATACAAGCAGAGTCCTGTGGTAACTATGAACTTCGTATCTTTCACTGCTCTGTGTTCACCGTATAAAACATTGTTGGGTACTAAATATTGGTGAGATGATTTAGTAACTAAATGCATCCCATGAAATACTTATATGGCAGTTTGAGAGTTATAAAATTGGGTTAACCCCAGTGCTTTTTTCTTTTGTGTGTGTGGGAGGATGCGGTACTGAGTACTAGGGAATTCCCACAGCTACATTCCTAACGTTCTCAGGCCCTTTTTATTTTCGAAAATAACGCTGGGTTCAATTTAGGATCCTCCTGCTTCAGCCTCCCAGAGAGCTGAAATTACTGGCATGTGCACAACACCCAGCCGTGTATTTATTTAATGTTCAGGTTTTGTCTTCATTGCATGTTTACCCAGTAAGTTCATGTAGTTATTTCCACTAACAGAGAATGCTTGTTATATAAATTGCTTTCTAATAATAAATTGATAAATTTCCATTTCAGTTTCATATGGAAGCTTGCATATTGTTAAAAAAAAGAACGGCATAATGTTTGGAGATCTGACAAATAATAATCTATCTTAGGGCCGGTGAGATGGCTCAGCACCGTAAGTGCCTGCCTGGCAAGGGCGAGGTCCTGAGTTCAACTCCCGGTACCCACATACGAGAAAAGGGCCAGTGATATCACTCAGCGGCACAGGCGCCTGCTGGCGCACGAGGTCCTGAAGTCGACCCCCGGAACCCACAAAAAAAAAAAGAAAAGTAAGGTGTATACATGGACCTTAGTAAATTCAAAAAATTCCTGTCTCCCCACCTCTGATCTCTATGAGATGTCTTTCTAGGTAACACCTTGCAACTTCTTGAAATTTCTATATTAAGTGTGTCTAAAATGCTGAATAAGTTCCTAATAAACTATTGTTTACAAGACTGCTAAATCAAAAACACTGGCACAATAATCTATATGCTTCAACTTATTTCATTAGACAGATGTGCTAACTACTGGGACATGTGGTGAACAAGACAGACAAGCCTAGCAGGTAAGATACACCTTAAATAAATGATACCAACAGCTCTGGTATAAAATAGGGAGCAAGGGGCAAATTTAGCTCAAAGACTTGGTGGTGGATTCCTGTAACCCCAGCACTCTGGGAGGCTGAGGCAGGAGGATCACAAGCTAAAGTCCAGCTTGGGCAATTTAGCAAGATACTGTCTCAAAATTTTAAAAAGGGCTGGGAATGTAGCTCAGTGTGAAGGCCCTGGGTTTAATCCCTAGTACCAAAAAAAAAAAAAAAAAAAAAAAATCAAGAAAGCCCTGAGAAGTGATATTTAAGCAAAGATCTGAAGTCTAGATGGGAAATTGTGTGTGTACACTTATAGGGGCAGTAAGGATGGGTAGGTAGTGTTTCAGCAACAGAACGTGTACAGTGGGCTCATCTGATGCTTTATTGGAAGGAGCGTTTATTATGGCTGAGTAGGAGAGGTAGAGATGGTGAGAGATATACTTAGGAAAAAAAAGAAGAAAATCAAACTGCAGTTGTTTTAAATAGACTAATTGAAGGAAAGAGGCTTTTGTGTTTGATCTAGTAATTATGCTCCCAAGGTGCTAAGAATTTGTTTGTCAAATATTCCTGCATAGTCTCCCAGGTTTATTTCACTTTTTTAAAGGACACAATAAACTGTAACATTTTTAACAGTTTTTATATCAGACGTTTTAAAGAAAAATTGTAAACTCTTCCCTTAGCTGAAACATGTTTTGTTTCCATCCTGTGTTTAATTTTTCCCCAAAGTGAATGACATGATTGTTTTGAGATGCTCTTTTTTAATGTAGCTATTTAAAAGTATTTTCAATCTGTTAATGTTCACCCCACCGATTTCACATTTGGCCTTATTTAAAAAGCATTTAATTTTTGTTCCTGAAGCAGGACATCAGAACAATAAATAAAGAGATCTTTTATCAGGCACACAATTATGAGCAAAAAGGCTCTTAGAAAAGCAGCAGTAACATATTCATGCTGTAATTTTTAAATGCTTTTATTTTTCTGCAGTACCAGACATTGAACCCAGGGCCTTCACACTGAGCTACGGCTTCAGACCTTTTTTTTATTTTTATTTTTGTGACAGATTGTTGCTAAGTTGCTCAGCCTGGGCTCACACTTGCAGTCCTTCAGCCTCAGCCTCCCAAAGCAGCCTCCACCTTCCTTTTATATTTTAAGGAAATGGTGGGGGACTTTAGGGCTAAATTACCCTGGCCATTTATTGAGTGCTGTGGATTTTATGTGTCTTATTCTCTGTATTACTGCCTTCTAGAACAGTGGGCAGGCAAACCAGAACCGGTGGGTGAAATCCAGTCTGTCCCTGTTTTGTTGTAGCACAGCCAGCCTCCTTCCTGCATATGTCATCTGTGACTGCTTCCTACTCAGTGCTCGGTGGTTTCCACGGAGATCAGAGGACCCCAGAGCTTTACTCTGGCCCTCTACAGAGATAAGGTGGTCATTCCCTGCCTAGTAACATAGCAGGATCCAATACACATTTGTAGGATGAATAAAAATAATAAAACAACGCCATTTTGTATAAGTTTTCAGATTTGCTACATCCAGTGAAAATGGGAATGTTTTAACTTCTTCACCTGCTTCAAGCTTTTAATCAGATGCCACTAGCTACCTCCTTAAAGGTTGCCTGAGTGTATTTAAAATTCCAAGCTTCTACTTTCTGACAGCCCCTGTGCTTACTCTACAGCGCTTGCTTTCTAGGCTTGACACACATAATTTATTTATGTTACATGCTTAGGAGTCGGAAGCATAACTGTTTTTGTAGGGTGTGGCCTCCACTAGGGCTAGTACCATAGCAGTGCCCAGTCAGTATGAGGTGAGGAACTAGGGCAGGTAACTCGTGTATATCCCAAAGTAGCACCTGGGGTTGACCCATGTCTTATCCCAGACTTCTCAGTTGATCAGAGAATATGTAAATGTAGTCATTCTGGTATTGGAAAGTGTGTTCTAAACCACTGTTTGAGTTCATTCTCTAACAGTGGCTCTAATAGGGTTATTATCATAAAGCAGGTATGCGTTGAAGACCACTTACCTGAGATCACAGCTACCTGCAAGCGACTGATCCCTCCTAGTGTTAACCTTCAAGAAGGCAGCAGGTAGAACGACAACATGAATCGGCAAACAAAGAGAAGGGCCATGACTGGTGGCCGGAAAGGCCAGGTTGGACGAGCCCTCGATGGAGCAAAACCAAAGCAGTGCCAGGCGAGCCCAGTCCCAGCAGCAGAAATGGAACCGGTCCCTGTGACCTGGGCCCCGCGTGACGAAGGCTCCTGCCCTGAACCTAGTCCTCAAGCCAGTGGAGAGGAGGATTTCCCTGACTGCTACATAGAATGCAAGATAACAAGTCGATTTTCTGAACCCAGCCTGGAAGAAGATTCCCTGCTTAGGTCCTTGGAAAACATAAGCGAATACTCAGGAGAAGGTTTTTCTCAGCAGGTTTTTGCAGCCAGCTCCCTTGTCGAATGTTCTTTGGAATACATGAAAAGTGGAGCGAGGCAAAAGCCCCTGTCACCGAGGGTCGAAGAGGATTCACACCTTGGGTATTCAGAGTATGTGGCAGGCAAGAAGCTTCCTGCTGGAGGGGTGCCTGGCGTTGACCTGTCGGATCCTAAACAGCTCAGAGAATTTGCTGAAAAGAAGCCGCCCCAAGGTAAAGACCGGGATGCTCCCAAGACGTTCGATTGTCCTCACAGTGGATGCACAAGAAGGCTGAGGGATAAAACCGCCCTGCGGAAGCACCTGCTGGTGCACGCGCCCCGGGTCCACGTGTGCGCGGAGTGCGGGCGCGCCTTCTCCGAGGCCTCCAAGCTGGCCCGGCACTTCCTCATGCACACAGGCGAGAGGCCCTTCCAGTGCACCTTCGCGGGCTGCGGGAAGCGCTTCTCCCTGGACTTCAACCTCCGCACGCATGTGCGCATCCACACCGGGGAGAAGCGCTTTGCGTGTCCCATCCAGGGCTGTGATAAGAGGTTTGTTCAGTCCAACAACCTCAAAGCTCACGTCCTTACTCATGCCAAGGTGAAAACTGCTCGCTGAAAAAGAACAGGGACAGGGGTCCTCCAACAGGATAAGCATTAACAGTGATTGCAGAGAAACACTGCAACCCTACAAGGCATTTTTTTTTGTTTTATTTAGCTGCTCTATCCTTTGTGATACCATTTGAAGAACTTTGAATATTTTACTGTGTACTTGCAACAGAGAGTCAGGGATAAATCTACTCCAAAAGCGTCATATAAGTATTATGGTTACTGGGTATGATACTTATTTTTGTGTGCTGTCCACATGAAAATAATTTTATAGTTTCCAATCATCAACTTTTACCTTTTAAAAATGTACTTTTTGAAATAGGTGATTATCTCACAATGAGTATTTTGCAGTAGATGGTCAATCAATGAATAAATAATTTTTATGATCTTCATTGTATCAAATTATATTGAATCATAGATTTGTTGTCAGTGGTTGATACTGTTGATCCATTTGAATTTATTCTAGAATTTCAAAATAAAAGGACATAAAACCATAAAGGTATGGTAAACCTGGACTCAAATTATACATTAAAAAGATGCACTCCCTTTAAAAAAAAAAAAAGTTCTTAAAAATCAGCAAAACATTGCAAAAATTGATAGCATGGATGAAACATGGCAGAAAGTTAATTTATTATACAGGGTGGATTAAAATACCCATTGTTACAGCCATTTTGGAAGTTATTTTGCAAAAGTGCCCTATTGTTTTCTACAGCTGCCATGGTGTGACACAAACTGGGTGGTTTAAACAATGGAAAATTATTATTATCTCGTAGTTCCAGAGGGGGTTTGGCCAAAATCAAGGGGTTGGCAGGATTGGCTGCTTCTGAGGACAGGATCTGGAAGGGACCTGGCCCGGGCCTGCCTCCTGGGCTTGTAAATGTCTCGGTGTGACGTGCCATTCTTCGTGTTTTCACATCTCGTCCCTCTGGTCTGGCTTGTGTTGAGATTTCCTCTAACAGGAACGCTTGCTGGATGGAAACCCTCCTAATGGCCTTATTTTAACTTGATTGCCTCTGTAAAGACCCCTTCAAATAAGGCCACTCTCTGAGACCCTGTGAGCTAGGATTTGAACGTATGAATTTGGAGGGGGCACACAGATGCATGTGTACAGTATTTTAGATTCAATTTTTTCTAGAAATATTTGAACTATATAAGAAAGTATTTCTTCCAGGATATTAAGTAAGTCATATTTTGATAGTAATAAATTCATGACCATGATGTCCACTAAGAAGAAACTGTTCGCACCCATCAGGCTAGAGGTATTAAATAGAAAATGTACAGGTTTTTGTTGACTACAAAAGGTAGGAAAGAAAGAACCACACCTAGAGGGAAACAACAGAATAAAAAGAAGCTTGTTTTCCACAGAGAGGATCTGGTGAAAATTGGGCATATACTCTGCGGAGGAAGAAAATTTCAGAGAAAGTGGTTAAATATGTGCGTGTGAGGGGGAACCACAAGTGGCTGATATAAACACAATCCAACTCTGTTTTAAGGATTTTAACTTGCTGTGTATGATTGTGAGTCTTAGACTCACCTTATCTTGGGCCATCACAATTTTGAATCCATTTTCTACTCAGAATTGATATTATAAATGATTGTTAACTATGGTAGGGTTAAAATACCATAAAATCAAGAATAGCGAACATTTAGTTTTAAGAGTTAAAACTCCCTAGAAATTATGCTAATATTTAAAATAGATCAGGTATGGCATTTCTATAGGAATGAGAGTCTTGGGTCTCTGAGGAAAATTGAGCACATAATTCATTTGCAAATTCAGAATTTCTTCTAAGTCAGACTCCAGAGCATAGAATTTAAGACTGGAATTTGATCAAGATGATGGAGCATATGTTTGTCTAGGTTTTGCTTTTGCAGTAGTGTGCAGGATTTGGTCCTCTATGGATTTTGACTTTAGAGTTGAACTAGGGCGTCACAAGTCTGGAGACTAAACAAAAGAAGCAGGTTTTAGGCTGTGAGCTCTCAAGAACTGGGAGGAGGGCCGGTGAGATGGCTCAGCGGCGTAAGCACCTGCCCGGCAAGCGCGAAGGCCCGAGTTCGACTCCCGGAACCCACATACGAGAAAGGGCCGGTGATATCGCTCAGCGGCACGGGTGCCTGCTGGCATGCGAGGTCCTGAGGTCGACCCCCGGTACCCACACACAAAAAAAAAAAACTGAGAGGAAAGGCAGCAGGAGGGATCAAGTTTGGCTCCCCCTGGTCAAGTTTATAGATTTCTCTTTCTGGAGCTGAAGTGTGCAGAACCTACGGTATAATAATACAGCTGTATCTGAATCTTGAGACTTAGTTAAATCCTGACTTGGGAATAGGATGCAGTTACTTAGCGAGCCTCTTAGGTGTTTTTCATTTTTTCTTTTCTAGACAGGAAACCTAACATTGCTAAGACTGTAAAAGGAAAAAGGCAAATAAAAGCAATGGAAAAAGAAAAATCCCACTTCACATCTTCCCACATTAGTATTTTAAATAAAAATGGACATGAGATGTGAGAACATGTATCCAGGGAAAACTGAGCAAGGAAGCAAATCCATTTCGATTTTCACATTTCCAGATACTGGCATCTAACTAACACCAAATCTCAATGAATGTGTGTGTTTTCATGTTGGCGTTTGACTTTATTCCCAAATTCTTTTCTTTTATAATGACCAAATATTAATAATGAAAAGTTAATACTAGAAAACTTTTCTACAAAACACTGAAAATCTTAATGGCATTTTAAACATTTCTATATATATATATATATATCTAAGATATACAATATATTGCTCTGATACAGTGAAAGGAGTACTATCATTGAGAAAATTAACCTATACATCACCTTCCTGTTTTTATGGCAAGAGTGCCTGCTGGGTGTGGTGGTACTCAACTCTAATCCCAGCACTCAAGAGGCTGAGGCAGGAGAATCACTGCTAGAGGCCGGCCTGGGCTGCATAGTATGTTCAAGGCCAGCCTGAACTACAGAGCGAGACCTTGTCTCAAAAATGAAAAGAGTGCCTAACATTTTCTCTCAACAGATTTTCAGCATAGAATACTATTAAGATTTATGAACTACTCCCTATTTCTCCATCTCCCCATCCCTGGTCACTATGTTTATATTCTGTTTCTATATATTCAACAGTTTTTGTTTCTTTGAACATACAAGTAAGATCATGTATTTTTCTTTCAGTATCTGGCTTAATTTCTCTTTAACATAATGCCCTTCAAGTTTATGTGTATTGTTGGGAATGGCAATATCTCCTTTTTTTTTTAGATGAATAAAGGCCTATTGTGTATATGCATAAATTCATAAATTATCTATTCATCTGCTGATATACAGGTTGTTTCTATATCTTGGTTATTTGAATAATGCATCAATCAATGTGGACATGCAGATAATTTCATGAGGCAATGACTTCATTTGGTTATACAGTTATTTGTGCAATAGCTGATCATACTATGTGCTAGCCCTGTTTTTTATTTTTTGAGGTACCTCCATGGTATCTTTCACAATGACTGTATCGGTTTACATTCTAAAGGGTTGTGTGAGTTATTTTGAGAATCTCTTATCATACATGGTTTACAAATATTTTCTTCCATTGCATAAGCTGCCTTTTGAGTTTCTTGATTTTTATTTTTTTCTTTACTGTGCAAAAGCTTTTTAGTTTGATGTAATCCCATCTTTATTCTTTGCTTTTAGCCCTGGGCTTTTGGCGTGAGATCAAAAAACAAACAAACAAAGCATATTGCCAAGACCAGTATCAAAGAGCCTTTCCTCTATGTTTTTCTTCTAGGAGTTTTACTGTTTCACATCTTTAGGGTTAGAGTTTATCTTCATGTATGGTGTAAGATAACAATGCAGTTGCATTCTTGCAGATGGATATCCAGTTTTTCTGTCCATTCTTGACAAGATTATCACTCCCCAGTATGTCTTCTTGGTGGCTTGTCAGAAGTTGGCAAATGTGCTTGGATTTATTTCTGGGCTGTCTGTCCTGTTTCGTTGGTCTGTGTATTTGCTTTTATGCTAGTACTATGTTATTTAGATTATTGTAATATTAGAATTAGAAATCAAGGAGTGTGATACTCTAGGTTTGTTTTTGTTTCTCAAATTGTTTTAGCTACTCAGGGTCTTCAATAGTTCCATATAAATTTTAGAACTTTTTTTCCTATTTCTGTGAAAAGTGACACTGGGATTTTGATAAGGATTGCATTGAATCTGTATATTGTTTTGGGTAGTGTGGATGTTTTAACAAAATTAACTCTTCCAACCTATGAAGATGGCCTTTCTTACCGTTTATTTGTGTCATTTTCAGTTTCTTTCAGCAATATTTATGGTTTTCAGCATGTACATCTTTTACTTCCTTGGTTAAATTTATTTTGAAGTATTTTATTATTTTTTAATGCTATCAGAAATAAGTTTTTTTGTTTCTTTTTTCAGATAGACTATTGTTAGTGTAAAGAAATGCAGCTGATTAAAAAACTGAAAATTGTAAGCCAGAGACCATAACTGTCTTGTTAACACTAATACATCGGCCATAATTAGTGGGCATTTAATACACTCTGGAGTGAATAAATGTATAAAATATTATTGATGTGTTTAAAATAAGGCTATCAAAATTAAACTATACATAATTCAAAAATGGGTAATAAAAGCACTATGAGTTTTTATATAAAATCTGATTGTTCTGCCCAGTGTGGTGGCGCATGCCTGTAATCCCAGCACATGGGAGGCTGAGGCATGTGGATTGCTGTTAGTTCAAGGCCAGCCTGGACTGCATAGTGAGTTCATGGCCAGCCTGGAGTATATAGTGACGCTCTGTCTCCAAAAATAAGCAATAGGGACTGGTGAGATAGCTCAGTGGCATAAGCGCCTGCCTGGCAAACGCGAGGTCCTGAGTTCAACTCCCGGTACCCACATATAAAAAAAAAAAAGTCTGATCACTCTGTAATTAAGGTTAGCAACTTTATTAGAGTAAGACATGCTCAATGAAAGAAACAATACAGGTATTTGTGTTTGTGCATATATATGTCGTACATGCACATATCCATTCTACAAAGGTAATCACCACTCTTGAAGAAAAAGAAATTTTTTTGAGATAGAGTCTCACTGTGTAGTTCAAGCTGGCCTTGAACTTTCCTCAGTGTTCTTGCCTCAGCTTCCCAAGTGCTGGGATTAGAGCTATGAACCATCAACCCTGGTTTGTAGACATTTTTATATTGTTATATTTGACTTTATTGTGAAAATAGTCTCATCTTTATTTTTCTGTGTATCTGTGAAAGGCTCTATTTACCTCTCAGTATTTTAGATAAGACGGAACAAACCCGTGTTAAGATTGTGATCAGATAGTTTAAAATGTACTGTATAAGTTATATTTCTCTACTTTTCTATAAAATGTGTGTAGGTGTCCCAATCGTGTCTGATTTCTCTGTTGTACACAGAATGTAGCTACAAGGCACATGAGTGAACACAAGGATTTTCAGAATTCTATACAAAACCGGATTTGTCAAACTTTTGTATTATTTTGCTGCCGGGTATAGGCATGAGCAGAAATCCATGTGTGCTTGTGTTTTAATTACCTAATCCACTGGCTCTGACTGAATAAATTGCATGATTACACCCTACACTGGACACAGAACAGTGCAAGTTATATTAAAAAGCCATTATATTTGCAACTCTGAGCAAGGGACTATAATTAAAAGGCAATCAGATGAAATTAGCTTTAGGAGTACAAGAGTTTAAGCAAGATTTGGTAAATGAACATTAATGGTTAACATGTGGTTTTTATTAGGTCTTCCTTTTTTTCTTCCTGACCCAGAGTTAAATTTTTTAGATATCAGTGGACTAACTTGTAGAACACCTGTACACAGCTATGCTTTACCTTATGGCTAAAGTTATATCCATAAAACAAGCCAACATAATTTTTGTGACTTTAGTAAATCAAAGGTATTAGGTAGATTACAATGGTACCCTGGGTATTAATAAACTATTCCTAGTGTTCCTAAGATCTTAGTTGTATGTCATAAAAAGCATAGTACAAGCTCCCTACAACTCAAAGTGCTGGTCATAAAATGCACATACAAAGCAGAGAAGTAATAAAATGAGAATTTTGATTATCATCACCATTAAACAAAAAATTTGTACACAATATGTGTAATAGCACTTTATATGTAAGAAAATTCGTTGCACACTGTGAGGACTCAGCATGTTAATGATATTTTTGAGGAAAAACTTGAGTTTACCAAATATATATGCATAATAGATATACTTTTGGCATATTAAAGACGAGTATAAATTACTTGTTATTCCATTAAGAGTTGGAGTCTCTGGATGCATTAACTAGCTTAATTAATGTTGCATTCGTGGATTATAAAATTTTGCACCCCATAAAATTTGTACAATTATAAATTTACAATTGAAAAATTGAGTTGAGGGCCTATTTCCCTTTCTTGGGGGGGTGACTGGATTGGGTAGGGATTGCTTTGATTAAGTAGTTATGTCAGTTCCAGACCTAGCTTTTTAAGGGCCATGATAGCTACTTCCATTTAAGAAGTAAGACTACCCTAAGACTGCCGACCTGGGCAAAATCCAAGCCACGTACACAGACCTTATGGGATAAGAAAACAAGGACAAGGGGTAGTGAGGTGACAGGGATGAGTGAAGAAGCCATTTTGGAAAGGACATCAGTCCCCAGTCACTTTAGATGACGCCACGCTAATTATACACAAACTGCTTGAATGATCTGTTCTGACCCACAAAATGATGAACAGAATAAAATGGCTGCTCTAAGCTGCTTAAGTGTGGCAGTTAGTTTGTTACGCAGCAATAGATAATGAACAAACTGCACTTCAGATTTGTTATTTGAATTTTATAGTCTCCGCTTTACGTGTGTGAGTATATATGTATTTGTATATACACATGTATAGATATAGGTTTTTCATAGAACTACATCTAAATTGACAAGTTTTCGCTTATTGTATACATTCGTCCCTCCATAGCCACTGGCACCGTGTCCAGATGCCACCAACTGTGCTTCAGCAATACAGTTAGACCTATGATGGTTGCTTTTGTACTATATACAAACTTCACAGTGTAACTGCTTTATTAAATAGTTCTTATACTGTAGTGTGTAGGGGGAAATGACAAGAAAAACAGTCAATGCAGGTGCAATTTTAAAAATGTTAACTCAGGCATGGTGGTGCACACCTGTAATCCCAGCACTCAGGAGGCTGAGGCAGGAGAATCACAAGTTGGAGGCTAGCCTGGGCTATGTAGTGAGATCGAAGCCAGCCTGAGCTATATAGTGAAATCCTATCTCTAAATAAATAAATAATAAAATAAATATTTTCAGTCTGAGGTTTGTTGAATCTACAAATGCAGAACCCATGGACATGGAGGGTCTGTAATTTCGATTGTATATCCTAACTTATTTTCAGAGTCATACTCGGTAAAGTAGTGAGATCTGCTTGTTGGGATATCTAAAGAAACTGCAGCGGCCTTTAACAAAACTAAAACCCATTTCTAAAGGTTAGAGAAGGGAAAACCTTCACTTGGGAGGAAGAATTTCTCTTCATGGAAACAGTTTGTTATCCTGGGTGGGTCACCTGTCCCCTGGGGGAATCCCATTAATTACTGCTGACACCACCACTGTCTTTCAAGGGCCGTGCTCCACTTTAACACTGACCCCAGCCGGATCACATAGCTCTTCCTTCATTACTCAGCAATAAAACCGACATGAGGCTGGACCCTATTAAAGGCAAGAAAATAACACGGGTGTAGCTTGTTTTCTCAGGTCATGGGCCTAAGATTCACCTGCTTCAGAATCCAGACTTCAGAGAAAAAGCTCCTGTGATTCATGTTTTCCTGAGACCTGGTTTAGCTTTCTGACTAAGGACCCACTTTTTCATGAAAGTCTACAGCCACACATTGTGTGACATCAAGTTTCACTAATGCTTTAACAATATACACAGCTCAACAGCCCCTAAATGGATGAGAAATGTGCCATATTCCTTATGGACTTTTCCTTCTAGAAGCCCCCTGGAGGGACTGAAAGTATTAGACAGGGTATTGAAATAGAAGGCCTCTACAGCTGTCCCAAAGAAAGAGTGGAGGAGAACCACAAGGGAGAGAACTTTGCAGGCTGGTGGGGTACAGATGCTGAAGACTATAAACTTTCTTAAAGAGCTGGAACTTTGGTGGTCCATAGAGTAAGCATAAAAGGGATTAAGCAATAAGTGATGTGATGAAATTCACTTCTGAGTGTTCGTCTGGGAGGCGGGGTTGAAGATGGACTGGTGAGAGGGGGAACAAGCAGCAGTTGCAGTAATCCAGAGGAGACACAAGTCTTACTGGACTTCATATTTCCAGCATGCACAGATAACACAATAAATGATGAATGGATCTTTAAATAAATGCTTGACTAGACATAACTAAGAGGATTCCCAAGCTGCTGTAAAAATAGAAAAATGACAGATGCATTAAACTTAAAGTCAATGACGCATGACTTTATTTGTCAAAGGACAAATAATCCAATTTAAAAATGGCCATAGAGCTGAAATAGACATTTCTTCAGAAAAGACACATACATGACCAAAAGGCATATGAAAAGATGCTCACCATTACCAGTCATCAGGCAAATGTAAATCAGCGCCACAATCGGACAACCACTTCACACTCACCAGGATGGCTACAATCAACACAAGTGTTGTAGAGAAAGTGGAGAAATTCAGATCCTCCCGCACTACTGAAGAAAGCCACCGCCACATCCTAGGACTCTGTCACTGGAAGGAAGCCATGGCATCTTCATAGGCAGACATTTTCCAGACATTTTCCTTACAAATGTTAGCACTCTTGTATTGCCAGATAGGCTTGGATGAAGTAAAAATAACATGCAAAGAGTATGCATAATTTTAATAATTTTCCCAAGTCTTTCATGTGTGGCTCTCTTCTGAGATAGTAAGTGGGGATGAGGTTTCATGACTGTCCCCTTGTGTCTTGATCTACATTGTGCAAACCTTCACAGGTCTGGAGATGCAGTGCAGGTCCAGCAATAGACGTATACCAGGGATAGGAAAATACATTTCTTTTCTTTTTTCTTTACCTTTTTACTTCATATTTTTTATTTGCAGTACATAATTACATTCCTTCTGGCCTCATTGGGCTACATAGTGAATTCAAGGGCAACTACCTAGCCAGACCCTGCCACAAAGCAACAACAGCAGATAATGTATTTGGAGACAGGGTCTTTAAAGAGATGATTAAGTTAAACTGAGACATTAGGGTAAGCCCTAACCCAATCTGACTGGTGTTCTTTTAATAAAAGGAGATTGGGACGTACTAAAAAACCACAAAGGATTCATGTACATGCATAAAGACAGGCCGTGGGAGAACACAGCAAGAAAGTGATGGTCTAGCTACACGCTGAAGAGGGAGCCCCAGGAGAACCCCAGCCAGCACCATGAACCCAGAATTCTGGCCTCTAGAACAATGAAAAACTACATTTATGTTGTTTAAGCCACCCACTCTGAGTATGTTGCTACGGTAGCAAAAGCAGACTGCTGGAGTACTTCGTGGAATTCACTTCTACTAGGGAAAAAGTCATGGAGGCGTAACACAATATTGAATAGGCAGGGGATAAAGTACTAACCAAGAAATGCAAAAGACTGTAGATATTGGTAGGGACTTTGTTCTCAAGGAATTTCCATACTGTGCTTAAAGGATTTTATGTAGAATCCAAAGGCATTGAAGGTTGAGCTCTAAGTTTTGGAATTTTTTTTTTTAATTGTGCATTTTCATTATAAGAATTGAGCCCCTTTTAAGAAATATGCCAAAATATAATGCATAAAGGAAAGATAAACACTAGCTAGATGGACCTATTTTAGTGAATGTGTTCTTTAAAAAATCAGTGAGTTTTATCTGAGGAGCAGTAATTCAAATTTGCATTTCGTATCAAACATTGGGTGACCTATGGGAGTGTACGGGAAGTGGGGCAGAGGAGACGCTCGGAGAAAGGTCAGTTTAAAAGTCAGAAATTTCAAAAAGCCTGAAAGAGGCAACCATTGTAGAGATAAAGAGGAGAGACAAAAGTACATGTCTAGGTACTGTGATCAGGCTGTGGTGATACACAGGAAAACACCTAGTATGATCTCACGGTTTCCAGCTGGATACTGTGGGTGCTTCGTGATGTGATTGAGAGGGAAACCAGGAATGCAGGAACAAAGTCCCAAACGAGGGACTGCATGATAATCCTTAAGGACATTTAATGCTGTCTCCCAAAATAAGCAGCGATAAGCAGAGAGAAGGACAATGTTTTAACAGGTTAAATTACATTTCCAACTCCTTAACTGGACTGTTAAGTCTGAGAAAAATCAAAATATGTAGACAAATCAATTATTTCCTCTCTAGCAGTCAGGTACTTATTTGCTGAAAGATGGACATTCTCAAGCATGTTCAGCCTAATTTTTGAAATAATTAGGGATTCAAAGGCCTGCTATCTAGAAATTTTCCTAGCCAAAGAAATAACCATAGTTGTGAAGCAGCTGACAAGCCATTTATTAAAACAGCAGCCAACTAATGCTTCTCCTTGTTTCAAGGTTGCATTATAAATCAACTTAGAGGGACAAAAAACCTTGTAGGAGACCTGTAGGAGGATGAACAGACAATTTAAACTATAAAAAAAGCCCTAAAGTGCATATCTTACTCACAGAAAGAATGAGATTTAAAAGGATGATAATTAACAGAAATTAACATAGCTGGCATCCAGCAAGTTTCAATTGCAAAGATCATATAAATTGATTTATAGTGTTCCCATGTGACTAATGAAAGTAGATTGGTGACCATATTGTTCTAAATGATTGCATTAGAGAACACTATTACTTTCAAGAAGCTCTCATTAATAATAAAATCATTATCATCAAAGAATAAACAAAATAATTTTTTGGATCAACATTTGAAATTTTAACACTCATAGTTATTAAATATCCTTCAATATGATTAAAAAGAAAACTCTAAAGATGCACCAGTTTTGCTTTTTATTTTATTTTTCCCTTGGAAGAAAGAAGGAATTCAAAACCTTCCTGATGTCAGCACTTAGAGAAAGGTTAATTATTCATAGAGAACAATGAAGAGGAAGCACTAGATTTAATTGGACACATGCTTCTCACATTTAAAGATAGGGGAGTAGATAATGATGTCCCTTTTGTGTCCTTCCAAAAGAAATATAGGGACCTGATAATGTCTCATGTAAGTCTTAAAGAAAATGTAGAGCATGCACTTTTGCAAATCACTCACTCATTAGCAAACAAACGCAGAAGAAATGTGGTCTCAATAAAATGTGATCCTTTCATAGAGCTTAAATATGACGAAATTTAAATACTTAAACACTGGTTAATTTGACATCCTTATCTTCCAGAGATTAAGGGAAATTATTACATATAAAGGTCCAGCAAGAACTGCCAGATAAAGGAAAGATCTGAAGAAAAAAAAATTTTTTTGAATGTGTCACAGAACATTTCATTCATTAATGTCCAGACTTGTACAGAAATGGTGACAGTAATATTTTTTTCTCAAAGCAAATAAACAACATCATCAACTGTGTGAAAAGAGAGAAACTATACCTTTGTTCATCTGTTTTTCCAATGTCTAGTTTAGTATGTAGCACATGGTACATACACAAGAACTAACTATATTTTGAATTAACTATATACTAGAAAAGTCAATTATAAGGCATGTATAAACAATAAGGAACAGATATTCTTGGGATAAGAACTCATTCATCAAATTTTTAATGCAAATTCTTTATTGAAGTATTAAATACAGAAAAAATGTATAAATCATAAATGTACTTGCATCTCCCTCACCCCCTGCCAGACTTCACCCACCCTCCTCCAAATGGTAACAGTTCTTCTGACCTCTAACACCAATTTTTAAAATGTTTTACTTTTAGTAGTACGTTTGCAGTGCACAGTGATTACATTCATTGTAGGCAGTTGGTACATGTACATAAGACATCTTAATTCTTTTTTATATCCCCTTCCTCTCATCTCTGTCCCCCCTCCCTCCACCTCTTGGTCCCCTTCCCATTTGCAAAAGATCTAACACTAATTTTACTGTTGGTGGCATCTGCGAAGTTTTAAGATTTTTGCTTTTACGAATGGTGCTATGATAAATATTCTTCTTACATCTTTTAAAGAACAAATGTGCCCATTTCTTCTCTATAGAACTAGAAGTAGAATTGCTGATTCTTTGGATATGCATCTGATCAACTTTTAAAAGTGTTTCAAATAGGTCTTTATAGCCTATCCCTTGTCAGATTGTGTTCGTGTGTGTGTGTGTGTGTGTGTTTATAGCAAATATATTAGTACTTCACCCACTTGGTGACTTTGATTGTCACCACTTTAATGGTCTTTTGATGAACAGAAATTCTCTATTACTTCAGTGATTGTTTATCAAATTTGTATTTAATGGGAGTACTTGTTAGATACTGAGAATAAGACTGAATAGTAAGAAAGATACTTTTCCTGAAAATATAGTTTTAAGAGATGAAGTCACCTAAACAAATAGATTTGATTAATATACAAATCTGTGGTCCATAACGGGGCTTAGAAATGAAGTGATATAATCCATCAACATAATTTTTCAGAAGGTATAATACATAGAGCAATAGTGAAAGGAAAGTTTTCAAAGTAAAATTAATGGTTGTGCCTCCCCGTCAGCGATGAGACCAAACACAATTTGGACACTAAATAAAAAGTCCAAATATAAACTCTCAAGTCTTTGTTCTCAAACCTACGCCGCCCCCCCACTTAAGTGTTCTTTCTTTCAATAAGTGATACCAGATACTTGGGTCAAAACCCTTGAAAGCATCATTAACTCCTTTTTTCTTTCACATCCAATTTATCATTAAAAAACAGACTGACCTGTTTTCCCCATATCTGTGGCCACCATGCTAACTGAAGATACCATCTTTAAATGCAGTCTCTGGTAGTTTTCTTGTTTCCACCTTGTCCTCTCATAGTCTTTCCTCAGTGGGTAGTTTGAGTATTTAAGATATAAGTTAAATTATATCCGTGCTTGGCTGTACACTTTCTTTGGGAATCCCAACACATCTGAACTAAAACCTAAGGTTCTTTGCGTGGGGTACCAGGTCTTGCAGGATGTGTCGAAGGTCCACTGTTCCAACATTGCAATCCAGTGCCCTCTCGCCCTGCTCCAGCCAACTGGTATCTTTGACTCACCGTCCTCTCCACCTGCAATCTCTTCCGTCAGGTGTCTGCATTGCTCCCCACTGCTTCCTGTCATTACATTCCCTCCTCAGGTATTACTTCCTCATTTCCCTTTTTCCCAACCACTCAATCAAAATTTGCAACCTCATACTATTAAATTCTTCTCTTCCCTTTTCTGGTTACTATCTGACATGACATATCTGTCTTTGTTTATTATCTATCTTTCACTGGAATGTTATCTATAATTTTTTTCTGTTTTCTTATTTTTAGTACCCACATTACAAAAAGCAATGCTTAGCACTGCATAGCTCTCAGGACCCACTAGTGAATGATGGGACAGGATAAATTACTCATTAACTACCAGTCAGTAAGGGTCAATTAGTTCGTATTCTTCAAAGTAAAAGCAAGAGAAAGTCCAGCCACTATAGGTTGTTCTTGACTAATGACATTTTAAACGTTCTGCTAAGAAATAGTTTAAAGGGAACATAAGAAAACACAAATTTTTACCTCTTATTTTAACAGAAAATTGTCACTAGTTATCAAACATGGGGAAAATTATTTCCTTCAATCTCAAGCCTTTTTCTCACTTTAGGCATAAGCTTTGTTACAAGATTTCGTATTATGACAATGAGCTTAACAGTTCAAGTGTAGTCTCTAATATGTTACCTTCACTCCTTTAAAATTCAATAAATATTTTTTAAACTTCTAGAATGTTCTTTTTATTTTAGTTTATCAGTCCACATGTATAGTACATGTTTACATTCCTTATGGGAAGTTGGTGCATGCACATAACACATCTTAATTCCTTTTTTCCCCCCTTCCCTACCTCCTCCACCCATTTCTTGGTTCTCTTACTTATTTTTTATTGGTATATGCTTGCAGTACCTAATATTAACATTCCTTGTGTGGAGTTGGTGCATGTACATAGCATAACACGGCCCAATTCCTTTCTTTCATCCCTTCCTCCTCCCTCCTCATCCCTCTGTTCTTCATAAATTGAAAACATTGCTTGCAAATGTATATTATCTTCTATACCCTGAAACAATTAATTCCTTCCTCCTCTTTGAAAAACTTTGTTCTCTTGCCTTATAGAATGAAAAAACAAAACAAGAAACCCTCTCCTAGTTTTCCTCCTAACATATAAGTCAGTCTTTCTCTGTCTCCTGTGATTGTTTCCCTACCTCAGGACTCAGTCTTCTGTGTTCTCTTCAGGTCTACTAGCGTCCTCCCATGACCGTATTCACTTTCATGTCCTTGAATGCCTGAGTGTACGCTGATGGAATTCCTCATTGGTACACTGCCTACTCGCCCTATTTAAATCAGCATCTTATGTGCTTCTCGAACTCCACATGCCTGTATCTTCTCATGTCAACTCCTCTCTTTCCATCTTCTTAGTGTGTATTTCTCTTCCACTCCCAGACTGGTCTTGGTCCACACTGTCTTCCGTAGTCCTGGGTGAACTTGAATCAGGTGTGCCTGCCGCAGGGCCTTTGCATTCACTGTTTTCCATTACTTCCACCTGAAACTGTTCCAGACATCCACCCTCCTGGTGCCTCTCTCATAAGCTTCATCCAGTCCTTGCTCAGCTAAAATCTTTTAAGAAGGTGTTATCTGATATGTTTAAAATTGACTCCAAGCTCCTTCCTCTGCCATCCCTCTGTGTGCACCTTTCTGCTTTGCTTTTGTCCACAGTGAAGATTTAATAGTTATCAACTAGATAGAATATGTGAAACTTGTTTGCATTTTGCTTGAAATAACTCCAAAAAGATATTATTGAGGTTATTAGAGATATTTGAACACTGACTTGATACTAGATGTCATAAAGAAATTATTATTAACTGTTCAAGACACATATAGTATTGTAATTGTGTTTTTAAATTCATTCTCCTTAGCGAGGTATGGCAGCACATGCCTGTAATCCCAGCACTCGGGAGGCTGAGGCAGGAGGATCACTGTGGGTTCGAGACCAGCCTGGGTACATAATGAGTTCAAGGCCAGCCTAAACTGCATAGCAAGACCGTGTCTTAAAAAGCAAAATAAATAAATAAATAAATTTGTTTTCCTTAATAATACATACTAATGTTTTAGTAAATAAAGTTATGATGACTGGAATTTGTCTTTTAAAAAATCCAACAGGTACAACAAAGAGGCAGAGATAAAACTTGGCCTTGTCGTATCAACAATTGTTATTGCTGGCTGATGGGTATGCAAGGAATGCTATACTGTTTTTTTTCCACTTTTGTATATGTTTAAAAAATTTTTGTTGTTGTTTTTTTAGATAGCGTCTCACTATGTAGTTCAGGCTGGCCTCAAACTCCTGGCAATCCTCTTGCCTCAGCCTCCCAAGTGCTGGGATTACAGGAGTGCACCACCACACCCAGCATGTTTAAAATATTTCATAATAAAAATATATTAAAATAAAAATTAGGATGAAGAAGGAAATGCTATTCATATTTCTTTCATTGATAAACATTCTGTAATATTTATAGTTGGCAGAAAAATAACATAAAGTTGCCATACTACCATTGCACAAATGGGACTCGAAGATCTTTGAAGCATGCTCTCAGGCAGTTTATATACAGTGCTTCTGAATTTAAAAGACAGAACATTATTTAAAAAAATAGGTTTTAACAAGTGTTGTGACAGGATGAGCAAGATTTAGCAGGACATACTCTATCAGCTGTAGGAGAGGTTAGGATGGGTGCAACGACAGGCACACATTATAGGAACACTCTTCATAACTGATTCTGAGGGAAGTTGAACGTATTCTTCAGCACACGCCTGTGCAGAGGCCCAGGGGAGTAGAAGGATATCTGAGGCGGAGAGCACTGGGCTTCACTATCCTTTCCCCGGGAGTCAGCACAAATACTCCTTTATCTCTTTTATTCAGAAGTTCATTATACAAATGGTCTTTTAGTAGCTGACGAGAACCAAACAAGTTTAAATCCTAACAAATGGCTCAAACCAGAATATGCCGACACTTTTATAATGAAAAAATAATTTTGGGCCGGTGAGATGGCTCAGGGGCGTAAACGCCTGCCTTGCAAGCGCGAGGGCCCGAGTTCGACTCCCGGATCCCACATACGGAAAAGGGGCCGGTGATATCGCTCAGCGGCACGGGTGCCTGTTGGCGCGCGAGGTCCTGAGGTCGACCCCCCGGTACCCACAAAAAAAAAAAAAAAAGAAAAAATAATTTAAAATAAACTGCATCTAATCTGCAATTATAAATGATAGTTCTGAATGCTCATACACAACAAATTATGTTAACGTCCATTCAAATTAAAACTCTTCTAACATTTATTTCACATGCTAATGTACCTAAATTTTACTCATAGAGAAATATGTTCAAAACTATCAAAATTATTTTATTCTGGCTGTGTGGTAGATAGACTTAAAATATGGCTGCCAACAATTCCCACCCCTGGGAAGCCACTCCTTAAATCAAGAGCAGTTTCTGTTTCCTGTCTGCTTGACTCTGGCTGTACTGTGATTTTTTTTTCCCCATTACTAGAGCCTGAACCTAGGGCCTTTGCACTGAGCTACAACCTCAAGCTTTTTTTTTTTTTCGTGAGTACCGGGGCTCGAACTCAGGACCTCGCATGCCAGCAGGCGCCTGTGCCGCTGAGCGATATCACGGGCCCTTTTTTCGTACGTGGGTTCTGGGAGTCGAACTCAGGACCTTGCGCTTGCCAGGCAGGCGCTTATGCCGCTGAGCTATCTCACCAGCTCCAACCTCAAGCTTTTTTAAAAAATTTGGGACAGGTTCTTGCTAAATCGCTAAGTTACCCAGGCTGGACTTGAATTTATGACCCTCCTGCCTCAGACTCCCGGCGTGCTGGGATTACAGGCACCACCATTCCCAGTCCGTGGCTTGCTTCTAACAAGAGAACTCCACAGAAGCGACATCCTAGGACTTCTGAGCATGGGCTTTAAAAGGAAGAGATGCCCTGGAGCTAGCTTCTATCTCTAAAGAAGAAAACCTACTGAAGAGAAATCCTGGGGGCTGAGGGTCCATCATGGATGCTCAGCCAGATTGAGCTCCAGCTAAATGAAAAGAAAACCCTCAGCCCAGGGATTGTGAAGTAGAAGACCAACTCAGCTGAACTCGGGATCATAAAAAGAAAAAATCATAAATTTTTGTGGTTTTAGGTCCTAAGTTGGAATTTGTATTACTCAGCAACTGATAAAGGCTCTAACTTTTCAAGGTAACTGACCACCAAACTAATATATTTGTTGTCTAACATCAAACTGCATGAAGTTTATTTCAGAGAAAGGCATTTTGGAGGGTAATTTTTCATTTTCACAAAATGTGAAACTCACAGACAGTTTGCAAGAATAGAAAAAAGAACTTCCATAATGCCTTCATATTTTATCTTTGTGCTTTCTTTTTTATTTGTTTGTTTTGCTTTTGAACTACACCAAGACTTCAGGCCGGCCTTGCACTCCCTATGTGGTCCAGACTGGCCTTGAACTTTTGGCAATTCAGAAGCCTCCTGAATGCTGGGTTTACAGGCATACACCTCCACATCTGGCTTCCGTGGATATTTCCTAAGAATAAAGATATGTGCTTAGATAAAAGCAATGTGATTATCAAATTGAACTTCGAAAAACTATTATCTGATTCATAATCTATATTTCAACTTGTATCCATTTTACGAGTAATATCCTTTATCGCTGCCACCTCTCCTCTGCATTGAGGATGCAGTCAAATATGTATTATGCTATGCAGAAATCATCATGTCTTTTTATTCTCCTTTAATACAGAAATGTTTCTGAGCCTTTCTTTATGTTTCCTGACCTTGATGGTTTGGAGAGTATAGGCCAGTAAATTCACAGGATGTCTCTTAATTTGGTTTGTCTGACGTTTCCTTATGATTACATCAGATTGTGTGCTTTTGGCAGAACTATACCTGTATCGCCCTTGTGCCCTTCGTTGAGAATCACATGAAAGGCACATGATGTTGGTTTACTCCAAGGTAATGTGATCTTTAAACACTTGCTTGAGTTGGTGTCTGGTACCTTTCTCAACTGGCGGATTACCGCTTTGTCATTGATGAGTAATTTGTGAAGAAATACTTGGATACTATGCTTGGATGTTTTCTTTAGCAAACTTTGGTTCATTGTTTTACTATCCACTTCCCAAAAGGACATATGTATAGACATAATGATCACTAGCTCTTAAGACATTTGTTTGCGCAGAATGCTAATTGGATCCTAAATAAATCAGAGACTTATAGGTTCAGTTTTCTGTAAAACATGTTTGCTTGGAAAAGAGTTGATAATGTGTTTCACAAAGTGAGATTTGCAGTTCTGTTGAACAAATTATGTTTGCAAAGAAAGAGTTTAAAAAATTCAAAAATTAAAAGAGCAGTCACCCAACCTTACTAAAAAGGGCATTTAACTTCTCACTGTGTTTTCTAATCCATTTAACAACCCCTTCCCCCAAAAAAGTGACCATGGAAAAAGTGAAAGGAGTGTTAGTGTATGCTACATGTGGGCAGAGATTTGTAGTTTGAAATGAATCTACTACAAAATGAAAAAGCTGTGACAAGATGACTACAGGAAAGCACAGATTTCATGTTCACCTAACATTTGCTAAATGCCTATTGCCTGCTAAGCTTTTTGATAAGGAAGCATATTTATACCATAGCATCCTATTAGTCGTCACAAATCTTAATTTTTGGTTAAAAAGAAAAGAGGATTTATTTGAAGCTCACTCCCAGGAGATGGAGCGGCCTCACCACCCCAACCGGCACCTCACTGTGTACAGGGTTAGGGTCTTTACAGCCAGGGACGGTGGGGAGGGGAGACAGCGAGACACATCCGTGTTCAGACTCATTCCATCTCTTCCTGAGCCCAGGCCTCCCTCTCCCTTCCCTGCAAGCCCAGTGGAGAGGAAACTGGACTTTGACCTCCTGGTGCCAGCATCTGCATATTCTGTCCATCCTTCCAGGTGAGGAGCGGTAGGGGGCACTTTGTGCCCTAGACCTGAGGAGCCTTGGAAAAGCCACTTATTGCTAAGAAAAAAAAAATACTAACTTTTAAAGTTCCATTTTGCTATACTGCTTGCAACACACAACCCCCTTGCTCTATAGTCCAGGCCTCAGTCTTTTTGTTGTTGTTGTTATTTTGTTTTTTTGTTTTGTTTTGTGTTTTTGAGACAGGGTCTCGCTATGTAGTTCAGGCTGGCCTCGAACTCTGTGTAGCCTAGGCTGTCCTCAAACTCAAGGCGATCCTCCTGCCTCAGCCTCCTGAATGCTGAGATTACAGGCATGTGCCTCCATGGCCAGCTCAGGCCTCAGTCTTGAGGGCCTCGAGGTACCATAGCATTTGGCTTGCTAATTCCTTCAAAAGTAGCTGGATTTAAACAAAGGGAGGCTAGGTGCTTGAGCTTGAAAAAGTACCATTTAAGATTATGAGGTCAAATACAAAAGAAAAGCCTTAGAAAAACACAAAAGAAAGCCGAAGTCTGGGATAGCTGAGAGCTATGCCTGCTGGAAGGTCTTTCAGCTCTTAGGCCATCAGGCGGAAGAGCCCCGTTCATTTTCTCCGCAGCTAGTTTGAGTAGGCCTGGCACACAGGTGACTCTTTGATGCTCATAACTTACCCTCTTGTCTCCCAATGTCTTTTTTCTCTTCTGAAAGCACTGCCAATCAACCATCTGCAGTATTGCCCCTTGTGCCTGGTGTCAGTCAGAATGTGTCCCACATTGGAGGAGATGTGGCAGAGGGTTGGAGTCACTGTCACAAAGCTCTTCTTGCCAAATTTGTGCAGTACCAGACGTTTGGAAAGAGTGGTTCTTAGGCTAAGTTTATTGAGTCCATTGTCAAGTCTAATGCTATCCTGTCACCACCACCTTAAGCATTACAACTTTGACAAACTATAGTTACAAAGCTCAGAAGCAGATGTAAAACAAGCCGATAACAGCAAAGGAAATCGAGTCTGTACAGTGGATTTGAATTCAGAAACACAGTGACCAAGTTAACTAAAGAAAGCCAGTATTTCTGTGAAACAAGGTTAGTTTTATTAGAAACTAGTGTATGTGCAATGTCCCCTTTTCTTGTAAAACAATATGAGTTCCCACTTTGGAGAAGGCACATCATTTACTAACGTGAAGACCAAGAATTACAGCTCAGTAACACCTTCAGAACGCCTTAGATACACTCACAGAACTACATAATCTTGAATACAGTGAGCAAGAATTAATGTCTGTTTTTTGTTGTTGTTGTTTTTTTTTTTTTTTTTTTTTTTTTGGTACCGGAAATCGAACTCAGGACCTTGTGCTTGCCAGACAGGCACTTGTGCTGCTGAGCTATATCCCTGGCCCAAAAACATACATTTTTGTCATAAAAGAACACTGTTTCTCAACCAAAAGAAGCATAACTCTTATCAGCTAAATGACCATAAGCAATACATGAGGTGGCAATTTAGCAAAGTAATTTAGTTACTTTATAGCATTTTAAGACAACAATCATGACTATTATGCCAGGATAATAATATCTTTTTTTAAAAAGATATACTATATCATCATATTTTATGCAACAAGAACTGAAAAATAAAATTTTAAACAGATGCCTAAGTAAGCTCTAGTTAGCTAAGACTGAATTTTTTAAACATTTGAAACCTAATGAAAGACAGTACAAAACATAAGAAATTATTCTGACAAAAGTAAAACCTCTCTTCTTTCAGTTCTGCCGTAAATTTTACTAAGAAGAGATCAGTCTTAAATCTCGTTTCAAACACAAAGATTCTCACATTATATTCGTATATCATATTTTGAATTCTTCAATATTTTTCTTAGAACAAATTGTTTCCAGTTAGAAGTGTTACTCAAAACATATACTGTTAGGATACATGATCAAATTACAATGCAAACATAACTTTTAGATTATTACAAAATGATGCCACCCAATACATGGTTCACCAGTTTTAAAAATCATGGTATTATGAATATTTGTGTTCGAAACTATCATATGTAGATATAAGCACTGTACATTTACTGAGAAACAAACCACAAGATATTAGGGTGGGAAAAGCCCAAATTATTTGTTTCTGAACCTTGTAAGGCTTTTCAGTAAAAACAAAATGATTTTTTAAAAGTACATTTCAACTACCTAATTTAAGCAAGGGCTAAATAGTTATACAATAACAGTTTATCTGTTACAAAGAAAGAAGCAATCCTTTTTAGCACCTCTTAAAATTATTATATTAGGCCATATAAACAAATCCATTAACAGACCAGCTAAGTCATAGCTATTACCTCTGCGGCAAAAGATTTTTTTTAAAAAAACTGTTACTAGAGTATTAAATGAGTTGCGCTTATACAAATTATTTTTAGGATATCTTAAAACGATGAACAAATACAACCCTTAATCGTTTTAAGACTTATTATGTAAAGCTAACTTTTTTAACTTTATGATGTATAGTTTGACAAAAGTCTTCATTTCCAGAATTTATTTTCCCTCTAGAATACTCTCAAACTATCCCAATAGCTATTCTCAGGTTTTTACCTCAGCTTCTGTTGCTGATACATTAACTGTTTTGCTATGAAGATAGTGCAACACAGACACGTTGGAAGAACTTTCATAAACAGCTATTATCCCAATATTGAACCCAAGCATACCTCAGTGTAACAGTTAAGACTTTGGGCAATGACATTAGCAGCTTGCTTAAATACAGTCTCCTTGCAAAATGCATGACTGTTGGGAGAGTGTAAAGAAAAAGGATTTTTGTTTTGTCACCAGCTATCATGTGTCCAGGAAAGAGTTTTGAACAAAAGGTGGGAGAGGATGTTGGGGCTCCAACCTGCGTGGCTGGAGGGGGCAGACTCTGACTGAGGGGGATCAAACTGGCCCCCCTGCAAAGGCAGGAAGCCAGCTTGAAGGATCAGCTAGGGGGTTGAGGGCTGGTTGATCACTGTCTGAGTCCAGTTTCATAGCTATGCGATCATCCTAGCTGAGAAGTGGTTCCATTCCCATGAAAGAACTGTCTCTGTGGCTGTTTTAGTCATGTAGGACCCTGTATTTCCTGGAAGTCAGGTGATCACAGATTTAAAACAATGTCTGGAGACTTCTGGGTGTAGCTGATGGTCCTTGTAAACCTCTTATCTTGGTGTCCTTAGTCTTGAAGGTAGATGAGATGTAAATTCAGGGCACTCCCTAAATGATCAACATACCTGTAGGCAGAGCTGAGAAGAGATTTGGCCCAGGATTTTCAGTAACGTAGTATACAAAATGAAGCTCAAGCTTTGGTCTGTTTTTGGTTACCTGTTGAGCACCTGTGAGCCCAAGTGAAGAGTCATGGTTTATAGTAAAAATGGCTTTTAAGTCCCCAACTTTCCCAAAAGAAAACATAAACCATGTTTTCTATGACTAGCAGGTGGGGCCCAGGATTTTGCCCATTCCCCTTCCCTATGCTGGTCTTTATGTCATGACTATATCAGTTTCAGGATTGTTTGTTCCATAATGCTCTCAGGACTGCTTTCTTTTTTTTTTTTTTTGTGGGTACCGGGGTGTCGACCTCAGGACCTCGCGCGCCAGCAGGTGCCCGTGCCGCTGAGCGATATCACCGGCCCCTTTCTCGTATGTGGGTTTCAGGAGTCGAACTCGGGCCCTCGCGCTTGCCGGGCAGACGCTTACACCGCTGAGCCATCTCACCGGCCCAGGACTGCTTTCTTAAGCAAGAGCAGTTTATAGAGACTGGCAGCTGCTGCTTGGTTATACTTTTTTTTTTTATGAAGAAATAAAATCTGCTCAGCAGAAGTCAATGGGGCAATTAAGAAAGGGCACCATGCTTAGATCCTGGAGGGGATGGTTTTGTGGAGGTGGATGGGGTGGGTCTGACATTGACCATTGGCAACCACATCCTTGGTTAGGAAGCGCAACTGAGCACAGAGTCTTCTTGTTTTCCTGGGAAAGTGTGTTTTCATTGCGTAAAATGTTGGCTATCAGGCCCAAAGTATGAGTAATGTTCTCATTATCCTACTGTCTATAATGAAAAATGGTTTCATTGTGCTGTTGTCCACAATGGATATGTAAGTAAAACATCTGAGTGCCGGGTTCAGGCCAGTAAACCCTGTAGAGAGATGAATGAAGACATGAGGGGTCTCAGGGGCTCCATGGGGACATGAGAGGTGTGGGGGTGTCAGGGGACTCCACTGGAATAGAATCCTGACCTGACTTAAACTCCCAGTTTTATTGAGAAACAAACAAAGATGTTGCGTTTCTGCTGAACACTGGCCCTTATTCTAGATAAGAAAGGCATGACGACAATTATGCCAAACTGTTAACTTTATCAAATTGTTTCCAGGATGTTCCTCCTTGCTTCACCAGCAAGGCTGGCCTCTGCCTGAGCTGTTGAACATCCGTCTTCAAGACGTGCCCTGAGTCACCCGAAGGAGTTCCACATCTGAGTTATTTATAATTAAGTTAGAATATTAAACTAGGCTTTGCCAAGTATAAATTCATGTATTCTTCACTTTTTAAAAAACATAAATGATAATGTATTTGGGTATATTAAATATATTTCATTGATTGCTGATATATGCATGTATAACACTGTGATGTAAGACCAAAATATATCTAACACTTTAGTATCACAATTCTAGATGACAATCCTTATACATTTTTTCACAAAAGATAAGTTTGAAGAGTTTTATTTACTTAACAAATCCTCAATCCTATGTACAAAGTTACAGTATTCAGTCCTAGGAATACAATTCAGAGCATTCCTCCAAGGAGGAGATGGTCCCTCTTACAGTCTAGGCACGACAGAAGTGTAAATAGCCCATTATAACACGGAGCTTGATAAGCGGCGGGAATGAGGTCCGTGCAGTTTGCTGAAGACAGCCATGTAAACCAGGACTGAGCTCTCAAGGGAGACTTCGCTGATGCAAATTCTGATTAGGATGAGAAATGAAAGAGGCTGGGAGCTAAGTGTAGAGGAGCAGAAAGCATTGGTGGAGGAAGAACCCACTCATTTGAGGCAAAGGGAACATTTTCAAAGGTCCTAAGCCTGTTCAGGCATTTTCTTTAAACCCAGAACACTGGGAACCAGACAAGGTGCCTGGCAGTGGGGTTGGCAGAAGTGAACAGGTAAGTGAAGAATGCTTGCATGAGGGCTGCACCCTTTCTACCCTCACTTGATTACTGCTGCTCAAATGTTGAGCTCATCACCTCAAGAAGGACTTGACATGTATCGCTTACACTGATTTTAGTTTCAGCATCAAATTATTGCAGTTTCTGCTGCATCAAAAATTGTATCAATGACTAAGTGCTGAAGCCATGCTTATCAGTTTTTTCTGGTCCTGGCCAAAAGTCACTAACCTAGCTGAAAGCTCACATATAGTTGTAATTTAGTTTGAAAATAAATAGTAGATTATCATAATATAGACGGAGATTAGATAAGAAGAAACAGGATTCTTAGTATAGCAACAGACTGAGTGGTTTGTGAATCAAAGTGAAGCGTGGAAATACTTTAAAAGGGAAACTGGTCCTGAAATCATTCTTTTGGGTGTTTTTAATATTTCACAAATTATAAGTAAAAATGAACAAGACAAAAATCTCTATATTCCGAAGCATTGTTATTTTATAATTCTCACAGAGAAAGGAATGCTATATCATTTTACTCAAGGAAAGCCAGTTGATCTTATTCTTTGTCACAGAACACATATACAATTAGCCAACATTAAATGTGCTCTTACTCTATGTGGTTTCTAAATGCCAATTTTTCTACTTTCATATACACTAACTTACACATAGTAAAATGTGTCACTGGTACAAATAGGGAAATGAGGTGTGGGGTGGGTTACTAACTTGCTCGAGCACACACAGCTGGCAGGCTGAGAAGCCAGGACCCAAACTCCTCTCCTCCCATGTGAAGCTTTATACAATCTTTGTCTTATCCCATTAAATGTAGCTATTTCTACATTTTCCTGCAGAAATGATTATAATTATAAAATACTGCCCCAAATCCTCTTTAGGAGAACTGATGCTGCACATATTGTTTTATGTTCCTAAAAACCACACTGAATTCTGAAACATATCCAGGCTGAAGGGTTTTGCAAAAGGGATTTTGGACCTGTACAAGTCATATATCAATTAATATTTAATTAACATAACACCATATTAATAATTAACTTAGTATACCCATTAAAATTAAAGTTTGCGTTTTCTAAGCACCAGTATAAAGAAATTGGAGAATCTCAAATAACTCAGCTGGCATATGTTTTATAAATGATGACGTTTCTCCTATCAAACTGCCTCAAATCTACGTGTTGTCTCCTGGTGTCCATCGTATCTGTGGCTTAGACTTTAGTGTACCTGGAATGTGAAACACTAAACGAGTTTGAATCTTTTGCCTGCAGTTTAATGAATTGTGTGACCCTGAGCAAATTACCAAGCAACTCTGTAACACTGTGATAACAGCTATGCCTCCAGGTTGTAGTGATGACTGAATAATTAGGTAACGGGGTTCTCTACTTCTGGCCCCCTGGTGGGCATGCAGTAAATGAGAGCTATTGTTAAGCCAAATAATTATACATAAGGATAGTACTTTTCTATCAAAGCAAATAATATCGACTAGATAAATGTCTCCATAAAAGCTAAGCATGCATATATATACATATATATGTGTATATATATTAGGTATATATACACATATATATAAATATATATATATATATATATATATATATATATATATATATATATATATATGAAGTATACATGTCCAGAAAATAGTTCGTACTTTATGAGGTAGCAATCCCTGCAACTGTGGCACTTACCTTATGCAAGAGTGAGAGTCATAGAATGACTTTTTGTTATGTAGCTTTCATTTATGTAGTTTTGAAATGATTCCAACACTTACATAACTTGCTGCGTGAATGACATATGTTTTGCTGAGATAAGAACCTGAAGTGTAATCCCTTTTTCTTGAGAATGTTACGGCGCACTTTGTCAGACCCCATATGTTAGTGACTGGCCTCAATTGCTGCTGTCCAAACACATGAGTTTGACACACTGTGAGCTCAGGCTGTGGCAGTACACACTGCTGGCTCTCAAACTTCTCAACACCAGCACCACTTGCCAGCTTCCAGAACCCTCTGTGTTGTTGTAGTTGTATGCTGGGTTGGCCAAAGTGTATTTCCTAAGAACATTTTATAGGAAGGTATAGCTCACACTTTAATTATACTTTTTCTCAACTAAGGCCTCCAGCCATCCTAAGTGAACAGCTAAACTTTAATAATTGCACTCTACATGAAACTGGAACTCACGATGTGCTTAATGCACCATTAATTTAGCTTCATTCTCTGCCCTCTCAGGGGCTCTTTGCCTGGCCTTCCAGCCCTTACTTTGAAAGTTGGGGGGCCGGTGAGGTAGCTCAGAGGCATAAGCGCCTGCCTGGCAAGCGCGAGGTCCCGAGTTCGACTCCCAGTACCCACATAAAGGAAAAAAAGGGCCGGTGATATCTCTCAGTGGCACAAGTGCTTGCTGGCAAGTGCAAGGTCCTGAAGTCGACTTCCGGTACCCAGAACAGAAAAGAAAGAAAGTTGGATGGAAGCTTTCCTGACCTTGCATCCTGCATACCTGTAAACAAGCATCAGGTGGATGATGTCAAGATCTTCTATCAGTGAAAGCAGTAGTCGGGATTCCTTCAACCATGGAGGCAGTAGCCTCTGAGTGCCTGGATGGCTAAGCATGGTGAAATGAATACCAGATGTAGCACTTAGTGTTCACTAGAGGTGAATTAATATGAATATATATATATTTATCATATATATATGATAAATAAAATATTTACCAACTAAGCTCACAATGGCCACCTGTGGAATTAGTGTTGGAAGATTATGAAACGGCTGTCTGCATGCTGGCGAACTGGTGGTTCCAGTTGGAAGTTGAAGGCTAGAGCTCACTGCAGAGTGTGGTGCAAGTCCATGTTAGAAAACCAAAGTGTCTGCATTGGAAGGCTGAAGAGTCTGCACTGGAAACCTGGAGATGCATGTCCAAATGTGATGGTGAAGACCAGAGCTCCTCTGGAGGAGCAACTATGGAAGACTCCCTTCTTCTTTCCCTTTTTATTCTATTCAGGCTAAAAGCCTATTGGTTAGTGCCACCCACATCTAGGATGAGTCTTCCTGCCTCAGTTTGTACCTTACATGTCAATCACTCACAGACACACCCAGAACTGTATTCTCTAATCCACTAGGCAGTTTTTAATCCATTAAAATTGACATTACAATGAACTATCACACCAAGGACCTAATTGCCTAGGAGGCCCTTCTTGAGGAGGGATCCCAGGGATTCTTTCGTCACATAAATGGTTGAAATGTTTACACTTTTGAGCCTACCAGAAGTGGGGCCTAAATTCATAACATATCCTCAAAGCATCTTTCTTTTTCTCTTTCCTCCTCCTCCTCCTCCTCATTCTCCTCATCCTCCTCCTCCTCCTCCTCCTCCTCCTCCTCTTCTTCTTCTTCTTTTTGCCTTTCTTCCTGGGGGGAGGTTGAAACAGGGTCTCACTATGTAGTTCAGGCTGTTCTTGAACTCAGTATGTAGCCCAGTCTGGCCTTGACCTGACAGTGATTTTTTCCGCCTCAGTTTCCCGAGTGCTGGGATTATAGGAAAGCATCACCATGCCAGGTTGGGCATCTTTCTTCTTGTCCCTTTACAAAGCACTTGTTTTTTTGTTTGTTCTGTTGTTGTTGCTTTTTTTCTTTCTTTTTTTTTTTTTGATGGTGCTATTTATATACAAATATAACACTGTCTTGATTACTATATGTTTGTATAATAAATCTCGACATCAAATAATCTAAGTCCTTTAAATTTGTTCTTAATCAAAACTGTTTTTGTCTATTTTATGTCCTTTGTATTTATATGTATTCTTTGGGACCAGCTTGTTAATTTCTATAAAGAAGTCTTTTGAGATATTGATTCATATTGTATTGTATCTATGGATTAATGGATTAATTTTCAGAGAATTTACTTTTTTTTTTTTTTTTGGTACTTTGGAACTCAGGACCTTGTGTTTGCTAGGCAGGAGCTTGTGCCACTGAGCTATATCCTCAGCCCCAGAATTTACTCCTTAACAAAGAATTCCTAAGTAGCAAAATAGAAATACAAACCATAAAAGAAATTGATAAATTGTACTTCAGCAAAATTCAAATGGCACAATATTCAAAAAAGCAAGCCATAACCTGAGAGAAAACATATATCTAATAAAGGATTTGTATCTAGAATTCATGTTGCAATTCACCAGTGGATATATATGAAAGGCAAAGAAGTACATGAAACATGATTAACATCATTAGTTATTGGGAAAATGCAAATTAAAATTGCAATGAGCGGGCCGGTGAGATGGCTCAGCGGCTTAAGCGCCTGCCTGGCAAGCGCGAGGGCCCGAGTTCGACTCCCGGATCCCACATACGAAAAAAGGGCCGGTGATATCGCTCAGCGGCATGGGCGCCTGCTGGCGCGCGAGGTCCTGAGGTCGACCCCCGCTACCCACCAAAAAAAAAAAAAAAAAAAAAAAATTGCAATGAGCTATCACTATACAGCCAATACAATGGCTGAACTTAAAAAGACTGCAACACTAACCTTTGTTAAGGGTCTGAAGAAACTGGAGCTTTCACAAATTACTAACAGGGATGCAAAATGAAAACTGAACAGTTTCTTAAAAAGTTTACCATGACTTCACAGAAGACCCAGCACATCCACTCAAACAACTGAAAGGAAATCCTGTTCACATAAAGACTTTCTCTGGAATGATCAAAGCAACTTTCATCAGAATCAGAGACCTAAACTAGGGACAACTCAAATGCCTGTCAACTGGCGAAGGGATAATAAAGTGTGATATGTACATACAATGGAACACTTGTGTGCATGCAAAAAGAACAAGCTACTAATACACAGAGCAGCTTAAATGAATCTCAAAAGCATGTGCTAAGTGAAAGAAGCCATATACACAAAAGCATGTGCTATATTATTCCATTTAAATAAAATGGGTTCTAGAAAAGGCAAATCTATAGTGATGGCAAACAAAGCAGGGGTTGGCAAATGCTGGTGGTAGTGAGAGGATTATGTGAAAAGCGGGCACAAGGACCATTTGAGGGTTAATGAAACTGTCCTACATTGTGTCTCTTTTTTTTTTTTTTTGGTGGGTACCGGGGGTCGACCTCAGGACCTCGCGTGCCAGCAGGCGCCCGTGCCGCTGAGCGATATCACCGGCCCTTTTTTCGTATGTGGGTTCCGGGAGTTGAACTCAGGCCCTCGCGCTTGCTAGGCAGGCGCTTACGCCACTGAGCCATCTCACCGGCCCTACATTGTGTCTCTTAATGTTAAGTACTGTTTATCTTTGTCAAAACTCAGTGACTCAATAATAGTATTGATGGAGGCTTAGGCCAGCGTGGCAGTGGAAGGAGGATTAGAGATGATATTCTCAGTGGAAAAATCCATCAGGCCTCACTGCAGGGCAGGAGGCAGAAGCCCAGACTGGGATTCAGATACGCTCTGGTTTGTAGAGAAACCTACAAATCACTGGATCAGTGTCAAATTTCTTTCTTAAAATCAGGTTCAAAAAACACTGACATAGGGCTGGTGAGATGGCTCAGCGGCATAAGCGCCTGCCTGGCAAGCACTAGGGTCCAAGTTCGACTCCCAGAACCCACATACGAAAAAAGGGCCGGTGATATCGCTCAGCGGCACGGGCGCCTGCTGGAGCGCGAGGTCCTGAGGTCGACCCCGGTACCCACAAAAAAAAAAAAAAAAAAAAAGAAACACTGACATAGTGGAGCGTTGATAAAAAAAATTTTTTTTTTTTTCTCTAAAAGGAGCACTTCGTCTGCTTAAAGCTCTTTGTTTTGGGGAAAACAGAGTTCTCTGTGCTTGACCAAGTACTGACCTCATTTTCAACATTAGCCTGCAAGATGTGAAAGCATTCAACCAGCTCCAACCTACTTCAACAACAGCCCAGATTGGCCGACTGGCTCAGCCAGGGCACAAACAAAAAGACATAACTTGTTCTTGTCTACCCTTAACTACTATTGACCCTAATTATCATGAGCAGAACAGGATATTTTAAAAATAGACAATTTTTAGAACTATTTTAGATTTACAAAATGAGGAACATTATAGTTTGTAGATACTTCACCCAATTCTTTTTATTTGTGTGGTACACTTGTAGCAATTAATGAACCAATATTGATACATAAATATTTCAGGTTTCCTTAATTTTTTTTACCTTTAATGTCCTTTTCTCTGCTCTAGGAATGCATCGAGGATATCACCTTACACGCAGTCCTCATTTTCCCCAAGGTTCCAGTTGGTCGTGAGAAGTTTCTCAGACTTGCCTTGTGTCTGATGGGTTTATTTTCCAGAGTGCTGGTCATGTATTTTGTTTACTCCTCTACTTAGGTTTGCCTATTTTTTCATCATTAGACCAATGTAGTGTGTTTTGAGATTCAAGACCACTTAGTCAAAATACCATCACTTTGTATCACAGTTGGTTTTGACCTCGATCATTGTCTAAGATGGATTTGTCAGGTTTCTTCGCTGAGGATAGTTTTCCCTACTGTACTCTTTAGAAGGAGCTTTGTCTATGCAGCCATGCTTAAGGAATGGAGAATTCTGCTCCTCCTCCATCTGTGGTATTTTAAAAACTGAAAAATTTAGTCATTGGAAAACAAAATTCTATTTTCTTGCCTTACTTTTTATTGGTTCCTCTTGAAGTCAAATAATGTTATAAATTTATGGTCCCTGCCCCGTGCTTCTGATTCAGTGCACTGGAGGTGGAGCCCAGGAATTTAACAAACGCCCTATGCATGACTCAGATACAAATAGTCCATCAACCCACTTTAAAAAGCTGCGCTTTAATCACTTCCTAGTGATAATTACTCTGAACTAAGACCTCTTTAGTGACTCTGGAGCTATTTTTCCCGTGGTTATAGCTTCCTGTCAGACACCTCTCTGCCCTTGTCTGCCTGCTTAGCATTCAAATGTTGAACCAATTTAGCAACCACACAATCGTTATTCCTTGCCCATGAGCAAATTGAATCTTAATACAGAGCTCCGTGTCCCCTACTCCACACCATCGAAATAAGCCCCAGATATATACAAATAATTGTAGAAACTCTTAAGAATGCACTTTAGTCACAGAACAAGAAGTAGCCGAACCCAGGCTGTTATCAAATCTCCCTCTGAAAATCTGCCCAAAAGAAGAGAAGGAAAAAAAAAGAAAGATCAGAAGATGTTTAACGTGGATAGTGGTTTCTTCAAAGGAGAATAAGGGAAAAAGTCGGACCCTCACAGAATTGGGTTCCTAACTGGCCTTGTCCTCTAACTAGCTGTGTGACATTGGGCAGTATACTTGAGTTTTGTGCTTCCATTGCTCATTATAAAGTAAAAGTAATAATAACATCTGCCTTATTTTAATTTGTTTGGGTTTAGAATAAAGTAGAACAGTGTGCAAAGATCTGAGAATTGAAATCATCATACAGATGTGATTTTTTTTTTCTACAACAGACCTAGTTTCTTGGCAAACATATTTATGGAATCAAACAACTCAACCTTTAATTTTTAACAGCATCATGATTGTATGTCCATATCTAAGTTAAGGAAACAAGGTTCAAGAAACAATTTGCCTCTGATGTCCCAATGGATAATGAAACAGATCAAGATACATAATACACAACACTGTACATACACCCTTAAAACCTAAAGATCCTAGGAAGACTTTTATTAAACTATGTTTAGGTGCTTAAAATAATTATTATAGTATTAAATAAATAGAAAGTTTAACATTACACTGTTTCATTCGAGAACCTGCAAAACTGTAAAGAATTTGGTCCCAGACTCTATGGTTTTAAATCCTGGCTGTGTAACATACTGGCTGATTTCTCAGTTGTTCAGTTTTCTAATCAGTAAAGTGAAAATAAGAGCAGATCCAGGTGTGATGGCACGTGCCTATAAACCTAGCATTCTGGGAGGCTGAGCCAGAAAGCCTCAAGTATGAATTTAGTGTGACTCTTTCTCAAAAAATATTAAAAAATTAAAAAGCGCTGGGGATATAGTTCAATACTAAGACCCTGGGTTCAATCCCTAGTACCACCAAAACAGTACCTGTATCATGAGCTATTTGTGATTAACATCACAAGTATAAAAATCTTGAGAACAGTGTGTGCATGTGTGTATGTGTGTGTTTAATTTACTATCAGTTTTAGAGGCTGAAGGATCTATAGAAAACAATTAGATTAATCTTTAATCAAAAAAGTAAGCTGGGTGTGATGGCGCACGTCTGTAATTCCAGCACTTGGAGGCTGAGGCAGAAGGATCACTGTGAGTTTGAGGCCAGCCTGGGCTACATAGTGAATTCAAGGCCAGTCTGAACTGCATAGAAAGATGCTGTCTCAAAAAACCTGGACAAATGTTTGCACTGAAATGTTTGTATCTATTTTACATAACAACTGAAATATTTATATTTACTCAAATGGCACATTCAAAGTAAGAACATCTATATGTACTTTCTCAAACACTTCAGGCTAAGTACCACTTAGAACATGGGTATTTGATAGAAAGAGGATTAATTGAATTACCAAAAGTCAATAAGTGTCTCCAATTAATTTTGTTTTCTAATTATAGGAAAGTTTGTACCATGAAATTGGAAGGATTTTCCTATAATGAAAAATGTAGTTAGACAACTATATGTACAATTCTACATTCTCATTTCAACTCAAAGTTTTACTCTCACATAACAGTATATCATAACCACATGGTATACTATCCTATTGACTAACATGCATTTGTTCACTTATTTATTTAGACAGGGTCTTGCTGTAGATTTCAGGCTGGCCTTGAACTCACTATGTGGCCCAGGCTGGTCTTGAAATCTTGAACTCAGGATAATCCTCCTGCCTCAGCCTCCTGAGTACGGGGGTTATAGGCATGTGCCAGCACACCCACCTTTATTGATTAATATTTAAAATTGCAAATCTGTCATCAAAATTCATGTTTAAAGATTTAGTTTGGCCAGGTGTAGTTGTGCATACCTGTAATCCCAGAATTCTGGGAGGCTGAGGCGGGAGGATACCAAGTTTGAGCCCAGCCTGAGCAATTTATTTAGTTAAACCCTGTCTCAAAAAAGGGGGCCTGGTGGTTTCGGGATGTCACGGAATTCAAAGGCCCTGGGTCCAACCCCTAATACCCAAAACAAAAAATAAAGAAAGAAACCCAAAAAAGATTTAGTTCAAATGCTTCACAAGAATTCCCAAGAAGTGAGTTCTCCCTCCTCATCTCTGATGCAGAAGAGGGATTTGTATTTCTAAAGTCAGTGCGCTCTGTTATTGTCCTTGGCCTAGTGTCTTAGAGCATTACAGTGAAAGACCTTGTCTTGCGTACGTTCACTCCACCTAACACAGAAAGATAAAGGAAACTATCCTCAAGCACTGTTAGCTGCATTGACGTTTTAAAGTCTAAGCAAACAGCTTTTCCTGAGTACAGCAGCAAAGACCCAAGTGGTTGGACTTCACCAAGATAGAGGGTAGTGGGGTGAATATTACTACAAGTTGAGTGTGCCTGATCTGAAACGCTTGGCAGTCGAAGTGTTTTGTGTTTCAGATTTTTTAAAATTTTGGAATATTTGCATATACTTAATAAGATATCTTGGGGATAAGACCTAAGTCCAAACAAAAAAATTTATTTGTATTTTATGTCTTATGTTCTACGCCTCGTACACAGAGCCCAGAGCTACTGTGTACAATCGTTTTTAGCGTGTGTTCATGGTGACTGCAACCTGTCCCATGAGGTGAGGCTGGAATTTTCCACCTGTGCTATGTTGGCACTCAAGAAATTTCAGAGTTTGGAGCATTGCAGAGTTTGGATTTTCAGATTAGGGACGCTCAACCTGCATAAGTGGTTCACAGAAACAAAAGAAAGAAAATATTTTATTGGTTAAAGGGGAAAATCCCTAGTGAGAGGTTATTGGCTGTTCCTGGTTCAGTTTTGTTTAACTGTCCACATCAAGCTGGGCTTCCGTTTGCTGACAGAGGAATCCAGCAAGCTGCAGCAGCCTCAGCCTAACGACCTCCTAATTAATTTATAGCAACACTTACCTGGAACTACAACCCTGAAACCTCCCGACATGGTTTCAAATATGCTTCTCCCTGAATTTTCTTTTCATGTAATGCCACAGCTATTCTGAAATTCCATGGTTTGGTTGAAAATTTAATGAGAAATAAATTAGTTTGTTAATACTAATAATACTAATAAATAGAATAACTTTTTCATTTGATTAGAATCTCTTATACATACTCATGATACAAACAAGGAAACAAATTCATCTATTTTCAATAATTAAATATGCTTCACAGTATAAAATTTATGTCCTAACCACTTACTTGCCTCTACTCTGGCAAATGTAACACTTTGTATGGGCATATGAGCTTTATCACTGTTTTTCATTAAATATACAAAGGTGACTTTTATGAGGTGAGTGTATTTTTTTTTTAGATAAGGTCTTACTATGTATTTCACACTGAACTTGAACTTGTTATGTAGCCCAGGCTGTCCTGTAACTCACAGTGGTCCTCCTGCCTCAGCCTCCTGAGCGTTGGGGTTACAGGTGTGTGCCACCATGTCCTGCAGGTGAGTGTGTTTTTGAATGCAGGGATTCTACTGAACTCCAGATTCTGAGATCCACTAATGGTAAATAAATATTCTTGGTCTCAAAGTTATTTTTCCTCTTATCTTTCATATCTCATTTATACACTGAAATATCTATGCTATAAAGTTAGAATCTATCTAATATCAGACACTTAACTGCTAATTTTCACAGCTGCTTTATTTAACCTATATTAGGTTATGTATATTAGTACGATTTCTAATATATTTAAAGATATTATCTCAATGCTTTAATTTTAAATAGCTTGTAATATAGACAAATACTTTGGTTAATATTTTTGTTAAAGTAGGTAATGCTTTTGAAAAGTAAAATATTGTTTTATTATATAAATTATATTCTCTCTTGGGCCGGTGATATAGCTCAGCAGCATAAGCGCTTGCCTGCCAAGCATGAGATCCTGAGTTCGGTTCCCGGTACCCACATAAAGAAAAAAAAAATTATGTTCTCCAAATAATCTATCTTTTTTGATTATACATTTGTTTTTTGTTTATTGAAATTTTAAAAATTAAGGGGAATGGGTGGATCATTTAGATTTTTAATACTATGAATTTTTTTTCTTTCTTTCTTTCTTTTTCTGAGACAGGGTCTCACTTTGTAGTTCAGGCTGGCCTTGAACCTACTATGGAGCCCAGGCTGCCCTTGAACTCACAGTGCTCCTCCTGCCTCAGCCTCCTGAATCTGGGGATTACAGGTATAGACCATCATACCCAGATCTAGCTGCATTTATATTTTCAACTCGCATATTTACTTTAGGTGTAGTGCATTTGCTCATACCAACACTGAATGAAAGGGAAATAGAGATTTGTTTTGTCATAAATTGAAAACAAAATGTCATGCACATTGTTTTGTATTTACTGTGCAAGTTTCAGTGCTCACCGAAAGTATGAATATTACATAGGTCTGCTTTGTTTAACAAAGCTTTTCTCTAAGATAAAGCCAAGGCAAAACCAACTCCCTGTTTCATGAGGCAAGAAAACATAAGTACAATTTCATATCAAGGAATGTTTATTTTTCAAAGGAAATCCAGTTTTAACAGAAATACTCAATGTGTTAAGAGAACAAAAATATGCTTGAATTACTTCTATTTCCAAATAAAATAGTTTGAAAATTTCAGATTTGTCTTCCTGTGTGTATGTATGACCTTCCATTCAGTTTCAAACTTACATATGCAGAAAAATGCACCATCATTTGCTACAGATTGATATAAAGTTGGCATTTTTGATTTTGATGAAGAGCAAATGATATAAAAGCATACTCTCACCTTAGCCTGTGTGGAGGAGAAAAAGCACTACCTCCTTCCCGCTGTGAGGTTCAAGATTGACACCACTATAACGGAGAGTAAGAAGAGAAAATGTGACAAGTTTGTTTAATATAAGTTTCACATAACATGGGAAACTTCAGAAATGAAGACTCAAAATCCAGGGGCAAACTGCAGTTTCATGGACCAAGTGAGATTGCAGGAGGCTGACGAGACCTGGCAGTAATAAACAGATGAGCACTTCGCCAAGCCTCTTTGTTCACATTCTTCTTGGCCTCTGGGTATCAGCCTGGATCCCTCTGGAGTGAGCATCTTTCAACCTACTTTCCTAGGAGGGATCAGAGAGTTCCTCCACGGCCTGTTTCAGGGTAGAAAACCAAGTGGACGTAAAAATATGACCTTCACGTTACTGCGGTTCTCTTAATTTTCTTCAGCTAAAATACGATGCCACATGTTGGGTAGCAGAAGCACCTCTCATCTAGAACTTAAAGCCATACTGGAGTTTTTTTGTTATTGTTTTCATTACCAATAAGCCCCATGAATCAACTTCGGCTATGCAAAAATCTAGGAAACAGAAAACTGAAAGTTATGAAGCTTTCCTAAGCCAAATTTCAAGGCCAAGTCTAGAATCCGTGTCTGTGTGCTGCTCTGCACCATGACTCTGGAAGCCAAGTAGGTTTGGGGTTTTTGGTGCCTTTCATTCATCAGCATTCTTTCAAGTCCTGTCACTCTGGAAGTCCAGAGAATAATCTTGTTGCTCTCAGATTACCCAGTGGCATACCTTGCCACGGTTGTCTCTCTCCTCGTCACATTTTGCTCTCTACTTATATTCTATGTTAGCTCATAAACTATTGCCCTTCACTTAATTTTGCAGAAATGTTGTATTTCCTACCTGACTTAGAACACTGAAACTTTAAAATACACTATTTCGAACCTCAGAAAAAAGAAGATATCAAATATATAGGAGAATTTAGAGAGGTAGGGGTGTGTTGGAGAGTGTGAAATTGAGGACTGAAAGGGATTTCTGACGTCCTCTAAGTCACATCACATAAAACCAGGAGACCATCATTTTCACATGCATATGGACAAAATTCTTAATTCTTTCTCTAAAATTTCAAGAGAAAAAGGGGATATAGCTCAGTGATAAGAGTGATTGCCTAGTATGTGTGCGGGCTTGGGTTCAATCTCTAGTACTGGAAAAAAAAGGTCTAGAAATCCAAGAGGAAAATGAAATACCATAAAAGAATAAAGAATTACTGCTTTAATTTGTATATAACATAATTTGCAATTTGAGCATTTTATTGATGGTGACAAAATATCTAGAGTTGATCCACTGTATTTCTACACTGAAATTGACAGCTGTTCATGAGGTTATCTGTTACCTGCTGTGCATAATCTTTGTTACCTGTTTCTACATAATCTTTGCAATTGTCACCAATCACCGTGGCGGTTCATTTGATAGATACACTTTTGGACCATACTACTTATTTCTGGGACTCACTTTATGGTGGAAAGTACACAGTTGCGCTGACCCTAGAGCTTACCAACCTGTGAGTAAAATGAAATATGTAGGGGAGAACAAATATTTTTTTTTTTTTTCTCATCTTCTGTTCACAGCTGAGACTGAGATAATAAAAGGCAGGTTAACAAGAGAAAAGCATACAAATTGATTTACTTAAATTTTATGTGATACAGGAGCCTTTAGAAATAAAGATTCAAAGAAACCAGGAAACCTGTGTATTTTTTATGCTAGGTTTGAGGAAATAGACAGTCATAGAGAAGTTTGGGCAAAGGGGATGTGGCGGAATGGTAATAAAATGAGGGTGGTGGGGCAGTTTCACAGGGTTCTTTGTTCAGTCTTCTCTCAGGTCTTGTGTCTTCAGGGACAAAGACATTCCTCTCCTCCAGGTAGGAGGAAAGTTCCTCTGCGTGAGGGCGTTATGACATCCCTGAGGAGGAAGGGGGGACGGGCGAAGGCGAGAGACTCCCCTGTAAATATGCTTCTCTCAAGTGCATGCAAAACGTTACACTTCGGGGTTGCGTGATCTGCACTCTATCGAGCCTTATTTGCATTTTTAGCTATATTTTATCAGCTCATTTTGCCCAGCCTCCTCAGTCTGTGCCCTGGGACCTTAGCCTGTGCATTCTTCTCCAAGCGTTTTTGAAAATTCCCAATCAAGTAACCGAGTGGATTTAAAAACGCTGACACAATCGAATAATAAAAATTTTAAAAATATGATATGAAATATTTATTGATAATACTCTGCTATGCTGCACAGTAAAATGAATAGTGTTTATGATATACCATCACAGCACAATAGGGAGGTTACTTAATTTGATAAGAAAAAAATGTAGCTAAACGGAAATCCCCGGGTGTATTTTGTTGGGGAGCAGAGCAGCTCCCCAGTGAGCGCTCCCTGGGCCCCGTCCGGCTCTCCCTCTGCCTCTCCGGGTTTGCAGACTCGGGTCTCTGCTCCGGGGAGCACTTTGCTAACCTGCAGGCTGTCAGAACGGCTCTTTCTCCCTCCGGTCCTCAGGGTGTTGGAACCACCCTGGGTCCCTTACAGAGAACGCAGGCGGCCTCGGGAGTGCTCGGCCCACGCTGTTTTTCCCTCTCCTCCTCTGAGGCTGAGGGGAGAGCCCAGGAGCTCCCGAGCAGCCTGAGTGACAACGAGACCACTTCTCCCAAAACTAAAAAAATGAATCAAAAATACTGTAGGGCAGAGTAACACCAACTCACTCACGTTACAATACACCCATAGACAAATGCAAAACTTTTTTTTTTTTTTTTTTTTGGCGATACTGGGGATTAAATCCAGGGTCTTTGCGATGAGTTCCATTCCCAGCCCTTTTACTATTTTTAATTTTGAGACAGGGCCTCACTAAATTGCTAAATTGCCCAGATTGGGCTGGAACTTGCAGTCCTTCCCGGAGTGAATTTTGAAACCTTTTGTTAATACCCAAGGGTTTCTGCCTGCTTTGATCCCCAGGAAATGTGAATCCTGACTCCGCTTACTAGTCTAAGGGTGTCATCCACAGTTACTCTCTTCCTCCCTCTCCTTGTCTAGGAAATGAAGATAACAACAGTAGTTGCCTTACAGGCTTATTGGGAAGATTAGTGTTTGATAAATATTTTATAAATAATTTATTCCATTGTTCTGAAGTATTCAGTTTGAGAAAACTATGGAAAAATAAAATCAGATTTTAACCTTCTAGAGAGAAAATCTTAATTCATCTTTTTTAAAAATAAAAATAAGGGGCTGGTGAGATAGCTCAGTGGCATAAGTGCCTGGCTGGCAAGCGCGAGGTCCTGAGTTTGACTCCCGGTACCCACATTAAAAAAAAAAAATTAAAAATAATAATAATAAATAAATAAATAAATAAATAAATAAATAAATAAAAATAAGGGCTGGAGATGTAGCTCAGCGGTACAGCACCTGCCTGGCAAGCACGAGGTTATGAGTTCAATTCCCGGTAGCAAAAATAAATAAGTAAATAAACATAAAAACATTTTATAAATTTTGAATGTACATACATGTTTTTAATTTAAAAATCAATATTTTAGAATATTATTTTAGAAGTAAAATAACAAAGGTAAAGATAAAGATTGGCAAAGCTCATCGTTAGCTGTGGTTAATAGCAAAATGAAAGCCTTGAGATAAATAGGTTGGAAAAATGTTAAAATGTTTAAAAAATTGTAGATTTCCCTTCACAAGTCTAGTTTTAGTAATTTCCTCTAAATAAGTGTTTTCTCAAGTGTGTTAATTTGGCCAGTACTGACTGAAAAATCTTGGGTGTTAATAAAAAACATACAGTCCTAGGCTCAATGCATTTGATGGTAATCTGCAATTTCAGTAAACTCTGTAATTGCAAATTACAGACCTTCAAGTTTAGAACTACTGTCCCGGAAATGTGATTATACAAGTGTGACAAGTTAGTCACTGGAATATTTTTATAACAGTGCAAATTTTGATGCCATCTACCTATCCAACAAAATGATATTAGTTTTAATACCACCTAGAAAATATTCTTGACTTCCGGAAAAAGATGGCAGATCTGTAAGAAGCAGGCAGTGAACCTCTCCAAAAGTAGCCATCCGGACACTGGAATATAGTGACTGGAGGAGGACAAGAAAGAGGGAAGTGGCTCCCATGGACGCAGGAAAGATCTGAAGCGCAGTTTGGGGCCCACGGAGAAAGTGAAGAGAGAAATTCCAACAAAGAAGAAGGAGGCGGCCTCCGGCGCCATTTCCTGTGTCGGGAACCCCAACGCGACTGAAGCGGTTCAAATCTGCGGACACGCGGTGACTGCCGGCGCCCCCGGGGGCCTCCGTGGAGGAACGCGAGAAGCGGCGGTGCAGAGAAGTAGCGGCCGTGAAGGACACACTGACTGGCGGTGAGTGCTGATGCCTGGCCGTCCCACACGAGAGAGCGACTAGCCCGGCGCCATTGGGGGGGGCAGCAGCTGAACTTGAAACTCAGGGCGGCGCCACTCCACCCACGGCTCCAGCGGGGACCTCCGCGGAGGAACGGGAGATGCCGCGGTACAGAGAAGCGGTGGCCGTGAAGGACACACTGACTGTCGGTGAGTGCTGACACCCAGCAGTCAGGCGTGCGAGAGCCACCAGCCGGGCGCCATTGTGGGGGGGGCAACAGCTGAGCTGAGAACTCAGGGTGGCTGCCACTCCATCCACGGCCCCAGTGGGAACCTCCGCAGAGTAACGCTAGATACCGCAGTACAGAGAAGCACCAGCCAAGAGGGACACACTGACTGGTGCTTTTCTTCCTGGTATTCCAAGAATCTCCTAAGAGTTTGAAATACTAGCAATAAAGCAACCTATCATAGGCAATTTACAAACAGCATCCCAGGAATTAAACTAAAGAAAGAAAAGAAAATGAGACGATACTTAAACAAGATGCAACCCCACCCATCCAGTTCACCAAAGGCAAACCCAGGAGGCAGTGAGGTGGGACAAACCGAAAGCCACCCACCTGACATCTCTGAAGTGGTAACAACAAAGCAGTTGAATGAGGCTCTGGAAAAATTTAAATCAGAAATAATTTCTCAGATAATTGCAGAGATAATGTCCACAATGAAGACCATGCTTAAGGACGCTAGAGCAGACACAGACAAAAAAATAGACGAGCTTAAGAAAATGATGGAAGCCATGAATGCTCAGCATAGGAAAGAAATGGAATCCGTAAAGCAGATTCAAGCAGATGTCCAGGAGAACAAAAATTCCATTGAAAGTATTTGTAGCAGATTAAGCCAATGTGAGGACAGGATCTCAGATATAGAAGACAGGCTTGCAATTAGTGATCATGAAAAGAAAGAATTCTTAAAAACAGCAAGGGACAATGAAAAATCAATCCAGCAGCTGCTAGATGACGCAAAGAAGAATAACTTAAGATTCATTGGAGTCAATGAAAAAGCAGGAGATAGCATAAACGACATCAGAACACTGTTCACAGACATTATCACAGAAAATTTCCCTGGTAGAGAAAAAGAATTTGACATTCAGATAAGTGAGGCTTATAGAACTCCAATTAGCCACGATCAAAAAAAATCTTCAGCCAGGCATATCATAGTCAAGATTCCAGAAATTCAACACAAGAGTAGAATCTTAAAAGCTGTTAGAGAAAAGAGACAAATCACCTATAAAGGAAAGCCCATCAGAATCACAGCGGACTTTTCAGCACAAACCCTCATGTCAAGAAGAGCTTGGAATGATGTATTTCAAGTTCTAAAGGAAAATATTCTTCAACCTAGATTGATGTACCCTGCAAAACTATCCTTCAAAACTGATGGAGAAGTAAAATACTTCCATGACAAAGAACATCTGAGAAAATTTATAACCACCAAACCAGTACTCCAAAATGTTTTGAAGGACATTCTAGAAAAGGATAACAAGGACTACAACTCCAGAAACCCCAACAGAAGGAATCCACCAGGCAGAGCAAATGATTAAAGAGAGGGAGGGAAAACAAAAATTAAAAGAGGGAGAGCCAACAACAAGAAAATAACATGACAAGGATAAGTCAATACATATCAGTTTTAACCATTAATGTTAATGGTCTCAATTCACCAATCAAAAGGCACAGACTGGCGAATTGGATCAAGAAGCAAGATCCAACAATATGCTGTATACAAGAAACACATTTAATTCAAAAAGAAATTCATAGACTGAAAGTCAAAGGATAGAAAACAATACTCCATGCGACAGGAACCCAGAAAAAAGCAGGGGTAGCTATTCTTTTTGCAGACAAAGTGAATTTCAAGCCAAGAATGATTCATAGAGATAAAGAAGGTCACTACATCCTTGTAAAGGGAACAATCCAAGAGGAAGAGATAACAATCATAAATATATATGCAACAAATACCAGTGCACCCAACTATATAAAACAAATATTAATGGACATGAAAAATCAAATAAGCACTAATATAATTGTATTGGGGGATCTCAATACTCCACTGTCACAAAAAGACAGATCAACTAGACAAAAAATCAACAATGAAATATTACAACTGAACCAAACTTTGGAACAAATGGACTTAGTAGATGTCTACAGAGTGTTCCACCCCACAACATCAGAATACACATTCTTCTCAGCTGCACATGGGACATTCTCCAAAATAGACCACATACTAGCTCATAGAACCTGCTTAAGTAAATGCAAAGGAATTGAAATTATCCCATGTATATTATCAGACCATAGTGCAATGAAATTGGAAATCAATGGCAAAAGAAACCACAAGAATTTGCTAAACACATGGAAATTAAATAGCACCCTACTGAACAACCAATGGGTAACAGATGAAATTAAAGAAGCAATTAGACAGTTTCTACAACTGAATGATAATGACAGTACAACATACCAGAACTTATGGGATACAATGAAAGCAGTCCTAAGAGGGAAATTCATAGCATTAAATTCCTATATCAGGAAAACAGAGCAAGCACAAATAAACAACCTAATGGTGAACCTCAAACTTCTAGAAAAAGAAGAGCAGGCTAAGCCAAAAGCTCGTACAAGAGAGGAAATTATAAAGATCAGAGCAGAAACTAACGTATTGGAGACTAAAAAAACAATGCAAAGAATCAACGAATCAAAAAGTTGGTTCTTTGAAAGATTAAATAAAATTGACAAACCCTTATCCAACCTTATTAAAAAAAGGAAAGAAAGTACTCAAATCCATGCAATTAAGAATGAAAAGGGTGATATCACAACCGACCCTGCAGAAATCCAGAAGATCGTCTATACCTACTTTGAAAACCTGTATTCTAATAAGATGGAAAATGCAGAAGAAATGGACAGATTCCTAGATACATATGAATTACCAAAGCTCAACCAAGAAGATATAAAAATCCTAAATAAACCAATAACAATCAATGAAATCGAAGATGTAATTAAAAACTTCCCAACAAAGAAAAGCCCAGGCCCCGATGGATTCACTGCCGAATTCTACAAGAAATTTAGAGAAGACCTAACACCACTACTTCTCAAACTCTTTAATGAAATTGAAAGGGAAGCAATACTCCCAAATTCATTCCTGGAAGCAAGCATTACCCTGATACCAAAACCAGAGAAGGACCCAACTAAGAAAGAGAACTACAGACCAATCTCCCTAATGAACATAGATGCAAATATCCTCAATAAGATACTGGCAAACAGAATGCAGCAAATCATCAAGAAGATTATACACCATGACCAAGTTGGATTCATCCCAGGGATGCAGGGATGGTTCAACATATGTAAATCAATAAATGTAATGCACCATATTAACAGAACCAAGGACAAAAATCATATGATCATCTCAATAGATGCAGAAAAAGCTTTTGACAAAGTCCAGCACCCATTAATGATAAAAACCCTACAGAAAATTGGAATAGATGGTCTTTATCTCAATCTGATAAAAGCTATCTATGACAAACCAACAGCCAATATCATACTAAATGGACAAAAACTGAAAGTCTTCTCTCTAAAATCAGGAACAAGACAAGGATGTCCACTGTCCCCACTCTTATTCAACATAGTCCTGGAAACTTTAGCCAGAGCAATCAGACAAGAGAAAGAAATAAAAGGAATTATGATTGGAAAGGAAGAAGTTAAATTATCATTATTTGCAGATGACATGATACTCTACACAGAAGACCCCAAAAACTCCACTAAAAAACTGCTAGATTTAATAAGCAAATTCAGTAGTGTAGCTGGATAAAAAGTCAACACTCAAAAATCAATAGCCTTCCTGTACACCAATAACAAACTCACTGAGAGAGAAATTAGGGAAACAACACCTTTCACAATCACATCTAAAAAAATGAAATACCTAGGAATCAATCTCACAAAGGAAGTAAAAGACCTCTACACTGAAAACTACAGTACTCTGAAAAAGGAGATTGAAGAGGATATCAGAAAATGGAAAGATATCCCTTGCTCCTGGATAGGAAGAACCAATATAGTGAAAATGGCCATACTTCCAAAACTGTTATACAGATTTAATGCAATTTCGATCAAAATTCCAACAGCATATCTCACAGAATTAGAGAAAACAATCCTAAAGTTCATCTGGAACCACAAGAGACCTAGAATAGCAAAGGCAATTCTGGGCAACAAAAGCAAGGCTGGGGGCATCACAATCCCTGATTTGAAATTATACTATAAAGCTACTGTGATAAAAACAGTGTGGTATTGGCAAAAAAACAGACCTGAAGATCAATGGAATAGAATAGAAGATGCAGAAACAACTCCAGACATACTAAGTCACCTTAACTTTGACAAAGGTGCCAAACACATTCACTGGAAGAAAGATAGCCTCTTTAATAAATGGTGCTGGAAAAATTGGCTCTACACATGCCGAAGATTAAAATTAGACCCATATCTTTCACCATGCACTAAACTAAATTCAAAATGGATCAAAGAACTAAATATTAAAACAGAAACATTAAATCTCCTGGAAAATAGAATAGGTAAAACTCTTGAAGACATTGGTGTAGGCAAAGACTTTATGAATAAAACCCCCATCGCACAGGAAGTATCACAAAGAATCAACAACTGGGATCTCATCTTATTAAAAAGCTTTTGCACAGCAAGAGAAACCTCCAACAGAGTGAAGAGACAACCCACAATGTGGGAAAAAATGTTTGCCAGCTGTTCCTCAGACAAAGGATTACTATCGAGAACATACAAAGAACTCAAAAAAATCAGACCTCCCAAATTTAAAGACCCAATCCAAAAATGGGCATCTGAGATGAATAAACACTTCTCAGATGAAGAAATACAAATGGCAAATAAATATATGAAAAAATGTTCAACATCACTAGTCATCCGAGAGATGCAAATGAAAACAACACTGAGATTCCATCTCACCCCACAAAGAATGGCTGTTATCAAGAAGTCAACTAATAACAAATGCTGGAGGGGCTGTGGGGAAAAAGGAACCCTTTTCCACTGTTGGTGGGAGTGTCGACTGGTGCAGCCACTGTGGAAATCCGTGTGGAGACTCCTCAAAAAACTAGGATTGGAGGTCCCATTTGACCCAGCTATTCCCCTTCTGGGTATCTTCCCAGAAGAATTAAAAACATCGTACCACAGCGATATATGTGCACCCATGTTTATAGCAACATAATTTGTAATAGCTAGATCGTGGAAACAACCCAAATGCCCATTAACCGAGGAATGGATAAAAAAGATGTGGTACTTTTATACAATGGAGTACTCAGCCATAAAGAAAGATAAACTGGAAACTTTTATAGGTAAATAGATGCAACTCGAGAAAATACTCACAAGCAAAATAAACCGGATGCACATTTGTAAACATCGTATTGTCTCCCTAGTATAAAAATGCAATTTCACTGTGACTATTCCATTCCTTAGTCTTCTATTTTTACCTAGCTTTTACATGGCTTAATCTTATACTGAGTAATATTTTTCTCCAAAAGGTATTTGTACATTCTCTAATGCTTGAGTTTGTTAATACATGAGAATGTTTACTTGTTGTCTTTAAAAAAAAATAATAAAGTTTGAAAATACTTAAAAAAAAAAGAAAATATTAAAATGTTTATTGTGAATCTAGGCAAATGCAGCCAGGCCTGGTGGTGCGTGCTTGTAATCCCATTACCAGGGAGGCTGAAGCAGAAGGATTGCAGGGAGTTCAAGGCCAGATTGGGCTACATATCTAATTTAAGGCCAGACTGAACTATGTAGTGAGACTTTGTCTCAATAAATAAATAAATAAATAATAATACATTTTTTAAAAAGACAAATGCAGATTTAGGGATATTCCATGAGGAAATGACCTCAATTCTTTAAAAATGGCAATGTCATAAAAAGACTAATAGTAACATAAACTTATCCTGTCATAGAAATACAAATTGTGTCATGTGGAATGCAAGTAATTAGTGGCATCTGGATATTAACCAATTCTCCCTCTTTTACAACTATACATCAGTTTGTAAATTCATGACATTGGTTTTTTGACATGCGTATGTAATTTTGAATTCTCCTTTGAACTACTTGTAACATCTTACCATTTTTGCTTTCTTCCTAAATTAGTAAGTTAAATAAGATCTTCCCCCATGTTTATTTTCTATTTGTATTAGACTCGTGATTTGTATTCTCTTTTAAGATTTATCTTTTGACACATTTCTTAGAAGCCTGGTGTTTTGTCATACTGGGACACTCTATAGAACTGACTTATTGTCCTCAGTACAAGGTGGCTAGCTTCTCCTGGAGCCACCCAGAAAGAGAAATCAAGTGGAAGCCGTCCTTTCCCCCGACCAACCCTCAGCAATCACAGGCTCATTGACATTCTTTCTGTTCACCGTGGGGATCCCTAAGTTCAGCCCTCGTTCAATCAGAACTGAGCTAGACTCCCTTTCTGTTAATGTATTTTTAAATTTTTTGCTCCTGGTCAAAGAATTTGAAGATGTGTTTTTAAATCATTACAAGTGAGTTGGGGAAATAGTTAAGCTTACCAAAAAACTGAACCCAGATGGTAGACTAGGAAAGGGAAAAAGCCAGGTGTGGTGGTACATGCCCCTAGTCCCGGCACTCTGGGTATTTGAGGCAGGAGGACTGCAAATTCCAGCCCTGCCTGGGAACTTTAGCAGTTTAGCAAAACCTTGTCTCAAATTAAAATATACAAAAAGGACTGAGAATGTAGTTTAGTGTGAAAGCCCTGGGTTCAAACACCAGTCCTGGAAAAACTAAAATGAAAACAAAAACAGAAAAGAAGCTAGCTTCGGTTCCATAAATCTTTAAATCTGCAATTTATTTAACCAATTCCCACTTGTCTATACACTATGATTTTACCAGACTAATGTTTTAAACTAATAATTTTAAACTGAAATTATTAGAAAGATTTATTGAAAGGCTTTGAGGCAGACAGTGAAAGCGTAATTTTGCTGAAAATTTCAGTACAAATAAATCATTTTAACTGGGCCATGTGCAGATTACCAAAGAAAAGTTTTCTTTTATTTACTGTGACTGCCTAAAAATTAGTAATGATTTTTATTTAGGTGAATTAGAAAAAACATTTATATCTGGACACAAAGCCCAATTAATGATATTTAATAAATATCAAGAGAGAGATTGAGTAATCCAATTCCTGTGTGAAAACAATTTAAAACAAAAATTTAGCAGGAAATCTATGACCACAAAAGTGTTGAAAAGAGTCAGAAAATATATTCGATAACAATGTTGCTATTTCTTTGAGTGAATGAAAATGGGTGGAACTATCAGAAAAGATACACGATGCTTCTTCCTAACTGTAAAATTAATATAGTTATGTTTAATAATCTGAGAAGTCACAGGATGCTCCAAAAAAAAGGGCAAAATCTCTTTAGAAAGACGTAACATAATAGTTAAAAAGCTGTAGGAATCATTCAGTAAAGATGGGAGTAATCATTCCTGGTAAAGATGGGAAGAATTACTTTGATTTGAAAAACGTTCTAGCAGAGCGTGGTGGAACATGGGCACAATCCCTTGGGGGACGCAGTCCCTCCGGGAGGCTAAGGAAGGACGACCGTCACAAGTTCGAGGTCAGACAGGGCTACACAGTGAGTTCAAGGCCAGTCTGAACTACATAGCGAGACCCTCCCTGTCTCAAAACAAACAAACAAAACAAAACAAAAAACAAAACAACCATTCTGACCAGGCATAGTGGCATATGCCTATAATCCCAGCACTCTGGGAAGCTAAGGCAGGAGGATCACAGTTCAAATCCATCTTGGGCAATTTAGCAACTTAGAGAGACCCTGTCTCAAAATTAGACAAAAAAAGGGCTGGGGATTTAGCTCTGTGCAAAGGCCTTGGGTTCAATTCCCAGTATCAAACACACACACACACACACACACACACACACAGAAAAAAGACTTTGGTAGGTGAGCCTGAAATTCCTTCAAGTCTTATTGGCTACTAAGCAAATAAGTGAAATGGTAAAAATAGACATATTATTTTATTTATTTTTGAGACAGGCGCTCTATAGTTCAGGCTGGACTTGAGCTCACTTTGTTGCCCAAACTGGCCTCGAATTCCTGACAATCCTCCTGCCTCAACCTTCCAAGTGCTGGCATTGCAGGCATGTGCCACTATACCCAGCAAAAACAGACACTTTAAAGCGGCCGACAAGGTGTTGAAGCAAAATTCATTTTTGATAAATGACAATGCAAAAACCTGAGTGGACAGGTGGGTTTTTGATGATAATAATGAAAATTAGTGCTCTAAAAAATAGGCAGTTTCTGGCATGTTCCTTTAAAGGAAATGTTACTAGGACACTGTGGTTTGTTTTCTTTTCTCTCCATCTTTTCCTTCCTTTAAAATTTCAATTATATCCATTTTTATTCAACTGATTATCTGTGGAAAATTGAATTGAGTAGTTATCACTTAAATAAGTCTTCTTTTACATTTAGTTTGTCTTATAGATAAGCTTTAGCCCATGTTTTCTTATATTTAAAATTATTTTATAAAAATACAGTATATAGTAATTCATTCATATATTTTAAAACCAGAAAACTTACAATTCCCACATATTTTGTGTATGTAAATGCAACCCATGATGTACTGTCTCTTCTACTCTTTACTTTTTCACCCAATAATGTGTCTTGGAGTTCATCACTGTTAGCCCCTTGAGATCACCCTCTTCCTTTACTACTTTTGGACTACTTCCTGCTTTCTTTTATTGGTGTAATTGCTTAGCAGACCCCTATTGATGGGCAATGGGTTTAGACAGTTTCTCCTAATAATGATGAAATATTTACTTATGACTCTCTTGATTTATATTATTCAGATTTCTCAAAGAAAAGAGATTCAAGTCTGCTTATTATTTTCTTAGATGAGAAATTTTCTTAGTGAAATATATTGAAAAGTTAAGTGAAATTGCCTTCTATATTCAAAATTTCATCATTCATTCAAGATAAATGTGTCACTTAGATCCAGTGTGACACAAATTTACTTTTTTATGGTAGATTGTGACAGAATCAAACAAAATAGTTCACTACAAATACACATTTAAAAGGGAATTTAAAATAGTTTTTGTAACTCATTTGTAATGAATTAGAATCTCCAATTGAAATTTTAATTGATTTTTTTCCTTCTAAACCATTCTTTGTGACTATTCACTGTAGCAGAAAACAAATAAATTATTTGTCAATTACATTTGAATATCTGTTCAGTGTAAGCTTGTATATATTTTGCTGGGTTTCACAGAATTGAGTGTTTATTCAAAAACTCTTATGTCTTTCATCAGAATTTCAAATTCAATTATTACAACACAAAGTACACGCACTTTATGTGGCACTAGGGATTGAACCAAGGGCCTTCACACTGAGCGACATCCACGTTCCTTTCATTTTTCATTTGGAGACGTGGGGTTGCTAAGTCTCTTTGTTGCCCAGGCTGGACTGGACTTGAACATGGGCACCTCCTGCCTTAGCCTTGCAGAGTGCTGGAGTTACAGGTGTGTGCCGCAATCCCCAGCATGTGCAACCCAATTCCTAAGCTCAGTTGTAGGCTTGAAAGACTGAATGTCTATTATATTCAATGAATATCAGAATATTACCACAATACTATTACTACAAAGAAAGTTTTAAAGGTTTCTATGCATTAATACGGTTTTGGAAGCATATAGATATGCCTATAGTTGCATTTATATTAAACATGTAATTTGTAGAATTTAAATATTAATGTTTAATTTCTCTATATGAGCAGTGGAATATATAGGTAAATATGTAAGTTAAATTTAGTTACTTTTGTATAAAATATTGCAGCGATTTTTCAGTAGAAATGTGCTTTTATATACTTATGTTCTCATATAGTGATAGATGTGTAAAAAGATGATATGAAATATACCTCCTCACCTTGGCTTAAGTGAAGAGCAAACTTCATTTCTCTGCAGTTCCACATAGGCGGTGCAGATTGCCGGGACAGCTCTACTTCGCAAGCTCATTCGGGGACAGAATTCTTCCAGTATTTTGTTCTCATCGCGTACATGGTTAAGCCTTGTTTATTCGGCAGGGTTCCCTAGAGAAATAGATAGTTCTGTTTAGGATATACAGAGATGCATGACTATAAAGGGCGATTTATTGTAAGAAACCACTCCAGCAGTAATGAAAGCCGAGAAGTCACATGACTCGTCGTGGGCAGCTGCAGAACCTGGACAGCCAGTGCTGTGATTTCCATCCAAATTCAAAGGCTGGAGGCTGGGAGTCAGAGGTATGATTCCCAGTCTGAGGCTGCAGGCCAGCAGTAGGGTCTCCTGGCGTGAGGCCTGGAGTCCAAAGGCTGGAGAATCATAACACCAAGATGAGAGAGCAGGAGATGCTGTCTCGGTTATATCAGAGAGCACGAATGTGAGCTCCCGCTCTGTCTTTTGTCCTAGTTAGGTCCTCCACGGATTGAGTGGTGTCCACCCACATCTGAAAGCAGATCTCTGTGCCGCTACTGGTTCAAATGCTGACTCTCACAGACACACCCTGAAATTATGTTCTTCCAGCTGTTTGGGGGGCATCCCTTCCCCAAGTCGAGGGGACACATGAAATTAACGTGACAGCCAGGATGCCATCACTTCTCGGTAGCCAGTGGGAAGAGAAAATGAACATGAAAACACAGGCCCATAGGTGACAGTCATTACTTTCTCTCCCATCCTTTTGAGAAGCATGGTCATACGTAGCAGCAAGGCAGAGTTTCCATCATTACCAAAGAAAAAGAAAATTAATTTAGGACATCAGATTTAGCAGTCTTCAGATCTGCTTGCACATTTCTTTCAATTTTCCTTATCACTCTGTACAGGTGCATACATAAACAATATGTAACGAAACAGACGCCAGCTGCTGGTTTCCTTTTTTTTCCTTTTTTTTTTGGGACAGGGTCTTGCTATGTAGTATAGGCTGGCCTTGAACTCGCTTATATAGCACAGGCTGGCCTCAAACTCCCAGTGATTTTCCTGCCTCAGCTTCCCAAGTGCTGGGATTGCAGATATGCACCACCACACCTGGCTTGGTTTCCTTCTACAGCTCAACTCTTAAATTGACCCTTGCATGCATGTACAATGTTTGCTTTAGGTGTTGCGTGTGTGTGCGTGAGCTTGAGTGTTTACTGTGGAGAAGTTCATACATAGAGAACTAGAGAAGAGTTGGGGATGCAGCTCAGTAGTTGAACATGTGCTTAGTATGTGCAAGGTCCTGAGTTTGATTCCCCGACACCGTTAAAAAAAAAAAAAGCAAAAATGCAGAGGAAGCAAGTTGTGTCCTCTTTCTGTCTGCTTCAACCGGGGCATCTCACCTCATCTTCTGCCCTTGGTATTGAAGTCACACCACCACCACCACCACCACACCACCTCGCCCGTTCTCAGGCTTTAGACTCCTCAGACGCGGAAGATGCCATTGGTTTTTGTGGGTCTCCACCTTGTGGATGGCACACTGTGGGACTTCTCAGTCTGCATAAGCATGTGACCCAATTCCTCACAATACATCTCCTTTTAAAAAAGACAAGACAAGCGGAAAGAACAGCAATCTCTCCTTATCTCCCAACTTCATGAATTGGCCAATATTCTGCTCTTTTATTTCACAAATGGTACCAGAACCCTCCTTTTTTTTGGGGGGGGGGAGTATTTTGAAGAAAATTTCAGGCATTTATCATCTGCCAGTATTTTAATTCGTATCTCTAACAGACAAGAAAAACTTAAAACTACAATCACAATCTCATAACTCCCAATAAAATTAAAATAATTCACTGCAAGTGATCTTTTCTATAAATCTATAAATCATTTTTATCATAAAAAATTTTGTATCAATCTCGTGTACTTTTGTCAAGAGAACAAATTAGTCTTTTCCTGGCGATACCTACCTATAAAAGAGACGAGTGGGGAAAGGGAGGGTTGAAAAGGAGACACTACTGTGCCTGGCTCTTAATGATTTGAACTGGCAACATTTTCAGTCCCAGCAACTTACCTTAGCTCTTCAGTATGAATTACCTTTTATACTTAATTTCTGTTAAATTTGTTCCTCAATTATGTGATAAACTCCTTGAAGATAATGACTACATACAAAGCTTTGCTTTATACAAAGCCAGACTAAAGCTCTCCACCACTGTTACCTTTTTTCTAAAAATTCTTTAGAACTCTCTCATTTCTTTAATTCACAGTTAGTTTTAGTAGCCTTTCAGGATACATATAAACTAAAAAGATGAAATCAAGAATCCATTTTTTGGGGGCTGGTGAGATGGCTCAGCGGCCTACGCGCCTGCCTGGCAAGCGCGAGGGCCCGAGTTCGACTCCCGGATCCCACATACGAAAAAAGGGGCCAGTGATATCGCTCAGCGGCACAGGCGCCGGTTGGTGCGCCAGGCCCTGAGGTCGACCCCCGGTACCCACAAAAAAAAAAAAAAAAAAAAAAAAAGAATCCATTTTTTTAACTGGGAGATTTTTGCTTATTTTTATAAGCAGAGAAAAAATAGAAAGCTTTTTTCTTTTGAGGGAAAAGCTTAATGTTTGTTTTTCAGTCAGAGTGAAAATGGACATATAAAAAGACAACATCAAAACACCTCCATCAAAATGTCAAGTACCCACTGCAGGATGCTAGAGTAGGGAATCATGGAGAGATCGTTGGTTATATTGCTCTTGCTCTTGCTGAAGAGCAAAGGCAACAAGGAAATCTGGACAGATCTTTTTCTCTAAAAGAAAGAAATCCCAAAGAAATATGATGGAGCCCTTAGCAAGCACCTACCTTTCAGAAATCACTATTCATATGTGCGTCTAATTATTGGCAGGATGTATAATTTGCATTTTTCATCAAAAATCCAAAGACAACTCTGCAGCATAGGTCGTAACAGAGGCCGTCTATCTAGTCAAGGATGATTGTGGTACGGAAAGAAGTGGTTTACAAATATTTCTAGTAATTATTTTTGCTATAGCTAATAAATGAAAACATGATTCTGGGCATGGACATGGACAAGGGAAATCAGGATATAGTGGACTGACGTTTTCAGACCACCTCCTATGTTCTGAATATTAATGTCCCCCAATATTCACTTGTTAGAACCTAACTTAGAGATAAGGCCTTTAGACGAAATGCATCACATAGGGCTGAGTGAAGGAGCCTCTATCTAGCATGCTGTGGGGCCCACCAGGGCAAGAAACTTACGTAGAACTTATGCATCTTTGTACCTTTAAGCACACAGGTCAGTGCTATTCAGCATATGGGACAGGGGGACTCTGGCTTCAGGGACAGAACAGGATAATCACTACCAGCCAGCCGGGGGCCATGAGGGACATCGCCTGGGGCAAGGTGGAGGCCTAGGGACCTGTCTGAGCAGATACTGGGATTGGGGGAGTTTTCCTTCCCCACCAAGGACACTGCTCTCAGCATGGAATCTAGCCCAAACCAAAGAAAAGAAAACAAGCAAGCATGCAAGCAAGCAAGCAAGCAAGGAAGCATGCTGCATGGGGCATGGTGGCACACAGGCCCATAATCCCAGCCATGGTGAAGCTAAGAAAGGCAGGAGAATCCCACTTTTGATTTTGAAGCCAGCCTGGGATACACAGAGTTGAAGGCTGCCCTGGACTACATGGCAAGGCTCTCTTTCTTTCTCTTTCAAGAAAAAAGAGAGAGATAAGGCCTTCGGGAAAATGATTGTAACAAGAGCTCTGCCCTTGTGAATGTGATTAGCGCCTTCATAAGAAAGGTCGCAGGGAGCAGCCATGTGAGGCTATACCAGACGCCAAGATCGATCTTGGCCTCCTTGGCCTCTAGAGCACTGAGCAGTCCATTTGTCTTGTTTATAAGGGGCCCGATGTAAGGTATTCTGTAACAGAAACCACAACACACTAAAATACCATCCTTTCAGGAATTAATGAAATGCAGGGTAATTTATTTGGTATTGCCTGGATTTTTGTGTGTGTGTGTGTGTACCAGAGGTCAACCTCAGAATCTCGCGCGCCAGCAGGTGCCCGTGCCGCTGAGTGATATCACCGGCCCTTTTTTCGTATTTGGGTACCGGGAGTCGAACTCAGGACCTCGCGCTTGCCAGGCAGGTGCTTATGCCGCTGAGCTATCTCACTGGCCCTGCCTGGATTTTTAAAAATTAAGTTTATTGGTAAAATTTAGATATACATAATGATCACATTCGTCATAGGGAATTTGTACCTATACATGATATGTCCTGGTTCTTCTTTTTTTTCAATCCCCTCCCCTCCCTTCAACTCTCCTCATTTACAAGCTTTGTTTCCATTTTATCCTTCTTTTATCGTTTTTATTTCTTTTAGCTTCCTTCCTTTCCCCCTCATCCCTCCCTAGTTCCCCTTTCTTTTGAACAATTTCTTCCTATTTCACAATACCTATTGTACACTTTGGTCCTTATTTACCCTTTCGGTTTCTCACACCAAACAAACAATGCAATATTTACACATGTGTGTCCAATTTATTTCACTTAAGAGTATGGTCTCAAGGTGCATCCATTTAGTTAGAAATGTCTCAAGTCTATCATTCTTTATAATTGAGTATTAAAAAAAAATGTGTAAAAAACCACATCTTTTTTAGCCATTCCTCAGGTGATGAGTATTTGGCCAGAACTCTCCTTATTGCCATCATCTCGAGCATCACCTGTTGATGCTTTCAGCTCTAGATTGACGCCCAGTGTCTTTATATCCAGACTTACTTCTCCACCCAGTGATGACACAGGTAGAGGCTTGGATAAAATTAACTTAAATCAGGAAATGTCTCAAAAATGATACAGTCCTTGGCCAAATGGAGTGAAGTCTCGTATTTGGAATGTTCTACTGGGAGAAAATTTATCTAGGAATCAGTAGACACTCATTCTATAAGATGGCAAGTAGGCATCTTCTGTCCACTTTGTTTAATTTTTTTTCTCTTAGGGCTCAAAATTTCCCCCATGACCTCACTTGTGTTGAATTGATGCACATTCCTCATACTTCCCTGTCCCAGTATTTTTATGTCAAAGTTTGTACTAGGACTATCAGTAAAATACAAATATGTACCTAATGAAAGGTACATACACATTCCTTGCAAGGCAACTTGGAAGAAATCTGGAGACTCTGTTTGCCAAGTATTTGCCGAGTGATCACAAACAGGTTATGTAATTCTATGACACTTACATTCCTTTTATCTATGAAATGAAGGGATTTGATTAAGCTGACCCTAAAATCCATCTTCTTTCTAAAATTCTAACACTTTTTAGCAATTTTAACTTTTGGGAGTGTCAGATTTCTACAAGGTTCTCTTCTTTTGCTCTTGCACCAGTAATCATGTGAAATTAGAAGTTTCCTTATTACCATCACTATAAGATATGAACCAGCTATGGAGATGTATCTGTCATGTACAACTGCTCAAGGATTGAGCTGAAACTTTATACATTAATAGATTCTCTTCAAGATCTTGGAAAACTTTTGTGTAAATAAAATCACACATAGAGTAATTTGGAGAATCTTCCAGTTTATAGCATTCCTTGTTAATCTAAAAGCTAATGAATATTGCCAGGCTCTGTGATTATAAAACACATGAAGCCTGAGTATGTGGTAATCTGCAGTTCAGAGACCACCATCATTACAGTGATATTTTTGGATAGGTTCTCGAGAATGTAAAAATACATTCTTAAAGTTTTACTTAAATGTGAAAGGAACATGCTAATACCATCAAATTGTCTTTTTGGTCTGTTAATATTTAATTTTCATGATGGAAAGGTTCTGGATGAGAGCAGTTGTATTATTATTAGTTTTTAAATCCTGGCTGTATTATTTGGCATGATTCAGATGCTGAGATGGTGTCAATTTTGAAATCCTGCCAGGCATAAAAAGGCATTCCACTCTCTGGCTTAATTTACGTGGTCACTGATTGTACAGCTTACTTGGCAAAGTCTTGTCATTTTTGGCTGAAAGAGGCAGATTTTCACCCACATTCAGTGTTTTAGCTATATTTGCTGTTTCTAAACACAGCCAATTGCTAATTAATTTTTTAAGCGTAGGTAATGCATACACACAGTACAAAAGTTGAAAGGCAAATGACTTACAACGAAAAATAAATCTCGTTTTCATACAAATCCCCATGCCACAAGTCTCCCATCAGTTCATGTAACTTTGGTAAATTGAAATCAGTTCATAATTCTATATTGTTTTCTAACCTCATGAAAAGTCATAATAACTGGAAAATATGGCCTTATTTTCAATCTTGCTTTCCTGAATAGGTCACATTCTCCTAAGTTTGTGACTTTTCTTGATTTAACATGGGCTTCTATTTTATTTACTTAGTAAGTAAAGGACAAGGTATTATTTATTCTTTTATAGTTGTTCTTGTCACTTTTTCAAAAAATGAATTGTTTCAGAATTGAAGGTGGATATATATATATTTTTAATTTGTAATTTGAGATAGTTTTTAAAATCTAAATATGTCATGTGCTGCATAATGACATTTTGGTCAATAGTTGACTGCTATCCTATAGTGAGCTCATAGATCATATTGCCTGAGCCAGGTGTGGTGGTACACGCCTGTAATCCCAGCGCTTGGGAGGCAGAGGAAGGAGAATTGCCATGAGCTCGAGGCCAGCCTGGGCCACATAGCGAGACCCTGTCTAAAAAGTAAAAAATAAAGATTATATTGCCTAGTAATGTCATAGCAGTCTTTGCTTAATGTTCATAAGTTAAAATTGCCTGAGGACACACTTCTCAGAACACAGCTTGTTGTTAAGTGAGACACGACTGTAAACTTTTAATTTTGGATTAATTTTAGATTCACAGGAAAATACAAAAGAAAGTACAGAAAGATTCCAGTACTCCACACCCAGTTTCCCCTATTGTCAACTTCTTAATTTATGATGGAACATTTGTCACAACGAAGGTCTAACATCGGTGTGTTACTGTTATACAAGCTCCACACTTGCTGCTTTACTCCTCTTCCCTACTTCTTTTTCTGTTCTGGGGCTTATCAGGACACCATGTTATGTTTAGTTGTCAGTTGTTTGTTTGTTTTGGGGTGTGTGTGTGTGACAAACTGTCACAAGGTTTCCCTTGTTTTGATGACTGACAGTTTTTAGGAGTACTAGCCAGATATTTTGTAGAAAATACTTCAATTGTAATTAGATATTAGGTCAGCAGCTATCTCAGAAGGAGGAGGATACCAAGCATTTTAAATTATGTTTGTGTAGATATTTACCTGATAGTGAACAAATGTCAACTCTTTATATAAAATCTATATATTTAGTGGTAGTGGATGAGAGGAGAATAGGTCCATCATAGTATTATATCTTTATGGTTTGGTGACATAATGAAAAAAATATTTATAGATACTGATATAAATTTTTGGACACCAGCGCTACCACCACGTGCTATCTGATTTTAGATTAGTAAGTTTTAATTCCTTGGGCTTTACTTTTTTATTTTCTAAAGGTTTTTATGTGTGTTCAATAATGGTTTCACATTTTTCCCATTCCTCAAGCATGCTCCTTTGCAATGTGATTTTCCTCTTCTCCCATCCAAAGGTGAAGTCACTTTTCTACACCCAAATATGGGCTTCACAGCATGAAACTTGCCTTTTGCAAACATAATGAAGAAGCTTAAGAAGCCAAACAAACAAACGAAATTTGTGTTGGGGTTTTAGCCTTACTGTTTCTGGAACCCTGCTGTTTCAGAGTTTGGGTTATCTTGCTGGGGGATGAAGCTGGGGGGCAGGACTGATAGTCAGTAGGCAGCCACCCCTGTAGATGAGCGAGTTCACCTGGGCAAAGCAGTCCCAGCCAGTCCCCCGACTGACTTATAAATCAGCAACCGGGCGCAAGTGCGTGACGGAGCCGCACCAAAAACGGCAGAAAGATGTTCCGATCAGCCCAGCCTGTATGGGTGTCATAGAATTAGGAGCTCAATAAATGACTGTTGTGCTAGGTCAGTCTTGGAACAGTTTAGTACACAGCAACAGATAACCAATACAGTCACATAAATGTGTGGCATAATGATGGCAACATAAAGAGTTTTCTGTTTCAGAGAGAAAGTTTCCCTCCTTTGAGAAGCTGTGTTACTGTATCTGCCATTTAAAGAGAGGATGATATTCCCAGTAGCCACTAGTCTGCCCCCAGAAGTCTCTTCCTTGGCCATCTGGTCTCTTTCAGACCCATAACTAGTGATTGTCACAGTCTGACAATTACTCAGGTAACCTGTTTTCCTATCATCGAACAATTATGTACCTGCATGCTTTGTAACAGATACTTTCACACTAAACTCCTTTTCTGTGGTGAAATTGACCTGGTTGTTTTCCTCCAAAGATGAAATATGTCTTTGCTGACCCTAATCTGGAGAGCAAGTGAGTCTGACTTTGAAAGTGTCATAACTGGTCATAGTGATTAGAACAGAAGATGCTGTGAATTTTTCTGTAATAGTAAAGCTGGCTTAGCCTGAAAACCAAGGTCTTTCCCATGAAAGGAAATGGTGCAGTGGGTGATTCATAGTTCAAAGGATAATGTGGATCCAGGATGCAAGTGTATTATTCAGGGTATCAGTAAACACCCTAGTCCTAAGACTTACGTGGATCCAGAAGGAAAATACATCATTCAGGATATCAGTTACCATCACTTGGTCCCTGTTGGGGATACACCACCCAACCAAGGGTCATACTCTGAATCCTCTAAAGCTAAACTGAGGGTTCAGGATCCAACTCCATACAAAATTAGCAGTTCTGGCATGGCGTGATGGTAAGTCTATGAACAGAATAGAGGGGAATCCTTCATCAAATGAGTGTCAAAGCTCCCCAGCCATTTGCTTATTCCAATATGGCCACCATTGCCTGAAATATTGTGAGGCAATTGTCAGTTCCTCTTTACGGGGAACTCCATGAGAAAGATGCCTTACCCTGTCACAGACAGACCTGAGGTGGAAACGCATCCAACATGTAGAGAGAGTCAGCCCTAGAATGATCTGTGGCACAGAGGTGAGCATTTTGTTTTGGTTTTTCCTACAAACAGAAGACATCACTATTCCCAATCTAGTAATCTTGGAAGATAAATTCTGGGAACTCTAGCTAATAAATACACTGTCCACTGGAATATAGTGACTCAAAGTATGACCCACAGATATTATTGAACGATCCTTAAAAGAGATAGTTATGCTTCTCAGGATGTTTGCTGGTGTATATTTGCTTATGTTCATTCTTGCTATCACACAGAGACATTCAATGACCAAGTACAAATAAACATTAAATTATTATGCTAGGAAATCTAAAAGCCAGAGTACAAAGGGTGGGCCTATAAGAGGTATAGATTAAGAATAGGGATGGAACTTACTCTATACTCACTGTGATATACCAATATATAATATATGCTATTTTAAAAGTATTTTCTGAATCTACTGTTATTTAAATATAAATCCAAGGGGCTGGTGAGATGGCTCAGTGGCATAAGCACCTGCCTGGCAAGCGCGAGGTCCTGAGTTCGACTCCCAGTACCCACATAAAGGAAAAAAAAGGGCTGGTGATATCGCTCAGTGGCACAAACGCCTGCTGGCAAGCGCAAGGGCCTGAGTTCGACTCCTGGTACCCACATAAAATATCTATATATATATATATATATATAGATATATATATATATATATATATATATCTAAGATACTTCTTAGATTATGATTTTCAAAATGAATCTAACATTTTCAAAGGATACCCAAAGAAATAATATTTGAAAATACTAGCTGTAGAAAGAATTTCATGACCACCAATCAGAGAAAACACATTAGTTTTTCAAGTACACATGGAATAGGAAAATAAAATATGGAAGACAGTTGTGGTGGTGCAAGCCTATAATCCTAGCACTTAAGAGGTGGAGGCAGGAGTATCACCCTGAGTTCGAGGCCAGTCTGGGCTACAGTGAGTTCAAGGCCAGTCTGAACTAGATAGTGAGACTTTATCTCAAAAACAAAACAGAAACAAATGAACAAAATCAGGTAAAATATGGAGCCAGGTGTGGTGGTATACCTGTAGTCTAGCTACTTGGGAGGCTGAGGTAGGATTGCTTAAGCCTAAGAGTTTGGGGTTTGGGGGTAGCCTGGGAAATGTGGGGAGTCCCTGTCTATTAAAAATATGATACAATATGATATGATATGATATGATATATGATACGATATGATGCAATGCAATGCAATGCAATACAATTCAATACAATAAGTTAGTGTACGAGAACACAAAGAAAGCCTTAAATATATTCCAAAAGTCAATATCATACAGATTATGGACTGCTAATAATGCAATATATTTAAAATCATTAATGATTGATTGATTAAACATATTTTGTCTGAGAAATTAATCTCATGCTATTGAGAAATTCCTAAGAAAAAGAATTATTTTGAAGAACTTAGAATTAAACAACAAAAGCACTCCATGTATTAGTTGAACATAGCTAATATAGTATCAAGAAGGAAATAATAGCTTTAAATTCAATCAAAGAATTTTAAAAAAGACTGACAACTAGCAAGTCAAGGATTTTGACCCATAATTTATATTAGTTAATTAATATAACTAGTTAGTTTAGATATCCTGAATTATAGATCATACTGGAAAGGTAGAATACATGCTTTTTTCTTTTATTTACTAGCCTTTCAAGTAACACACTGGTTAAATACTAACAATTTTCTCTCCAGATAAAATATTATGTATAATAAGTTTTTACTTCATTTATATTTTTGTTTCTCAAACATTTTAACAAACAGTCTAAGTTAATAATCAGAAAATACTTTTGAAAAAGCACTCAGGTATAAAGATGTATTTGCAACTTAATCAAATTTCCCTGGTCTTCTAAAGTATGAAAAATTTTGTATATATGTGAAAAAACTTTTGAAACAGCTCATGAAGTATGAAACTGGGGTGCTGCCTGGAGATTGTCGATGAGTGTCTCCTACTGAAATTCAGACCTCTGTTTCATGTCATTTTCAGACAGATGGTACCTTTGCGCAGGGGCACTATTGCAATATTCTGAGCACCGAACACCACCTTCTGAATCACCAATGCCTTTTCCTTTTTCTCTAGAGCTTTCTCACCCACACACAGGCAACGGCCAACAATACTCAGAGGTTATAAAACCAAACGAATTACAGCTAGGGGTGAAAAAGCTTGAGGACTGAGAATTATCAAAAGGAATTGGAAATGAAAGGTGAGTGCAATTATGTTGATTTTATTCATAGCTAAATTATAAAAGAGTAAAAATAAAAACCCATATAGAAACACTTTCAAAAATTGAATCCTATGATTGTAACAGTTGGCCATATCCTAATGTGGATGAGCCTGTGTCACATTACTAATATTTTTTGTTAATGAGACATTAAATTTAATAAGTTAATGAAAAAGACTTTTTTGGAAAATAATGGGAGTTTTTTTTTTCACTTTGGATTTCAGAACTTCTTCAGTTTCCAGGAGAGTGTGTGTGTGTGTGTACGTGTGTGTGCATGTGTGTGGCTAGACTGTCAGTGTGAGTTATTTTTCTCTCCCTTACCAGACTAGGCTGACAGAAATTGACTGACATAGCCCAGCTTCTATAATTGATTCTTTTTTCAAAAAGAAGGGGGAGAAGGAAGAGGAGGAGGAAGAGGAGAAAAGAAAGAGGAAGAGGAGGGGGAGGGGAGGGGGAGGGCAGGTGGGGGAGGGGGAGTAGCAGAAGAAAACTTCCTCTTGATATCTTCTTACAAAGATTGCCAAGTAATTGAACCACAAGCACATGCTGAAATATTTCTGATTCTCAAAATAGTTTGCTCTTGAGAACTCTATGGGAACCAATGAATCATTCATTTTTTCTCCCAATTTTTAATTTTGAGACTGTTCAAATCTACAAAAAGTTTGCAAATAGTCCCACGAGTACCCAAATCATATCCCCCACAATTTGTACGCTGTGGTCCTGAAGAGCAGTACCTCAGGATGTGACTGTTTACAGTCTTTAGAGAGGCGATTAAGTGCAAACATGAGGCTTTGGGACGGTGATTAGGGTAACCCAGCCTTAGTGCTGTCTTTGTAAGAGGAACTTTGTACACACAGAGACAGTGGGGCACGTGTACCAGGAATGGCCACTGGAAGAGCCAGCAAGAGGAAAGAAGAGAGGCCTGGCATGAAGCACACCCTGCAACACAGTGATGCTAGACTTCCAGACTCCAGAACTGTGAGAAAATAAATCCCTCTTGTTTAAGCCACCAGTCTGTGGTATCTCATTACGGTAGCCTGGGCAAACTGATACACTCATACAACTTTCAACTAGGTTCACTAGTTATAAAAGTTTTGTCACATTGGCATAGTCTCCTTCCTCTCTCCCTGCCCTGTGCACACAAACATGTATGTACTCTCACCTGAAGTATACACACACTGATTTTTACGCATTGTACATACTGGCGTGTGGGCAAAGGCAGGAGGAGTGGTGCACTTTGTGAATGTGAGTTGCAGGAATCATGATGTTTTCTCCGTAAATACTTAAGTGAGCTCTTCCCAGCAATCACTAGAGTTTTTTTTTTAAATAACATCAAATTACAAGTTTCACATTCAGGAAATATAAACAATGATACAGTATGTTTATCAAACATGCAGTCTATTTAAATTCTTCCATTTGTCCTAATAGAACTAGATTATTATTTTCTCCAACCCCAAACTTAATCAAAACACATACACTGCATTTATTTTTAGTCTTTTTGATCTTTTAAAATCTAGAATATTTCAGCTGGGCATGGCAGCACATGCCTGTTATCCCAACACTCAGGAGGCTGAGGCAGAAGAATCGTTGTGAGCTCGAGGCCAGCCTGGGCTACAAAGTGAGCTCAAGGCCCGCCTGAACTGCATAGTGAGAACTTCGACTAGGATAACCTAGCCTTTTTTGTCTCAAAAAGACAAAAAAAAAAAAAAAAAAAAGAATATTTCAGACATTTTCAGGTCTTTTATAACATTAATCTTTTTAAAGAGCAACTGTTTCTCAAGATAGCCGTCAATTTGAATTGGTCTGATGTTTGCTTCAGAATTAGATTCAGGCACAACATTCCTGGCAGGAATGTCACTGAGTCACTTCAGGAAACTGACCGTGTGCTTGTCCATTATGGAAGATGAGAAATTTGACTTTGGTTAAAATGTTGTCCAGATTTCACTATTAAAATATGCTCTTTTATCTTTGTAACTAATAACCTATTCAAGTTTGACACAATGTGAATATTTTCTTCTCTGGTAATCTATCACTCAAGGGTTTTCAGTTCATTGATGATTCTCACCAGAATCAACTGTCATAGAGGTGAGGATTAATATGGTAATTTTGTTTAAAAATTATTGGTTGGAAGTTTTCTTCAAAAAAGAACTTTCCCTTCCCTCCCTCCTTTGACATTATTTTCTGGCAGTGTCGACTCATGAATTTATTAAGTAAATTTTTTTAAACACGATCCTGTCATTATGACTTTGAATGCTCAAATTATCCCAAATTTCACAAGCAAGCATCTTTTAAGTTGACTCCTTTGTCCTTGGGACATGTCCTCGTAGGGATCTGAACATGTCCTTGTTTTCTGTCATAAGAAGATGTTCGTTCAAATCAGTGTTAAACAAACAGCACACTTTTCATTGTAGTGTGTCTTTTAGGAGTATTTCAGTGTAGAGAGTAACCCCTCTTTGTTTTAAAGTCATAGTGACATATTGAAGAGGCTGGTCTAGTTTCTATAATGTTCCACCTTGTAGAATCGTGCAATTATGTCCTCCTGATATCATTTAACTTTTTAAAATCACCTGTGTTTCCTATAATGTGAAAGTGAGATCTAAAGCTTCATTAGTTAGAGGGAATTTTTGGCAGAATTGCTTTGTAAGTTTATAACTTTAATAGTTATTAAATTCTATTAAATTCATATATAGTTTCATTATATATATATATAGGTACATTAAAATGTTTTTACTCTCTCCACAGAACTCATGTTTCTTTATTAAAATTAGATATTATTACTGGAAGATTTTAAGTGAGATTTTACTGATTTCAATAAATATATTTAATGATTTTTTGAGCACACACCCTTATGTATTAAAAAAATGCAAATCAGAGTGAAGTATCAACATATTTTTGAAATTCAATTCTAAAACTTTGACATTTTCTCTTTGTCCCACCAGTTCTACACCTAGAAATATTCCATGGACAGTTGTTAAGTTCATCGTTCTAACACGGATGGATATTCAAGGCAACAGCATGGTACAATCAGCATATGGAAATGTAGGTTCTTATGCATGAATTCAACTAACTGAGGGTTGAGATGAAAAAAAATTTTTAAAAAATGTTTCATTGTTGCTGACCTGGACTGTGTAGACAAGTACTGTTGCCTTTGTATTGAAGGTGGACAGACTGTTTTTTCCTTATTCCCTAGACAATAGAATATGACAACAATTTGCATCGCATTTGCATTGTGTTAGGTACTACAAATATTCTAGAGATAATTTCAGGTGTACAGGAGGATGTGGGAAGAGTATATTCAAATACTTCTCTGTTTTATGGGGGACTTGTTCATCCTCAGATTTGGGTTGGGGGCAGTTCCGGAAACAGTCCCCACCACTGCTCCCAAATACTGAGGGACCTAATAAGTGTAAGCACAAAAATATGGAAACAATTAAGGTTCATCTAGAGGGCACTCAACAAGCCTAAGGTGGAAAGTTAGGCAGATCACCATGATGCAGCCATTAAAGATAAATAGATCTCTGTGAAGGTTGCAGAATTCTGGGCAAAGTTTGTTTAGGGAGAAATACATGTTTCAGGACCCTCTAAATAGTGCTATTCTACTTATGTTTAAAAATAAAATAACAGGATGATTACAGAATATGTGAAAACATGTACAAGAAACATAAAATGTTGCAAGCTGGGTGTGGGCACACACCTGTAATCCCAGCACTTGGGAGGCTGAGGCAGAAGGGTTGCCATGAGTTCCAGGCCAGCCTGGGCTACATATTGAGTTCAAGACCACCCTGAACTACATAGCCAGATCTTGTCTCAAAAAGCAAAAGAAAAGAAAAGAAAAAGAAAGAAAGAAAATGTTAGAGAATAACTGACAAAGTTAGACAAGCTTCTTTTTCAATATACATTTTGAGTATTTATTTATTTTAAGACCTATTTCTGACACTTCATATTCTTTTGGACTCCTTTTTGAGATTATATTGGGTAATGACTCCGTATCTGACACTCTTCAAATTATTTAGAATAAGGGACTGGTGTTTGCAGATTTCAGTACTAATTATTCACTATAAAAATAAGTAAATGAGGAGCCCTAAGTTTGCATTGGAGCTGGTCAGCCTTAAGGCATTGTTAAGGCTTGTATCTAATGTCCCTGCAAAGCCTCATGCAGTCATAGGTGGGGCTTTTCAGAGGTGGCTGGATTTAGGACGTGTGCTGCTAGGATCAAGGATGCGAAACCAGGATTAAGGGTGTGAGTGCTGCCTGCCCTAAGGATGTGTAGTCTGGATGCCATATAAGGACAGAAAGAGGTTCATTGCTTGTCCCTTGTAGTTTACTGCCTGCTATGAACTTTTTCTCCTCTGTGATACCACTCCACCATGCACCGTGCTTTGGAGCCAGACAGCTATGAGCTGAAAACTTTACAAGCTGTGAGCCAAATAAACCTTTCCTCCTTTAACTTTGGGTGTTGGGCATTTTGTCTTAGCAGTGAGAGAAAAGTAACTAAAGACAGGCACCATCTGGCTGATCTATCTGACCATAAATATGATTTGTTTTGGCTATACTGAGGAATGAACAAAGGATCTTCTTACTAAACATCATCCTCAGCCCTTTTTTATTTTTTATTTTAGCGACAAAGTCTCACTAAGTTGCCCAGGCTGGGCTCATACTTGGAACCCTCCTGCCTCAGCATCCCAGAGTGCTGGGATCACAGGAATGTGGCTCAGAGATAATTAATTTTGTTACAGAAACATGGAAGTGCAAGAATCAGAAAACTTCACAGATCAGAAAATGTGAATATAACAGAGACAAAAATAAATAAGAGAAAAGAAAAACCCCAACATGCTGACAATAACAATGAAAACAAACTGTACTTCCTTAAAGGATTAGCTTCTGTTGGTTAACCGTCATACCAGAAATAGTAATAATTTACTCTGCTGGCTAAAACAAAATTCTCATTATTTAGAAAGAGAATCTCACGCATATTTTTTTCCTTTTTTCCCTGTAGATTTATTCCACTTTGTAGACTTACTGATTTAAAACCACACATATGGTGACAGCTGTTTCATTTCAGGAGAGCACTCCTTCCTGTCTGGGTAATGTCCCGTCCCATTAGCCCGCAGGAACTGCTGCCTCCCAGGACTTCCCAGCCATGGCTTTTGCCTTTCGCTTTGGGAGGCCTTAATGAGTTATCCACTACTGGGAGGGAAAAGGCACCACAAAATCACCTCGGGCTCTGCTCACTTGAGTTCCCACTGTACCCAGTGGTTTTCAGTTTTCATACTGAATTCACTTCACCTTTAATTAGAGAAAGTGAGATTAGTTTGTTTCCTTTAGATTTTAGTCATCTTCCTCAAATTAATGTAAGTCTCTCTCTGGCAAGCAAAAAGTTAATATTTATTCAAGTCAGGAATGTGGGAAGTAGCTGTTCTTTCTTTTTTAAAATTTTTATTATTACATATTTACAGTACGTAATTACATTCATCATGAGGAGTTAGCGCACATGCATAACACATCTTAATCCTTCTGTGTTCTTTTCCTCCTCACTTCCTTTCTGGATACATTTTTTTTCCTGCACTCTTCCTTTCCCCTCTCTCCCTCTTTTTTTTCTTATCATCTGTCTTTTATTTTGCTATTTATTTAGGTTTCTCATATAAGAGAACCCATGCTATATTTAACCTTGTGTGCCTGATTATCTCACTGAACTTTATAGTCTCAAGGAACACCCATTTTCCTACAAATGCCTCGAGTTTATCCTTTTTTATGGAAGAGTAGTACTCCATTGTATATAAATACAACATTTATCCATTCATCTGTTGATGGGCATATAGGCTGCTTTTGAGATTTAGCTTTTGTGAATTGTGCTGCTATAAACATGGGTATGCAGGTAGTCACTGTAATATGATGTCTTTAACTCCTTCAGAAAGATATCTAGAAGGGGAATAGCTGAGTCAAATGGAAGTATGGCCATTTTGACTATATTTATTCTGCCTATCCAGGAACACGGGAGATATCTTTCCATTTTCTGATGTCCTCTTTGATCTCCTTTTTCAAAATATTATAGTTTTCATTGTAGAGGTCTTTTACTTTCTTGGTTAGGTCAATTCCTAGGTATTTGATTTTTCTTTTTCTTTTTTTTTGTTTTAAGAGTAGCAAAATTTATTGGAGAAAAGGAATGGTGACTAGGAATGGGGAATGGAGAATAGGAATAACTCCTGAGAGACAGGAGGGGTCCTGATTGGGTTGCCATGATTTTTGTTGATGCTATTGTGAAAGATATTTTTTTTTCCTAATTTCTTTCTTGGTGAGTTTATCATTGATGTATAGGAACACTATTGATTTTTGAGTGTTGACTTTGTTTCCTGTTACACCACTGAATTTGGTTATTAATTCTGTGATTTTTCTAATGGGAAAAAAAAGCCACCCTTTTTCTCCCTCAAATCAGAATATCCTATACATGACTTCTCTAACTTACTTTTCACATGGACTATATTTTGGATGTAATTCCATATGAATTTTTGGGAAACTCTCTCTTCATTATAAAGATTATAGTATTCCTTGTATAACCATGTCCTTCATGCTTTGTATAATAGGTTAGGTTGTTATTGATATTGTTTTAAGGATTTTGTGATTTTTTTTTTCCTTCTTTGGTACTGGGGATTGAACTAAGGGCCTTGCACTGAGACACATTCTAACCATTTTTATTTTGAGACAGGGTCTCATTAAGTCACTAAGTTGCTTAGAAATTGCTGTCCTTCTGCCTCAGATTCACAGAGTGCTGCGATTACAGACATACACCACCACACTGAGCTAGGATTTTGGAATTTTCAAACAATGCTGCAGTACATGTTCTTGTATGGGTAACGTGGGCCACATATATAAATATCTAAAGGATATTTTCTATCTTAGTTCATTTGTGCTGCTAGGCAAAATGCCTGAGACTGGGTAATTTATGAAGATCAAAAATTTATTTTCTTACAGTTCTGGAGGCAGGAAAATCCAAGATCAAAGTGCTGCAATTTTGGTTGCCGTGTGAGGTCTGCACTCTGACCAAATATGGCTCCTTGATGTCTCATACTTCAGAGGGGAGGAACGCTGCATTCTCACATAGCAAGAGGAGGAAGGGTCAGTGAGTAAAACTAGCAAAGCTTCTGCCAGAAGGACCTTAATCCCATTCCTGAGGGGAGAAGCCCTTGAGTAAGACCCCTTTCAGAGCCCCACTTCTTCATACCACCACACTGGCCACTCCATTTCGATTCCTGAACTCGCGAGGACACGCATTCAAACTACAGCAATACGATAGAAGTGGAAAAACGAGATCAAAGAGTAAACACATTCAAAGTTCTAATGGGTCTTGGCAAATTTCCAAGATGGATATTATAGATGTTATACTGATTTATACTTCCATCGACAATGTGTAAGAATGCCATTTTTCCTTATACTGGTCAGCACACTGTTATTACATTTTGATAACATTATAATTTATAGTTAAGAATAACATCACATTTTAACTTTAATGTTCTTTTCGTTAAGTAAAAATGAAGCAAAATATATAAATTATTCTCATATTTTAAAGACATCATTGATTTCATTTCTATAATTGTCAGGGATTCCTTAGAATTAGCAACTTATTTTTACCACATTTTCCACTGTGTGGTACTTTCTTAATCCAGTGAAGTTGACGTAACAGGATTAATGGTCACACCAAGCAAACACATATAAACACACATATTCTTTTTTTTTTTTTTTGGTGGGTACCGGGGGTCGACCTCAGGACCTTGTGCACCAGCAGGCACCTGTGCCGCTGAGCGATATCACCGGCCCTATTTTCATATGTGGGTTCACAAGCTGTCAAACTTGGGCCCTCGCTCTTGCCAGGCAGGCGCTTACGCTGCTGAGCCATCTCACCGGCCCCACATATTCTTAATTCATATTCTTAACTGTCAAAATCTAGCTTGAATGTATTTCTGAACTAAAAATTATTTATCTTTCTATTATCATGCATGAAAATTAACTACATATGCATAATGTATCTGTACATTTTATAGCATATACTCTGTGTGTGTGTGTTTGTATGTGTGTGTGTGGTACTGGGTAATGAACCCAGAGCCTTAGTGCTGAGTTACATCCCTACCTCTTTTTAAATTTTGAGGCAAGGTCTCATTAGGTTGCTGAAGTTACCTAAGCTGAACTCAAACTTACAATGTTCCTGCCTAGCATATACATTTTTAAAGAAATTTTTTTTTTGTGCGTGGGTACCAGGAGTTGAACTCAGGACCTCACGCTTGCCAGGCAGGCGCTTATGCCGCTGAGCTATATCATCAGCCATATATATTACTTGCAAAGCTTGCTGTCCTCTTGACTGGGGAATCTGTACCTGTCCATCCTTTGAGTTACACTAACATGCCTGGCACATTCTTTAATCAATGTAGGTATTCAAATACTGTTTAATTTATTTTCCAAACATTTATTGAGCTGCTGTTCTGGGAAAGTATCTTGGTAATCACTGGCAATAGAATTTATAGTCACAATCCTTGCCCTTAGAAATCCCAGTTAATGATGAAGATAAACACAAAGATAAATAATTCTAATAGGTGTAATTTAGGGACATATAAAGAAAGGAAATGATGAACACCAAGTAATTATCTGTCTCAGCATTTCCCAAGGACTGAGTCAGGTAGCACATTCTCATGATGATTTTAGGCGATCATTAGAAACATTTTTATTAGATGACAATTTATTGCAGAAAATATATCACAAAAAGTAATAATTTTGTGGAGATTAATTTAGTATGAGGTTAAAGTAGGCATTTAATTTTAAGAAGTCCATCATCATAAAGAAAAATATTAAGAATTTATATGGAATATAGCTACTGCAAGAGTGTAAAGTGGAGATAAGAATGACCAAAGTTTGGCAAATTTTGATCTATCACATGGCAGCCAGGTATACATTGCTTTGGAAATAATTATAACTAAATATGAGACTAGCTTTTCTGTTTTGAAGGCTTATTCTGTATCATGCACTATATTATGGTATCTCACTTAATGGTTACAATATCCCAAAGGGATGCTGTCTTAGTTACTTTCTCATCCCTGAGACACAATACTGAGCACCCACAATTTAAAGGAGGGAAGATTTATTTTGGCTCACAGTTTGTAGAGGTTTCAATCCATAGTCAGCTGGCTCCAAGACAGGGGCGTATGGTAGAAGAGAAACAGTCCATGGCATGGCAGGCAGAAAGCAGAGAAGGAAGAAGAGAGGAAGAGGGAGATATACTGTTCTAGGCCATGCCAGAGTGACCCGCCTCTTCCCACCAGGCTTTACTTCCTAACATCACACCCAGCCATAAACCCATCAGTGGACAAATCCAGTAGAGGAAGACCAGAACTTAGGAATATTTGAGTTGTGAACTTTCACAGATATGAATACACCTATGAACATTTGTAGATGCAAACAAATTGCAGAAATATGGTACCGCCATTTTAAGGTAAACTGTAAAATAGTTTATTTACAGTATTTTTGTATGTATGTTTAGTTTTTTATGCTTTACATTTAATATTTGTGTCAAAGGTGTATGAGATTCACTTTGTCGGACTTACGAACAAATCCAAATTATCAACGTTCTTCCGGAACACAACTTGTTTGTAAGTCAGGGACTTACTGTAACACACACCAATGATTCAGTCACCTCCCAAAAGCCCCACCTATGAGCAGATGAGGCTTTGGGGGGGCATCTAGATGTATGCTGTTGTAGTCAGGGTTTTCAAGGGAATAGATTTAATACAGGGCACACAATTTGTAGGATTATTTTATAATATTCATCGAAAGATTCAGATGCAAGAGTTCAGGAGATCTGTCCACACACTAGAGACCCAAAGAATCCAGCTGAGGGCCTGGATCCTATGCCGATGTCCTGTATGAGTCCAGCTGAAGACCTAGAGCCCATGGCAATGTCCTCCATGAGTTCAACTGGAGGCCTAGAGCCCATGAAAATGTCTCATGCAAGTTTTATACAAAAGAATACCACACAGACAGCAGCAAAGTAATAAAAGACCTACCAATAAGATACAACATGGGAGAAATCCCACAACCACTATTTCGAACAAAAAGTGCTTCAAATAAATAAACACTCATTCTATCATTCCATTTATACAAAACAAAACAAAAAAACAGGTAAAACTACCTTTAATTCTTCTTTGTTTTCTTTTGCCATTGTGGGGCTTGAACTCAGGGCCTCATACACGCCAGGCAAGAGCTCTCACGCTGAGCTGCATCTTGATCCCTGGTGAAGCCGGCATCTAGTGAAAGTGAAAATAACGGTTACTTCTCTGTGGATTAAGTATCGTTTAGGGCACTGGATGACTTTGGGGTACATGGGAAAGCTTTTAAGTCTTTGTCTATGTAGTAGTGTCACTGGCATATAAATATACAAAAGTTAATTGAGCTGTACAATTAATATTTGTTCACATTACTCAGCATGAAGTTATCTCGTGTTTAAAAAGTAAGCTTATAATAGGCTTATGAATATCTAGTTACCAACATAAAATACAAACAAATAAAATAAAAAACAAAAATCCCTTAATCAAAATAAACAAAAAAATAAGCAAATTAAAAAAAAAACTGTCCAGCTTGAAACACAAATCCACTCATTACTATAATACTCAGTCTAAGCATTGATAAATTGAACTGTTTTATCTGGATAACCCCTAAATTCAATTCAGCATATTCCCAGAGGGTCTTTCCTCCTACACATACTGTTGTTTTGCTGTTTTGAGACAGGGTCTCACTATGTAGTTCAGGCTGACCTTGAACTCACTGTGTAGCTCAGACTGGCCTCAAACTTGTGGTGATCCTCCTGCCTCAGCCTCCCAAAGTGCTGGGGTTACAGGTGTGCACCACCATACCTGGCTGCATGTACTGTTTCTTTTTTTTTTTTTTTTTTGTGGGTACCGGGGGGTCGACCTCAGGACCTCGCACGCCAGCAGGCGCCCGTGCCGCTGAGCGATATCACCGGCCCCTTTTTCGTATGTGGGTTCCGGGAGTCGAACTCGGGCCCTCGTGCTTGCCGGGCAGGCGCTTAAGCCACTGAGCCATCTCACCGGCCCTGTACTGTTTCTTATATGTCTGGCATTTCTCTTCACAATATTACCACCTTCCAGGCTCCCATGCTAAAAGTTACAGCTCATCACATTTTATACCCTACAATAACTGACCAACATTTCATATCAGTCTGTTATCCTTTTTACTAAAACCATCTTTAAATAAACTTCATAAATAGCCATCTAGTAGGATCCTCCTCCATCCAGTCCCTGAACCCATTATAGTTTGCAAAATGTCATGAGTCTAATATTTTAGAACAATGCTTTCTGAAGCGATGAAAATGTTCTAGAGCTGCACCACCCAGTGTAGCCATAAGTTGCTATTGGGTGCTTGAAATGTGGCCAGTTTGGCTGAAAACATAAAGTTTTTATTTCATTCCATTTTAATTGATTTAAATTTAAATAGCCATGTGTGCCTAGTGGTTAGTGTGTTGATCAATATAGTTGTAGAAGTAAAACTCTGACCTATGTCTCCCTCCAGATGGGAGTGGATTTTACATGATCACTGCCTCTGGGCCTGAGTTGTTCCCTCCAACAAAACCTGTCATTTTACACTGCGGACTTCTTCAAGCTGAATTTGTTCCCTTAATAGTCTCTCAATAATTGAGTATTATTTGTTTTTAATGCAAGTACCTTTCTTACCACTGTAAATCTTGGGCTATTTGTAAGTAGTGTGATACTATTCTGAAGATACAATAAAAAATTTCTAATCTCTATTTACCTATTATCTACATTTGAAATGTACTCTGAAGGAGCTTTCACCCCAAATACCAGAACTATATGTGACTGTAACTAGGTTATACTGTTGATCATACACAAAATTTATAAACAACATAACCAGATCACAAAAACCCATTGAGTAATTCAGTTATGGTAAACCAATTGGTTATAACCACATAAGTGATATAGCTACCAGAATGACTGAGATTGGTACTGGTACAGAAAGCTGTTTATACCAAAGTATAATATGAAATTAGCAGGATGTAAAATACTAAATATCCCATTTCTAATTTATTTTAATGTATAAATATGTCTACATTCATACAAGAATAAATTAAAAGTACAATAAAAGATTAATAGTAATGATGTATCTCCAGGTGGTGGACTCTGTTGTAGTCAGTTTACATTCTTTAAACTGTTACTAATACTCTTAAAAATAAAAACAGCATATTCAAATCCTGTAGTGCATTTCTAAGGCCAGATATTCTTTAAATTAGCAACTGTTAGGAACACTAAATCTACTGGAAGAGAAAATAGGTAGAAATCTTGAAGACATAGGTGTAGGCAAATACCTCATGAACAAAACCCAGACTGTAAGGGAAATACTACAAAAAATCAACAAATGGGATCTCACCTTATTAAAAAGCTTTTGGGGCCAGTGAGATAGCTCAGCGGTATGAGCACCTGCCTGGCAAGTGTGAGGTCCTGAGTTTGACTCCTGGTACCTGCATAAGAAAAAAGGGCCGGTGATATCGCTCAGCAGCACAGGTGCCTGCTGGTACATGAGGTCCTGAGTTTGACCCCTGGTACCCACCAAAAAAAAAAAAAAAAAAAAGCTTTTGTACATCAAAAGAAATCACCAACAGAGTGAAAAGACAAACCACGGAGTGGGAAAAAGTTACAGCCAGTTGTCCCTCAGAGAAAGGACTTCTATCTAGAACATATAAAGAATTGAAAAAAATTAGGCCCCTCAAATTCAAAGACCCAATCCAAAAATGGGCATCTGAGATGAATAAGCACTTCTCAGATGAAGAAATACAAATGGCAAATAAATATATGAAAAAATGTTAAATATCGTTGGTCATTCAAGAGATGTAAATTGAAACACTGAGATTCCATTTCACCCCAGAAAGAATGGCTATTATCAAGAAATCAACCAATAACAAATGCTGGCAGGGCTGTGAGGAAAAAGGATCCCTTCTCCACTGTTGGTGGGAATGTAGACTGGTGCAACCACTGTGGAAATCAGTGTGGAGATTCCTCAATAAACTAGGATTCGAGGTCCCATTCAACCCAGCTGTTCCCCTTCTGGATATCTTCCTGGAAGAATTTAAAATCATCATACCACAGCAATATATGTGCACCCATGTTTATAGAAGCACAATTTGTAATAGCTAAATCTTGGAACCAACCCAAATGCCCATCAGCTGAGGAATGGATAAAAAAGATGTGGCATTTTTATACAATGGAGTACTACTCAGCCATAAAGAAGAATAAACTTGAAACATTTATAGGTAAATGGATGTAACTTGAGGCCATAATCATAAGTGAAATAAATCAGACCCATATGTGTAAACATAGTATTTTCTCACTAGTGTGAGAAGCTGAATGAGTAAATAAGATCCAAAATGTACAATAGATATTGGGAAATTGGAAGAAACTGTTCAAAAGAAAAGAGAAACTGTGATAGGAGAAAGGAGAAAAGAAGGAAGGGAAAAGGAAAAAAAATATATACACAAGATAGTTAAGATAGTTATACAGCTCGTTTCTCTTAGTTCATTGAAAAGAAAGTTTTGCAGTAATATTGTTTGGACAATATTTCATGCCTATATCTTATACTCTAAGTAACTACTGTGAAGATAACAATACGCAATGTATAAATTATCATTAGTCTCCTATTATCTTGTTTTCAAAGTATGTTTTGTTTTATTTTTTCTCTCTTTAAAAAAAAATTAGCAACTGTTTTCTTCAAAATCCATAGCTTGACAATGTGAAGTATAATTCTACATGGGGAGTGGTATTCTAAATGATCACAAATTAAAAAATTAAAAAATTTCCATGCCAAGATACCAACTGAGAAGAGGAAAAGAAAATTATTTGCAATAAAAGAGATTTTTTAAATAATCTCTGCCTGGGAAAAATTTTCTTAAACATAACACAAAACTCAGAAACTACAGAAGATTTAGCTACTTGGCAAAACCCACAAAAAACAACATGAAAACAAACAAAAAATAGAAAAAAATGGGAAGCTAATATCATGGACAAAGGATCTAACTTTCTCAATCTATAGCTATCTTCTATAAATCAAGAAAATTAGGAAATAAAAATAGATCCAAGATTTAATACAAAATTTAAAATAGTGAGTTTTTTTTTGTTGGGGGGGAGGAAGAAAGAAAGCAATTGGGGAAAATTCCACAGAAAGCTTCTAGACACTAGTAATATTCTGTTGCTTATTTTTAAACTAAGTGATGGATTCACAGATATTTTGTTATTCTTTAGTCTTTCTGTGTATATGAGTGCATGTGTTTGTGTACACACATGTTGTATCAGTCAGGGTTTTACTAGAGAAAGAGATATAGCACAAGATATACAAATGTATAAGCAATTACAAGATTGGCTTATGATGGTTGGCCACAGAGTTGGATGAGAAAGCGTGCAGAGGGTATCTGCGCACAGAAGACTGAAAGATTCAGTCCAAGATCTGGAGTTCACTGCAGCAGTCCATGCAAGTCCGTATCAGGAGGCTGATGGGTCTGCTATGGAAGGCTGATGAGTCTATGCCAGAAGGCTGAAGGATCCATGGTGGAAGCAGAAGAGTCTGCTCTAGAAGCCAGGAGACGATGTCCAAGCTGAAGGTGAAGACTGGAGCTCCTCCAAAGAATGGAAGCTCATCCATCCTTCCTCATTTCCCTTTTATACCATCCAGGTGATGAGCCACCCTAGGGTGGGTCTTCTGCATGCTAGGGTGTAGAATTGCTGAGCTGATTTAGTTAAGCTTCTAAACTCAAGTTGAAACAATAAATCAACCACTACAATCCACCCCTTGTCAACTTGACAACCAGACACATTTCTTTAAACCAGTCTCCAGATACCAAGACATGCATATAATTGCACCTAACATGTTATAACTATCTTGAATGCAATCGGAAACACACATATTCCCTCACCAGAATAGAAGGTAAGTTTTCTTTGGTTGATGCTAACTCTTATCATTTCATAACTTCAACATTATATTATATTAGAACCATATTAGGGGAGAAATAGTATAGTTACAATCCTCTTTTCTGTAGCTGATCACAGGGTCGTAGCTGGTATTTAGAACTACCTTCTTCCACTACCCGTTCTGTATTCATTTGACCTTCATCAAGCACCTCAGCAGGTCTTGGTTCTTACCCTGATGGAGTGACCCATACCTTCATTCCTGAAGGCTGTGGGCCATTTGTCATTCTGCCTGTATTAGGTTGTTGTAATTTCCCACTGACTCTAATAACAGGGCGTGGTAGTACTAAGAGGTGCCCTAAGGGATCTCCTACACCCCATGTATATTCTTCCTAAACATAACATTCCTGCCTTGTGGAGTAATAATCCAATTTCCCCTTGATAGTATGGGTCAATCACCCCTGACAACATTGCGACTCCCTTTTTAGCTTGTTTCCTCAGAGGCATGAGGAGACCAAAATGACCAGGGGGAAGTCTTAGCTCCCAGTTCAATGGTATCATTGCTGTGCTTTCTGGTATAAGCCTTCCCTCCTCTGGAGCTAAGACTTCTAAGCCAGCAGAACATAAGGTCATGGGGACAGGAAGCAAAAGTTTTGCTAGTGGATCACTAGGGGTAATGGTGAGTGGTACCATTCCCACACTGACCCCTTGATTCCTGGACCCATGAATCCTTTTTTTTTGTTTTGTTTTGTGGGTACCAGGGGTCAACCTCAGGACCTCATGCGCCAGCAGGCATCCATGCTGCTGAACAATATCACCAGCCCTTTTTTCGTATGTGGGTTCCGGGAGTCGAACTTGGGCTGTCACGCTTGCCAGGCAGGTGCATACACCACTGAGCCATCTCACCGGCCCTCATGAATCCGGGCTTTGGAAGACACAGTACCGTACAGTGGATGCTGATTCAAAGCATACACAGCCTTTTGACGAACCTTACCCCAGCTCTGCAAGCTATTGCCACCTAGCTGGCACCTTAACTGTGTCTTCAAAAGACCATTCCACCTTTCTATCAATCTAGCTGCTTCTGGATGGTGAGGAACATGGTAAAACCAGTGAATTCCATAAGCATGAGCCCATTGCCTCACTTCTTTGGCTGTAAAATGTGTTCCTTGGTCAGAGGCAATGCTGTGTGGAATTCCATGATGGTGGGTAAGGCATTCTGTGAGTTCATGGATGGCAGCTTTGGCAGAAGCATTATGTGCAGCAAAGACAAATCCATATCCAGAATACGTGTTTATGCCAGTGAGGACAAAGCACAGTCCCTTCCATGATGGAAGTTGTCCAGTATAATCAACCTGCCACTAGGTCACAGGTTGATCACCCCAGGGAATGGTGCCATATTGAGGACTCAGTGTTTGTCTTGCTGCTGGCATATTGGGCATTCAGCAGTGGCTGTAGCCAGATCAGCCTTGGTGAGTGGGAGTTCATGTTGCTGAGCCCATACATAACCTCCATCCCTGCCACCATGGCCACTCTGTTCATGGGCCCATTGGGCAATAAAGGGGGGTGGCCGAAGAAGGAGGTTGGCCACTATCCACAGAATGGGTCATCTTGTCCACTTGATTATTAAAGTTCTTGTCTGCTGATGTCACCTTTTGGTGAGCATTTCCATGGAAAACAAATATTTTTACATCCTCTGCCCATATGGAGAGGTCTATCCACATATCTCTTCCCCAAGTGTCCTTGTCACTGATTTCCCAGTTATGTTCCTTCCAAGTTCCTGACCATCTGGCCAGACCGCTGGCTACAGCCCATGAATCAGTATACAGTCGCACATTTGGCCATTTCTCCTTCCAGGCAAAATGTACTACGAAGTTCACTGCCCAAAGTGTTACTATAGAACAATAATTGACACCAAGCAATTTTAATGAAAAGAAACTTATTGGTTTGCAGTTCTTGAGGCTGGAAAGTCTAAGGTCAAGGTCTCAGTATCTGGTGAGGGCCATCCTACCTCACCATCACATGGTAGAAGGCAAGAAAGTGAGAGAGGGAGAAAAGGGCTCACATCTGTGATAGCAGAATCAAGCAAGTCATGAAGGTGGAGTCCTCATGGCCTATCCCCTCTTAAAAGTCTCACCTCTTAACATTGCTATATTGGCAATTATATTTCAAAATGAGGTTTGAAGGGAACATTAAATCATTTATATACAAAGACACACATAAGTGCACACATATACAGCCATCTGTTCCTGAATGACAGGGACGTATTCTGTGACATACATCATTAGTGGATTTCAGTTTTGTGCAAACAAGAGTGTGTGTACACAAACTAAGATGGTCACAAGTCATAGATACAGAAATGTGTACACAATGATCACAATGTCACTAGATATTATAATCCATGGGACAACTTTGCATATGTGCTCTGCTGTTGATGGAAACATCATTATGTATACGTGACTATATATGTGTAAACATATATTCTATATGTATAGTAAAAAATGTTAATTCCTTTGGACAAGGTTTGGTTACACTATGATTGAGGATAAAGAGATCATGGTGAATGAAAATGTATACTGGTATTTCTGTGGAGATCTATGTCATCTACAAAAGTTAAAATGTGTATTTTTATCCAGTTTTTCTACTTCCAGGAAATTTACTTTAAATATATAATTTTACAGGTATTAAATTAAATGATACTATATAAGGTTATTTATTGTAATATTTTTATAGTGAAAATCTGAAAACAAATTATTAAAAGAGAGCATAGTATATAAAACACATTAGTATGTTTTTCAGTGCACATACAGCTATAGCAAAATATAGATAGATAAAGATAGAGGGATTCTATGGCATATTTTTTGAGAAAAATATGTGACAATGTATGTTATAATTTACATATTAAAGAGAAGAATGTGCATGTTTGTGTATTTACAGACCTGGAGAGGGATGCTTGGTTGGATGGAGGAATAGATGTAGGAAAGTGTGGGTATTCAAATGATAAACTGTGAAAAAATATTTCCACATGGACTTGTAATTTGGCCACCCAAGCAAATTAAGTGTATTTTGTAATTATACATAGGACAATTCCAGTTACACAAATTAAAACCTTTACAGAGGAAAGAGAATTGCCAGAAATTATCTATATCAACGTAATTATGGTTATACTTGGGTGATGGCTCTCAGGAGTAATAGTTTATATTTCTCCATTTTCATTATGACAGCTTACAGATACTTAGTAACACAAACTTTCAGTGTTTTCATAAGCTATCATAAAGAGTTATTCTTACTTTTTTTTTTTTGGAAACAGGGACTCACTACATAGTTCAGACTGGCCTTGAACCCATTATGTATCCCAGATTGGGCTGGAACTCATGGTGATTCTCCTGCCTCAGCCTCCCAAGTGCTGCAATTATTCTGACAATATTTGAAATAAGATAACATATTAGCTCTTTCTTGCTGTATAGAGAAAATACTCAGTTGCTCTATCAGGTTGTTCAACAAAGACCAGAGTCCCACTTCACAGCATATTGGTAATTACCAAAAAGCAACTTCCTCAGTTTATTGGAACCACACGCTTCTGCCTGATTCTCTCTGGTAGACCACAATGGATGCACACTTCTTCAGTGAACTTTTTCTTGGTAATGGGGTGGGTGGTAGAGGAGTTGAAACTGTTCTTTTATTTGACACCTGGACTCAGGCTGCTTTCTAAAATCCCTTCTGAGAATACTGTGAATGCAGCTCCCCAAGGACTACACAGTTATTTGATTTTGTCAAATCAAAACCAGAGCCTGAATGTGTGGGGAGGGTGTCTAAGTATAGAATATGATAACCCAAATGTGGAGGACCATGAAGAGATGTAGATGTTCATTGGAATTCTTTTTCAATTGCTCTAAGGTTTGAAGATTTTCAAGATAAAAAAGTGAGGTTAAAAAAAAAAAAAAAAAAAAAAAAAAGGAAGCCTTTCCTAACACTGAAAAGTTAAGATACAAAGTTTCCTAACCTCAGCACCTTCTAGTAACAGAGGCTATTGGAGTACCGTCGGGTGGCAGTATGTAAGCATTTAGTTGGAGCTGATGTAGAAAAGATCATTGTTCCTTATTGTCATTTTTTTAAAACATGTTTTTATCATCATAGTCTTTAAGAATCATCAGGACAACATACTACCAATATCAGTTATCTATTCTTTTATAACGATAGGACTACCCACTTAGCATCTTAGCAAAACAAACATTTATCATCTCATAGGTCAGAAGTCAGGAAAGAGTAGGCTGGATCCTCTACAAATATTCTACCAGAGGTTGAATATTTTATTCCCCACTCCCCCCAAATGTATGTTAAATCCTAACATGCAGTGTGATAATACAGGAGTCTTTGGAAGGTGATGAGTAGGATGAATATCGTCTTACAGTAGAGACAGAGAGTTCCCATTACCCTTCCACTCTGTGAGGCCATCTCTGTACCACGAAAGGAAGCAGGCCCCCACCAGACAATGAATCTACCTCCTTGATCTTGTACTTCTCAGCCTCTGGATCTATAAAAATATTTTCTTGTTCATAAGCCATTAGCTTATGGTTATTTTGTAACCGTAGCAGCCCCAAGAGAGTAAGCCCCAAGAGAGTAAGACAGCTAAAATCATGGTGTCAGCCAGGGCTGAGTTATTTTCTGAGAGCTGGACTGGGAAAGGTTTCACTTCTGAGCTCACAGCATTGTTGGAAGCACTCAGTTCCTTATAGGCTCTTGGATTGAGACATTCAGTTTCTCCCTAGTTGTTGGAACCCTGCTCATAGTCTTTAACATGAGAACCATGACATATGGCGCCTCGCTTTGTCAAAGCCAGAAAGGGAGCATCTTAGAAAGTCAAATGTTACAGTTGCTGAAGCAATATCCTATTACTTCTGCTGTATTTTATGTGTTAGAAGCAAACCAGGTCCCACCACGCTGAAGGGGAGGGGATTACACAGGCATGAACACAGGGGAATAGGGTCATGGGCCACTCTAGGGACTGCCCTTCTCACCTCTCTAGCAAAAGGAAAAAGGTCCAAAACTCCCTGCAAAGTGTTGATTATGCTGTACTTGTAATAGCATTTTATATCCTCTACATAAAATATCGAGCCTGAATAGTCAAGGGTTTTCAGACTACTGAATGTGCCCCCTTTTAGGTAAAGAACCGATGCTTGGCTTTCTTTCGCAGACACCTTGCCACTGGATAAACCCTCAGATTGAAATTAAAATTGGTACAGCAGTTCTTGACTTTAAAGGATCTATACTCAAACCCTCCCTGAAGCCTTTCCCATTAATAATCATTTAGAAGAACCATGTGTTAGAAACTCCCAAAACCAAACCATGCCTTGGTGGAACCCTGAGAAAACCTTTATCAAATACCAAAGTCTCATAGCTACATTTTGCCATAGTCATTTGATAAAGTCAGGATTTTTTTCTTCCTTTCTTTTTAAAATTTTCACTTACTAGTTTAATATTGACCTTACCGTAAGTAATATCCATGCATCATTCCATTTCTTTAGAATGAGGTCATCATTTCCATCAGTTTTGCTCCAGGATATTTGCTAATTCTGCCCCTTTTGGTGGGACAGTTCTAGGAATTCCACAGGTAGATAATAGGTCTTGGTGCCTGTAGGCCAGTGGCGTCGAAAGGAAACTATGGCATGCACGCTGCAACAGGCTGCTTGTTATCATTGAAAGCTCTACAAGTTTTGTCACCACTGCCCTAGGCAGCTTCCCAGATGGAAGGTATTTCTCAAGATTATTCAACCATTGGAACATTCTTCTTAAAAGAAACTCAAGAGTTTACATGAAAATAAAAAAAAACAGCAGATCAACATTTAAAAATTTTTGCTGTTATTAGCATTTTATTCGGATTTTTTTCAAATAATAGATTCCCATTTCTTTTGGACAATAATGTGCAGAGGTGGCCATACTGGGTGGTTTATGTCCATCTGACAACATTCCTTTGGAGAGGAAAGGCTCCAGCGCACCCTAGTTAGCAGGCTTCTACTTCATTCGTTGCTCCTTGCACTTTTAGGATTCCAAACCACTATTTGGAACCCTTGTTACTTAGTGTGGTCAGACAGCATCACCATCACCTGAAGGCTTTTCAGAAATGCAGAATTTCAGGTCCCATTTCACACCTGAGTAATCAGGCAGCATTTTAACAAGCACCTCAGTGATTTCCTTGCACATTCATGTTTGAGAGCCCCTAGCTACTTCCCCTTCATCTTTAATCACCACATACCAATGCACAATTTTATATTCCAGCAATACTGAACTGGTAAATGTACTACTCAGAGTGGCTTTTTCTTCTTCCCAACTTTATGATGTTAAGCCTTTTGCCTACATGACCCTCTCTATGTCACCTACATTGTCCTAGATAACTCTTAGGCTTCTGCTCAGAAGCCACTTGGACCCCTCTAAGAAAACTTCTTAGTAGCCATCCTTTCCTCACACAACCCCAAGGATAGTGTGCGGTAAACATTTCTCCTCTGTGTTCTGCTTATTGTTTGTACATGATTCCTCAAGACCAGAAGCTATGTGATTATACATAGTTGAAATTCTTTTGAGAACAGTGAGTGCCTTATTGTTTAAATTTATTTAAACTGATATATATAAACATAAAAACTGTACATATGAATAGATTAACACAATATTTTGATATATGTTTATGTTCTATAATGCTTAAGTTGGGTTAAACATGTCTCTTCTCCAACATTTTTCATTTCTTCATGGTAAAAACTGCCCAAATCCTTAGTTCTCATGCCTATCTAACTGTAACGTAGTTCCCACTTATCAGACTGTCTCAGCTCTGTATCAGAGCATGCGCTTGGTATACACCCGGCCCTGTTTGATCCAAAGCATCTCAAAATAAGTAAATATGTAAACAGAAAAATAGCATTAGGCCCCATAGTAGTTTGAATGTAGAGCCCCTAAAATATATAACCATGACCTAATTTCTGGGACCTTGAGAATGTGACCTTAGAAGGTTGATAATACCAAGATGAAATAGTTCTTTCAGACTCAGACAAAATCGAAACAGGAAGATAATGAAGAGAAAGAGCTCATGCCTGCCTGTCTGAGATAAATACTATTTGAATCCTTTTTTCTTTTTTAAAGTGGTACTGGGAACTTAATACAGAGACATCCCACTGAGCTACATTCCCAGCCTTTTTTATTTTTATTTTTTAAAATTTGAGACAAGAAATTTGCTAAATTGCCCACTGTGGGCATGGATCTGTGATTCTCCTGCCTCAGCTTCCCAGAGTTCTGGAATTACAGGCAATGTATTTCTTATTGTTCTGTGCAAATCCTTACTTTGCTTGCCTCCCATGTATGCACGGGTCTAGGAAACAAACCTTACCTTTAACATTCTTTAGCAGTGCAACATTTCAGACAAGACAGTTTGCACGGAACACTGGACTGCAGCTTCATCTCTGCCAATGAGTCGACCACCAACTCCTGTCTCAGGCTTCCGGGACCAGTGAACTTTGTATTCAAATGACTCATATAAATCTTTCCCCTTTTGGCTTTAAAAATGTCCCTTGCCTCATCCTCCTTGAGACATGTCCATCATCTACTGTAGCATGCTTATTCCCATCCAGGGCTGTTCTAGTCCCACACCAACTAATTAATCTTTAGAGAATCTCTCTCATTTTAATTGAGTGACAGATAAATTTTACTCAGTAAAAAGGACTTTGAATATTTAATTGGGGCAGAGATCTTAGTAGAGGTCCTCCTGGGCTATTGCCTGGACACTAAATCCAAAGATAAATGTCCATACAAGAGACACACAGAGGATGAAGAGGAGATGACTACGTGACAGTAAAGTAGAGACTGGTGTAACTGTAGCCCTAAGCAACTCCTGGAGGCACCAGAAGACAGAAGAAACAAAGGATTCTTCTCTACAGCCTTGACTTCAGAATGGTTCTCACATATGTTGTCTTATTTCTTTCCATATATCACTCTGAGAGGTTCAAGGCAGCCTCATATGGCCCGTTAGGAAAGATCTTCTCTCCCAAGAAACGAGAAGTGAAACCAACGTAATATCTCACCCAGATGTTAAGGAATGCTAGGTCTAAGACAATCAAGGATTTAGACTAAAATAGCTTGATTAGCAAGAAAAACAGTGTTCATCAAAACTCATTTAGGTTCTTTGCCACACTGAGATCACCAATCCAAAACTGCCAGGACATGAAGTTTGCTCAGCCTCTAGCAGCTCTCTGTCTTACAAATACCATCTTCAATTGTATCGGATGTGGGCTCTAGGACTTCACAGACATTCTAACTGTCTATTTGGGACCCTATTTGGATACTGCCAGTACACTTCTATTATTGCTGTAATCCTAATAAATCTGTTACTTCCCAACAGTCTAGGTGTGGGAGTAGGTGGTTGTCACAGTTCTAAGAAATCACAAAAAAAGGAATCCTCTCCCCCCCGTTTTGGATACTCTCATTTGGAGGAGGGCAATGACTGGACCACGGCTGTCACTTTGTGATCAACATGACCAGTGCTGCTGGAACATATGGCAAAATGCTGGTGATAGTGGCTGGGAAGAATGAATGGGGGATCAGATGGGTGGAAAGACGATGGATTAGTCTTCAGAGTGCGGCGCCGTCGTGTCAGCCTCAGGTTCACTAACCTCCAGTCCTCCTTACCTTTTCATGAATGCTTTAGTGTTGCACTCTGCTTTGCCATTCATTTTGTGGCAGCAGGGCAGGACTTCCAGTGATCTACAGATAGGCAGGAAGAACAGACATGTACACGGAGAGGCAGAGGCATATTCCATTCATGATGTTCCCTACTTGTTTTCATAAATAGTAGAGGAATTTCACTGAAGTAAAGTGGCCACCAGAGTAAAAGGAAAGTTGCATTTTCCATTCCAGCTATCACTGAACTTTTTTTCCAGTTTTTATTTTTCATTAGTACGTTTGCTTTTCGTAGGGTGTTGGTATATAACATAACACATCTTAATTCTTTTTCATCCCTTTCACCTCCTCTTCTTCCCTACCTCCCTCTAACTCCTGCTCCCCTTCCCTTTTGCAAAAGATATATCTCCCTTTTTCTATTATCTCTCTTGTATCTTGCTGTTTATTTATATGTTGAGTTTTTCATATAAGAGAAAACATGGTATTTAAGCTGTGCATCATGAGTCGATGTCACGATGCCCCCCAAAAGCTTAATTTTAAGCTGAGCTATAGAAGTTTTATATAGAATGTTCATATAAGTATACAAAAATTGAGTGACAATAAGTAGATAACAATAATGTACTATATATTTCCAAAAGCTGGGAGAAAAGATTTTGAATGTTTTCACATAAGGAAAGGATAAATGTCTGTGGAGACAGATACTTACCCTGACTTAAACATTGCACCATGTTTACATGTATCAACACCTTACGTGGAGGGGTCGAGCATATAGCTCAGTGGTAGGACACTTACCCAGCATGCACGAGGTGTTGGGTCAATGCCTAGTGTTGCAAAAATAAAACAAAAACAAAAGAAAAATCTGAAATAAAGTAAAAATACTTCACATGATTTTTATGTTTCATTTAAAAATAAATTTAAAAATATTCATACACATTATATTTTTATATTTCCATTCATAGAAATTTTACAGACTTTAGCACAAAACATCTTTACCCTGAGGGAAAAAAAAGTCTATCCTCAGATTTATTGTTTTCAATTTCTTATTGTTTTGGGTTCTTGGAAGATCCTATGTCCACAAAAGATTACACAATTTATTTAGCATTAATGATCAGCTTATTTCATTAACTTTAAATATTCAAGATAATCTTCACCTATCTATATTTAAACTATTGCTCACAGCTGTCAACCTGGGAAACCATTAGCTTAGCAAGCACAAGTTTTTAGTGAGACAAAAATTGAAGGAAACATTTCGGTATTGCTGGAGGACAAAATCATTCGCCGGGTTACTTATCACTGGCCTCTGTACCAAATTCTATTTGGAAAATCTCCAGGTCTTTCTGCTTTTAAGTATGTTGTTGTAAGAATAATTTTCTGTATTAGACTGTTCATTTTATTACGTCTCCTGTAATAGCCAACTTCTGCAAGCTTTCTGCAGTTGAAATAGCTTATTGATTTATTTTACCAAATTTTCACTTTATTTGATCAAGATTTAAGCTAGTCAGAAGAGCTCCTTGGGCTTTTGCTATCTTGCCTCTCCTTGCCTTGCTTTTTCTTATCTTCCTTCTTAAGTTAGTGAAGTTTCATCTATTTTTCCCCACTTTCTTTGAAAGTATATGAATTTTCTTATGAGAGTCAAAAGTTTTGATAACATTTCAGTTACTACACTTTAAAAAGTCCCTTCATATAATAAATGTCATGGAAATAATCTGATATTCCTGATAATCTCTGATATTTAAATATTTTTGGTTGCATAACACAACCATTTATTCATTCTTAATTATTTTGAACTTTATTTAATTTTACCAAAGAAATACATAAAATATGTATTTCACATCATAAAAATAAAAAGTGCTATGTAGTTTATAATTAAAAATTCAAAACAAAGCTACAGGTCCAAATTCCTTTCCTCCTCTTTCCTGCTACATAGACACAATCATGTTCAACTTTCAGTCCTTTCTAACATAAATTACATATTTTTAAACTCTGTCCTTTGCACTGAGCTATTTTCCCAGACCTTTTAAAAATATCTTCCTTCTTAGTCATACTCTCACGAAATTGCCCAGGCTGGGCTCAATTTTATGATCCTCCTGCCTCAGCCTCCCAGAGTACTGATATTACAGGGGTATGTAATCATGTGTCTCTTCTTTTCCTTTTTAATATACCAAACACGATCTCACTCTGAACTTTCCTAAAGGTCTGTAAAGCTTTCCTTGATATAATGAAATAGCCAGTTCTATTTTTTTCTTTCATGGTACCCTTCTGTGAATGTTGTATATTTTGTTCTCATTTGTGCTGGTTGTTGCCATCATCCTGGAAATTTTTTCCTTCACCATCATTTCAGTAATTCCTTTACCTTTTTCTTTCCTATGTTCGGGAGGCATGATTAGCAAAACATAAGGGCCACTGGATCATGATGAAATATCACAGGCATACTAGAGAAATCTTTCAACTATCTGGACAAAACAAACATCTCCTTAGACAAATTGTGTTTCAGAACTCCAACTCCAATGCCAATCTGTCTTGTCTGATAGTGATCTTTGTTTTGTTCTCTCATGTAAAATAAATACCTGGCATATGGTGATCGCTTAACAAATAGCTGATGGCTGTCTTGTTTACTATTTATTCAAAGACCTTGCCACATAGTTTATAATCTAGAAAAGGATGACAAGTTAATACTATGAATTCAGGTAATGATCAATACTCTAAAGAAAATAATATAAGGTAAGAGATGAGCCCCTGATGCTTGTGTAAAGTGAGGGATGCCTAAGAGGTTGTCACAATAAGAAATTTAGTTGTTGCCAACTGAAGCTAGGGAAAAACATAAAGAATTGATAAAGAAAGGGATGACATGAGCAGAAGAGGCTCAGGAGTTCCCTGCGGTCTAGAGAGGAAGCTAATGTTGTAGGTCATAAATGTGAAGAGGACTAGAAAGGGAAATAAATTTTCATTTTTATCTAGCAATTCATCATTGACCAAGATTCCATATTAATGCAACTTTGCCCCTCAAAATTAAATTACCCAAAGAAATCAAGCAAAACATAGGTCAGGAGAAGGCGTTCTAGATGAATATTCACATGTCTTTTTCGTTAGTATATGGAAAGAGGTTTTGGTCTTAAAGAGGTGATGTCTATCACCATCCTCCTCCAGGTGCCCAAATTGATATAGACCCAGGACACTAGTATATCTGCCTTTCTCTCCTCAACAGTCAACTCCAGAACAGCAAGGAGAGTATATTCTAAGAGGAAATTCCCAAGTACTGTGTAGTGCCTGGACTAGAATTCACTGATATTTGAAGTTTTGAATCTCAAACATCAGAGGTAGGAACAATTTGCAGCTTCAGAAATTCCACAGGCCAAAGAACAATAAGAGTTCAGGAGATTGCAGCAGGGACCCTTAGTTCCCTCAACCCTCACTCTTTTCAAATGGAGAATCCAGTCCTATCTCTGGTATCTGGAATGGCCACATAGTTCTCCTATCTGAAATAAGAAACAAAGCAGGGAAATCTTTAGCTGATTAGAGGAGTGTTCCTTAGGATGAAACCACACTCATCAAAACCCTCAGTTGGGGAAAAAGGCCTATTCACATAAGGTAGTTTAATCTACTTTTTAATTTAAATTTTTTTGTGTGTGGGTTCCAGGAGTCGAACTCAGGACCTCGCGCTTGCCAGGCAGGTGCTTATGCCACTGAGCCATCTCACCGGCCCTTAAATTTTTATTATATAATCCATAAATACATTTTTTGAACATTGTGTTACATCGAGTGTCCATCAACTGCTTCTTTTAAGAAATCTGAATTTCGAGTTCCCGTGTTTGTCAGCCCTCTGCCTCTCCCACCTTGCCCTCCCACCAACCTCAGGTGTTTGTGAATACCTTCCAGGAGATGCAATCTGTTGGTGGAGAGAAGAGTCTGGCTTTTCAAGAATTTGAGCTATCACTATCTAGTGACTTTGAGTTCCGTCTTAGTAAAATAAAACAAGAGCATGTACCTCTTACAGCTCGAAGGTTACTTGATGTAACAGAACACATTTGGAACCTTATCTGGCAGATAGTAAATTTATAACAAACTTAAATTACCATTTTAAAAAAGACATTTCATATTTAAACTTAACATCGTTTCTTTACATCATCCCACCACATCCATCTATTGCAACACAGAATTGCTTCTTCTCATGTGAGGGTCAATTTTCAATCTCACACTTGATTCTCTACAGGGCAAAAGTCCCATTCTCTTCTGTACTTTATTATTTGTCAAGACACAACTAAAATGCAACCTGTTCAATCTTTTTTAATTTCTCACTTCTGTGTTTTTTAACTTCAAGTACCACTGATAAAGTTTATCAACATTCTGACCAGATAATCCAAGAAATCAAAGCTTCGAATTCCTCCCTTATTCCCTATGAATTCTTTATGTCTTTGTCCTGTAATTCCTTTTCTTGGTTTATATGACATTTAAAAAATAAACTGCGGTGAAGTCACTTACCTCTCTTTCTTTGAGCCCTAAATAAACTATTTCACCCAAACTGCTCTGTCTCTCAGTCGAGGATTAAAGAGGCAAAACTGCTCCAGATTTGCATGAGTGGTGAGGCTTCCTGAGGGCCTCCTCTAATTCTTAACCCAGACATGTATTAGTTCAGCTATGCAGAATCTCACAGCTTCATGCTGGGCATGCCTGTAATCCCAGCACATTAGGAGGTGAGACAGAACAATTCCAAGTATATGAGTCCAGTCTGTGCAATTTAGCTACTTAATAAGACCCTGTCTCAAAAACAACAACAAAACAAAACAAAACAAACCCAACATGCTGGGGATACAGCTCAACGTGAAGGCCCTAATTTCAATCAGTCCCTAATACCAGACACACACACACACACACACACACACAGTCATAGCTTGACTTCTCTGTACATATTAAGAACACTTCTTCCAAGTTAAAGCTACAGAATAAAGCTAGATTTTCATCAATAAATTTGTGAGGCTAAAAGTATGATGTGTTTAATTTTTTTTTTTTTTATGGCATGGTAGGGATTGCACTCAAGGGCATGCACATGTCATACAAGCCCTCCGCTACTGAGCTGTACTTGCAGCCCCACAGAGTGTTTTAAGTGTAGCAACATCTTCCCAGTGTGAGGGATGATCCCACCTGTTCCAGACCATTGAAGCATTCTTGGATAGCTTGAGACTTCCTAGGTCTTACTTGGCCCAGATGTCCAAGACTGATAGTTCTTTAATGATTATATCTGATCACACCAACAACCTTCCAAAACAGCCACTAGATTGGCATTTCTGGATTGGAAGCACGCATGCTTGCCTGTCTCTAAGAGGCTGCATGTGATGCTCTGCTACGTCTGTCTCCCAACCCACCGTCCCCTTCCACAGCCCCGTCACCATGTCTTTGCCTCTTAGAAATGAAAACTGCATGCCACACAAGACTAGATCCATAGAACATACCAGGTGTTTTCTTCTATTTCTTGCCTCTACTAAATTTGTTCTTTATCTTGGCTGTATACTGTGGTCATTGAGGAAGTTTAAAAAAAAAAAAATGATACCTGATTTCCAACTCCAGAAACTGATGTAACTGGTATAATGTGCATCTTGAATATTAGGATTTTAAAACACCTTTTCAGGTGATTTTAAACAATGGACCAAATTCACAAACCTGCTGCTATGCATGGAAATAGCATCTTCCTATCAACTTTGTTAGAGTTTTCATTGTGTTCCTCCCTCCCATTGTCTCCCCCTGAAAAACACATGTTGAAGTCTTCACCCACTGTGCCTCAGAATGTGACCTTAGTTGGAAATAAGTCATTATTGAGTTAAATGAAGGTATTTGTGTATCTATTTAATTTTCTTTTTCTGGTGCCTGGGATGGAAGGGATGGCCTCACACATCATAGGCAAGCACCCAACCACTGAGCCATACCTCCAGCCCTAATGTCTGGTCATATTGTAGGGTGAGCCACTAATTCAATATGACTGGTGCCTGTATTAAAATAAAATGTTATGTAAAGAGACAGAGACAAAAGAAGACTACTAAATGAAGAAGAAGGCAAAGATGGTAGTTTTATATCAACAAGCCAAGAGACACCAAAGATTGGTCAGCAAACCATTAGAAGCTAGGAGAGAGACAGAAACATTCCTTAGAAGAACCCAATTTCAACTTCTGGTTTCCAGAATTATGAGAAAATAAATTCTCTTGCTGTGTCACTGAGAGAGGTTGAGGCAGGAGGATTGCCATGAGCTTGAGGTCAGCCTGGGCTACATAGTGAGTTCAAGACTGCATACCAAGACCATATTTCAAACGAACAAAGTTCTGTTGTTTCAGCTTCTCCCTCTCTTTTTCTCTCAACATTGAGCTACGTTTCCAGGCCATTTAAAATTGTATTTTGAGACAGGGTCTCATAAATCGCCCAGGATGGCCTGAAACTTGTTAACTTCCTGCCTCAGCCTCTAGAGCAGATGGGATTATAGGCATGTACTACATGCCCAATTCCCACTTTCTTTCAATATGTATTATTATTTATGTGCTGGGGACTGTTTAATACCATGAGCTAAAAGGTCAAACAAAAACAGGCACTGATGTAATTTATACTCGAGTGGAGGAACCAATCTAATAGTCACCCATAAAATTCCTACTGTGTTTTGTATAGGAAAAAGTTGCAACTGATGCAATGATATTTCAGGGTTAGCTCTTTTTGAAAATGTCAAGGCAGGCATCCTTGAGGGGAAACACTCAGGCTAAGATACTGAAGAATGAGCAGGAATTCTCCAGAATGGGGGGGTGGGCTGTGATGCAGGTGGAGGGGAAATTGATGTTCAAACCTTGTGGATGGAAAGTTTCACTCAGCACCCCCTGATTTGGTCAGCAGCTGAGTCAAAGTATTGTTCTTAAAAGCTTAAAAACATGAGTTTTGGGCCGGTGAGATGGCTCAGCGGCGTAAGCGCCTGCCTTGCAAGCGCGAGGGCCCGAGTTCGACTCCCGGAACCCACATACGAAAAAGGGGCCGGTGATATCGCTCAGAGGCACGGGTGCCTGTTGGCGCGCGAGGTCCTGAGGTCGACCCCCCGGTACCCACAAAAAAAAAAAAAAAACATGAGTTTTGACCACTGTGTTCTCTCTTGCATGCCTGCCCTCACGCTGTACGCTATACTTCTTTTCCTAATTTTACTTAGCTCAAACTTGCTATGCAGAGACTTTGTTTTCTGGCTTTTAATAAAAATTTGTGCTGGGCGTGGTGGTACGTACCTGTAATCCCAGCACTTGGGAGGGCGAGGCAGAGGGATTACTCTGAGTTCAAGGCCAGCCTGGGCTACATAGTGAGTTCAAAGCTAGCCTGAACTACAGAGTGAGACTCTGCCTCAGAAAAAAACAAAAAAAACAAAAACAAAAACAAAAACTTTGCTACTGTTTGTGCTTGTCTTGACCAATTCTTTGCTCAGGATAAAAAGAACCTAGAAACCACCTCCAGAAGACTACAGTGCCCCAAAACCCAGTAACATATTTGATGAGCCAGCCAGGAGAACAGGTTTGCTTTCTTCAACCCAGCCAATGAACCACAACACCCCACAGTAGTCGGAGAGCCCATACTCCCCAATAGGTAGGATCTACAGCCCCTCCCATCCAGAAGAAGCTATAGGAGACGGGGACCTCCACTCCTTCAGCACCCCATAAAGAATTATGGGGATTTGTGTCTCTCAGGGGGAATGAGAGACACTAGGGAGTGACACAGCTGGCCACGTAAGTAGATGTGACCTGTTAATTACAAAATCCCAGGACACATGTGCAGAACAGTTTCCAAAGTCCTGCACGTGGGCTTCTTGTGAGAGCTTGAGCAGGTTTTCAATAGGACGCCCTAGACCTGACGTCAGCCTGAGGAGTGGGTGGTACGAAAAGGGCAGTCCACACTGAGGGTTCGCCACTCCGTGGCCCACCTTCATGTTCTAAGGTATACTTTTCCTAATTTTACTTGGTTCCTACTTGCTCTGCAGAGCCTGTTTCTTTTCCTACCTTTAATAAAACTTTGCTACCATTTGAGCTTGTCTTGACCAATTCTTTGCTCAGGACAGAAGAACCTAGAAACCACCTCCAGGAGACTCCAGTACCCCAAAACCTGGTAACGATTGGATGTTTCTACAGCACCAACTTGCTACTAAAATTGATCATTAAAGAGTTTATAGAAGAGAACTAAAAAGAAATGAGCTTCATACAATATAGAGGGACATATGTCAAAAGATTTTATTCAACTCCCTAATTAATTAGGGAACTAGTTAGATAGTAAGTAAAATTATTTCCCAGACAAATGAGAAACTGAGGTTTATGTAGATCATTAGGAATAGAAAAGAATGTTAAAAATAAGACTTCTTCGTTTAGTCATAAAACTGTTAATATTGTAGAGCACAATAAAACCAAAACATTTGAGATGATCTTTTCTGCCTAACAGTTCTGTAAGTTAATATGCAACATTACACTGTCAGGGCTTCATCAAATGGTAAATAATTAAGTCAAACCAAGTATATTCTTTTAGAGATTTTGAATAACAAGAGTTTGTTAGATGATGTCCTACAGTGACATTAAAAGGACATGTTCCATTTTCCTTTGATTTCTAAGTTTGGGGTTATAGTTCTTCGAAATCAAGTTGTGGAGGTGGGAGAAATTTAATCATACAGGACCCAAGAGATGGGTTTTGCTTACATTCTAGGCACTTCAAGAAGCTTCTGAAGGATTTTGTTCACGTGATGGCATTTTCTGATTCATAACTCAAGTGCTCACTCTGGAGGAAGTACAGAAACCAAGGCTCAGCAGTGAGAAAAAAAGAAACAAGGCAGGAGATGGTGGAGATTTGTTCTAGATGGTGGTAGTAAAGATGAGGGAAAGCAGGCCGGGTGTGGTGGCACACGCCTGTAATCCCAGTACTTGGGAGGCTGAGCCAGGAGGATCACTGCAAGTTCAAGGCCAGCCTGGGCTACAAAGTGAGTTCAAGGCCAGCCTGAACTACATAGCAAAACTGTCTCAGACAAAAAAAAAAAAAAAGAGGGAAAGCAGACAGGTTTGAGTATGTTGGAAAGTAACTCTTCTGGGGAATCCAGGAATCCAACTTCATTTAGCAGGAAAATGGTCAAAGGAGCAACCTGGGGTTACAGCACTGTGTCTCAACTTTTTGTCATTATTGTTTGCCAAAGAGACTTTTCTTTCTAATCACCCTCTCCACTATGAAATTCTACTACCACAGATGCACTGATCATCTGTTTATGTACCAGGACATTTTGGAGGGCACAAACCCTGCTTATAGTTACGATTTTTTTCATCTCACATGAACCAATCTTACCTGTTGGACACAGAGTATACACATCACAAGTATAAATTTGAGTCAGAAGTATAATTTTAGGAGTCATTTTGAGGAAGTGACAGCTTAAGCTGTGACCATGAGGCTCACTTAGGAGAGGGGAGGGAGAAGTGAGGTCCTCCCGAGGAACTTCAAGAATTTGCTGGTTGACTCTAAGTCTAAACAGAAAGCAGCAGCAGCCACAGTGGAAGGAGGAAGACAGGACAATGCTGTGACTGTCGGGTCACGGAAGACTTTTCTTGAAGAGCAAGGGATTAATAGCAGTGACTCCTGCTGAGAGTTTGAGTAAGGTGAAAATGGAATAAGGTCCATTGCATTTAGCAGTATGAAAGCCAGTACTGAGACCTCAGGGCAGCAAAATAGGGACAGAGAGAAAGCACACTGGACTGAATTCAGGAGTGGACGGTGTACCACCGAGTAACATCCTTAGTCCTCACAATTTAAAAAAATTTGTAACAGAGTCCTGCTAAATTGCCCAGGTTGGACAATCTTCCTCTTCCAGCCTCCAGTGCAGCTTGGATGACAGGTTTTGACCTCTCTCTTTAGTAAATATAAAGTAGAAAGGTTAGGCAATGGCTAGCAGGAGTTGCAGAGGTAAAAATGAGTTTATAAAATGGAAATACATTGTCATTTTGGAAGTCAATTTTGGAAGGCCTCGACTGAAGGATGGTTTAAATACTGAATAGAGGGAATAAGTATAGCAGAAACTGACAAAGCCCAGGATCCTGATTTTTTGTAAATAAAGTTTTATTGAAATACATCTACACACATTCATTTAAGTACAAGTAGGATTGCCTTTGCACTACAGCCGCACAGTTAGTGTCAAGAGGGACAATATGGCTAGTAAAGTCTGATTATTCTCTGGTTTTTTAAAGAGAAAATATTCCAAATCCTGATTTCTAGGCTAGGATTTCATAAAACCCTACAGGAATTTGAAGGTAACATAAGCTAGAAAAAAGGAAAAAAAATAGTTTGTTGTAATAGAAAAATAAAGGAGAAATAATCTGTATAGCTGAAGATCAATTTGTGGTAGTTTGTTGTTCAAAATATGAAAAATGTTCACTACTGGACTCTTTCAAAAGACCATCCCCAAACCCTGCTGATCAAACAAAGCTTATAAATTAGACTCTTTGGAGTAAGGCAAAACAAAGACCTGACAGTTTTATTGTGTTTCAAAATGGAGAAATCAGGGGAAGATATTTATAGTGCTGAGAGCCTGGGCTGGGAGGTTTTAAGGTGAGTCCTTCAAGGTGTGGAATTAGCTGTAATTGGATAGTCTTCTGGGATATTAACTAATAAAAAGAAAATATATACAGTAATTATGCAAGTCTATTAGTATTAATGTGTAAATAGTTATTAATTATGATGTTTATAAGTTAAGGTCAGTGTGATATTCATTTTCTCTTAAGCTTTGGTAGGTGGGTATTACACTAAAAATTTCTACACTTTGGAGAAAGGATATAGATAATGGTATAACAATGTTCTCTGTGATGATTTGAGTTTTCAGAGTTCTCTATCCACACTTTTTATTGTTGGTCTAACTCAGGACTTCTTAGCTTCAAAACAATTTATATTTTGAGCCAGGCAATTCTTCCTCTGTGGGGCTGTGCTGTGCATTGTAGGCTGCAGAGCAACATCCCTGGCATCTCCCGACTAGATTCCGGCAGCACCCCAATTTCTCTTGGAGCTGTAATGCCCAAGCAATGCCTCCAGACTGCCAAATGTTCCTGCAAAACCACCCCTGGTGAGAATCACTGGTTTAGCTTACATGAGGTTTCCCTCATTCTAAACTAGTTTTATTACTGTGGGTTTTATGGCAATATAAATGTTTGGTTCAAAGTATTTTTAGCTGATAATTTTGAGTAGCTAGTTATGGAGATATATACATGAGATTTTACTTAAAACTTTTTTTTTTGTTTTTTTTTTGAGAAAAATTTTTGCTATGTAGCTTAGGCTGGCCTCAACTTATGATCCTTCTTCATCAGCCTCCCAAGTGCTAAAATTGTAGGTATGCACCACCATACTCAGCTACACATGGGATTTTAAAAATCAAAAAAATCATACAGATGCTTGTTGCCAAATCCTCTCACATTTCCCTGTGTACTAAAATGTCACTATCTTTTCCTTAAGATATTGGGAGGACATTCCTCAAGAATTGGAGAGCCACAATCCTATACTGAGTAATGTTTTTCTCCAAAAGGTATTTGTACATTCTCTAATTCTTGAGTTTGTTAATACATGAGAATGTTTACTTGTTGTCTTTAAAACAAATAATAAATTAAAAAAAAAAAAGAATTGGAGAGCCAATTTCTTAATTAAACATTTCAGCTCATTCACCTAACCTATTCACCTAACCTAGCCCCCCTTCTCTGAGCAGGGACACTTTCCCCCAAGTCTTCTTGTCATTCAGTGTGAAGATACACTGACTTTTTCCAAGCTTACAAACTCATAAATATAAAACAAACAAAAAAACTATATGACGTTTTAGAAGCAAATTCTGAAAATTCCAAGAAGGCAATTGAAAATTCGTCTCCAAAAGACAGGTAAGAAAAATAAAAAAACAAAAAAATGAAACCCCCAAAACAAACAAACAAAAAAACCCTACAACTTCCCAGACCTCCGTGACTCAACAGAAGCAATTTTCTTCCATTCGCCCTTTGCTCTTTTCAGTCCACCCATCCTCAGGAATTTAGCCTCCAGGCATGGCAGCATGTGCCTATAATCCCGGCTCTGGGAGGCTGAAGCAGGGTCACAAATGCAAGCCCAATCTGAGTGACATAATGACTTGGAGAGACCCTGTCTCAAAATGAAAAAACAAACAAACAAACAAAAACTGGGGATGTAGCTCTGTGGCTCCATGGTAAGGCCCTGGATTCAATCCACACCACAAAACAAACCAAATCAAAACGAAACAAAAACCCATTTAGTTTCCATAGGGTACCAGAGTATAGCTATGGAAAGAAAGGTAAATACCATGCTTCTTTCCCTCGGCATAGAAATTGGCTTGTATTTTTGGGAATATAAATAAAATTGGACCACTGCCCTACTAAGTGTGCTTATCACAGTAAGGAAGCCTAGGTAACAGGATCCAGGAACTAGCTTTCTGTGTGTGTTAGGAAAACATCGTGCCATTTTACTGTGTCTGTCCCATCCCCTCCCCAGCTGGGTGCTGGGATCTTGCTTTTTGATATGATAACCAGATTTAATTCCTTACTGTAATTTCTTTAGATACGTAACAGCTATGTAACTTCAGGAAAATTAGATCAGTCGCTGAGTATCAGTTTCTACACTTGAATAATAAGATTAACCAACATGTACAAGTTGTTAAAAAATAATAAGGAAAGGAAAGTAAAATAAACCTTTTACAGAAAAGTACCTCCATAAATATTTTTGGTTCTCAGCATTATATACTTCTCCTGAGCAAAGGTATAAGATAAGGCATTTTTCAGTGGATTAGCAAATAAAGAAAGAACAAATACAAGACATCATCACAATATTACTTATATATTTCACAGCATTCAACTTCCAAGCTTCTTTTAAATTTAATTCTCCTTGTCAAAAAGAGAAATAGAAAACAATACTTGAAAAAACAATTTTAAAAATTCACATTTTCCATAACACCTCCTTGCTACCCAGATAAAATATCCAGGGAAATTAAGTTATTCTTTTCTAGGTTGAATGATGGGTTGAATTGGTAACAGAATGTCTCCACTCAACACGGGCACCATGAACTGCACTGAAATTATCTTGCTTTCATTCCTGATTACACTTAATTCTACAAATGCTTTCAGAAGTAGTTCTAGAGCCTTAATCCTAGATCTAAGGACCCCAGACTGTATGTGTTCTTTTTTCTAATCTATGATGCATATGCATTTGTTGTTCTAATTAGTTATGGTTCTTTTGGTTATTATCATTCATAATTCAGCTTAAATGCAATCTCATCCACTAATGAGGTGTTGAAAGCCACATTAATGCAAAGGCTCTGCGCATGATACTGGGATCCAACTCACAGAAGCCATTTATTGGATGACTTTTATACAAACTCTTTTTACCGTGTCTTGTGCTTAACTCTCTGGTCTCTTGTGATCTTCGATCTCCCATGAAGAAGAATAAGGGCTAACACTGACATTTCAGGAAGGAACACAAGGGGGACAGATAGTAAGAGAGTCTGAATTCATGTCTCCATGTGGAATACAAAGAGAAAACAGAGGCTTTAGAGCTCCTTGGAAGCTGAGATGAGAGAAATTATAAATGAGGGATCTCTCTGTCACATTGTAGAATGATATGTGACCATACTCATAGTCTAAGAAAACTCCAACTTTTCGCATTTCCTTTTGCAAGCAGACCTTTTCTAAAGGGGGAAAGACCCAGAAGGTAGGATCGGTTCCCATCATGGATCCTATGAGTAAGAATTTATCTGGAGAATCTTCGGGCACGTTGTCCTCATCTGTGGGGTCTCTGTACACACCCAGCTGCCACTGTGCTGCCTTGTCCACAGCCACCTCCCAATAGTGCTTTCCGGAGCTGAAGCTTTCCACGCCCAACACAGAAGCGCCGAAGTCAAAGCTCCGTGGGTTTCCAGGCACATCCTGCTGGGTATTTCCAAATCTCACAGTTCTCAGGTCTTCAGAAAAGGCCAGGCAAGAATGAGCTGTTTCAGGATCCAAAGTTATATGTCCTGCAAATGGAGAGAAATTTTAATCGCACAAGCATCCATCTAAGCCAATGCCAAAGAGATGAACTTTTTATGTGCAGGTGATTCCCAATGAGCAGGAATAAGTTTCAGGCAGATATAGGGAATCTAGGAGGATCCAGGCAAAGGAGCCTCTAAGCTTTATCTATTTCAATAAGTGGACAGTATGGAAAAAAGAAGTCAATAAGATGATGGAAAGGGACACAATCGAAGGATTTGTGAGGGAAAAATACAGAACAAAGAATAGCAGACTAAGGAGAGCTTTAGAAGCACCTTCCCCCAGAGGCTGTAAAATTGTCCTGGTACCAGTCCTACCCAGGTGCTTACTGGGATCCACCTCTAGTCCCCTAAAGATTTTTTTCCAGTCCTGGAACAGCCAGAAGTACTGATGTCGACTAAAAGAACAGTTGATTCATGGCTGTTCCCTGCGACTTAATCACTCTACTCATCTTAAACATCTCCTGTGTGATATAAATCCCTAAAACTGCTGACAGCAAGTACTTGATACTAAGTAAATCAAAGGAGAACATATTAGCAGAGGCTAGAAAACCTATGAGAATTCTCCATAAAATCAGAGAACACGAAGTAAGCTCACTGTAATTCCTCACACTTGAAGGAAACTGCTACTTGCCCTTTTCATATCTTAGACTAGTCCTTCTCTCTCTGCTCAATCCCCAAATTTGTGATTGCTTTCAGAGCTTGGTCCTGGAAGCTTCTTTCCTTTTACTATTCTTATTTTCTCCTGCAGGTGACCTCAGCCTCAGTTTTAAACATCTTCTGTATGTTCATGACTCACTCCACAGCAAACTCCCAATTACTAGTTGGGCGTAACATGGGAATGTCAACCATAATACATTCAAAATGGAACCCGAACCCCATTCGCTCCACTCCTACTTCTCAGTTAATAGTACCCTTGTTGCTTTAGTTGATTAAGCTATAAATCTGGAACCGTCCTGTATTTCTTCCTTCCTCTAACATCTAATCCAGCAGCAAGTTCTTTAACTTCTGTTACTTAACTTCAGTTAAGTTAAATAAGCTCAAATCCTTGGACTGGCAGCCCAATTCGCATTATTAGAGCTGTTCCCAAAGCCACATGCCTTGAACTTTAAAGTGCAAGTCAGCCCAGACTCTTAGTATTTCCAGGAGACTAGCAGAAACCATGCAAACTTTCTCTGGAAAAATATACGGCTTTATTCCTGGCAACACAGAATTTCTAAAAATAATACCTGAGAAACAAAGATCAACTTAGTGTCAAAAGTTAAAGGACATACACTCACAAAATAGAAAACTACTACTGACCAAGACTGGCAGAAATCAATCTGTAAGGAACTTTAAATACTGGAATTACTAGGCACAGAATTTAAAATAACTTTGCTTGCTATGCTGGAAGAAAAACAAAATACTAAAAAATGTATATAAGATATAGGGGCAGAGGGCATAGCTCCATGGTAGAGTGAATGCTTAGCAAAAAATGTATACAGATTATAAAAACTAATAAGCAAGCCTAAACACACTTAACAAAGAACCAAATAGATCACCCAGGTATCAAAAGCAAAATGAATTAATTTTAATGTGCTAGTAGATGATTATAAAACAAGTAGCTATAGAGTGATTGTCACTCATGAATCTAAATGTAAAAATTTTAACAAAATGTTAGCACATTAAACACACCAATATATAAAATGGACAAAACATCATTACCAAGTGTTCCTAAGAATGTAAGACTATTTTGATGTATGAAAATCAACCAACACAATCTACCTTATTAACAGTTTCAGAAGAAAAAACAATAAGAGATACAGAAAAGGTGCTTGGTAAATTACGATCATTCATGATAAAAATTTTCATCAAATTAAGAATAAAGACATTCTTTAGTTGAACAGCAACTATAAACATTATACAATAACATCAAATTTTAGGGTGAAAGACTTAGTGCTTGCTTTTGTTCTATGATCAAGGTTAAGGCAAGTATCCGTTCTCACTACTCCTGTCCAACAGAGTGCAGGTCTGAAATAAGTACAACAAGGCATTGGGAAGGAAAAAATAAAATTGTCCATATTTGTATGAGGTGTGATGAAAACTATGGTGAAAGTTTAAATTTAAAAAAGTTATTACAGGGCTGGTGAGATGGCTCAGCGGCGTACGTGCCTGCCTGGCAAGCGCGAGGGCCCGAGTCTGACTCCCAGAACCCACATACGAAAAAAGGGCCGGTGATATCGCTCAGCAGCATGGGCGCCTGCTGGTGTGCAAGGTCCCAAGGTTGACCCCTGGTACCCACAAAAAAAAAAAAAAAAAAAAAATCTTATTACAGTAAGACTCATTGCCATTAATTCCCTTCAAAATACTCACCCTTGTTATGCACACACTTATTACATCATTTTTGCCCTTTCTTTCTTTTTGTTTTCTGTTTTTTTAAGACAGGGTCTTGCTATGTAGTCCAGGTTGTCCTTGAACTTACTACGTAGCCCAGGGTGGCCTCGAACTTGTGGTGATCCTCCTGCCTCAGCCTCCCCAGTGCTGGGATTACAGGCATGCACACCATGCTGGGCTCTTGCTACTTTCTGAAGCAGTTCTGGAAATTTTTTTGTGTGTCTTTAGTTGTGCTGTTGTGGCTGCACTGATATTCTGAATTCATTCAAAACGTTTATCTTTCGTGGTCATTTTGGCTTTAGGGAAAAACCAGAAGTCACATGGTGCCACATCTGATGAATAAGTTAGATGAGGACACATGGTGATGTTTTTAGGAGCCTGTCTTTCTGTTGAATGGCATTTGGCAGGAGCATTCATCATGTTTTTGATCATACCTCTTAAAGACGCTCATGAAAGAGGACTTGCAGAACTGCTTCAAAAGCGGTAAGAATGATAGGATATGTGTGTTTGAAGTTTGAAGGAGCACTTTGAGGGGGAATTGCTGGTAATGTGTCTGTTACAGTAATAATTTTTTTTGAGACAGGGTCTTGCTATGTAGTTAAGGCTGGCCTTGAACTCACTGTGCAGCACAGGCTGGCCTCAAACTTGTGGCAATCCTCCTGCCTCAGCCTCCAGAGTGCAGGGCTTATAGGCATGTGCCATCACACCTGGCTGTAATAATGTTTTTTTATTTAAACACACACCATAATTTTTGATCAGCACCTTATAGAGTAGATGACTGTTCTAGAAAAAAATACCATGGAATCTACATACATTTAAAAAATTCCCTGGCTCTAATGAACAAGTTTAGCATAATTATAAGATACAAATGGTGATATAATTTCTATTATTTCTGTAATAAACTAGAAATAGATAAAATTCAAATCCCAAATTGGTACTTAGAAATACTATTTATCATAGCACTGAAAACATAAAATACATAGGAATCAATTTCATAAAAATACATATAATTCTTACACATTAATATTGCTTATATCGTCATAATGTTAATTCTGCCCAAATTCACCTACAGTTTAAACATAATACTACTCAATTCCAGCAGTATTATTTTGAAGTCAACAAGTTGATTGTAAAAGTCATGTGGAAATGCGAAGACTCTAGCGTAGACAAACTGTTTAGAAAAAGAGTTAATTTGAGCGGGGTGCGGTGGCATATGCCTGTAACCCCAGCACTTGAGAGGCTGAGGCAGGAGGATCACAAGTTTGAGCCTGGGCTACATAGCAAGGTCCAGGCCAGTCTGGACAACAATAGTAAGATGTTGTTTCAAAAAAACCACATAATTTATTAATTAGGAGAACTCACCGTGCCTGCTTTCAAGACTTCCTATGGAGTTATCCATCTAGTCAGTACAGTATTGGCAAAAAGACACAATGATCAACAGACCTATTAGAATCCACGACAGGCCTGGTGATATACACCTTTTCAACAGAAGTGCCAAATACAGTGTTTTCAACAAATGATACTGAAACATCACCTCCAGTTGGCACTGAATTAGATATCCATGCACAAAATAATAACAAAAAGACAGGAGAAAGAGAGTATTTGTACCATTTCTTGAAATATATATAAAATTTATTCCAATAGATCATAGACCTAAATGTAAAATATAAAACTATAAAATTTCTAGAAGAAAATCTTAGTTGGGGCAGGCAAAGACTTATTTACTAAAGCACAAAAAACCCAAAACTATAAAAGAAAAAAAAATGTGAAAAATTGAACTTCATCTAAGTTTCTGTTCTTCAAAAGATATTGTTGGAAAAATGGTAATATAAATCTATGAGAAAATACTTGCAAATCACATATCTGAAAAACTGATAAGCAGAATATATGAAAAAAATCTCAAAACTCAGTAAGAAAACATGACACTCAATTTTAGAAATAAAGATTTGTAAATATATGTCACCAAAATAGAGGTATTGAGGGTAAACATATGAAAATATATCCACTCATTAGTCACCCCAGAAATGCAAATTAAAATAAAAATGAGATACCACTGCCTATCTATAGGTTAGCTCTAATAAAACAAATTGATGGTACCAAATGCTGCTGAGGTTGCAGAGTAACTGAATCGCTCAGGTATTACTGATAGGCATGAAAAGTGGCAAAGGTAGTTTGGAAAACAAGTGTGGCAATCCCACTCCTAGAGAGTCAGTCAAGAATTACCAAGTCATGTTTATGTAAATATTTGTATGCAAAAGTTAACAGCACACACCTGGACACATTCCAAATGTCCATGGAACTGCAAAAGAATAAATAAGTTATGGCATGTTTGTAAAATGGAATACTACCAGCAATAAAAAGGGACAAACTGCTGATACACACAGTAACTTGGATGTATCCCACTTGAATTATGCTAAGTGAATAGAAGCCAGACTCCAAAGGCCACATACTATTTCTAAGATATTCCACGACTCCTCTGATGGGACACTGTGGAAAAGCAAAACTATAGGGAGAGGAAAAATCAATCCTTGTTTGTACATGGTGCAGTATTACCCCTGAAGTTTTAAATGTGCAAGTAGTAGAATATGCCTGAAATTATGTTTGAGGGTTGGGAAGATAGTAAAGAATTTACATAAGAAATTGATACATTTTCTTGATACAGTTACCTCATGAGTACAGCACATTATGCTTGCTAATCTTTAAACTACTAGAATTTATTTTCATTTATGGGGCTTGGTAACATTTTTTTTTTGTTGTTTTTTTGAGACAGGGTCTCGCTACCTAGTGCAGGCCTGCCTCGGACTTACGGTGATCCCCTCCTTCAGCCTCCTTAGTGCCAGGACTGCAGGCGTGCGCCGCACATCCAGCAATGACTTAACTGTTATCGCGTACTCAAGGACGTATGTCAACTTACTTTGGTGCACCGTTAGCATTTTGCTCATTCTTTTTATTTGACATGAACTCAGGTCTGTGACATGAGCAGGCACGAGGGACTGAAGAAGTAGAGACTCACTTCTATTAAAAAAAGGAAAAAAGACAATCTCAGCTGCCTGCACAGGGCCCAGGCCCCTCCATGGAGAGGACAACCTCTACGCTCTGCTGGGAGACAGATCCGCCCCATCCCTTCCAACCTCGCTCACCTCCGTGTGCTAACGCATCAGACCGAGCTTCTGACCCAACTGTGTCCAAAAGGAAAACTTACCTTTCCAAACAGTGTCTTGCATTCTAGGAAGAAAAAACAAAAACAAAAACAACACATGGTTATTTCTGGGTATTTAACCCACATATTTTGTAAGCTGGGCACATGGAAATATCCTCTCTTGTCACAATGAACTTGATTTCCATATAACTTCTTCAGTCTCACAGAACTCATTCTGAGAAATCAAAAAAAATTTTTTTTTTTTTTTTTTTTTTGGTGGGTACCGGGGGGTCGACCTCAGGACCTCGCGCGCCAACAGGCACCCGTGCCGCTGAGCAATATCACCGGCCCCTTTTTCGTATGTGGGATCCGGGAGTCGAACTCGGGCCGTTGCGCTTGCAAGGCAGGTGCTTATGCCGCTGAGCCATCTCACCGGCCCTGAGAAATCAAATTTTAACATGGAGTAAGAAAAAGGCTTGAAATAATTTTGTTGTATCCCTAAGGGAAACATTGCTTAAAATGGGGCTCATTTATTTGCTTTCCATACTGAGAGTGGCAAGACTTGAGCAAACGAAGGAGCCCCTGGGTCAGGAGGGAGCCGGAGCCAGGTCAGGAACGGAGTGAAATGGGCCACACCCCCTGCACTGCCTACAACTAAACCTGGCCTAGAATTGAACTCTTCCTTACGGGTTTGCCTACAGAGACTTTTCAATAATTGTTTTATTCATTTAAGACATGCAAACTTATTTATTTTTAATTTTTACCTATTATGAACCTTCACTTCTAATTAATTTTTAAGTGTAACTATTCATCATATTTTATGATAACTTTATTGATCAACTGTTTACAGTAATTTGTGTCAAGTAAAAGCATGCTATATGTCCTCATCCGCCTCATTCACCGAATCTGGCACTGTGTGACTTCTGGCTCTTCAAAATCAAAATGACCATGAAAGGTGAACATTTTAAATTGATTCAGGTATGGAGTCACCCTTAACAGCACAACTACAGACACAAAAAAGGACTTCCAGAAGCGCTGCAGGAAGTGACAAGAACAATGGCATATGTGTTTTAAACAAGGGGACTAAGAGCAATGTGGTTTTTACTGTAAGAAAAGTTTTTCAACATTTAAAGATTCCCAATATTTTGATAACACCTTATAGAAGCCAATATTACTAATGTACCAAGATGTAAAAATCCTCAATAAAATGCTAGCAAACAATTCAATAGAACATTAAAAGGATCACACACCGTGACTCAGTAAGAATTATTCCAGGGATGCAAAGATGTTCATCATATGCAAATCAAACCATGTGGTACATCACATTAACAGAAAAAAGGATAACAATCATATGATCAAGTCAATAGATACAGAAAAAGCATCTGACAAAATTCAGCATATTTTCATGATAAAAACTCTCAAGAAGCTATACAGTGAAGTAAATGCCCTCAATATAAATGCGATATATGAAAAGCTCAGTTAATATTATTACTTAATTGGAAAAAGCCGAAACTTTTTATTTGTAATCAAGAACAAAGCAAGGATATCTACTGTCCCCACTTTTATTCACCGCAGTATTAGAAATCTTAGCCTGTGCAATTAGGCTAAATAAATAAAATTATGTAAATAAAACCAAAAACCCACGCAAATCAAAAAGAAGTAAAATAACATCTTTGCAGATGACATATATCTATATCTATATATATATATATCCCCAAAGACCTCACAAAAAAGTTAGAACTAACAATGGGACTGATTGACTCAAGAGGATTTAGCACAACTTTTGACCAAATATAGATCATACCTAAAGGTACTGTGATTATTAATAAAGCAATGGAAGTTATATCAAGAAATCAAATGGAAGCCCCTGATGTGCAGACATAATCCCAAAATGAAACATTTCATGCAAGAGATCAGCTGAAGATCTGAACTCACAAAGAAAAAATGAAAATCTGAAGAATAAAATGAGAGAAAAAATTGTAACTGCCTCTGAGAAATATGTGACCCACTCCGAAGTAGTGGGTTGAAATCTTTTCTTCCTTTTTAAAAAAGCTCTAGCGAATAGTTCTGTGAACATTACCTATATTCAATTTGCTTTTTGCTCTGTGACTCTAATATTAAGAATAGTAAAACATATCTTTGTTTGATAATTTGCTACCTTCTTATTTTCATGCTTTTTCTCTGTATATGTCAATATAAGAATTTTTCCATTGACCTGTTTTCCAGTTAACTACAATTGCTGGGAGTGGTGGCACACATCTGTAATCTCAGCACTCGGGAGGCTGAGGCAGGAGGATCACTGTCAAGTTTGAGGCCAGCTTGGGCTACAAAGTGAATTCAGGGCAGCCTGAACTGCATAGAGAAACCCTATCTCAAAAAGACAAAAACAAAAAAAAAAAAAAGGAAAAAACAAAACCAAACAACAACAACAAAAAAACCAAAACCAATTAACTACAACTAAGTCATTCTGTAATCTGATCTGTACGGTATACTGTTCAATCCACCTAGGGTTCTTATTACATATGATAAGTTTTAGTTCTACAAATCCGTTTGATAAATTTACTGAGGACAGTCTACATTCTTTCTTATATTTTGTACATTTTTTCCATTTTAGAATGTATCAGTGCTAATAATAATTGTCTTATGTACTCTTGTTCTACTGCCTGAGTCATCTTGATACTACTTATAGTTTCTCATTCAGTTTTCTTCTTTTTTAGTCTCTAATGAAAGGTCATTTTCCCCTCTTAAGATACATGGAAATATTTCATTGTATACAGGTGACTGCATATAAAATAACCCATAGAATCTCCAGAGATACCTACTGGGGATTCTCCCTTTTCCTCTGTTAGAAAGATAAGCAAAAAGCTGATTATCTAAGTCAATCACGGGTTGACCTAAATCAGAGATGTTTTATCAACTTTAGACTACTCCTTTACTTACACTGTTCAAGTGTAGGACTGTTACACCATGACTTGGAGTCTATGTGACTTTACACCCTCTCCGGCGTGAAAGGTTAGAGCAGCTAATCTCTATTAATTGGAGATTCATAGCCTAAGATCTCCTGCCATAAACGACATACAAATTCAAAACCAGGTTTAATAGAGAAACAGCACATGTGCATAGACAAAGCCCATTTTTATTTTGTCTTTTGCCTAAAATACAGTATGATTTTTAAAAACTGTAGCTTAGAAATTTCAGACTAACTCACCAGTACCCCACAAAACCTTCAAATTCAGCAGAAGTACTGAAAGAAAGGGACCAGCATGATGGAGTAGGACTCCCTAGTGTTAATTCCCCACAGAAATGGCATTTTGAGCAACACACGACCATACCTTCACATGAACTAAAGAAACCAGAAAGAGGCTGTGGAGCCCCCTCGGATAGCACAGATGAGTGGAAACATGGTTGGATGGTGCAGAGAATGGTTCTCTCAACCACAATACTCATCCCCGCAAGCCACCTGTCACACCAAGTGCAGAAAATCTCACTATTCGCACAATTTCTCCACTACGAAGAGTGAGCAGAGGTGGACATTTGGCATCTCTCAAGTCTTTTGCAGGAGATTTTAACAGAAAGATTGAAATAAAAAACAAAATCTAACAGTGACCCTGGAGGTGAAAAATATGAACAAAATGAAACACGCAGTAGAAAGTATCAACAACAGAATTAATCAAACAAGAGAAATGATCAGTGAGTTCAAAAACACTCAACAATACAGGTAGAAAAGAAAAAATGAAAGAATGAGAATGAACCAGAAATATGAGACTGATGGGATGTCATGAGAAGAAACCCATGTCTTTTGTGTCAAAGAGGGACTAGAGAACTACAGAGGAACAGAAAGGTTATTCAAAGAAATGATAACTGAAAACTTTTCAAATGTTGAGGAAAAATTTTTAAATCCAGGTATGAGAAAGTCAAAGGTCACCCATAAAATCCAGCCCACATAAGAAAATTCCATGACATATTATAATCAAATTCTCATAGCTCAGAGAAAAAGAGAATGCTGAAAGCAGTAAGAAAAAAAGAATCAAATAGAACAAATGTGTTTCATTATGCCTGGAAGAGGACTTCTCAACAGAAATCCTACAGTGAGGAGAGAGTGGGATGAAATATTCAATGTGCTAAAGGAAAAACTGCCAACTGTATCCAGCAAAAATACTGTATTCAAAAAATCAAAACATCAAAACATTTTCAGAAACACAAAAACTGAAGAAATTCATTGTTGCAGATGACATGATCCATTACACAAGACACACACACACACACACACAAGAACTCACGCAAAGACTCCTCGAATAAATACATTCAGCAATGTATCAGTATACAAAATTAACAGACAAAATCAATAATGTCCCTGTACACCAGTGATAAATTCACTGAGAATGAAATTAGGAAAACAGAAGCATTGACAATAGCATAAAAAAAAATTAAACTTTAGAAGTTAACCTAACCATGGAACTGAAAGACCTCTACAACAAAAACTAGAGTACTCTGAGAAAGACTGAAGACATAAGAAAATGAAAAGATATCCCCTGTTCCTAGATGGACAGAACAAATCTTGTCAAAATGGCCATACTTCCAAAACTGGTAAAATAGATTTAATGCAATCCCAGTGAAATTACCAAAGGCATTCCTCACAGAACTAGCTAGAGAAAACAACCCTAAAATTCATACGGAACAAGAAGAAACCCAGAATAGCAAAAGCAATGCTGGGCAACAAGAGCAAAGCAGGCATTAATCACAATCCTGATTTCAAGTTATCTTGCAAAACTAGAGATAAAACAGCATGGTACTGACTCAAAAACAGATATGGATCAGTGGAACAGAATGGAGGATACAGACGCAATCCCAGGTCTATTCAGCCATCTGATCTTTGACACAGGGACCAAAACCTTACGCTGGAGGAAAGATAGCCTCTTTAACAAATGGTGCTATGAAAACTGGCTATCCACATGCAGAAGATTGTATCTAGCCCAGTATCTCTCACCATGACTAAACTGAAATCAAAATGGATCAAAGACCTAAATGTTAAAACAGAAACACTTGGGCCGGTGAGATGGCTCAGCGGCGTAAGCGCCTGCCTTGCAAGCGCGAGGGCCCGAGTTCGACTCCCGGAACCCACATACGAAAAAGGGGCCAGTGATATCGCTCAGTGGCACGGGTGCCTGTTGGCGCGCGAGGTCCTGAGGTCGTCCCCCTGGTACCCACAAAAAAAAAAAAAAAAAACAGAAACACTTAATCTGCTGCAAGATAAAGTACCCCTTGAAACAGGAGTGGACCAGGACTTTCTGAATAGAGCCTCAGTTGTACAAGAAACAGTACCAAGAATCAACAAATGGGATCATATCAAATTAAAAAAATTCTGCACAGCAAAGGAAACAACAGGGAAGAGACAACCCTCAGAATGGGGAAAAAATTTTTGCCAGCTATTCCACATCTAGAACATGTAAAGAATTAAGAAAAAACAAACAAAGCACAACAAAACAAAACAAAAATCAGACCTGGGGCCCGGTGAGATGGCTCAGTGGCATAAGCGCCTTCCCGGCAAGCGCAAGGTCCTGAGTTCGACTCCCAGTACCCACATACAAAAAAAGGGCCAGTGATATCGCTCAGCAGCACAGGCGCCTGCTGGTGTGCGAGGTCCTGAGTTCGACCCCCAGTACCATAAAAAAAAAAAATCAGACCTGGCAAAATAAAAGATCAAATAAATAAATGGGTAATTGAAATGAATAGAAACTTTTCAGAAGTACAAATGGCCAGTAAATACATAAAAACGTTCAACATTTTTAGCATTCAAGAATTACAAATTAAAACAAAACTGAGATTCCACCTTACTCCAGAAAGAATTCCTATCATTAAGAAATCAAAAAATAATAAACACTAGCACAGCTGCAGGGAAAAAGGACCCCATCTACATTGTTGTGGGAATGTAAGCTAGTAACCACTATAGAGATCATTATGGAGATTCCTCAACAAACTAAAACTGGAAATTCCATTTGATTAAGCGATTCCCCTTCTAGATATCTTCCTGAAGGAACTAAAGACATCATCTTACAGTGATATATTCATACCCACATATATAGCACTGCAACTCATAATAGCTAAATCTTAGAAACAGCTTATATGTCCAGCAACAGATGAATGGATAAAGAAAATGTTGTATTTATACACAACAGAGTACTACTCTGCCATAAAGAAGGACAAACTTGAGTCATTTGTAGGAAAACAGATATATCTTGAGACTACAATGTTTAGTGAAATAAATCACACACATAAGCTTAAATATTGCATGGTTTCTCTTATATCAGAAAGCAAAATTATGAACAGTGAAAAAAAAAGATAATAGGATATGTGATGATAGGTCTTTTGAAAAAGGTAGGGGATCAAGAGATGGACAGAAGCAGGAGAGGGAAAAGGAAGGGGGGTAGAAAAAAAGCGTTATGATGTGCTATGTCCATGTACCACCTACCCAGGAGGAATGTAATTACTCTGTGCTACAAACATGTACCCATAAGAAAATGTAAAAATGTATTGTTAAATTTGTTATTTTAAACCTTTATTTTTAATTAATTAAAATTTTAAGAAGTTTAAATTTATTTATACCTGCACGCGTACATACATACACACATATCTACAAAGACTTTTCAAGCGAGTGTACTCACACGGCAAATGTGGACCTGGTAGAGGACTATGCATAGTCTTTAAAGTTAGTATTTCATTTTTTGGAAAATACAATGCATATTAGTGAATAGAATTTTAAGTATATAATACCTAGTGGGTATAGCCTGTTATCACAACATATGAGACAGCGGCTTATATACCACAGAGATAGATTTGTTTCAGTCCGCAGACTGGGAATCTCAAGACTAAGACACTGGCAGATCTGGTATCTGGAGGGGCCCCATCAATAGCTTTTATCCCACTCAAAACATGCATGGTGAGAGGGGCAGGGAGCCTCTCTCAAGCCCCCTTACAGGAGCACTAATCCCTTTCCTGAGAGCTCCACCCAGGCCCCAGTCACCTCCTGAAGGCCCACCTCCTAATACATGGCCCCTGGTGGTTAGATTTTAACATATATATTTTGGGTGCACACAAGCATTCCGACCATAGCAAACACTGCACAAATTAATCTCATTCTTGTTTCCCAAGGATGCCACTGATGACAAGGTATGTGGGTTTTTTCCCAAAGTCTGTGAGTATTAACAAGTACAGATATATATACACATACATGTATACTTATTCTCCAAAAACCAAACAAAAAGCAGTTCTGAACTTTTTTCACTTAATGATATCTTGAAGATACTATTTTAGTGGTTGTAGTGCTGTTGCATTCCTTTTTATGGCTGTAGAAATCCCACTGTACAGATGCATCATACTATCGAAGCACATCTCAAATCAAATTACTCTTGATAATTTTAAGGTGAGTTTTTATTGTGAAGCAGCTATCCACTATACCATGAATTTATAAAAATTCATAATGCTTTTTAAATTTAAGAGTTTTTAACAGATATGTTAAAGCAGAAACATTTTATATAAGGTATCATGATGTTTTAATACATGCATAGAATGTGAAATATTTAAATCAGGGTAAATGTACGTATTTCCTTAAAAATGTATTATCTCTTCTCAGCTGGGTATGATGGCAAATGCCTATAATCCCAGCTGCTCAGGAAGATGAGGAAAGAGAATCACAAATTCAAGTTTGGCCCTGTCTCAAAAGAAAACATTTTTAAAAATTAATTTCCTTATGGTAGAAACATTCAAAATCCTTCCTTGTACCTTTCTGAAATACAGCGTATAGTATATTATTGTCTATACTCACCGCGCTGTGCTACTGCACATCAGAACTTCTTAGTCTTACCTATCTGTGACTTGGTACCCACTGATCAACATCCTCATCCCGCTTCTCCCCTTATTTTTGCCAGCTTTTGGCAATCAACTCTACTCTTACCTTCTGAGACCAACTTTTTCCGATTATCCACATATGAATGAGATACGTGGTTCTCGTCCTCCTGTTCCTCCCTTAGTTCACTTAATATAACGATCCCTAGTTCTATCCAGATTGTCCCAAATGACAGGATTCCATTTTTTTCATAACCGAATAGTACCCCATCAAGAATATGCAACACATTTTACTTATCTTCTCATCAACCGATGCACACAGAGGTGGTTCTGTTTCTTGGCTATTATGCATGGTGCCGCAATAAACATGGAAGTGCAGATGTCTCTTTTACACTGATTATAATTTCCTCTGTAAACACACCCTGCGGTGGGATGTTGGATCACAGGCGAGTTGTTTTTACTTTTTGGAGGAAACTCTATACTGTTTTCATAATGGCTGCACTCATTTACATTACCACTAGCGGTGTGCAGAGTGCTTCTGACAACCACAAAATGGAGGCCACTGGATACTCTAAGTGACCCCTAATGAGAGCTGTCTACTTCTCATTTCTCAAACCCTGTAACGAGGACTTATTCAGAGTCTCACCTGGAGCAAGGCTGCGGCAGGACGCTCACACTTCTCCTCCAGCTCTGCAGTGAGCGCTTGGAGGTTGTAGAGCTGCTCAGAAACCTTGACTTTGCTCTCCTTCAGTTTATTCATGTTCTCTTTCCCCAAAGACTCCAGTCTCTGCAGAAGAATCTCTGTTACCATGGAACTACTAGCACGTTCTCTCTGGTAATTAACCATGTCTTGAAAACCTGTCTCCTGCCGGGCGTTGCGGAGCATGACTATAATCCCAGCACTGGGGAGGCTGAGGCAGCAGGACTGCCACAAATTCAAGGCTGGCCCATGCAATACAGCAAGATCTTGTATCAAAAAACCAAAACCAAACCAAACTAAACAAAACCAAACCAAAATCCCAGTTTCTTGTTTGCAACCCCAGAAACAGACATAATTAGGTAAGGCCATGATGTTCTTTAGTGTCAAGTGAGACACCTTTCAAAAGGTGATTTTTTGGTACCTGAGATGTCTAGTTTAAGGTACATCCATGTAGCCTGTTTACTCTGATTAACAGTGTGCCCCTAAAACACGTCACACACTTCTGCCAGGTATCTTGTTCGTAAAGTTTACTATTCCCTTCATTAAAATAAAATCAATTAATGTTATTATAATTAAGATTAAATTATACCAATAAATAAGAAAAATTAAATAATTAAGTCACTGATACTAGTTTCATTTTTTTGTTTGGTTTTTTGTTTTGTTTTGTTTTGCAATACTAAAGATTGAACCGAGGACCTTTGCACTGAGCTACATCCCCAACCCTTCTTTCTATTCTTTATTTTTGATACAAGAGCTCACTGAGACACTAATTTGCCCAGGCTGGGCTTGGCCTTGCCACCCTCCTGCCTCAGTCTCCCAGGGTGCTGGGATTACAGCTGTGTGCCACCATGCCCATCTATTTTTCATTCTTCCAAAGGTACGCATTGACACATACAGGTTGTACCTAATCTTTCACTATCAACAAAGGCTACAACAATAATAATAATGCCTGCTAATTGATTGTTTAAAATGTACAAGACATTATTTAGGGAGTTTTCTGTAGATTAGGTCGCTCGAAACTAACAACAATGTTATGAAGTAGGGGCCACTGTTTTCTCCATTTTACAACTAAAGAAACTGCGTCAGAGATTAAGCAACACGTCCAAAGCCACTCAGTAAAAAGCAGAATTCAGATAAGAACCCCAGCAATCTGGGTTTAGAGGTTAACCGTGAACTCTGGCGCTATGCGGAAACTCAGTTTTACAGTGCCGCCTTGTCCATGTGTATTGTCATATGGATGTAAGTATATTTGCAGTATAATACAGTAATATAAGCATACAAATAAACTTATAGGTGTAGTCTACATTATCCATGTGTCTCTACAAGTGTGTGGGTGTAAGTTCATAGAAACAGAATTGGTAGGTGAGTATACACACACATTTAATAACTTTGTAGTTGTCACTGGATATCTTATTCTGGAATTGACACAATGTTCACTCTTCTTCCTCTAATTTTCCAAATATTATAAAGACGTTGTGTTCTATATCTCACCTGTAGCATTTCCTGTGACTTTTCCTCTAGCTCTGTGGCAAATCTCATCAGTTGATTCTGATTAGCTTCTCTCAAATTCAAGTCAAATTTACATCCTTGGAGTCTCAGAAAGTTCATCTCATTCTCTTCTTGCAACAGCCGGAAACTTATCCTATATTCAGACTCAATTATCTCTTTAAAATTCCTCTCCTCTTCCTTTCTCAAATAGAAACATAGTAGATTTTAGGTTAACTATGACAGACCACAATTACATATCCTATTTCCATCTCTAACCACAATGTAAGACAAAGGAATAGAAAGTACGGGGGAAAAAATAAAAGGCATAAATCCAAAGGACAAAGAAAATCTGAGTCAAGATTAGCCAAGACATCAACACAGTCTTGCAATTACAAAGTGATGCCAATGAGATCTGCTGACACTTTTGATGGCGGGTGTAGGAAAAATGGATTCAGAATGGAAGACACCACAGCTTCTAGGTATTAGACTAAGTAAGTACCTAGAAGAATGGAGCTACCAAAATATAGGAAGAGAAACAATGGAAAGTCTAGATTCCAGAGGTAGGCAGTATATCACTAACTCAGTTTTGGATATGATGAATTTGAGTAGTCAATTAGACATCCAAGGAGACAGACAGCTAAGTAGAAACTGTATTGAAAGTTTTCTATTTGGCAATCTAGGTGAGAGATATACATTTGGGAATAGCTATCTGAGACATCCTATTTAATCCTATGAGATTCAGTGGAATAAAATTTTAAGAATCTGACCATTGCTCACCACCTCAGCTACTACCAATTCACCATTATCTGGTCCTGATTATCACGAGTTTCTTTTCAGGTCTCCCTACCTCTGCTTTTATTCTCCTAAAATATATTCTCACTTTGGCAGCTAGAGTATTTCCATGCAAGTTAAATCCTGTTGCTTTTCTGTTCAATACCTTCTAGTGATTTCCTTATTTTATTTAAAGTTAACCGTCCAGTATTATTAGGCCTTTTACCTTCTGACCTCATCATCTGCAGCCTCCACCTCCTTCTCGCAGCCTCAGCCAGTACACAACAGTGTCTATGACCTTGTACTTCTGCTCATTCCTTCTGCCTAGAAGACTCCTAGGGGGTTTAATCCTTTACCTCCTTCTAGGAATTACGAGTAAAATATTACGCACGTGGCTTGTGATTATGTCCACATGTAAGTCTCATAAAAACAAACTGGTTTTTAATGCCAAAATACCCAGAACCTTGCACGCTCCCTGGTACAGAGTACGGCTTCATTGTCAAATACACGGTGTTTGGGGCTGAATAAATGGGGATCAACTGAGAAACTGTTACACATCTAGGTAACTATTCTCCCTCACTGCCTGCAAATGGACATGTGCATTCTCAAAATTGAGAGGAAAGCCCCCGAATCTGGAATGCCTGGAACAGAATGGGGTCCAGTACGCAGACACAGTTTGAAATTAGAAATGAGAAGCGCACAACAGATGGGGAGCCCTCAATTTGAATAGCAGGTCTTAAATTGCCCTCTAGGGTTTCACAATTTATATGGCCACCAAAAACACCTGAGATGCTCATTTTCCTATGTCACTCTTATAAATGGTGGTATTAAATCTTTTTGATCTTTGCCCAAGACTTGCGAATACCATATTACTATTTAATATAATTTCTACTTGCTTTTGCTATGAGCAAAATTCAGAATCTTTTTGTATGTTCAGAAACAAAACAAAACAAAACAAAACCAAAAAGAAAGAGAAACCAGAAAAATAAAAAAGAGAAAAAGGGGTATTTGTACTTTCTTTTCTCCAAATTTAAGTCTTTGATCATTTTTCTATTGAATTTCCAGTTTATTTCTAATGGCCTTTTTTTTTGGAGTTTTTGAGGCAGGGTCTCATTATGTAGTTTGGGCTGGCCATGAACTCACTATGTAGCCAAGGCTGGCCTCGAACTCATGGTGATCCTCCTGCTTCAGCCTCCCGGGAGCTGGGATTATAGGTGTGCGCCACCACACCCGGGACTCTAACAGACTTTTAAGAGCTCTTTAGCATATTAGCACTTCACACCCCATGGGTTTCAAATATTGTTTTCTGCTTTGTCATTTTCTGCTTTTGCCTTTTAACTTTGTTCACGAGATATTATTTCTTATCCAACATTATTGATAATTTCCTCCAAGAATCAAGATAAGCACTGACCTGAATCATTATCATTCTTTCTTGCTCATCAGCCAATATACTTTCAGCGACTTCAACTTTCTCCCTCAATGGCTTCAATATTTCTTGGAATAACTTCTGTAGAGAAATACGTGATAGAATTCCAGGAAGGTTAGAATAATGGATTCCCGTCTTTAGACAACTAAAGGGTTAGAGTGATGACTATAGGTTTTCTTAGCTTTGAAATTTTGACTAAATATGGTATTTCTCTGGTATTTCTCTATAAGCATTAAGTAAGGGGAGGGTCTCAGAGGATCAGAATATCTGTCCAATCATCAAAAAGGAGCTGGCCCCAGTGCTTTGAGACGGCGTAAGCTTACCCTGTATTTCTCAGCAGCCACCTGTATACCATGTACCACGTGACACTCGTGTTCCTGGGACAGGAGGCACTTGCTGCACAGTGTGACCTGGTCGTCGTCACAGAACAGCTCCAGCGGTTCCAGGTGTGCTGTGCAGTAGGCATCTTCTGTCGTGCTGTGTTGTAACTGGAGCCTGAGCCTTTTAGACATCCTGGCTGGAGTCAATAGTCGAAGAGTGGACTGCTTGTGCCAGGTATGGAATACCTTCCCGTGCTCTGAACAGGAAAAGATGGACAGGCTTCCTCCTTGTTCTGGAGCAGGTACACTTGGTGACCTCAGGGTCTACGGTGAAGCACTAGAGACGCGAGGATAGTCCGTGCAGACAGAGCAGGTCAGCATACCCTGGACTCCTCAAATCCAACAAAGCTTTGGCAGTCACTGCTTGAGGAAAAAGATAGCAAAGATGTTAATATTCCCAATCTCTCTTATAACAATCTTAAGCAATAGGCTGAAAATTGTTATGAACAACAGCAGAGTACAGCATCTCTCTATAAGTCACTTAGGAAAAACTACAAAATGTTCAGTAGAAAACATAAGTATAATTCCCCCTGAAGGAACACTGGAACTAGGGGAGGCAAAGCCACACATTCATGGTACAAACTGTGCACATAATCAAGGCAGTGTTCACTCTCCCAGTACTTAGCAAGATCAAAAAGTGAAGGACTGTTTGAGAGCTTCTTAAATGGAAGGTATCTATATGCCAAACATAAGAAGACACTTATTTTCAAGGTGGTGTATGTACACATGAGCCTGAGAGTCGGGTATCTCCTTAAATTCTACACCCAAGATGTTTAGCTTGCATGACCCTAGAACTGATCATCGAAGAAATCATAAAATAAAACAAAAGCAACTTTGTAAAAAATGTGAGACACTGTACTTTCTACTGCTTTGTTTTGTTTTCCAGGAATCTACATATGACCTATGCTTTATTGCATCCCGATATCTAAATCCAATTACATGATTTACCATTGATCAATATTTCTACCTTTTCACTAGAAATATTATTTTAATTATATTGTTAAAATATATCCTTCCTGAATTTTGGAAACTCTTTCTCAGTGTAGGCCCACTGCCTATTCACTTTAGTTTCCTGGTCTAACTGAGCTACTGTTAGGTGACATCATTACACCAAATACCGAGTTCTCACAATTCTCTCTTCTATTCAAGGTGCCCCTTGCTAACCAGCTTTTCTAAGAACAGGATGGACCTCAGGGCTCCCAAATTTCCTTTCTTAATTCTCCCCTGCCCTCGCTCCCACCCAAACTCTTTTTCTCTGACATCAGTAAGACTTCCTGTCTTTTCACTTTTTTTTTTTTAATTTAATGTTTAAGACACTGAGGCTCCTTCACAGCTGAACGCAATGGTACACGCCTGTCATCCCAGCACTCCGGGAGGCTGGGGTAGGAGGAGCCCCAAGATTTCAAGGCCAGCCTGCACTACACCGTGAGACCCTATCTCAAAAGAAAAAAAAAAAACAAGCACTAAAAAATTTATAATGCTCAAGATTAATTTGGTACATGATTCTTTCTGTATTTTGTTTAGGTATCTCTTAAAGTAGTTTTCAAAAGTGGTCTCAAGATTCAATTTACTCTTTTGCTGTGCTTACATTTGCACAGATGATAGATAAAACTGCTGGGGTTTGCTATTAAGAGGTACCAAACAGTATTAGCAGTCATTTTTTTTTTTTATTTTTTGGCACTGGGAATCGAACTCAGGACCTTGCACTTGCCAGGCAGGTGCTGTGCTGCTGAGCTATATCCCCGGCCCTGGTAGTCATTTATTATACTTCTAAAAAGTCTCTACATACTTGCATACTCTCAGGTTTAAAAAAGGTCACATTTTCAGAATATTTTTATGTCTTTATGAAGATTAAAATATGAAATTGGGCAGTATCTGATTTATTTAATATTTATTAAGTTTATAATTGGTATTAATAATATTTATTTAAAATGGAAAATTCACACAAAAACATGCTATCTATGGAAACCCAACAGCTGTCTCAAGAAAATACACTGCTGCAATAGCCTAGATGTCAGTGATTGCCTAGATATTACCTGTAAACAACATTTTTACTTTTTTTTTATTTTTATTTTTTTGTGGGTACCGGGGGTCAACCTCAGGACCTCGCGCTTGCCAGGCAGGCGCTTATGCCACTGAGCAATATCACCAGCCCGACATTTTTACTTTTAAAAGACTGAGCTGAACCACAGTTATTTCAAATTTGGTAATTTGAAAGGTGTTTTCTCACAAAGGTGACCTTGTCATTTCATGAAAAAAAGAAAAACAAACAAACAAACAAACAAAAAACAACTAACAACTGAGCGCATTAGTTGCCAATGATTAAATAGGAACTTTAAAGTAAGAACTGTTTTGGAAAACTTGTATTCACCGTTGTCAACCTGAAAGCTTTCCACTACTTAGTCTGGTCCAGTATGATTGGTGTTGACGTTAACAAATGTGATCTCTAGTAATGCACAGTGAACTATGTCAAGACTTGGAGGACCCGCAAACTCAGAGTCCATGTTTCCGAATGACCAATGCGTGCTGTCACAAAACTATAGGAGGGTAGAAGAGTGATTCAAATAATAAGACAGACCGATAGATTAACATACAAGAGTGCAAAAAGCTAATTGATAGGTACAGAAAAATAAAATTATCTGAAAATGCTATTAGAATTTTTCACCCCCTTTCCAAATACATATCTGTGTGTAAGGTAAGATTTCAACCAAATGACAATGAAAACAGCATAACGGAATGCACAGAATGTGGAAGCAGGTATCAGAAAGCAGGTGTTCTGATAAGCCACAAATTGAAAAGATTTGCAAAATGATGAAACCATGCCAATCCTCTCAATAATTTCAATTCAGAAAATATTTCATAAAATAGTTTTTAAAAACTCACTTTAATGAATTAATAATTTAAAATGCACTTTGCTCTGACATGGCACACGCCAATAATCCCAGCACTTTGGGAGGCTGACACAGGAGAATCTCAAATTTGAGCCCAGCTTGGGCCACTTATTGATATTCTATCTCAAAAAAAAAAAAAAAGAAAGAAAGAAAAACAGAGATATTCCTCAATAATTTGGGTGCAAAAGAATTTTGAAAGCTGATAATTTTGGCCTTTCTAGAAAAGGCATACAGTATTCCTCAGAAATACAATTGCTGATAAATGCATCTATAGCTTTTATACATTTTGTCGTTTTCTTTCTTTCTTATTTTTTTTTTTTTAAAGGAGGAAAGGTTTATTTTAGTTCAGTTTACAGAGTTTTCAGTCCACAGTTAGCCACCTTATATTTTGTCATTTTCTTAACCGTAAAGGTTATACAGACTTGCTCTTCAAGCAATGTATAAGGAAGCTGTTAAAATTTAGGATTATTGCCCACTGGGTTGCTAGCACTGCAATCGTCATATATTTTCACTCTCTTTCTTTTTTTCTGTGAATTCTATGTTGACATTCTTTACCAATTTTCTTCTATCAAGTTTTTGCTCCCCTTTCCTTTTTGAGACAGAATCTTGCTATGTAGTTCAGACTGACCTTGCGCTCACTGTGGAGCCCAGGCTGGTCTTGAACTTGCAGTGGTCCTTCTGCCTCTGCCTCAGCCTCGGCCTCCAGAGTGGCTATGGCACACTCGGCTATGGCAGGTTTTTGTCAGTTTTAAAGAGATATTTATATATTTAAAAGAGTAGGTCTTTTCTTATGAATTACAAACTTACTTGATAATCTCATCCTCCTACACACTTAGGATAAGTGCGCCCCAGAGGACTTCAACTAATCGCACCCCAGAGTATTCCACCAATATAAAGAAGCTCACCGATTCCAGTTTCCTTAAACTCCCAGCAGCAGTTAACATAGTCTACCCCGTTCTTCCTCCTGCAATATTTTTACTTCTTCAGTCCATCCAGATCTTAAACCCCATATTCCTCTTCCTTGACTGGTCTGGTTCTCAACATTCTTCTGGTTGGTTTTTTATTTTTATTTTTGCTTCACATTCCTTGAACTTCCAGATTTTGAAATGTTCCAAAACTCTGGTCTCCTATCCCTGTCCTACACAGTCTCGCCCTAGACAATCTCATTCCACACTCTAAATAGATTTCCTAGAACAGAGCTGTCATTTTATTTGCATTTGAACCTTCTAATAAGCACTCAAAATTAACATACCTAAAACTGCTTTGCTTCTAAAGTTAAACCACCATTTTGCCAACTGAATACCATTTTCTGAGTTTGTATTCTGTCCTGCTTCCTCCTATCCCTAACTCCTCTCAGTCAAAGACCAGAATACTGTTTTAAAACCTATACCAGGCTTCTAATCACCACTTCCCACTGCATCTAGAATAAGATCCGAAGGGTTTACCTAGTTTGCAGCCATCTGCGCCCTCCACCCGCCCCTTCCTGTAATCTCATCTACAGCTTCCCTCAACTACTGTCAATTCCAGTTACACCAAATTCATCCAAATGCATGGGGTGCCCTTTCTGTTTCCATAGCCTGCAATCCTCTGGTCTCATCGTTTTGCAATTCTGGCTTCAGTTTTTTCTTTCCTTCAGTTCTGAGCTCAAATGTCACTTCCACAGAGGCCACTATTCAATACCTTCCAGTTACTTATACTCTTATCTTTCTGTATGTAACTTATTTTATCATCAGTGAACAGCTTTATTTGTGAGCCACTCTTCACAAGGAATTAAGCACCTTACATGTGCTGTGTACACAACTGACATACTAAATGCTCAATAAATATTTTATAAGTCATTTATGTTGAAAATATTTTATATCAACCAGTAAAAAGTTAAGGTGAAATCAGTGAAGGTCAGAATAAAGATTAAATATTTTTACCATAACGAAGAGAAAGGAAAACTGGAAAATAATTTGTCTCCACAGCATGTTGCCTATGTATTCAATTCAGACGTACACTTAACTTGTTTTTCTTAACTTTTTTCCTTTGTCCTGGCTTTTTCATATATTCTTATATGCTGTTATGTGTATAAAATAAAGTTTCCATGGATACTAGGATCAAATTTAGGAATTTAATGAAAGCTACAGTTTAGAAAATGATCTATAGAGGAAAACGTACCTACTTTCTCTGTAAGCCTAGAAATTTCCTTCAGGTCAGGGAAAACAAGAACAATGGAGACTGAAGAGCTTTAATCAGTTCAGTTGCTCCTCTGGCCCCTCCCTCATTCATCAAGGCATGCTCAATAGTCAGTCTAAGACAGTGGTATTTAAAATCACCTGCATTTTTTAAAACAGACTTTTCACCCCATTTCCAGGGGTCTCTGATTCAGTAGGTACAGGGTGGGGTCTATTCATTTACATTTCTAACAAACTCCTAGAAACTGGTGTATAACTTTGACCTTGGTCAGGAACCTCAGTCCTTTGGATGAATATTTTGTCCTTGGTTATATCGAGGACAATGCCTTGTACAATGCCTAAGGCATCATGGCCCCTTAATATGTATTTTTTAACAAAGGAACCTCCTGTATATATTGTCAATTTCACAGGAAGACAGCCTTCAAGCAAAAACCCTAGAATCTCATTGTGATTTCTCCTTAGCCATACCATTTGTGTCTTAAGCCGTTAAATATTTATACTGGAAATAATGTCTGACTTCATTGTTAGTTTCCAGAATGTTTGCTGAAGGAAATGATCACTGCATTATTTGCAGACAGAAAATCAAGACTAGGGATAATTACCTGCCTAAAGAATTTGTCACAGATGGAAGGTCAGGAGACAATCCTAGATCATTCATATTTGGTCTCAGTAAAGAGGAAATCTGCACAGGCTCTTCAATTTTACAGTTCTCCCTGCTCTCCAAGAGTCTTATTACATCAATCAATACCCTGCTAGTCAAACTTCAGTTTTTTTTTTTTTTTTTTTTGTTATAACTGCTGATAAAATAAAATAACAGCTAAATTCTCTTACTTGGCTATCTAATCTTCCCAAAGAAGCCTCTACGCTACACAATCTGGATACTTTTTTTTTTTTTTTTCTTTCTTTGACACAGTGTCTTGTTATGTACTTCAGTTCAAGCTGGCCTTGAACTCATGTAGCCCAGGCTGGCCTCAGGGTGACCCTCCTGCCTCAGCCTCCCCTCCCTAGTGCTGGGGTTACAGGAGTGCACCACCACACTCCACTAACATAGCCTTTTTCTTATCTCAAAGACAACTCCTCGCCCACTCCCTCTTCCAAGACGGAATTTCCCAGTCTTCCCCAAACAGATCACATTCATTCCTGTGTCCTACCCTTTCCAGCTAGAACAGCTTGTTTTGTATTGTATATATATATTTTTTTTCTATTCAATCCTTTCTCTTGTTAGTCTTGGTGCAGGCAACTGCTTGGAAGATTTTGTCAGTTACTCAGTTGTACTCTCACCATTCTCTGATCTTTCATAACTCATGAGTTTTTTCACTTTGACAAGAAAACTTCTTTATGATCGCTGAATCAAAGGACAAACCTCCTCATTTCACAATATCTAGTGTACATTTTAGACCTTATTTACTCTTTCAGTTTCTCAGGCCAGGGAGACAATACAATGTTTACACGTGTGTTAAGAAGGAAAAAGAAACTTGGTTAGGGAAAAGGGGAAACGAAGGAAGAGGAAAGGGAAAAAAAATGCAAGTTAGTTATACTACTAATGTCTCTTAGTTCACTGAAAAGGAAGGTTCGTGCTAATATCAATTGGAGAACTTTTTATGCCCATATCTTGTACTCTGAGTAACTACTTTAAATATAACAATATGCAATGTGTTAACTATTGTTATTCTTCTATTATATTGTTATGAAATTTTGTTTTAATTTTCTTCCATAAAATAATAAATAAATAAAATAAAATAAAATAAAATAAGCACATTTCCAAAACAAAACAAAACAAAACAAAACAAAACGCAAACCTCAAGTATTGTTCTCAGTTCTGGTGTCTCTTAAACCTACCTTGGTTTTTAACCAAGTAGTAAATTATGAATTCTGGAAGATTCGATATTTTAATATAATTTAAAAAAATGCAATCCAGTGTGCTAAGCTCTTAACATATATTTATTATATATTCCACAATCCTGTGAGGTAGGTAGTATCTGAATACACTTATGGCTGATAAAGCAGAGAATGTGGAGATTAAATAGACAACCCTCGTTCTGGGCTCAGTTCCTATGATTAGGTCGTTAAATGAACTGGTTGCTAGATGAGGAATTGCATATAGTATGTATATTACAATACTCAGAACAAAGAGACTGTCAAAGGAAACTCCAGCTTGATGACTGTGCTTTTATTTGCATAACTCTTACATGCAGTGCTGTAATGTACTATAACAGAACACAAAACTACAGTGCTGTACTGTACATGACAATCAGCAAAAATTACATTACTATGTAAATAAGGTGTACTGTAAAAAAAAAAAAAAAAAAAAAGACATTGAGGCCCCATAACAAGAAGCCCTGAATGGGCTGTAAGTCTGAACAGCCATTAAACAGGCAGGTCATTAAATGAGGAATATCTGTATGGACCAAGAACATCAGAAAATAGCTGACATAGGACATGAAACCCGCATCTTTGATGCCAACTTTCATGATACTTACTATATCACCTTATCTCTATTTAATGCTAACCAAATATTTTGCCAATTTAAAAAGTAACATACCGCCAGGCGTGGTCGTAGATTCCTGTAATCCCAGCACTCAGAAGACTGAGGCAGGAGGACTGCTGGGAGTTCAAGGCCAGCCTGGGTTACTTAGTTCAAAGCTAGCCTGCATTACACAGTGAGACCCTGTCTCAAAAAAGAAAAAAGAAAGTAACATACCTTAAATTTGAACTATAGTTTATGATGAGCTGATTGTATAGGGTACAGTGATGTCACCAGAAGGACAAAGATCAACTTTAAACACTACACTTTTATATAGGAAAACTTTTGATTAAAAAATTCCTACAGAGATGTAATTTTTATTCCCTCTGTTAAAGAACAAATAAAATGATATGAGTCATGCTTCTCAGGACTTACTTCCGCATCACATTCCTATGCCTGCTCCGCCCATGGTAGCATGCTCTCAGCTGCTGAGCTGGATGGGCGTGGCAGGCAGGTGCCAAGTGAGGCTGTGACTCCCAGAGCCCAGTCCTGCCACGGGACGCGACACCTCCACCCATTCCTGAACGGGCTCAGGAGTAAAGGCTTGTAGCCTCACTGCTGCCTTCTAGAGGGCTCTGAGTCCAAGGCTGATCAAGGGCTTAGCTCTCACTGCCTTATTACTCTCATATCTCTATGAGGTCCACACTTCATTCCTGTTCAACTACTTTATTTATTTTTTTATGTGAGTACTGGGAGTCAAACTCAGGACCTCGCGCTTGCCAGGCAGGCGCTTGCGCCGCTGAGCCATCTCACCGGCCCTGAACTACTACTTTAAAAAGCATCCAGATGGGCAACCCACTTGGGATCCCTTCTGTCTCTTTCTCTGTCTCAGACAGAAGCTTTCTTTCCCCAATAAATATATTCTGCTCTTTAAAAAAATAAAGAAATACATGTTCCTAGTGATAACAATCTAAAAAGTCTATGCATCCTACAGAATTACCTAATATTTTTATGTTTTAAAATGCAATACCTAAAAATAAATAAATAAATAAATAAAATAAAATGCAGTACCTACATATTTCTTTTTCTTACATTCATACTCGCCTTGGCAGTTTCACATCTGTACTGATGTTATAACTATTCTTTAATAAATATAAAAGAAGAAAAATGCTTATAAAAAAAAAAGCATCAGGATTTAAGAATTAAACACTTATGCCAGACCTTACTTGGTGCAGGACACTCACCCAAATGTTTCTGTAAATCAGCGCAAGCTCATCAAAACCTGACATACTCAGCTTCCTTTTACTTTTGTTCTAAAGGAAGACAATGCTCCTATGGAAAACTCAAAACGGAAACATGAAGCCGTCTCCTTCACCTCACCTCTTTCAATTAGGGGCGAGCCCCCTCTCTGTTCTTACTACAGAGTATATTCACGGCAAAGTGAACGGGCTGGCTTTGGTCTCACGCTGAAGAAAGTATTGCGCCTAAGTGATGAAGTTGGACTGAAAGGGTTTTCAGTCCAGTTCTGCCACTTCACGGCCATCCCTTCAGAAGGCCACAACATCTGCAAAACGAGAGTAACCATTCCCACCTTTCACCAGTCTGTGAGCACTGAAAGAGCTTACACAAAACTTGCACAGGAGCCAGGGCACTGGCAAGAACAGAGAACTTTCTCTCGGTAAGAGCAGCCTCCCTTCCTCCACTCGTCCAGAGTCCTTTCCAGCAGTCAGGACCTTTGCCTTCCTAAACAAGAGTGTGTTACAGCTCGGTGAGCGATGCTTACTATGGGGTGGGAAATAAAGACTTTTATGTCCTTTGCGTATTTTCTGTTCAGTAATATATTAATGAAGCATATACATATATATATATATATATATATATATATATATATATATATATATATATGATTGATATTGAGGCACATACTCAGCTTTTATTTTTTATTATTGTTTTAAAGAGAAAAAAACAATGATACAGAATTTCAAAACAAGATAATAGGAAATTAACAATGGTTAATATATTGTGTATTGTTATCTTCAAAGTACTTGCTCAGATTACAGGATAGAGGCATGAAAAACTGATCAAACAATATAAGCACAAACCGCTCTTTTCAATGAACTAAAAGAAATTAGTAGTATAATTATCTCAGCTATCTCGTACTCAGCTTTTATTAATGTGATGTTGACCCTAACACTTTATAGACAGCTACTCTATTATTATACATAACCTGAGGAAGAAATTTACACTCTCATAGTCTATTTTGATTATGAAGCTACATTGTCAAGATATTAATATCTACTTTTTGCTCACTAAAATTAAAGAATATGTATCTTATACCTTAGTGAGAAACAAGGAATCAAAAAGCCTGTCCCATGCCTTAAAGGCTGCTGATAACTATAACATCTTTTAGGACTTGAAGTATAATTGTTAAAAGACAACTGGCATTGAATGTTATAAGGCACTGTCCAAACTACTGCTGCACTGGCTTTGAGGGGAAAAAAGCAGCTTTATAAATAGACTTAACTGAAGGTATATGATAGCGATGTTCATTCGAGTGGAAAATTTTATGTGCAAAAATATTTTTACAAAATCAGGGTGTTAGTCTTGCAGAACCTAAGGTAGCTAAGGTGATTTATGAAGTGTACAACTGCTTTAAACATAGTTCTATACTTTCATAGTCCCAGGTAAAGGAAACAAGCAAGGGTAGGTGGGAAGCAAAAAACAAAACATCAGTTTTATCCATCTTCTCTCAAATTCCAGTGAGGGAAACCTATTCTCACATCTACCTTCAATATTAGTCCTAATATTGTAGGCAAAAGCTTTTCCTTAACACCTCAATACTATTGCTAAATTTGACACTGTCTGCAACCGCTCAGTTTGCGTAGCATTAGTTTGTCAGCAGTGTTGATTTAATTCTGGAGTGATAACTGATTTTTTTTTGCCACTCTTGTTAAAATGAATGTTAGAAAAAGGGCACAGTTTGCCAGGGTAAAAACAGTGTAGAAGCCAGGCGTGGTGGTGCATGCCTGTATTCCCAGCATTTGGAAGGCTGAGCAGGATCACTGTGAATCTGAGGCCAGCTTGGGCTACATAGCAAGACCCTGTTTCAAAAAAAAAAAAAAAAAAAAAAAAAGCAGCATAGATGGAAACTATCAGAATACCATGAGTAATAAGTGTTTAAATTTAATCAACTATTAACTGGATTTAATCAGGTATTCAGTAGATAAAAACTACTGACTGCCCTTATCAAGAAAATGGAAACAAAAAATTGAAATTGCAGAATAGTAGTAAAGATCATATGGTAGAATCAAGTGGTTATTCCCCCCCACACCTGTGGTACTAAGGATTGAACCCAAGGGCACTCTACCACTGAGCTACATCCCCCAACCTTTTTATTTTCTTTATATTGTGACAGGATCTCGCTGAATTGCCCAGGCTGGTTTCAAACTTTCGGTCTTCTTGCCTTAGCCCCCCAAATAGTTGGGATTCCCTTGCTTTATCTGGTGTAGTCAAAAGGTTTTTACAGATCTTTAGAAAAACTTCTAATGAAGACAAATATTTTGAAGGTAAATATTTCAGTAAACCTTTTAAGACGAAAATTCTCATAAAAATAAAATTCTGTTGTCACAGCTAGATAATGTGAAAGGCTGTTTTCTAAGATTTGGTGCTTTACGACACATACATCTCTGATGTTTAGCATGCTTCTTCAGGTTTTTAAACTTAAAATTAACTTTTTTACTGTTTTTTTTTTTCCCAATAATTTTAAACGATCATCCCTCTTGAAGCAGGAGGTGGAAGGAGGATATATTTGGCAAAAACATTGATTACATCTATTAATCACAGTTTCGTGTCGTGTATGTGAATAGAGAATCTCTTTCACATTATTAAATCTTCATGTTTGTGCTAATTCCACTAGTATATATGCTAACTGCAGTGCCCTGTCTTGGTCTCCTCTGATCAGTATCAAGTAAATAATATTGAATACTAGCTGGGCATGGTACAGCACACTGGTAGTCCTAAAACTCTGGGAGACCAAAGTAAGAGGATCATAAATTCAAGCCCACCCTGAGCTGTTTAGCAATTTAGTGAAACTCTGTCTTGAAAAATATACATATATTTTTAAAACAAAAAATAAAACAGGTCTTGGGATGTAACTTGGTGCAAAAAAGTAATACTATTTAATACTCAAAAAATAACTGATAGAAGAATTTACTGCTAGCTCTTTCATAATTTCTTAATAGGCAGAAAGCAGAGATTGGTTAAAATTTTCGGTGGTTAAATTTTGAAAAAAAATAAATAGTACTGTTTCTGCTAACTTACTCTTTAGACTGAAGCTATTTCAATGTACATGGATTCTAATTATTAATACCATGGAGGGAGCAGCCACTGTCCACATTTTACCTATCATTCTATCATTTTACCATAAAACTTCCTGTCTTAGCCCGTTATCTGCCCTTACATGAGAATATTACAGACTGGGAAGATTATAAATACTCAGCTTACAGTTCTCGAGGCTGGGAAGTTTGAGCGTGGTCCAGCATCTGGTAAGGGAGTCTGTGCTACACCCCCGCAAGGGCCTTAATCCACTCACAAGGCCAGTGTCCCAAGGCCCCTGCTTCTTAATACTATTACATGGGCGCTTAAATTTCAAAATTGTTTTGGAGTCAACATGCAAACCAGAGCACTCCCTAACTTCTGATTCAGATTTGTTCTGAGGAGTGTAAAGGGAAAGTTCTCTGTCTTAAAGATGTGTGACCTGGGTAGATAGTTAATGGTACAGAACCCCCAGGTACTATATTTTGTAGGAGCAAGGAAAAAGGCTAAGATGCAGTCTTAATGGCAAAGTTGACATGAAATAGCAAGCAGTCTCCGATAGCATCATAAAATAAAATAGCTCTTAAATACCAAGAAAACCTATTCCTTGTTTGTAAAAAAGTTAGTTCGAGGGACTAAAACTAAAGAACTGGCATTATTGAAAATATATGGTGTCCATGCCAAATGCTTCAACAAATGTATATCCTCATGGGAAAAGGAAATATTTTTTCTACCCAACGGTGCCTTACAGATTCCTATTCTCACTCATTCTTCACTCACGGTCACTTCCTAATATTTTCCAAAGGTAAAGTCTGCGTTCCCACTAAAATATGACAATCATATGCATCAAGGTAGTGCCCACTGCTGAGTGTGGTGCCACACACCTGTAATCTCAGCACTCAGGAGGATGAGGCAGGAGGATGGCCATCACTTCAAGGCCAGCCTGGACTACACAGGAAGATCTTGTCTCAAAAAAACACCAAAAAACCCGAGATGGTCCATCACGTCCTGCTTGACACTTTCATTAACCATACTACCAATCACAGGGCACACTGAGATAAAGACTGTATTTTCCCATTGAGAGTTTATACCCACTATGAACAAAAAAAATTATCCTAGCTTCTACTAAAGCAATAAATGGACATTTCACTATGTTCTGGCCAACAGGATCTAGGGCAAGTTTCGTGCTACTTCAGAGTGCTGTGTCGCGGGCAGAGGGCACCCTTCACCCTTGAGTCCAGCTCTGTTGTGGAAGAACACAACGGTAGCAGTGCCAGCAGTTACCGTGGGTAATCAATATCCTACAGGACAGAAGTTTTACACATCAGAGAAACAAAAGAGAAGAGTCGGAATCCAGGTGCCTAGCACATATCACATAAGTAAAATAAACTTCCACCCCATTTAAAGCATTATAAATTTGCTTTTTATTGTTACTCACAGATAAGGCCGATTTACACTCCCAGTCCCAACGTTAAGGTCTGGGAGACCTAATATAAACAGCTTGACGTGGGATTCATAGCAATTATTCTGATTTGGGGGTGTTGGGAGGAAGCAGCAGTGTTAGTCCAGTTACGAAAAACTCAGATTATCTCTGCCTTCTAGACTATTTGGCTTTAAAGACAAATGATTTCAATATATGTGGCCTGTAAACCGAAAGCATTTTCCAAAAACTGGTTAATTCCTAGAAAGAGAGAGGATAGAAGAAAAGAACAATATTTATATCTAGATTTTTTTTTTTTGTCGTCTTTTTGAGACAGGATTTCACTAAGCAGTTCAGCCTAGCTTTGAACTCACTTTGTAGCCCAGGCTGGCCTCAAACTCGAAAGTGATCCTCCTGCCTCAGCCTCCTAGTGCTGGGATTATAGGCGTGTGACCCCATGCCTGGTTGTGCTAGGAACAAACATTGGATCATGTTGGTCAAGTAAAAGTAAGTCTTGTTTGTTTTTCTTAATGGCCCTGAACTCAGAGAGGTAGAAAAGTGACAGAACCACAATGAAGCCAGGTCCCTGTTCTTGTTAAAAGAATGCTATTGCAGCACTGCTGAGCTTTGCCTGAAAATCCCCTCATCCTTTCTAACCATCGTTGCTGAGTACTGAAGCCTTCGTAAAACAAATTAGAGAAAAAAGTGAATGATCTTGGTATGTGCATGTGAACAGTTACTCTCTGCGCAGGCAACTCCTAATGGAGAACAATCCCTTTTTCTCTATCCCCTTCCTTCACTGGACATTTTTAACAAGCAAGGGGGATAAGTATAGGGAGCTACAGAGTGGACATTGTGGTCGGCAAAACTCTGAGAAGACCCCCAAGGTTCTCACCCCCTAGTGCACACACATGTGCATTTTTACAAACTTATGCAAACATTCTTCACATGTGAGGGGTTAGGCAGAAGTTCCCAAATCAGTTGACCTCAAGGTGATTATCCTAGATAGCCCTGAGCTACTCAGACGAACCCTTAAAAAGATCTGGCCTTCTGGTGCTGAGAAACATTCCAGGGAGGGACTGGTGGCTTGAGAGACAGAGTGGGGCACAGGGAATGCGTCTGGCAGTGGCCTCTCGTATACCCCCTCCCTGACAGTCAGCAGGAAAACCGGATCTATGCCAGTTCTGTAACTTCAAGGATCTGAGTTCCACCAACACTCTAAATAAATGTGAGAGGACCCCAAACTGCAGAGAACACATTCTGGCCAACATCTTCATTTCAGCCTTCTGAGACCCGAGCAAAGGATCCGGCCATGGTGTGCTGAAATGCAGACCTACAGATCTACGAGGTCAAAAATGTGCGTTGTTTTAAAATGCTATGTTTGTGGTAATTTGTCACAAAGCAATAGAAAACTAATAGAGACACTTCAGTGAGCTGCTGCTGGGTGCCCGAGGGGAGAAAGAAATAGGGTTAGCGAGGGATTCTCTAAGCAGCTTCGGAATCTCATATTGGATTTGGAAAACAGATCAAGAATTCTGTTCTAACACAAAATTATTTTATTAAACCCGAATGATAGCCTCAAGACAAACCTAGAATCGCTTTGACAGAGAATTTAACCTAAAGAGAAAATAAACTCAGTTGGGATTTTTCTTTTCATGACAAAAGAATAAGATTTACTCTTTCCCTAGATGGGAGCAACCCCTTCCTGCACCAAAAGGTCCTTAGAGGTCACAAAGCACTGACTTCCCGAAGTCACCCCGCCTCCCTCGATACCGGTTCCCACGGGTGAAGGAAACTTCCCACATTGTACTAACTGAGTGTTTCCCTGACCGGACCCTGCGCAAACACGTCCTGCACGGGAGCCCTCGCGGATCAGTGTGACTTCACCGGCTCGGGCAGGGTCCCCGGAGCCAGGGCCAGCAGGCTCCGCTCGCCGACGCCGAGAGCGGGAACTGACTCACGCTGTGGGGAGGGCGAGGCGTCCTTGCCCTTGGTGCTCCACAAGCCTGGGGCCCCACGACGCCGGTACCGTGGCCCAGTCCAATCCGAAGGCCTCAGAATCAGCAAAGCAGACGGTGCGACTCTAGTCTAGTCGGGACGGGAGCCTGCGACCCAGGGAGCGCACTGGTGTGAGGCTGGCCCGGGGCTCCGAACTGAGCACGCGGACCTCCTGCGGAGCAAGGGGAAACCCACCCAACTCAGAATGAACCAATCGCCTTCCGCAGTGTCTCCGCCCCGCCCGCTGATTGGACGGTGGCCACCCCTGGGGGCGGTCCTCTCCAGATAGCCCGGAGCACTGTCGCAGATACGCCCAGCATCATGGCGCCAGGTCCCAAACTCCTCAGGCCAGAGAGAGGGCGTGCAGCATTAGCCTCCCTACCCGTGTTGGTTGGAGTTAGTGACTTGTCTGTTCTCAGTCTTACAAAAGTAACAGGTAATAACGTGTTCATATTATCATATGCCAGTGGCTTCAAAATTCTTCTTTCAAGGGAGTCTCGCAAAGAACTACAACATAGAGATCAACGTTGAAACTTCTCATCTGGGCCTTTGTGGTTTTTTGCGTGCTTGTTTTTGTTTTGGGCAGGTCTCGCTGTCTGTTCAGACTGGCCTTGAACTCACCTTGTAGCCTAGGCCGGCTGGAACTCATGGCCATCCTCCTGCCTCAGCCTCCCCGGGGCTGAGGTTACAGGCGTGGCCCAGCCATCTTGCCCTTGTTGATCTAGTGGTGAGTGGATTCTTGTCTCCTCAGGCACAGAAGTTCGAATGCCATGGAGGGGGGAAAATATTCACAGGAAAGTGTATCTGGCCTGCTGGCGGCTATGCTGGTTTAGCAAATCTTGACTGGCATCATAACGTAAGAGATTCAGAGTGCCTTTTCCATAGAAGAGCTCAGAATGTCTGTGCAAGTCCCAAGTCATGTCAAAGTTTATTTCTTGTAGAGGTTGTGGTCAGTAGTCTGAAAACCATAGGAATTACTGTCTAGCCGGGTGTGGTGGCCTGTGCATGTAATGCCAGCACTTGGGAGGCTCAGGCAGGAGGATTGCCCAGTTCAAGACCAGCTTGAACCACAGAGCCAGAACCTGCCTCAAAAAAAAAAAAAAAAAAAAAAAAAAAAAAAAAGAATTACTTTCTAATGCAAGAGAGTTTTCTTTCTTTTCTTCTTCTTTTTTTTTTTAATCTGGGGATTGAACTCCTGGGACCTTCATATTGAGCTCCATTCCCAGCCTATTATTATTATTATTATTATTATTATTATTCTTGTCATTGAACAGAGTTGTACTAGGTCTCTCAATTGCCCAAGCTGGGCTTTCAAATCTGTGATTCTCCTGCCTCGGACTCCTGGATTGCTGGGATTGTAGGCGTGGGCCACCATGCCTGGCTGAGACAGACTATCAAAAAATGAAAGAATTAAGTAAATTGAAACTCTAGTGGGAGTGGGGAGGTGGGGGTGGAGCACTCCTGTAATCCCAGCACTCAGAAGGCTGAGGCAGGAGGATTTCAGCGAGTTTGAGGCCAACCTAAATTACAGGGTGAGCTCAAGTCCAGCCTGAACTACATAGCAAGACCCTGTCTCAAAAAACCCAAAAACTAAATTAATTAATTAATTGCAACTCTGACTAAGTCCATGAAGGAAAAGTAATGAAGGACTATGAGGCCTATATAATAGGTGGAGGAATTTATTCCAGGAGACCAGGAAATACTTCCCCTTGGAAGCTGAGAAAGTGAGATTTTAGGGGCAATTCCTTGTAAGTACAGGGAAAGCAAAGATGCCTTAACCCCTTGTCGTATCTTCCATTAATGCCCTAGAGGGGTTTCTAGAACTAATCATTGTTATGCAAACAGGAAAGTTAAAGCTTACTTTCTTCTTTAAAATAATTGGTGGTTTGAAGAGAAAGTGATTACAAGTACAGAAAAAAAACATTGTTTATTCCAATCATCAAGATGTACTTTTTCTTTCCTTTTTGTTTTTCCCAAAAGTTAAGGTTTTTAAAGAGGGTGGTGTTTCACACGCTCTTACTCTTTGCCTCATAATGGGCCTTCCTATATAATAATAAGTGAATTTATACACTGCATAGAATGGGGGGGTAGGTGCACAAAGGCAGTAATTTTAGATTATTTGGAAGTTTTAAAATTCATTTACTTATTTATTTGGGGGTGGGGATTGAACCCAGCCAGGGTCACACATTCTAGGCAAATCTTCTACCACTGAGCTACCTACCCAGCCCTTTAATTTTTTTTGTGTTGGAACATGGTCTTCCTAAATTGTGCGGGCTGATCCCCAATTTGCAATCCTCCTACCTCAGTCTCTTGGGCAGCTGGAATTTAGGCATGGACCACCAAGTTTAGCAGAAGTTTTGTATTTATAAAACCAAGCTCAAGGGCTGGTGAGATAGCTCAGAGGCATAAGCGCCTGCCTGGCAAGTGCGAGGTCCTGAGTTCGACCCCTGGTAACCCCCCCCAAAAAAAAAACCAAGCTCAAACATAGCTTCCTTTAAACTTTTGGTTCATGTTTTCTTGTTACATTTCTAGTAAATTTTACAACTCAAAAGGTCTTTCGGTTGGTCTCAGGTACAAAGGTTAGGCCCATTTCATGTAGTGACCTATAGAACATCATAAGTGTATTTAAATGCTTCAATGGTCTGACTTCGTTTTCCTTAAGCATGAAATTTGACCAAGTCAAGTCAAGCCTATGAAAACAGAAAGCCTGAAATTCCTTTTGTTTATTCATTTATGTATTTATTTAAATTATGTATTTTTATTAGTACATATTTGCAGTACATAAGGATTACATTTATCATGGATAATTGTACATATACATAATATATCTTAATTCTTTGTTTTGCCTTTCCACTCCTATCCCTCCCTGCTCTCTCCAACTCTTAATCCCCTTCCATTTTAAAATGTTCTATTTACTTTTTTTCTTTAATTCTCTTTTAAAGTCCTTTTCCCTTCCTTCCCACTCTTTCTTGTTTCCTTGCCTTCTTGAAAAAGATCTCCCTACTTCCTATTATCTATCCTTTACCTTGCTTTTTATTTACATTTTGTGTTTCTCATATAAAAGAAACCATGTGATATTTAAACTTGTGTGTCTGATTTATTTCACTTAACATTATGGTCTCAAGGTGCATGGATTTACCTACAAATATCTCAACTCTATCCTTCTTTATGGCAGAGTAGTACTCCATTGTGTATAAATACCACATTTTATTTATCCATTTATCTGTTGATAGACATGTAGGCTCTTTCCAAGATTTAGCTGCTATAAATATGATTCCATGTATCACTGGAATATGATGTCTTTAACGTTTTGGGGAAGACACCTAGAAGGGGAATAGCTGGGTCCAGTGGAATTTATAGTTTTAGTTTTCTCAGGAATGTCCATAATGATTTCCATAGTGGTTGTACTAGTTTACATTCCCACCAACAATGTAGAAGTGTTCCTTTTTTTATTAATTAAGTTTTTTGGTACATTTTAGATGTATATAATGATCATATGCATCATGGGGAATTTGTACTTGTACATGATATAACTTGATATTTTTTTTCCCATTTCCCACTGTCCATTCAACCCATCTTTCCCTCCTTATTTACAAAAGGTTTGTTTCCAATGTTTCCTTCTTTTCTCATGTTTTTCTTTTCCATTCTTTTCTTTCCCCCTCTTCCTCCCTAGTTCCCCTTCCCATTTGAACATTTTCTTCCTATTTCACAATACCTATTATACATTCTGGTCCTTATTTACACTTTCGTTTTCTCACACCAGAGAAACAACTCGGTATTTACACATGTGTGTCTGATTTATTTCACTTAAGAGTATGGTCTCAGGGTTCATCCATTTAGCTAGAAATGTCTCAAATTTTTCCTTCTTTATGCCAGGGTGGTACTCCACTGTATACAAAAAAAGCACATCTTTATCCATTCATCAGTTGATGGGCATTTGGGCTGTTTCCACAATTTAGCTATTACAAACTGTGTTGCTAAAAATATGGGTGTGCATACATCGCTGTGGAATGATGCTTTTAACTCTTTGGGAAGACACCAAGAAGGGCAATAGCTGGGTGGAATGGAAACTTTAGTCCTAGCTTTTTGAGGAATCTTCACATTGATTTCCACAGTGGTTGCACCAGTCTACACTCCCACCAACAGTGGAGAAGGGATCCTTTTTCCCCACAACCCTGCCAGCATATGTTATTGGTTTACTTCTTGATGATAGCCATTCTTTCTGGGGTGAGATGGAATCCCAGTGTTGCTTTAATTTGTATTTCTTGAATGGCCAAAGATGAACATTTTTTCATGTATTTATTTGCCATTTGTACTTCTTCATCTCAGAAGTATCTATTTCAGATGCCCATTTTTTGGACTGGATCTTTAAATTTGGGGGCTTTGAGTTTTTTGAGTTCTTTATATATTCTAGACAGTAGTCCTTTGTCTGAGGAACAGCTGACAAAAAGTTTTTCCTACACAGTGTGTTGTTTCTTCACTTTGTTGTTGGTTTCGCTTGTTGTGCAAAAGCTTTTTAATGAGATGAGATCCCAGTTGTTCATTCTTTATGATAGTTCCTGTGTGATCAGGGTTTTGTTCATAAAGTCTTTGCCTACACCAGTGTCTTCAAGAGTTCTACCTATTCTATCTTCTGGCACATTTAATGTTTCCATTTTAATATTTAGATCTTTGATCCATTTTGATTTAAGTTTAGTGCATGGTGAAAGATATGGGTCTAGTTTTAATCTTCAGCATATGGAAAGCCAGTTTTTCCAGCACCATTTATTAAAGAGGCTGTCTTTCTTCTAGTGAAGGTGTTTGACAACTTTGTCAAAGATGAAATGGCTAAGTATGTCTGGAGTTGTTTCTGCATCTTCTAATCTGTTCCCCTGATCCTCGGGTCTGTTTTATTGCCAATAACATGCTGTTTTTATCACAGTAGTGTTGTAGTATACTTTCAAGTCAGAAGTTGTGATGCCCCCATCTTACCTTTGTTGTCCACAACTACCTTTGCTGTTCTAGGTCTCTTATGGTTTCAAATGAATTTTAGGATTGTTTTCTCTAATTCTGTGAAATATGCTTTGGAAATTTTGGTCAGGATTGCATTAAATCTGTATAACAATTTTGGATGTATGGCCATTTTCACTATATTGGTTCTTCCTACCCAAGAACAAGGGATATCTTTCCATTTTCTGATATCGTCTTCCATCTCCTTTTTCAAAGTACTGTAGTTTTAATGTAGAGGTCTTTTACTTCCTTCGTTGGATTAATTCCTAGGTATTTCATTGTTTTCGATGCTATTGTGAAAGGTGCTGACTCCGTAATTTCTCTTTTGATGAGTTTGTTGCTTGTGTACAGGAAGGCTATTGATTTTTCAGTGTTGACTTTGTATCCAGCTATGCTACTGAATTTATTTATTAAATATAAAAGTATTTTGGTGGAGTTTTGGGGGTCTTCTAAGTAGAGTATCATGTCATCTGCAAATAATGATAATTTAACTTCTTCTTTTCCTATCCTTAGTCCTTTTATTTATTTCTCTTTTCTAATTGCTTTGGTTAATGTTTTATTGAATAAAAGCTAAATTGTATGCAGTAAATAAGACCTCAATATGGTAACTTTATCCTCAGGGGGAAAACTTTTAAAATGGTTAGAGGGAAAAAATAGAGAAATAGAAGAGGAAGGGATTCAAGCTAGACCGGAGGACAAAGGAGATCATGCAAACTTTGGGAAACTGGTGCAGAAGACAGGAGGGAAAGAAAGAAGAAATAAAAACAAGTACAGAATAGAACAACAACAACAACAAAAAACTAGAAACCGTGTTCTCACTCATATAAAAACAAGAACAAACAATGAAGAATACACAAAACAAAATGAGAAGGAAAAAAAAAAAGAATGTCCACTTCAAGGTGTGTCTCTGCTGTCACTGGTAGACAACATGGGCAGATGGAGTCCACATCCTTGCTTATTAATCCCAGCAAGCCAGCAGTAGCTTAGTGACAGGGTAGTGGATAACTCCAGTGAGCTTGCACCTGTATTTCCACTGACGTTCAGGGTGTTTTCTGCCCATGAGGCTGGAACCAGACCCTTTCCACCTGCAGCAGTGCATGCACCTTCTGTGGGCTTGAACTTGGCTGGGAGCCACTATTTGAGCCAGCAGTTGCTCTGAGTTCTGAGCTGACGTGGCCCCTCTCTGAGACAGCTCCCAGCCAATCGTCCTCTCCTGTAGATGTCTGACCCTGAGTTACTCGCCAACCACTGCAGTCTGCTATGTCCATCGCTCCATTCCACTGGTGCGTTTCTCTGCGGAGGCCTCTGGGGTCGCCAGTAGTCACCGTGCATCTGCAGGTTTAAGCCACCCCTCCCACGCAGTGAGTCCAGTCTCAGGGAGAAAGCACTGCCTGCCACCTCCTTCTTCGTCATTGATATTTCTCTCTTCTCTCCCCATGGGCTTCAATTTCTGCTTCAGATCCATTCTGGGTCCCAGGGACCCACTTCCCTCTTTCTTCTCCTCCTTACATTGCTATTTTCCAGTATCTCGACACCAAATCTCAGAAAGGCTCTTTCTCTGCTGCTCACTACTCTGCCATCTTCCCAAAAGTCCCCAGAAGTGTTAATTTTTTTCCCTGCAGCCTCTCCAGCCTTGCTTTATGATTTCTTGATGTAACCATTCTTTGTGGAGTAAGATGATATCTCAGTGCTGTTTTAATTTGCATTTCTTTATTGGCCTGTGATTTTAAACTTTTTGATGTATTTATTGGCCATCTGTACTTCTTCTGAGAAATGCCTGTTCTTAAACATCAGAATGCTTTGTTTATATTTGAACCTCTAGTTAGAGTCACAAATATCAATCAGTGACTCAATTATACATTTTAACTTGGAATTACGTGGTTATTTAGACATTAGACAAAGTCTCAAACATGAATAAAACTAAGCAGAATTTTTTTTTTTAAATTTGAAACAAGTTCTCACTATGTAGCCCAGGCTGTTCTTGATCTCACAATCCTCCTGCCTCAGTTTCCCCAGTGCTGGGAATACACACATGCAGCCTTGTGCACAGCTAAATGGATTTTTACATATTCAAAAGCATTAAGAATCTGGTTATGACGTTTCTTTGAGTGAAAAGATGAAAACCCCCTTGCAAGTCATTAGCTTCTTGGTTAAATGCAGGTATACTCGGCTGGAGGATGAGCTGAGAAAGAGCCCTGATGCTGTAGATCCCCAGCATCTTCCTCTTCAGTGAGAAAACTGACATCACACTACATGAATTTAATCTACCCCTTCCTGTTTGGTTTTTCTTTTCAATTCTTTTCCAGCCTGCTTGAAGTGGCACAATGGCCAGGTATGGCAGGCAAGATCAAGATGCTGACTATAATCTTGTCAGAGGCCCTGGTAGGACTCACTGAACTCTTACCCATGTAGCAGCGACCCATTACCTACCAGCTTTCTATTCATGAAGACCGAAATGCCCCTTCCTCTCAAAACATACACACTCATCACTGGGTAGGTTTGGCATTTCCTTGGCTCTTCACATACTGAAGTGTCTTTTTCATTTACACAGACAGTTTGATCTTGATGGAATGCGTCATTTTTTTTCCATACATAGGCATTTCTCCTAAAATACAAAAGGATACCTCACACTGCCAAATCATGTACTAACAATAATAGTGTTTCTATAAGTATTAGAGCAGAAGACTCTAATCCCTACCTAACTGAAACCAGATGCTTACAAAATGTTACTACCCCTTAGAGCACACACACATGCAGAATCAAAGGTATATAAACTTCTAACAACAACAGCAACAACGAAAATAATATATAGTAGCTTTGAATGAGCTTTTGAAGAAGTGAAAGTTCCATGATGGGCAGTGTGGAAAAGGGTTGAGGAGGCTGAGTTAGGGTGGCAAGGCCAAAATGCACAGAGGAAGAGCAAAATAAGTCAGTCTAAGACAAACCGTCTGCTCAAACTGAGCCAAGAGGAGTGCAGGGCGTGTGCTCAACGTGCTGGTAGAGAGACCACCTCACTAAAGGCCTGCACCTTTGGCGCAAAAGTGTACAGTACTTTACTGTTCTTACTTGCAATCGCATTTCAAAGTGCTGGTAAAAAGTCGTGTTTGAACCAATGTGTTTAGTATTCTACTAAAACAATTCCCAGTGGTAAGAAACCGGGGGCCGGTTTAATATGCAGGCCTCTCGGTGACATCCAATATCCAAACCGTAGCACAGGGTATGATGTCATCTGCCCTCACCCAGACGCTGACCCAATTCTGGACTTTTAGCTTCCCAAACTGTGAGCCACGTAAACTTTGTTTTGTTTTGTTTTTGATCAAGTAGCCTGCCTTGGGTATTTCATTATAATCACAAAAAGCAGAGTAATACAAGGATCTTGCTGTACTCTAACTTGCAATTCTTCATATTTAACAATGGTCCTTAGTACCCCCCTGTTCTCCCATGCTGCATTAGGGTGAGTTCTTAAGTCTTTTTTAGGAACTGTGCTTGGGTATTTTTCTTTATATAGCCACTACAGGCACTTTAGTATGGGCTCTAAATCATGACTGTCCAATTACTTTCCTGGCTCCTTCCTGAGGTTAGCTTCCTGGAGGCAGAAACTTCCTATGTTTTCCAGCCTTTAGTGCAGTCCGCTTCCTCACATTTGAGCAAATTGATGTTTATGCTGTGGTGTGGGGGAGCTCCAGCCTCAGACCCTGGCTCCACTGAGTCCTTCTTGGTGATGTGGTCACGCTTATTTAGAATAACCCAGGCACAGTTACCTGTTCGTTTTTCTCTTTCTAGAGTGGTTTTCTTTTGTGGGATTCCACTGTTCCACATAGAAAATTCAGGATTTCTTGGACCTAATTGTAAAAAGAGTTCCTATAACCCCTGCTTGAAATCTCTATGCTGGTTTGTGACATCCACAGCAGCTTTTATTTACTTAACTAATAGGCATTGAGACTTTCTTATATAGAGAACAATGAGCTCAATGAAAGTCATGTAAATCTGATTAAAAGTGATTCATCTTCTTTGGGAACAGGAGATATGTGTAAAAAAATGAAAGCAAAACCTACAAACCAAAAAAGATGTGAGCCTAGGAGTGACAGAATTTGCATTTATTATCTGTTTCGGCAAGTCGGTGGGGGGAATATTGCATTCTTCCTGGAACGATTAGGGAAAATGTCTGAGACAAATGGCATTTGATCTGGAGCTTTAAACTAGCAGTATACATGCATTCAGTGAAGAAATAAGCTACTATTTAGAAGTAAGTAGACTCTGAGTATTTAAAAATACTGAAAGTATTTAAAAAATAAAATACATGCTCTCACAGTGGTTCAAAATTGTGCAAGCAAAAAAAATCTACACTGCAATATTCTTTTTTAAATGATTTTTTTTGTTGTTGTTAAAGACAGGGTCTCACTGTGTAGTACAGGCTGGCCTTGAACTCACTGTGTAGCCCAAGCTGGTCTCTAACTCACAGCGATCCTCCTGCCTCAGCCTCCAGCCTCCAGAGTGCTGGGATTATAGGCATGTGCCACCATGCCCAGCTATTTTTTTGTATTTTTAAAAATTTTCTTTTATTAGTTAATAGTTTGCAACATAAAATAATTACATTCAGCCTTGGGGATTGGTACTTATGCATATTTTTTTTTTTTGTGGATACCGGGGGTCGACCTCAGGACCTCCCGTGCCAGCAAATGCCCGTGCCGCTGAGCGATATCACCGGCCCTTTTTTCATATGTAGCAACAAAATTTATTATATTACAACTGAAACCAATCCTTGGAGATAATTTTATCCTTCAATTTGAAGAAAATTGCCTCATTAATTTACTTCCTATAACTGACACCTCATATTTCTTGGCCCCTCCCCATTCCCTAGTATATTTCTTTATTGAAAAAGTGCTGATGATTAGAAAAAATTTTTAAACTGACTTTCATACAAAAGTGTAAAAAGTAAAAGTAATTCTTTCCAGTGTTCCAATATCATAATGACAAACATAATCACTTTGGTGTTTATAATTTATTACCATTTATTCTTTAAAAAATTTTATAATTTTATTTTACTGAGGGAAGATCACTTAACATGAAATCCCCCCTCAAGACATTTTAAGTATACTAAACAATATTGTTAACTCCAGGCACAATGTTGTACAGCAGAGCAACAGAACTTATTTGTCTTGCATAACTTCCTCAGTAGCACCCCATTTTCCTCCTTCCCACCCACTGGCAACTGCCATTTTACTTTCTGTTTCTAAGAAATTAACTATTTTAGATGCATCATATAAGTAGAATCACTTGGGGTTCATCCTTCTGTTACTGGCTAATTTTGCTTAGTATAACATTGTCATGTTTTATCCATGTTGTAACACATGACAGGATTTTCATCCTTTTTAAGGCTAAATAATATTCCATGGTATGTATGTATCACGTGTTCTTTATCCAGTCATCTGTGGACATTTATATCGCTTCCACATGTTGGCTGTTGTGAATAGTGCTGCAAATGAACGTGAATCATTGATGAATACTGACTTCAACTCTTTTTTTTTTTTTTTTTTTTGTGGGTACCGGAGGTTGATCTCAGGACTCGGGCGCCAGCAGGCGCCTGTGCCACTGAGCGATATCACCGGCCCTTTTTTCGTATGTGGGTTCCGGGAGTCGGACTCAGGCCCTCGCACTTGCCAGGCAGGTGCTTACACTGCTGAGCCATCTTACCGGCCCTGACTTCAATTCTTGAGCATAAACAACTAGAAAAGTAGGACTTCTGGATTTGTATAATCGCTTTATTTTTTATTTTTTGAGTAATCTTCCATGCTGTTTTCCAGAGTGATTCCACCGTTCACATTTCATCAACAGTACAGGGTTCCAGTTTCTCTGCATCCACTCTAAAATGCCTCATCTTTTTTTATAATAGTTTCCTAAAAAGTATGAGATGATCCATCATTGTGGTTTTTTATTTGAAATTTTCTGATAATTACTAATGTTGAGCATCTATTCACATAACTGTTGGCTTTTTGTATATATTCTTTGGGAGAAATGGGTGATTTCCCATATATTACAACAGAAACTCAAATATTCAAATGATGAGTACTTTTAAAAATCAGATTATTAGTTTTTGGGTTTTTTTTTGCTGTTGAGTTGTAAGAATTCTTTATATGTTTTGGGAATTAACCCATTGTCTGATAATCTGATATATAGTTTGCAAATATTTTCTCTCATTCCATAGGTAACCTTTTTACTCTGTTGATTGTTCCTTTGCTGTACAGAAGCTTTTTAGGTTAATATAGTCCCACTTTTGATCCCTGCATTTTGGTGTCATATCCTTGAAATCCCGTGCTTTTTCTATGCCTTTATGTACACACAGATGCAGTATAGTATGTTGACAAAAGAGAATGACTGGGAGATAAGAGAGCCAGTTTTCTGGTCTTGATGTGGTTATCAACATCTATAGGATGACAATTTTTGTAGAAAAAATGTATAAAAATCTGATTTTTTATTATTCATACCTAAACTGTTTTGGGGGCTAAATGTATTTTCCCCTTAAAGTCATATAATGGATTTCATAGGGCAGTGTAGTTAACTATATTTTTTTTAAAGCAGGTTTGGGGGTTAACCCAGGGCCTTTGGACTGAGCTACATCCCAAACTCTTCTTTTTTTTTTTTAATTTTAAGAAAAAGTCTTGCTAAGATGCTGATTTCCCTAGACTGGGCTCAAATTTGTGGTTCCTCTACCTCAACTCCCAATGTACTGGAATTACGGGTATCTGCCACCATACCCAGCTGGATTTGCTATCTTTTAAATGGCTATGTAGTAATGGTAAGATAAATACACATTCATGTATGACTTCTTTATAATTTAAGATTAATTATTTGATACATGTTACAAATTCTCTTTCCTAGTATGCCATTTCAAAAAATTCATTTGGCCATTTATTTTGCTGTATGGAAGTCTTCGTTTTAGTTATTCAAATTTATTAATCTTTTCCTTTTTGGTGTCTGAGTTCTGTAGCATGCTTTAAAACACCTCCCTTAAGTAGTCCATTTTAAATTTCTACTGTGTTACCACTTATTACCTCTCATGACTTGCTCTCTTCGTTGGCCACATGTTTAATAATTATACTCCTTACTTGCTGAATGGATGTGGGGTAACCTAGCACAAACACACACACAAAATTAAAGTAATGTAATAAATAAGATGAAACAATAAAATGAAGGTAAGTAACATAAGTAGAATTCATAGTTGGGGGAAGATTGTACACACACACACACACACACACACACACACTCCATCTGGAATACACATTAGGATAAGTTGTTAGGTAGAGATCTAACTTTATTTTTCCAGATGCCTATCCCTACTTGTTCTAAACCATGTGTTGCATACTCTATCTTTTCCAAGCTAGTGTGAAATGACAGATATATTCTTAAAACCAGGCTTTCATGAAAGATGATTTTCAAATAAGCCCCCATCTCACCATTGCCTCCTAGCAATAAACGAGCCCTCGCATATGTTTAGAGTTCCTCTCTTCTCCATGTCCTAACGCTAACCACATCTGCATGACAGTTGTTACTGTGGACCCCCTGGAATATCCCTACAATCACCTCCTCATGAGGAACAGGCTAGAGAAGAAGCTACAGTAGTTGTTGATCTCACAAATCTGCTTCAGCAGGGTAGGGCCTTTAGGGTTGATGTAATATATTTGGGGAAGGCTAACTAACTCTGTGAATTTATTTCACCTATGAATTCAGTCCAGTCAGTGTGCTCAGAAAGGTTTTAAAGAAGTCTGCGTTCCTAAGAGGATAGCCACCAAATGTAGCCTTCATGCCATGATAGCTGTCCAATTTCCTTCTGACAACAATGGAGCGAGATTCATTTCTTTGAGATAACTGGAAATTTTCACCTACTCACAAGCCATGTGAAATACAGTGTAGTGTGTTGACAAAAGAGAATGACTGGGAGCTAAGACAGCCAGTTTTCCAGTCCTGATCAGACCTAAGTGTCAGAGGACCAACTCAATTTGTTCAAGTCTCAGCTTCCTTCATCATCTATACGAAGGTAGTTGGACTGTATGTCTCTTAACTTCCAGCTAAGTATAAGACTACGATTCTGTAATACTTTGGTCTTTCTATTTGTTAATTTAAAACATTTTTACAGATAAGTCAAGCCCTTTCTATGTGCCAAAAGTTACTGTGGTCACAGATGAATAAGACAATTATTTTGTTATAAACAATTACTGTGTTATGAAAGTTAGAAAAAGAATGAGTATATTTGGTAAAAGGCGAAAGATTTATATGACCTGAAGAGAAACCAGATTATTGAATGAGTATATTTGGAAGAAGGAAGAAGAATGGAATAGACCTGTGTGATTGGAGTGGGGACTATGCCTGTCTCTCTCTTCCAAATTGGAATGCCAACTTTGTGATGTACTGTGACTCTACTGTCAGGTTTATTCTAATGATTCGTTCAACGTTAAGGACTCCTGGGTTAATGTGGGACTAATACATTTAATAGAGATGGTAGTTCATAAATCCTTATTCCAATGATGGCATTTTGAGTCATTATAGGGCTTTTTTCAAGACCTTTACTTGAGATTAACTCCTAACAATATTGTGATGCTATGCCTGTTCAGTAGCCTAGAAACTAAGCAATCGAGTCCATCTCTCGTCCTGTTTAAAACAATACAACCTTCTCTTTCATGGTTTCTTTTTTCTTAACTTACATTCTCATTCCAGTTAATTCACAAATACTATGCAAGGGAAATATGTTTAAAACACGTTGAATCAGTGAGTCGCTTAAGCCAAGTTTTGGCGAGGATGAAGGGAGGTAGAAAAAGAAGCATTTTGAGGCAGAAAACTTCTTTTTCTCAAAGTTCAAGATAAAAAACAAAACAAAACAAAACAAAAAAAACCACCCAATATCCTGGGAAAGAAGAATCAGTTGGTGCCTTGAATGTCAGAAAAAAATAATTAATAACTTGAGTGATGGAGGCCCATGGGAGTTTGCCAAGCTGGAGATGACAGGTACAGAAAAACATTATGATGCATTCAGTGGGAGGGCCAAGCTAGTGAGACCTGAGGAAGGCTGTTAAGATCCTGCTTTCTGGGATACAGCGTGCAGAAGGTGGGCCAGGACAAGAACTGATCCATGTGCACATGACATGGCGAGGTAAACTTACGATATTTGGCACTAAGCACAACATTCATTGTACCTCATCTTTATACTATACATTTACTTTCTCATAGGTCTAAGAAACATGCCCACTTATTTTTTGTCCAGTAAGAATTAATAGATAAGGAATTTGAGAATTCCTTGGACATTTTGAAAGGGTGAAAATAAGTGAGCAAAACTGTATTTATACTAAGATATAATTCTTTCCATCCACTACATAGTGTAATAATCTCTTGAGGTGGCTTCTGAGAAGAATGTCATTTTAGATGCTTGCCATGATGGCAGATAGGTAAGCAGTGTGCTTTCCAGGGCAGAGCAATAAATATAACTTTGGGAATCCATTGTACACTTAAAGTCAAGGGATATTTCAGTGGAATAGCTCTCTCTTGTTGGGATGAATAAAATTAAACAACAATACACAGTGCCTGATAAGGAAGCAGAGAAATTGGCCTTGGGTTAAGCAGAGAATAGGACTTAAAGAGAAAAGGAATTGATATGACAATCTTATTCTATGAGTTCTCAACTAGGTTCTCCTTGTGCAGTTTCTCAAAATATTTAGATAGTATTTTCAAGTTGTATATTGTTAGACATTCAAATTTACCAAGTAATCCAAACTTCTAGCCCAAAACCAATGTATTTAAATAGTTTCATGGTGCTATATGTATGCAATAACCAACTCTCAAAATGAAAACTCCATTAGGAGCAAATATCTTTAGTATCCCGTGTGTGGCTTGCGTTAAGAGAGATTCAATAAAAGTTTGTGGTTGATAGTGAGCCCAGTGTAAAGGATTCCACATTAAGTCATAATTGCCTTTGTGTTGGGAGCTTATATGTCAAAGGGTGAAATCAGGCAGAGCAGAGAGTAAGAGTGTCTTATAATAACAGCATAGAAACTTGTTATTTAAAACAGAACCACAGGGAGAATAGAAGTATAACCTTGCTCTGTGTCCACCCTTGAGAAAATGTCAACAGCAGATTTGATGGAGAATCTGAGGGAAGAACTCACTTGCTTCATCTGCTTGGACTATTTCAGCAGCCCCGTGACCACTGAATGTGGGCACAGTTTTTGTCTGATGTGTCTCCTCAAGAACTGGGAGGAGCATAACACACCGTTGTCTTGTCCTGAATGCTGGAGGACTTTGGGGGGGCCTCATTTCCAGCCCAATGAGCGACTGGGGAGGCTGGCTAGCATTGGCAGACAGCTCAGATCTCAGGTCCTGCAGAGTGAGGATGATTCAAGCAGCTGTGGGAGGATGGTGGCAGCCACTCGAGTGTTCTCTGATGATGAGCAGAGCGTCACAACTTTGTCAACTCAAAGTCATGGAGTAAACAGAATGCATCTCTCAAGTGAGGCTGAGGAGCAACACAAAGTAAGATGAGCTGTTTGATATAAATCTTAGAACACAAATCCTGTTCCATCCCTTAACTCCCATAATATTCTCCATCAGTGACAATCATGGGTCCTCCTCGCCAGGCACCACAGCAAAACTTGTGTGGATCTTGCTTTAGCCTTTTGCTTGAGAGTCCAAGCCATCTTCTAGTTATCAATTTTCAATGTCCCTTCAGGACCTAGTGTTCAGTTCAGGTGCCATAGAGTTTGTTTCTATTGCAGGAGAAGCTCCAAGAAATCCTAAATATTTTGCGTAAAAAGAAGAAGGAAGCTCAAGCCGTACTGACCCATGAGAAGGAGAGAGTGATACTGTGTAAGGTCAGTGTCAGTCTTAGTTTGGATCTCGTTGGTGATTCTGCGGGGTAAAGGAGACAGTTGGATGCCTAATGAGATGTCAGGGGGAAAGATGATGTTCCCCAGTCCTAGTCCTGCATTGTGCACTTTTTTGCTGTGGGCTGCTAACCTGTACTTGCCCACCTGGGACTCTCATGACTCAGCTCAAATTTACCCATCCGAGACAGATTTATTTTTCCTCTTCATGCACCTAAGATACCTCCATTATGACTCTAATTATATTTATTTAAAATACAAGTTACATTTATAGACATATAGCATATAGTGGAAATCAGTTTTTAAAAAGTATCACAAATGCTTTGGGGGAAATAGAGAATGCAAATTAAAAAGAAACAGAAAGGAATATAAAAGCAAAATAGTAGTTTGAATTATACCTGGAACAAATGCCTAAAATTAGTCATGGATTTGGATTTATGTTGCTCACAGTCAAAAGAAAGAACCAGACATTAGATATAAAAATGCGGGTATCTGAGTCCCCTAATATACTTTGAACTGTTAAGAATGACCATTCGTAATGTATATTTTTATTTCTAGTATGTGACCCAATTTCTATTTTCATTAGTCAATACTCTTTGAATAAATACATTTTCATAATTTTTCTCCTTATTCAATTTGGCTTTATTTGTAAATAATAGTATTTATTGATTATCACCTGTTGTACTTTTGTGTTTAGTTTTGGATTCTTCCAGTAGAATGACAGCTCCTGGGAATAGACATTTTGGTTTTGTTTATTGTTACCCATAGCACACACACCTTTGAAAACATCAGACTCCACCCAGTTAGTCAATAGAAGATACACGCTATGTGTCAGATTTCAGGAAGGGTCACAGTGGAACTGTAGGACTTTGTAAGGATTAAAAAAACCTATGGGTTGGGCATGGAGGTTTCTCTTTCTAACTTTATTATTTTTTGTGTGTATGTGTGTATGTGTGCATGTGTGATGGCAGGAAGAGACCAAGACTTTTAAACAGGTCGTCGTGTCAGAATATATGAAAATGCACCAGTTCCTGAAGGAAGAGGAGCAGCTCCAGCTGCAGCTTCTAGACAAGGAAGAAAGAGAGAACTTGGCAAAACTGTGGGATAATGAAATCAAGCTGACCCAGCAAGTCAGACACCTAAGCAAAATGATTGGGCAGATCGAGTCCACGTATCAGAACACGAATTTAGACTCTTTTGAGGTGAAGCTAAAATTCATGATAGTTTTAGACAAATCAATAGAAAAAAATGTAGTAACCCCTTTTCAAGCTATAGGTAAAACATTTTAATTTACTCATCTGTAAAACTAAGTTCTGTCCAAAAATTAGTTTTGCCAAAGAATTGACATCTATGTCAATAAAGTCGTGAGAAGTAGGAGAGAAAAAAAGACAGGATACCTATCCCAGTCCAACCCAGGATGACAGCAATTTCTTTTATGCCTGCCCCTCTGCAGCCTCAGTGTTGTCAAATATTTTATTAAGTTTATTAATGAGAATTTACTATGTAACAGGCACATTAACTTTAATCTTCTCAAGGGCCTGATGAAGATAAGGACTACTGTGGTATAGACTGTAGGTGATCGTTATCTATTAAGCGGGTGTACAGTGTCACTTATTTACCAGTTCAGACCTGTGGCAGTAAGGTAATCGGTCAGACAGCTAGTACTGTACGTGGCAGAACGTGGGTGTCCTTTATGCTGAGTGTATTTTCCATACCGTGTTTGCTCTGCTGCCTGTGTTGGCTACTGCATTCCGCAAGGCCTTTTCAAACACAAACTCTGCGAGTCATCTCCAACTTCCGGTCTGTTTCCTGGGCTGATTCCACAGGATTCCACAGGATACTATTTAATTCTGCCTTCTAAAGAAACTGCTGTGACTAAACGCAGGCTTTGTCTCAGCTCTCATTGGGCATTTTTCCTTTGCTTATCTCTGGCTCCATGAGGCATTGGATAAGGAGATCAATATTTGTATCCTTTGTTAATAACAGGTTCTCTCGACAAAATGATGCTATGCGAAAAAGAACAAAATATTCTCTAGTCATTGTGAAAAGTATGGCATGTTCACCAAAAACCATCCCTAGAAGAAATTGGCAATTTTTTTCCCTGCCATGTAAGCTCCCTCTCAAGGTGTGCTAGGATCCTGAGAAATGGACCCTGTGGACTTGGCAGAGGACTGTGTCTAATGTGTGGACATTGACATACGTGATGGAAATGAATGAGTGCTGTCAATGAACAAAAACTAACCTTCTTCTTTTCTACCCTTAGGAAGTAAGAGGAGCCCTGGAAAGGTAGGTTTCACTCTGTGTTCAGCTATGTAAGCTCCGGGAACACGATGTTGATGGAAGAGTGTGAGATGGGATTGAGACTGTTTATGCTGTTGGGTGGAATGAGATGACGCTCAAGTTGGACCATGTCATGTGGTCTGTGCCAGGGACAGACTGAGGATCTCTGCTATCTTACAGGAGCGAGTCACGGCTGCTTCAGTGTCCAGAAGCCACCACCACGCAACTGAGTCAGTGCCGCGTCACTGGAATGAGGGAGATGCTAAGAAAATTCAGCAGTAAGTCAACCCAATATACCAAACCTACAGAGATTTCCCAAGTTAACTTTAGTGCACCTTAAGGGATGCATAACTGAGCTCCAGGGCAGCTTCTTCTGACATAGAATATTCATCATCTGACACTTGGCAATCGGTTAAGATACCACGAGACAGCAGTAAGCACCAGGCTGGGGTCACAGAGAATGTCGGTGCCAAAGCAGTGACACTTGATTGATGTTCTATCTGGCTTTGTTTTCTGTCTAAGGAGGCCTAGGCCTTGCGTGTGTGTGTGTGTGTGTGTGTGTGTGTGTGTGATGTTGTACAGCCTTGTTTTTGCACACACACCTGTCATGCAGAGGTTTTTTCAGTTTGAGCTCTGTTTCTGTTAGGATAAAAGCTGAAGTCCAGTGAGGGAACATTCAAAGACTATCTGTGTAGAAGGCTCCGGATATTTAGACTGGCTAAGGCCAAAACAGATCAGCATTAGTTCTCAGCTTTCAGCTCATCTTGTTGACAATCTGCACTCAAAGGAAAGCTGAATGAACTTTGGACTCAAGAAATATTTGATAAATGTCTACTCTGTGCCCCGTATTATATTATGGGGCTCTGAACCTACTTACAAAGATGAATAAGGCTGAAAATGTCTTTGCTTTCATAGAATTTTCAGTAAAATTAAGGGGACAAGCAGTCACACAGATAATTAGCTAGGGTTGGGGTTTGGTTTATAAGTAAAAGCATGGGTTTATGATGTGCACCTAATTTTATCTGGAGAGTCAGTGAAAGATGGAGGCTTCTCATGCAACCTCCTCCCAAGAGCGCAGGAGAGGAGGCTTCCCACCGGCTCACAATATGCTTTGTCAAGTTGTGACTGGGAATTCCACCAGTGCAGAGGAAGCTATATTTTAGCATGGCACAATGAAAAATAGGGGTTAAGAACTTCTATTCAAATACCCCATACCTTTGTAACCTTGATGAAGTTTCCCAATCTTTGTGAACCTCAGTTTTCTTATTGGTATAAATTAGAGAAAATAAGACTTGCAATGATTAGAGATAATGCACAGCGACTGTTTGGCACATTAGAAAGAGTACAGCAAATGATAGTCATCCCTATATTTTCCCTTCCAAACTGAAGAATTAGAACCAACCATGGCTGACATGAATACCAACAGCAAAGGACAGCCTCATGTGGATAAATAGCCCTGAGTTCTAAAAGTGTCTTGAAAGCACAACTTGCATTCCACTATTAGAGATTCCTCTCTTCCTCTCAGGTTGACTAAACATCATTCACCGCATAACTCTTTCCTGCTTCCGGTTAGAAGTTCACTCACTGTTTTGTGGAACAGTGTAAAACGAGCTCAGAGATTCTGCTCGAAATAAAACCCACCTGACTCCCATTACATTCATCTAAATTACATTTAAAGAACGGGACTAAATCCCAAGAACTTAGTTGAGATTTCACATATATAGGAGGGTTTCAAGGGTGCCAAAGGAGGATTCACTCTTTTCTTCTCTTGCAGCAGAGATCACTCTGGATCCAGCCACAGCCAATGCCTACCTCGTCTTGTCTCAGGATCTGAAAAGCGTGCGATATGGAGGAAGCAGACAGCAGTTACCTGACAACCCAGAACGATTTGACCAGTCTGCAACCGTGCTGGGAGCTCAGATCTTCACCAGTGGGAGACACTATTGGGAGGTGGAAGTGGGAAATAAGACAGAGTGGGAAGTGGGCATCTGCAAGGACTCAGTGAGCAGAAAGGGGAATCTCCCAAAGCCCCCTGGGGACCTCTTCTCACTTATAGGTTTAAAAATTGGAGAGGATTATAGTCTGTGGGTCTCCTCACCTTTGAAAGGGCAACATGTCCGAGATCCTGTGCATAAGGTTGGTGTTTTCTTAGACTATGAATGTGGGCATATAGCATTCTACAATGTGATGGATAAGTCCCTCATCTACAGTTTTCCTCCAGCCCCTTTCCAAGATGCACTCAGGCCTATCTTTTCCCCTTGCCTCCCAAATGAAGGGACAAACACAAACCCCCTTACCATCTGCTCGGTGAATAGCCACAACTGAGGGACATGGCCCCGAGCCTCTGCCAAGGAGGAGGTCCAGGACCACCAGATAACTCTTCATAAAGGTGATGAATGCATTGCGGATCTTCGCATCAGGTTATCTGAAAGAGAATTTCCCCTTCCCCCAAGACTTTCCATGAATCCAAGCCCACAGTGAAAAGTCAATTAGAAAATCAAGTTTAACATCAATCAGAGAAAGCTGATCATATCCTGCGTCTGTAACCAGACTCTCTATCTCGACTGCCCCATGTATTTGCTGATATTTCCAAATATAGACCTGGAAATAGCCCTTATTATCCTGAACCCTATGCTCAGAGGCCAGTTTTATAAATATATGCCATTTTTTCAAGTGCATTTATTTATTTGATGCTCACAGACTGTGCAGGTTGAATGTGTCTTTGTGCTATGTGCAGAGATCTGTATGTGGGGGCAATTTCAAATCTCCCCATTCTTTTTTGACAATCAATATTCAGCTTTAATAAATATAGAAATTTAAAAAATACTGTTAGTAGCTGGTTACAGAAATCTACATTCTCAGTTACATAGACATACTTGAAATAGGTATTTATTTCAATTTCCTAAAATTACTTACCATCTTAATTTACAAAAAATAAATTTTCAAATCTCCCCATTCTCAGTGGTGGCCAGTCCCGATAGATTTGCTTCGTTTTTCTTTTCAGTACTGGGGCTTTAACCCAAGGCCTTTGCACTGTGCTTCATCCCCAACCCTTTTAAATTTTTTATTTTGAGACAGAGTGTTGGTAAATTGCTGTTCCCCAGGGTAGGCTCAAACTTGCCATCCTCCTGCTTCAGTGTCCTGGAGGGAGTGCTCTCTCTCTCTCTCTCTGTCTCTCTCTCTGTCTCTCTTTCTCTCTGAAATTCTACCTTTTTCACGTTGCAGAATGTCACCAATCACAGAGGGTACTCTGTTGTTTCCTTTTAGTACTCAGATAAGTCAATGTCATAAAGCAGACAACTAAAATTTTCAGGAAAATAAAGTTTACCACAGGTTTTCGTCTATAAATTGTAGACTAGGCTGGGGGGAAATCGATAATCAAACCTCTTAATCTACACACAATGCCATAAAAGGAAGTCAGTCAATAACAGGGCTTACTTTAGGGTTTGTGTTCATTCTTCTTTTTGATCTAGACCTGCTTTTGTTTCAACCCTGTTCATTTCAACCTTGCACCTTCAAAGACAGCGAAGCAGATGTAAACTAGGCTTAGAATCTCAGAAAAAATCCTCTTCTGAGGATTTGCATATTCATCCTTCCATCACACACAGTTGGAATCAGAGATCTGTGGGGTAGGGGAATCTACACATCCTCTTTTGATGAATTTTAATAGGTAATAGCACCTTTTATTTTCTTCTTCTTCTTTGTCCACAAAGAGTTGATGTTGTCAAGGAAACAAGCCTGCACAACACCCACCCCCGCAAAGTTATCTTGAAGGACTCTTTGCTGCACCACTGTCTACGCTGGGTCTGTCACAGGGTGTATGAGAAAGACTAAATCTATATTCCTTTTCATTGTCTGAGTTTGCATAACAACCATGAAAAAGTTGTGGGAAAAATTTCTCTTTAGGTTTCTAGAAATGAAAACCAAGCAGATATGGTGCTGAAGAGGAAGCACAGCATACCCAAAACGGAAAACTGAGAGGCATGCCTGCCTTGTCATCCCCCAGCACTGCTCAAGGGCCTCCTCTCCCTGCTTAGAACTTTGAAGAATGGCATTTCCTTAATGATGAATGGCATTCGATCTGGGGCCTGCCACCGCTCCTCAAGCTAGCTCCTCCTCTTCCCCTTTTAACTACTTGTCTCCTGCCCTGCTCCCATCTCCCACCCCTTCACAAGTAGCTTCTTATTTAGTGGACAAGACCAAAGCAGAGTCCATAATCTTTGCCATTTTCTTCTCTACTCCAAACCCAGCTTGAAGGAAGCAGAGGTATTTAGTCCTGAGGATGGAGAATACCACGAGTGTTCTTCCATACTGAATTACAGTTTGACTACTTTGTTTTTGACTTTTTTGTCCTAGAGTATCTTAAATATAAGTAGTATTTATCTCTGAAATCTAATTTACCAATAAAATGTAAGTTTTCAGGGAAGATCTTTACTTTCCTACTCTGATTACCTCCTGGTGCTCCCACTGTAAGGATGGAACTTCAACCCATCGTGCTCAGAAAGCTCTGGTAACTTCTGTGATCAGATTATTTTACAAGTCCCTTTTGCACTAATTTAACTCAAGAATGTGCTCCATCCACCCTTGGATTTGTGCCACAGAGTAAGGAAATGAAAAAGCCTTCAGATATGCACAGGATAAAATAACCAATGCTTATATTCCAGTATCTTTATTGTATCTTTGTAATCTTTTGTTTCTTTTTTATTTTTATTAGTACATGTTTGCAGTACAACTTTATTCATATTAGATATTTTTTGAAAATATGATATATCTAAATATATAAGTGTATATCTTTTAAGAATTAGCACATTTTATAAATTACATTTGTCATATCTGATAATAAATGATATGATATTATCTAACAAATACTCCATATTAAACATTTTCTATTTGTCCTTGTAATGTTCTTTATAGTCTTCTGTTTTCTGGCCTTCCAGCATCCAGAAATAATATAGGGGCAGGTACTGAATTTAATTGTCTTGGAAAATATGATTTTTTAATGGAACTAATATTTCCTTATATGATGTTTTCTAATTTATTTAATCATTTCCCTGCTATGGAACATTTAGATTGTTTTCTGTTTGTAGCTATTATAAATGACACTGTGATGAACACAAGTATACATAAACCTTTTGAATGTATCTCTAATTATTTTCTAAATATATCTCCTCCAGGCAGGAAAATGCCCTGTAGACTCTATGACTATATGCACGTAGTTTGCACATCTCCCTACAAAAGTTCTACCTGCCCTCCAGGTACCCCTGAAAGTTTTCCTTTCATCAGAGTGGCACACACACTAGCTTTGAGACAAGTGAAAGAACCTGATCTCCACTGTGCTGTGGTTTTGCAAGAAGCAATGCAATTATAACCCAAAAATTTATCCTGGGAAGACCTGGACTAGTCCTTGGGTTTGGAAATCAGTCAATTTGGTTTGAAGCTTGACTTCACCATAAATTGACTGTTTTAACTTCCACATGCAGTATTATTTGAACTCTTACAGCCTTAGCTGTAAAGCTATAAATGTGGGAAGTGTTCAAAAATGTGGGAAATATTTACCTGCTTGCTGATTACATGAGAACACATAAAATCAATTAATGTGTGGAACATGATGAATTTTTGTTAGTTTTCCCTCCCTTCTTTAAAGAATCCGTTTTGTAATTATCCCAAAAGAGGACAGCTTGTATGGAATATGGAAAATATAGGCACCAAAATCTTTGAAATATTTTCAGGAAGGTGTTTCTATATTAGCAAGAGAAGTGTTAACACAAAATCCAGGCAGAGAAAAGAAAGTACCTATTTGGATTATTTTCTCATGGAAGTCTTTTTGACTTCCTGCCTGTGAGTAGCCCTTTACTGAATTAAAAAAAAAGTTATAAATAGTAAATAAAATTGAAAAATTTGAAAGTGGTAACCTCAATTTTCATTCTTCCGGTCTTGGGAATCTCATACCTTTGCTCTGGGCTGCTAGGATAGGGTATGAACTTTGCTAATCATCAGCTGTGCAGCCACTTGAATCACCGTAAGCACATGGACAGGCTGATGCAGCTTTTGTGACCACTGCGTTTCATCAGTCGTATTCAAGTAAATTAGAGATGCCCTGAGATATGAATCCATCAGCTTTGCTAGGGTATTCCTTGCAATGGTCACTACCAGCTGTGAGCACTGCTATTTGCCAGACAGAGCATGAGAGAGGGGTCAAGGCCCTGATACAGCTTTCTCCTTGACAGCTCATTGGATAGAACGAGGCTCTGTGAGGCTGAGACTTACGCGAATGAGTTTTATTTAAGAAAAATAATAAAAATTTAAAAATTATAAAATTAAGTCCAGTTTCTTACAGGGTCTCATACAAATGAGGGACCTGAAGTTCAAGTTTCATTGCTTCCTGGTGCGTCTGACTCTGGGTTAGCCAGATGCAAGGCAATGGAAAGGCAGTAAAGCCAGACCTTGTAGGTACAAATCCTGGCTCTGTGACTGACTGACTGTAGCATTCTGGGAAAGTTACTGACCTCCTTCAGAGAGAGGGGGAGGGGATGAAAAGAGAGAGGGAGAGGGAGAGAGAGAGAAACGGCAGTAAGTCAAATTCTGACTAAAATAAGAACAAGGTAAAATCCAGGGAAAGGGAATTTTGTAGAAGACTTCACATGGAAATAAAGTTAATAGATATACACTTCTACATAAATTTGAAATGGAACGACAATCCCCATTTTAAACTTCTATGGGCAGGGAAAAAATTATGTGCTGCACATGATTTTAAAATAATGATACTGGTGTGTAGATGTGTTGAATTAAAGGAATACACCCACAAGGATTTTTAAAAATTTAATAACATTGAGTTTTAAAATGAAGGGCCAAAAGAACCCATTGGTTTTACAGAATTATGGTGGATACTTTGCTGCATCTCCTCTGACAAAGAGACTTGGCTGTCTTCCTGGCCAGACGTTCCCTGAGCAGACGGACTGCCGTTGTCAGTCCATTCTGGAACTTCTTTGGCTACAGAGAGGCACCTCGCCCAAGAGTACCCACTGCAATGACACACCAGTGGCAGTGCATGAAGGATGAATTAAATCAATTCTACTCCAGATGACGCTAGTCTGAAATGCATTTTGGCTCCAGAGCGCCCCCACTGTGCGGTGGAGACACCCTGTCACTGCACCTTAATCTCAGATTAAATCTGCAGTCCTGTTTTCTCCCTTGCCTTTAAAAAGGTCTTGGTCCTGAGAACATTCCCTAAAAAAGAAATGATCTACTTGCTAAACTCCACTCCGTCTGCTTCACAGAATCCCAAATTGTGCTGAAAGGCAACCATTTCTTGGAAAGTTTTTACCGATGTACAATTTATATACAGAAACCGAACATACAAATTTCCAGCTCAGTGCATTTCAGCAACTTGAACAATAAATGCAACCAGTACCAGGTAAGAACAGGACATTTCCAGCACCTCAAGAGAGACAACACATTTAACAATTACTCTTTAAAATGTCTAGTAAAATTTTAACTGAGTCTAACAATTCTTTAGATCAATACAAAAGAGAGGAGAAATATCACTAGCTCTAGAGCTCAGAGCTCAAGCAAAGATTTTAACTTTTTAAAACAAAACTTGTAACAGTATATATAGTGTAATATTGTCCTCAATCCCTAAATTGCCACTGAGTGGTGGTGGCTTACTTCTGTAATCCCAGTGCTCAGGAGGCTGAGGCAGGAGGATGGCCCCTCTGATGATGAACTTCAGTTTGCAGAATCATTGGCAGCTTTGTCAAGGCAGTTTCCAGCTTTTTATTTACCTTCTCTCCCTTTGGCCTTCACTTAGGTTATGGCTGTGTCCTTATTTCCCTTAGGTATAGTGGCTTGCTGGAGCCACTGGACCGGCAGTGGACCCTGAGCACTGTGGATATATCTTCCCAACGTGGGTTCAGTGACATCATGTTGAAAGCTTGAAAGAGGTTAATGTGGGAGTAGTTACATGGGACAGTGAGAACACATCAAAACCGAGGACTGTTTCCTGCAGCGACTAGGTTGTTAGACAATTATCTTCACACTCCTGCCCTCATCAGTATCTCACCTCATAAAATTCTTGAATATTTAATCGTGTGTGCTTCTTGGAATGCCCAGATTAAGATAAAATGGGGAAAAAGATGAAATCTGTTCTGGACATGTTGATATAGTTGATAGAAATCTTGAGATTCACTAAGACCAAGAAAAAATATTATCATCAACTCAGATTACATTACCCCCTGGAGCAGAGGCTTAGCATATTGACTTTCAGCAGAAATTACCCTTAAGATTGAGGTGACACATGTTTCCTGGTTTTGTGACCCTTAAAATCTTTCAAATTGAACTGTGCTTTCAAGATCTTCATTTATGAATTCTTCACTAGGATTGGAATGATTTCTTTCTTGAACTGTTTCTTTCTTTCATCACTTCATTTATCATCATAGCTCAACCTCAGTTTCCTTTCTATTTCTGAATTTTTACCACCTCTTTGCTGCTTTTGAAAATCCCCAGGATCTTTAAAGAAAATAACCTGTTACAAGGCAGTTTATAAAATTTGTTCTCCTCTTTTTCTCAAACATATCCCCCATGTTGTTCTCCAACTGCTTCTGGCCCAGGGCAAATCATTCTTAATGCCCTCAGCCCAAAGATCTCCTGGCAACACATAAGGTTGCAAAACATGGTTTTTAAGCAATAGTTAAAGATTTTATTTCTCCTTCTCTGGCTATCTTTACTTGTATAACAGGATGTCCTCAGAATTGCTCCACTAGACCTTCTTTCATTTGGATCCTCATTTGGGCATTTTCTCCAAATTTGCAGACTAATTCTTGTGTGTGTGTGTGTGTGTGTGTGGTTTTTGGCAATACATCTCTTTGAGAACTGCATTGGTTGCCAAAATTTTTAAATTGTGAAATTAATCTAAAAATACAGACTTTCAGCTTCTTTTGAAAAATTGATTTATATGGTGTACTAGCCTCCATTTACACATGGCAAAAACCAGCTAGTGTCCTTTGGCAAGTTATGTGACCTCCCATTTACTACACATACTCCTCCAGCTCATTCTTCTCATTTTTTATTAGCTGTTGGAGTCTTGAGAGTATTTGGGTGTGTGATTTCCCCTCCAGCCTCTGAGCTAATAGGAACACTTATTGGAGTGGCTGCTGCTCCTGAGGCTTGCACTTCTTGGGGTGCATGTTATGGATTTAAGTCACCTTCCAGTTGACACTGAAAATAAATCTCCCTCCAGTTCTTGAAAAATAAATTAAAGGGGCATGCATTATCCTTCATATGACATTTAGAAAGACAACCTAATCATGTTTGAAAATGTCTAATTATGCATTTGAATTGATTTTCTATCTGCGAGTATACATAGATGCATATATACCCTCTCTGGGTATATTCCACTCTCTGGGCTGCATCCCACTCAAAGCACCATTTTGGGTCCTATTTAAGGCCTAGTGGCAACCTCTTTTGGTACTGTTCAGCTTTGTGCAATAGTATGTGCATTATCTACACAAAGGGAAGGATGATGAAAATAAAATTTTCCCAAGTCAATAAAAGCCTCGCATTTTTGTGGTAGTGAAACAACCTTTAAATGTTGGGCTACTTCTCCATGCACTTCTTTGCAATGAGCTTTCTGTGTATGCAAATGTGGAGAGGACTTTGATGTGAATCAGGAAGTGGAGGCTATTAATTGATGTTGTTTAAAGTTCTTTACTTTATATATTCATAAGCTGATTTAGAGTGAAAATAGATGCAGCGGAATTTGGTTACGAATGTCACCTTTTGAACCCAAGTTTATCTGCCTTCAAGATTCACTTCTGTACATGCATATATGTGTACATTTGATACATGCACAGCTACGAATAGCAAGCTTCTGCATATAACAAAGAATCCCATCAAGCACAGGATTGTTCTTGACTCCATTACTGACATTTAAATTGCTTTCTGCTGCCATTAGAGGGACAATTCCTCTGAGAAAAGCAATGTGTTGAAAAGCAATGCTAATAGTAATAGTAATGATGGAAGCAAATGCTTCTAGCACTTACTCTTTGCTTGGAACGAAATGTTCTAAATGCTTAAACACATTAACTCATTTTACCCTCACAACAACCTAGGAAATAATTACAGTTATTATCTCTAGTTTCTGGGTGAGGAAATGAAAGACAGAGAAGTTGAGTAACTTGTCCAGGTTCACAGAGCTAACAGGCAAAATCTGAACCCAAGTTGTCTGGCTCCAACTCTATGATTAATTAATATCATAGTTGCAGAATAAAATATCTGTTACATAGTGAACTACAAAGATGCTCTTTTTAACTTTAGGAGTTGGACTAATGATTTGATTTTTTCTTATTAGCTACTGGAGGGAAGAAGCTAAGAGCAAGCTGTTGGGGACATATGATGTACATAACAATGCCATTTTTGTTTTGCTACTAGAAATCGGATTGTGTTTTATGTGCCTCGTCTCTTCTCCTACACCTTTATCTTTCACTTCATAGGTAGTATCTTGGCTTTGTGTTTGGATTCAGATCCTTAGCCTTTCCCTGGAAGTCTGGCCCTCTGGGGTCTGATGGCTGAGCACCACAGCCTGATGATTACATGAGCAATCTCACTGGGGTATCTCCAACCACTGCTTTGAAACTTCTCTGTGTGTTTATGAAATCAGGCAAGGAGAAAACCTGGGATTTGAAATGTGTTCTATGCAAATGTATTTTTTCTCTGATAGATTATAATCTCATGGTAAATTATGTCTGATAGACAATAATTGCTCATGTTCATTAAACACATCTATCATAGTCCAGGTACTATGCCTAATTTCTACTATCAGGAAGGTTAAAGAAGTTGTCCAATCTCACATTTCTGTCAAGACTACATGGTTCTTCAGTAGAAATTAGTTGAAGGAGCCGGTTTGATAGAACATTTGAGTTTGAGTGAAACTATTTTACATGAACATGGAGAGAAAAGTTAATCCCTGGGCGTTAAGGATAGAGGATAGTTCTGCTGACAGATTGGGAGTGGAAAAAGAATTTTTACAGCAACATCATATACATAAACCCAAAGAAATATGACAGCATCACTTTATTCCAGGAAAAACTAAAGATTAAGGGTCAAGTATTGATTGAACTTTAGAAGAAACCCTTAGTTTAGTGTTGTTTGAAGAGAATTCATGAGGCTACAGAACAGGAAAGTGGAAGAATATCAAGTGAAGATCTACTGAAATAGCATTTTTTTGGGGGTGGGTACCAGGGGTTGAACTCAGGACCTTGTGCACCAGCAGGCGCCCGAGCTGCTGAGCGATATCACCGGCCCTTTTTTTGTATGTGGGTACCGGGAGTCAAACTCAGGACCTCGCGCTTGCCAGGAAGGCGCTTATGCCACTGAGCCATCTCACCAGCCCTGAAATAGCATTTGAATCAAGACTGGCTACTGGATCACTGGGGACTACTGTTCCACGGTAATCTCCCCTTAGCCATGGTTTCATTTGTCCTCAGTTTCAGTTACACTCAATCAACTGCAGAGCAAAAATATTACATAGAGAATTCCAGAAGTAAGCAGTTCCTAAATTTTAAATTGCACATTTTTCAGAGTAGTGTAACGAAATCTTCATTATCATGCCTGGGATGTGAATCGCCCTCGCCTATTCCATTCACACTGTATACACAGCCCACTGTTTGTCACTTGGCAGCTGTCTCGTGTGTAACCCCATCGTGTAACTTGACTGCTGTGTATCTCATTGCTTGTGTTTGAGCAAGCCTTATTTTACTTAATGATGGCCACTGAGCACAAGAGTAATATTTTGGCAATTTGGCTATGCCAAAGAGAAGCTATAAGGTACTTCCTTTAAGTGAAAAGTTGAAAGTACAATCTGGTATTTACAGAGAAGGAGAGAGACAGAGAGAGACAGAGAGACAGGCCATATTTACATAACTTCTATTATAGTATACTGTTCCAATTGTTCTATTTTATTATTAGCTATTGTTGTTAATCTCCTACCTTGCCTAATTTATAAATCTAACTTTATGATAGGTATGTATATGTAGGAAAAATAGTACCTATAGGATTCATTACTGTAGTTGACTGCAGGTGTCTGATGGGGGTGTTGGAGTGTATTCCTTGCAGTTAAGGGGGATTGTTGCATTTTAATTGTATCAAATTCATAAAGAATTAATAAGAGAAAAAAGTCACAGGAGGGAAGGAATAAGATGCTACTGCAGACCTATTTTTTCCTTGCCATGTTTGAGTTTCCTTTCTCTTTTTCTCTAGTTTACATTTGGTTGGCCAGCACAAGAAAAAAATAAAACAAAAACCCTCAGTTTTTCTGGTACAAAATATCAGGCCCTAAAATCCAGTGTAGTAGAAAACTTACATTCTTGGTTATTCAGTAACCAGAGAGTATCACTGATATTTCAAACCAAATATCATCACTCTGAATTCTGAATACCAGTATTTTTCTTAATACAGCTGAAAATTTGCTGATTGCTGAATGGACTTGTCCATCAGTATGCATCTGGCAACCTGGTATAATGGGATAAAGTCAATGTTTTGTGAAACACAAGCATTTTGAATATTAATAAAAGTGGTAGATCAAATTTAAAATGATTAGGAATTGGACCACCATAAGTAATTTCCTCTTCTCCTTCTCCTCCCTTTTTTTTTAATGAAACAGGGTCTCGCTATGTAGTCCAGGTTGGTCTTGAACTTGCAGCGATCCTCCTGCCTCAGCCTCCCCAGTGCTGGGATTAGAGGCATGTGCCACCATGCCCAGCTAGCACTTTTCAAAGTTAGTTTTGTTTTTTTTTTTCCCAAAGGCTCAATATTACTTTTTCCTTTTCCTATTGAGACCTACACAGGTCTTGACTGCTACTGTTACACCTTACTAGGGAGATGTAACCTTTACACTATTTGGGAAAGTTTGTAGTTAAAGAATTTAGAATTAAATGCCTGGAAACAAAGGAAAGGAAAACAATTTTGTCAATTTGGATCAGTGCTGAGCAGCTAATTGTTTTGCATGCTAATTGGGATTCCATGAAAGAAGGAAAAATCAATGAGCTGAAAGGGCATCTTATCTAATCTCAGAAAACTATTTGAAAGAGTTTGAAGACAATTGTTCTTTTTTTAGTAGGGACAATGAAATCTTATGAAATCAAGACATGCTCATTTGAACTTAGTTACCTCCTGGACAGGTGCTGTCCTCAAAGTAGAATAAATGTTAGATGCTGTAACAATGATAACCTCAAATATCATAAATGAAATAGCAGAGAATTTTCTCTTTCTTTCAGGTCATTATCTGTAGTGAATAAGTGGTATCTATTTCACAAAATCATGCAGTAACTGAGGCTGGCAGAGTGTCTCTGCTACCTCAGAGCATGGTTTCATTAACTGAGTTGTTTGGCCTAAACCTGTGTCCATAAACAGACCAAAGACCAAGGTGGCCTCTGCATCTAGTGGACTATACCTTAACTTGATGTGTAAAGAAGTTGTAACCTACTCTAAGAGTATACCCTTGGGACTGAATATCAGCCAATCATGGCAGTTGAACAGTTGAGCATCAGCCAATCACTGGCTGCCAACTGATCAGACCAGTCTATATAAGCCAATGGTAGCCAGTCAGGTTATTTCTCTATGTAACTGTCTTCTCTCTGACTATAAAAGTGATCTGCACATATGATGGAGTGGGACTTTCTGAAGCAACCTTTTTTTTTTTTTTTTTACTTTAGAATATTTCAACAGTTTACTTAAATCCAGATAAGAATATAGAATATAGCATAATAGAATATGCATTTAGAAATGTAATCACTTACTCTCTAATACACATATTTCTAAATGTTTCATACACACCAGCATGTTTAATCTTGACATCAGCTCAGAAGGGAGACATCCACTCCTTTTACATTAGGAAATGGGCTCTGAGAGGTTAAGTTCTTGCAGAAGGCATTGTCCCGACAATTTCCCAGTAATGTGTCTAATGATGCTTCCCCACACCATGCTTCCTCTGTTTCATTATTCTGAGCTCGTGATCTCATCTTATTTTTTCCCCATTCCTCTCCCCCTCCCTTCAACACCTTTCCCCTCCATAATTACAAAAGATTTGTTTCCATTTTTTCCTTCTATTCTTTTTTTTCTCTTTTCTCTTCCTTTTTTTCCTCATCACCTCTCCCTTGTTCCCCTTCTCATTTGAGCATTTTCTTCCCATTTCCCAATATCTATTATACATGTTGATCCTTACTTACACTTCTGGTTTCTCATACCAGAGAAATGATGAGGTATTTGAACATGTGTGTCCAATTTATTTCACTTAAGAGTATGGTCTCAAGGTGCATCCATTTAGCTAGAAATGTCTCAAACTTATCCTTCTTTGTGGCTGAGTAATACACCATAGGATTAAAAAAACTGCATCTTCTTTATCTATTCTTTGGTTGATGGGCATTTGGGCTGTTTCCAAGATTTAGTTCTTAGAAACTGTGCCACTATAAACATGGGTGAGCATATATCACTGTTGTATGATGCCTTTAAATCTTTTGGGAAGATATCAAGAAGGGGAATAGCTGGGTCAAATGGAACCTCTAGTTATACTTTTTTGAAGAGTTTCCACACTGGTTTCCACAATGGTAGCACCAGTTTACACTCCCACCAACAGTGGAGAAGGATTCCTTTTTCCTCACAGCTACACCAGCATTTGTTTTTGGTTGATTTGTTGATAATAGCCATTCTTTCTGGGGTGAGATGAATCTCAGTGTTGTTTTAATTTGCATCTCTCAAATGACCAGTGATGTTGAACATTTTTTCATGTATTTCTTTGCCATTTGTCCTTCTGAGAAGTTTCTATTCATTTCAGATGACCAGTTTTAGATTGGATCTTTAAATTTGGAGGGTCTGATTTTTTTGAGTTCTTTATATATTCTAGATATTAGTCCTTTGCCTGAGGAACAGCTGGCAAAATTTTTCCCCCACATTGTGGGTTGTCTCTTTACTCTGTTGGTGGTTTCTTTTGCTATGCCAAAGATTTTAATAAGATGAGATCACAGTTGTTGATTCTTTGTGATAGTTCCTGTGCATTTGGGGTTTTGTTCATAAAGGCTTTGCCTACACCTACGTCTTCAAGAGCTCTGCCCATTCTATCTTCCAGCATATTTATCGTTTCTGTTTTAACATTTAGATCTTTTATCCATTTCAATTTTAGTTTAGCATGGTGAGAAATATGGGTCTAATTTAAATCTTCAGCATTTGGAAAGCCAGTTTTTCCAGCATCATTGATTAAAGGTGCTATCTTTCTTCCAGTGAAGGTATTTGGCTCCTTTGTCAAAGATAAGGTGGCTAACCACAGGGCCACTGGCGCAATGGAGAAAGATAAGGTGGCTGAGTGTGTTTGAAGTTGTTGCTACATCTTCTAGTCTGTTCCCTTGATCCTTGGGTCTTTTTGTTTTGTTTTGTTTTTGTTTCACAGTGCCATGCTCTTTTTATTACGGTAGCTTTGTAATTTTAAGTCAGGGATTGTGATGCCCCCTGCTTCGCCTTTGTTGCCCAGAACTGCTTTTCCTATGCTAGGTCTCTTTTGGTTCCAAATGAATTTTAGGGTTGTTTTCTCTAATTCTGTGAGATATGCTATTGGTAATTTGATCAGGATTGCACTAGATCTGTATAATAATTTTGGAAACATGGCTATTTTTACTACATTGGTTCTTTCTACCCAAGAACAAGGGATATCTTTCCATTTTCTGATATCCTCTTTGAGCTCCTTTTTCAGGTACTGTTGTTTTCAATGTAAGGGTCTTTTACTTCCCTCATTAGTTTGATTCCTAGGTATTTCTTTCTTTTTTTTTTCTTTTTGGATGCTATTGTAAAAGGTATTGTTTCCCTAATTTCTCTCTTGGTAAATTTGTTGTTTATGTACAAGAATGCTATTGATTTTTGAGTGTTGACTTTGTATCCAGCCATGCTACTGAATTTGGTTATTAAATCTAGAAATGTTTTGGTGGAATTTTTGGAGTCTTCTATGTAGAGTATCATGTAGTCCACAAATAATGATAATTTAACTTCTTCATTTCCTATCCTTATTCCTTTTGTTTTGCTTGTCTAATTGATCTGGCTAATGTTTCCAGAACTATATTGAGTAAGAGTGGTGCCAGTGGACATCTTTATCTTGTTCCTGATTTTAGAGTGAAAGCTTTCAGTTTTTGTCCATTTAGTATGATGTTGGCTATTCATTTGTCATAGATGGCTTTCATCAGATTGAGATAAAGACCATCTGTTATGGTTTGTGTCTAGATGTCCCCCCAAAGCCTCATGCACTTTTAGATGGGGCTTTTTCAGAGGTAGCTGAATCTAGAGTTTGTGATTGATTAATGGTTCAATGCTGGGATTAAGCATGCTGGGATTAAGGGTGGGTGATTTCTGGTTCAGTCCACTGATTGGATTGGCACTGCCCTAATCCCAGCATTCTGGATAAGATAAAATGGGCAGAAAGAGGCTTGTTTCTCCCTTTGGCTCTTGTTGTTTTTGGTCTCTTCCCCACCATGAATAGTTGCCATGCCAGTCTGCCTTGGAGCCAGCTGATTATGGGCTGAAACCTCCACAAACTGTGAACTAAATAAACCTTTTCCTCTTTAACTTTGAGTGTCAGGTATTTTGTCTCAGCAAAGAAAAAAGTAAGCAACACAACATCTATTCCAATTTTCTGTAGGATTTTTAACATGAATGAGTGTTGGAATTTGTCAAACGCTTTCTCTGGATCTATTGAGATGATCATATGATTTTTGCCCTTGGATCTGTTCATCTGTTCTTTTATTAATTTGTGTATGTTGAACCATCCCTGCTTCCCTGGGATAAATCATGGTGTACAATCTTCTGATTATTTGCTGTATTTTGTTTGATCATGGTGTACAATCTTAATGATGTGCTGCATTCTGTTTGCGAGTATCTTATTGAATATTTTTGCATATATGTTCATTAGGGAGGTTGGCCTGTAGTTCTTTTGCTTAGTTGGGTCCTTCTCTGGTTTTGGTATCAGGATAATGGTTGCTTCCAGGAATGATTTTGGGAGTATTGCTTCACTTTCAATTTCATTAACGAGTTCGAGAAGTAGTGGCATTAGGTCTTCTGTAAAGTTCTTGTAGAGTTCGGCAGTTAATCCGTCAGGGCCCAGGCTTCTCTTTGTTGGTAAGTTTTTAATTGCATCTTCAATTTCATTAACTGATTTTGGCTTATTTAGAATTTTTATATCTTCTTGATTCAGTTTTGGTAATTCATATATATCTAGGAGTCTGTCCATTTATTCTGTGTTTTCCATATTATTTGAAAATAGTTTCTTGGAGTAGGTATTGAGCTTCTGGATTTCCGCAGGATCTGTTGTGATTTCACCACTTTCATTCCTAACTACATAGATTTGAGTCTTTCTTTCCTTTTTTTTTGATAAGGTGGAATAAGGGTTTGTTGATTCTATTTAATCTTTCAAAGAATGAACTCTTCAATTCATTGATTCTTTGTACTGTTTTCTTAGCCTCCATTGTATTAATTTCTACTCTGATCTTTATAGCTTCCTCCCTTGTACAAGCTTTGGGCTTGACTTGCTCTTGTCTTTCTAGAAGTTTGAGGTTCAACAATAGGTTGTTTATTTGAGCTTTCTCTGTTTTTTCTGTTGTAGGAATTCACCATTATATATTTCCCTCATAGGTCTGCTTTCATTGTGTCCCATAAGTTCCAGTATGTTTTATTGCTGTTATCATTTAATTGTAGAAAGTGGCTAATTTCTTTTTTAATTTCACCTGTGACCCACTGGTTGCTCAGGAGAGTGTTATTTAATTTCCATGTGTTAATGAATTTCTTGTGGTTTCTTTTTTTTTTTTATGCGGGTACCAGGAGTTGAACTCAAGACCTCACGCTTGTCAGGCAGGCGCTTATGCCACTGAGCTATATAACCGGCCCTCTTGTGGTTTCTTTTGCCATTGATTTCCACTTTTGTTGCACTATGGTTTGATAATATGCATGGGATAATTTCAGTTCCTTTGCATTTACTTAAGCATGTTCTATGAGCTAGTATGTGGTCTATTTTGGAGAACATCCTATGTGCAGCTGAGAAGAATGTGTATTCTGATGTTGTGGGGTGGGACACTCTGTAGACATGTACTAAGTCCATTTGTTCAAAAGTTTGGTTCAGTTCTAGTATTTCATTATTGATTTTTTGTCTAGTTGGTCTGTCTATTTGTGACAGTGGAGTATTGAGGCCCCCCATTGCAATTGTATTAGTGCTTATTTCATTTTTCATGTCCTTTAATATTTGTTTTATATAGTTGGGTGTGCTGGTATTTGGTGCATATATATTTATGATTACCTCTTCCTCTTGGATTATTCACTTTACAAGGATGTAGTGACCTCTTTGTGTTTCTTAATCTGTCTTGGCTTGAAATACACTTTGCAAATAACATAGCTACCCTTGCTTTTTTTCTGGGATCCTATAACTTGGAATATTGTTTTTCATCTTTTGACTTCCAGTCTATGAATTTCTTTTTGAATTAAATGTGTTTCTTGTATTCATCATATTGTTGGATCTTGCTTCTTGATCCATTCTGCCAGTCTGTTTCTTTCTTTCTTTTTTTTTTTGTGTGGGTACCGGGGGTCGACCTCAGGACCTCGCGCGCCAGCAGGCGCCCGTGCCGCTGAGTGATATCACAGGCCCTTTTCTCGTATGTGGGATCCGGGAGTCGAACTCGGGCCCTCGCTCTTGCCAGGCAGGCGTGTACGCCGCTGAGCCGTCTCACCGGCCCAGTCTGTTTCTTTTGATTGGTGAATTGAAACCATTAATATTGATGGTTATAACTGATATATATTGACTTATTCTTATAATGTTATTTTCCTGTTGTTGGTTCTCCATCCCCCTGAATTAATTGTTTGTCTTACCTGGTACATTCATTCTGTTGCATTCATGGAGTTATCTCTTTCTAGAATGTCATTCAGAACTTTTTGGAGTGCTGATTTCATGTTGATGAATTCCCTCAGTTGTTCTTCATCATGGAAGTATCTTATTTCTCCATCAATTCTGAAAGATAGTTTTGTGGGGTACATCAATCTGGGTTGGAGGTTATTTGTTTTTAGGGCTTAAAATACTTCACTCCAAGCTCTCTTTGATTTGAGGATTGTGTTGAAAAGTCTGCTGTGATTCTGATGGGCTTTCCTTTATAGGTGACTTGTTTCTTTTTGTAACTACTTTTAATATTCTATTCTTGTGTTGAATTTCTGGAATCTTGACTATCATATGTGTTGGTGTAGTTTTTTTTGTCATAGCTAATTGGAGTTCTATATGCCTCACTTATCTGTGTATCTAATTCTTTCTCCCTGCCAGGGAAGTTTTCTGCCATGATGTCTGTGAACAGGTTTTTTTTATGTCATTTGTGCTATCTCTTGGTTTTTCATTGACTCCAATCAATCTTATGTTATTCTTCTTTACATCATCTAGCAGCTGCTAGACTGATCTCTTGTTGTCCCTTGCTATTTAAGAAATCTTTCTTTTCACAATTGCTAACTGCAATTCTGTCTTCTATATCTGAGATTCTGTCCTCACATTGGCTCATTCTGCTGTGTATACTTTCAAAAGAATTTTTAATTTCCTGGATATCTGTTTGAATCTGTTCCATGGATTTTATTTTTTTCCTATGTTGGGCATTCATACTTTCCATCATTTTCCTAAGCTCCTCTTTCTTTTTAATCTTATCTGCTCTAGAGTCACTCAGCATGTCTTTCCTTATGGTCACCATCTCTGTAGATATCTGATAAATTATTTCTGATTTGATTTTTTCTAGAGCCTCATTTATCTGCTTTTTTACTACCACTGTTACCACTTCAGAAAGTCAAGGTTCGTGGCTTTTGTATTTTTCTATGCATTGCCCCCTGGGTTTGCCTTTGGTGAGCTGGAGGTCTGGGGTTGAATCTTATTTAAGTGTCTTCTCATTTTATATATTTTATATATATAATATTTATTATATATTTAAAAACATTTATACTTTTAATATTCATAACAAATTTTTAATATTTATAATATATATTTATAATATTACATAATATACAATATACGTATATACATTTAAATATTATATATAACATATAATATTTATATATATATTAGTTTAATTCTTGGGTTGATGCTTGTAAATTACTTATGGCAGGTAGCTTTATTGCTAGTATTTAGGAACCTTAGGAAATGTCTACTTCTCAGAGATGTCTTCCAGGTGTAGCTGGATTTGGGGTTTTTTGTGTGTTGCATTATTCTTCCTCTTCAATTTGTTGGGAATGAGAAGTTGCTGCCTACTTGGCCCAGCCCCTGGTTCATTGGCACTGGCTTAGAGTATTGTTTATGACCCTTAGACAATCTCAGTTGTGGCATACCAGGAAGAACAACTGATTAGAACAATTATGTCACCTCAGCTAAAGTAGTACAATCAGCAAAAATTTAGCATCAAACGCACCCTAGAAAATGACAAACTATGGTAATCATTAAATTGCCACCTTTAATCATATGAACCATACTTGTGGTTATATAATAAAATCTAAAACAAACCAGAAAATTGTATACAGTAAATATGCCCTCAATATGGCAATTTTATTCTCAGGGGAAAAAATTTAAAAGGTGTTAGGTTGAAAAATAGAGAAAGAGAGTAGGAGGAAGAGATTAGAAGCAAGGCTGGAGGACAAAGGAAGATTCCGCAAACCTTAGGAAACTGGTGAAAAAGATAGGAGGGAAAGAGAAAAGGAAGAAATAAAAACAAGAACAGAAAAGAACAACCACCACAACAAAAACTAGAAACAATGTTCACAGTCATATAAAAACAAGAAGAAAGAATAAAGAAAAAAAGAAAAAAACAACAAACAAAAAAGAAGAAAAAATTTGTCCACTTCAGGGTGGGTCTCTGCTGTCAGTGGTAGACACAATGGACAGACAGCACCAAGATCTGTGTTAACTCCAGCAAGGCAACCTTATATTTTTGGTGGGGTAGTGAATAATCACAGCATGCCACACCTTTAGTTCCACTGAAGTTCAGGTTGGTTTCTAGCTGTGAGGCTAGAACTCTATTTGTTCAGCCTGCAGCACTCCTGTGCCTTCTGGCAGCTCGAACTTGGCTCTCTGCTGTCTTGAACTTAACTCCTTGACCTCGTGCTTACTTGAACTCCATTCCGCCTCATTCTGACACTGGGAGCTGCTAGATGTAGTTCCCAGTGGAGCACTACACAGCTGCTCTGAGTTCTGAAGTCAGTTGGCTACTCTCCAAAATGGTGACCAGCCAATCACCCTCCCTGGAGGATGTATGAACATGAATAACTCCACAGCCACTGCAGTCTGCTGCATCCAGTGCTCTGTTCCACTGGCGGGTTTCTCCATGGAGGCCTGTGGGGTCACTAGTAGTCACCATGCATCTGCAAGTTTGAGCCACCCCTCCCACACAGAAAATCAAGGCTCAGAGAGAAAGCGCCACTTGCCATCTCCTTATGCATTGAGGTCTTGCTCTTCACTCTCCGCATGGGCTTCAATTGTCACTTCAGCTCCTAGCTGGGTCCTGGGACCCGTTTCCCTCCTTCTTTTCTTCCTCACATTGTTATATTCCAGAGTCTAGAACCAAATCTCAAGGAGGCTGTTTCTCTGCTGTTTATCACTCTCCATCTTCCTGGAAGTTAAAGAACCATGTCTTCTTTATCCATTCATTGGTTGATGGGCACAGGGGCTGTTTCCAATATTTAGCTATTACAAACTGTGCCACTATAAACCTGGGTGTGGATGTACTGCTGTGGTATGATGCTTTAATTCTTTTGGGAAGATACCAAGAAGTGGAATACCTGGGTCAAATGGAACCTCTAGTTTTAGACTTTTGAGGAATGTCCACACTGATTTCCACAGTGGTTACACTAGTCTGCATTCTCACCAACAGTGAAGAAGGGCTCCTTTTTCCCCACAGCCTCACTAGCATGTGTTATTGATTGATATCTTTTTTTTTTTTTTTTTTGTGGGTACCGGGGGGTCGACCTCAGGACCTCATGTGCCAGCAGGCGCCCGTGCCGCTGAGCAATATCACCGGCCCCTTTTTCGTATGTGGGTTCCGGGAGTCGAACTCGGGCCCTTGCGCTTGCCGGGCAGGCGCTTAAGCCGCTGAGCCATCTCACCGGCCCTGATATCTTGATAATAGCCATTCTTTCTTTCTTTTTTTTTTTTGTGGGTACCGGGGGTCGACCTCAGGACCTTGTGCACCAGCAGGTGCCCGTGCCGCTGAGCGATATCACCGGCCCTTTTTTCGTATGTGGGTTCCAGGAGTCGAACTCGAGCCCTCATGCTTGCCAGGCAGGCGCTTACGCTGCTGAGCCATCTCACTGGCCCCCAGCCATTCTTTCTTGAGTGGGATGGAATTTCCACATTCCAACCTTTGTCTGAAATGCTGCCCAGTCTTAGAAATTTCCTTGTTCAAATAAACTTTGTTAAATCACATTTGTCTCAGATTTTTCTTTAACTGTTTTGAAACTTCATTCAAAACTATTTCAACCTAGCGGGAATGAGGGGCACAAGGAAAGGTGGATTTCCAGAGCAAGAGATCTGCCTTTAAACATGTGACATGGAAGCCTCAAATATTTCTTTGTCTCAGACACCACTGATCATCTGCTCACAAATACCTGTGAGGAATGTTGAGAATTAGGTTCAGCCAAGTGCTCAAAAGAGAACACATTTGGGGATAATCACCTGTCTCTTCAGAGATTGTTCTAAAACTTACCATATGTTAACAGGTTGACAGGAATGCCTTAAAAATCACACAGGTTTCCAACTGCTTATTACCCAGGCATTAAATATGTTTCAGAAGTCAGGATTTTGGTTGTTTAAAAAAATTCATAAATTAGATGTGTTAAAGGCTTGATCTTCATGGTGGTTATATAGGGAAATTAGGAATTTCAAGAGATGGAGCCTGGCGAGAGGTCCTTAGATGGTTGGAGACATGCTTTGAAGAAGATAGTGCAATCTGAGCCCCTTACTCTTATCTCTTTTTCTTCTTAGCTGTGAGGTGAGTAGTTTTGTTCTGTGTATACTCCCAAAATGATGTTCTGCCTGTCCAAGGGCACGAAAGCAACAAGGTTAGTTGATCATGGACTGGAACCGCCAAACTGTGAGTCACAATAAATTTCCTCTGTAAGTGGATTATATCAGGTGTTTTGTGATAGTGACAGAAAGCTTACTAAAACTGGTAATTTACTAGCATTAAATTAAGAAATGAGGAAGACACATTAGAGGAAGGTGAAGGTAGTATTGAATGGCACTAAAAATACCATTGCTCTTTTATTCCTGTGTGCTTCTTGTCCAGATTGACCACAGGATCTCTCTCTTTTAGGTTGGAACCCAGCTGGGCAACAGCCTGCAAGCAATGCCCTGCACTTTCCTGATCTCCTCCTTTTTAGGAGAAAAACTCACAACTGCACACACTCTCAATTGGCTGCCCTTGCTAACTGTCCCTTAGTGCTCTCACATTCAGGTACTCAATTGCTTCTCTGTGATTGAAACATTATGTGGGATGTAGAAACTATCACTCTTTGTTTATTCTAAAGAAAAACTGGTTCAGACAGAGAAGTTTCATAAAACACATGCTTGCATCTGACCAGTGTAAGCAGTGGGACTTTGCTACCCCTCCTCTGAATGATCTCTTCACTTCAGAGTACTATGTCAGAAATGAGTTGGAAAATCTTTATGCCAAAGAACGGTATCATTTGCAGTCCCAAGGCTTCTCAGGGTAGTTCTAAGTTGACAGAAAAATGGAGAGGAATATACAGAGATTTCCCATACACTCTTGCCTCAGCACAGGGCAAATCTCCCCAACTATCAACATCCCCCACCAGAGTGGAATATTGGTAACAAATGATGAATCCGCATTGACACATCCTTATAAATCAAAGGCTATAGTTCACATTATGGATCACTCCTAGTGCTACATAGTTCATGGGAATTACAAATGTATAATGACATGTATCCACCATTACGGTATACAGAATAAATTCAGTAAAAAATCCTCTGTGCTCTGCAGATTCATCCTTCTCTCCCAAGTAACCCTTAGCAACCATGAATCTTTTTACAATCTCTATAGTTTTGATTCTTCTAGAATGTCATACAGTTGGACTTATATAGCATGTGGCTAGAATATTTTGGTCTAAGAATTAAGTGGAAATTTCCTTTATGTTAGAATAATTTGCTTTCTTGACTGCATTTTCTCTTGTGTCTTCGTGAGACATCATATTTTCTTCATCTCAATTTTGTCTTTAAGGTAGGGTATGATTTTCAATTCTTACTATCTGTCCAACAATACTTCAAGATGCCTATCACCTAAAAACAAATTATGTTTAATAATAACTCAATAAGTGTACTACCTTCTTCCATTTCTTCCGGAGGAGGATCTGATCAGATCACTCATATAAAAATATAATCAGTTCTTCTATTATGCTTGTTTTGAAAATGCGTATTTGTTTCAACACAACTGCTGTATCACAGAACATTTGAGCATAATGTAAATTTCATGTTTGTTTGTGCATAATTTCATCCACAGGAAACACTAAGTAAGCAGAGAAAACTACACCCAGCTGAGTCTGGCCACTCTAGAATGCACAAAGCACACACACACTCACACACACACATGCACACACTTCTTAAACATCTGCCAGTTATTTCAACTTACTGAGAACCTTATGAGCCATACCCACTCACATTTGGCATCAGCAGCCTTCTGATTTTCTTTCCTGTCCTATTTGACAACCCTCCTTTATTCACCACTTCACAACAACTTACAAGCTGCAATCCTGATGCTCACTTCCACAAGCAAACTTCAGATATTTTTCAAGGGAAAGTGCCATGTTCATTGTGGCATTTATGCATATTTTAATCATTTAAAAGTGTAAAACTCTGCTACTGTATTTACTAGGCTTCTATTCTGTTTTTTAATATGTCAAATTAGTTTCTAAATGTTGTGCCCATAAACTCACAGAACCTGGTGGTTTTTATCACACTATTTTGCATATTGTAGTGACTTTTGGAAACACATATGTAACATTCTAAGCAGAACTGACTGTACATGATGGGATGATAAAACAAAACCTCTGTTCTCTAAGATTCTCATGGGGGTCCGAAGGAATCTATGGGCTAACCTCCTCAGTTTTTCTTGTGTTAAACTCACAAAGCAGTTTGAAAAAACTAGCTTCTTCATTTACTCTTGCTTCAGGTGATCCACTGTTAAAAAAGCTGAACATTTTTTTCAAAATTGAATAGGTTAAAACAAAAAAAAGCAGAATGGTATTAACTTAAGGTTTTTTCTATATCTAAATCACTTACAAAAGTAAAAGGAAGATCAGTTCAGACCCCTTCCTGATAACTGATTTGGTGAGCGTGTGGGAAGGGAGACTACTAAACCAAACCTCAGCTAAGCACAAACAGCCAACTTGTAGCCAATCATAACTTGCCAACTGCTCCTTAATTATAGAACCAGATATCTGATCAGATCCAAAAAAGGCAGGTGTTTATCATTAGCCAATCGAGTAAATTCTTTGTTTCACATTCACCTATTAAAGCCTTCTCATGCTGCTAAAGGCAGGCGATTTAAACCTCATCTGGGTTTGAATGGTGCCCAATTCATGAATCCTTTAGTGCTCAAATAATACCCATCAGATTTATTTTGTCTAAAGTTATTATTATTATTTTTTTTCATGGCACTTCCTTTGAAAAGAGTAAACTGAACGTAGAGTCCTTGTGTCATTCCTCTGTAAAGAAGGACGGGGCTTTATCCTCACCTCTTGCCTGTTAAGTGGGGCTTCAGGCCACTGTGAATCTGTGACATCTGTGGTCATACTCTGTCTCCTGCCCGAGGAATGTCTACAGCCTGGTTGAATTGGTATAACATCCATCGTTGACATGAAATTTTGTGTATCTGCCACAAGTGCTTCATGTCACCATTCACAGTATAGTTCATGAGACATGAAAAGAAATGGAAATTATGGTCTGGGGAAGTTATGGGCAAAATGTAAGGACAGTAGCAAAAGGCAGAGGAAAAAGATGGAAATGGAGATCATAAGCCAAAGAATGCAGGTGGGACTGGAAAAAGCAAGACAACAGATTTTAATTTATTTTTCCCATGAGGAATCAAGACCTACTGATGCCTTGATTTTAACATTTTAAAAATGATTTCAAACTTCTGAGCTCCAGGATTACCAGGTTAAGTTACTTTAAGTCACCAAATTTTTGTAATTTATTATAAAAGCAACAAAACACTAATGCAAATTAAGGGTATATGCAGAGAAGGGATGGGGAGGGAGGGTCTTCAGTTCTTATTTGAAAGTAAAATCACAGTCACATGCAGTGACAATTGCAGGGCTGAGGTTGGCCTTGCTTAGGATGAGAATGAAAATGTGCTGAAGTGCTGAGACCAGTGCGATAGTGTCACAGCCAATGGGACAAGGAGACCCAGTCCAGGGGGACTCTTGATGACTCTATTGATGGCACATTCTTTTGCTATTGACAAAAACTTTTTGTGCGTGAGTAAAATGATGCTTACTAGCAGAATTGAGAGCCTAAAAGATTTTTCAATAAACTCCTAAAGACTCATTAGAATTGGGATCAATTTTATGTAGTCTGGTTTGGGAAGAATCCTTTTATGATTAGAAAGTGGATCACAACCCACTGTATCAGGAATAAGGAGATGACTGGGTTATTTGTGTGTGAAAGACTATTGCATTGCCCAATCTGAGTTGAAAAACAGGCTGAAATATCTCAGTGGGTTTAGGTATTTTTGTGTTGGGTTGGAATCAGTGAGTGAAAAGTTAGGAGAGATTCTTCTCTTCTGCTGCCCGTCCTCTTTTCTCCTCTTTCTCCTCCTATTCCTCCTCTTAATCCTTTTCTTTTTCTCCCTTCCCCTCTTGTCTGACTCTAAATTTAGACGTCACTTATTTAAACTAAAAAATGTTTCACCTTCTATTGTATATTAACTCATGTTTCTTCTTGATTCTTCAGCTTCGTTTCACTTCTTTATTCTTTAGACACATCATGGAAATTAGGTAGAGCCAGGGTGTATTAACATCTTTCACATCTTAGTTGGGGTGACATCGTCCAGGGCTTGGCACATTCTGAATAATAAAAAATTATTGCTTTTTGCCTGATCTTCTATTTATTTATTTAAAAAGTATTTTCTTAGTGAATATTAATTTTACAAACTATTTGCTTTCAACATGGTGTTTTCATACATGTATATAACACATTTTGATCATATCTATCCTGGATTCTTCTTTTATAATACACATCATAGTGATTGGCATATATCACAAACCTGCTCTCTATTCCAGAATACAGATTCAGAAAATCCCACTATAAATTCAAGCCAAGAAACACTTGGATGTCTGTTTATTTCACAATGTAAAATATCAAAACCAACTTCTATGGTTTGATGGTCAAAGAAAGAATTGTCTCCAGAAAATCCTGCTCTTTAATTAGTGTTTAGTAGTAGTGCATAACTACTATGTTTTCTAGGTGCAGATTAAAGTGTTGGGTACTGACATGGTTTGGATACTGACATCTGTTTTCTTCCCCAGTGGTTCATGTGCTTGTTTGAAGCTTGGTCCCCAGTGTAGTGGTATTATAAGTGTAGTCTTTATGATGTGGGCTCCAGTGGGAGATGATTAGCTTACGGGGGTGCTCCTCTTAGAGAGATCAATAGTGCACTCATGAAAAGAATTTGGTCCTGAGACAATGGGTCATTATATTTATTTCCATATTGGAGATCAAATACAGAGCTTTGTTTATGGTAGGCAAGAGTTCTTCCACTGAGTTGTGCCCCTACCAAGTAGGTTGCTATAAAAAGAGCAAGGTTAACGTCTGCAGGTCTGTGGTTTCCTGTCTCCCCATCTTATCTATTTTGCACACACTGCCACCATTGTCACACCATGGTGATGCCATTTAATGAGGTCTCATCAGAGCTGGGCAGAAGCCAGCACCATGCAGTTCGACCTCTAGAACCACGAGCTAAATAAATTTGTTTTCTTGATAAGGTACTCAGCTTCAGGTATTTTGTTACAGTAACATAAAAATGGTGACTAAAAGTACTTACAGATATTTTATGTCTTTACCATGTTCGTAATTATACCATGATATAGATTTAACTGTTAAGTAGCACATTATTTAGCAACTGGGTATAATTTAGGCTTTTAATAAACATTACAAATGTAGACTCAGAATTAGGGTTGAGTCTTTACTTTCTTAGAAAGCTTTTGACCTCAGGCAATTTTCTTAACTGTTTCAAGCCTCATTTATTCAACTGACATTTTATTGAATATCTACAATATGTGTACCACTCATTTGTCCTGCATAAACAATAAATAAAAGTGTCCCTGCTCTGCAGAGAAACCATCAGCCTCTAGTTTCCTCAAGTGTCAAAATTTGAATAGTACCCATCTTGCAGCATATTGTGAGGATTAAGCGAGATAAATTTTCATGAGAGTGCTTCATGTTTAGAAGAAACTCAATAAATGTTAATTTATTTATTTTCCAGTGGCAGTCTAGGGGGAAGGAGATTTTTCAGTTGGGAAATATTCATTTGTGTTTTCCAAATAATGTTAATATTGCCTTGGGGAAGACTGGCTCTGAGTAACAAGTATGAAAACAATATTAGAATGAAGGTTACTTTGTGAATTGGTAAAAATGGTAGTGAGATTTTGGTTTCAAAATAATCTTGTTATATGAACAAGTGCATCCTGTTTTACTGTGTGATGAGGTGTAGTAGAATATACCTCTTCACTACTGGCAAGACCAAATGGGAAATAGTAAGATTTTGAGAAAAATTAAGAGAAGTACACATTAATGTTCTTAGGCTTCTAAAAGAGGCTGTGACAGTCAATGTAGTAATTCTTACAAGAGAGTTAAAAAAATAATTTAATAATTATTAGTATACCAATAATATGATCACTGAGTCACCAAGGGTGGGATTAAAGTTTTACTTATAGGAAGAATACTTTTTTCCATGAGAATTAGAGAGCCATCTCCAAGCAAACAAAGCTCACTTTAAGGGTCCACTTGCTTCTCTGGTGAATGTCTGAGGAAACCCACACCCACCATAATGGAAAGACTGAATGAATATGAGCCAGAAGCCACCACATATCTCCTGTAGTTGAAGAAGGAGAGAGTGTTGGTGCTGGCAGCACCCAAGGAAGTCATGCCTTCAGGAACCACAGGGCATCTCAAGGCGAAGGTGATAAAAAAGGCTTGTTATGGTGTGTTTTTTTTTTTTTTTTTTTTTTTTTTTTTTGTGGGTACCCGGAGTCGGCCTCAGGACCTCATGCACCAGCAGGTGCCCGTGCCGCTGAGTGATATCACCAGCCCTTTTTTTCGTATATGGGTTCCGGGAGTCGAACTCTGGACCTCGCGCTTGCCAGGCAGGTGCTTATGCCGCTGAGCCATCTCACTGGCCCTTGTTATGGAGTTTTAAGTTTGTGCTAGGTGATTTTGGATGAGTAGCCAATGAAATACATTTTTATTTTTTTTGGTACCAAGAATCTAACTCAGGACCTTGAGCTTGCCAGGCAGGTGCTGTGCCGAAATATGTTTTTTTCTGGCCCCGAAATATATTTTTTCTGATGTTGTCATAAAGAAGTAGAAATTCTATTAAAATATTTTAAATTTTAATCAAAAAGGCAGCATGCGTGGAGCAGGGTTGAAATTCATAAGGACATAGTCATTCATGCTATCTGGGCAAAAGGGTGTTTGACATTACTGAGGTGTGCACAGTGTTCTTGTTTTTAATCTGTACTCAGACATGTTTATGGCATGGTCTTGATTTTCTCTTCCTCTGCCACAGTCACAGAGAGGCCTGTCTGATGCTAGTACTTTGTGAAACTGTTTACATTCAACAGAACTTGTGGGTGTCAGGGCTACTCCTAACTGACAGCTGTCAGGTGCTGCTGTTCTCTTTCTTGCCTCTTCCACTCTCACTCATGTGTGTCTGGCCCTACAGGTCCAGTTGAAATGAGCAGTAGCAGACTCGCTAAAGAAGTAACTTTTAGTCATTGACTTCTAGATGGATGTAAGGCTTTTAAGTTAGAAAGATAAAGAAGGAGAAAGTCTGTTAATAGGAAGGGAAAAAAGAGGGAGCAAAGGATGAAGGAAGGGATTAAACAAGGACATTAGGGTAAAATAAAGGGGTTGAGAGAAGGATAGGAAGGACAAAAGAAGGGTCCAGAGAAATACCTGCTAAGTTTACAATGTTTTATTGAGGGTTTGGCACAAGAATATGTATGTTATATAGAACTTACTTATACAGTATATAGAAATAGTCTTTAGAAATTTGCCAAATCTATTAGTAAACAATGTTGTGGAGCATCTTCATTGGATTTCATATATATTTTATCATGCCAATGCAGGAGGTGCTTGAGAAGGGGCCAAAACCCCATTAAATTGCCCTCATGAATTATTTGAGACAGCTCTGTTCTGACACCAGTCTTTTAACTACGGCGTCCTAATTTTTCCAATTATTGCTATTCACTTTCCACAAGTAGCCACAGAATGAAAGGTGGGGATGAGGGTGAATGGACCTCATTCCTGGAGCTGGAGGGAATGCTCCTTATACTGTAGATGGCAAAACCACATGAAACCAAACTGGAACAAATGACTAAGGGAAATCAAGAGGGAAAAGTTAGTTTCCACAAAGGGTTATGTTATATCCTGATGTACTTTCTTTTCTTAGAAGATAAGAATAAACTTTTTGATATAGGAGTTGTGAAGCACAAAAGTTATTGTTTGAAGAAAATATGTTTAGATTAATTATTAATATAATGAGTTTTCTAATTCATATATTTAGACTTCAAATATGTTTGTACCAAATATGGTCACCTGCCCCCAAATTAGTAATTTTTTAAGACATGTTCTAGTGGAGAGGGGGGAAAATATTTTTGGTGGTGTCAAAAGGCTGTTGCAGTGGTGCACTGCACTGAAGCTAAAATTCCATGCAGGACATGATTATTTTTCAGCCAAAGGGCATTTAGTGTGTGTCTCTATTCTGGCCTTCCAATATTGCTACAAAAATAGAAGAGCAGTGGTAACAGACAACACAGAAAAGAACCAGTATTGTCACTGCAAATGAGAGTTCACATGAGAAAAGCCATGGATTATTATAGTGTTTCCAGCAGCACATAGCACATTGGAAGGAAACACAGCCTCCCACAGAAATGACTGATATGATAACCATGAAAATAGCAGGGTTGGAACAAGTGTTTAAGCAAACACTAAAATTGGCCAGACTTAGGAATTGCCCTTAAGGGAAGGTCTGACAGGCAGGCAATATAGGATAAGATCAATGTGGAACACACAGCTAGGATCCAGCCCGTGCAAATTTGAGGCCATCTCCATCAATCACATTTTGGGAGAAAAAGCCATAACACAACTTACTGTATTCCTAGTTGGTAAAATTATTTTTGTAACTAACCTGGAAGCCCCTATATCCATGCCACTAAACATTAAAATGATTTCAGTCGTTCTTTAGGAATCTCTGTCGACATCAACAAGTATTTAGTTTCTCTTTTCTAAATGTGCTAGAATAATGAGTGAAAGCTTACTTCCTGTACCCTTAAAAATGTAACCTTGAAGAGTCATTCAGTTTGGATGAACTAGATCTGTAAAACTTTTTATTTTTTAGGTTGAGAAAGATTTTTACATTTAGTGAGTGAGATCAACCTAGGACAAAAGCAATATCACTAAATGTATCTTGAGTTTTTTGTTAACAAATCTAATATTAATATGATCTGTAGGACATTTAATTCAGATTATATTTAAATGCATTTATGTGTAATATTTAATTCAGGTAAGTGGTTCAAATACTTATAAGAAGATATAATGACAAATGTTACAGGCTCCTTTTTTGGCAGTCTGTTGAGCCAGTGATCCTGAAACCTTCTGGCTGCAAAGGCGAGAAATCAAATGAGCCGGTAACAAAGACAGTATGAGTCCAGGGCAATGCTCAAAGGCCCCAGATAAGCTGGAGCTCGTCTCTGCCTTGGAGAAGAGCGAGGGATCTGAGTACAATGTCTCTGCTCCTTATGGGGCAAGAAGTTGGATTGGAAATCACTTTCTCATAGCCAGAGGAAAGCAGAAAAGAACATTATCTACTTCAACACTGGCTTCAGTGGAGCTTAACAAACATTCTCTTGCCAGCTCTCACCTGAAGTGGAGTCTGAATTTCTCATGGTTATATGGTCTGAAAACTGCAAGAGGAGAATTTAAATTTAAAGTGCCCAGAGTCCCCAGGTACCTAACAAAAACAAAGGCTAATACTCCCTTGGGGGATAAATCCTCAAACAAAGCTTAGGGGTCACCTCACAGAGAAAGCCCGACCACTCTGAACTAATAAACAGAGTTCATAAACACATAAAGTGAAGTTGTCATGAGCAATTACCAATAGAAACAGACCTGCCTGCAAAAAATTGATATCTGAATTGCTGAATACAGTATATAAAAAGTATATGCTCAATATGTTTAAATGAGTAAAAGAAGATATGAAAAATGAAGAGATTACCAAAGATCATCAAACAGGTTTGAAAACAATAATATTTGAAGTAAAAGAAGAATGGAGGGACTAAACCAGTAGATTAGCTAGAGATGATGAAACAATAAACTGGGTTTTTTGAAAACTCACATTGAATACAACACAAAGGGACCAATACATTGAAAATTAGAAGGCTTAAAAGATATATATCTAATCCGAATTTAAGAGAGATTATAAAAAATGTGGGGCAGAAAATACTTAAAGAAATAATGGTTATTTTTTTCAGAGTTAATGAAAGACACAAAGCCTTCAATTCAGTATCCACAGCAAATCCTAAAAAGAATAAATAAGAACAAGTTAACCCTAAAACATATTATAATACTACATCAGAATGCCAAAAATAATAAGAGATCATGAAAATAAAAGACATCTCACCAAAGTGGGTGGTACATAAACATATGAGAAGATAATCAGTCAACATCATATGTTGCCGGGGGATCACAGATTAGAATAAGGAGATAACACTACATACCTGTCACAACGGTGGATATTCAGAAGATGAATTATGGCAAGAATGTGAAGCAACAGAAACTGTCATTCATTGCTGGTGTGAAATGGTACATCACTTTGGAAGATATTTTTGGTGTTTCTTACAAAGCTAAACATTTTTACCACCTATTCCAGCAGCCATGCACCTTCATATTTATCCAAATGCGTTAAACATCCATACCCACAAACTTGTACATAAAAATTTAGAGTAGCTTTTTCCATAATTGCCCAAGATTGGAAACAACTAATATGTTATTCAGCAGGTGAATGAATAAACAAATTGTGGTACCTCCATGCAATAAAATGTTATTCAGAGATAAGAAGAAACTGGGTATCATGACAGGAAAGATACCCAGGAAACAGAAATGTATACTGCTCAGAGAATGACACAAATCTGCAAAAGATACACACTATATGATTCCCATATGGAGACAATAAAAAGATCAATAGTTGTCAGGGCTTAAGGGTATGGGAGTGGGGAGAGATGAATAGGTGCAGCATGGAGGATTTCAAGGGTAATAAAACTCCTTTGGCTGATACTTTAATGGCAGATACATGACATTATATATTTGTTAAAAGCCACAGAATGTACCACATGAAGACTGAAACCTGATATCAACTATGAGATTTAATTCATAACTGTGGTTTGTTAATTGTAATCATACATCGCAATAATGCTCATACCAGAGGAGACTAGTGGTGGGGAGGGCTATATGGGAACTCTGTGCTTTCTATTCAATTTTTCTCTAAACCTTAAACCCTAAAAGTTATAGTCTATTAATAGTAGTAATATAATACATAATAAATTGCAAAAACAGTCAGTTAAAAAGTCAGACTACCTACGAAGAAACAAACAGCAAGTATCATGGCTGGCTTCAGTAGTACCTTTGGAAACAACCAACAGAAGAATTTTATTTTCAACTGTCTAGAGTATATAATCATAAATTTAACATTGTGTATAATGTGAAACTCCAGAACAAAGGCATTTTTTGAAGCATATGAAAAGTCATAAGTGTTACTACCAAGAGGCCATCACTAAACTATTTCCTGAAGGACACATTTAAGGAATAAGAATGGCAATCCCCAAATGAAGACCTGAGAAGAAAAAAAGACTGATGAGTAAATTATAAATGTGGATAATAGTAAAAAAAAATAATGAAAATATCTTGTCCATAGGGCAAAAATATAGACAAAACTAAAATAAGGGGAAAAATAGCTTGTCCATCTTGGAGCAGCTGCTGGGATGAAATCACACTGAGCTTCTCCTGTCATTAAGGAATTGGGGTACGTGGTTGGCTGCCACAGTGTGCAACTCTAGTAATGTGAATTGGGTGGCCCTGAGCTAGTGAGGCATAAAATTGTCAATTAAAAACTTTGTGAATAACCATGAAAGGGATAGATATAAAATTCATATCCTATGTAGTAGTAGGGGAGGAAAGATAGAATGAGAAAACCATTATTAGGAAAGAATGGAGAAAGGAGACAAACAGAAAAAGGTAATATATATATATATATGTGTATATACAAATGAAAGTGCTGTATACAGATACCTATAACTAATGTAAATTAATTGAACTCTTTCAATAAAGAATCAAGTTGTCGGGCCAGTGAGATGGCTCAGCGGCGTAAGCGCCTGCCTTGCAAGCGCGAGGGCCCGAGTTCGACTCCCGGATCCCACATACAAAAAAGGGGCCGGTGATATCGCTCAGTGGCATGGGTGCCTGTTGACGCGCGAGGTCCTGAGGTCGACCCCCCGGTACCCACAAAAAAAAAGAATCAAGTTGTTACATTGACTAATACAAGAAATTCAACTTCATACAACTCACAGTGAAGAGATAATGATAATATAAGGTTGAATGTAAAAGAACAGAAAGGAACATTGTGCAAATAGTAACCAAGAGAAATATGTGTAACTACAATAACAACAACAAAATGTGCTTTATGAGAAAAGCATTAGAAGAGAATGAAGAAAGTCCTACAGGTTCAATTTGACGTAATTCCAAATGAGTCCGTGACTAATAGGATAGCTTCAAATTATATAAAGCAAAAGTGGATGTAACTAAAAAAAAGATATTGATAAATAAATCCATTGTCACAGTGAGAGATTTTAGCACTTAACCAGTAGTTGATAGATTAAACAGGAAAAATTATCAGTAAGAACATAGCAACTTTGAAGAAAACAATCTCAAAGGTTTATGTAATGGATAGGTAAAGATCCCTCTAGTAACCATTGAAATAGAACTGTTTTTCTCCCAAATGTATGTAGATATTTTTTGTATATTGAAACACATGTGACCATAAAGCAAGTATTAATATACTTAAGAAACAGTATCACAGAGATCACATTTATAACCAAGGCAGAATTTTTACAAGTTGGTAACAAAACAGTACGAAAATATTCTGTGCATATGGAGGTTTTTAAAAAAGCATACTTCCAAACTATTAATCCATTCACTTATAATCATACCGAGAATTATAAAGTACTCAGAACTAGAAGAAAAAATTTATATTCTTCCTGTCACCAAACTTCCTTTGCGCTTTAAGCATTCAGTTTTCTAAATAGGAAGTCTAAGAATTAAACCTTAATGACTTCATGCAGCACATTCATTGGTTCTCTTTGCTTCTCTTTTATCCTTTGGATTTCACATTCATGTACCCAAACAGAAATTTTTGTACTTAATTGTGAGGCAAAGTAACTTCATGATGTAACCGTGATGTTGCCACTGGATACTGTGCTCCTAACATCTCTGAAAAATAACAGCGACTTGAGCAATGTAGATATTATATTCTGCCAGATTTCACTATGTTTTCCCGAGACTCTACTGGTACCATCGGGAGGCCCTGATCATTAAAAGGTGTCCTCGAGACTTACCCGCATGAAGTCATCAAGCATTTGACTGTGGGTGATCTCCCGGGGGCTGAAGTGTGGATGAGACACTCTGCTTAATATAGCTTTTCTAATACAGAAAGGTTCATAGAGCAACCTGCCCCCAAACTGTACACCAGCTTCCCACCCAGTTAAGACAAGTCTGAATACTTCCAAGGAAAGTCAATAACGTATCCTTTGGGGGTTTGCAGTGTTCCACACCAAAGGAAGAATCATATGCAGGAATAGACTCTTCATATTCCAGAAAAATATTTGCAGTGACATGAAATTGATAAACTTGAGGCAAAATTGATTAGGAAAAAACTCACAAATAAGTATAACAACTGAATATACATTTAAAAAGTTAAAAGAATAAATCAATAAACTTATGCTAATACATTTCAAAACTTCAGATTAGAGGGACTAGAAATATACATACTCTATATATGTTAACTTATAGAATTTAAGAATAATGAACTTGAGTTGTCTTATAATCATAAAAGATATTAAATCAAAAATGCAAGTTTTTTCCACACAGTGAATATAAAGACCAAAATCCTAACATCCATCTTACATGAAACTACCCGTATAATAGAATATTCCCAAAACAAATAGCAAATAACAAAACTTAAAAAGAGAAATCTTGTTCATGAATATATGCAAACATTCTAAACACAGTATTAGCAAACAAACCAAGCAGAATATAAAAAATTAATCTATCGTGACCATTTTATATTCATCCAGTAATGCAATGGTGTTTTAATATAACAAAATTGATTAGTGCAATTAATCATATTACAAGTTTAAGGAAGAAAAAAAACCATGATATCTCAGTAGAGACAGAAAATAGCTTTCAATAAAATTCATTATTATTCACGTTAAAAACTCTTACCATGTCTGAAGTAAAAGAAAATTTCTCTGACTTGATAAAATCTACCTATATAAAACAAAGCAAACATCATTATTAATATAGAAATGCTATAGACCTATTCCCCTTGAAATCGCAGAAAGACAAGATTTTTTGATAGTAAAACTTAATTCATGCAGTAATGGAAGTTCAAATCAGGATAGGAAACAAGATCATAATGGAAGAAATAAAACTTGTCAGTATTCATAACTGATGCAATTGTCAACATAGAATTTCCCATCCCCCTCCCTCAAACACATGCACACACGTACTCGCATACACACATGCATACCTAAGATTAGTAGAATGGGATAGTTCAGGATAGATACTGGATATTTGTATTTTTAAAAACTGCATTTCTATATATAAACAGTAAAGATTTAGAAAATTTAATTTGGAAAAATAGTATTTGTAAGAAAAACAATGTGTGTGTGTGATTATGGTATATCTATAACCACACACATACACACAACATATCAGTAAATAAACCTAATAAAAATTGTATGAGCTCTCTGTTATACAATCAGAAGTGTTATTGAAAAACTTCACACTATAAGTAACATTCATTCTGCAAATGTTTTTGCACGAGACCTTGTGTGTGTTAAATACTTACAAAATTGCTGAATGATTCAGTGATATTTCAACTTTATAGAAATTGCTCAACTTCTCAACTTTCTAATGTTTTTGAATTTTCCATAAAAAGATGTATATGAATCTTTTTTAGGGGGCAGGGGCAGAATGTTATGTTTTATGTCTGCCAGTCCCCTCATAGCCTCATGCACTCAGAAGTGGATCTTTTGGAAGGTGACTGGATTATGGGAGCTTATAACTGACTTGCTTTTGGTAGGTGGTATCTGGCTGGAAGAGGGCGGTCACTGAAGACCTGGATGGGTGCACTGTATCTCTCTTCCTGGCTCTTACCTTGATCTTTGTCTGCTTTGCTGCTGCCATGCCTTGCGTAGATTTCCTCTGCATCAGGCCCTTCCACCATGCTGACTACTGTGCAAGGGCTGAAACTTCTAAACTGTGAGTCAGAATAAATCTGTCCTCCTTTAAACTGAGGGTGTCCGGTATTGTGTCTCAGGAAGAATGCACTAGATGAGATCTCTGTGGACACAGTGAAAACTGTTATTGAAAAAGTTTAGAGTATGAATAACATTCTACAAATATTATTGTGTAAGTCCTTCTGTATTAAATAGTTACATACAGAATTGCTGAATCAGAGCCAGTGAAATTTCAACTTTATAGAAAGTGAACTTCTAAGATTTTTGTGTTGAGACTTGTACGACATTCTAAAATATTTGATGCTGCTTGTCTGTTTAATTTCAGCCCTTTCTTGTGTTTGTAGTGGTGTTATCTCACAATTATTTTTTTGTATTTTCCAACTGTCTAATAATCTTTAGAACTTTTCATGTACTATTGGCTACTTGTATATTTCCTTTGGGAAATGTTTGTCTAAATATTTAATTCATTTTTATTAGTTTTTTATTGAGTCAGAAATTGTTTTGATATTCTGGATATAATTTCTTTGATAAATGTATTGGGAAATTTTTCTATTAAGTGTATGGCTATTTTTCATTTTGAATAATGGTTTCTTAGGATGAATAGAAATTGTTTTTCTTTCTTTCTTTTTTTTTTTTTTTTGGTGGTACTGCAGATTGAATCTAGAGTCTCACACATGCGAGGCATGTGCTTTTCCATTGAGCTACCTTGCCAGTTGTCCAAGGTGTCTTTAAGAATGTTCAAAACCTGTGTGGTGGATTAACTAATGGTCAACTTGTAAGACCCAGCTGAACAGAATCATTGTGGTTCTGGAAGGGCCACCCGAGGATTGTTGCCAACAGCATAAAAGGAGAACTGGAGGGGAAGAGGGGGTACTGTTGATTCTCCTGGAGAAGCTTGTCACACTGGTTTTCCTGATATAAACTCAGCTAGTCTCATCAGAGGAGGAGCTCGGGTCCTCACTGTCAGTAGGGATGGCTGCGGTTCTTTTGGGCAAGCTCTGGTCCTTACCTTGAGTGTTGCTTCCTGGCTCTAGTGCAGATCCCTCAGCCTGCTGGCACAGATCCTTCACCCCACTGGCACAGATTTTCCAGCTTCCACCACTTTGGACATTCCCAGTGCAGATCCTTGAAAAAGACTTGCATGAGACATGGTTGTGGGCTGTAGGCCTCCAGCTGGACTAGTGGAGGACAATGCTGTGGGATTCAGGCCCTCGGCTGAATTCTTTGAGTCTCAAGTGTGTGGAAAGATCTCTTGCACTCTTCTGCATTTGACTTTTTGGGTTAATATTATAAAATGATCCTATAAATTATGTGTCCTGTATTAAATCTCTTCCCTTGCAAACCCTGACTACAACAACCTGTGTGGACATTTAGCAAGATTACATGCACAAACACTTTTATGTATTACAAATGATGTGAAAACTCTACATAAAAAAATGTAAATCATTGCAGAAAGAATTATTATTTGTTTAGGTTTTCCTTAATTAACTGTAAACTTAAATGCAATTGATAAAACTAAATTTTAAATTATTAATTATTTACATTCAATTAATTATTAATAAGTAATATTTATTTAATTTTAAAATATATTTAATAATTAATAATTGTTTACATTAATTATTTACATGTCTTAAATTTTAATTGTACACTGATTACATTCAGTGTGGGGAATCGTTACCTTCCTGTAGGCAAGACACGTGCTTAGAATTTGGAAAGCACTAATTACAGAAAGAAAAAAAAGCCAGATAAGTTGAACTTCCTTTTTCAAATATTTATTTTTAATAATATGGTGCTTTCATACAATACAAAATTTAAATTGTGAAAATGATCTATTGTTGTCTATTTCAATAGGTACCTAAGTCTATTAGTGATTTATATATTTTTCAAAAGCTATTTTAAGCCTTTATACTTTCTCCACTTATCCATTCTATTTTCACTTTCAATATAATATTCGATAACTTCCAAGTGATATTAAATATTTTATTATAAAATAAACTTCATATTAAATGATCCTTGCCTAGTAGTAGGTGAATGTAAGTGTTCTAAGCACACTTACACTAGGCTACTTTAAGCTATGATGCTTAGTAAGTTAGGTTATTCAATGCAATTTTGATTCGGTATTTGCAATTTATGATGGGTTTATTTGTACATAACCCCATGGTAAATTGAGAAACATGTATTTCAAAGCTTTAAATAATTCTATAAAACTTATATAAAAATGTAGTATAACTGTCTCCTCACTCTTCAAAGAAAACTACTATACTATTGAGAAAGTGAATGCTGTGTCTGGAATATTCTAGAATCTTTTTTGCCCAGGATTAAAAATTACATAATAATATTTTCATGTTAAGTTTATATTCTTTCACTGCATTTGGTATCGATATATTGTTCAATCTAGAATTCATGGTCTTCAATCATGGCTTTTTCTCGAATAACTATTGCTCCATGATTTCCATTCTTTCCTTTTTGGGGGGAGTTCTCTTTTTCTTGGACTAAGAAGGAATTTTTTCTTGGACTGAACATTCTTTTTTTAAAATTAGCTTTTATGTCATATGTTACACTCCTTATATCCTTGCTGTACTTTTTGGGAGATGTAAATTTTAGATTTTAAAATATTATTGTTTAGGGCCGGGGATATAGCTCAGTAGCACAAGTGCCTGCCTGACAGGTGCAAGGTCCTGAGTTTGATTCCCGGTACCAAAAAGCAAAAAACAAACAAACAAACAAATATATATATATTATTGTTTAGAGTTTCTAATTTCTTGACTTTTTTTTTCTCCTACTTGCTAAAACATTCTTCTGTTCCCCTTCCCCTTCTACTCTGGCACGTCTTTTCTTTTCTATTTGTTTTTATGGATGCAAGATGACTTTCTTTCTCTGTGGGTATTAACTATAATGCTTTCAAGAAGTTTATCTTTGTACGTAGCCTCAATTTTCCCCAAATAACTTATTATTATTTTCCCTGTTTTGAAGGTCAGAGGTTTTTTCCAGTCGTCTAGAGATACCTGGTGATTTGTTTACATTTGAGGCTGGGGTGCTAAGAAACCGGGATTTATGGCAGGGTGATTTAGTTGGACTTATTTGTTGGAGCATCATTTTTTTTTCTTTTTTTCTTTTATTTATTTATTTTATTATTATTATTTTTAAAGACAACAAGTAAACATTCTTATGTATTAACAAACTCAAGAATTAGAGAATGTACAAATACCTTTTGGAGAAAAACATTACTCAGTATAGGATTAAGCCATGTAAAAGCTAGGTAAAAATAAAAGACTAAGGAATGGAATCGTCACAGTGAAATTGCATTTTCATACTAGGGAGACAATACGATGTTTACAAATGTGTGCCCGGTTTATTTCACTTGTGAATATTTTCTCGAGTTGCATCCATTTTGTTGGAGCACCACTTAAGTCTCTAAGTTTTCTTTCTATTTGAATCAGATTGCTCAGAAAGGTAGCTTTGGATCTGCTGGAGGACTAAATCCTGGGTATAAGGCAAGCATTCTGTTTACAAATGAGGGAAGAAGGCTGGATATGTAAGATTTGGTATACAGACAACTTGAATATGAACTATTTTTATTAATATGGCATCCCACCCCTTGCCTGGTGATCCTGCTTTACTCTTTATAGTGAAGGAATCTCCAGTCATCTGTAGGATGAGAAAGTGAGCTTACATGTTATTGCTTAAACAGACTTTCAACTTGTTAGAAACAACTGTACATTTAATTCCACTTACCGAGATATCGGGGCCCAAGAATTGCTGAGAATTTAGGAATTTCTGCAAAGTGGTTTTCTTCTTGCCTTCTACCTCTGCTTTCATGTGTGTGTGTGTGTGTGTGTGTGTGTGTGCGAAATACCACTTTCCCTCCTGCTTTCTGAATTTTGGGGATTCTAAATTTCCTCTTCAGATGTTCATTCTTGTGGGATTTTTATCTTTTAAAAACAGTTTTGTATTATAAAGATGAAAATACAGGAAGAGCCAGTGGAAGGGATAAAATGCAGAAAGGGGATATGACAAGCAGACTTGCAGTGTCATTGCTTTAATTCCATTGCTTCTGAGCTTAACTTGCAATAAATTTGCAATTCTGGTGAGAACCAGAAATTTGGTCCTGATTCATAAATTTCTACCAGCTTACATGTAATAGAGAGCTGTCATTTTGTATGTAATATGGTTAAGCTTAATTTTTAATTTTCCTTCAGCAAAAGTTCCTCAATCCCACTTTTCTGATACTTACCAGTGACCTAAGTAAATGCCCAAATGTATATAATCTAGTGGAAGAGTTAATAAACATTAGAGAATAATTTGTTTAAAGGATTCTGCCTTGTTAATTCCATAGACATATTAGAAACTTTATTTTAAATGATCAGGATTTGAGGTAACAAACCTTTTCTCTTCATGGTAGTATTCATAGATCATGAGAACTATCAGGATGGCTTCCTTGAGGAATATTTCTCATTAGGTTTTCTAGAAAGAGAAAAAAGTGATTTTTCATAATTTTTAGTAGTTTTTGAATATTCAGAAGGTCAGTTCTAGCATCCCATCATTCTATGTGATCTCTTTTGTATCCTTTGTCTTATTCTCAGTCTTTTTGCCCACCTTTTCATCTTTGCTTTCATTAGAGAAAAAGGCATCTGGTTCTCACCGTTTGTCTAATGAGATTTCATAAATTAGGGATCTTCTTAGAATTCAAGTTCTATGGGACCCAAGATGTGGTGTTTCATACAAAATAAAATTTATAAACTGAGAACATAAAATCCTATTTCATAATAGAAAGAACCCTGAGTCAGATAACTATCTGAATCTTTCTGGGCAGATAGAGTGCAATACAAATAAAATATACTGAATTGAATGTAAATGGTAAATTTTATGTAAAATAACCTAAATAGCCCATTCCAACATTGGAGAACATGCAGCTACTGTAAAGAGTGAAGTATATTTACATAGCCTATAGTGGAAAAGTCTCCAGCGTTCATTTTAATATGAAAAATATGCAAAACAAAGGTACAATATTATCTTAGTTACTTTCTCACTGCTAGGACAAAATATTTGACCCCCCAAGTTAAGGGAAGAAAGGTTTATTTTAGCTGACAGTTTGTAGAGATTTCAGTCTACAGTCACCTGGCTCCAAGGCAGGGCAGCATGGTGGAAGGGGCTGGCAGAGGAGAAGCAGTCCACAGCACAGCTGGCAAGGGACAGGCAGCAGTGAGCTTTCTTTCTCCCTTTTTATTTTATTCAGGCTACAAACCTGTTGCCTGTTGGTTGGTGCCACCCACACTCAGGGTAGGCCTTCCCATTATCCACGTGCAGAACTGTGCTAAACCAATCAATGGACTAATCCAGTTATCATACCCTTAATCTAGTACCAAACATTCATGATCTGACCACTTCCAAAAGCCTCACTTTTGAGGCTTTTGGAGTGCACGAGGCTTAGGGGGGACACCTATATATAAGCCATGACAAATATATTCCATGAGCGTAGAAAAGTACACACACAGAATATTGCTCAAAGCATATCTTTGAGACTGGTAGCAGGGCCTATCTCCAGTAGGGGAGCTAAGTAGTTGGGAGGAACTAAGTAGTTACTCCTTTCCCTAAAGGAGAGAAACTCACTTTAGATGCATTTTAGAGTTTTTGAATTATGTATACATCTAGCATCTATTTTAAATGTTTTAAAAGTAATGAAAACTAGCACACATGTGTAGTCTCAGCACTCTGACTGAAGCAGGATGATCATAGGTTTGAGGCCAGCCTGAGCAATTTAGTGAATTAAAGAGATCCTGCTCAAAATAAAAAAATAAAAATATGCTGCGAATGTAGCTCAGTACAAAAGCCCTGTACCAACCCCCCCCCCAATAAAGGAAGAAAGAAAATTTATTATTTTTAATCTGGGGGAAGAAAAAGAAAGATGCAACAGTAGAGCCATTGATGAGAATAGGAGGGTAGGACTGTGAAGAGAGTAGACCTTTATTGTGTGTTATGATCTGTGACTAAAGAATAAAACAGGCTTGATCTGGACTCTAGAAGTAAAGCCTAATAACCAAGCCAAATAATTCAGAGGTATTTCAAAATTTTCTCTTATTTAGTGCTAGAATATCTGAGATACAATATACACTCTATGAATGTCATTTTCACCTAATGACTGCATCGAGGAAGATTATAGTGACTTTCTAGAATAGTCTGCAGTCATCTGTAACCCTGGCTGTACACCAGACTCTCCTGTAATGTCTTAAAAATATAGTACTGTGTGGTCCTTCCCTGGAATTCAGAATTAGAGTTTCCAGTGCTGGGGTCCAAAAATCACTAGATTGCAGTTTTTAAGAGTCAGGTAGCAGGCAAGGAGAATGGATTGGCTTAGTACCAGAAAAGTTAAATGAAGAACATGAGACACCTATTCTAAAATTACATCCTTCTTTCAACACTCTATTTCAACTAGGCACTATGAATATAGTCTCCGAAGAGTTCAGTATGTTTGTTTCCAGAACATTATTCTGAGAAAACAATTACAGCTACCATTTATTTAACACAGATTTTATTTCACTACTGTATTAGTATTTTAGAACTATTTACTTTAATTCTCATGACAACTCAATGCAGAAAGCACATCTGTTTTACAGATAAACATCAGAACCTGAGAAAAGTAAGATAACTACCCAAAGTAGGGAGAGCAGTAGATCTATGTCTTAATTACTCTGCTCAAGAGCTGTTAGTTCCACAGCAGTGTGGGACCTGAGGCTATCTCAGACTCTGGAACACTAATGGGAATGTAATTTGGAGGGTGTAATGGTTTATGCTTAGATGTCTCCCAAAACCTCATTTAGTCATAGGGAGTTTTGGAGGTGGCTGAATCTAGTGTGTGATTGATTCATAGTACAATGCTGGGATTAAGGGTGCTGGGATTAAGGGTGGGGATTGCTGGATCAGTCCACTGATTGGATTGGCACCGCCCTGATCCCAGTAGACTGGGTACAGCATAAGGGACAGAAAGAGGCTTGTCCTGCTCTCTTGTTGCTTTTGCTGTCTTCTGCCACCGTGAACTGTTGCCCCTCTGCCATGTGCCACCCTGCCTTGGAGCCAGCTGATTATGGACTGAAACCTCTACAAGCTCTGAGATAAATAGACCTTTTCCTCTTTAACTTTGGATGTCAGGTATTTTGTCTCAGCGATGAGAGAAGAGTAACTAAGACAAAGGTTTCCAGCAAGCACACAGTCAGGAAACGTGGTGGCCGTGTACCTCATTCTCAGAGATGCTCTTTGCCAGTCTTGAAGTCTTGAGATTCTGTTCTTTACTATTAATTAGACTCTAATTCGTGCTTATTCCTGAAGAACGCCTGCTTTCTTATCCACAGCTTTCCTCACAGTGCTCTGCTAGCAAAGAGATCAAGACATTTATTTTGGAAATAAGCATATGATACGTTTACCTTGTTTTATCCCCTATTTATTAGTACAGGGGTACCTCAGTTCACAAACACTTTTGTTTGTGAACAGTTTGGTTGACTATGGCCATCTTTCCCACAAGGACATGAATATGGCCACGTTTTCTAGAATAGTGGAATGAATTAAATTTATGAAGATAGGTACCACTATATATGTTTGTGATACATAATAAATACATTAATTGCAGGCAGTTGGTACACATACATATTGCATCTTGATCCTTTGTACTTGCCCTCCCTCTTCCATCCCTCTTGTCTACCCCTATTCCCAGATACCCTTCCAGTCTCCACAGAGTCAGTCTCTGTTTTTCCTATCATCTCTCTTTTATTTTGCTCTTTATTTGTACTTTGGGTTTCTCATGTAAGAGAAATCACGTGGCATTTAACCTTCTGAGTCAGATTTATTTCACTTAGCGTTATGGTCTCAAGTTGCATCTGTTTGCTTACAAATGACTCAAATTTTAACCTTTCTCATAGCTGAGTAGCACTGTATTGTGTATAAATAACACATGTTTTATTCATTCATCTGTTGATGGACATATAGGCTGCTTCCAAGACTTAGCTATGAGACATTTGCTTTGAAGAGAGCAAGTTTCCTGCAAGTTTAAAAACAGGGCATGACACGGGATCGGGGTTTAGGGATCCATCCTTTGACCCCTGACTCACACTAGGGAAATTCTAGGATCAGTCAACTAGATAAATGGGGTCCTGTCTACTCACTATCTCTAACACCTGTCACCTTCCTGGCCACCTGTCAAGATGTGCATGATCTTGGCCCTCCATCTGTCTCTGTCTTCCCATCTTGATATGCTCTTACTGTCTCTCTTGATGTAGCTTCCTACTGCTTCCCAAGCTTGTCATTATAACCCAGGTGATCTGTTCCTTGTTCCACAATTTATCTTAGGGCTTTGAGATTTAAGATTCAAAATATACCTTTTAACTTCCTTCATTTAACTGAAACTTGGATTTCTATTGATCATGCCTATAATTCTTTAGGTTGATTAGCTTAAAAACTTCACAATGGACAATTCCATGTATGAGTACTTTTTCTACCATCTATGTATGAAACCTGGTTCCTTCTGAAGCTCAGGCCTCCATTTGTATACCTCATTGCTGCAAGCACATGCTCCTTGCCTTTCTACGCTCATCATGAGATGTTTAAAAACCAGGGTCACTTTTTTCTCAATTTTGAATTCTGTTTCATTGTCTAAAATAACTTCACTGTCCATGTGGTTGATATATTCTGCACCCTAATTTCTAAATTCCTTGGCCTCTTTATTTTGGGAGGCAATAGTTTTCATTTCATGTTAGCTACTGCCTCCCACTGGACTTTGCCATAAATAATTGAATGAAACAATCAATTTAAATAATACATTTGTCTGTTCCAATGGGAGAGTTAGAGTTACTGAAAAAAAGTTTCACAATTTTAGAGATTGGTGACACCTTAAATTGATGATGTCTAACTCTAGTAATCGGGAATTCTTGTCTCCTATAAGCACTTTTGTCTCATTCTCATCATGAGATACTTCAGATATTTCCATCTTCTAAATCCTGGCCCCTAAACCTGAACCCATTTCATAAACTTGCAGAAACAGGAAACTACTGCCTACAGTGTTCTAAATGCAAGACCTGTTCTCCAGAAGCATCTCTACTTGCATACATCTTTTCCTTTTACTCACCTTACAATGAAGTTTTGTACAAAGCTAATGTTTTCTATCTAATTCTATTTTCCTCATTTATGCTCTGGATTTCACCTCCTTCTACTAACACAGGCATTGTAGTCTAAATTCGTAAACCTCCCTGCTGTGTTTCCAACCTTTATTCTTTACTCATCAATACATACACATATTTATTTCCATTCCAAAAATCAAAACCAAGCCAAAACATACCTCTTCCTTGATATGTTGTACCTCTTTTATGTGCTAAGTTATTCCTGTGCAAATGTTGTCTCCACCTTACCACTAAAACTGCTTTCCCAAAGAATGAGTCTAACTCTTTAAAGTGCTTCACTTCTGTTTTTATTCTAAAAAGTCACATTAAAAAAATTATTTGACACTGCTCCTATCTTTTAAAATTTTTATTTATTTTTTAAAAATTTATTAGTACATGTTTGTAGTACATGCATTTTACGATCATCTCAGGGAGTTGGTATTACTGCCATCTTTATTCCAATCTCCCAGGCAGTGCATCTCAATCCTTTTCCTGGACACTTGTTTCTCTACCTTTTAGAAGTGCTTTGTTATTGTTGTTGTTGCTGTCTTTTTTTTTTTTTGAGGAGAAAAAACAATAAAAACAATGATACAAAATTTCAAAACAAGATAGTAGGAAACAATAGTTAATACATTGCATATTGTTATCTTCAAAGTAGTTGCTCAGATTACAAGATATAGGCACTAAAAATTGATCAAACAATATAAGCACAAACTGTTCTTTTCAATGGACTAAGAGCAATTAGTAGTATAACTATCATAACTATCTTGTATATATATTTTTTTTTTGGGGGGGTTTTTTTGTTTGTTTTTCCTTTTCCCTTCCTTCTTTTCTCCTTTCCCCCATCCCAGTTGTTCTTTTCTTTTGAGCAGTTTCTTTCCCTTTCACAGTATCTGTTGTAGATTTTGGATCTTATTTACTCTTTCAGCATCTTACACTAGGGAGACAATACAATGTTTACACATGCAAGTCTGATTTATTTCACTTATGAGTATGGTCTCAAGTTGCATCCATTTACCTATAAAAACCTAGAGTTTATGCTTTTTATATCTGAATAGTACTCCATTGTATAAAAATGCCACATCTTTTTTATCCATTCCTTGGTTGATGGGCATTTAGATTGCTTTTCCAAGATTTAGCTATTACAAATTGTGCTGCTATAAACATGGGTGCACATATATCACTGTGGTATGATGTTTTTAATTCTTCTGGGAAGATACCCAGAAGGGGAGTAGCTGGGTTGAATGGGACCTCCAATCTTAGTTTTTTGAGGACTCTCCACACTGTTTCCAAAGTGCTTGCACCAGTCTACACTCCCAGCAAAAGTGGAGAAGGGTTCCCTTTTTCCCTGCAGCCTCATCAGCATTTGTTATTGGTTGATTTCTTGATGATAGCCATTCTTTCTGGGATGAGGTGGAATCTCAACGTTGTTTTAATTTGCATCTTTTGAATGACCAATGGTGTTGAACATTTTTTCATAAATTTATTTGCCATCTGTAAACTTGGCAATCTAGCTGGTGGAACAGAGAAGATAGATATGTTAAGAGTCAAATTAATTACACAGCGGTGTGAGATCAGTGAACATTAATGTTGGCATAAAAAATGTGAAAAAGGAAGAAACAAAAACTGAGGAATCTCAGTAATAAGACTAGAAAGGGGAAGCCAAGGAAAGAAAACTAGAATTAGAAAAGAGAATGTTGAAGATTTTAGAAGAAAGATTCTTGAAACAGGACATGGTTAACAGTAAAAATCTGAGAAGAGGCCCATTAATGTGACACCTGAAGCAAACAGGAGGGCATCCATAGATGACCTTACTATGGATGTTTTAAGTATAATGAAAAAGTGATTTTTCACCTAGCAGTGAACTTGAAAACTTTTATTGATTTTTTTTTAAAGTAATTCTCAGGGAGGTTTTGGATTTTTCTGTTTATAGGCCACATATTTCATCATTATTTAATTCACAATATTTCTAATATAAATGTTTGTTTTCATTATTTTTAGCTGTATTGTGTCAATTTTTGCATATTGCTTTTGGATACAAATAGAATAACAAAACAAGTCCTTTGACTCTGCCACAAAGATGGAGAATATAAGTATCTACTATGGTTAAAAGCATAATGAAATTGTAGGAAACTTACGGCTGAATTAGATTTCTTCATTGTTAGAGCTTAGTCATTGGTTATATTGACGCCATTAAAGATTGTTTTTTTAGTCTTTTCTGTTTTCTACTTTTACCATTGGTTCATTTCCAAATAGGCCTTTGTCCTATTCTGAAAACTTTTGATATATACAATATATAATATATATTATCTTATAATATATATAAAATTATATATATATAATATATATTATATATTATCTTGTAATATATATATTATATTGTCCCATTCTACTAAAGCTAATTCTTCAAATCTTTCTGTCCTAAATATGAGTAGAAACTGAAACTCACACTTTTGAGAGGGTTTCTGTAATGAATGAAAAGTACGCAAGCCACTGACAAGGAGTAAAATGTGTATCAAATAAAACATGGAGGCAGAGGTTTTGCCTTAGAAAAAGAAAAGGAGATATCCAGTTGGTTGAGCCTTCATATCTGTGGGTACCCCATTCAAGGATTTAATCAACTATGGATCAGAAGTGTTAAAAAGAAATCAATACCTATAATGAAAACGTACAGATTTGTTTTGGATCATCATTCCCTAAATAATATACTGCAACAATGGTCTGCACAGCGGTTACATTGCACTAGTTATTACAGATAACATAGGGGTAGTTTAAAGTAAAAGGCAGGATGTACACAGGTTATTTGCAAATACTATGTGATCTTGTACGGCGGACAGGAATATGTTCAAATTTTGTTTAACTTGGATTTTCTGGAACCAGTTTGCTTGATAATGATGGAAAACTGTATTTCCCTGCTGATTGGGAATGACTTTACTTCATCAGAGATATCAGTGGAAAGCTATTGATTAAAATATTCTCTGTGATTTTTATAAATAGCAAATCATAGGCTAAATCATAAAACTTGCCATTTTATATGTTAAATATGATAAAAAATGGACAATTTACTAGGATTTAATATAAGATTTTCTCTTATGAATGAGAAAATGGAGGAGTAGGGTGATTACTTCTTCAATCACAGAGAGCTGGGATATGAAGTGATCTAGTATGCTGATTTCTAGTTATATTTTTGAATATGAAATTCCTAGAAAAAAGTTTTGGCATGCTGATTTTGCTTTGATTAGATTATGCTTTCTTTTTTTTTTTTTTTTTTTGAAAAAATGGTTTTAAAAAAGGTAAAATTTTATTTGAAAGGTTTTTATAATTTTTTAGTCCACACTGGATTAGATAATAGAGAGTTTATGTATTATACATTTCAAAATTTTGTTTTCCTTTTTATCTGACCCTAGATTTAGCTTTTTTAAATTTAATTTTTTTTTATTATTATTATTTTTATATGAGGGTACTGGGAGTCAAACTCAGGACCTCACACTTGCCAGGCAGGCACTTATGCCACTGAGCTATATTACTGGCCCCCTTCTTTAATTTTAAGATAAAAAATAAAAATAACCAAAAAACAGGGTTTCAAAACAGGTTAGTAGCAGAGTAACAATAATCAATACATTGCACATTTTTTATCTCCATAGTAGTTATTCAGAGTACAAGATACAGGCCTGATATCTTTTCCAAACAATATTAGCACAAACCTTTCTTTTCAATGAACTAAGAGAAACTAGCTCTACAACTACTTAACTATCTTGCGTATAAATATATTTTTTTCTTTTTCACTTCCTTCCTTTCCCTTTTCCCCCAATCACAATTTGTCTTTCCTTTTGAACAGTTTCTTCCCAATTGACAATATCTATTGTACATTTTGGATTTCATTTATTCGTTCAGTTTCTCACACTAGTGAGACAATACGATGTTTACATATGTGGGTCTAATTTATTTTGCTTATGAGTATGTTCTCGAGTTGCATCCATTTACCTATAAAAGTCTCAAGTTTATCCTTTATGGCTGAGTAGTACTCCATTAAATAAAAATACCACATCATTTTTATCCATTCCTCAGTTGATGGCCATTTGGGTTGTTTCCAAGATTTATCTATTACAAACTGTGCTGCTATAAACATGGGTGCACATATATCTCTGTGGTATGATGTTTTTAATTCTTCTGGGAAGATGCCCAGAAGGGGAATAGCTGGGTTGATCTCTAATCATAGTTATTTGAGGAATCTCCACACTGATTTCCACAGTGGTTGCACCAGTCTACACTCCTGCCAACAGTGGAGAAGTGTTCCTTTTTCCCCTCAGTCCCTCCAGCACTTGTTATTGGTTGATTTCTTGATGATAGCCATTCTTTCTGGGGTGAGTTGGAATCTCAGTGTTGTTTTAATTTGCATCTCTTCAATGACCAATGATGTTGAACATTTTTTATATATTTATTTGCCATTTGTATTTCTTCATCCGTGAAGTGGGTATCCATCTCAGATGCCGATTTTTGGATTAGGTCTTTTAATTTGGGGTCCTGATTTTTTTCAGTTCTTTATATGTTGTAGATAGGAGCTCTTTGTCTTGAGGGACAACTGGCTATAACTTTTTCTCACTCTGTGAGTTATCTTTTCACTCTGCTGATGATATTTTTGTTGTGCTAAAGCTTTTTAATAAGGTGACATCCCATTTGTTGATTCTTTGTAGTATTTCCTTTGCAGTCTGGGTTTTGTTCATAAGGTATCTGCTTACACCTATATCTTTGAGATTTCTACTTATTTTTTCTTCCAGTAAATTTAGCGTTTCTGTTTTAATATTTAGATCTTTGATCCATTTTGATTTCAGTTTAATGAATGATGATAGACATGGGTCTAGTTTTAGTCTTTGGCATGTGGATAGCCAGTTTTTCCAGCACCATTTATTAAAGAGGCTGTCTTTCTTCCAGTGAACATGTTTGGCTCCTTTGTCAAAGATAAGATGGCTGAGTGTGTTTGGGGTTGCGTCTGCATCTTCTGTTCCACTGATCTTCAGGCCTGTTTTTTTTGCCAGTACCATTCTGATTTATCACAGTAGCTTTGTAGTATAATTTCAGGTATGGGATTGTGATGCCCCTGATTTGCTTTTGTTGCCCAGAATTGCTTTTGCTATTCTAGCTCTCTTCTGGTTCCAAATGAATTTTAGGAATGTTTTCTCTAGATCCATGAGGTATGCTAATGGTATTTTGATTGGGATTGCACTATAGATTTAGATATTAATTGCTATAAAATTTCCCACAAATACAGTAAGTCTGTTCTCTTTCTCCCTCTCTTCTGTTCCTCCCTCCATTTCTTACATCACTCTATTTTGGGTGTGTATTTAAAGAATTTTTTTAACTAATACTCTTATTTTTACTTTTTTTTAGAATAATGCATTTAAATCTGTTTACTACTTTCAGCATTGTGTTGATTATATCCCATAGGAACCAATATGACATGTTTTGATTTTTAGTTTTCTGAACCGTGTGGTATGCATTCAATTTTCTTTTGACTGAGTTACTAAGTAAACATTATTTCTATATTTCTCAGCGTATTGCATGGTGTTTCCTTAAACTTTAAAAATTAATTTAAAAATTCTACAAATTATATTTAAAAAAATTTAAATGCTATAATTATGTAAAACTTATGCAGAAAGATGAAAAAGCAAATTCCATCATGCTAAGATGAATATTTAGGGCAACCGGTAAATTTCTATCAACTTTCCCCGTGTATAAACCTATTTTTATGGAATTGTACATATAAGGTTTTTTAAAAATCCATGTTGTTTGTCATAATTTACTTTTACAAATTTTTCTGAAATCAGTTATTCATTTGCTATTTATGCCATAAGCATTTTCCATCTTGCTGCATAAGTGTTTATAATTTTTAATTCCATTGGGATAGATAATATTCTAATTGAATATTCTGATTGAATGTGCTAAAACTTGATCTTTTTATCATAGGACATTTGATTTTTTCTATTTGGGGGCCATGATAAATAATGCTGTGTTGAATTTATAGCATTTTCTCTGTTTTTGATTATTTCTTTAAAGCAGATTTGCATAAATAGGGGTCTGGCACAGACAGCATGAATTTTTTATGACTCTTAATATAATGCCAAATTGCTTTCCTAAAGTGTTGAAGCATTTAAAAATGCAATCAGAAAAATGTGAGAGTACCCATTTCTTTATTCCCTTGCCAGCATGAGATATTATCATTTAAAACCATTTTTTCCTAATTGAAGAGATTTAATGTGTTTTAACCTGCATTTGTTTTCATTTTTATGTGTGTTTATATGCATCATTTCCTACTTTCTGAATTATTTGTTCATGTCCTTTAACATATTACATATTTATTTGGCATAACATATATTATTTTTATTTGACTTTAATAAAACATCAATGTGCTTTGTCTATTCATATACTATATTTTATGTCCCTAAGATATAACTTTGAACCAGTTCACTGATCAACATGGTGAGAGCAATTTTTGATGCGTGTTGTTCAATACAGACTTTAGAAGGTGTATATGATGGGACTTATATTCTTACATACTTTCATATCCTACATTAAGTTCATCGTATGTGTTGCAAAAATTCTAAGAGTGATCTCTAAAACTTACATAAAAACATAACAGTCACCCAGCAGCCAGAGAAGTGTAACAGTCACCACCGAACTGCCACCTCTTGGTGTTAATATTTTTGTATTTTAATCAGTGATTTTCATGTGTTTATCAGTTTCTTTGCTGTGTTGATTACATGAAAACCACACCTCCTCGAATCTTGGAAAAACATATTATTATTATTTTCATTAATAGAAAAGCTAACATGGACCACTATCGGCTCCACACACTCCCCACCAGACTTCCTCCTCCCCCCTGGGCCATTAGGGGCCTGGGAGATCTTCTAGAGAGGAGACTTGGAAACAGGGCATGGTATATCAAAGACAGTTAATATGCCTTGGAAAAGTTGTTTTGACCATGGTAATTAGCAAATCCAAGCTAGACTCTGTGAGCCTAGATGCATCCCCTGTGTGTCTGGTCATCCTTCCTGGAGTGGGGTCTGCTGCAGCCAGCAGGAAGGCCAGGGAGTCCCTCCAAGCAGACTGAGCTGTGGCAGCTGCTGCACTTCGTGTTTCTGCTTTGTCATCTCATATCCTAGATGAAGTCCTATTTTTTTTTTTCCAGAACATAAAATCCAAGAGTTGTTGTAGTCCGGGTTGAAGGTTTTCTCTTCTTTCAGAATTTGTCTTTCTGCTACCCTTGCAGCAACACTACTCTATGGCTCTTGAGCTACTTAGAGAAAGTAGAAACAAAAGCAGCAGTAATTTTGGAAGTAGAATCTGTCTGCAGTTCTTTGTTCCACATTGAGTTTGCCCTGTGGATTGCTGAGAGGATCAAAGCCAGGGGATACCAATTTCTATCTGGACGCTAGCACGACTTGTAACGGAGCTCTTGGAGTTGAAAGAATGCATGTAGGTTCACACAGTACTTAGAAGAGTTCCTGGCGTACAGACAACTCTTAATAAATGGAGGCTATTATCTTCTGTATATAGGTTACTTCTGCTTCTCAAGTTCTCCCTGGACAAAGTTTCCATGTGATCACCAACAGTTGCTTGCTAGAAAATGTGGTAATAAAATGAAAAGCAAACCAAGTTGAAATGCATGTTTAATGTAGACAATATTTTTAAAAAATCAGCTTTCCTATTAATTCGTTTGAAGATTTTATGAATTATTTAAAACTTTTTTTCACTAAAAGCACAGGGAAATAACATTTCTTTGTCATCAATTTTAAACACTTAATCAAGAATTAAATTCATATTGGAGTGGAAGCCTATGCTTTATTTCCTATAGAATGTTAGGCATATCACAAGTGCTAGTACACAGTAATTTCTGAAACTTACTTAGCACTTGTTCAAGTGGAGTTGTCAGTGCTTTAGCTACAGCAACTCATCAGCCTTTTAACCCACACCTGTAAAGTTGGCACCAACATTTTCTTTATTTTATAAGTGAGGAAACGGAAATATGGATAAGGTCATATGGACTTCAAACAAAGATGTACATTTTTAATAATCTTTATGAATAGCTGGGCATGGTGGTGCATGTCTGTAATACCAGCACTCAGGAGGCTGAGGCAGGAGGATAACCAAGAGTTCGAGGCCAGCATGTGCCACACTGTGAGTTCAAGGCCAGCATGCTCTACAAAGTGAGACTCATTCTTGAAAAACAAAAAAACAACCATGACGAAAAATGTTCTATATGAATAAATGCCCCATTTTGAAAATTTAAAATTTCTGACAAAATCAGGTGAATAGGTATTAAAATAATAACTACTATAGATAGTGACTTACGTCTGCCAAGCTAAGAATAATAAATGAGAACACTCAGTGATTTCAGAAATGTAGGTCATAGGGGACCCAGAGTCAGTTTTAGAAGACTAAATCACTTTGTAGAACAGTCTCAGTATTTGGTGGTGGGTGGATATGGATGTCCCCAAGACCTGGCAATTCTATTTATTGAGAAATATCTGGGGAAACTTTTATACAGGTGTTTAAGAATTAACAACATTTGTGTGTATAACAACATTTCTTGTAAGAATGAAATAACTGAAATTATGCAAATATTTTTTCAGAATGAAAAACTGAATTGTGCCATTATCATACAATGCAATAATATGTAGAAGTCAAAAAAGAATGAATTAGAAATACATGTCTCAAAATTTTGGATAAATTTCTAGAACAGGATACAGAGCAGTGAGAAAATCAAATTACAGAATGATATCTGCAGTATGCATGATACCATTATAAAATAGATACCATTAATAATTATACTCTCATCTTCAAAAATAGCTAGCAAAAATGTGGGTACACATTAAAAGTGATTTTTATGACAAAGCCATGCTTATGGGCAATGACATAGTCCTATAGAGATAGAAGATTCCAGTGATTAATAAATGAGTAAAAAGAAAAAGTTGGATGTGCATTCATATACATGAATGAGTGTGTTAGAATCTATTTTGTCTTTGTAAGAGAGAATCCCTTTTGCCAGTGTCCTGTGCTGAATAACTACTTTGAAGATAATGACACACAATGGATTAACTGTTATTATTCTCTTATTTTGTTGTGAGATTTTGTTTTATTTTTTCATAAAATAAGAAATATATGAAGCACTTACATATATGTGTATGAATGTGTAGTTTATATATGTACATAATAATTTATACTTAGAAATATAAAATGTTAAGAATAGGTTTGATTATAAGTTTTTCACTTTTATATATTATCTAATAGGATATATTTTCTCTTTTCATTGAGTATGGTTGACAAAAATCATCTGTATTTAAGGTGTATAGTACCGTGCTTTGAGACAAATATATGTTGTGAAATGCTTACTGCAATCAAGCTAATTAACAAATCCATCACCTCACATACTTATAGCAATTCTTAATTTTCTCTATTTAGAAACATTGTATAGTAGTACAAGTCAAAAAATACCCTTAAATAAAAAGAATAAAATAGAAACAGAAAATGTTGGTTGATATTTTGGATAAATGATATACAACTTTCTCGAAAAACAGAAATTAAACATGAATTTTATTTACTTTCGTCCTTTTCCCTTCCACTTTTTACCTCCAAAAGAGTTTTCTGCTAAGTTAAAGAATGTTAACAAGCTTGGCATGGTAGTCTATGCCTGTAATACCAAAATTTTGGGACACCGAGGCACAGAAGGATCACAAGTTTGAGCCCCGCCTGGGCAACTTAGCAATTTAGCCAGAGGTAGCTCCATGGGAAGGCCCTAGATTCAATGCCAAGTATCACCAAAAGGGTTAACATACAATGAAATAAATAGTTGTAGGCTATACCCTTCTGCAAATGACAAAAACAGAAAAAGCAGCAAAACCCAAACAACAAATAAAAACCCCAACCTGGCAATAGAGTCAGATTTACCTATACTCTATGGCCAAACCGCTCCATTTCTTCCATTTTCCTGCACATGAACTGTACGTATTCAGCGTATACTTTCCGAAGTTCCTACTGAGCGCTGCCCCCACTGATTGTCAGTCTGGGGCTTCTTGCCTCTCACAAGTGGGGGAACAGAGTGTGGCTTCTCCACAGTTGTCTGTGTCACCAAGAGGCCCGCAAGAGCAGCAGGGTTGACTACACCCATCATTCCTGAGAATGGAAGGAGTTGGCTGACTGCAACTGCTGGTGCTAAGGAGCATTTCCTTTTATCAAGGAACAAACAATTTACTTTTGAAAGTTCGGAGTTAGTCATGGAGCACCTGAAAAAGATCGGCAACAGAGAGGTGGATCTTTCAGACTTAACCACTCGTTAAGGAAAGAACTCTGATCCTGGCACATGTATTTCATAGTTTAGATGAAACCTTGGCAGCACCTGGAAATACAAGGCGAAAGTCAACCAAAAGCGTCTGGCTTATCTTATTACAATTATTAATGCTGATTCTTCATTAGAAGTAGCCATTTCGAGGACAAATGCTAACCCAGGTGTTCAATGGTGATAAAACTGGACTCTCTGGGCAAAAAGCATGCATAGTTACTCTTGTCATGACCATTTATGGGTATAACAACTTCCAAATTTGGGCACTTCTGACACTATACATGCCTTTTAGCAGACTAATGGCAATCTCTGGTCTTTCCTTTTCCTGAGCTGATTTCTGAAGTTATTGCATATCTTTATTTGCCAGTTTTTAAAAAAATGGTTTTTATTATTTCTTTGAATAGGCCTTTTAGAGCTTTGTCAGTCTCATAGTAATAAATAGACAGCCTGGATTCTCAGCCAACAAAGATGCATACATTGAGGGTTTTGAATATTAATATTGTTCAGTACCTCCTGGAGCTAATATGCATACATCAAGAAAATATCGCCAGGTTCTTAAACACCATCTTGAAGGTCCAAATTTCTTTCATTAACATCCTGTAAAACTTTCAGAACTTCACATAAAGATGAATCTCTATTTACAAAATAAACTTTGATGTGATTTGAGGAAAAAAAAAAGATCTTCTGAGCCAAATAGTCAGGAAATTTTATCATTTTATCCAAGAACATCATCCATATGGAGTGCTTAAGTCTCTTAAGTCTCCTTTTTTTCTCAGTGAAAGTGAGCGGACTCCATTTCTAGATTCATCACTCCATGTGTGCCAGAGAATCACAGCTATCTCTGCACATTGTGCATGATTGGTTTCCTGATGCCAAAGGAAATGGTCTACCATTTGGAGAAAAGAGCTCCATGTGAGGCATTAATAAACCTTCCCCCTTCCACTCCAAATATGTGACAATGTAGAGGACTCCTAACTGTTTAAATATGGGGGAGACAAAAGACAGCAGGAGTCAACTCACAGTATTGAGGTTTATTTAATCTTATATGCCAATTTAACTTCCTTGATAGCTAACTGGCAGGGTAAAGCCCTCTTGCCCCTCTCTACAAGACAAGGACTGCAGAGGAAGATGATATTTATTCAAGAATTTAATAGGGTTCTTACAAGTCAGTTTTACTGGCTGCGTTGCATGGTTCTTGTGGTTTTTACTCATCTCTCTAGGAAAATAATTTTGTGTTCCTCATAAAATTGTATTATTGCCAGGCTTGGTGACACTCACCTATAATTCCAGCACACAGGAGGCTGAGGCAGGAGGTTTGCCACAAGTTTGAGATCAGCCTGGAGTAAATAGTGAATTCAAGGCCCGCCTGAACTACAAAGTGAGACCCTGTCTCAAAAAAAAAAAAAAAAAAAAAAAAATTGTAGTATTAGTTGAGTGCCTATACTTTTATTGGGACCGAATTTTTGTTCTGTGTTTCCCTCTTCTTCTCAAATAACTTTCATTAATTCATTTGTTCATTTATTCTATTTTTCCTTTACTTCTCCATCCATGATTACTCAGGGTATACCTACTCTTTGCCAGACTCAAGGGTAAACGAGTTCATTGTCTGATTTTAGAGTCATGGTTTAGAACAAGGAGATACAAGCTGTCTTTGTTCTCTCAGCACCATCAGATTTGGTAAATATTTGGTTACTACCTCTCATGTCTAAAATTAATTGAGAGCACTGTAGATCTGCTACTTCTGGATATAGGAGTATGAGGACTAATATTAACACTGTACAGTCTTTCTTTTCTCTCTCAATATTAGGAGAATCCTGTCAGACTCTTGTTTGAAAATGAAATTTATTAAAGACATAGTTTTAAGAGTCCCCAGGGAATCTTTGGATTACAAAAAAATCCCATTTTTTTGCACTGGTGGTTTCACCTTTGCTCTTTAAGTGGTATCCGTAATTCCTATTATAACTTGTAGCTACCCACTGCTGTACATTGAGCATCTCTGTTTAAGAGAGGTCACATATCCCTGTCTCAAATAGTAATTGAATAAAGAAAAACACACACACTTGTGCTTTTCTATGAAACAGTTATGGAAAGTCTATGGAAAAGTTATTTAACAAATAAATCATACTGTCCAACTTAAGGAAACATTATACAGATGAATTTTCAAGTATATTAAATGCTGCTTGGGGGAAATTAATGAAGAATGTATCACAAGAAGAAATCCTCTGGCAACTTGGCCCTAATTTCAATCCTCCATTTCCTGGAAAGCCCCTCATAAACATGCCCTGGGGGAAGTCTGTGATAACTAACCCCAAACCCAGTTGCTAGTTCTCCTAGTTACAAACACTTAGGGGAAAATATTGGGTGTCCCTGGGCCTGGGGGAGGGGTGGCGCTGTACCACTGGACAATGAATGCCCTATGTCCCTTTTCAGGATTTCACTTACACAGGAAGTTCCTTACTGACTACCCAAGAACGACAACTTCAGTTTATTTTTTATTTTGCTTGATAAGTTCTAAGGAAAAGATTTTAAAAATATGAAGTGTTCAATATTCAGATAAATATATTTCCATTTTTCTTGTGCCTCCTTTTCCAATTTCCAACCTTTCTCTCTCTCTTCCCCCAAGTGTCAAGAATTCAGTTTATCATTTATTTGTTGTTTTTTTTGTGTGTGTGTGGGTACTGGGGGTCAAACTCAGGACCTCATTCTTGCCAGGTAGGTGCTTATGCCACTGAGCTATCTCACTGGCCCTCAGTTTATCATTTAAAAAGTTGTGTCAAAATTTTAGCAGCTTAGCTGTAAAAAAATATGGAATAACAATGAAAAGCTTGAAAATATTTCAAAAAAAATCATAAAAGATAGCAACTATTCCATGTTTAAGGGACCTGTTAAAATCACCGTAAAGCTACAGAATAGGAATAACTTGCATCTTTGACAAATTCTCTGTTTGCTTAAACATGGATGTCAGACTTACTGGAATGCTTTTAAAAAATTGATAATATGTGATAGTTGATTTACAAGAAACCTTGTAAGCAATCTCATTTTACTCAGAAAATAATAATTGCCTTGAGATTCAATTTAATGCTATAATTATAGTCAGTATGCTTTATTTGAAATCGTAGACACAATAAAAATAAAGATTTCACTTTCATAAACTCATTATTTCTTATTTTAAAAAATAAAAGAAAAGCTCCCCCAAATTTAATGAAGCTATTACAGAAGAGATGGGGTAATCAATTTCTAATATATAACACCATGGCAATGAAATGAGCTATAATTTAAATAAAGACTTCTTTTAGGTTGGCAAAAATGCAGAGAAAGCATTTTGTTAGCATCCCATTTCTCTCACAGACAGAGAGATGAGGCTAATCAAAAGACTCTAAGATTAATAACGTTCCCATTTTATCTACCATTTATTCCCTCAAAACATACTGCTATCCTTTGACAAAGTCTTCTTGCCGCTTGAAAAAAATAATTTCAAAGTAACTTTAAGAAATGAATGAATTTTTTGGTTTGAGTTTTAGAAAGAATAAAAGCACACCATGACTTAATTTCACTTGGTACGATTCGTACCACTGAAGAGCATGTGCTACTCAATTTTTGTAATCCTGAACTTCAGTTTCATCTTCTGAAGCTAAGTAGTTTTGAGTGGGGCTCGCGGTGTAGCTCAGTGGTGCAGTGAACAACCGTTAGCATGTGTGAGGCTCTGGGTTTGATCCCCGGCATTAGAAACAATGAGTAAATTATAAAATGTTTCCAGTGTGCATCATTAATACACATGACTAAAAATGTCATGACTCCTGGAGTGAGGGATCCTGCCCAGGAGCTCACACAGAGTGCATTTGAGAGGCTTTCTTGTTTTTTGGCGGAGATAAGCGATCATAGTCTTTTTATGCACGTGTTGTAGCTTCTCTGGCATAGAGCCCACAGCGACTGTATCCAAACCCTACTCCTCTCATTAGCTTTCAATTGCATGCTTCTTCTATCTTCTCAGAAAACTGCTTTAGCTTCTTTATTAGGAAGAATATAAATTATTTAGTTACTAAATCCCCCCCTTCGTTTTATTCTCAGTACATTTTTTTCTTTGACATCTATTTGACTAGTCTTCCTTCTTTAAAAAGGTTAAAAATGGAGTGAATTGTGGGAAGAGGAGCGATTTTAGAGCCCGCTGAACTCAGATGACTTTGAGTCAATAATTTAACCTTGTGAACTGCAGTTTTCTCATCTTTAAAATGTACATCCTGACGACTCTGTCACCAGATTGTTATGTGATATTTTGTATAAATGTCTACTATGTGGCTGGCATAAAATAAATCATGGCTCTTGTAAAAGTAAAATGTTTCTTCCTGTTTTTAAAAATCCAAACCTCTGCATATCTTTTTATCCCTCCTTTCTTCTGCATCTTAAATCTTTGTCTTGCACTTCTCTTTCTCTGTTTTCAGACACACACAGGCCTTTCTCCTTCCAACTAAACATCTGCCATCCTCAGCTGATCTTGCTGACCTAAGGAAAAGCCATCATCTCGAGAAGACGAGACACGCTGCCTCCCTCCTCTACCGTGTCGAGGCCATTGCCTCTGTTTCTTCTTCACTCTGTTTGAATTCTCTACAATTTATATTCTTTTTCAAAACATACCAGAAACTGCACTTTCAAAGATTTTTGACAAACTATTGCATGCCAAAGAAAATGATTTTTTTCCTCTGTTATATGTCTCTCTAGTATCTGCAGAAGGGGAGCACCTGCTCCCTTCTGGGAGGAATCTGTCTTGAGGAGTAAGTACTGCGCTTGAAGTTCATGGTTATTCCAGACCATGCCAGATGTATTTCGCTGCAATTCCAATTTCTGTTAAAGTAGTTTTTGGCCAAGAAGGGAGCATGGATTTTACACTCGAGTATTACTAGACTAGCACTGTCTTTTCTTACATGATTTAACTCCTCACATGAAACTCTATTTTATTATAAAAGTAGTAAGTCCATTAGCCTTAAGAAATTCTACAATACAGAAACACATACAGTTTGGTATTGATTTAACTTTACCTCTTCTCCTAGTCCAACTGTATGGTCTCGGTCCTTTCACTAGATTATCAGTTCAAGAAAGGGAAACACATGGAAGTTGGCTTGGTAATAAAGCTGTTCTTCTCCCACATCAGGGCTGCTGCCGGCTGGAGGCGCACTCTGGGAAAGGTGGAATCTGGCTGCTCTCATCTTTATTTCTTCCTCTTGTGCCCTGCTTCTTTCAGGTAGCTCATGGATGCTTCATATGTGTGGCACAGGGAAGAGGGAAGACCAAGGTGGGAGAGCTGACAAGGAAAAAGTTCTACAGGTCCATCAACTGTTGTCAGCCATTCTCTCACCTGGGCCAGCCGCTAGCTCAACTGTGAGGAACACACAGGCAGCGTTCCGCTTGCCCTTGGAAGGCAGCCCGCTCTCGCCACGCCTAAGACCAGTGGGAGGTAGCACTGCTCTCCAAGGGGAATGAGTGGGCCTCGCACCCCAGTGATGGTGCTCTCCAAAGAGCAATGTTGCTGATACTTTCTTCCCTCCCACTCGAACCTCTTTTCCTTTGCTTGACCAAAAAGTCTGATAGTTGTGGAGATGGTTCCTAAAAAGTCCTTTTGAAAATCTGTACATACTGATACAGGACCTCACTGTGGAAAGTCACTGTAGTACTTAGCAAACACTACTTTTAAAACCTGTTATACTCACGTGCATATATGGGAGAGATTTTTTTTTTGGGAAGAGTTTTTTCATGTTAGTTTGTTCTTTTAATAAGAGAGGATATTGGGGCTCAAAGATGTTAAGGATCTTGCTTAAGTAAACATAGGCTAAGTTGTGAAGCTGAGGTTTAACCTAGAAGCCTGTTTTATTTTATTTATTTATTTATTTATTTATTTATTTATTTATTTACTTTTTGCCAAATATTATTTCTACACATTATATGTGAATTCCTTTCCTACACTTATTTAATATCCCCTGGATCCTCAGAAAAAGCCCCAAGGTCCTAGGCAGTAGAACTTCAGCAAAAGTTTATAAAGAGTATATAATTTTTGTTCAAGTGGTATCACATGTCCAGGACAGGACCATGGATTCACGTATTCACAGGAAATATGTAAATGCAGGTGCTTACCAGGCTGCTTCACTTGTAGACATAGAAGGGAAGAGGAAACAGATGTGGCACCTGCCTAAGAGGAGTTGTGCACCTCTTGGTTATTCATTCATTCACTTAATTATTCAGCATTATTAATTGAGCACTTTGACATGGTAATAAAAAGCCCACAGTCTATTATTGAGCTTATTCTTCCATTGGGAGAGATGAATACATATTAGATGATGTCAGGTTTTAACAAAATTAGAGATCTATAAGTCAAGGTAATACATAGCATGTGACTGAGACAGGGCTCCATTGAGTTATTTTGGGCATATACCTGAACAGAAACATGAAGCCAACAAGGTGAAAAATCAAGAGAAGAATCTTCCCATCAAGGGAATAGGGAGGTTGTTTGGAAGGTGCAGCCTGCTCTGGTAATTGTTGTGAGGTGGGTTCAGGCCTGTGGGTTGCAGATGCTTCATGGTGGACCCTTGGGTTTGAGCCACAAAGGTGGTCCCTGAGTTGGCTCCTGTCAACGTTCCCTGTGGGCTCCAGCTGGAAGCACTTGAGGGTGGTGGGTCTGTCGGCAGGCTTCTCTTATCCACTCCGGCCACCCCAGCACACAAGGGGTCACCCTGTCTACCCTAAACACCCGACTCAGCCTCAGCATAATCCCCATTCTTCTCTTACCTCACTTCATAATTCACAGTGGTTGCCAAGGCAGATAGTGTATGCTTCAGATTGAAATCTAACACTTAAAAGGGACAGAGGGATAGGCTTTCCTTGGTTGGTTTTCTGTTCTACTTACTTACTACTTTAGAAGTAGTAGTCTTGAAAAAAAGACTTTTTTACTTGTGTTCAGTACAACTCCAAGATACATGCCCAAGATTCTTAGCCTCTGGGACCTTCCTCTAGATATTCAATCATATACTAATCTAAGTGCATCTGTGAAAGGAATTTGTAGGTATAAATTTCTATATCAGTTGATTTTAAAACAGGGAGATTATCTGGGTGGTCCTAACCAAATTTCATTTAATAGATGAGAATTTTCTGACTTGTCAAATAGACAATGTCAGAAAAATATGCTCCAACTAGATAGGGGGAAGGGTGGGATTCGTGAATGCATAGCCTACACCTTGGGTCACAGGATAAGGAAGTGCAGGCAGATTATAGGATTTTAGGACCATCACTTGCTCACAGCTAGTAGGAAGATGGGACCTCCATACTACAGCTGCACAGGAATGAGTCTTGTCAATACTATAGAACTTCCAAATGGCCCCCAGGCTGCAGGCGAGTGCTGCAGAATTGGCCAACACCTTGATTTCAGCACAGTGATATCTGGGTGAAAAATTCAATCACATTGTGCCAGAATTTTGCCCTACCCAAAACGTGAAGGAATAGATTTGTATTGTTTTAAACTGTTTGTAGTAGTAATTCGTTATTCAGTACTGGAAAACTAAAATACATGTAATATTTGTAGATTTTAATGGCTCTGATGGTGCATGGAAAATGACTGTAGCTTTCAAGGAGGTGTTTTAAAGGCAGGTCAGACTCAGGAATCAGTCAGAGGGCCAAATGGTGACTTGAAGTCACAGATGAAATAAAAAATGTGATGATTCGTGGATAGCATATGGACCACTTTCAGATTCATTCTTTATCTTCTTATGCAGTCATTGCCCCACGGTGATACTGTGGTCAGTGATGGACTGGACATTCAGTGGTGGTCCCATAAGATTATACGGAGCTGAAAAATTCCTATTGGCAGCCAACGTAACACCGCAGCACACTGCATTCTTCATGTGTTTAAGGCGATGCTGGTGTGAACAAATCTCCACTAACTGCCTATAAAGGTATGGCACATCTAGCTATGTAAAGTATGTAATACTTGACAATGAAAATACATTACCATTATGTATTTACTAATTATACTTTTTCACTTTAGAGTGTATTCATTCTTTTACGAGAGTCTGTTCCTTTTTTTTATTAACAAAAGATTTACTGTAAAATGGCATTCTGTGTTAGCCAGTAGTACCCCATAAATCTCATTTTTATTGCATCTATTGATTGCATCAAGAGGCTGCATTGCACGATTGGCCTAGACCATCTAAGTTTGTGTAAGTAAATTTCGTGGTGCTGAACAGTGATGAAATTACCTAGTAACACATTCTGAGAATATATCCCATTGTTACACTACGCATGACAATACTGCCTTTATAACCACACATATTTGCATGTAAATAAGATCACTGTATCATAAATAGTGTATTTATTCTTTTTTTTTTTTTTTAATATGTGGGTACCAGGAGATGAACTCAGACCTCGCTCTTGCCAGGCAGGAGCTTATGCCTCTGAGCTATATCACCAGCCCAGTGTATTTATTCTTAATGCTTATCCCTACAACAAACTCCCTAAGTATTAAGAATAGGTATATTATTAGGAACACACTTGGTCTCAAGTTCAAAACTGTTTAAACATCAACAACATTCATAGCATCTGCAAAAAATATTAACATATAGCATATGAAAGATAATAAAAAGACAATATACTAGCACAAACACAGATTGCTTGATATCATGCAGAATTATAAAACAGCAAATAAAATATTAAATCATTCTGAGTGAAGGCGAACCATTAAAAACTACCTATGACCCCTATCTTTACTAGCTGTGTGTACGCAGCACAAGGTGAAATGCTGTTTGATAAACATGTAGTTTATTTGGTCATTGGACAATACTAGTCTCAGATTAAAAAAAAAATGATGAGTTTCATCAGAACAATCAAATACACCTGAGGTATCAACAGAGTGCTGAAATTTAAATGGTGTGTGTTACACCAATATTGTTTTTTTGGAAACTAAACAACACCTTTGAAAAGTTTTCCCCAAGTGGCTTTCAGCAGTAGGGGAGTAAGAGAAAATACAGGCTCCTATTTTTGCCATCATAAGTTGGTGAACAGCAGTGAGGATGTGAAAAACCTCATCTGGGTAATGCCTGGTTGGGCCCTGCTCACACAGGGACAAAGGGGCCCTGTGACAGTTACTAAGTGGACCAAGAAAGTGAATGAAACCAAGTTAACTCAGACTTAAAATAAATGGCTTCCAGACTAATTTTTACGGTAGATTAGTTAGTGCTTGAACAGAACAGATATACTTCTTAAGAAAGGCCTATTTCAAAGTCAATAATAAAACGTCTAAGGGTATTTCTTCCATCACTAGGATAAACTTTAGAAGAATGAATGTTGGTCATTTCCGGGACCTGATCATGTACTTAGAATTTACCCCATTCTTGAATATGACTTATCTTAGAAAGCAAAATGCTAAATTTAAAGTCTTATTTAACCTGAACTTTAATTTTAGGTATTTGAACTAGTCCATTTTCTCTGACAGTGCATTTGCACGTTTTAGTATTGTACTTTGCTGAAAAGCGCCTTGGGATGTGTTTGCGTCAAAGGTGCTAGAGAAGTTTATTTGTATTGTACTCAAAGTAAATGCATTCTCTCCAGATTGCAAGCACAATCAATAAGATGAATGAGTTTCTTGAACTCATTTAATGCCTTGCCTATAATAGTCTCATTACCAGGTCCCCATGTAACTTAGCAACTTTTCGTCAGGGGTGGCCTCAGGACTGAATAAGCTAGGAGAAAATACAGCCACCTGGCTTGGCACTTCGTGTTATACCTGAAGCCCCTGGCAGGCTGTGATTGAAAGTAGGTCTTACTGCATGGCTCTCTTAAGATGCCTTTTCTAAAAACTTTGTCCTTGTAAAAAGCATTTCTACGTTATAGCTGAAAGACTTGAGTGTTAGAAAAAAGGCAAAGCTGGGCTTGAAAATCTAGTTCCATGATAAACTTCAGGATTGCCCATATATTTCCAAGCCAGTTAACGCTATTCCTTTTTCTGCTTGGACATTTTGATGGAAAATACTTTTGGCTGGCTTCCTGTTCTTCGTGTGTACTGCCCAAGGGATAATATCTTGACATAGGCAAAGAGGACACATAATTGAAAGAGTAAACCCTGAGCAGAGGTTCTGTGTTTAAGCTGCCAAAAAAATGGATTAATTCAATTTATTTCACTAGAATGACTTCCCCAGAAATTTCAACTGCCCTTGTATAAAAACTCAAACTCAAAGCTTCTCCTGACATAAAGAAAAATAGCATGGATTTTAATATAACTTGTGTGAAGGAGATGCATACTGGTCAATTGCATCTGGTTAAACCAGCTACTCCCTGAGTACACACAGGCTACATTTAAATGGAGAAATTATCTTGACTCCAGGCATAAATTTGGCCAAAGCAGACTCACTTGATCTTTTCTTATGCCAAGTTGGTGGAGTAATCTTGATTGGGCCATGGTTCCTGGTCCACACATCCACAAACTGATTGAGATGGCCTTAATCTGCTTTCCGTGCATCTGCAATCCCCCTTAAAACTACAAGCAATTTTTTGTATTTTTATGCAAATGTGGATTTTCCTGCAAATTATGTCCTTATTTTTCATCCACTTTTTAGAGGAGACAATTGACTTTCAGTGATTAAATATTTCATAATTTTAATCAATATAAACATAAACATAAATATACTATATTATCTGATATAGGTGCTAGCCTTTTTTCTTTGTTCCCTGTCCTCAAATCTTTCTGTCTCCTATCCTTATCTACTTTCTTCACTCACTCATAGTAATACCTTGCTGTGTATTATTCCATACTTTGCCCCAAGCTCATAATCACATGGAAAATTTGTATATTTGTATATATGAATGTATACACATTCACTTATAGATCTTTGGTCATTATTTAAAAATTTGTATTGTTCACACACTCCGTATTTTCTTTTTCTTATTCATAATCTTTAATGGCAATCTGACTAAGTAAGTTATTACAGGAAACAATTTTTTCAATTGAATGCCTGGTATTTAAAGGATGGGTTTGACATTCTTTGCTCAATTACTTTCTTTATTGGTGGCAAATGTTATGGCAAACATTCCTAGAAAAGGCATTGCAGGAGAAAGGGCATGTCTTGAGTGTTAATAGCCGGTGTCAGATCTAAAGTGAATGGTACATTTCCACCAGCATTATATGAGAGCACCCTTTCATTTCCCCACAATTGCTTTAATACTCTTTTTAAATTATTATGTGCCTGAGGTCTGTAAGTGAGATTATAAGTTTTAAAGTAATTTGTATTTTCTGATTATTAGTGGGTTTAACTATCTTGTAAAATATCTACTGGCCATTTGAAGTTGCTTTTCTAAGAGTTTCCTGTCCATACTCTGTGCCTATTTCCTTTGGTTTCCCTGTCTCTTTGATATTAATTTTAGAGTTTAAAAAAAAATCTATTTGTCTATTAGCCATTTACATATCAAAAGAAAAAATATCAAAATTATTTCCAAAGATTTTGACATTTTATGGTAGCATTTGCTATGGCTGAACTTTTTGAAATCACAGTTAAGTATGTCTGTCCTTTACAGGGGTTTCTTGGGTTAACAAGTCATTCCTGACACCTAGAAAGTGAAATTTCGATGAGGATACTTTCTACTATGTAACATAAAGGCTTAATTTGTTTGTAAAATATTATTTCATTAAAGAGTTACAATGACTTGCAAAAAGTGTTATCCCAAATTTATTATAGTTGTCACAAATGTACTATGAATTTCTGTTACCACTGTAATGAAAACATATCTGCTTTGCTCTGGTCCTGCAATGTCAGTGGTAGAGAGCCAACCTCCAGGGGCATTACGGTGTTGTCCCTAGGATTTGCCTTCTATGGTCAATAAAAACCCACTGACTATCACTGTCTTCCATGATCCTTCCCTGTGCTTTACCCATGCATGGATCTCGATGTTCGCATGCTCCAGGCTTCTGGAAGTACAATTTTGAAAGTCTATTTAGGCATTTAGACATAGGTATCTTAGTTCGGCATTTGCATAGCAATGTAAACATGTGTTGTAGAAACAGCCGCGTTCTCTTGCATACCATCTACCACAGATTGTTACCCATCCAATGTAATGCTCATAGCCTATTATTTTTTTTACTAAACACTTTAAAAATTATATTATTTATCATCATATGTTCTGCTACTGCTATAGCTCTTTGGACCCATCTAGGAATTTATGTACATTTGTATCTTCTGATAATAATCGAGATTTTTTTGCTCCTAATAAATGGCGGTATATGCAATCCGATATGTAAAACTGGGTAAAAGCAATTGTTTGGAAAAATTTTCTTTAAATGGGAAACAGAAAAAAAAAAAAGAAAACACTAAACTTTGTTACTGTCTTGTTACATAAACAAAGACATTGAAAATCGCATATTTTGCCTCCTTTTTGGGGCTTAAAGATATGAGAAAAAGGAAGTTACAGAGGAAATGACACCTCACAAATGTAGCCATAAATAAAATAAACGGAAGTGTTTTCCATTTAAGATATGCAAAGGGAGATGATTACTGACACCTTCTCTGAGAAGGTGTAGGAGGACGGTAGACATCAGAAAGCCCCGTCCTGCTGAAGACTCAGCCATCGGAGTAAACAGAGACTCATTTTTTTTTTCAGACCCTAATACAGGGGAAGTTTAGGAGCCCTCTACAGCCGCAGGACTAAATGAAAATATGCATTAATGTTTAACTCCCATCTTACAGTTTCCTAAAGTTGCATTATACGCTCTACATGCAGTCACAAATCAGTCTTTCTGGTATCATCATCATGGTTCGAGTTAACCGTTATTCTTCCCCACCCCAGGGGCCTGTAACTGTTGCCCAGTGTTCTCAAAGCTGCCTGAAGGAGCATCATTGCCACTGTCACATCCCACCAGAATGCCAAGACCTGTGCCAAGGTTTATCCACAGTCTCCATGGCCCTGTACCTCCAAAGCGATTGTCCCCTGACTTTGGAGCTGTGGTCACAGACTTCTTGTGGGGCAGATAGAAGGACTCTGCCCTGTTGGCTGCTGTGGTTGGGGACTCAGCCTTGCTGGTGGTTAGGGTCCCGTAACACTTGTGATCAGGCACTTTTGGGCTTGGCGCGTCACTTAGCTTTGGATTTCTGGTTGGCACTAGCTTAAAAAATTGTTCACTTGAACAATTAATGGTGTTAGGGGCACATTGGTCTCTATTCATACTTAACACCAATATGCATAGATGCAGTGTCCTATTTTTAGATGGTTTTCCTAGTTCTGGTATAAAGCAGTTTTTCTCCTTGGAGCCACAGAATAGGCTGATTCCCAATTGTATAACTAAGTAAATCTTCATGCGGTTTCCCATCACAAAGGAACAATGTATCTCAATTGTTTTAACTTTTGTAGACAGAACATTGTTTAGTTTTGAATTTTTTCTTCTAATTAAGTTTCAGAGAATCACAAAGTGATTTAGACTTCTCTTTTTCAATCTCAAAATCTCCTTAAAGAATAAAAATTCTTTGACTTGACCTGAGATTGTCCCTGTGCATATGGTCATGGAAGGTTGATATTCCTCTCTATTGTCTTTTTATTTTTTGGAGTTTTTTGAGCTATGCTTGACAAACAAAAATCACATATACTGAAAGTGTAAAACATAATGTTTTGGTGTATTTACACATTACAAAATGATTACTGAAATTGAGCTTTGTGTGTATGTATGGTAAGAATAGAAAGATCTGATCTCTCAGTAAATTTGAAGTATATAACACTGTAGTTTGGTCTCCAGAATTTATTTATTCAATAACTACAAATTCATACCCTTTGACTGACACCTTCCCATTCCTACCCTATCCCATCCCTCTGGTAATTGCCTTTCAGCTCTTTGTTTCTCTGAGTCTATTTTAGATTACATATGGAAATGAAGTCATGTAATGTTTGTATTTATGTATCTGGGTTATTTCACTTAGCATAAAGTCTGCTAGGTTCATTTTCTCTTTAAGTGAGTTGATACATAGAAAAATACTTTGGGTTAGTCAGCTTTCCATTACTATCAAGGAATATCTGAGATAATTAACTTATCATGAGAAGCTGGTTCACAGTTTTTGAAGTTTCAGCCCATGACTGGCCCCGCTGCTTCAGACGTGCATATCATAGCAGAAGCATGTGGCAGAGCAAAAGGCTGATCTCACGGCCGGGAGACAAAAGAGAGGATGGGTTCGGGGCCCACCATGTGCTCTGGAGGCATGGCCTGAGTGCTTGACAACTCCCACAGGACCCCCGGGCCTACAGATCCAGGCTCCTCCCAACGGTATCACTCTGGGACTAAGCCTTTAACACATGGACTTTTGGGGAGACACTCGATATCCAAACCATAGCACACTTAGTGCCCAGCAACAATCACCAGTTAATTTTAGCTCTGAGAAAGGATTTAAAATGTCACAAGAATGAGTTCACGGATTGTTTTTACCCGAGGGATGCATGAGGCAAGAGACCGAAGTCACCTAGGTCATTCTGACCTAGGACAGCAGGCTTCTTCTGTCTCCCTGACACCATAAGGACAATAAAAACCCCATTAAAAGCCTTTTCTCACTTATCATTCTTGTCTGGAATTTATAGAATAAATGAGTTAGGACTGATCAACCATCTGTGCTATTTTTGGCAACCAAGGTCATTGTAATAACCAATTTACTGTAAGTCTCTTGTTACTTCTTTTTTTAATGTATAAAAGCAGAACCTTTGGGCACCATGTTGGGGAGTTTATTTCAGGCAACTGTAACACGTTTTTTGGTGGCTATCTTCACTGTAGCTCAAAAAACCATTTTCATAGTTGTGCCTCAACTTGCCTTTCAAGTTGATGAAACTCATTATTCCCCTTGTGCCTCCGGCTGTATTTTAGGGTCCCCATCAAATGCTGCCACACACTTGCTAGTCTACTATTTTACGTGGAGAAATAGATCCACCTATGAAGTTTGGCTCTGGAAATGCAACTGGGCAGGGCAGTTACAATGTCCATAGATCTCAGTAGTCTCTGTCATGAGCCAGAAACTATTTAAGAGACTCGCACCGTGTGGCTCACTGAGCTGGGCATGCAGACACACACAGTTTAGACACTAGGATCAGGCTCTCTATCCAGACCGTAAGTTTAAGGGGCCAAGATACTGGGCTGGGATATGGCTTAGGACGCCAGGTGTAGCACTGGATACAATTTTGCAGTAAGGATAAAGGTTTCAGAGGACTTCTCCTTTGTACTGGGTCATCCCTGCATCAAAATATAGAAGAATGCAAAGTCATGCAGACTGGTTCAAATACCTGATCTGCCTCTTACTTGATGTGTGATTTTACATACAGTGTCTAATCTCAGTTTCTTCATCCATAAAGAAGGGGTATTAATAGAAACTATTTCAGGGGTTTCAGTGAGAATTAAATATATGCTATATATGTAACACACAGGAGAACAGTGCATGGCCTATTGTAAATACAGTGTTAACATTTGCGAATATGTTAACTGTTACACAGTCTTTCTTACACAGAGTTGAGACATAAAGTAGGCAAGACAGCGGGTGTGAGATGGCTCAGCCGCATAAGCGCCTGCCTGGCAAGCACGAGGTCCTGAGTTCGACTCCCGGTACCCACACACACACAAAAAAAAGATTAAAGCTCTGTAATGGAAAGAGGAGCAGGGACTCATGGAGCACTGCAGTTGGGGAGGGCACGTGGGTACCCAGCTAATGGGACATTTTCTGCACTATTTATGCTTACCCGAGGGAATTATTATTCCAAGCTTTTGTTACATGAGTCAAGGTCCTCTCAGTAAGATTTTCCTGCACCCTGATTGAAATTCCCACTGGCCGTGCCCCTATCTCCTGCAGTTCATATGTCCTATGTCTGCTTTAATAATGCTCTTCTTGATACCTAATATATATTTCACTTACTTAGCATTTTCTGAATGTACACTCCACAAAAACAGGATTTTATTCTGTTCATGATTTTGTCGCTGTTAGTATCTGTAGTCAACTTTGGCACATAACAGTTGCTTGGTGTGTTTTAGTTGACTGAATGATCTATGGAATGAGTTGTGTCAGCACTTCAAGTCATCCTACGGAGGCATGCACAGTACCTCTCTGGAAAGAAGCTCTCCTCTCGAGAGAAAGGGTCTTCAAGTGAAGAGATGCGGTCCTTTTTCCTAGTGTACTGACTTAGTCACTTTCCTCATTGCTGGAACACAATATGTTAGACCCACAATTTAAAGGAAGAGAGGGTTATTTTAACTCATGTTTTCAGTCCACAGTTGGCTGGCTCCAGGGCACAAATGGTGTGGTGGAAGGACCTGGAAAAGCAAGCAGAGAGAAAAGGGGGGAGTCAGGGAGGGACAGATTTACTTTTCCATGTCCCCTGCTTCTCCAAACCATGACCCACATCCTAACACACCCAGCTGCTGAACTCATTAATGGATGAATTCACTGATGAGTATAGTTTGCCATGATTGAGTCACCTTCCAAAAACCCTGACTCTGAGCACATGAGAGTTTTGGGGGACGTTCTAGATATAAACCATAAACCATAACATGTACTATATTTCTTTTTAGCTTTCTTCACTCAGAATTAATTTATCTGGTCCTCACAGCCATAACTGAAGATTTTGAGTATCAACTATTCAGTCAGAAGCATGATGTCTGTACCATATTGAATCTGAAACGTTAAGCCTTAAAGTCTAAACTGAAAAAGGATGGTGGCTCTCCCAGAGATTTCCATTCTAAATGGAGCTTGTGATTGAGAAAATTAAGTCAGTCTTGCTGCTTAGTCACATAGATGCCACCAGTGTCTTCTTTAGAAAATATGTATTTTATCCTTCAGAGTCTAAGCCTTACGAGGATAAGGACATCCATTGTAACTCCAGCACCTAGAGTAATTCAGTGGCTATCATATTGGATGTGATTGCAATTATTTAATTAACTAATATATACATTTTAATGAGTAATCCAATTTAGCTGGTATATGGAAAAGAGAAATGTTTTGGCATGACAACAGTAAAAGTGTTGGTTTAGAAATTGCAAAGAAAAAATTTTGAACAAATTGCAAAAGTTGACTAAATTCCTAAATGTCTTCAAAACTTTTATAAATATGTAGGTGGCTTAAATGAACCATAAAATTATAGTTTGCAATTCAGGATGGAAAACACCATTTACTTTTGTTCCTTAAATGAATTCCAAAGGTAAGTGACCTGAAGCATCTAAAATTATTATTTTCCTTACATAAGTGGTATTTTAAAGAATCCATTAGTTTGCTTTATTCATCTCTGAAGTAGTAAGAATAATTTGTGTTTTATCTGCAGAGTATAAAAGTAATATAAACTTGCAAGTTGAAAAATGCTATTAAAACTAGCTTATTATAGTACATTTAAGCTTTATTTTCTAATGATATGTACAATTGCAGACATTTTGCTCTAACATCTTTTCAAGTTTAAAAAATTTTTTTTGTTTGTTTTGCTTTCAGTACAGACTTGCAAGTTATCACAGAGTTACTTTTTCTTTTTGTATAGTTCATATTAAATTTTGATGAGCTCTCTATGTAACTCGTATTTTATTAGCTCCTGGATTTGTATAGCTAAGTACTTTGGGTCAAACCTTTTATAGGATACACTTATTTCAAGTAAATAACTCAGTAGGAGGCTTGTTTCTGGATATTTCTTTACTGCTTGTTTATCTACTGTGACAAATACCCTTTTAAAAGATCAACAACATTGAATATTTAAGTCTTAGGCAAGGTGATACAAAATTAGTTTGAAACACAGTTTTGAATACTTAATGAAGCATTAGTGAGCAAACTAGCCAACCAAATAAAAAAATGTTCCACTGTTTATTTTGACAGTTCTCAAACAAAAAATCCTCATTTTTAATTGCAAGTCTTTTCATCTGAACCGTTATGGTTAAAAATCTGCCAGTAACTCAATTACAAACATTGTTTCCAGACAGATTCTGCTTGGCAATAAAAATTAATTCTGATTTAAGACTGTCTTACGTTGTTATAATTGACCACAAAATTATAATTCCCAAATGCATATGACTTTAGAGAATACTGCTAGCATTCTCATCTTTTTCCTTCAACAGTATGGTGGACAAGTAATTGAAGAGATTTTTAAAAATTTCCTTTCTTTGACCCTATGTAAAATATTTAATCAGCGATACCTGCTACCTCTGGACACACATATATATATATACTTGGTATGCTTTCTTAAAGAATGTAATAACTTAAAAATGATTACTGTGTAAATCTTATTCATATAAATGAATCCAAAGCATTAATATAATTCACAATAAGGGTATTTATCCCATTATTTTGTATATCTGTGGAATATCTCTTTAGTTTAGATATATTTAATATAAATATTTATGAATGACATAATTGTGTATACATATTAGTAATGGCAATGTTTGCCTTTGTAATAAAGCTCATCATACAATAAGTTTAGTTAATACTCACAAAACAGTTTTGCATGGGGGAGTTGTTCTTCTATATATTTGTTTAGTGACCTAGTTTGGAAGACACTGTAATGAACACTTGGCTTTAATAGTTGTCATAATTGCCTTCAGTTTTGACATCTGGAAAAGACAAAGACTATGAAAGAGTGTGTGGGAGAGTTTTAGGGACAAGGCCTAGAAGTGGGACAGGTTATTTGTACTTGAATTTCATTGATCTGAGCATTCAACTGCAAGAGAGTCTGGAAATGTAGTCTAGTCTCTTGTATAGGAAGAAATTAAAAAGATGGGTTTTGGAGAACAATTATTAACTTCTGCTACATGTATGATTGACTCACAGCTTTGAAGACAAATTTATTTCTTTATATGAACTTGTAACATAAAATAAAAGCAGCAGTATTTCCTGTCTATTTTCTGCAAATCATTATCTACCTTCCATAAACGGATTTCTAGATCGACTTAGGCAAGGTGAAATTAGAGTTCAGTTTAAATATCTTATGTGTTTATTTGAAAATGTATACAAAATTAATCTGTTCACTAGAAATATTGATTTAAAAAGTTAAAGTTACCATGATTGAATATGTATCTGGAGAAAATAGATATTTTTGAATTTATTTCATTAGCCTTTCCAATACTAATTACTATCTAATTGATTTGAGCCATGTAACAAGAATTAGTCAGTAGTACTGCTGCTTTTCATTTTCAAACTTTTGAAGATCAAAGTCTTTGCTTCACTCTATAACTTCATAAACTATGCAGAGTCATGGATGTATATGAAATGATACAACAAGCCCTAATTACTAAAATGTGAAACCAATAAGTTAACTATCCCTTTTTCAAAAATGTCATAGATGGTTATAATATGATTGTGTCATGTGGATCTCATCATGAATCATGTCTTCAATGACCTTGATAATGCAATGCTTTATTTTTAGCAAATATATTAAGATTACAGAGAGTCCCTGGAAATTTTAGAAGCTGTTTTATTTGCTCCAGGCCCTGCATGTCACCATGATTTATTAACCTCTTCTATCACATTAAGGAGTGACTGTATATATTAGAAATAGGGAATACAATGAAGATCAGGAGATTATGGTCTACTGAAGGGACACACATATACAGGACCTTCATCATTTTCCTTGATGGCAGCAGCATAAATTTATAGCAAAGAGAAATCTGAGGGAAGGTGCACTGTCTAGCCTTATCAGCAGAAATAAAAATTGAAATATGAATATATATGTTGGTGGGAATGACAACTAACTTTACCTGAAAAATTGTTTAAGTACTAAACCTGTGTATAGCCCCCAAAAGCCTTATTTTTACTCTAAATTTACCAATCTAGCAACTACCTACTGACTGTGATAAAAATTTGGTACTCATTATAGATGGAACTGTTTTAAAAATTTAAAGTTATAATTCCTAAGTAAAATTATAGTAGGTATTTCTATTTTTTTAAAGCTCTGACATGAGTCTCATCTCTCTCCCTAAACACACATAAGGTATGCAGAGAATTCACCACAATTTTCAATTCTATTCATCTAGTCACTAGAAACAGCCATAAAGGTTAAGAATGGCCTAGTGGTAGAAATACTGGAAACCATAAGTAAGCTGTTTTTATAAGAGTAGCATTATCTATATTATTTTTAACATCTTGGGATAACAGTCAACGAAGATGTAAGGTTACCTCCTATCCTTTCTCTCTTCCTCTTCACAGGGTAGCACCAAGTATATTCTAGCCACCGTCTCCCACTTCATGATTTTTTTTACTACTGCATCTCAGCAAAACTGATTCTTCCTTTCCCCTATAGCTTGATACTCATGAAAGACTCAAGTTTTCAGTGCCCCAGAGTGACTCCCCTAGAAGAGACTGTAGCAAGGATGGATGATTGGTGATAAGAATCACTATGGGAAGCAGACCATTTTATATCTAGTGTTAGATGGACTTTTATGAATAGCCTGTGGATTATAAGATTATGCCTGTGTAATCCTATCTTCTTGGGAGAGTACTGAAACTAGTAATTTAATTCTGATCAATGCAATATAGTGAAGTACATGATATATTACTTATTTATTATGTTGTTAAATCTGTGATTTCCAACTTGCTGGCAGACTTTTTCGGTTGCATTCTTGGCTTATGCATTTTGATGAAGAAAGTTGCCACATGGGAAAAGCCCTCATGGCAAGGAATTGAGGGTGGCCTCTGGCCAAAAGCCCACAGAAATGGAATGTTGCCAAAACTTTCTGAGCGAGCTTACAGGAGAATGCTCTACTATTGAGTCTTCAGATGAAACCACAAACCCTGTGATGGCGTCTTAACTGCAGCCTTACGAGAGACCAAGAAACAGAGGACACAGCTAAGCCATATCCTTATCACCTGACACACAGAAACTGTGGGATAGTGAATGTCATTTTAAGCTGCTAAATTTTGGTGTGATTTGTTATTCAGCAACGGATAACAATGCATGCTTTGCTACTTATAGGTAGTGACACGCTGTGCTTACTTGGGAGTGATCTCAAGGAAGGAGCTATGCCTTTTGATTTTGATATAGTTATTGCCTAACAATAAATGCATATTAGCTAAATGAATGAAAAAGCAGCTCTGTATGTATAACCTCTGCCTCCTGTGCTCTGTATTGTGCAGCCAAGAACAAAAGTGCGTACTTGGAATCTCCCTTTACTTGGTGGAGTGGAAGATGGAGGGAGCAGAAAGGTTGGTAATGCAATTATAGTAGTAAAGGTAGACAGGCACCATATGGCTTTATGTGTCTTTACATCAAGTCTCATATGCAGCCTCTACTAGATCTGAACGGAAATTGTTCTACATTTTTGTATCATTAGAAAATTTTTTCACATGTGGATATTCTTCATCTCTAGTTTTTATAGAGTTGACTTTCTTTTCCAGATCACTATGTTTTACATTTCAGAAGCACATTATATGATTGCATATATCAGTGTTTATTACCTAATCATACATTAATTATAAAGCATTACTCTTTTGTTGGAGTATTATATTTTGCACTATAGCAAAAGAAGAATTATACACATGTACAATTTGCAAGTGTAAAACTGAGGACTATGCTTGTGCACTTTTTGTTTTTTATTAAACAGTTAAATTCTAAAGCCCACCCTGCTGATTTTATTTTATTTTTATTTATTTATTTTTTTTTTTTTTTGTGGGTACCGGGGGGTCGACCTCAGGACCTCGCGCGCCCGCAGGCGCCCGTGCCGCTGAGCGATATCACCGGCACCTTTTTCGTATGTGGGATCCGGGAGTCGAACTCGGGCCCTCGCGCTTGCCAGGCAGGCGCTTATGCCGCTGAGCCATCTCACCGGCCCGTGCTGCTGATTTTAATAGAGTACCCAAATTGATTATAATGAATAATAATGATAAAAATCAATGGCAAAGCTTTAGGGTTTGTCAAACAATGGAAGCTCTTCATATTTTGAAATAGGATGTGGAAGAATGAAGCAAATTCAAATGGATGTGTTTGCCTTCAGCAAGTGAATATGAATTAGAAAAATGTGGAGGTGGAGAAATGGCACTTGCTGCTTCTGTCTGAGATTAATGTTTATTTGCCAATAAACCACTTCATTGTAAGCCATATGTTGTAACTAATTTAGAGATTCTCTAATTTTCATGCAAGGTCTTGATATACAGGCTTTGGAAGATTCTTAGGGCTTCTATCTTTCAATAACATTTTGCAGTTATTTTAAAATATGTGACAAAGTAAATAAAAATAAATAGGTAGAATGTAAGAGCAAAATATCCAATAATTATTGGCAATAAAGAAATTTAAATATTTCTTAGTGTAGTTGCAATCTAGAATGGTCAATATTTTCATGAAGTTTTAAAAAATATAATTTCAGTTTATTACCTGTAATCTGTTCACCTAAAACAGGTTTTTGTTTTGAAGATAGTGGTTTTTCTACATGCATAGTGGTGGAGTAATATTTGAGTCACTTCAATTTATTATACATAATGGTTATTAGCACATTACATGACTATAACAGAGAACAGGTCTGTATTGGTCTTTTTATTACAGATTTAACTTTGATATGACAAGCTTTGAAGAAAAAGAGGCTTGGCAAGTATTTTTCTCATTGAAATTAAACATTTTAAATTGTAATACTTAATGCAATTAAAATTGCATAATAGTACAAATTGTTATTATTCACCAGACAGAATTTGTAGAGCAAAATAACACATTCCTTGAAAAAGATAATTATTTGAAACAAATTAGTGCAGATTTTGTCACTAAATTGGGAGAAGTATCAGAACTTCACTCATGATTGAAGTATTATGTGATACTTCATTTTAAATGAAATGATACTTATGAAATACTTAAAACAATGCCAGCATGGACTTGCTTAACTTTGGGTTCCATTCTATGGCAGATAGTCTTCATTTTACAGATGCTTCATTCAGATTTACCAAGTTGTATTTCTATAACTCATCTGATCTTTTCCATGAATCTTTCAGTACATTTCATAGGGCTTCTGGAGCTCAGTCGCATAAACTAGATGCCTTAAAACATCAGAAATTTATTCCCTTACAGTTTAAGTGACTAGAAATTTACAATGAAGATGTCTGTGGGGCCATTCTTCTGCTAAGACATGGGGTTGAAGACATTTTTGGCTCTTCTTAGCTTGTCAGTTGATGTCATTCCTTGGTGTTTCTTGGCTTGAAGCTGTGAAGCTGTGTCCTTCTATTGTCTGCCTTGTCATCACACGCTGTTTGTTATCTGTGTGACTCTGTATTTTATAAGGACACCAGCTGTGTCGGATAAGGGCCCACTCTGCTCCGATATGATCTCATCTTAACTAATTACATCCGCATCAACCCTATTTTCAAATGAGGTCTCATTTGGACACACTAAAATGTAGGCACTCAGCATATTTCAGGGGGAGACATAATTCAACCCCTCATAGCCCCAATATGCTGAAATTAAAAAAAAATACATATGATAAGTATAAAGTATTTTGTCACAATACAGTAAATGTAACCCTTGGAAAAGATGAAAACACTTCTTTAAGGCAAAAAAGCTCATTCTCTTTGGGTAACTGCATAGTTTCTCAGGCATCATCTTGTACCTTCTGCTCTTTTAAATAAGGTATTGAATATACAGGGATGTGTGTTAATGAGGGAGGGTATTATCAGAGCTGAGCCATGTCTTGGACTCCTCACTGGTTGCTGCTACAAAATTACTGGTCTGGATCCTCCCTTAGATTCACATAAATGAGGCACAAGTGACTTTCTTTGGTATTTGTCTTAGTTACTTCCTCAGGGCTGGGACAAAATATTTATTTTGCCTCACAATTTGTCCAGGTTTCAGTCAATAGTTGGCTGGTTCCAGGGCAGGGCAGCACGGCAGAGGGGCATGACAGAGCAGAAACAATCCACGGAATGGCAGATGTCAGGCAGAAAGCAGACAGGGGTTCAAGGAAGGAGGAGGGATGGATGTATCTATCTCCAGGCTCCACCCCCAGTGACCCCCTCTTCTCACCAGGCTTCACCTCCTAACATCATACCAAGCTATAAACCCATCAGTGGAGCAATCCAGTGTCAATCACTCATGATTCAGTCGCCCCTCAAAAGCCCCACCTATGAATGCATGAGGCTTTGGGGGACATCTAGATACAAGCCATAACAGTATCTCAAGGGGGTGTGTGGTACAGCCACGGTATTAAGAACATTCACAGTGATGTACAGTCATCACCACTATTCACAGTGGCACCTCTGTTCATGAACTTAATTCATTCCACAATTAAAGATGGCCTCATTCAAGCTCGTGTGGGAAAGATGGCCGTGATCATGTTTGTCACCTGATGCAGAATTCGCAAACCAAAGCAAAATTTTGCCAAACGCTTCTGTTTGTGAACCAGATTGTTTGCAAACCAAATCGCTTGTGAAGAGGTGCCACTATAATTCAAGAACATTTTCGTTACCCCGAATGAAAATTCTATATGCATTAAGCTTCACTCCCATTTCCCCTTTGCCCCAAACCCCCCAAACCACCAATCTGATTTATGTCTGAGGATTTATGTATTTTGCACATTTCAAATAAATGGAGCCATGTAATATGTTTCCTGTGTGTCTAATTTCCTTCACTTAGCATAGTGTTTTCAAGGTTTACCATGCTGTCATGCATATAGTGCTTTATTTCACTTTATGTCTGAATAATATTCCACTTTACGTATACACCATGATGTATTTATTCTTTCATCTGCTGATAAACATTTGGGTTATTTCCATGTTTTGGCTACTACAAATAATGTTGATATAAATATTTATGTACAATCTGCATTATGGACATGTGTTTTCATTACATTTAGGGATATACCTATCAATGGAATTTCTAGCTCACATGGAAATTCTATCTTTAACTTATTGACAAATTACTGAACTGTTTCTACCTCATGTGTGTCATTTAATATTCCTCTCAGTAATGTAAGGAAATTTCACTTCATCTACATTTTCTCTAATATTTCTTTTCATTTTAAAAATTCATTTATACTTGGTATAAAGTAGTCTGTTAAAATTTTGCTGTGCATTTCTATAGTAACTAACGTCATTGAGCATCTTTTCATGTGTGTGTTGGTCATCTGTATAACTTCTTTTGAGAAATATATCTTTGGCCCATATTTTGATTTAGTTGTCGTTTGTTGTTGAGTATATTTTTTGTATATACTTTTGATTTTAGTACATCAAATATATGACTTGCAAGTATTTTCTACCTTTATAAGGTTTGTCTTTTTACTTTATAGATATTATATTGTAACATAAGTTTTAATTTTAATAAACTATGATTTGTCTATTTTTATGGTATTGCTTGTGTTTTTGGTATCATATTATCAAATCCAAGGCCATGGATTCTTTTAAATTTCTTATGCTTTTAGATCTTAAGTTTAGGTCTTTGCTCTATTTTGAATTGATTTTTGTCACACAATAACTCAATTTTATTCTTTCATATATGGGTATTGAATAGTCTCAGCAGATTTTTTTGAAGACTTTTTTTTTTTTTGTCTTTTTGAGACAGGGTCTCACTATGCAGTTCAGGCTGGCCTTGAGCTCACTTTGTAGCCCAGGCTGGTCTTGAACTTGCAACGATCCTCCTGCCTCAGCCTCCCAAGTGCTGGGATTATAGGCATGTGTTACCATGCCTGGCAACATTGTTTTTTCACATCAACTAGTTTTTACATTCCTGTGAAGAATTGATTGAGCTGAGATGTATGGTTTATTTCTGGACTCTACACACTATCCTGTTTGTCAGGAGGTCTATCCTTAGGGGGCATGTGATATGTACTATTGGAATGGTGACTGTTGCTATTAGTTTCCACTCCATGGTCCATACAAACTCCAGTCTCTTTTCCCAGCTCAGATCCTTGCCAGTCCCCCAATCATCAGCCCTCCATAGTCTGTTCCATTTTATATATGTGACAGTACTATTTTAGATTTAGTTATTCATCACCTTTTGGAGCCATCTCTGCCCTTTTTAAATATAATGTTGAGCTAAAAGACTGGAGTTCCATTGAGTCTGCAGCCTCTCTCTTGCTTCACCTTGGAGAAGTGAATGAAAACACAAAATGCTCATGTCTTCCCCCTCTGTCTGGATATTTTTAAGGCTTTGCCTGCTTTGAGAACACTGGCCTTTCCCACTTCTCCCTTCTCTCCCTCCTCTCATCACTCATGACCCTTCTCAGCCACAAGCAGACATGCACAGTGGAGAAGTGGGCAGAATCCACTTCGTGTTGGAGAACTTGGTTTCTAGAGCTAGCTGCCTTGGAATAAAAATCCACCTCACACTTTCTAGATGTGTGCCCTCCAGAAATTATTTATCTCCTTTGTTCTTCAGTTTTCTAATCTCCAGTCTTTAAATGGGGAACTGATATCAGTAAATTCAGAGAAAATAAATATTAACAGTAAATAATGGCTTACATGTGACGGGTTTGCCATCTGGAATGATCTGTCAAATATACGACATGAAGTATAATGAAGAAGAAGAATTTATCTTTCTTTATTGTAGAAAGGGCGATAGAATAAGTCAACAAAAATGCTTATTATCAGAGATCAATGAGTTAATGTAGTTCTTCTCCTGAATCTTTCTTATGAGGACTTGTCTTTGTGATCCCTCATCTGGCCATATTTTGTGATTTTCTTATTTGAATTCTAAATATACATGTGGAAGTAGATACATAATTCACAGAAAGGGCTTTTGGTTCTTATTAATATTAAGATATCCTTTCAGCAATCACAGTAACTTAGTTACTTAACTAACTGCATAAAAACTACCTGGTCTTTATTCATATATCATACATGCTATCTTTATGATTTCATTGAGGACTCAAGAAAAAAAGCAATGTGACATCTTGACTCACAAGAAAGGAATGGGAAGGGAGCACAGAAAAAAACTGAGTTAGTAGTCTCTTCAGATGACCATGACCTCAATTGGAGATTCTTCTTTATGAAGGTTTCCTTTTATTTACTTATTTTTTAATACATGGCTTCTCTTACAACAACTCAAGTCCTTAAGGACTAGAAACTTTTGGGTCATCTTTGAAGAGCAATCCATACATGACCTACATCTTTAATTGGGGAGAGCTGAAAGCATCCTAAGTTTATTAGTAGGAGGCTCTGCTTAATAGGTGAGAAACGAAGGCAGAAGGCAAGGTGGACCATTATCTTGTCCAGGAGAGTAATGGTTATTATCAATGTTAACCACAGCAGCTACAGTTCCGAATTCCTTTACTTAACTGGGAAGTCTAATCCAATGTGTTGTTACCTCCCAATTAAGCTAACATGTAAGCCACATCCTGGACTGGAAAGATCATGAAGAATATTGCATTTTTTTTTAGAAGGAAGGCAGTTTTCCTATAATTGTTTCCTTATATTCATTTTTTAGGCACATACTATGTGGTTGACACGTTTGTTGATTAAATGAGTGATGAAATAATGCATAAATGTAAAGTGAAGACATGATAGAAATAATTATATAGATATCTCAATAAGACATCCTGTGTATGCCTCAATTATGAAGCAGAAATTACTGTTTTCAACTAAATTACCTGTATTATTTCTTCATTTGATTATTCCATGTGAAGACTTAGGAAGTGATTTTTTTTCTAATTCAAGCTCAAAGTGCAGTCCTTTTGTTTACATGTACCTTTTCTCACACCTACAGGCTATCTACTCTGTGCATTAAATTCTCATGAACTGCTCTGTGATTCTTAAACCAAGCAGAATACAGCATGAAACCATTTACATCTTTCTCATTTGCATGACTACAAGCTTTCAACTCTTTATGCTTATCTCAGAAAATATTCATAGTATTTATATTTAGCTATTATAGAAGAATAACACACTCTCTCTTGATATGTTTAATTAATATTTTTTAGTTATGTGGTTTCCAAGAATGAAATCCTCCGTTTAATAGAAATGTTTTCAGGAAATTATACCAAGTTACATGAACATAAATTTCTTGTTTGAATCTTAGCTGTACAAGGGACCTCAGACAATCTCCAACTCAACATCCTTATGTTTCCAAGAAAGAAATCAAACCTTAGGTCACTCTGCCAGCTAAAAAGCTAATGCATTTAAAATGAAAAATTTAGAATGGTTCTTTTGGGGAGGCATATTTATTATTGTTATGCTTAATAATTTCCTGTCTCATATTTACCTTTGTGTGTACATTCTATAACAGGAACACATGGAATCAAATAGGTCAAAAGTGAGCAAAAACAAAAATAAACTTAGAATAGAAAGTTAAAAATCCAGAAAAAGAAGAATTTAGATGCAGTTTATAGAAGCTTAAATACTAGCTATCACTTGGGTTGAATATATAAATGTACTATAATCCCAAAGTCTCAGACCTCACACACTTGCAACAAAAAAATAAAGCTACATTTACTTTTAATATCCAGCTTATGATAGTATGAGGTCCCAATGGTTTCATTTTTAGAAATTACCTCCTCTCAGAGTGAACCTCAGCTATTTCCTAGAGGTCTCTAGAGTTCTGCTTTGTGTGTGCTGGGAAACACTTGCCCTGAGCTCTCCACTCCCACCAACCCCCCGACTGCCAGCTGGGCCTCTGGTGACAGGTGTGCTGTGACTGCTGCGGAAGCTGGATGTCCTGCTCTGCCCGCTTTGCAGAGGGGTTGTGGGGCACAGCACCTTGGCTAGACCATCTGGAGAATGGGACGTGATTTTCCTTAATTGTCTGCAGCATGAGGAAGACTGGATTAACACTTGAAATGAAACTTTCTCAAGATTTTGAGTAATGAAAAGGAACCACACAGAAAATGACATGCAGCTATCAGAAAGGCTCAGAACGGTCAAAGAACCCCTTCCTACACTAACTTGTGGCTGACTCTAGTCTGATTTCCTGTGGCCAATGCATCACCTTTCCACCACTGAAACTGTTTCAAGAATTTCCATGCCTTAGGTTCAAGAACTCAGGTCAATTATAGACCCTGAAAGAGAAGCAAACTTTTCCTCTTACCCTGGTCTGAGGACTGTTTCTCGAGTTCTCATTTCCTTCCCCCTATAATAGTTTTTAAGTACTGAGGAGGAGTTGTGTGGTTGCTTTCCCAGTGGTAACAATCTGGCTCTTTCAGAATAAACTCACTTTAATATATTTCTGAGTCTGGCTGGCTAAAGGTTATTGCTATGTGTGCAACAGTGAAATGCCTCTACTGGGTAGGACAATACCAAGCTTGCTGTAATTTTGTTTTAACTTCTCTATACTAAGGATTAAAAAAAAATGTTACAATCCAATCATATCCGGGGTACCTTTCTAAGATTCCTTGAAGCTAAAGGAAAATTAGTTACATAATTTATGCTATCAGAGCAAAAGAAATATATCAGTTATTTTACAGAAATAAATGCAGATATCTTATTAGGTACACGTGTTTAGGGGTATGAGAATAAAAACTCTACCAAAGTCAAGTCCAAAAAAAATGAAGACAGTAAAAAATACCAGGAAAACCTTTATTAAATGAACTAATGAACGATGAAGGAAAAATAATTTTTGGCTTGAAACACTGAAACATTTTCTCAGTTTTCTAGATTACTATTGTCAAAAGTCCTTTACCGACAGTCGATGAGATGGAGGCTTTAGTAAGAATTTCCTGGGTTGTGTTTTGACTGCAGTAGAAAATCTGAATGGGTGTTCATTCAAAATTTTTAGTACTGGAGATTGCGTTAGAAACACTCTATCTTCTGATACTAATGATAAGTAATTTGGAGAATGCATGAGTCAGTTCAATAACAATAATAGATTAGTGGTTTCTCACCTAAAACTGGACCTGGAACCTAGTCCAACACATCTGACAGTGGTAACACATTAGTCAACCGTTGCTATGCTTCTGGAGTAGTGTTAGTATCTGCATAAAAATTTCGCCGTAACGTGACTTTCCTCACAACTACCAGCTCACAGAATTCAGTGTTAGATTATTATTACACAATATGTGTAATCAAGAAAATATTGACTGACTTCGCAATATTTTTGTTCTGCTTTGTTGATGATGCTGGTAACAAACTAATAATGCTGACTGATTTACTTTACAATGTTGACAGTCATAAATAAAACTGAACTGACAAGTGAGAAAGGTCTGGTATTTTCAACGACGAGGTCAACTTCTGCTCGTGATGCTTTTCTACTTCTTAGAGAAATAAAAACAAAAATTTGGGATAATTGAGAATTTCATGTTTTTGAATGAACATATATCGTTGCTAAATATTTTCTTTCTATTCTATCCATCCAATACGTGTAGTCAACTAGAACAACAGCACCTTCATATTATATTGTGCACTTAACTAGCTCTTGGATTTGCTGTATACCTAACTTTGTGCATTTTTTTTTTCTTCCATGAAATTAAGACTCTGTCTACAACGGGAGAACTTCTGAGAGGTTTCTAGGCAGTTTGAATTAAACCCAAGCTCCTGAAGAATTTTTCAACTTGAATTTTTGTTTATATATTAAGAATTAGTTTAGCTTTTAATCAGTACTCTTTTTTGTGCATGTGCATGTGACATCTCTTATTTTCTTTTTGTGTTTCCCTGAGATGATGAATTTGATACAAGTATTTAATAAATTTTAATTAATCTTTTACTGACATGTAAAAACAGGTAACCAAAAAGAGGGCAAATCATAAGATTTAGAGTTTCCTGAATGGTCACAAATAAATACATGGGTAATCATCAACCAATTCAAGAAATAGCAGCTTCTCTTCTCACCTCATTTACTTCACTTTTCCCCAGTGGCAACCACTGTCCCAACTGCTAACTCTGGAGAGAAACCTGGGAATTTCAGGACTTTCTAATGACAGAATATGGCAAGATGCTTTCTCTCTAGTCTGGATGCTTTTGCTTTGCATTATGTTTCTGAGGTTCTGCTGTTTCAGGTGTTTATTTCTTACTACTAAATAATATTTTATCATATTTCATGCAAAAATTTATTGATTGATACTATTATTGATGAACACAGAGCTTTCTCCAGATTTTTAAAAATTACTATGGATATTGCTGTTATCAGCAATTTTTGTGCCTGCATTTTGGTTCACATTGGTTAGTACACAGCTGAGTTGGACATATCTGTAGGACTGGAGCTGCTGAGCTATAAAAAACATATGTATTTTAATTTGGTAAATAATGGCAGTCTTCCAACATGCCATAAACTACTTGTTCTCCTCCAGCAGTGTATGAGGTATAGTTCTGCTACATCCTAGAAAACACCTTGGGATGACCTTTTTTTTTTTGTGGGTACCGGGGGTCGACCTCAGGACCATGCGCACCAGCAGGCACCCGTGCAACTGAGCGATATCACCGGCCCTTTTTTTGTATGTGGGTACTGGGAGTCGAACTCAGGACCTCACACTTGCCAGGCAGGCGCTTATGCCACTGAGCTATCTCACCGGCCCCTGGGATGACTTTTTAAAGAAGTATTTTTGTAATGATATTTCATTACAGCATTCATTGGTATTTCACCTTTCCATAACTTCATTGACAGTTTGCCCAAAAGAGACCCAGTTTATATCACTTGTTTTGGAAAAATAATCAATAGTTCCCCCCTTTACTTCCCAAAGTGTTCCTGACTGGCCATTTAGATATTCTTTTTTTTTTTTTAACTAGCCAGTTAATGTCCTCTGTTCTTTTTTTATAAAATTGTCTGTATTTTTCTTATCAATCTGTGAACATTCTTTATCTGTTCTAGAAAAAAATTCTTCTTTGGGCATTGTACACACACACACACACACCTTCTCCTACCTTGTGGCTTCTTCTTTCATTCTCAGTGGCATCTTTTGACAAGCACAAGTTTGTTTTGTGTGTGTGTGGGTTCCGGGAGTTGAACTCAGAACCTCGCACTTGCCAGGCAGGCGCTCACGCCACTGAGCCATCTCATCGGCCCCAACAAGCACAAGTTTTACATTCTAATATAATTCTGATTTTCATGAATTGTGATTTTTTTGTGCCCTATTTTTGTCCACTCTGTAGTCCCAAAGATACTCTTTTGTTTTCATTTTTTTTTTTTTCTTTTTTTTTTTTGTGGGTACCGGGGGGTCGACCTCAGGACCTCGCGCGCCAGCAGGCGCCCGTGCCACTGAGCGATATCACCGGCCCCTTTTTCGTATGTGGGTTCCGGGAGTCGAACTCGGGCCCTCGCGCTTGCCGGGCAGGCGCTTAAGCCGCTGAGCCATCTCACCGGCCCTGTTTTCATTTTTTTACATTGAGGTTTGTATTCTTTTGGTTATAGCTGAGGAAGAAGTCAATAATACATTTATTTTTACATAGATATTCCGTGTATCTGTACTTTTGTTTTGTGATGCTGGGGATGGAACCAGGGCTTCATGGATACTAGGCAAGTGCTCTGCCACTGAGATATATGAACAGCCCCACAATATATGTCTGATAATTAAAACATTGCCTTTTCCTCACTAGTCTATAACATCATCTTTTTCACATATTAAGTATCTATAGGTATTAATTTATTTTTTATTTTCTATTATGTTCCTGTGGGCTATTTGCTACTCTTTCACCAATAACTCACTGATTTAAATACTTTGATTTTAAAATAAGTTCTGATGGTCTGTTGGATAAGTCCTCCAACTTTGTTATTTAAGCTATTTTTGGGTTATTGCACTCCCATTTATATTTTATAGTCAGCTTACCAAAATTCACAACAAATAGAAAGGCTCTGATTCTTATTGAGGTTGTTACAAAATTTGTAAATTAGGGAGCATTGATGTGCAACCTTGATTCACCCAACTTGGGAAAAAATGTATGTTGTTGCATTTATTTATTTATTTTTTTGAGAAGCAAATTTTGTTTCCAGGGTTTCATTAGTGCATATTGGTTGTACAGATTAATGGGTTTCACATTGCCAGATTTGTACATGCACATACCATACTTTAATCATTTCCCCCCATCACATTCCTTCCCCCTATGTTTGGTTGTAGATGACTGAATCTGGTACAAAAATTCATTTATCTTTCTAGTATTAGATGACAGAAAATTGCATGTAAACTTCTATAAGATCATTCTTACTGGCTTTTCAAAAATTTTAAACAGAAAAAAGTAAGAAATAACAATAAAATAGTTTCAAAATAGGCTAGTAGGACAGTAACAATAATCAACACACTGAATATTGTTATATTCACAGTAGTCATTGTATTTAATTAGGTCTTTTTTAATATTTCTCAGCAATGTTTTGCAATTTTCAGAGGAAAGGTGTTTCATAGCTTTAGGTTTATTTGTAGATGTTGGATATTTTTCACTCTATTGTTAATGAGATTTTAAAAATCACTTTTTCTCTATTTTTCATTTTTACACTTTGAAAGGAAAAACTATCATATGTAAATTATATCTCATTTATTAGTGCACATTAATTAGACATCATAGGTTTCATTGTGACATTTTCCTCCATGAATGTAACATACTTTGAATATATCTTCTCACCATTCCCCACTCTCTCCCCTCTTTCCTCCCTCTTCTTCCCTTCATCTTTTCTCATAGTCTCCCTTCTACTTTCATGTGGTTTTATTTTTTTTTGCTAGGTTTTACCTATGGAAAAAAAAAGTGACACTTGTCTTTCTGGGTCTGGTTGTTTAACATGATGATCTTCAGTTCCATCCATTAAAAATTACTTTTGAATTATTTATTATTAGTATATAAGGATCACTTGATTTCATATATTGACATACCTAGCAACCTCTCTAAATTCACTTTTTAATTTTGAAATGTTATATATATATATATATATATATATATGTATAACTCTCTGATATATATGTATCAGAGTTTAGAGTGCCAATATTGAAAGTCTGAATGGTAGAAATCAAGGTGAAAGGGCTTGAAGTCTGTCTCTTGAAGCATTTTGCGTATTTCAGGAAGGTTTATCTTCCCTCACTGCTCAAGAAATCCACAGTCCCCAGGGCATGGGGTAGCACAGAGTCTTACACATCTATTACAGTGACAGAGCTAATGACCATGAAGGACACAAGCAAATACTCAGAAGCAAATTCTTCTGTGACACACAGTTTTATACTTCTAGGTTTGATTCATAATAGAAAAAAATATTTTGGTGGAAAATTTGAAATGTAACAACTTCTATTGTTTATGTTTAAGTCAATGAAATTTGACAGAATGCTTTACACTGAAGCTCATCACTACTAGCCCAGTAACAAGTTTCATGACTACCGTTCTAGCAAATCTGCATACCATGAATGAAAAAATGCCATTTTTACAATGAGACACCGAATTGTGAAACATTAAATTACAATTCTTCAGTCTATAATCATTAATTAATTACTTAATAAATAACATTTTAAATGGCTTGACCTTCACTAGTTAGAATCACTTATGCAAATGGTAAATATTAATATCAAATTTGAGCTGGCAAATAAATAGTTCTGAATAATTGGATAGACTATAGCAGACATTTTGTAATATTTTAAATCACTCTTACTGCAATAGCCAACTATAACTGTCAGATTATTTGTGTATTACTTTCATTGACTCATGGGCTATTTCAAAATTCAGTGATTTGCTTTTATTGTCCTTCCATTGGAATAAATGGGTGATGTCTGATATATTTTCCTTGCTTCCTGTCATTCCATTGATTTTATTACTTGATCATAATCAACATGAACAACATTGTGCTTTAAAACAATTTGGTATAGGAGAAGAAAATGTACTTAGTGATGTCTGCCCCCTCGGAATCTGCTTTTTAGGAAGCAGGAAATAGAGTTGATATAAGTTGATTAGAACTTTTACTCAGCTGGTATTCAAAGGCAGTAAATGTCAAGGTACCACTGAAAGCAATGAACTTAATAACCACATACTAGGATGACATTAACTATGGTAATATTACAAATGAATGCAGGCTCCTGTGGAAATTTGAGTCTTAGATTTTGAAAGTTAGAAAAAAAGGACTTGCTAAACTTCAAGGGGTAGGGATATGACAGACACTGACCCTAGAATCAACAGACCTTATATAATCATTAAGTTCCTATTGCTTTTATAACTGCATGATGAAATGAAATTAGCTCATTACACTTTCAGCAAAGGACAGAATGGAACATAAATTCAGTGTTAGATGTCAATATTTACATCAACAATGAAAATCTTTCCACAGCTATCTCAAGTTTGAGAAACAAGTTATAGAAACATTTAATTTCTAAGTTCTTTAAGACACATATAATTTACATTTGCATAAGAATGATGCATATTTATGGGATCATGGACTCTCCCCAATTTCAAATTTTGTATCTTATCTCATCATATTGTTTACCATTGCTTTAAAGCAACTGTCATTAATTTCCTCAGGATGTGGTGCATTACTGCATCAAATATTTTTAATATCACTTAATTTTTAATATCATTTAATTTTTGTTGCCAGGTAATTTCCTTAACATTGGTAACACATAAAATATGGACTCATGATACAAATTAGAAAAATAAAATTATTCTGATTGTAGCTGCTGATGTATAGTGAGATGTTACATTTATTCCTTTGGTATTTATTAAGACTTCAAATATTCTGTGTTGCATTTATGAAATATATATATATATATTCATAATATAAGTTTTATTTTTGATTGACATATATTAATAGTATAGATTAATGGGGTTCAGTGTGATGCTTTCGTGGTGAGCCCGGACCACATCCAGCCTCCCTTTATCTACCTTCCCAATCTCATTCTCAAGTGCTCATAACCTCTATTCTACATTAAGGTCAACTTTTTTTTTTTTTTTTTTTTTTTAATCTACCACACATGAGAGCAAACTTGTGATACTTGTTTTTCTGTGTTTGGCTTGTTTCATCTATATAATGTCCTCCAGTTTCATGGTTTTACTGCAAATGACAGGATTTCATTCTTCCTTATAGTTGAAAAACATTGCATTGTGTGTATGCTAGCATATTAAATAGCTCAAGGATAGAAGTTATATTGATAGGTTCCACTATACCTCTTTTTTTTGGCATGCTTGATATATCATTTTTTAAGAAGAATATGTTCTAATGTTCAAGTAAAACTGTTAATTTCATGATTTCCCCTACATTTTGTTCAATTGTTACTTCATGTATTTCATGCCTACCTGGTTAAGTATATAGGTGTTTATGGTGGACATGGTAGGGAATCTGTTCTGTTCTTTTCTTTATCATTGTATACATACCTAATATTAATTTTTTTTTCCAAAAAGAACTTTGCTTTAAAATCTCTTATTGGATACTGTATTAGTCAGTGTCTAGTAGAGAAACAAATTTAATGCAAGATATACAAATATATAAGGATTTACAAGATAGGCTTACAACGGCTGCCTGCAGAGTCAGGTCTGGAAGAGTGCAAAAGGGCTGTCTGTGTGTTGAAGATCCAAGGATCCAGCCGAAGGCCTGGAGCTCACTCTAGTGTCCTGTGTGAGTCCATATCAGGAGGCTGAAGAGTCTGCACAGGAAACCAGGAGATGACGTTCAAGGTGAAGACTGGAGGTCCTCCGGAGAAACAGAAGCGAGCCTTCCTTCTTTGTTTCCCTTTTATTCCATTCAGGCAACAGGCCTACTGGTTGGTGCCACTCACACCTAGGGTGGGTCTTCTGTCTTTAGTAAACACCTTCAGCCACACCCAGAACTATGCTGATCCAATTTACTTGGGCATTTCTTACTCACACTGATACGGTCAGTTAACTATCACAGATGCTAAGATTTGACCTTGCTTTTGTTTACAGTGGTGCAGTATATCTCTTACCACCCTTTGATTGTTAACTACTCTTTTATGAATGTCTACCTCTTCCTTCTCCTAACAAGAAAATGTGTAAGCAGACCTTCACGTCCCACTGTTTATTGGCTCCTGCAGCCGTTCCTTGAGATATCATTGGTGTTCTAATTATCATTCTTGTCCTCGTCTATTCAGCACAGCAGAGAGATCCTGTTAACATGTAAGGCATAACGTGTTAGTCTGCTGCCACAAACCTACTTATATCTTCCCATCTCATTAAGAGAAATAGTTACTACTTAAAATTTCAAAAACTTTGTTGATCATTTTATATCTCCCCTTCCTAATTTTTTTTCCTAGTGACCAGTATTGGAAGTAGTAATACCTAACATGATATATACCTATTTATCTCATTTTTCAATTAAGTGATTATTTACATGCTGAAGTTGGGGCTTTGCACATGTTAGGAAGTGTGCTGCTACTGAACTACACCCTCCGCGATTGTCCTTCTTACTGTATCGTTTTGCAAAATTTGATGTATGTATGATAGTGGAACCACCACTACAATCGAGATACAGTTCTGTCAAATAAAACATTCTCCAGTGCCCTTCTTGCTTAGCCCTTTCTGCATCTGGTCTTTTCTCCTTCCCTACAATTTTGCTTTTTCCAAACTGGCCTATTAATGAAATCGTATAGTATGCTACCTTTTGATTTTGACCTTTTTCACTTAGTATAGTGCATTTAAGGTCTATCCATGCTATTGTATATTTCAGTAGATCATTCCTTTTTATTGCTGAGTAACATTCGATTGCATGAATGTAGCATAATTTTCTTATCCAGTGGTCCTCAGCTGAGGGACATTTGAGTTCTTTCCACTTTTTGGTGATTATGAACAAGAGCCACTATAAATATTTACATATAGGTTTCTATGTGAGCATAGGTTTTAATTACTCTAGATACAGGAATACTTGATTATTTGGTAAGTATACAGTTTACTTTGTAAGAAACTCAGACTCTCAAAATAATTGTTCCATTTTGCATTTCCACCAACAATGTATAAGAGTTCTAGTTTTTCTGTAGTTCTTCAGCAGTACTTGGTATTATGAGGATTTTTAGTCATTCAAACTAGAAGTTAAGACTACTTTGATGGCATTTATGTTTCTTCAGTCACTAATTAAATAAGAGCATTATTTCATGATTTTGTTTGCCTTTAACATTTTTCTTGATAAAGGGGCTGTTCAAAGCATTTTCGCATTTTCTTAATCATTTTTTTTTCTTCTTAAGATTTGGGGCTTCTCTATATGTTTGGTATATAAATCTTTGACCAAATGATTTGCAAATATTATTTCCTCATGTAAAGCTTGATTTTTTTATTCTTTTGACAATATTTCTAACAACAGAGATTCTTAATTTTGTTAAAGTTTATTTAACACTTGTTTCTATTATTATGGCTTTAGTTGGAGATCAACCACAGAAATAAACATAGTAAATAAAATCTATCTATCTACCTATCATCTATCGTCTATCATCTATCTGTCTTCTGTTATCTATAGAAAGAGAGAGATCTATTAAAGAAATTGGCTTACCCAATTGTGGAAGCCGGCTATGCTAGTTCAAAGTTCGTAGGGTACACAGTGATGAAGGTGAAGGCTTGAACTCATACACACATGAGGCAGCAGTTTCAGAAAACTTTTCCTCTTACTCCTAGTGTATAGAAATCTGAGGATATCGGTATATTGACCTTGGATTTTGAAACTTTACTAAACTTAATTGTTCTAGGTTTTTTTGTAGTTTCTTGGAGATTTTATACAAAGACGATCATATTGCCTGAAAATATCAACAGGTATATATCTTTCTTTCTAACTGGGTGCCTTCTCTTTCTTTTCCTTCACTTACTCCACTAGTTAGGCCTTATAACATTATTTTGAAATGGTTCCATTGGACATGCTTACCTCATTATTTGCCTTATTTATTGATTTGTCCCATTCCTTGACAATGTCAGCAGGACTGACATAACACAGGGCATGAAGGTAGGGTTATTTCTTTGTAAGATTCTCTGCCGTATCAATGTCAATAACATTTCTCTAGTAAGCATTCAATAAATTTTTAATAAATTACATTGGTTTATTTTTTTTTTTTCTCTTGAAATAGTTTTAGTCACTATTGTCTTAATTTTTGGTCTGTGAACTCCTATTCTCATGATTGTATCAAATATTAAAGACCAGACCTCTTCCTTCTCCTTTGCCTCTTCCTGCTCTTCCTTCTTCTCCTGCTACTCCTCCTTCCTCCTCCTCTTCTTCCTTCCCATTCCTCTTCTTCCTCTCTTTTTCTCTTTCTCTCTCTTTCTCTCTCTCTCATTTCTAAATAAAAATGTTAATTACAGAAAGTTCCAAATAGATAAACAGAGAATAGTGCATGTCCTTCATGTACACTTTTTCCAATTTAAAACAATGTTAGCTTATTAGCTCATGATTAGTACTGTTAAATTTACTCCCTACTAGATGATTCTGAAAGAAATCCTTGGCATTATATCTGATAGGTTTGCATCATACCAAATTAGCAAAGCTGCTAACTATATGTTCACAATTTCCTTTCATGCCAAGTTCCAGGTAGTGTGATCCATAGGAGACATATGTGGGGTTTGGAAGAGAGACATGAAGGTTCAGCCATATCTGTTGTATGCTTGGCGTGTCCGTTCAAAGCATGAGATGTTTCTGCCCTGCCATGTTATTGCTCATCTTCCGCTACAGTTAGCAGTTAGGCTCGTGGTTCCTTGTGCTCTGTACCATTCTCCTTCAGTTTTTCCTATTTCTGGACCAGGGAATGTGTAGCTTCATCTGATAGGGTATTCCTGCAGGACACCTTATCCTTGAAGTTGGAAGCCTAGAAATAGCAAGGGATGGACATGAGCTCCAGTCTGTTCCCGTGTGTGTTCTGGCTTATTCTCATGAAGCCCAGTTTTGTCCTTGTCCATCCATTTTGCATCTGTGTTTGCTGGCTAACTACTTGCTCTGAAGACTGCGCTCACCAGCACCAGGCATAGAAATAGTAGCTGCATGTACAGTGTGCATTCAGCTCCCATAATTGCTCAAGGTCAAATCTCTACAACAGTCCGGGTTCATATGTATCAGTGATTTTGATTTTAGCTCTCCAAAACTGATTAGAGGGAGCAAATTCACATTATTTTCCTATCTTGCTACTCCATATATTATCCAATGAAACATTGCTGGTATTTGATCCTTTTAAATACTGGTACCATCAATGATAAATAAGAGACTATTAGATGAACAGTGATAAATAATTTGTGAAAAACATTAGCCTATATAAAATATTTTTATTGATTATTTTAAGTCATTTCTTACTGTATTTATTTCCTAATGATATTAAAATGTTTTGGCAGAGGATGCACATCTATACTGGTATACGGGCAGTTATGCTGATGGCTCTCATACAAAGGCACTTTAATGCATTGATTTTGGCTATATTTCTTGATAAAATTTGCTGAAGATTGCTATAACCTCCAGGAAAAGTTCATTATATCTGAAGCTTTTGACATAAAGATTATGAAACTATTTAGCATTGAAAGTAATTTTTAAGTAAATTAGCTTATAATTACTAACGGTAATCAACTGATCATTGTTCATGGAGATTAGGGTAAAAGCTTCTTCTACAATCATAAACTGGTATAGTAATTTCCCAGTATACATTTGTTTTTATCAATACTAATAACACCAAGCTGATGATTTACAGGAAAGCACAAAAAAGGAGAAAAAATAAAAGCAGAAACAAGAACTATCCTTTGTGGTTTAAAGGAAATATTATAGTCATTACCTATGGTTGAAATAGCAGTCACAAAGAACCAATCATGAAATTAGACTACAGTTCAAAGATGAAATTAAGATTTTGATAATCACTGAACATTATAATTTTGCCCTATGTGAAATGCTTATGTATACAAACAAAAAAAGACTGCTACAAAACACCTTCCTATTTGTCTTATAAAGCACATACACCTGTTAATGTATTGTATTTGGTTATCAGTTACTAAAAGTAGTTATCTTTGTTTCATAACCAAATTTAGATGGTTACCCTGAATTAGTTTCCTACCATAGGACAAAACATGTTGGTTGTAGGTTATGTGGCAGACGATGTTAATGCTAATAGTTAGAGTTCCTCTTAACGCATCGTGATATTTGTATCACGTCGACATGTGTAAAGAGACTGCTCCACACTCTTAGAATTTTAGGAGGGCAGTTCAATGTCTATAATGACAAATATTTATTATTCTCCAGAGGGGGAAAATAGAAACTTCCTGAGAAATATTTTCTCGAAGCCTAGAAAATAAAATCTTGTAGGGCAAACTAAGATAATTATTTTCCTCTAATAGGCGACACTGATTAAATTTCTCATCCCATTTAAATGTATGAAACATCAGTCATATTATTAATTATGATTTCCACTTGCTCTACTTCAGGGATAAACTGGCTATGTGTAATTCTTTCTAGCTTTAAATTAGGAAAGTAGGATCATCAGCACAATTAAAAATCCAACAAAATTCATTGACTTCCTGTTTGCCTGTACAGTTCTAAAGACACATTTTAAAAAATAAAATATTCAAATTTTTCCTAAAAGTTTTGCTAATACAATTGTTTTATTTCTGTTATTACAATAGCATTTTACAAAACCTTTTCTAGGGTTTGAATGAATCTAGTTGTATATTCCATTGTTTATTACGAGGCTATGTTAAAGAAGTTGGTGTTTAAGAACATGTTCTCTAGTAGATGAATAGACCTACAATACAATTTTTGAAAGGACTCATATTTATTTGATTTATAAATTAACTCATATAAAAGCATTACTTAAGGTGCTATAAAGTCAATGTAACAATTTCAAATCCATTTAACTATTAAACTCTTCCAGGAAGACTTTAATTATGTTGATTTATAACATCCAATACACTTTTGAATTTATATTAGTTTGTCAGCCTCAGAATTTCCGTAAAATTGAATACAAACATTAAGAATGTTTTTGCCACAAAGGCAAAATAAAGTAAAAAAAAAATTGTGTGCTTTCCATGGCTAAATAAAACAAAGATAGAACTGGGGCTGACAATGCTTAGAAGTACAGGTGAATAAATACAAAACAGTTGTATATTTCTCTTATGCTTTCCATTCTTCTTAAGACGAGTGGAATTGCAGTCATTTGATTGAGATTTGTTTGTAAAACACTCTGTCAAGGGACATAAGTTTGACTGACCTTTTAGTTTCATGCTTTAATCTACTGTTCACCATCGTCTGTCTTCTGTACCTCATGAGATGGCCTTCCAGGTCCCAAAGCAGGATTCCCAGGAGAAAAGTAAAGTCAAAGAAGATAGATACCAATAGTCATATTTGCAAATGGGTTAAATTTCCCCTGGGAGAAAGGGAGATCTACAAGTCTTCAACAATGGGAATTGATTTGCAAACATTATAGGTAGCAATTATATTTATACTACAATTTGAAAGCTAAAAGCCATTATAGAATTTTAGTCACTTTATAAGGGTGTTTCCCCTCTAATAGAATAAAATGAAGCATAACATAGCACAGCATAACATAACAACAGAACATAACATAAAACATAACATAACATAACATAACATAACATAGCATAACATAACATAACGTTTCAATCTGTGATCCATGTAAGAAACTAAGTTTATAATACTCTAAAGGCCTTAGGATATAGCCCACAGACACACAGAGATACACACACAAGCACACACACACACACACACACACACGAACATACATTACTCTTCTTGCAAATATGAAATAATTTAGCACTCTATATTTTTCAAATAGCCAATAACCCCTTAAATTTAGTTATTTTAGGTATTACACTGAAGTCTTAGTGAATGGAAAAGCTTTGCACTACCTAATGTCAGATAATTTTTAAGAAAAAACAAATCTGGTGTTTTCATTAAGGACCATGAGAGTTTAACAATCAGTCTGTAATGATGATGAAATCTAACCTGATAGTTTACTGAATTTCTTTCCTTCTTTCTCTCCTTCCTTCTTTCTTTTTCTTTTTCTTCCTTCCTTCCTTCCTTCCCTCTTTCTTTCTTTCTTTCTTTCTTTCTTTCTTTCTTTCTTTCTTTCTTTCTTTCTTTCTTTCTTTTTTAAGAGAGGGTCTCATTATGTAGTTCAGGCTGGCCATGAACTCACTATGGAGTCCAGGCTGGTCTCAAACTTGCGGTGATCCTCCTGCTTCAGCCTCCCAAGTGCTGGGATTTCAGGCGTGTGCCACCATGCCCAGTTTTAATTTCTGATCAACTTTTTGGGGGAAAACTTGGAGACAGACTCTCTCTTTATTATCAAATTTATTAAAATAAAATTAATAAAGGAGTTACATTTTTTATTACTCATTCAACTATTATACACTGATGTTTTTGTTGACAGCCTACCAGATGCTGAGTATTATACAATAGTGAAATTTCTCTTTTTCCTCACAGTTGTAGCTTTCTTCATGACGTTTAGAGTCTAATGCAATGTGTACCTGCCGTAATTAGTGCTGTATGTCTATGTTCCCCTCTTCATTTTACATAGAAAAGAAAGAAAAATGTTACAAAGAGTAAATCTTTTTTCTCCATTTTTAGAAGATGAGGGATCAATTTAGAGCAAATAGCTTTACTGCAAGTGAAAAATGGGCCTGTGTGCTCATCTTATAACAAAAGGAAACACTATAGCTATTGCATAGGTGGTAGAACCTATAAGGGGAATTTCTCTGTTGATCTATTTGTTACAGCCTAGAATGCAAACTACAGGCTGGAAATTTGTCTGAGTATTCATGGCTCAGAAGAGTTAATCATAGTTTATAAAAATAAAGCCAGAAGTTATAAAATTATCAATTATTTCATAAGAAGTGTAAAAATAAAAATGATAATAGAAAATCTTTTATTCAATCGCCATTTACCTGAATTGCTGTATTAAAACTTTAATTTCCTTGAGACATAAAATATACCGATCTCAATAAACTGACCAAAGCCTACAGAATAGTAAATATCAGTCATGCCTAGAACACCTTCTAAGACTCTGATAGTTTTCTATTCTCACCTGCTGACTATTGTACTTAAAAATCAGTTTGTTCCCAAATTGGTTTATGCTGGCTATATTTCATAATTACAAAAATTTACTATGTATTATAAAATTTAAGCCAAATGTGTTGATTTGTAAGGTCTGATAAAGCAAGTAGGTGAGAAAATCATTAGGGGTGTACAAAACATATGTAAATGATCAGGGAAGGAATGTTAAATCCACATGGATTCTGCACCCAGATTGCTTCTCAAGTGACTCTGTTTAAAGGAAGCTAAACTTGTAATCATAGATATAGAATTATATTCTTTGTTTATGCCAGAAGGATAATACCTATGCCAATCAAAAATCACATATGCAAAGTGCCTCAGCCTTATGTCAGATGTTTGGCAGATGAATGTAGATTTATTTGTTTCAAGATAAAATAACATGTTTAAAAAAACGTAGGCAAATATTTTTATATCATCTATTCCTTTAACCATAGATCTTGCTAGTTTCAAATAAAATGGTTTCATATATATTATTAACCTTGAAGTGATTGAATTAATTTGAATGCTAAATGTACTGAACAGTGAGTTTAGAAATGTTTGATAAATAAGTGGCTATAGTGAGTAAATGTTTCTGTTTTGAAATTTAAGTTTTATGACTTTGAACAGTTTAAACCAGAAGAAATTTTCCATAAAGTTCCTAATTTCACTTTGGAATATAAAGACTGAAATAATGAATGGAGTCACCGTAAATATATGATTTTAAAAATTGACATATCAAAAGCATCATGTTTTCTAGAATGATAACCTTAAGTAACTGACTGCCACAACGCTAAATTTTCCTACTGCTACACATGCTATTGTATTTTCAAAAAAGAATTTAAAAATATTATTTTCTATAGGAGAATATTAAAAGTCTCACCTTTTGGGTGGTTGATCAAAATTTTAGTTTTAGAAAAATTTATTTCAGTTTTGGAAGTTATTATTCATGATGTAAAATTTTTGGAAATATGAAATTTTGGAAAAGTTCTATCAAGTTGTTTTCATATAAAGGCTATGAAATTCAGAAACTTTCTCTGTCAGTGACAATTTTGTATGTCTCAGGCTATAATACCCAAAACGCTGGGATCTGACACATGCGACTGCTCGCACAGTCATGCAGATGTGCTTGTTGTACATATTGCTTCCACAGATTTATGCTTTACAATAGTAGGAATTCAAAAAAATTCTGTTTCATATGATTTTCATCTCATAACAAAAAATTCTGATGTGTTTATATCATTTATAATTAATTAGCTTTTGGAAGTGGCTTATGCATTAGATTGTCCTGAAACTTAAGTTTGATCAGATTCATAGTTAATCTCTCTCCAAGAGCCAATCATCCGCAAACAGGTGAGTGAAGGAAATGGGTTCAGAAGACAAAGATCCACAGAAACTTCATGCTTTCACGAGGAAGCATTTCTTCACATTGTTGGTCAAGAGTGCCTACGATTCTCCACTACTGTTGATGGGAACTACTTCAGTTCACTCATACTCTGTAGACACAAGTGACATTTTTATTGGTTTCATTTTTTTTTTTTTTTTTTTTTTTTGTGGGTACCGGGGGGTCGACCTCAGGACCTCGCGCGCCAGCAGGCACCCGTGCCGCTGAGCGATATCACCGGCCCCTTTTTGGTATGTGGGTTCCGGGAGTCGAACTCGGGCCCTCGCACTTGCCGGGCAGGCGCTTAAGCCGCTGAGCCATCTCACCGGCCCTGGTTTCATTTTATAATACTTGCAATATTCCCTTAAGTCACACATTGGTTTTGATTTTTGAGGAACTTACACATATATTACCTTCTCAGCTTTTGCTTTTTCACTATATCTTGGTTAGGAAAGTGGGATTAAGTAGCTCATCTAAGGACATTGATTCTTTTTTTTTTTTTTTTTTTTTTCCTGTTTTCTCTAAGGCTATTTTTTTAAATTTTATTTTAAAGAGAAAAAAAAATAGAACAAAATTTCAAAACAACATAGTAGGAGGATAACAATGGTTAATACATTCCATATTGTTATCTTTAAATTAGTTACTCAGGGTACAAGTTATCAGCATTCAATAGGACATTGATTCTTTTTTTTTGTGGGTACCAGGGGTCGACTTCAGGATCTCATGCACCAGCAGGCACCCGTGCCGCTGAGCAGTATCACTGGCCCTTTTTTTTCATGTGTGGGTACTGGGAGCCAAACTCAGGACCTCGTGCTTGCCAGGCAGGTGCTTACACTGCTGAGCCATCTCACTGACCCAGAACATTGATTCTTAAAGAAGAGTTTCAAATAAAGACTTTTCCACAACAAATCTAAGTTTTACTTCAGTCATACAAAGTCCTCTTCTACATGATATTGAGGACATGATATTTGAGCATTTTGCTAACTCTACAGGCATATTAGCTAAGTCAATGTAGCTGTTGCCACAAACCTCTACTTGCTGCAGCCACAATAAATGCCATGTGGCTACTTCTCACATCCAAGCACTAACCAGACCAGACCCTGCTTAGCTTCTGAGATCAGATGAGATTGTGCGTGTTCCGGGTGATACGGCCATAGACCATCTGGCTACTTCTGATAGGAGGAACTTGGGGAAACTGTGTTGTAAGCAGCTACTGAAGGACCCACTTTTTCCTGTCTTGTGGAGCTGCCACTTGAAATACCAAGTATCCAGTCTTGCTGTAGACACTGAAAAGGAAGACTTTGAGGAGTAATCACCAAGGCATTAACCCCCATGACACAGTTAGCCACTGTCACATGCCACAGTGTTAGAAATGTGGCTGCATTTACACCCAACAGGGCCCTGTCTGGGCCGCACTGCAGGGAAAAATCAAGGGAACAGGTAGTTTGCTATTTAAAAAAAAATCAATTATTTCAATCAAGTTTTTGAAGCAGCAAATAAGGAAAAAGGAAGGGACAAAATTATACCTTATTTTCTTCTTGACCATCACTCTAAAACCCTACTTTTCAGCTCCAGCCATGAAGAAAGATATTCAGGATATCAAAATAAAGAGCTATTTAGAGTGCAAGGTACTTTCCCCCATATCTTGTAAATACATTTACGTTTGGAAACTTGAAATACATTTTATTATGGGCTTATAACACATATTCTAAATTTAAATCCTATATTGGCAGGGATATTTTTAATTCAGTCAAGAGCTCTTGTGTGTGTGTGTGTTTTAAATGACCTATGGGTCAGAATGACCTATAGGATACGAATCCCTTTCAAAACACCTAGTTTAACAGGAAGATAAGCAACGTATAGAAACTCAAATACAACATGAAAAATAGTAAATGCTGTAAAAGAGATACAAACAGGACTTTGGAAGCATGGGCAGGAGGACTGAGGAGGTAGTTGAAAAACTTCAGTGATAATAAGATACATTCGTCCAGTTCAATTTTTTCTTTCATTCTCAAATTTAGAGGAAAGACTAATAAACCAAGAACATTTTCATCTACCAGGAAATAGAAAAATATAAATGTTTTTGACAGGATAAGAATCTATTTTTCAGTAAAACATCGCAAGTAATGTTTTCATTTGTAGAAATCTTTCTTATGTTCTGGCAAAAAAGAGTTAGAGGGCCAGTGAGATGGCTCCGCGGCACGGGCACCTGCTGGCACGCGAGGTCCTGAGGTCGACCCCCGGTACACACAGAAAAAAAAAAAGAGAGAGAGAATATGTATCAGGGAAAACAGAAAAAGATGTCGATAAGCATAGAGGTTATATTTGTTTATCGCAGAATTTTAAAACAGTTTTGGTTAGCTTTGCAAACCACTATTGCCTTTCACTGTTGACACATTCAAAGTATAGAGAAACATTCGAAGCATTTAGAAGTGCAAAATGATGACAATTAACTTGGCAAAACAAACATATGCCCTTGTCTTCCCCGGAAAGAGTCATGAAGGCCTCTCTCTAAGGAAGACTGTGACATTAGTGTTCGGGCTCCTCCCCTGCTCCCAGAGAAATCAAGTCAGGACCCTTAAAGGAGCAGTTCCGTTCCGGGTAAGGCTCAGTCACGGAAGACAAAATGACGAGCAGCCGAGGCACATAATTAGGCGTGCTACACCTCCCTGTCCCGTTGCTTAACAAGGTTCTTTTCCCTCAGTGGGGTTAACGAATTAATTGGATAGAGAAAAATACACATTTAGAAGCTTGCAAGTGAGCGCAGCATGCAGATGCACAGCCTGCTCGCTCCTGCACGGCCTCGCCTCCCCTTTCCCCTGATCAGTCTGTGCTGTTTCCCTCTGCTCCGCCTTGGTGCTGAGTCGTTGGCGTCCTGGAAAGCACGCCCTTAGCCTGGGTCTCCTTTGCACGTTGAACTTTCCCTTGAGAGGCAGTGCAAACACTGCTGTCTGTCCCTGGCTTGACTCCCCTCTCCTCCCTCTTATTAATAAACAGGTCTGCTCCGCTCCCGGAACTCAGGGTCTAGAGAAGGCCGGGTCAGGTGTGTTGGCTGGACCACCACCAACTCGCTGCCCTGGTTCCTGACTCTCTCACAAGAGCTGTGACCGTGCTCTCGCGGTTCATCCCACACCAACCCTGCCAGGTGGGTGTCTTCCCCTCTGCCTACTGACTTCCACCTGGACAAGCCGGACACAGCCAGGCTGACCCTTCAGGAAGCTCTTTCAGTTTCCCAAGGTCTTGCTTTAGATTTGTTCAAGTCCAGTTCCTTTGGATCCAGTCCTGTGTCCTCGCCCTTGCTTGTGACAAGCTTCCCTCTGTGCTTGTGTGGAATCTTGGAAATTGCTGCTCTCTCGCTACAGGTGCTTCTTGCAGATCAGGGCTGCAGGGTGGAGATGTCACTGCCTCGGGCTTGCTTGACTCCAAATAGGAGCCCAGGTTGCTTTCTGTCTCCCTCTAGCAAGACTGTAACTCAGCAGTGATTTTTAATGAGTTCTTCCGCAAGGGGGGGGGGCGTCCCTACTATAGGCTCAGAATCTAGGAGTCAGGGGTATAGTGAAAATGGTAGAGTCTTATTCTCTAGCGTGTATGTATTGGTGGGGAAGATTTAATGCCAGACCCTTTTGTGCTTCCTTGCCCCAGGTGAAGTTTTCATGACTAAGAAAACAGAACTTGCCTGGATTGTACCTATTATAGGAATAAAACTAAAACTGATTCTGTGTTTACTAAGACCCAGTCTGTTTGCGAAGGCATTTGTTTCGGAGGTATAATTGTCAGAACTTGGGGAAGTGCAGGGTATAGATGGTGTTAGAAAAGAATATACTGAAGAAATTCCGTATGAGCAGATGGGGAGGTGGAGATGACTTCTACTGCAATAGACTGGAAACCAATTTAGAAACAAGAGTTGAGATTTGGAGATGCTATGTTTAAAAGTGTAGGTAAAATCTAAGAGGATATTCAAGGTAAATTGCGGAATTAAAATCTACACTTAATTATTATACATAGCATCACTCCTGTCCTTTGTTTAAAGTAGGAGAAATCTGAAGGCAAACCTCACATTTGCTGATTCTATCCTGAGGTATTTGTGTAAGCAACTTGTGTCAGTTACTGCTCTTGTTGCTGAGACAAAATATCCAACACACACAAATTAAGGGAGGAAAGGGTTATTTACCTCACATTTTGTAGCAGTTTCAGTCCATAATTGGTTGGCTCCAAGGCAGGGTGGTTGGCAGAGGGGCATCGCAGAGGAGAACCAGTTCGTGGTAAGCAGAAAATAATAAAAGCAAGCAAGCATGCATGGGATGGTCACAACTCTTTCTCTCCCTTATATCTTAAGTAGGCTACTTAAGGCAGGTAGCACTCACACCCTTAATCCTAGTGCCCTTGAGCCTAGCATTGCAGTATGAATCAATTCCAGTGTCACACACACGAGATCCAGCCACCTCTAAAAAAGCCCCACCTATGACCACATGAGGCTTTGGGGGGACATCTAAACACAAGCCATAAACACAACTGGAATGAATGCAATCAAATTCAGTTTCTGGAAAGTTCTCAAAAAGGAAGTCATCAGAATAGTGTTAATATTAGTCAGAATATCTTTAATTATTTACTTGCCCTACTCACTAGACCAAGATAGATTTTAAAACTAGATTTAAACTTTCAAATAAGAATAATTTTAAGGTGATTATGTGGTAAGAAATAAAATTGTTCATTATTTGATCATATGTCCCTAATCTGCCTCACCATGTTATAAAGTATAAAGTACACAAATAAAAGTTTTCAAATAAATATTCGCAGAATGATATGTGCATAAGTTTATTTGAATAGATAAGCTACAAGCTGATTTTCTTCAACTATATTCAGGGTATAGGAGAAGAATCTCTTTGTGGGTGACCAATTTTTTTGAACAATACAGTTTCAGACACTATTTTCACTATGATTGTCAAGATTCCTGTTGTTCCCCTATGTTTTAGATATTTGACCTTCTGTTTCCTTTTCCTAGATCTTAGATTAAATGCTGGGATCAAATGAGAGCTCTAGTGTCCCCTCTTTCACGGCCCCACACCATTTCTGTAGCCTAATCAAAACGTGGCATTTTTTTCCTAACGCAGCACCATATTTTTCTCTCCTCATGACACGTAATTTGAAGGTGGCAGACTGGAAGATGCACTGTCCTGTGACGAATTTGTAAGCCATGAATTGATCTCTGCTCCACACACAGCAATATGCAAGCGTGGTATCTTGCAACATACCATAAATCACATTTTACTTCTTTGCTCACAGACTCCCTGAGAGCTGAGTGGCAATGTGGAGATGGATGGGGGTCAGTTCCTCACTGTCATCCATTGCCGGTGGTAATTTATGGATAAGGTATAACACTTGTGAGTTATGATGTCTTTTGTTTGCTTGAGTTGTCCTGCGCTGAGGACTGCAATGCCTACATCATAACATTTAAGCATTTACTCTCTTGTAGTACAAAAAAATACCTAAGTCATAGAAGCATAGCACTATACTCAGGAGCTATAAAATTTATCCAATGAAAAAGTCATATCTTCTTTTGGCTTGGTGTTCTGCAGGTGATGTCCAATGATAGTGCGGAGTATGCATGCAATTAAGCCTGACTCGAACTTGACTCAGGACAAGATTTTCATTCCACACTTGTTAAGAGATTGGAGAGGGACTTCATCACAAAAGTCTTAGACAATGGAATTCTTTGCTCACACCCCACTTACCCAAAATAAATTTTAAAAAAGCACTGGCAGGATATATTGTGCTCATGTTATTATAAAAATGTACTTTTAAAAAAGTAAATGCAAACCATAAGTAGAGTGGAAAAAATGATTATTTTGCTGTTTGAATAATCTCAAGTGCAACTTTATTCTCATGTACTTTAATTTAACCTTATCATTTTAACTTTTAAAGAAGAAAGTACAGTCTTAAGTGCACTGGCAGTACTGTCATGAATTAATATGGATCCAGCATCTATACACTTTAAGTTTTCAAGTTACACTTCGATTACAAGTTATTCACTTCTATTATCATTAATACTAACACATCAAAGTTTATCACTGACCTAAAGAATGAAACACAAACTTGCTACATCGATTAGAAGATGGTGGATTCTGTAATAGTAAAGAGATTAATTATTGATGAACATGAAAGGGTAGTGCCAGGCCATAAGAATATGTTAAACTTATTAATGTCAAATAAGCTTCCAAAACACAGTCTAAATAGAAAAATCTACTTAAGTTTGAGAGAGCATCCCCCCACTGGAAACTCTTCATCTAAAAAAAGGTAAGTAATCCAAATACCCAAAGTAGGAATTATAAGCTTTGTGGAGAAGGATTTATTTTTAGGAAAAAGTCATCATTGTTTATGTGGGATAAATATTCAATGAGTGCTCTTAGTATTTGTTCTTAATTTCTCTCCACTATGATATCCAGGAAGACATGTAAGTATTCTAACTCCGATACCATTTTTTTCAACAGTGTTTTTCTCAATAATTATAATAGCAACAAAAATAACAAAAATCAGATGTTCAGATGGGAGAAGATTTGATTTCCTCCAATCTTTAAATTACTTCACAATAGCCCAATATTTTTAATCCCACTATGTACTTTATTTTTCCAGTGTACATAAAAGAAAAAAGTAAGTGTGAATGTGGGGTAAATTTATTATAAATTCTGTGCATATAAATCTGTTAAAATGTAGGCTAAATGAACTCAAAGTCATACAAATTTGCCTGCAAAGCGGAACATATTTACTATAAAATATTAACCCTTGTCAGCCTTGTATTATTTCCTCCTCCTTCTCCTCCTCCTCCTCTTCCTCCTTCTCCTCCTCCTCCTCATCTTCCTTGTCTGGTCCAATTCAGGCCATTTCTTATTTGGGGAATTTCTGGATTCCAAGACTTAAACTCAGTGATTTCATTAAACTTTGCTTATTTTAATATATTTTTCCTTTCTTTTTGCCATAATGTCATGTAATTATGAAAAAAGTGAATTAGCTTAAGAGAGAGCAGCATTTTTCTCAAAAGAATCATGATAGGTTCTATAAAACATAACACTATTTCAGTGAGTTTCAATTTGTGAAAAATAGTAGAGCGAGTTATAGTAAAATGATTTGTGAGTTTTCGAACAGCGAAAGGTAATCATTAGAGGATAGGATGAATTAACTAAGCTCAAAAAATATAAAATTATCAACTACTTTTAAAATAATCACTATAGAGAGTAAAATGGGAAAATGCTATAAGCATAGCTCATGTGAATTTCAGTAAAATATTTGACAAAGACATATTTGATAGTACACTGGGCAAGATAGTGAAATATGGTTGAGATGATCACCCAAGTGAACCTGTGACTACCTCAGAGACCGGCTTTCATGCTTGCTCAGTACTGGTTTAGTATTATTCTGGACAAATCCCTATGTGGCTACAGGTTGATGTCCTCAGCCCTGACGTACTCATTACTTCTTGGCATGGTGATCAAAAGAAGTGGTGGGGCCTATCTAACGAGACGAAATATAACAGAAATGACATAAAATCAGAGTTAGGAAGATGGAATTGAAGAGCAGTACATGTGAAAAAGACTTATAGTCCTCTAATTTCATTCTTTTATAGTTCACATTGTTATTTGAAAAAAAAAATTAATACTTTTTCGAGGGTAGGCAATGTTTTCTTGAACTGAGATACTGTAGAATATTTAGGGCAAACAGTGTGTTCTTCTAGTGTAGCTGACTTTGTGGTAGATTTTTGGCACCATGGAAGAGTGAGTCATGTGTTTCTGAAATTTGAAGAAAGAGGAAAATATCAAAAATCAGATAGTCTTCCATAATTTGAATATTTCTTTTAAAAATTATTTAGCATATAATTAGTTTTCTATAAATTAAAATTTTTAAGTAGCAGATTTTATGTAAAATTGGATACACATTTTATGCTAATGTATACATATACATATTTACTGATAAAACCTACATAACTACTATAGATTCATTAAATAACATGAATAAGTAAATAAACTGAGCTCAGTAGAAGTAAATGGAAGAAAAATATAGTAAGAAAAGAAGGGAGGAAGGAAGAGAGAAAGGAAGGAAGGGAAATCACCTTAAAGCAAGACCAAATCTTTTGGAGTAAACTGTTTTTAATGAATATCCATATTGATTTTAAAATGAAATATTCCTACCTTTTGAACACAGTAAGTTTTAGCCCAATTTAATGAGAAAAAGCAATATTCAATAAAACTATAAAACCAATGATTTCTAAAAGCCATAGTGTGTAAAATTTTAATATAGATTTTTAAAAAATACTTTTAGTTAAATATAACCCAGCCAAGAACTAGTTGGTTAAGTTGGGTTGGAATTGTCTGTGGGCTTTTATTTCCTAAGTCAGAGGTTAAATAAAGAAGTAGATTGGACTTCCAAATTGAATCCAAAAACAAGTGTTAGTCTTTCTCCTCTGTACTGACACAGTACAGTGCTCATGGATGCACACACACCTTTGGTGGGCAGACACCGGAACCCTGAGACCCAAGACAGCCAGCTCGGGCTGGTGGAGTAACCAGGGAGATCAGCAACATGGAAGTGTCTGAAGCAGCAGCGAAGAGCCAGCAGCTGGGCTCTGGAGAATGCTGCCAACAGAAGATGAGTCCCAGCCCCCACATCCAGAGGCCAAGATCAGCTCCCTACCCAGTACAGTTCCCACAGCAAAGTTGGCTGGAGTACACAGCACATTTCTGGGATCTGACATGGACACTATCACAGAACTGTAAACACCAGAGGTGTTTTACTACTTTTATCCCCCCTAGTTTGTCTGATTGGTTACTCCTTTCCTGTCTGGTTGGAATTTGTCTTGTTTTGTCTTGTATTTTGTGGTTATTTTCGTTTTTGGGTTTTTTTGTTTGTTCATTTGCTTTTTTCCTCTACTCTCTTTTTCAGGTTTACTTTTTCTTTTCTTTCTTTTCTTCTTTTCCATTCTTTTTCTTCCTTCTTTTTTTCACTGTTTAGGTTTCTTACCTTTCTTTTTCATTTTCTTCTATTGATTCTCTTTCTCTCCTTCCTCAACTACTTTTTGAATTTAAACTTTCAAGTGAGTAAACATTGTCTCTTCCCTTTCTGATTACTCCTTCACATTCTATTTCATTCTTTCCCTCCTTTGTCCGCCAGCTTCCCAAAACTCAGGTGATCATCCTTTGATCTCTAGCCTTGATTCTGCTACATATATATATATATATATATATATATATATATATATATATATATATATATATATATTTATGCGGGTACCAGGAGTCAAACTTAGGACCTCACACTTGTCAGGCAGGCGCTTATGCCGCTGAGCTATATCACTGGCCCGATTCTGCTATATTTGACCTCATTCATTACTTTAGCCTGTCTCCTACAAATCTTAACCCCCTGGCCCCCACAAAAGGGTAAAACCACTCCACTAAGGGGAAAATCACTGCATAAAAGTACCTGGTATGTTTTTGATTTTGTTATATAACTTTAGAGTTTGCTCCTGTGGTCGGAGATAGCACATTAATGGTTAATACAGTTTGTCAGTAGTTAAGCTATACTTCAAACTATTGTTATTACTAACTGTACTACATTAGCCAGGATGTCATACATGTTATAATCAGTTTTTTTCCCCTGTATGATAACGCTGTGATAGTATGGGGTCATAATCACCAGCACAGCCCAGTACCAAAGGATTGGGACCTGAGCCAAATAGTAATTTGGCATTCCTTTACAAATTGGGAAGGAAGGTTCTTGGGATAGCTACAAGCAACCACCTACATCTAGAGGACATCCCTGAAGAACAAACATCTCCAAGGGAATCCTCAATACTAGAGATAAAGCTTTCTATTATAAGAAATGGGCAAGCATCAACATAGAAAACAAAATAAAATAAGAAAGGGAAAATAGAAAATGACAAGACACAGAAGCGAAATGCATCCCAGACCCCCAGCCCACCAAGGACAAGCCTGGAACACAATGAGATAGATGAAATTGGAAGTTGAACACTGGATCTTTCTGAAATGATAGCAACATCAGTGAAAAAACAAGTGGAAAAGGCTATAGAGACAATAAGCTCTCAGGTACAAAAATAAATGATGCTTAAAATAAAAGATATTAGAGAAGACACAGATAAAAGAATAGATGAGTTTAGAAAAATGATGGAAACAAGAATGCCCAACATAGGAAATTAAATGGAATCCATGAAATAGATCCAAACAGAAACCCAAGAGATTAAAACCTCCAATGAAAGTATATGCAACAGATTGAATGAAGGAGAGGATAGAATATCAGATCTTGAGGACAGAATTGCAGCAAGGGATCATGAAAAGAAAGATATCTTAAAAATAGCAAGAGACCATGAAAAATCAATCCAACAGCTACAAGATAAAACAAAGAAGAATAACATAAGATTGATTGGGGTCAATGAGAAGGCTGGAGACAGCACAAATGCCATAAAAAATCTCTTCACAGAAATAATGGGAGAAAACTTCCCAAGCATGGATAAAGAATTTGACATACAAATACATGAATCATATAGAACTCCAAATAGCCATAACCAAAGTAAAACTATGCCAAGATATACAATAATCAAGATTCCAGAAATTCAGCACAAGAACAAAATACTAAAAGCTGTTAAAGAAACAGATCACCTATAAAGGAAAGCCCATCAGAATCATGGCAAACTTCTCAACACAAACCCTCAAGTCAAGAAGAGCTTGGAGTGAACTATTTCAAGTCCTGAAAGAAAACAACTTCCAACCCAGATTAATGTAATCTGCAAAACTCTCTTTCAAAATTAATGGAGAAATAAAATATTTCCATGACAAAGAACAACTGAAGAAATTCATGACCACAAAACCAACACTACAAAGAGTACTGAAAGATATTCTAGACAGAGATAAAAATGACCACAATTCCAAGAACAACAACAGAAAGAAAGCACCAGGCAGGGCAGGTGATTAAACAGAGGGGAAAAGCAAGGAACAAACAGCAGGAAAATATCATGACAAAGATAATCCAAAACATATCAGTTATAACCATCAATGTAAATAGCTTCAACTCACCAATCAAAAGAAACAGACTGGAAGAATAGATTAAGAAACAAGATCCAACAATATGCTGTATACAAGAAACACATTTAACTCAAAAAGAAATCCATAGACTGAAAGTCAAAGGATGGAAGACAATCTTCCATGCAACAGGAACCCAGAAAATAGCAGGGATAGCTATTCTGTTTGCAGACAAAGTGAACTTCAAACCAAGAATAATTGAAAGAGATAAAGAAGGTCACTACATACTTGTTGGAGGGAAACTTCAAAAGGAAGAGATAACAATCATAAATATATATGCACCAAATATGGGAGCACCCAACACATAAGACAATTAGTAATAGACATTAAAAACCAAATAAGCAATAACACCATTGTAAAAAGAGACCTTAATACCCTGTTGTCACAAAGAGACAGATCAACTAGACAAAATTCAGCAAAGAAATATCAGAACTGAACTAAACCTGGGAACAAATAGACTTAGTAGATGTATCAGAGTGTTCCACCCAGCATTATCACAGTGCACATTCTTCTCAGATGCACATGGGGTGTTCTCTAAAATAGACAATATACTAGCCCACAGAGCATTCTTAAGTAAATGCAAAGGAATTGAAATTATCCCATGCATATTATCTGACCATAGTGCAATGAAATTGGAAGTTAACAGCAAAAGAAACTACAAAAACTCTACAAACACATGGAAATTAAATAACACCTTCCTAAACAAGCAATGGGTCACAGATGAAACTAAAGAAGAAATTAAACAATATCTACAACTGAACAAGAAGGCAGATACAACATACTGGACCTTATGGGATGCCAGGAAAGCAGTCCTAAGAGGGAAATTTATAGCGGTGAATTCTCACATCAGGAAAACAGAATGAGAACAAATAAACAATCTAATGTTGCACCTCAAGCTTCTAGAAAAAGAAGAGCAAGACAAGCCCAAAGCCCATACAAGGGAGGAAATTATAAAGATCAGAGCAGAAATTAATGCAATGGAGACCATGAAAATAATACAAATAATTAATGAGTTGAAGAGTTGGTTCTTTGAAAGAATAAATAAAATGGATAAAACCTTAGTCAATCTTATCAAAAAAGGGAAAGAAAAGACTCAAATTCATGCCCTGAAGAATGAAAAGGGTGAAATCACTACAGATCCTGTGGAACTGCAGATCATCACTACCTACTTTGAAAATCTTTACTGTCATAGGCTGGAAAACACAGAAATGGACAGACTCCTAGATTTGTATGAATTACCAATGCTGAATCAAGAAGATATAAAAATTCTGAATAACCCAATACCAGCTAATGAGATTGAAAATGTAATTAAATCTTACCAACAAAGAAAAGCCCAGGTTCTGATGTATTCACTGCTGAATTCTACAAGAAATTTAGTGAAGATTTAATGCTGACACTAATCAAACTCTTTAGTGAAATTGAAAGGGAAGCAATACTCCCTAACTCATTCCTGGAGGCAAGTATTACCCTAATACCGAAACCAGAGAAAGACCCAACAAAAAAAGAGAACTATAGGCCAATCTCCCTAATGAACATAGATGGAAAAATCCTCAGTAAGATACTAGCAAACAGAATGCAGCAAATTATCAAAAAGATTATACACTATGACCAAGTGTGATTCAATGCAGGAATGCAGGGATGGTTCAATATATGCAAATCAATAAATGCAATACACCATATCAACAGAGCCAAAGACAAAAATCACATGAGCATCTCAATAGATGCAGAAAAAGCTTTTGACAAACACTCATTCATGATAAAAATCCTACAGAAAATTAGAATAAGTGGTCTTTACCTCAATCTTATAAAAGCCATCTATGACAAACCAACAGCCAACATCATACTAAATGGACAAAAACTGAAAGCTTTCACTCTAAAATCAGGAACACGACAAGGATGTCCACTATCACCACTCTTATTCATGTATTTCTGGAAACATTAGCCAGAGCAATTAGACAAGAGAGAAATAAAAGGAGTAAGGATAGGAAAGCAAGAAGTTAAATTATTATTATTCATAGATGACATGATACTCTATGTAGAAGACCCCAAAACTCCACCAAAAGACTTCTAGATTTAATAACCAAATTCAGTAGCATAGCTGGATATAAAGTCAACACTCAAAAATCAATAGCATTCCTGTACACAAACAACAAACTCACTGAGGGAGAAATTTGGGAAAACACACTCTTCACAATAGCATCCAAAAATATGAAATATCTAGGAATTAATCTAACAAAGGAAGTAAAAGGCTGCTACAGTGAAAATTACAGTACTCTGAAAAAGAAGATTGAAGAAGATATTGGAAAATGGAAAGATATCCCTTGCTCAGGGTTAGAAAGAACCAACATAGTGGAAATGGCCATACTTTCAAAATTGTTGTACAGATTTAATGCAATCTTAATCACAATACCATTAGCATACCTCACAGAATTAGAGAAAACATTCCTAAAATTCATTTGTAACTAGAAGAGACCTAGAATAACAAAAGCAATTCTGGGCAACAAAGGTAAGACAGGAGGCATCACAATCCCTGACTTGAAATTATACTACAAACCTACTGTGATAAAATCAGCATGGTACTCGCCAAAAAACAGACCTGAGGATCAGTGGAACAGGTTAGAAAATGCAGACACACTACAAACACACTCAGCCACCTTATCTTTGACAAAGGGACCAAACATGTTCACTGGAGAAAAGATAGCCTCTTTAATAAAAGGTGCTGGAAAAACTGGCTCTCTATATGCCAAAGACTAAAACTAGACCCATGTCTATCACCATGCACTAAACTAAAGTCAAAATGGATCAAAGATCTAAATATTAAAACAGAAACACTGAATCTACTGGAAGAGAAAGTAGGTAGACATCTTGAAGACATAGGCATAGGAAGAGACTTCATGAACAAAACCCAAACTGCATGGGAAATACTCCAAAGAATCAACAACTGGGATCTCATCTTATTAAGAAGCTTTTGCACATCAAAAGAAATCACCAACAGAGTGAAAAGACAACCCACGGAGTGGGAAAAACTTTTAGCAAACTGTCCCTCAGACAAAAGACTTCTATCTAGAATGTATAAAGAGTTGGAAAAGTCAGACCCTCCAAATTTAAAGACCCAATCCAAAAATGGGCATCTGAGATGAACATGCACTTTCAGATGAAGAAATACAGATGGCAAATAAATATATGAAAAAATATTCAAAATCATTGGTCTCTGAAGAGATGCAAACTAAAACACTGAGATTCCATCTCACCCCAGAAAGAACTGCTGTCATCAAGAAATCAACCAATAACAAATGTTGGAGGGGCTGTGGGGAAAAAGGAACCCTTCCCCACTGTTGGTGGGAGAGAAGACTGGTGCAACCACTGTGGAAATCAGTGTGCAGATTCCTCAAAAACTAGGATTAGAGGTCCCATTTGACCCAGCTATTCCCCTTCTGGGTATCTTCCCAGAATAATTAAAAACATCAAACCACAGTGATATATGTGCACCCATGTTTATGGCAGCCCAATTTGTAATAGCTAAGTCTTGGAAATAATCCAAATGCCCATCAACCGAGGAATAGATAAAAAAGATGTGGTATTTTTATACTATGGAATACTGCTTGGCTATAAAGAAGGATAAACTTGAGACTTTTTTTTTTTTTGTGGATACCGGGGGTAAACTCAGGACCTTGCTCACCAACAGGCGCCCATGCTGCTGAGTGATATCACCAGGCTTTTTTTCGTATGTGGGTACTGGGAGTCGAACTCAGGACCTCACGCTTGCCAGGCAGGTGCTTATGCTGCTGAACTATCTCACTGGCTCTAAACTTGAGACTTTTACAGGTAAGTTGATGTAACTAGAGACCATATTCATAAGTGAAATAAATTAGTCTTACATGTGTAAACATCGTATTGTTTCCCTAGTGTAAGAAACTGAAAGAGTAAATAATATCCAAAATGTACAATAGATATTCGGAAATGGGAAGAAAATGTTCAAAAGGAAAGAGAAACTGGAATAGGGGAAAGGGGAGAAGAAGGAAGGGAAATGAAAAGTAAATTATATATATATGTATATTATGTATATATATACACACAAGATAGTTATGATATTTATACTACTAATTTCTATAAGTCCATTGAAAAAAATGTTTGTGCTTATATCATTTGATCAGTTTTTCATGCCTATATCTTGTAATCTGGGCAACTAATTTGAATATAACAATAAGCAATGTACTAACCATTGTTACTTTCCTACTATCTTGTTTTGAAATTTTGTAAAGTTCTTATTGTTTTTTCTCTTTAAAATAAAAAAAATAGATTAATATAGGAATTAACTGGATAGTTGATTAAAATATTCAGAAAAATACTCTATCTCAAAGGCAAAATATTAAATGATTGAACCAGACTTTTTTATTATAAGTACAATCCCTGTTCTTGCTACATTTCATTAGCATAATTATTATGGGAATTTAATTAAATGTGAACATGAAAAGGGCAGTTGCATATTTAAATAGGGCTCATCACAGATGCAGTATTTTCAAGTAAGAATTGCGTGGAGTTGAAATCTGTGCCTTACACGCCATGGCTGTACTTCATTCTCATCTCATGTGTGCTTGCTAGCTTAATGTTCATGAATTTAAACTACATTTCTAATAAAGGCTCAAAAATATTATCTCAAATGTATTTCCTTTCCTCCAGGACATCTTTTGACGATTATTTATTACCAAGCTGTGACAAATTTTTAGCTGTCTTCCTGACCATCTTTTTTGATGACATCCTTTAGCCAGTGTTAGTGAATCTTAACTATGTAATTAAAAAGCAAAAAGTAATACAAAGCTTTGTGTTAGACTGGATGTAATGAAATGTTGCTGGGTTAGCCTGTGTGTTACTTTACCTCTCATATTGAATTTATTTTTCCATTTCTGAGTAATTGAGAAAATATATATAAATTACATGAATTATCAATATTAAGAACATAAGCTAAGCAGACTTACATGCGTATGTACAAATAATTTAATAAATAATCAAAAATTTGAAATGTAAAAACCTTTATTGAATAGACTTTTGTAAGTGATTTGATTAATAGCAAAATAAGTGACCTCAGTGAAAGTTCGCCTTGTTTTTTGCCAGGGCCCAAGCAATTCTATGTGATCACATTGGTGGATCAAAAGTTTGGCAGGAGAGCAGGCTGGCTGACTTCCTTTCTCTTTCTAGATCTCGCTTTCTCCCTCTCCCCCTCCCTCCCTCCCTCCCTCCCTCCCTCCCTCCCTCCCTTCCTTTTCTTCTCTGTGGTGTGCCTTAAACACCTGTGTTGTACTTTTGCACCTAGGTTCAGAATTAGAAATACTTTATACGAGACTACTAATCATATATATATTTATCCAGGATGATTTCTTTACTTTCCAATCAGCTCGCCAACACAGAAATCAGTGCTGCTGCAGTTTCTCAGGACGCTGCTTCCGGAGAGAATCCTGGGTGTAAGGAGAAACCCAAAGAGCTGGGTCAGGCTTGTTTAGCGGGGGGAAGTGGCTTAAAAGTGGATAGAGAATGGTTTGCTGGAAGCATAAGGTTTTCTAATGGCCATATATGAAAAAAAAAATCAGAAAGAAATGAAGAATGTTTTCTTTAGGTAAAGGGCGATTTTCATATAGCCCTGAGTGACTTTTTAGGATATTTTCCATTAGATCATCATATTACTCATACATGATGAAATGGCCAAATATATTATGTTTTTGCCTTTTGTCCGAATAAAATATTTTTTAAAAATGTAGAACAAAAATTTTTTAATCTTGGTAGCTAATCCTAAATCTTGCTACTCCTAAATGTCATTGTGGTGGTAACACTTAAAGATATTTATGCAAATCCATTAACCATCTTGTTCAAGCTAGTATATTATTTAGGAAAACACTTTCTGGCAGGGTTTTTTCAATTCTACTTTTAAGCTCCACCTGATATGTTCTAGGCACTTCTGCTTCTGACCTGGAAGTAACACTCTCAAATGTTAAGATTATTCTTTTGTTTTTGAGACAAGGTCTCAGTATGCAGTTCAGGCTGGCCTTAAACTCACTGTGTAGCCCAGGCCAGCCTTGAACTCATGGTGATGCTCCTGCCTCAGCATCTTGAGTACTCAGATTACAGGTGTGTGCTGCCACACTCAGCAAAGTTACTTTTAAGCCTCAAGTAAGTCTCCAACATCTGGCCCACCTTGGACAGTGTAGATTACTTTTCCGTTCATTAGAAATGTTAAAAAGTGGAAGTTATGATTTCCTTTGCTACATTAGGTGGACTTAATTTACTATAGCATAGCATGTTTACCTTCTCATATTAGTAGCAAAAAGAGTTAATATGCATTGAGAGTACACAGACTGACTCCTTCATGATGATTTCATTTATTTCTTGTGACCCATTAAATCAGGTTCTGTGGTTCTGTGTTCCACAGATGGTGATACACCTGAGATACAAAATATTTCATTGACTTATCCAGACTTTAACTAGGCTTGAAGTTTATAATAAACATTAATTATTGTCCTCATGTCTAAGTTAATAATTCACAGTTATTAATGTTCTTTGTCCATTCATTTATTTCACAAATATTTACTGAGCATCTTCTCCACAGCGGGAACAGTTTATCAGTGCACATAACTGAAAAAAAAAAAACCCACACCTTGTTTAGTATCTATTTTAAATGGTAAAACAGATGATAAATGAGTAAGTTAATGATATAATAAGAGAAAAGGTCATCTACCACTGATAATTTAAAAATAGAGCATAATATAAGGCATCTGGAGTTGGAGAGGGTATGGAAGAACAGATCACTGTATTAAATAGTTATTTAAGAATGTGAGATTTTAGCAAAGACTTGAAGGACACATATTTTTCATGAGGCTAAAACAAGATTAAAAGCAACCTGTTTCTTGTCAGCTTACTGTCCCAAGTTTGATGAGGGTATTGAGGGGTATGTTATCATTGCTGTATTTCTGGGACGGAATGACAGGATACTAGGATGTTAAAGTGGCCTCATTTCATGCAAACCAAACCCTTTCCCTGCTTTGAGACTGGGTAACCTGGGCCTGAGAGACCTGACACTGGGTACCCCAGAAAATGCTTGTCACAGTTGGGCTATGCACCGTCTTTCCATCATCTGAGAAGGTTGGTCACCACTCTTCACGTTACAGGGCAAGGTCATACCTTATTGATTTTTTTTTTTGTGTGTGTGGTAAGGGGGATTGAACCCAGAAATGCTCCACAAAGGATGTATGTCCCCAGCCTTTTATTTTTTATTTCAAGGCAATGTTTTATTAAATTGCCCAGGCCAGATCTGAACTTAGGATCCATCTGCCTCAGCTTTTTATTAAAAAAAAAAAATATATATATATACACACACACACACACACAAACACACATACATCTATGTAACCACTTTTACAACCACTGGTCTTTACACTAATACTTTGCAGAAAAGTACTTTTTTTTCGGTAGCAGTAATCGAACTCAGGACCTTGTGTTTGCCAGGCAGGCACTTGTGCTGCTGAGCTATATCCCTAGTCCTGCAGAAAACTATTTAGTACATTTATATATATATATATTGCAATTATTTTTCACTTTGATGTAAGAAATGGCTTAAATGAAAATCAAAATCGTCTGTGGAAATTATTCATGAATTTCAACAAGAAACAAATTTTGTGGAAATATAAAACTATTAAGATTAATCAGACCTTTGTTAGTGTTTTCTTTTTTTAAGATATCTTGAAGACCCTAATGAGCAAAAAGGAGGGTCTCTGTATCGTTCAAGTTTCTCATTGCTGGGACAAAATACTTGACCCTTGCAATTTAAAGGAGCAAAGGTTTGTTTTGGCTCAAGTTTCAAAGGTTTCAGTCCATGGTCAGCTGGCTCCAAGTAGAAAGGTCATGTTAGAGGAATGCAGTGAAGTAAAGCTGCTCACCTATGGCAGCCGGAAGCAGAGCACAGGGCAAGAATGTCACAGAGGAAAGAGGTCAGGAACCAGATATACCGTCCCCAAAGTCATGCCTCCAGGACCCACTCAAACATACCCAGCAATATGCTTTACTACTCTTCAAGCCAATCAAATTAGAAAACAAAATTAACTGTCATGGGCTAAGATTATAAGTTCAAATTTCTGTCTGTCTTCTCTACTTTAAAAACAATTTTATTCCTTTGAACTGCCAAATGCAACTGTTCCATGTTGAGATTTTATTTCCTATGATAAAATTGGAAAAAAAATTATCCATGTATGCTTTAAATTTACTCAGACAAATAGTTGTTTTAGAATGGCGGAATAGATTCTTATAAAAAGCAAAGTATTTGTTGAAGCTAGGAAAATTATGTCTGGAAATCATGCTATATAAAGGGGAGCTACTAAAAATAGCCAGTTGTAAATGAGGTGGGAAGTTTGTTGATTGGTATGTTGGAAACTTTTTTCCGTCATTTTCCAAAAGAAAGAGCAGACATGAGTTCTGGCAATTTTCTATTTTTCCCTTGCTTCCCAGATTTAGCTTAATGATTGCATGATTTTTATAAGTGCTCATCTTTCAGGAAGTCTACAGCAAGCAAGTATTCTCTGCTGTCTTCATCAGAAGACAGTGGCTAAGGGAGAATGTATGTCATGTCCGCAAGGAAAAATCAAGCTCAACTTAGTTACATGGGCAACTCATGTGAAAGAGACAATGCTAATCGCCAATAAATATATCACATTGATCAACACCCACCACCCCACCTCCCATGGTGCTCAGGAGCCCCAAGGAATTCTAAACAATCATTTCAGTCATAAGAGAACTCTCACATCCACAAACTTTTATACTATATTGCAATGAAACTATTAAGTTCTTCTAATGGGACATAGGTTAAATATTTATCCTGTTTTATATTAATGTCCTCCTTTTCCAAACATACCATTTAAAAATTTGTTCTAATGTTTAGTTTTGATGGTACCTGACACATATTCATGGATGAAGCACTTAGTGGTGTCCTCGTATGGACAATACATTGTTTTTGTTTCTAAAGTCTAAAGAAGGACTTAGATTTCCCCCAATCTAAAATATGATCAGATGAACCACTTGACAATAGATTAGAATGCTTGATATTTAAGTCTTACTAGCAATAAAGAATATTTATATGCCACACCTATGGAATGTATAAAGTAAGCTGAAGTTAAGGGTATACAGTTCTATATTGGAGAGCTTGACAATAGACATTCTCTAATGACATTTCTAGGAAATCACATAAATTAAGTGCAATGGTCAAAATAATGACATCAACATTGAAGGTTTAATATTGGCATCACAAATTTTATCCTCTTAACTGAAACTTTCCTATTTGCTAGAATTGGGGAAAACTGATGAAGACGTAAGAGTGGGAAAATTAAAGGCAAATAAGTGATAGCATTTATTAGTGACTCTTCCTGAATTTCAATAAATCAGAGATGGCCACCTATGAAATTGTCATCCATCTGGAGACAGCTACTCCCTGATTTCCTTCAGAACTCTATAGAAGAGACCAAGTTAGAGAAATGCTTATATAAAGAGAAGTTTTTCTTTCCTCTGTCAACTTCTTTTGATTTCTCCTGCTGGAGTCCAGATTCTCCTCTTTAATACAGTTCTATAAATGCAGCTGCCAAATGTCACTTCTTGATGCACAGCTACAGATATGTTTCAGTTTTTCTCAGAAACTCTTACACATTTGAAACCATATACACAAATATGAAAAAGATATAAAAATATAATTACAGAATAAGTAGAAGAAAAATTGATCAAGTAGCAGCTAACATTAGATGATATAGATGTGATTTTTTTAGTTTTTATATTATCAAATTTCCTACAATGAACTAGTATCAACTTAGTAATCACACAGAAAAAATATTGTAAATATATATTGTCTTTTTTGGAAGATTTTTTTTTCTTTCGCTTTGGATAATGAATGCAGTAAGATGTAACTGCTTGTTTGTTTCAAGTTCTGGTCTTTGAAAGATTGAAGGACTTGGAAGGGAACAGACAAAAGGAAAGAGGGACAGAGTAGCTTACATCCTCAGAGTAGGATAAATTTGGTTTTTATTTGTAGTTTCTACATTATTCTTTCCACCTCATGACATAAACAGACACATAAAATTTAGGGCTGGAGGAGTAACTAGCAATGATAGATATTCCTTGGTTGGGAGAAATCTTAGACAACCAAATGTTGTATTGGTGATGAAGAGCTGGTCAGGGAACTGACATCTTGTCTACTTTGTTAGAACCCCAGCCAATAGATCTGATGATCCCCAGGGAAGAAAACTCATGGCTAGGGAAGGGTATAAAAAGAACTAGGAGCATAAGAGAGCAAAATTACTAGATCAGGGCCGGTGAGAGGGCTCAGCGGTGTAAGCGCCTGCCTGGCAAGCACGAGGGTCCGAGTTCGACTCCCGGAACCCACATACGAAAAAAGGGCCGGTGATATCACTTAGCGGCATAGGTGCCTGCTGGTGTGTGAGGTCCTGAGGTCGACCCTGGTACCCACAAAAAAAAAAAAATTACTAGATCAACTTTTTTTTTTTTTGTGGGTACCGGGGGTCAGCAGGTGCCCATGCTGCTGATGGATATCATCGGCCCCTTTTTTCATATGTGGGTACCGGGAGCCGAACTCAAGACCTCACGCTTGCCAGGCAGGCACTTATGCTGCTGAGCTATCTCACCAGCCCCTAGATCAACATTTCATTATTTAAGGTGAAGTGGTTTGAGGACTGAAAGAGTAAACAGGGACTGCAACCAGAAAGAATGGCTATCATCAAGAAGTCAACCAACAACAAATGTTGGAGGCGCTGTGGGGAAAAAAAACCCTTCTCCATTGTTGGTGAGAGTGTAGGCTGTTGCAACCACTGTGGAAATCAGTGTGGAGATTCCTCAAAAAACTAGGATTAGAGGTCCCCTTAGACCCAGCTATTCCCCTTCTGGGTATTTTCCCAGAAGAATTAAAAATATCATACCACAGTGATACATGTGCTCCCAGCACAATTTGTAGTAGCTAAATCTTGGAAACAACCCAAATGCCCATTGACAGAGGAATGGATTAAAAAGATGTGGTGTTTTTATACAATGGGGTTCTACTCAGCTATAAAGAAGGATAAACTTGAGACTTTTATAAGTAAATGGTTGCAACTAGAGACCACACTCATAAGTGAAATAAATCAGTCTCACCTGTGTAAACATCATATAGTCTCCCTAGTGTAAGAAGCTGAAAGAATAAATAATATCCAAAATGTACAATAGATATTGGGAAATGGGAAGAAAATGTTCAAAAGGAAAGAGAAACTGGGATGAGGGAAAGGAGAAAAGAAGGAAGGGAAGGAAGGGAAAGGGAACTATTCAAGATAGTTAAGATAGCTATACTACTAATTTCTATAAGTCCACTGAAAATAAACATTTGTGCTTGTATCGTTTGGATCAATTTTTCATGCCTATATCTTTTAATCTGAGCAACTACTTTGAAGATAATGGTAAGCAATGTACTAACTATTGTTACTTTCCTACTATCTTGTTTTGAAATTTTGTATCATTGTTTTTACTGTTTTTTCTCTTTAAATTAAAAAAAAAAGAGGACTTGTACAATAAGACTGGTCCCAGAGCTCCATGTTATATAACTTTGCCAGTGCAACTTAACACATTGTGATCCCAGCATCCGCCATTGTCGCCTGGTAGATTGCCAGCCAAAAGGGCACTTGGACTCAGTGACTGGTGTGTTAAAGCACAACAAATGATTAATCTCATTATTGTTAGCCGTCCAAGATGAGGTAACACAGTCCATTGTCGGCTGGATTTCATGGGCAGATTCCAAGTGCCAGGGAAGCTGAGGAATGACTGTTCACTTGCAGTGCTAGGTGACTTTCAGTCGGGGGAGCTAAGAAGCTAAAGCATAGTTAAAACTACATTCATTACCCTGGGAGCTGGAGGACTAGGAGAACAGTGTATTTTAGTTCTTAATAGTCTGTATAGGTGCATTGCCAATAGTTCTTTTGTTTGATAATCAGTTCATTTTCTTAGCTCAAAAAGCCAGTACCAGGGCAAAGCACATTAAGAAAAGGAAATGAAAAACTTAAGTTTTTTCTGTGTGCACATGTTCTAAGTGTATGGTAAAGAGTTATAAGTTACCTCCTGCTTAGAATCCTCCTTCACCCCTAACATCTAGAAAAGATGAATTTGAAACTCTATTCCATGTATTCTGGAACGTACAATGCCTTTTCCAATGATTTTGCAAATTTGTGGATGTGAATGTATGTATATATGCGTGTACATGGACAGGCAATAATAATTTGAGTAATTTCTGAATCCTAATTTTTGTCTTTGTTACATTCTTTGCTGCTGCTGTTTTGTCTGCACCCCAGCATTCATACAAATGTTGAGCTCACAACTTTCCTTGTTTTTTCACCGAAAGCAAAAACAAAAGATAACAAAAACCAGAGACCTGTCTTTGTAAAAAGCATAAGATTTAATTTTGAAGACTTGATGAAACAGTGGAGGACTTTTATCACTGAAATGGGAGCATCCATCTCAAAGTTCAGCATTTGGTATTCCTGGCCTTATGACAGAAATTACACCAATTTTTTATAACACATCTTTATCCTTTGTCTTTCCTATTTTTCTCTTCTGTGTACACTGCTCCTTCTTCTTCCTATGATGCCCTTTCCCAATTATTGTGAATTTCTAAAACAGTATTAACAATTTTATTTTCCCACATCCTGATACCATATTTGTAAGATACCACTTTTCTCCCAAAATGAAAGAGAATATTGTGGTACTTTCATAAAGGAAAACAGGATTTCCAGTGCCAGCTTTTAAGATAATTACTCAAAATTCTGACACCCAATTTTACAGGTTTGATGGCATTGTAATGAAGTTCATTCCATTTAGGATTTAAGTAACAAAGTTTTCTGGAACTACGCTTCCCCATTACAATTTCTCTTTTTACACCCAATTTGGCCACATCCATCATCCTGAGTGCCTAGCTACATTTGTCTATTTCTTAAGATTTGGCATCACTTAAGAGTTCATTTCTTTAGGTGATTACATTGTGAAGCATCCATATAAACCTGCTTTTAATGACAGATGACCTCCTCCATCTTTCACGCAGCCTCATAGGATGTGACTTTAGTGTGTGTCGAGATGCTCACATCAGTAGGAACTGCTGGTCTAGTTCATCAATCTTGCTAATGGGCCAACTACTGGCCTCTCTCTGGTGTGACATCCTGGCACCTTTGATCTTTACAGGAAAGAATTAGTGCTGGCATTCAGTGGACATCTCCAAATTGGCTTAATTGGAAGTTTTCAGGGTAAAAAAGAATGTTCCATTTTCAGCTTACAGATGATGTTACAACTATAAATGTACAGATTTCAGTATAGTTAATTATGTGGGAAGAAATGAAAGTACAATTAGGTTGTTCTAGCTGCTGCTTAGTGCAATTATTGAGAGAACTAACCTGGAGAAAATAGATTAGCTCTTTACACCTCATCGTATCTCACAGGTTTGCACCTTCTGTATTCATTTGGTTGTGGAGGATGAACTACTGAGGACAATTCCCAAACACTAAGTTCAGATATTTTTCTTTTCACAAGAAACATGTTATTAAGAGTGTATTTTAAGAAAAATAAATGAAGATTGCTTACTTAGATATTTTCTCTGTGTTTTTGTAAACAATGAAGAAAAAAAATGAGAGACATATATATTTTTGATGCTATTTGTTGAATTGAATGAATGGTAAGGATATAGAAGAGTAAATAAATAAATTATAATAAAATTTGACAGTTTCAGGCATGCTGATTGTTTTCAGGGTAATTACTAGTAAGTAAGTTTCTTTGTCATAAAAATTGTATCCAATCATTAAAATACTAGTGTCTGGAATACACCAAACACAATCACTTTGATTCTGACACTAACTGGATGATGTTTATGGGATGTCCTGGATTGTGGCACTGACTATAAAGATTAAGACACACACCGGGCAATTTTAGTTTATAAAATACAAAATAATATTTCAGGAGTGTCACTTTAACAGAGTCACTAGTTTTAAAAAGTGAGCAAAAAGGAAATTTTGGTTTTTTAAAAAAATCTGTGATTGTAGCATCTTTCATAGCAGAAGATTAACATATGGAAGAGAATATAGTTCTTTATCCTGTTTCTTCTCCTACAAGTACCAAAATGCATTCTCAACAAAGGTATATGTACATAAGCCTAAGTTTTTCAAAATATGAGGAAGAAAAAGAAAGGGAGGGAGGGAGAGAGAGAAAGAATAAAGAGAAAGGAAGAGTGAAGAAGGAAGGAAGGAAACAAAGAAGGAAGAGAAGGAAGGAAACAAAGAAGGAAGAGAAAGTAGAAAAAAATTTCAGAACTCCTGGAATCTGGAGAGTCCAAGGTGAACGCTCTTTCTTAACTGCCTAATTTGTCAGTTATTTTTATTAGTAGGCCTCTTAAATATTATTAAATTTTAACATGAGAACAGGCAAGATAGCTGATGTTAAAATGCCTTGATAGGTCACATTTAAAACAGGACTTTAAATACCTTTGTTTTATGTAGTTTTCCTATCTATGGGAACTTAACTCCTATGATGGTCAGTTAAAAATATATATGAAATTAAAAGCAATTATATTAATTTGCTCAGGCTGCTATAAAAAGGAACAACCAAATGTGTGGGTTAGACAGAAATTTACTGTCTTACAGTTCTGAGGGCTGGACAAGTAAGGTCAAAGTAAGATTGGATTGGCAAGATTGGATCCTATGGAAAGCTATGAAGAAGAATCTCTTCTATGTCTCTCTCTTAGCTTTTGGTTGTTGCTGGCAATCTTTAGCACTCCTTGATATGTATAAGTATCTCTCATCCTCTCACATCCTCCTCTTTGCCTTTATCTTCACATGATTTTCTCTCTGTGTATGTCTGTGTCTAAATTTGCCCTTCTACAAAGCATACGAGCCATGTTATATTAAAAGTGCACTCCACTCCAGCATGGCCTCATTTTAATTAATTATATCTGCAACGACCCTACTGAAAATGAAGGCCACATTTTAAGGTACTGGAAGCTAGAACTTCAACTTATAAACTTTGGGGGCCACAATTTAATGCATAACAGCAATCCACACAGATTGATGTACTGTACTAAGTAAATCTAAGACAGGAAAAGTCAACATAAATGGAATGATCATAGTTCTATTTTTAAGTTAAAATTATTTTTATAAAAAATAAACTGAACTGCTCGAATATGTCTGGAAAGAACTGAAGGGGTTATAATAATGAGACATGAAAAGCTGAACAATTGATGGGGCTACCAAAAAATATTAAGGTAGTGCCTGAATTACAAGAATTGTAGTCTAGAATCCCAAGGGAATAAGATAATAACCATCAGAGCATGCTCCAGTAAAGAAAAAACTTAGAGCTAAACTTAAAGTATATTCTAGTAGGTTTTTCTACTCAACGGCAGAATAGGAACTGAATTCCTCTTCAAAGGAAAGCATTTAAGCAGAAGGTAGAAAGCCATCTGTTTCAAATAGAAGAATTTTAAAAAGTTTCCTAGAGAGTTGGCACACCTGCCCCTTTGTTAATTGGAATTAAATGGCACCTGTGGGTCTCTACTCCCTTAGGACTCCCTGGATTTTATTGCACATGTGTAAACCTGTCTGGTTTTCCCATCTTCTTCCCTCAAGGCAAAGAGAAAAACAGATCCTGAGCAACCCAGCCATCTCTTTGGACCGGATACACCAAATGTGTTTGACATGGTCCTTGCCACATAGGCTTTGAGAACTGCCACAGTTTCTGCTTGGGCATTTCCCTGTGTGTGACTGATTTCATGGCTGACTTTCCAAGTTGTCTCATTATTCAGGTGTGTTTTGATTCAGTCAATTAAGTGTCTGGTCCATGGTACATCAGACCCAATCTTCCCTGCTGGACTTCAATCTTGATGCCTCAGGCTAGAAGAGGGTGTCTGTCCAAAGAAGATTGGACACATCCAGCCTGACTTGAGGGAGCCACTTAGGTCTAGTAATTATAAATGTGGGCACTGGAGTTAAGCACACTTAGTTTTGAGTCATAGTTTTACAACTTCTTACTTAATAAGTCATCACATATTTTGAGCTCTACTATATCTTCAATAACTGTACTATCGCTGCTCTGAGGATTAAATGGGATAATACATATGAAACTCTTAGTACCATGTCCAGCAGATAGCACTAGTAAGTCACAGTTATATGAGATAAGAACAGATCAATAGAAGACAGGAAGAGGGAGATGTAAGACAAGGGAAAGGCACATGAGCAGGAGCAATAGCCACCGGGAAGCACAACTATGATTTTAATCCAGTACAGATGCCCTCTCCATACAGAATCAAATAAGATTAGATGATTTAGAATAGTTGACATCAGAAGTTGAGGCATATTCAGGTTTAGCTGAAGGCGACAGAAAGATTTCCAGCCAAGTGGAGTACAGAATCTAGAGGCAATACTGATAACCTCTGCATGGGGATCTTGTGTTAGGTCCTCGTCAGGGAGATTCTGTATGGGAATGAAGATGGACAAGAAGAGTACAGGAAAAGCAATAGCTGTAGACCACACAGACAAGTGCATGAATGGTAAGGGACATGATCTCAGTGAAGGACTTTATTTTGTTCCCATGGATTAAATAACAGATTTTCAGTCTCTGGGAAAAATTGTAAAAGCAAACCATGACCCAGGCCGGAAAGAATTTTACGGAAACAGAGACTTAGACGAAGACTTATTTTAAGTATATGGGTTGGTTAAGTAAAGAAGCTAGATTCCATCAAGTACAAAGTTTTATATCATGAGATTAGGAAAAATAATATTTTGTTGAAGGAACTCAATACGTTTTCTTTCAAATATTGTCACTGGAACAGTTTTGATTTCTCTGCTACTCAGAGCTGGTTGTCCTACAATCTGAAGTGAAGAACCTATAAAAGGTGACTGAGTCGTTATCAATTTTGGAAGAGACAGCTCTAAGGCAAGGGGACAGAAAGCCAAGGGCCTTATAAAAGCTTTGGAAGCCAAAATTTCTCTGAGCTTTGTTATCCTGCAAGTTGATTTGATAACTTACAAGGAAATTTGGATATAAAGTTATTTGAATACCTTTGAATAAGGAAGGGCCAAGTCTACACTCAAACACAGGAAGGGAATCTCACTTTGAGGCAGGGTCCAAAGAGCAAAACCACTGAGCTGCTGCGTGGGAGGCCAGATCGTGGTCAAGGAGACCCTTAGCCTCTTACAATATGCGTGTATTTTGTAGTTCCTTCAGTAGACTACACAGATACTTTTGAGTAGTTAATGTGCTTATTACTTAGTTGGTTTGTTTTCCAAGATGAGACTAAGGAATAGAGTGGCTTGCAGTTGTTAAAGAATAAGTTTGTCAACAATTCTTATTTCTTCAGAAGAACTTAGAAAAAAAATGAGAAATAAAACCTTTGCCAATTATGTCATGTTTGGATGTGAGGGTGATCTGGCTGTGACATCTGTCACTGCGTTGATTGCCAGAGTTGATTTGGCTGATCTGGCTGACCAGGCTGGGGTCCACTTCCTCCCTCACGGCTCCATGTGCATCCCTCCTGAAGCTGTGTGCTCCGTCAAAGAGGATGACCACCCTCGATACAGGAGAACCATTCCTCGGTCAAGGGTATACAAGTAGCTGCACTCCCCTGCCAGAACCTCCAAACAAGCTCTCAATTATGCCAGGTATCTTCAGTACTTCATTTGACCCAAGGAATGGATGTGAAACCTACCTTGGACAAAATTGAAGGGGACCGTGTACCTACTCCTCGCCTTCCTCTCAGATGCATTCCCCACTGTTTTGGTAATAAAGCTGCCTATGTATGAACTCCTTCCAGCTCTAGATTTGTGCTATTTACATCTCCCTACAAAAAGGCACCTTTTTATGTATCTTTCTAACCTGGCCAAAAAGAAAAAAAAGATTTTCTTTTTCAGGCCACTGGGTGAGGATTTTATTGTTATCCTTTTGCCCTCTGTATGACTATAAGCAACTGTTTATTTTATTTAGTATTGCACTATGTATTGTTTGTTTCCTAAAGTTGTAAAGAGAATAATTATATTTACTTTAATATATATGTATATCTTATTGACCTACTGATCTCTGTGGATAAAATGGACATCCATATAAAATGGACATCTAAACTGATTATATGGTTATTTGAAATCTTTACAGAACCCCTCCCCCACAAATCTGCAAAGATTCTACTTGAAGTTAAATTGTAGGCTTCTAGAAGTGCCTGTACAACTCTGTATATTTGTACCTCCTTAAAACTTCCCAAAGGTAATATTTTATTCATAACACTATTAAGATTTTTTAAAACAGAAGTATTTCAAGACAAAAGATGTCACAATTTAATTTTGAGGCAAATTCTAACATGGAGAGGTAAGAAATGAATTTTCTATTTTATGGTATAGAATTTAAGTTAAGGAAGGTGATAAAGTTAGAATTCACAATCAGGAACAGGATAGAGACAAGCATATAATACAGATCAATTCTAATTTTTAAGAGTTAATTTCATATTTTTATTTTTTTGGTTTTTATTCTCTTTAAAATACTATTAAGGCATAATTCATAATTCAGTACATGACTATTAGTTTTTTTAAAAGTTTTATTAGTACATGTTTGAGGCATATAATGATTACATTCTTCATGGAGAGTTGTTACTTGTACATAATACATCTCAATTCTTTTTCTATCCCCTTCCTCTTACCTTCCTCACCCCTCCCTCCATCTCTTGATCCCCTTTCCACCTGCAAAAGATCTATCTCCCTATTGCCTATTATATATCTTTTAATTTGCTGTTTATATTTTGGGTTTCTCATATAAGAGAAACCATGCAATATTTAAGTTTATGTGTCTGATTTATCACTTAACATTATGTTCTCAAGGTTCATCCAGTTTCCTACAAATGGCTCAAGTTTATCCTTTTTTATGGCAGAGAAGTACTCCATTGCATGTAAGTACCACATATTGTTTATCCATTCATCTGTTGATGGGCATATAGGCTGCTTCCAAGATTTAGCTATTATGAATTGTACTGTTATAAAACTGGATTGTTATGCAGTGCTACTGTATGTACTTAACTTTCATATATACATTCAACAGGTCTGCATTAAATGCCTATTATATGCACAGTGCTGTGTCCAAAGCTGTGAAACAGTATCACATCTGACATGCTATCTCCTCTCACAGAGCCTTCATTCTACCAAGTGAGGAGTTAAAGAAGAGGCTGTGATGCTTTCAGGTGCAAAAATGTTTCAGGTGGTCCTAATTAAGTCTTCCACACAGGCTTCTTGGCAAAAATGACATTTATACTGAGAAAATGGAGAGAATAAGAAGTTTAAAGCAAAGGGGGTGTAAAGTGGGGTTGGAAAAGAGCTTCTCAAGCAGACAGAATGACACGGGGAGAGAACAATCTACAATGTTGTGGAACATGTCAGGGTTGCAAACCTTTAACAGAAGCTAGTGATTCATGATGAGACTGATTCTTAAGTCTGCCGCATACTGCGCACGCGGTAGCAGAAGGGATGCAGGGAGGGAGAGCACCGCACACAGTGTAGACATCCTATGCTTGTGTAGCTTAGAGGGTGTGATTTTTTGGCAGGGTGATAAAATGTCATTTTCTAATAAAATAAATACGTTCAAGAATTTTTAACAAAGGGAAGTAAATTGTCTTGAGGAAAGTAATTGTTCTTTAAAAATTCATGTAATAGCAACATATTCTATCTAGCAACAGGCTTTAGTTATACCAGTTTACATTTTCAAATACTCCTCTCTAGCGAACATTTAGAGTATGAATTGCAGGAAGGAGGAGGTAAGTATACAGATACCATTTAGGCAGCTCTTATTTATCCATGTGAGAAATGACAGTGGTGTTTGGTTTAGGATGCTGTCATAACGGCTAAAGAAAAGTCAGTCTGAGAGATATTTACTGAATGGAATCTACAGACCGTGATACACTGAATAGACCTAGATTGGAGACTCCTAAATTACTGACCCTTAAATTATCAATTTCACTGGTGATCTTAATAAAAGTTAATTATTTAACTCTGAAACTTTCACTGTTCTTGCCCAGTCTTTGGAAAGCATTCTAATTCCAACCATCCTATTTTCCATATTTCCCAAGTTGCTAAATACCTTGGTTTTGATGATTATGTCTTCATCTTCTCTTATGCTCCCCAAAGTTTAAGTTTTTTTTCTCAATTCCCATAAACTCTTGAATTTCTTCTGAATTGCCTTTTGTTCTTCAGCTGGAATTTCATTGCCCTCTAACTTGGTAATAGCTGAATATATCATTGACCTGCTTCAGTTTTCTGTCTTTGTCATTAGTAACAATGTTTGATATTCAGTAATGTGACACCCACCCTAGGGGTCCTAGGTAGGGTGCACAAAGACACACACACACACACACACACAAAACATACACACATGTACACACAGATACCAGTCACAGGATTTGCAATTGGAAACAGTACTCCTCTTTAGACCTTTATATGATGGTGATGATAATCCAATTATGTCTTACTAAAAAATATTAAATAGCTAATGTGCATTCAGATATCAGGTTATGAATTCCCTTCTTTATACCTATATAATTGAACAGAAAGTTACTTTACCTAAAATACATGAAGCCCATGTCACTTTCTATGTCTCTCTCTCTTTTTTTTTGGTACCGGGAATCAAACTCAGGACCTTGTGCTTGCCAGGCAGGTGCTGTGCCACTGAGCTATATCCCTGGCCCTCTATGTTTCTTTTTAATAACTAAAGTATACCATTTTTTCTGTGTAATAATTCTTAATCAGAAATTTTAAAATTAGACTTCCTATAAATGGTTCAAGTTTATCCTTCTTTACGGCAGAGAAATACTTCATTGTGTATAAATACCACACTTTCTTTATCCATTCATCTGTTCATGGACATATAGGCTGCTTCCAAGATTTAGCTATTATGAGTTAAGCTGCTATGAAAATAGGTATTCTTTTATCATTGTCATATGGTGTCTTTAACTCTTTAGGAAATATACCTAGGCTGGGAGATCTGAGTTAAATGCAATTTCTTTTTTTAATAATTTTTTTGAGGGGTGAATCTCCACTATATCCATAGTGGTTTTACTAGTTTACATTCCTACCAACAATGTAGAGGGGATCTGTTTTCCCCACAGACTTGCCATGATTTGTTATTTGATATCTTGATGATGGCCATTCTTTCTGGAATAAGATGGAATTTCAGTTGTGCTTTAATTCGCATTTTTCCAATGGTCAGAGATACTAAATATTTTTTCATTTATTTACTGGCCATTTGCACTTGTTCTGAGAAGTGCCTATTTACTTCAGTTGCACATTTTGACTGGGTCTTTTATTTTAGGGGGGGTCTAATTTTATTGAGTCTTTTATATATTTTAGATCTTAGTACTCTGAGCAGCTGTTGACAAAATTTTTTCCCATTCTTTATGTTGACTCTTCACACTGTTGATTGTTTTCTTTGCTGCGAAGAATCTCTTTAATTTGATAGGATCTCATATGCTGATTCTTTTTTTTTTTTTTTTGTGGGTACCGGGGGGTCGACCTCAGGACCTCGCGCGCCAACAGGCACCCGTGCCACTGAGCGATATCACCAGCCCCTTTTTCGTATGTGGGTTCCGGGAGTCGAATTCGGGCCCTCGCGCTTGCAAGGCAGGCGCTTACGCCGCTGAGCCATCTCACCGGCCCCTCATATGCTGATTCTTGATGTTACCTCTTGTACAATTGGGGTTCTGTTCAGATAGTTCCTGCCTATGCCTATGTCTTCAATGGATTTATATATTTTATCTTTCAGTGGATTGTTTCTATTTTAATATATAGATCTTTGATCCATTTTGATTTTAGTTTAGTACATGGTGATAGACGTGGCTGAGATTCAGTCTTCTGCATGTGGATAGCCAGTTTTTAAGTACTGTTTGATAAAGAGGCTTTCTTTCTTCTTGCATAGTTTTTGATACCTTTATCAAAGAGCAAAGGGCCTAATCTGCTTGGGTTGTTTCTACAACCACTATTCTCTCTTATTGACACACATATCTGTTTATGTGGTACTGCCATGCTGTTTTTACCACAGGAGCTTTGTCATATAACTTGAAGTCTAGGGCTGTGATGTCCCTGCTGTGCTTTTATTGCCCAGAATTTCTTTTGCTATTCTAGTTCTTTTCTTCTATATGAATTTTAGGATTGTTTTCTCTACTTCTGTGAGGAATGCTACTGGCATTTTGATTGGAATTGCATTAAATCTACGTATCGGTTTTGTAAGTATGGACATTTTTATTCTCCTTATCCAGGAATACTGGATATCTATCTTTCCATTTATTTTTAAATGTTTTTAATTAATTAAGTTTATTGGTACATTTTTGGAATACATAATGATCACATGCATTACAGGGAATTTGTACCTGTACATGATATAACTTGATTTTTTTTTCCATTCCCCTACTCTCCCTTCAACCTACCTCTCTTCCTTATTTGCAAAGCTTATTTCCATTTTTTCCTTCTTTTCTCATTATATTTTTATTTTCTCTTCCCTCCTTCTGCATCCCCCCTCCCTAGTTCTCCTTCCCATTTAAACATTTTCTTCCTTTTGCACAGTATCTATTATACATTTTGGTCCTTATTTACACTTTCGGTTTCTCACACCAGAGAAACAATGTGGTATTTACACATGTGTGACTGATTTATTTCTCTTAAGAGTATGGCCTCAAGGTGCATTCATTTAGCTAGAAAAGTATCAAGCTTATCCTTCTTAACGGCAGAATAGTACTCCACTGTACAAAAAAAACACATCTTCTTTATCCATTCATCAGTTAATGGGTGTTTGGGCTGTTTCCAAGATTTAGCTATTACGAATTGTGCTGTTAAAAACATGGCTTTCCATATATTGCTGTAGTTTTATGGTTTTAATTTTGAGTATATGTGCTGCCAAAGTGAGCACAGATGGTTTTAATTCTTTCAGGAAGATAACAAGAAGAGGAATAGCTGGGTCCAATGGATCCTCTAGTTTTAGTTTTTGGAGGAATCCAATTGCCACAGTGGTTGCACCAGTCTACACTCCCACCGACAGTTGAGAAGGGTTCCTTTTCCCCACAGCCCTTTAAGCATTTGTTAATTTCTTGATGATAGCCATTCTGTACAGAGTGAGATGAAATCTCAGTGTCATTTTGATTTGTATTTCCTGAATGACCAGTGTTAGAGCATTTTTTCATATATTTATTTGCCATATCTACTTCATCTGAGAAGTGTGTGTACATTTCAGATGCCCACTTTTGGACTGGGTCTTTAAATTTGGGGATCTGATTTTTTTTGAGTTCATTATATATTCTTGATAATAGTCCTTTTTCTGAAGAACAACTGGCTAAAATTTTTTACCCACACTGTGGGTTGTCTCTTCACTCTTTTGGTGGTTTCTCTTGTTGTGCAAAAACTTTTTTTTTTTTTTTAATATGCGGGTACTGGGAGTCGAACTCAGGACCTTGTGCTTGCCAGGCAGGCGCTTATGCTGCTGAGCTATATCACTGGCCCAGCAAAAGCTTTTTAATAAGATTAAATCCCAGTTGTTGATTCTTTATGTTAGTTACTATGGGTTTTGTTAATAAAGTCTTTGCCTATAGTAATATCTTCAAGATTTCTACCTATTCTATCTTCCAGCAGATTTAGTGTTTCCATTTTAATATTTATTTCTGTTTTTAAAGAGAAAAAACAATAAAAACAATGATACAGAATTTCAAAACAAGCTAATGAGGGATTAACAACCATTTTAATGTTTAGATATTTGATCCATTTTGATTTTAGTTTAGTGCATGGTGAAAGATATGGGTCTAGTATTAATCTTCAGTTTTTCTAGCACCATTTATTAAAGAGGCTATCTTTCTTCTAGTAAAGGTGTTTGACAACTTTGTCAAAGATAAGGTGGCTGAGTATGTCTGGAATTGTTTCTGCATCTTCTAATCTGTTCGATTGATCCTTTTTCTTGTCAATATCATGCTGTTTTTATCACAGTAGCTTTGTAGTGTAATTTCAAGTCAGGGATTGTGATGCCCCCTGCCTTGCCTTTGTTGCCCAGAATTGCTTTTAGGTCTCTTCTGCTTCCAAATAAATTTTAGAATTTTTTTTCTCTGATTCTGTGTGATATGCTGTTGGAATTTTGATCAGGATTTCATTAAATCTGTATAACAATTTTGTAAGTATGGCCATTTTCACTATATTGAATCTCCCTACCCAAGAGCAAGGGATATCTTTCTATTTTCTGATATCCTCCTCAATCTCTTTTTTTCAGAGTGCTATAGTTTTCAATGTAGTGGTATTTTACTTCCTTGATTAGATAAATTCCTAGGTATTTCACTTTTTTTGGGTGCTATTATGAAAAGTGTTGTTTCTCTAAATTCTCTCTCAGAGAATTTGTTATTTATATACAAGAAGGCTATTGATTTTTGAGTGTTGACTTTGTATTCAACTACACTACTGAATTTGGTTATTAAATCTAAAAGTCTTTTGGTGTAGTTTTTGGGGTCTTCTATGTAGAGTATCATGTCACCTGCAAATAATGATAATTTAACTTCTTCCTTTCATATCCTTATTCCTTTTATTTCTTTGTCTTGTCTAATTGCTGTGGCTAATATTTCCAGAACTAGATTGAGTAAGAGTGGTGACAGTGCATACCATGGTCTTGTTCCTGATTTTAGAGAGAATGCTTTCAGTTTTTGTCCATTCAGTATGACGCTGGCTGTTGGTTTGTCATAGATGGCATTTATCAGATTGAGATAAAGACCATCTATTCTAATTTTCTGTAGGGTTTTATCATAACTGAGCATTGGACTTTGTCAAATGCTTTCTCTGCAACTACTGAGATGATTATATGGTTTCTGTCCTCAGCTCTGTTAATATGGTGTATTACATTTATTGATTTACCTATGTTGAAGTATCCCTGCATCCCTGGGATGAATCCTACTTGGTCATGATGCATAATATTCTTGATGATTTGTGGCATTAGCCTGTAGTTCTGTTTCTAGTTCTGATAGTCCTTAAACTGGTCATTTCTGATAACTACACTTTCAACAGAAATTTTATACCCCTGATTTCTGTTGGATATCTTTTCATGGATTCTAATTCATTTATGTTTTGTATCATTGTGTTTAGCTTGGAGAATCTTTTATTAGTCGCTTCCGTAGTCCCACTAATCATTTTGTTTAAGACTATTATTTGTTTAGTTGCACCACTCTTGGCTCACTGAGCACATTATTGGTCAGGTTTTTTTTTTTTTCTCTTCTCTTTGATCAGTTGATATAATTCAGCTGTTTGGTTTTGGTTTCCTTCCCACTGATGTGTCATGGATCCACTTTGGGACAGTTGGGACTTTTGGGAGGCATTTAGTTGTCTTGTTTTCTCATGTTTCTATTTTTCTGTGTGTGCTGAGGGTTGAGGGTGATTATACTGGATGCAATATAATTGGCCCAGCACCCAGTTCTCTAGAAATGAGGTACTGTACTCTTGACACAAAGACTAAACAGATATTGCATGCAATTAAAGCCATTAATGGCAACAACTATGCTACCTGGGCAATAGCAACAAAATCAGCAACAACAGTAGTTTTAGAGACATACAGGATACTTACATACCATTGAAACCAATAAATGCTACCACTGTAGCACCCTTAACAAAAGAAAAAAGATCTGCTATAATAATTTAGATACAAACAGAAACTGAATGTTGACATACAAATAAACATCTCTGAAATGCAACAACTGTACCATAGTTAATAATAGAAAGAATTAAACAGTATGAGCATAGAATCAACTAAATGTCTAAAGATCAGTAAAGCTTAGCAATATCATCACAATTGGAGGGAGTAGGGAAGGAGAAATTAAAGAAGTAAATCTGAAAAGTAAAGACAAGGAAGATGAGAAGGAGGAGAGAAAAGTGAGATAAAGGATCCTATTAAGGAGTAAAAGAAAATTATTAGAATTAGATAAAAGTAACAGAAGAGAACAAGAGGAACAAAAAAAAAAAAAAAACAGAAAGTAGAAAACAAACAGAAAAGTAGAAAAAGAAAAAAGGCAAACCCCCAAAACCAATGATAAAAATGAGAAATGAGGCCTAAAAATCCCTCTGTGATTTTGAATGAGTGCTTCCTTTCTAGGGTTTGCAGTATTGAAATTCACCCAATATCACTAGAGGGATAATGAGACTACTAAATCCTATCTTGTTTCCACACTTAAATTTTTTACATTTTTTTTACATTTTTAACTTTTTAAAATTATTCCATATTTGTCATACATATTGATCATATTCATCATAGGGAATATGTGCCTGTATATATCTTAATTCTTTTATTCCCATTCCTCCATTATGCTCCTTATTTACACTTTGAGTTTCTCACATGAGAGAAACAATGTGATATTTAAAATTGTGTGTCTGATTTATTTCACTTAAAAGTATGGACTTGAGGTGCATCTGTTTACCTAAAAGTGATTCAGGTTTCTTCTTTATGGCAGAGTAGTACTCCATTATACATAAATACATTTTCTTTATCCATGAATCTTTTCATGAACATATGGGCTGTTTCCAAGATTTAGCTCTTATAAATTGTGCTGCTATAAACATGGACATGCATATATCACTGTGGTATGATGCTTACAAATCCTTCTAGAAGGGGAACAGCGGGGTCAAATGAAACATTTAGTTTTAGTTTTTTGAGAAATTTCCATACTTATTTCCATAGTGGTTGTACCAATTTAATCCCACCAGAAATGGAGAATAGTCCCTCTTTCCCTGAAGCTCCACCAGCATTTGTTATTAGTTGATTTTTTGATGATAGCCATTCTTTCTGGAGTGAGATGGAATCTCAGTGTTGTTTTAATTTGCATTTCTTGAATGACCAGTGATACTGAGCATTTTGTCATATATTTATTTTCTGCTTGTATTTCTTCATCTGAGAAATGTTGATTCATTTAAGATGCCCATTTTCAGGTTTGGTCTTTAAATTTGGGGGGGTTGATTTTTTTTGAGTTCTTTGTATGTTCTTGATTGTAGTCCTTTGTCTGAGGAATAACTGGCTAAAATTTTTTCCCACACTCTGGGTTGTGTCTTCACTCTATTGATGGTTTCTTTTGCTGTGCAAAAGTTGTTTAATTTGATGTTTTCCCAGTTGTTGACTCTTTGTAATATTTCCTGCATGATCAGAGTTTGTTCATAAAGTCTGTGCTTACACCTATATCCTCTAGAGTTTTACTTATTCTATCTTCCAGGAAGTTAAGTGTTTCTGTTTTAATATTTAGATCTTTGATCTGTCTCCATTTTTGCTTTGTGCATGGTGAGATATATGGATCTAGGTTCAATTTTTTGGCATGGGAAAATCCAGGTTTCCCAGAAACATTTATTCAAGAGTGATCTTTCTTCCAGTAGAGGTATTTGGCATCTTTGTCAAAGACAAAATGTGCTTGGAATTATTTTTGCATCTTCTAATCTGTTCCATTTATCCTTGGGTCTGGTTTTTGGCTTGTTTGTTTGTCTTGTTTTTTGTTTATTGTTGTTTTTTTTTCCCCAGTACTTGCTGTTTTTATCACAGCAGTTTTGTAGTATAACTTCAAATTAGAGATTGTGATACCCCCTGCCTTACCCTTGTTGCCCAGAATTTCTTTTTCTGTTTTAAGTGTCTTCTGGTTCCATATCAATTTTCAGATTGCTTTCTTTAGCTCTTTGAGGATTGAATCTTTTGATTGGGATTGCATTAAATTTGTATAACAGTTTTTGAAGTATGGCCATTTTCACTATATTGGATTTGGTTATCCAAGAATAGGGAATATCTTTCCATTTTCAGATATCTTCTTTGATCTCCTTTAACAGAGTACTGTATTATAGTTTTCAATGTATAGATCTTTCACTTCCTTTACTATATTGATTCCCAAGTATCACATTTTTGTGTGTGAATGCTGAATTCTACCAGGCCTTTCCTATTGGGTATGGTGGGCCAATGGGGTATGTCCTCCATCTGCCCCTAGTTTCCATATTCCTCTGAGTCCCCCAAATAGCTGCTTTCTTCAAGTCTTATAGTCTGTGGGTTTGTGAGCTGCCTACCCCCTTGCTCCAGAGGCCCCTCCCTTAATATACCCCAAGCTGGTGCAATCATCCAAGCCACTGATCACTTTGGCAGATGGGGAAATCAAACAAATCACAGAGGTCTCTACTGGATGTAGCAATGGGAAGGGGCTGGGGTCACATATTTCACTGCACTTAGTGTCAGCACTTTTAGACCTAGCTCTCTGTCCCTGAAAACTACTTTTCATGGCTTTCATCATGAATGGTAGGATCCTTGTGCCTTTCCTGGCCTCACTTTAAACTTCTCAGTGGGTCGTTGTTTAGCCCATGTCCTCTCTGTGACTCCCTTGTGGACACATCATTACCAGTCACTACAGTAGGGTGACCCTGAAAACCCTGAACTGTAGTTGTTCTTCTCAGTCTTAAACAATTGTCCCTTTTCCAAAATGGCTCCTGCTTAAACACCTTTAAATATGGTGGGTGCTGTACTGGGTTTCTTTTCTAGCTGTAGCGTGTCATGCAGAAGGAGTCACTTTCAGAATAAAACTCCATGCTGTCTTTGCAGTTTACAATAACTGTAGGCTTTTTTTTTTGAGGCTAACAGTGCTGACTCTGCCCATTGTTCTTCCTGGAGCTGCCAGTACTCTCTGGGCTTATTTTGTGACAGCAGACAGGTCCTCCTCCACAGGAGTCAGGGTTAGCTTTTCAGTCTGCTTTGCTCTTTTCTTTGTGCTCACTTTCTCCAGCTTCTCTGTTGTTTCTAGTTTTTCTGTCAGCTCCCTCCTGATTCCCAGACAGCTGCTTGTGTTTTTCTTCACCAAGCTGTTGTTTTCCAGGTGTCTAGCTTCTAGGTCCAGGAGAGGCTGTGTTCTGCTTCTCATCTGTACTCTGCAATCTTTTCCACTGAAAACCACAATATTTTAAAAGACATCCTAAAATCTAAGAGATATGAATGTGTAGTTATTAAATTCTGATAGCTGGAGGATAAATACCTGTAAGAATAGAAGATCCATAATCCCACATTTATGAAGAACCTCAGATGAGGGAAATTTAACTCATAAATGTGTGCCATTGACTTTTCTGTATATGTTGAAAAGGTATAGTCTCACAGTTAATCTCTCCTTTTGAACATTTCTGCATTCTACAGAGAATGATTAAATTGGGGAAAATTATCTAAATGCTAGTAAGGAGACCTGCTATCATAAAATATGACTGTGTGCTAAACAAATACTTCTACAAAAAGTAGAAGATATTTTGGTCAGTTCAGTCAGAAGTAAAGACAAAAATACCAATGCTATATGCTGCTACCAGGTGATTAAATAAAATGTCTTATAGTAGAGAATACTGGTAAATTCACAAATTCTCACTATTAAGAGGTATTTAATATCTCTATTGTATAGATTTAGTTCACATAATAGCACTACAGAATGTTCAACTCCAGTAAAACTTCAGTTACATTTTCCTCTAAAGTAATATATTCAAATGAAGGTTTTAAAAACTGAATATATTTAACAGATAAATTAATCCTATGATCTAATTATGTTAGTACATTATTTTTTACTGGAAAGTTGATCAAATGTATGTTACACTTGTTGTCAAGACATATATTATATATCCTGTAGTCACTGAATATTTAGCCAAGTTAGTAATCACCAATATCAGATACAAATTTAGTAGATCACATGAATTAAATATGTGTTAATTAAATATTTATTATATGTTTTCAGAGAAAAGAAAATTTTATGGAAATACGTAATTGCTTGTGTTCAACCATTACTTTACCATGCAAAGCCAGATTTGTATACACTGAATTGTATGTTTAGCGAGCGAATATAATTATTATGGTACGCACCTGGTTCAAAATAGTGAATATTCTTTAAAAAGGCTTATTTACACCTATAATATAATTGGTCTGAATTGGATTCATATAGGAAAGATGGGAAAATATAAAATATTTAAGGCAAATTTCTCAATTATTCCAAAATCTCACATGGTTAGATGAACATTTCCAACTAGAATACATGAGGAATTATCCCGCATTTTTTTCACAGTGCATTCCATTAAAGTGGGTACCTTCTCCCACTATTTGGAAATAGAGGAAAATTACACTAAATAAGTTTTTATTTAAAAACTAGCAAAATTCTTTTATTATTATTTTATTGTGAAGTTTTATCACACCAAGAATTTGTTGAAGGGAAAATTGCAAAAGAACTAAAGATAATTGATACAAATCGCACAGAAGAGTAGAAAACAAGAAGACCGCTTTAGGCTACTAATTAAAAGAGACAAGATAATTTGCAGTGGGTGTGGATTCAAGAATAAAGTGAAGAGAATATAATAAATTATCTTGATGCAAATTAAGGCTGTGTTTAGTAGTAATTCACATATTAGAATGTAAGTATGACTCTAATTAAAATAATACCCACAGCTGTCAAGTAGAAATATGCCTGTGAAATTAGCATATTAACAAGACTCATATTTTTTGCAAAATGTACTTGTACCATTATTCTTGAAACAGCCTAACTCAATTAATAGTATTTGAATCCCATTAGAAATTGTGTATTTCATTCCAAAAACTATTTAAAGTCTTTCCCAAGAGCATATAATTTCCATAACACCAGATATAAACTTTTTATAATAATGCTTATTATCTCAATTTTAAACACATTCAGTATTGCTCTATCCTGTGCAGCGTTGTTGTTGGTTTTTCCAGTTTAAACCACAAAGTAGAATGGCCGTCAGCTCAGATGAAGAATGTGTTAGTGTTTATGCTATCAGATGTCAAAAGATACACTTGCAGGAAGAAAAAAAATATTTTAAAGAAGTAACTCTCAGTACACTTGTTATCTCCTCTAATACCTGATACAGCTCATATGAGGTAGTTATTAGTATTATTATCATCTTACACAAAAGAAAATTAACATTTCTAACTGCTAGAAGTAATGCCTGATAATAACAGAACTTGAAGAGTAAACTTGGCAAACTAAAGAAACAATCATAAGAAGGTTTTGGTATAATTTTAACTGTTGAAATAATTGACCTTGAGCTTAATGTTAAGTGACTAAATATACTTATTAACCACTTAAAGATACTATGGTGTTAATTTGAAAATAATTTGATAACATCAAATTTGTATTTTTCTATTTTATATGTTATAAAGACAATCAGAGCAAATTTGTAAAATTAGAAAGGAAAGAAAAATACAATATTGATATGAACATAGATACACTCAATGTTTTTTGTAACATTCCTTTCAGTGTTTTCTTTCATTTCATTGTATTTTTTTCTTATTTTATTTATATCTGTTCAAAATGTACAGTAAATTGTCTCTCCCCTCCCGTTCTTCCCTCTTTCCCACCCTTGATCAGTCTCCCCTTCCTTCCTTCCCTTCCTTCCTTCCCTCCTTCCTTCCTTCCCTGTATACTTAATCCTATTTCAAGCTATTTTAAGTATTTTAACTCCATCTTAAACATGCTTATTTGAATACAATAAGTTTTTGGTAAATGCAGCATAATTTACTTAACCATTAAATTATATTACATATTTGATGGATTGTCAGTTTTTTGCTATTATGAACAATACAAAATTGAACATCTTGCACATAAAATTTTTCATACATTATATGATTATAGATAGATTTTTAGAAATTAAATCACTGGATTAGAACATATACATACATTTAGGGCTTTTGATAGATTTAGCCAAATTGCTTTTAGAAAAATATAGTCAATTCATGCTCATTAGATAAACAATAAAATTCTCTACTACTTGAGACTGTGAACAGTATTACGATGTAAAAGAGTATTTCTACATTTCTCTTTTTCTGTTTGCTTGTTTTTTGAAACAAGGTCTTTGTTGTTCAGACTGGCCTTGAAGTCATTACACAGCCCAGGCTGGCCTACTATTTGGAGCGATGTTCTTGCCTCAGCCTCCTGAGTGCTGGATCACAGGCATATGTCACTACAGCTGGCTGAGTATTTGTACATTTCTCTGACCACTAGCTGCAGTGAATATTTGTTTCACAAACTTTTTAATTTCTTTCAAATCATCTTTTGAATTACTCTCATATGCTATTTAACTATGTTCCACCAACACATAATTTAGTAAATTGGCCAGAAGGAGAAATGCATAGGATTCAACTTGCAAATGTTTGGATCATGTTACCAATCAATGTCTTTTTCTCCTCCACATAATATAATTAGATTTTCGCTGTGTCTGATCCTATTTTAGATGTGAAAGTTTAAAGAAGAATAAGTCTGAGCTGAGGCTCTGCTGACATACATCTTACAGCCACAGAAGGGGCAGGTTCTTAAACAGATAACTCCTGCACTGTGGATACTGTTATAAATAACCACTCTGAAGGCAAGCACAAGGCAATTAATCAGGGAACATTAGTAGACCTATCCCTTCTAAGGTCTTTCTTCCCCTTTTCCTGCCACTAAGCTAGTAGGAAAGAACACTGAAGCAAGATATAGGAAGCAAAGCTCAGAATTCTCAGTGTTAAGTTTTTAAATATGTCATTTGGAATGAGCAAATTAATATTCAATCTTGGTCAGCAAGAGACATTTATAGAAATTCAGAAAAACAAACACACTTTCGTATTTTGTACTCGTTCAAAAGCGTGTATTTACCACTATAATAGAAATAGCCAACACTGTTAATATAAAGACAATCTTTTCTTTCTTCTGTGCCTGATCTTTGGCTACCTGCAGACAGAGAGAATAAGTCTGTGATTGCTGTATAATCCCTCAAGCAAGGAAGCTAAAGATTCTTATTTCAACAGACGTGCTTTAGAATGGGGATCTGTCTAGTGTAAGATACAAATAAAAATCAGGGATTAATGGGACTAGCTAGGATAATGGTGGAAGATGAAGACCTAAAATACAGCTCTAACAGGTATCATAAGTAGTTTTTGCTTGCTTAGGGGCCGGTGATGATTAATATTAGAACAGAACAATGTAAAACACAACCCTCCTTTAATGCATATCCATTTGAAAGAAAATATCCAACACGTTCAGGTACTTTTATAGAAAAACTCCTGAACTGAGTAGATATTAATGAAACTTGCTATTAAGATTGGTCCTCATTGGGCCAGTGAAATGGCTCAGCAGCGTAAGCGCCTGCCTGGCAAGCGCGAGGGCCCAAGTTCGACTCCCGGAACCCACATACGAAAAAAGGGCCGGTGATGTTGCTCAGCGGCACGGGCGCCTGCTGGCGCACAAGGTCCTGAGGTCGACCCCTGGTACCCACAAAGAAAAAAAGATTGGTCCCCACATCATGTATATCAGAATCCCCAAATCCTGGATAGGTAAGCCTCATTCTTTCTTTTCTCTTTTTTGTTCTTTTCCTGTTTCAAAAATTGTCATGAAATACACATACCGTAAAATTTACCATTTTATCCATTTATAAATGTACAGTTCATAGGCTGTAACTTTCTTTCTTGAGTGCCAATTTGACCTTGCCGTTTTCTAAAGGAGCACACACAAATTCCTATGGAAATGGAGTAGAGAGCCATTATTTTTCTTAGGGAGACCAAGCAAAGCTGTGGAGATGATATATGAATTGAGCTTTGCAGAGTGAGTAGGAGTTTTCTAAATAGACAAGAGGAAACAACATTCCAAACAGAAGCACATGAGCTGTGGCACAATCATAAAAGTACAAGAGATACATTGTCAGGAACTGTGAGTAGCTGGTCTGAGCAAACCAGAGGTTAGAATGTAACTAAATTTATTAAGAGAACACATATCACTTTAATTTTAAAAAACTTTTTGAGGCTTCTGAGATAAGAGACATGGGGTTTATTTGTTGCTTCATCCCCTTTACCTCTCTGAACTCATATTCACACATTTGCTATGAGGATACTTGGACTAAAGCAGTGGTTGACAAACATTTGTTTGTAAAGAGACAGGTAATTAATTTTTTGAGCTTTGTAGAACATATTACTTTGTCCTAAGTACTCAGCTCTGTAGTATGGTGTGGAAATAGTCACAATCCGTAAACAAACAAATAAGGTTGGCTTTCACCTGCAGGCTTTGCCTTGCTAACACTTGGGCTGGATAATCTCCACGTCTCCCTCTTGCAGTAACATTTTGTAGTTCTAGCATTCTTTTTCTATTTTCTAAGTTTTGTTTGATTTCAGGTATGTTAAATGACAGAAAAAGAATATTTTAGAATCAGAACATTATTTTAAATTGACATTAGAGTTGCTCTTCCCATTGCAAGAGGTTAACTGAACATCATTCTTTAGTTGCTACAAATAATTGACATGGATGTTCACCTTTCTATATTGAAGAATATGCATCCTAAACTCTTATACAAGAACTTAGAAATAATAGTCAAGAAGTTGTGAAGTTAATGCTCTTAAAGATGAATGTGAGTAAACTTTGTCAGAGATAATTTAGGTAATGTGGAATATAAATTCATAAAAACTTGCCTATAGCTATAGATGTTAGGCTTAATTTCATGGTAGATGTTTTCTCATTTATTTTGACTTTGAATGGATCAATAGCAAGAGAATATAACCCTCAGATGTATTATTCTATTTAGTGTCTATATTAATTCAAACTTTAACATGTGTTTGAATAATACATAACTAATGAAGAATATCAAGAAAACATAACATTATTAATATTTCCAGTCCAGTAAAATCTAAAACCAGTCTGGGGGTGGAATAAAGGCAATGAATCCCATTCTTAGTTTTCATAATCCTGTGAAGGCATAAACTCATTAAATAGTTTTGCTTTAGTAAACTTAATATGTCTTTCCACAGACTGAACACTCCTACTTAATGGAAGGAATTTGGGGATGGAAGAAAGTTTATAATTCATGAAAAACTTTGAGATATCAGGTAATAGTGCTAAAACAAAGGAATTTTTAAATGTCATTTTAGAATTAGTTTCCTAAGATCATGAACTTGAATTATCAGATATGCTGATCTCAATTTTACCTGAAGAGTAATGGAGACAGAAGTTTCAGGTCAAAACTGAGAAGAAGGGTGCTCTGGAAAGCCAGATTAAAACTTAGCTTTATCTCCCTTCAGAACTAGGCTGGAACTGAAAATATGTCCTTCAGCTGGAGACCGGATTCATCTCTGTCCATTGCAGCTAGGAGAGGATATGCCACAAAGTTCCAGCAATGAATGGACATAAAAATGTGTGTGAAGCCCACGTTTTCAGACACGGGGAAACCCTAACAAACAGAGCAATCTTGCAATTCTGCGATTAAGTTGATGATGATGCTCTAAGCACTGAGGTTCTCTGCATGACTTCATGAGGTCCTGCTTGCTGCTCCATCTGCATGAACTGGTTTGATCAGGGGACTTTTCCTACTAAGGGTAGGAGAGTAAATGTTTCAGCCTTTCACAGGCCATTCAGTCTCTACCACTGCTCCTCCTATCTGCCATTGTAAGGCAAAACAGCTGAAGACAATACGTAAATGCATAAGTGTGGTTGTATTCCAATAAAGACTTTATTTGTGAACACTGAAATTTGGATTTCGTATAATTTTCATGTGTCACAAAGTATTCCTCTTTTTTCAATCTTTAAAATTTATAAAAGTCATTGTAATGGACGTATACGAAGATAATGGTCTGGAATTGGTATAGAGGCTATAGTGACTCAAATTCTGAGATAAGCTGTTTTTTAAGAGTTGATAAAAATGACTAAGATGTGTTATATACGTGTATGAACTTCCCAAAATGAATGTAATCACTCTGTACCACAAGCATGTACTAATAAAAAATTAACTGCAAAAAAAGACATACATGAATTCACATGTGATCACTTTTTGCTTTCAAATTTCTTCCTAAGTAGTAGAAAGAAGGTGAAGTTTAGAATTTTGAAGGCTTTGTAGGGCTACCCAAGGGCACAAAACATGAAAGCAAATAACTAGAGAAAGCTTCTGTGGGTAGCATGGCTCCAGGGAAGGAAGAGTCGCTTCCGATGGTAACACTCAGAAAAACCTGGTGAATTGAAGGGATGTCTTGTGGTAGGGGGAATGGATAAGGATAATACTGTATTTCCCCGAAAATAAGACTGAGGTATAAATAAATTTTTGCTTAAAAAGATGCAGTAGGGCTTATTTACAACAATCTACATTTACTCATTTATTCATGTACAAATAAATCTACCTTTATTCATGTACAAAAATCTACATTTATTCAAATACAGACATTTCATTTTCTTCTGGAGCATAGTCATAACTCTCCAAAACTTTAATTCTACATTGAATTTCTTTTTCTTTTTAAAGTAGTAATGTTTTATTTATTTATTTATTCAAGTTTATCGGTACAATTTGGATATACACATAATGATCACATTCATCATAGGGAATTTGTACCTGTACATGATATATCATGATGCTTTTTTTTTCCCATTCCCCTACCTGCCCTTCAACCCCTCTTCTCCTCCTTATTTACAAACCTGTCTCCTTTTTTTCCTTCTTTTCTCATTTTTTTCTTTTCCCTTCCTTCCTTTCCCCCTCCCCCCTCCCTACTTCCCCTTCCATTTGAATGTTTTCTTCCTATTTCACAATATCTATTATACATTTTGGTCCTCATTTACACTTTCAGTTTCTCACACCAAAGAAACTATATGATATTTACACATGTCTGTTTTATTTCATTTGCGTATATGGCCTGAAGTTGTGTCCATTTAGCTAGAAATGTCTCAAGTTTATCTTTCTTTATGCCTGAGTAGTACTCCATTGTATATAAAAAAACACATCTTTGTCCATTCAATTGTTGATGGTCATTTGGGCTGTTTTCAAGGTTTACCTATTACATACTGTGCCGGTATAAACATGGATGTGGATATATCACTGTAGTATGATGCTTTTAATTCTTCTGGGAAGATACCAAGAAGAGAAACAGCTGGGTCAAATGGAACACCTAGTTTTAGTTTTTTGAGAAACTGCCATACTGATTTCCACAGTGGTTGTACCAGTCTACATTCCTACTAACAGTGGAGAAGGGTTCCTTTTTCCTCACAGCCCCACCAGCACTTGTTATTGGTTGATTTCTTGATGATAGGCATTCTTTCTGGAGTGAGATTGAATCTCAGTGTTGTTTTAACTTGCATCTCTGAAATGACTAGTGATGTTGAACATTTCTTCATATATATATTTGCTGTTTCTACTTCTTCATCTGAGAAGTGTCCATTCATTTCAGATACCCATTTTTAGATTGCGTCTTTAAATTTGGGGGATTTTTTTTTTTTTTTTTTGAGTTCTTTATATATTCTAGATAGTAGTTCCTTGTATACTGAACCACTGGCAGAATTTTTTCACCACACTGCTGGGTTGTCTTTCCATTCTGTTGGTGGTTTCTCTTGCTGTGCAAAAGCTTTTTAATAAGATGATATCCCAGTTGCTGATTCATTGTGATAATTTCTGTGTGATTGGGGTTTTGTTTATAAAGCCTTTGCCTACACCAATATCTTCAAGAGTTCTACCTATTCTATCTTCCAGCATATTTAGTGTTTTTGTTTCATATTTAGATCTGATCCATCTCCATTTTAGTTTAGTACATGGTGAAAAATATAGGTCTAGTTTGAATCTTTGGCACATGGAAAGCCAGTTATTCCAGCACCATTTATTAAAGAGGCTATTTTTCTTCCAGTGAAGGTGTTTGGCTCCTTTGTCAAAGATAAGTTCAGCCTGAATTTCTTGTGGCTCCATTTCCTATAGAACCATTGACCCCAATCTCTCATGTCCAAAACCTTAGTTACTTAAATGAGTACTTCTTGTCCATGTATCCTGGATGTAGTGCATTGGCAACACAGCTCTCCATTATTTTATCCCATGAATTCTTCATTTTAAAAATTTTCATTTTTATCACTTTTTTTAAAGACAGGCTCTTGCTGTATAGTTCAGGTTGGCCTTGAACTCACTATGTACCCGAGGCTGGCCTCAAACTTGTGGCAATCCTACTGCCTCAGCCTCCCAAGTGCTAGGATTACAGGCATGCACCACCACTCCTGGCTATCCCATGAATTCTTCACCCAAGTCACAATCTCTTGTAGGCTAAGCTTCATAAAGTTTCCATTAAATAAAATGTTATTTGAAGATTTAAGACTTATGAGACAGGAGTGACTATAAAAATGATGACAGTTAAGAATGATGGTACAGGGCTGGTGAGATGGCTCAGTGGTGTAAGTGCCTGCCTGGCAAGTGCGAGGTCCTGAGTTTGACACTCGGAACCCACATACGAAAAAGGGGCCGGTGATATCGCTCAGCGGCACGGGTGCCTGCTGGTGCACGAGGTCCTGAGGTTGACCCCCGGTACCCACAAAAAAAAAAAAATGAAAAAAACCTAAGTTTTCTGCTTAGGTCTTATTTTTGGTGAAATGTGGTATTTAGGATAGAGACAACAATCCAAAATCTAAAGCTCATGTGAAAAGTAGAGGGAGAAAAGAAAATGACACATATCTTAAAAACATAGTATGGAAATATAGTATGTGAAGTTAGTAAGAGAAATTATATGGTAAACAAGAAGGATACACTTGCCTTCCTGATGAAGAGATTTGTAACTGAACACACTGAGAAATGCTGAGTGTATGATGGAAGTAGTTTTGAGTTTTGAATATAAGCCATAGTTATCAAGGGTTAGAAGTAAAGCAGTTTACTGTGCTAAGTTTTGTCCAAGTACACTAGTTGTCTAGTTGTATATATCTCTGTAGTGGCTTCTCATTTGCTCACCTCTGGTATAGCTCACCAGGGTGTAAGTTGGTACAAGAAACTAACCCTATTACGATAGTGTTTCTTTTTTTTTTTTGTGGGTACCGGGGGGTCGACCTCAGGACCTCGCGTGCCAACAGGCACCCATGCCGCTGAGCGATATCACCAGCCCCTTTTTCGTATGTGGGATCTGGGAGTCGAACTTGGGCCCTCGCGCTTGCAAGGCAGGCGCTTACGCCACTGAGCCATCTCACCGGCCCACAATAGTGTTTCTTGAAAAAACACCCAAAACACTGGACTGAAAGAATTTACTGTGGCCATGAAATATGTCACTCAGAAATTCTGACTACGTACGTTTTCCAGGTCTGTGAGAAAATACTTGGAAAAAATCAACTTAAAATGAAGCAAGATTTATTTTGTGTTATAGTTTCCGAGGTTTAAGTCCATGGTCATTTGGCCCTATTGTTGTTGGGCCTGTAGCAGCACAGTACACAATGATGGGGACCACATGATGGAGCAGACCCACTCACAATGTGGCATCCAGGAAACAAAAAAAAAAAAAGAAAAAGAAAAAGAGGAAGGAGCCATGCACCAATATTCCCTTCAAGGACCTGCCATGGTGACTAAACTTCCTTTCATTGGCCACATCACCTAAAGATTCCACCACTTCCCTATAGCATCATGGGCTGACAACTCAGTCTTTACCACATAAGCCTTTGCCTTTATGGGAACAATTCTGATTGAAACTTTAGCAACTACCATCAGAGGATACCTGTTTTAGAAAGAGGCCAGAATATTGGAGAATTCGTAGAAGCAGCACAACTGCCTAGAGCAGATTTGAACTTCTGCAAAAGTGTTCTTTGTGTGGGAATGTCAAGGTCATTGGTGAACAAAGCAGTCCAAGGAAACACTTTTCACATATGGCCCCTCCTTTTGGAGTTAAATGCTCCCTACATTTCTTGAGGTTCCCCTTTATCCTAGATGAGTAAGTATTGTCCTCAGTTTTCTCCACGGGCTCTTCCTGGTCATTTCACTTTTAAGAATGAATTAGGCACTGTATGAGAATGTACTTTACAAATTGTAAATTAAATATTAAAAACAAGTTGTTGTTGCTGTTTTTTAGTCAACTTCCAAACTAATGGGACCTATGTTTTCATCAAAAGTATTAATAATCAGTTCTTTGTTTTCACTTGAGAAATAGTATGGACAGTTGAGATGATTTTCTTTTTCCTCTAGATATTCACTTAAAATGATGTCCTATTTCAACTGTTGTACTTCTTTTCAGCTATCAACTTTGTTTTCATTCCACACTATTCTGCTTTCAAATCATCAGTGACACATTTTCCCTTTCTGACCCAATTTTCAGTTTTTCTTCCCAACTACTTGTTATTTCACTTCAATTTTACTAGGGAATTTTATCTTAATTTATTAGCCTTCTTTTTAAGTACAAAATTAAACAGAACAGTATTGGGCCCAGGAAAACAGGAGTTAACAGCTGATGAAATAGAATTATCAGTAATTTACCTCAACTAAGGCAGAGGATGTTTTCATTTTTTTCCTCAATGCCTTCAAACGCATTGCATTCCATTTCCTTTTGCTGCCATGAGGAGCACACTCATTACCTACTTATGAGTTCTTTTATATTGTCACATATGGGACATCTATAATAGACAATTCCTTTTCCCTATGATCCCTAGATAATCTCCTTTAATTCCTTCTCTAAAGGTCCCCCATCCTTGCAGCAGCCCTCCTGAGTGGAATCCTTCCAGAGTGATTCAAGCTTATCAACACAGTGTCTGTTTGACTCACAAGAACCCTTTGCCTGCTTTTAGGAGTGGTCCAGCTTGCTACAGTATGCCCCATGCTTCTGCTTCTAATATTCTGTTGAGACTCTGTCAGTAGTTATGGCTTCATATAAGCCTTGAAATTCCTGAGAAGGCTCTCTAGTGGACTCTTCTTATGAGTGAGTCTCCCAGTTCCTGCAGATCAGTACCCAAGTCAAGACTAAGATTTAATTATCTGCTAATGCAGAAAATCCCAGCCTCCATCAAAGACACAAATTTGACTTGAATATCTGGGGAGCAGGAAAAGGTAATGGTAAATTTCACAGCACTTCTATTTTGTGAATGCCATTCAAGGAAATACCTCTTGCAGTGAAGTTTTTTCAGCATTATTTTTCTAGCCCTCTTTTTAGTCATCTGGAGGTAGGTGACTAGGATTGATAGGAACTTAGGGTTACCTCTGCCTGAGTTCTTCTTAGAGAACATCTAGCAAATTCAGTTGATTACTTATTTCTATATCATCGTCAACTGAGAGGATCATATTCAAAATACTGAGACTAACGGAGTTTCAATTTATATATTCCTGCATGGCATTTTGACCTTATTGTTCATAGTAATTATAACCTGTAGTCTTGCAATTTTGGTGTAGTCATTTGGCCAATATCTGTTTTTTCCACTGTACTGAAAGTCCATGAGGGCATGTGACAAATATATTTTGTTTACATTTGTGTATAAAGTCTTATACAATATCTAGCATGAGGCATTATGATTGGACAAACTAATAACTAATTAGGCATGTAGGGGTCAAATTTTTCTACATTTTTCTCATTGAAGACAGTTTTGCATATTGCATGTAAGGATTGCCTTTTTGTGAGCTAAAATGCAAACATTCTATATCCTATTAATCTTTATTAGTTTTTCAATGTTTATTATAATTTTAAAAGCCTTCCTTACTGTTCATTTTTGAGAAATAAATAAAATATACATTTATTTATTAGGCAAAATAATGATTTCTTTCTACTCAGGCAGTGGAATTATAGAGATTTTAAAAGGATAAGAAGGGGAAGAGGGGTTGGAGGGAGGGGAAGGGAATGGCAAAAAAAGAGGATCTAAGATATATCATGTACAGGCACAAGTTTGCTATGATGAATGTGATCATTATATATATCTAAATTGTACCAATAAACTTAATAAAAAAACAAAAAAAATCAGTTGATTTTCCTCAAGCATTTACAGAGGCACGGATGAAATGGACAAATAATCAATTACAATAAAATGTCATCTGTTAAAACAAATTATTTATTTGTGAAGAAACATTATCTTTTTGGTATCTGATGTTCCAAGCCCTTTGCCAACATAATTTCTTATTTGACTTCTTACAACTGTTCTCTAAGTTATATTTTATATTTCATCTTTTCTCAGCGGGAAAACCGAGGTTCAGTGAATTTAAACCTTTTGAAAAATTAATACTGTACATTGTTCAAGTTTAAGTTTATCTGAATTCAAAGTAAGCTCTCTTTTCTTTATGGCACAAATCTAAGAACTATAGCTCTCATTCTCTGTGGGTAGAGATCACCCCCAAAATAACTATCAATTATTTATTGAACACTTACTCTGTGCCAAGCTTTTTTACAAATAAATTTATTTTACAAATAAATTCATTTTGCTCTAACTCTTAGACATTACCATCATCATTCCCTTTACATGTAGCGGGATACTGAGGTTCATCAAACTTAAGTAACTTGTCCAAAATCATACAGACAGTAACATGTAGAGATAAGATTTGATATCAGTTATAATGACTCTAACATTATGCTCTCAACCATTTTTTTTTTAAAATAACTTTTCCGAGGTATTTTTGTTTTCTTTTCCTTTTTGGCATTAACATGGGCCAACTGAATATATTCTATTTGACAACAAGTAGGCAATGGCCTTCAGGAATTTCAAACAATACTGCATGTCACTGGTGAAGTTTGAGAACATTTTTTCCTGGCTCCACATGGATTCCTGGGTTTTCAGTGTCCCTAAAGATAGGTTTTATATCTCATACTTTGTCAGGATAATTCAGACCATATTTACTACTAATCAATTGGTGTGGAAAATCCAGCTTTTCCCTATAGGAAACTGTGGAGCATAGGCTAGTAAAAATATTACCATGAAGGACCACAAAGTTCTCTCATGCTCCTGTTTCTTCAAACAAAACTCATTCATCCATGGACCAATCTGCTCCTAAATTTGTAAACAGCTGTCCAGTAATAAACTCACTAAAATAAATAATATTCTCCAGCAATTGTGTGCAGTTTCACAAATGCTTTTATTGTCATTCTCATCTCAGTGGTATTTATGAGCTGTTAAGGCAATGAAAGGGGGGGAAACATTTTTCATAAATGTAAACATGATAACTTACAAGTCAAGATTCTAATCACCTTTTGAGCTCTTGAAACATCTATTTGTCTTTCTAATTTAGATTGTGTATCTCTTGAGCCTTGCTCACACATTCTTTATGTCTGGTACACTGCCAGTTCTATCAGTGTTAAAAGAATAATTAATCTTCATGATGATAGCTTGCAGAGGTAGACCCACAATTACTCAAGGGCACCTTGATATCCCAGGAAAGTCTGCTTTGAAAAAATATATGAGTGTAGCCAGAAACAACTGTTCTGTAAAGCAAGTCGCTTTGTTTTTCACATTCTCAGATCCTGGTCTAGAAAGGAAAGTTGTTGGATAAGATGGCCAGATGATGGACTAGAAATATAGGAAGCTAATGCATGCATATACTTTTTTCAATTATTGAGCATTTGTTTATTCATGTTTGTATATATTAATGTATTGACACATGTTTGCATTACATAATGATCACATTCTTTGTGAGGAGTTGGTACACATACATAACACATCTCAATACTCTTCATCACCTCTCTTCCCCAATCCATTTCTTATCTCCTCCCCACATGAGAAAGGTCTATACCTCTACTTCCTATTATCTATCTTTAATTTGTACCTTTTTATCATTTGGGTTTCTCATATAAGAGAAAAAACACAATTTTTAAACTCGTGTGGTATCAGATTTATTTCCCTTAACATTAAGGTCTCAAGGTGCATCCATTTTCCTAAAAAGGGCTCAACTTTATCCTCTTCATGGCAGAGTAGTACTCCATTGTGTATCAATACAACATTTTCTTTATCCATTCATCTGTTGATGGATATATGAAATTAACTATTATGAGTTGTGTTGAAATAAATATGGATGTACATGTATCACTGTAATATGATGTCTTTAACTGTTTTGGGAAGATACTTAGAAGTAGAAGAGCTGAGTCAAATGGAATTTCTAGGTTTAGATTTTGAGAAATCTCCATACTAATTTTCACAGTGATTGTACTAGTTTACATTCCCAACAACAGTGTAGAAGGATTCCTTTTTCCTCAACGCTTCAGTATTCATTATTATTTGATTTCTTTTTTCTTTTTTTGTGGGTACCAGAGGTCGACCTCAAGACCTCGCACACCAGTAGGCACCCATGCCGCTGAGCGATATCACCCACCCTTTTTTCCTATGTGGGTACCAGTAGTCGAACTCAGGATCTCATGTTTGCCAGGCAGGCACTTATGCTGCTGAGCCATCTCACTGACCCCTATTTGATTTCTTGATGATAACCATTCTTTCTGGAGTAAGATGGAATCTCAGTATTGTTTTAATTTGCATTTCTATAATGGGCAATGATGTTGAACATTTCTTCATATATTTATTGGCCATTTGTACCTCGCTTCTGTGAAGTGTCTCTTCCTTTTACTTGCCTATTTTTTTAATTAGGTCTTTTATTTTGGGATCTAATTTTATTGAGTTATTTATATAGTCTAGCTATTAGTCCTCTGTCAGAGGAATAGCTGGCAATTTTTTTCCATTCTGTAGCTTTCCTTTTACTCTGTTGGTTGTTTCTTTTGCTGTGGAGAGCTTTTTAATTTGCTATGATCTCATTTGTTGATTCTCAGTATTATTTCCTGTGCAACAGGGGTTCTAATCAGAAAATATTTGCACATGCCTATGACTTTAAAATTTTACCTATTTGTCTTCCAGCAGGTTAAGTGCTTTATTTTAACATTTATTTCTTTGATCCACTTTGATTTTATTGCAGTGCATGGTAAGAAATATGGGTCTAGATACAAGCTTCCGCATGTGGGTAGCCAGTTTTCCCAACACAATTTATTAAAGAGGCTATCTTTTCTCCAGTGTATGGTATTGGCCCTTTGTCAAAGATCACATGGTTGAATATGCTTGGGGTTGTTTGCATCTTCTACTCTGTTCCATTGATCCTTATGTCTGTTTTGTGCCAGTCTCATGCTGCTTTTATCCCTGTAGCTGTGTATTATTATCTCAAGGCTGGGATTATGAAGCCTCTTGCTTTGCTTTTGTTACCCATGATTTCTTCCTGTTCTGAGTCTTTTCTCATTCCTTAGAATTTTAGGATTGTTTTCTCAAGTTCTGTGGAAAAGTGCTGTTAGTGTTTTGATTGTTATTGTGTTTAAATTGTTATGTCAATTTTAGACATATGGCCATTTTGACTGTATTGGTTCTGTCTATCCAGAAACAAGAAATATCTTACCATTTTCTGATGTCCCCTTCAATTTCCTTTTTCAGCATACTGTATTTTTCATTGCAGAGGTCTTTCACTTCACTGGTTCAGATAAATAGTAAGTATTTAATTTTTCTGGGTGCTATTCTGAATGGTATTTTTTTCTTAATTTCTTTCTCAGTGGATTCATTATTAGCGTACAGAAATGCTATTGATTTTTGTGTTCTTTTTGTTTCTTGCTATATTACTGAATTTGGTTATTAATTTTAAAATTATTTCTGTGGATTTTAGGAGGACTATGTCATCTGCAAATAATGATAATTTGACTTCTTTCTTTCCTACACATATAACTTTAATTTCATTTTCTTGCCTTAATACTCTTGCTAATGCTTTGAGTATTATGTTGAATAGGAATGGTAAGAGTGGATATCAATGTCTTGTTCCTTTTTTTATTTTATTGGTACATTTTAGATATACATAGTGATAACCTTCATGATATGGAATTTGTATCTGTATATGGTATATATTGGTTCTTCTTTTTTTCCCATTCCCCTCCACTCCCTTCAGCCCATCTATCCCTCTTTATTTATAAAAGCTTTGTTTCAATTTTTCTTCTATTCTTTTTCTATCTTATCTCTTCTTTCCTTCCCCCTCTTTCCCTTGTTCCCCTTCTAATTTGAACATTTTCCAATATCTATTATACATTTTGGTCCTTATTTACACTTTCAGTTTCTCACATCAGAGAAACCATATGATATTTACACATGTGTGGCTGATTTATTTCACTTATGAGTATGGCCTGAAGGTGCATCTATTTAGCTAGAAATGTCTGAAGTTTATCCTTCTTTACGCCTGAGCAGCACTCCATAGTATAAAAAAACCACATCTTCTATATCCATTCAATTGTTGATGGACATTTGGGCTGTTTTCAAGGTTTACCTATTACAAACTGTTCTGGTATAAACATGAGTGTTCATATATTACTGTGGCGTGATGCTTTTAATTCTTTTGGGAAGAAACCAAGAAGGGGGATAGCTGGGTCAAATGGAAACTCTAGTTTTAGTTTTTTGAGGAATTGCTATACTGATTTCCACAGTAGTTGCACCTGTCTGTACTCCCAGGAACAGTGGAGAAGAGTTCCTTTTTCCCCACAGTCCAACAAGCATTTGTTGTTGGTTGCTTTCTTTGTAATAGCCATTCCTTCTGGAATGAGGTGGAATCTCAGCATTGTTTTAATTTGCATCTCTCAAATGACCAGGGATGTTGAACATTTTTCCCTATATTTATTTGCTGTTTTTACTTGTTCATCTGAGAAGTGTCTATTGATTACACATGCCCATTTTTGGATTGGGTCTTCAAATTTGGAGGGTCTGATTTTTTTTTTTTTTTGAGTTCTTTGTATATTCTAGATGTATATGTCTGAGGGACATCTGGCAAAAAATTTTTCCCAAAGTGTGGGTTGTCTTTTCACTGTTTTGATAGTTTCTCTTACAGTGCCTAAGCTTTCTAATAAGATGAGATTACAGTTGTTGATTCTTTATGATGGTTCCTGTGTGATTGGGGTATTTTTTATAAAGTCTTTGCCTACACCAGTGTCTTCAAGAGTTCTACCTATTCTATCTTCTGGCAGATTAAGTGTTTCTGTTTTAATATTTAGATCATTGATCCATTTTGATATTAGTTTAGTGCATGGTGAAAGACAAAGTCTTGTGTTAATCTTCAGCATATGGAAAGCCAGTTTTTACAGCACCATTTATTAAAGAGGCTATTTTTCTTCCAGAGAAGGTGTTTGACAACTTTGTCAAAGTTGACTATGACTGGAGGCCAAATATGTCTGGAGTTGTTTCTTCATCTTCTAATCTGTTCCATTGATCCTCGGGTCTTTTTTTCTTTTTCTCCAGTGATATGCTGTTTTTATGGCAGTAGTTTTGTATTATAATTTCAAGACAGGGATTCTGAAACCTGCTTCCTTGCCTTTGTTGCACAGAATTGCTTTTGCTATTCTAGGTCTCTTCTGGTTCCAAATGAATTGTATTTTTTTCTCTAATTTTGTAAGTTATGCTATTGGAATTTTGATCAGGAGTGCATTAAATCTGTATAACAATTTTGTAATTATGGCCATTTTTACTATATTGGATCTTCCTACCCAAGAACAAGGGATATCTTTCCATTTCCTTATATCCTCTTTGATATTCTTTTTCAGAGTACCGTAATTTTCAATGTAGAGGTCTTTGACTTCCTCTGTCAGATTGATTCCTATGTGTTTCATTTTTTGGATGCTATTGTGAAAGGTGTTGTTTCCTTAATTTTTCTCTAAGTGAGTTCATTATTTGTGTACAGGAAGGCTGTTGATTTTTGAGTGTTAACTTTGTATCCAGCTATGCTACCAAAATTGGTTTTTAAATCTAAGAGTCTTTTGGTGGAGTTTTTGGGTCTCCTATGTAGAGTATTATGTCATCTGCACATAATAATTTAAATTCTTCCTTTCCTATCTTTATTTGTTTTATTTCTTTGTTTTGTCTAATTGCTCTGGTTAATATTTCCAGAACTATATTGAATAAGATTGGTGACAGTCGACACCCTTGTCTTGAATACAGGTTCTCAAAGTAAGTAATAATTGTCATCTGGATTTCTGCAGGATCTATTGTGTTTTCATCCTTTTCATTCCTAATTGCATGGATGTGAGTCTTTTCTTTCCTTTTTTTTATAAGGTTGGTTAAGGATTTGTCAGTTTCATTTAATCTTTCATAGAATCAACTCTTGGATTCATTGATTCTTTGTATTGTTTTTCTTAATCTCAATCACATTAATTACTTCTCTGATCTTTATAGTTTCCTCCCTCATAAAAGCTTTGGGCTTGATTTGCTCTTGTTTTTCTAGAAGTCTGAGGTTCAACATTAGGTTGTTTATTTGATTTTGCTCTGTTTTTCTGATATGAGTATTCACCACTACAAATTTCCCTCATAGGACTGCTTTCATTGTGTTCCATAAGTTCCAATATGTTGTATTGGCATTATCATTTAATGTAGAAACTGTCTAATTTCTTCTTTAATTTCATCTGTGATTCATTGGTGTTCAGGAGGGTGTTATTTAATTTCCACGTGTTTATGAATTTCTGTGGTTTCTTTTGCCATTGATTTCCAGTTTCATTGCAGTATGATCTGATAATATGCATGGGATTATTTCAATTCCTTTGCATCTAATTAAGCATGTTTTATGCGCTAGTATGTGGTTTATTTTGGAGTATGTCCCATGTGCAGCTAAGAAGAATGTGTATTCTAATGTTCTGGTGTGGAATATTTGTAGATATCTACTAAGTCCATTTGTTCAAAAGCGTGGTTCAGTTCTGATATTTCTTTGTTGTTTTTTTCTAGTTGTTTTTCTATTTGTGACAATGGGGTATTGATTACCCCACTACAATTGTATTAGTGCTTATTTGATTTTTCATGTTTGTTAGTATTTGTTTTACGTAGTTGGGTGCACTGGTATTTGGTGCATACATATTTTTTATTATTATTTCTTCCTCTTGGATTGTTCCCTTTACAAGGATGTAGTGCCCTTCTTCATCTCTCTTAATGAATTTTGGCTTGAAATCCACTTTCTCTGCAAATGGAATAGCTACCCCTGCTTTCTTCTGTTTTCCTATCACATGGAGCATTGTTTTTCATCCTTTGACTTTCACTGTATGAATTTCTTTTTGAATTAAATGTGTTTCTTGCATGCAGTATATTGTTGGTTCTTGCATCTTGATCCATTCTGCTGGTCTGTTTCTCTTGATTGGTGAATTGAGACCATTAATATTGATGGTTATAAGTGATATATATTGATTTATCCTTGTTATGTTATTTTCCTATTATCAATTCCTCTTTTTCTTCCTCTGTTCCATTGCTTGCCTCACATAATGGATACATTCTATTGGCATTCATGGAGTTGTAGTCCTTGTTATGTATTTCAACAATGTCCTTCAGAATATTTTAGAGTGCTGGTTTGGTAGACATGAATTTCCTCAGGTGTTCTTTAACATGGAAGTGTCTTATTTCTCCATCAATTTTGAAAGATTGTTTTGTGGCACACATCAGTCTGGGTTGGAGGTTGTTTTCTGTTAGGATTTGAAATACTTTCCTCCAAACTCTCCTTGATGTGAGGGCTTGTGTTGTGATTCTAATGGGCTTTCCCTCGTAGGTGATTTGTTTCTTTTATCTAACAGCTTTTAATATTGCTTTTTGTGTTGAATTTCTAGCAGCTGTTGGATTGATTTTTTGTGACCTCTTTCTATTTTTAAGAAATTTTTCTTTTCATGATCACTAACTGCCATCCCATCTTCTATATCTGCGATTCTTTCCTCACACTGGCTCATTCTATTGTGTAAACTTTCAGTGGAATTTTTAACGTGGATATCTGTTTGAATCTGTTTCATGGATTCCATTTCTTTCCTATATTGGGCATTCATGGTTACCATCATTTTCCTGAGCTACTCTATTTTTTTTATCTGTATCTGTATCTGCTCCAGAGTCAGTATGCAGGTCTTACATTATGGTCACCATCTCTGTAGTTATCTGAGAAATTATTTCTGATTTGGTATTTTCTACAGCCTCATTCATCTGCATTGTTACTTATGCTGTTACCTTTTCAGAGAGTCCAGGTGTGTGGCTTTTGAATTGTTCCAACTCATTGTCCTGTTGGTTTGCCTTTGGTGAGCTGGATGTCTGCAGGTGCATCTTGTTTAAGTGTCTTCTCATTTTCTATTATTTTTTTAAGTTTAATTCCTGGGCTGATGCATGTAAATTGCTTATGTCGAGTAGATTTATTGCTAGTGTTTAGAACCCTTAGGAACTGACTACTTCTCAGAGATGTCTTCCAGGTGCAGCTGGTTTTTGGGTTTTGAGTCCGTTGCAAGGTTCTACCTCTTCAACTTATTGGAGATGAGAAGTTACTGCCTACTTGCACCAATCCATGGTTCTTCAGCACTGTCTATAGCATTGTTTATGAAACTTATGCAGTCTCAGTCTTGGTATACCAGGAAGAACAAGTGATTAGAACAATTATGTCACCTTGGCTAAAGTAGTGCAACCAGCAAAACAATGGCATCAAACACAGCCTAGAAAATGCAGCCTGTGATAACAATTAATTTACCACCTATAACTGGATGAACTAGATTTGTGGCTATATAACAAAATCTAAAATGAACCAGAAATTGTATACAGTAAATAAGCCCTCAAGGGAGAAAATTTTAAAGGGTTTAGGGGGAAAAATAAAGAAATAGAAGAAGAGATTAAAACAAGGCTGGAGGACAAAGGAAGATTATGTGAACTTTGAGAAATGATGAAGAAAAGAAGGGAAAGAGAGAAGGAAGAAATAAAAACAAAAATAGAATAGAAAAACCACAAGAGAACTGAAAACCATTTTCACATTCATATAAAATCAAGAACAAACCATTAAGAAAAATAAAAAAGAAAACTAGAACAAAAAGAAGAAAAGAAGAGGAAAAAAAGAAAAGAAAAAAGAAAATAAGAAAAACAATGTCCACTTCAAGGAGTGTCTCTGCTGTCACTGGTAAGACCACATGGATAGACATGGGTCTGAGTTGATTAATCCCAGCAAGCCAGCTTAGCTTTACAGGGTAATGGATAATTCCAGCAAACCTGCACCTTCAGTTCCAATGAAGTTCGGGCTGGTTTGTTGCTGTGAGGCTGGAACCCAATTTGTTCAGCTACAACACTCTGTGTGCCTTCTGCTGGCCTGAACTCATCTCCCTGCCAGCTTGAACTTGGCTCCATAACCTCCTGCTGAGTTGAACTCAGCAACCTCTCCCTGACAGTGGGAGCTGCTAGATGGAACTGGCCTGCAGTTATTCTGAGTTCAGAGCTCAGTTGGTCCCTCTTCAAGATGTCTACCAGATAATTGCCCTCTCCTAGGGGACATCTGAACCTGGATAACTCATAAGCCACTGCAGTCCATTGCATCCATTGCTCCGTTCCACTAACGCATTTCTTCATGGAGGCCTCTAGGGTCTTGAGTAGTCACTGTTCATCTCCAGGTTCTAACTGCCCCTCCCACACAGTGAATCTAGGCTCAGGGAGAAAGCACTGCCTGCCACCTCCTTCTTCTTCACTGATGTCTTTCTCTTTGCTCTTCCCATGGGTTTCAGTTCTTGCTTCAGATCCTTCCTGGGTCCCAGGGACCCACTTCTCTCCTTCTTCTCTTCCTCACTTGCTATATTCTAGTGTCTGGACACCAAACCTCAGAGAGGCTCTTTCTCTGTGCCTCACCACTCTGCCATATTCCTGGCAGATGAAGTCTGATGTCTTTTTCTTGACTTTAGAGTGAAAACTTTTTGTTTTTCTTCATTTAATATGTTGGCAGTAGGTTTGCTGTAAATAGCACTTATCATACTGAGAAAAGATCCTTCTATACTTATTTTCTTCAGTGTTTTTTTAATCATGAAAGGATGTTGGCTTTTGTCACAGGTCTTTTTCGGTGTCTATTGAGATGCTCATATGATTTTTGTCCTTTTGTACATTACATCTGTTTATATAATGTATTACACTTATTGATCTGTGTACATTGAACCATCCTAACACTTCTAGAATGAAGCCTATGTGGTCATGATGTATAATGTTTTGTTGATCCATTGCATTCTGTTTGGCAATATCTTGTTGAGTATTTTTGCATTAATATTCATTAAAAAGATTGGTTTATAATTCCCTTTTCTGGATGAATCCTTGTCTGGTTTTGGAATCAGGGTAATACTAGCTTTCAGGAATAGCTAGGAATACTTATTCCCTTTCACTTCCATTAAAATGCTTGAGCAGTATGGTGTTATATCTCGCCTTATTTTTTTTTTAAATTCTGTAGTAAATCCAACTGGACCTAGGCTTTTCTTAGTTGATAGTATTTTGTTTTTGCTTTTTTTTATTGCTTCAGTGTTATTGCTCATTATTATTCAATTTTTAAACTTTTCTCGGTTCAGTTTTGGTAATTTATGTGTATCTAGGAATCTGTCCATTTCTTCTGAATTCTCCTATTGATTGGTGTAGGCTTTGTCCATTGTGATTTCAGCTTTGCCATTTCTAATTGTATCAATTTGGATCTTTTCTCTACTTTTCTGGTTAGACTGGCTAAGGCTTTGTCTATTTTGTTTACTCTTTTGAGGAACCAGCCCTTTGATTCATTGATTCTTTGTTTTCTTTTTTTTTTTTTCCTTTTTTTTTTGGTGGATACCGGGGCTCGACCTCAGGACCTCACGTGCCAGCAGGTGCCTGTGCCGCTGAGCGATATCACTGGCCCTTTTTTTGTATGTGGGTTCCGGGAGTCAAACTCAGGCTCTCGCACTTGCCAGGCAGGCACTTACGCCGCTTAGCCATCTCACTGGCCCTCTTTGTATTTTTTTTTTTTTTGTGGGTACTGGGGGTCGACCTCAGGACCTCGCGCGCCAGGAGGCGCCCGTGCCGCTGAGCAATATCACCGGCCCCTTTTTCGTATGTGGGTTCCAGGAGTCGAACTCGGGCCCTTGCGCTTGCTGGGCAGGCACTTAAGCCCCTGAGCCATCTCACCGGCCCTGTATTTTTTTTGAGGTGGTCTGGATTTCATAGATTTCTGACCTGATGGTTATAATTCCCTTCTGTTTAACAGTTTTGGATTTGGGATATTTTTTGGATTTCTAGGACTTTGAGGTGGATCGTTAGGCTATTTATTTGGGGATTTGTTCTCATGCAGGATCAGGTTTCCTAGTTAATACTCAACTCTCCTGCTCCATGCAAAGGGAAAGCAAAATGTAGAACCAGCTTGGAGTAGATGAGTTGTCTTGCCCTGGTGACAGTGGGTTGGGGGTTTGTAGAGGATTGCATCCTGCCTGGACTTGCTTATTTGCATGGGGTGGGAGGTGCCGTCCAGTGGGGGATCTGCTTGCTCATGTTGGGGAAAAGGTTACTGCATGTCTGCTGTGGGACTGCTCCTTTCTTCATGGGAGAGTTACCATCTGTCCAGAGAAAGCCTGCTTGCTTGCATTGGAGGAGTGTTATACATATACTTTTACCTTCTAAAAAATCTTTTAAAGCTGGACAATATATTGTTTTAAAGTTCCATTGTCTTTGCTTTGGAATCTGACCAGACTGATTGGATCAAATATGTAATAGTCAATCTGTCTTTGTATTTCATTGCATTTTAGTGGATAAGATATTTAAATGTAGATATTGTCTTTTACAAAATGATACCACTGACCTAGTATTCAGGATAATAGAAGTCCAATCTAATACTTTGTCCTTATCTACTAACAGAACATAGAGGCTGTTGTAGTCAGGATTTACAAGGAAATGTATTTAATACAAGACACATAATTTATAGGATTATTTTGTAATATTCACCCAAAGAATCAAATGCAGAAAAGTGCAGGAAACCTGTGCACACACTGGAGACCCAAAGAATCCAGCTGAGGGACTGAATCCCACAGCAATGTCCTGCATGAGTCCAGCTGAAGACCTAGAGCCAATGACAATGCCTCACCCAAGTCTGTATCAAGGATCTGCACTGGGAAGGCCCAAAGGTCAGTGGTGGAAGCTAGAAAGTCTGTGACAGCAGGATGAAGAATCTGTGCCAGCAGGCAAAGGGATCTGTACTGGAGCCAGGAAGAGATGCTCAATGTAAGAACCACAGCTCCCCCAAAGAGAACCATGGCCATCTTCAATGACAGCAAGGACCCAAGCTCCTCCAATGAGAACAGCTGAGTTCATATCAGGAAAACCAGCATGACAGGCTTCTTCAGGAGAATCAACAGCATACCATCTTCTCCTCCAGTTCTCCTTTCTAAGCTGTTAGTAACAATCCTCAGGTAGGCCTTCCACACCCAGGACCACACTGATTCTATTCCACTGGCTGTTACAAGTTGAACATTAGTTAATCCACCACATAGGCATTGTTATGGTTTATACCTAGATGTCCCTCCAAAGCCTCATGCACTCATAGGTGGCGCTTTCCGAGGGTGACTGAATCATGGGTGTGTGATACTCTTCACGGATTAATCTACTGATGGGTTTATAGATGGATGTAATGTTGGGAAGTGAAATCTAGTGGGAAGAGGTGGGTCACTGGGGGAATGTTATGGAAATATATATCCTTTCTCCTCTCTTGGCCCCTCTCTGCTTCCTGGTGGCATGCCACTGACTGTTTCTCTTCTGCCATACCCCTGTGCCATGCCAGCCTCCTTTGGAACCAGCTGACTATGGACTGAAACCTCTGCAAACTGTGAACTAAAATAAATCTTCACTCCTTTAAGTTTTTGAGTATTGTGTCTCAGTGATGAAAGAAGTAACTAAGATAGGCACTAACTCTATATGCCCTACTAGCAACACATATGGGTACTATTTATATATTTAAGAGGGTATGGTAGAGGAATGTGGAGCATGGAATACAACTCTGCCCAGAACTACTTACAAAGTTACCAGGATACACTTGTTGAGCAAGCTTGTTAAAGTACAGGTATATATAAATATACTATGCAATGAGCTTGGGAGAAATATTTAAACACTCCAAGCTCAGTTCCTTTACTTACATAATAAGGAAGCTAACAATGAATTTTGGGACTTTTTGATATTTAATTTATATAAATTGCCTGAATAGAATAAGCATTCTATATAATTTTCCTTTTTTCTACTCTGTCTTTGGATTCTTTTATTTTAGTAGCTTTTTAAAGTCTGTTTTCTATTATGTAAATCATACTCCACAAACTAGATTTTTCTGGGGCTCTCTTCTCAGAAATCTGAAAGTGGTGGAATTAAAGTGATTGTCTACAGAACCCACCTTTGCAGAAGTATTCTACTACATCCTTATACTCTCCAATTACTCTACCACACTGCTGTAACTCTCCTTTTGATGAAGAAATTAAATATCACTGCTGAAACACAATCATGATATCAGGAATGGGGAAACTGATCTACTGAGTTAGGGATAGCATTTCTTCTTAGAGAAATCCAGTAGGAGAGAAGATAGATAACATTTTCAAGCTTCACATTTGATTCTTCATTTTTGGTATAATTCTGGTAATAAGTAATATCAGAGTGGGTCATCACTACTGAAAATGTGCTCCACTGGTTAATAATGCTAGACAATTGGGGGGATAAGAGTAACATTGTAGTAAGTCATAATTAAAGCCATGTATATATTTTTCCCCCTAAGACTTCCAAGATAGTGGCACATTTCAAAGCAATAGGCTAATTCAACCCCATCCAAGCACCCATCTGAATGTGCCCACTGTGTCTGCAGCATCAAAATTAGTGTTCAACACTCAGGACTAATTTAGTCTGAGTAGCACAGAAGGGAGCAGAATTAAGCAGAGAATTCATGAGGCACTGGTTAGAAAGCTTAGGAATGGCCTTGCAATTGGCAACCTATTCACCCAGGCCCAACATGGGGGCATAAAATTTTAGAAGATGTGTAAAATCTGGAAATAAGAAAGTATAATTCTACACATAAAGAATAAGGATGAACAGAAGTAAGCTTCAGTGATTCCTGACATTATCCAGTCCAACCTCGATACAGATTTAGGGTAAGCATTGTTGTTTAAAAATAGGCAGCACAATGCAGTGGAAGGATCACAGGGTCAGAAATGATAAGCGTCTTTAGTGAGTCTTAACTAGTTGAAGGATCTGTGACTTTGTGTGAAACCTTAATCTATTTGTGTTAGTTTTCTTAGTTATAAAATGAGTTAATAATTTTTGATCTGATTCACGAAGGAGATAATTGGCAGAATAAAGAAATATAAATTAAAATGTTCTGAACATGGTGGAATATCTAAATACCAGTCATTTTTTATGGATTTTTAAGGTTGAAATAAAAAAGTTCTCTCTGGAAACGATGCGTAGTTAAAGCTGTAGCATTTTTTCTCACTGTGCTCAGACATAGGAGAAATGTTGGAAGATTATTTTAGCTTTGTCCTCTGTTTGGGTATTTTTCCTGCATGTTTGAACATCTTAAAGCCAGCAATAAAACAAGAATTTGGTAAAAATTTAAATATACTTTTTATTAGTGGATGCAAGAAATGATTACTGGTGGAATTCTAATGAATACTGCTACCTGAATATTCTATGAGAGGGAAAATAGCAGAGAAAATATCTGTCTTTTTCATCAATAAAGCATAGATCTTTTATGGTTTGGTCAGAATCAATATTTTGCAGATTAAACAGATTGTCTTAGGCACTGTGTGAAGTGAAAGGGGAAAAAATGAATGTGGGCAAGGAGGATGTTTATGAGCTTTCTAGAGTTTCAATTAACATGATATAATGCTAAAGAAGACATTTACTGTATTGTACAGATGTTATCTTATGTTTGGAATAAGATCTCATAAAAATAGCTGCCATCCTAATTGTGCTAAATCATTTAGGATCGTTTCCATTAGGTTCATTTTTCCAGTAATTCAGGTGAGGAGTCTTTCTCTGCCATATTAGTAAAGACAGGACGTTAAGGAAGCCAAGTCATCTTTCTTACAACAAAGGTAAGGAGAGAATAATATATCTCTGCATATCTAGGGATAGATAACATCTCTCTTTTTTTGCTTTAATATAATGGTATGTTGTTTCCTTTATTTCCTCTTTTGACTACATCAGACAAGAGAAATAAATTTAAGGAAATGCGATAGCAAAATATTTAAGCAAAGATGGGAAATGATATGTTTTGAGTTTGAGTATTGATAAGACCTGTTGGGGAGTACACAGAGGCAGACATGAGTACAGTTAGTAAGGAGGAATCCCTGAGGACTAGTATGGAGGATATGGAAAAAGTGAAGACTTCAGTAAGATTGAAAGGGACCAAAATGATATGGACAAAACACTGGACCATTGTTTTTTGGACATCATTGATGTCTTAAGTTTAAAAAATCATTCTTTCTCTGGTAAATTTTCAGACTCTAATTATGTCTTCTCCAAAATAAATTGAAGTGATAAGTCTTTAAGCCTTTTTAGGCAAAGTTGGCATAGGGAAAAATTATGAAATATTTAGTGTTCATCTTAGAAACCTAATCCTTTTTTCCTCCTGTAATCTTATACATACTACAATAGCATATGAGTTCCTTCATGCTTTCTATTTCTTCTGTTCGGTGAAAATTTTTTCTAAATAAATTATTTGTTGTAATTATTCACTTTGAGATACACATGACTAGTAAGTATTAAAGTTCCTGTAGTGTTTTGTTTTTGTTTTGCAGTTTTTAGGAGGGGATAAATGAATAGATTTCATGTGAAAATCACACGCGTTGATACTATTGCAGAAGTCTGCTTCTAGGAGAATATTTGATCAAGGAGGAAAATTGTATAGCAGTTTAGAACATGACCTTTGAATTTGCCTTTGGACAATTTAATTTCCCTGAGGCAGTTATATTTTATGTGGAAAATGTGAGAGAAAATAACTGCTGCCTTATAGGTATATTTATAGAATTTCAGGAAATCATTTCATTACAATAAAAGTGGTTCAATATATTGCATTATTATTATTATACTCCAGCTCATTTTGTCTATGAGCACTAATTATAACAAGAATATTTGCAGTTTCTTAGTTTCTTAGATGATTTGTACTAAGGAAGTTTTGGACCTAACATTAGAGAATCTTATAAGACTGATCTCCCATAGGTCTGAAGGGAAGTCACTGAATTATAGCCATTCCCTAATGTGCACTCTGATTTTCACTGAGAATGTGTAGGTGTGAGAGTTGGCTCCTTAATCCTACCACTAATACTTCCCTCTCCTCAGGGGTTACCTAACTGCTCACACATTAGGTAGTACTCACTGAGACATTACCAATTTATTTCTGGCTGAAGGTTTTTCTGGTTGGAGCTATCTTTGAGAATATGATTTTCTCCAGGATGCATAGGTGAGAATACATACTTCATCTTCTTTCTCTTAAATTTAAGATGCTAGATGTAGGAAATCAGTTGTGCTCTGATTCACTCTCCCATGCTTAAAGGAAAAGCTGGAGAACACTCTACTAGAGTTAAAGAACACTCTACTAGATGGCTGGCCCATTTACCCTTGAGAGGCCAGTACAGTGGAGTGGTAGGAGATCTGACAATGAAAGGGTGTTGTAAAGCAGGAAACTCTCGGAATGTGGGTTTAACACCCAGTTATGCTACCTACTGGCAGAAGTTGTCCAACAAACCAACTAGTTGAAAATGAATTATTTCTATAGGCCAAAAATATTGACTGGGTTTAAGGAAAACCAGAAAATTAAACACAGTGCCTCCTCTACTAAAAATAAAAATTGCTTCCTCCATAAAAACAGCATAAGATTGAAAATGTTCGATACAGATCAAAATCTGAATAGATCATTGAAAAACAACTGTATCTGTCTCTAATTCTATAATCACTTTAGATGATGCCATTAATCTCTCCTCACCCCATTGCCCAGAAAAAAATTTTTCTCAGTCCTCACTGATTTTAAAAATATTAAATAGTTCCTTTAAAAGTAGATCTGAATAAAATAAAAGAAATGGTTAATAAATGCCACATAAATGAAGAGTTAGTATTGGAGAATGAATAACTTGCTGTGTTTCTCTGTGCTAGAGAAGAGGCACAAGGTACTCAAACCAATGACAATATGATATAAAATAAACAGATGTAATGAGTTAAATCTACTGAGAGAACATTATTTGATTGTTTTTTTTTTTTTTTTTTTTTTTGTGGGTACCGGGGGGTCGACCTCAGGACCTCGCGCGCCAGCAGGCGCCCGTGCCGCTGAGCGATATCACCGGCCCCTTTTTCGTATGTGGGATCCGGGAGTCGAACTCGGGCCCTCACGCTTGCCGGGCAGGCGCTTAAGCCGCTGAGCCATCTCACCGGCCCTTGATTGTTGTTTTTATGTAGAGTGTAATGTAGTGTTCTTTCCAAAAACATAATAGATAACACTGGTATTTATCAATAATTATTATCAATATTATATATCATGCATATCAAATCATTATTATAGTAATAGACACTTTACAGTAATTTATAATTTTAAAGTCACTGACATGTCCTTTGATTTTCCTCTCTTACTTTAACAAAATATGATCACTCTATCAATCTCCTCAGAGATTTTTTGTAATTAGCATTTGGTGTTAACTTTGAACCTTTGAAGAGTCATATGGTCAAGAAAAGAAAGCTCTCATAGTAATAATTTTAATTTCAAAATGCTCAAATATCCAGTCCATAATCCTAGCCAGTAATAAGAAAAATCATATTATACGACGAATTATCATTAACACAGGAATACAGATTCTGAAGGCCATTTGCAAGGCAAGCGCAGCCTTGTCGAGAGGGGTAAGTGCAAGCAAGGGCTGGTTGGTGTGAAAGGAGCAGTGGAGGCTGTCTGTTAAAGTGCAAGATCGAGCTCAGAGTAAGACTGACTGTCATGTTTCATCTGTAATCAGGGTGAGGGAAAAAAATGAAAGAGCTTTTCAAGAGCTGGAGGGAAGAACTAAGAGGGAAAAAATAGAGATTGGAACTTTTATCTCATAGTGATATTTGTTTGCATTTCTGCACATTCCTGATTAATACAAATGACATGGTTACTTAGTGACATGAAAGTGTCTAATATTCCTGTTAGTAGAAAATACTCATTAACTGTGCAAATATGAACATGCTCACTTCCTAATTCTCTTTTAACTTACTCTAGTATGGTACCATATTTTCCTTTCCTTAAAAAATTATTAGCAATATGAACAACCAGCATCCACACAACCAGGCTTGCCCTGTTTAATTATTGTTTCTGTTAATCATTCAAGAAATATTCAATGAATATTCCTCATATAATAGACTCTAAGATATTTGTTAATGGTACAACAGTGAATCAATTGGTAAATGATTCTTCCTGATGTTTATTCACTAGGAAGGAAGATTTTAAAAATCCAGTAATTGATTAAAAAGTGATGTGTCCACACATTAGTGGGACATGTTGAATTGGATTTCTAATGTTCATGGGATCAGAATGCTCCTTGCCAAGTTTGAAATCTGAATTAGAGTTAGATAAAGTAGGGAGCGGAAGGTAATTTAATTCATTTATGTGGTACAAGATACTGTGTTAAATACTACAGGAAATATAGTTTTGAATAAGAAGATTTTATATTTATGGAGCTTATAGTTTAGTAATAATGTTTATATCATTTAAGTGTATAAACTGTTTATAATGTGCTAGATATTGTCTTGCCTATCTTACTTATATTAATTCCTTTAACCCTCATGACATCTTTATGTATTAGTACTGTTGTTTACCATTTATAAAGGCAGAAGCAGAGATGTTAAGTAACCTCTAGCTAGTGAGAGACATGAGATAGGCACGCAATTCACTGGGTCCTAAGTCTGTATCTCCAAGAAATATTTTATTGTAAGAACAGATCAACATGTATAATTTAAACATGCAAATAATTGTAATGTAAAACACTCAGGAGAATACTTTGGGCTTACTGGGGCCTTAACCTTTCCTTTTTAGCCTCTCATTAGTAGACATGTTAGAAAAGGTACAAAGTCTTTCTCTGAATCAAGATATTTCTCTTTGATTAAAAGAAGACCCATGATCTCTTGATATTTGCTATGTAGTCTGCAAATACAAAGACTTGCAAAGAAATTTAAAAATTCATGTTTCTCCTGGTGAAAGTTCATCCCTCTTTCTGCACAAAGATGGGTACAGGGTGTCCTGCTGGCTGCATCAAGCCTTTTCTTAGAAAGCAGTTCTGAGCCTGTGCAAGAGCTTGAACATTACTAGTTGACACCCCAGAGTGATGCTGCTAACTTACTATGAATTCTACACTCCTGAAATTTAGGCAGAGTTGTTTTGTAATGACTCAGCAATTTGATGGTGACTACAAAGGCCTGTAAGGAGATCTTCCAATATAATTTTCAATTATGTTAAACTGTTTCTCTAATCACTATTCTTAAACATGTTATGCATCTGGAAATACAAGTTATTTGGTAAAATCTAATCTCAATGGGAAGCTTTGATGCTGTACATCAAATGAAAACTAGTTTAACTAAACCATCTATGCCACACATTAATATTAACCAATTACATTAAATGGAAGTACTGTAAATATTTTAATTGCTTTCATTAAAAATTGATTTCCTTAATTACTTTCTAAGCAAATATTCTTCACTAAACAATTTAAGTATTTGCAGCATTCAAATTCAATAGGTAATGGGGATGTCAAATTTTGTTAAATACTTATTTTTTAAAATCTAATTACACTGCTAGTTTAAAATGTATTTACAAAATCCAGAATTGAAAATGATTTTGATTTGAATAATGTCATAAATTTTATTGAATGAAAATATTTCTGGTTTCCATTCTTTAATAGACAAGGCTTCTGAGGATACCACTTTCTGACTTCCAAAGCAAAGTCCTCTCTCATCTTATCAATGTTGACTGTTGTACACATCTTCATGGTTTTAGTGTTGCTAAGAATTAAGGTATCCCTTCAAGTTCATGGAGAATGAAGGCTCAGGAGATCTATAGGCTTCTACTACCTCTAAGTTTTTCAGTGCATGTGTGACTACAGCTTCTGTGAGTTTTCTGGATTGTTCCCAAGTGGGGCTTCAGAGGAGGAACATACACACCACGAGATACAAAAGAGAAGGTTCATGCAGAACCTATTTTCCAACTGTTCTTAGGCTTAAAAGGTGACATATTAATATTTCAGTATTATTTATTTATTTTTGGCAAATTGTAATTGTATATAATTATGAGGTATACAGTGCTATTGCAATGTATATATATGGTGTGGTATGAGTCCATCAAACTAATCAATGTATCGATCACTTTAAATACTTGACCTCGAGTATTTTCTCCATGTTCATCCTTATCATATACAGCAGAAGTTCCTTTCTTTAAAAGGTTGAAGAGTTTTTCATTGTGTATAAATACTACATCTTCTTTATGGAACTTATGTTGATTTTATATCTTGGCTATTGTAAGTAATATGAAATGAACCTGATAGTATAGATATGTTTTTACCATACTGACTTCAATTTCTTAGGGCATGTACCCAGTTGGGGGAAATCACTGGATTATGTGGTAATTCTTTCAGCTTTTTGAGAAACTTTGATACAATTTTCCATCAGGGCTTTACTAATTTACATTCTCACTAACAAAGGTACAAGTATTCCCCTTCCTTCTCACCCTCATTAAAATTTATCTTTCTTCTTTTTGATGCTATTCATTTTGGTAGCTGTGAGGTGATCTTTTATGATTTTACTTTGTATTTCCATAATGATAATTGATGATGAGCATTTTTCATGTATCTGTTGACCATTTGCACGTCTCCTTTTGAGAAATATGTATTCAGAAACTCTGCCTATTTTTCATCAAGGTAATTGTTTTTCTGTTCTTGGGGCTTTTGAGTTCCTTATGTATTTTGGATATTAGCCACTTATTAGATATATTGCCTGTGAAAAAATTTTTCCAGTCTTCATTATGTGAATCCTTTTCTCTCGGAGGAATCTTTTTTAAATTGATGAACATACATGCAAATTTATCGTCCTGTTAGATATTCTCCTCCTCTTTTTTCATTTATTAGAATTTCTTAGTAGTACCTATTTGCATGGTTACATTCATTGTGGGGAGTTGGTACATGTACATAATACATCTTAATTATTTGTTTAATCCCCTCCCTTTTCCCTCTCCTCCTCTCCTTTCTCAGTATCTTTTTAATAGGAAATAATTCAATTTGTCTACTTTTTACTTTTGTTGTTTAACTTTCGAGCTCAAATCCAAAATAAATCATTACTCAGACCAATGCTGTATAACTTTTCTGCCCAAAATTTTACAATTTCAGGTCTTATGTTTAAGTTTTATCCATTTTGAGTTGATTTTGTTATATGCTATGAGATAAGGGTCCAATTTCATTATTCCATATGTGCAAATCCAGGATTCCCTATACCATTTACTGAAGAGACCGTCCTTTTCCCATTGTGTGTTCTTGGCACTTTTTGTGCAAACATTTGACTGTAAAGGTCTAGGTCCAATTTTGGGCTTCCAATTTCTATTTCTGTAAAGAATGACATTAGCATTATGATTGAGATTGTATCTGTAAATAAGTTTGAGTATTATAGAAAATTTTAACAATATTAAATCTTCCTATCCAAGAATATAGGATAGCTTCCCACTTTTTGTAACTTCTTTCATTTCTATCATTAATGTTTTATAGTTTTCATTGTAGAGAATTTTTAGTTCCTTGGTTAAATTTATTCCAAAATGAGTCTTTCATAGGCAGCACATAGTTGGGCTTTGTATTTTTATCCATTCTACTTCTTTGTCAAACTTCTCACTTTGTACACATATTGTTTTCAAATTTCACTTAATTTTCTATACATACATTCCTCTAGTTTATCGAACTTCTTTAAGGAGACTATTCTGAATCACTTTTTAGTCATTTCATAAATCTGTCTGTCTTTAAGTTATTGCTGTTTTTTTTTTTTTTGGATGTGTCATGATTCCCTGATTTTTTTGATTCCTTGCATCCTTACACTGATGTCTGTGCATGTGAGGAAACAGTCACTTCTTCTGGCGTTTACAAGTCTCTGTTGGCAATTATATACCTCTACTAGGAAGTCTAGCCTGTGATTCTGTTTCTAACTGGTTTAGACAGAGGCGGCTGCTGGGATCTAGCTTGTTGGCCGCTGAGAGCAGACAAGCCTGCTAACCGGCCTCCACCCCCTAGCGAGGCCATTCACTGTCCTCTGCAGTCTGGTGGAGATGCTGGCTGGTACTATAATACAATGGGTTGGAGCAAAGTGTGTTTACCCAGGCTGGCTGGTACCAGCATTTGAGTTCTGCAGTTTGAGCAGAGCTACATGTATGGTCCTGAGGTTAGATGGAGACAGATGGAGACAGATGGAGACAGCTTGGAATGGTCTGGGCCAGATGCTATGCCCAGTTGAAAGGCACGGTTGAGGTGATTTTTGTATTTTTTTTTTTTTTGGCCTTGGTGGAGACTTGACATAGGTCTTGTGGCTCAGGCGAGCTGGTATTTAAATTCTTAGATGGGGCTGGTCTAGCCCTCATGCTAAGCCTAGATGTGTCATGATGAGCACGTCTTTCTCTGAGGAGTGTCTTGAACCGGGCTTTGAGGTAAAACTGAACCCACTGTCCTTGGCTGAAATCTGGCAGACGTTTCCCTCAGTAAGGATTTGAGGTAGCATGTCTGGATGGACATGCAGGCTGGCTATCTGGGCACCAGCAAGATTCATCTTTCTCCTGTGTTTCCGGGAGTGACTAGCCCAGCTTTAAGGGTGGGCTAAACTTGTAATTCTGCTTAGGTGCCTCAGCTGGTAGTGATGCCGAATCCATGGCTGGCTGCTGTGAGCAGTGGCTCGTTACTTTATTTCTATCTGACCCACGATGTGCTTGTCATGATTTTGCTCCCAGAGGTATTCCACATGTGGTGAGACAGAGATGGCTCCCTTCAGAGATGTACTTTGGAAGCTAGGGAAGCAGGATGTCTACCTCAGGTTGTTGCCTTCCCATTGTAGAAAACATGAACACAGAGGAATTTTGTCCGTGTGGCACTGTGACAACCTGAGGGAGGGGAAGAAATGATAATGTTCAAATGAGACTGTTCCTCTTACCCTTCAAACATGTTTTATTCAGTTCTGTGGTCTACTTGGTTGTCTTAGGCTTATTCCTAAAGTTTGGGTTTTTACCAAGGTGTTCTTGTGTATGGATAGACGATACTTAGACTTTTGGTGGAGGGGGGGACACAGAGAAGCCTGGGACTTCCTATTCTGCCATCTTGCTGACATCACTCCCCCTATTTCAGGAATGTTAATGGAAACTTGTTTACTAGGTTGATTACTGAATGTTATTTAACACTCCTAAATATGAAACATATATTATGTTGTAAAATGTGAATTTGGGGTCACAGAGAAAAAGGCAGAAGAGGGAAAAAATTACTTTAATAAATTATTATATTATATAGCTCCTCCCTACCCTTTTAGGACCAAACCAGAAAAAAATGTAGTTTCCGTTTCTTAAATATTATTTCTTCATAACATTTTTGGTCAAATATTGTGGCTTTCTTCTTTCTTTCTTCTCCTTCTTTCTTTCTTTTTCTTTCTTTCTGTACAGTACTTACTTATTTTGCAGCACTGGGGATTGAACTGAGGGTCTTATCACTGAGCTATATCATCAGCCCTTTTTTATCTTTTTGACATAGGCTTTTGCTAATTTGCTAAGTTGCTTGTATTGGGCCTGAACTTGCAACTCTCCTACTTCAGTCTCCCAGAATGCTGGGACTACAGGTGTATGCCTGGCTTAGTTTTATTTCAAACTGCTTTGTTAAATGCATTTTAGCATATCAGTAGTTAACATACACTAATCTGCATTTATTTGACAAATTTTGACATCCATCCATTCATAATACCATCAGTGCAATCAAGATAATGATAATATTGAATATTGATCACCTCAAAAGTTGTCTTCTGACCTTGTAATCTCTTGGACTTGACCTTGCCTGCCACTCATTCAATTTATAAGTAGCATACACTATTATTTCATGGATTCTTTCATTCATTTCATTCAGAATAAATAGTTTGATATTTATCCTTGTTGTAGCATGTTATAAATGGTTCCTTCTTTTTCATTATTGAGTAGATTTTCCTTGCATGAATAAACCACAGATAGATGTTTGGATTTTTTCTTGTTTTTAGCTATTACAAATAAGGCTGCTATGAACATTTATATATAAGTCTTTATGTGGATAAATATTTTAATTTCTCATGGGTAATAGGAATGGAAAAACTGGGTCATACAGAATCAACATTAATTTTTTTTTTTTTTTTGTGCGTACCAGGGGTTGACCTCAGGACCTCGCGTGCCAGCAGGCACCCATGCCGCTGAGCAATATCACCAGCCCTTTTTTCATATGCGGGTACCGGCAGTTGAACTCAGTACCTTGCGCTTGCCAGGCAGGCGCTTATGCCGCTGAGCCATCTCACCGGCACCAACATTAAGTATTTTAAGGAGCTTTCAACATGTTTTTCAAGGTGGCAGTGCTCTTTTGCATCAGAACTGTGTGAGGATACCAGTTACTCCATCTCCTCTCCAGCATTTATACAGTCACTTAAAAAAAAAATTCTAATGGGTGTGTATTTGTAGTTTGTTGTGGTTTTAATTTGCATTTTTCTAGGGATCAGGAACATTTTGCATTTTTTTATATTTTTGCCATTCATATACCCTCCTTAATGAATTATCTGTTCAATCTTTTCACTGTGATTTCAGTTGAAAGCCTTATTTTCTTGTTATTAACATTTTGAAATTCTTCATTCTGATTCCTCCTTTTCAAAAAATTTTTTGGTTTATAATTTACTTTTTTTACACTTAGGTTAATTTTTCTCTGATGAGACAGTTTAGAATTTCCAACTTTCACATTCTACAGTCATACAAACTTTAGTTATTTGCATTGGAAACACAAAAAACATTGCAAGACCTCAAAACACAAATAAACATTGAATAAAATCACACACTATATACAGTAAACAAACCCATCTTGACACTCCAAGTGATGGTGACCAGTGATTCACGTCATGTGTTCCTCTGCTCTTCCAAGAAAACAAAGACGATGTGAGTTATAGCTCGGCAATAATCCTATTGTTCCTTGGGGTTTGCAACATGTCTGATTTCCTAATGCTACCATTTTTATGTAGATTGTATTTTAATTTTTTAACAGTGTTTTTTGAAGAGCAGGGGTTTTAGCATTGATAAAACACAATTTATTTACTTTTATGGATCATAATTTGTCATCTCTAAGGTATTGTTGTCTTATCCAAGGTCACAAAAGTATATCTATTTTTTTTCCCCCTCTTAGGCCTTTTAAAGGATTCAGCTTAGTTCACAGAAAATTAAGGGAAAGCAAAGATAATGGAAAAGAGTGATGGAGTTCATGTTTTGTTGAGACTGCAAAGAACAAAGGAGAAAAGTACTGGGCTATGGAGAAAACAAGGACCTGATTCAAAATGATCTTCACCAGTACTCTGGGTTTGTGTCAAGGACTCTGAAAGATTTCCTTTGACCATTTGGTGCTGTTAGGAAGACCACTCCCAAGGCTTGCATCGCTCAGTTTGGAAAAATCTGTGGATAAGGCAGAACTTGCAGCCTTTAAGGAATCACAAAGGTTAAGGCAGCAAACATTTCCATCTTCAATAGTGTGACCTGAGATCTGTAGGTGACAAGAGCACCCCTAATAGACACTTGATCTCATCCAGAAGCCCCAAGAATGAGCTAGAATTTCCTGCTAGCTTTGCATTATACAAACATGAAGCCAGAGAAGTTAATTTAAATGAAAAAAATGCAATTTTTTGTACCTTTCTGGTTATAATATTGAAACTGATTAATATGCTGTATGAATTTATTCCAAGTTTCATTACTCCTTTACACTGTTCTTGCTGGACTGCTAGTACAAGCTAGTCCTGCGATTTTGGCTGAATTAAGAGTGGCCTGGAAAAGTTGGTGCTTTCAAATTGAAAATCTTGTCTCAGAACATTCTCTCTTAAACTTTGCTAGAGACCTGTCTTCCCTCAGGTTTCAGTGTTCATCACTCCTCCAGGCCAGAGGTGAGCTAACAGCAGGTCAACTAGTTGTGAATGTGTGTTTATGTGAATGTGTGTTTGTGTGTAGCTGTGTGGAGCAATAGTGGTATTTGTTGCAGAGCAATTGACTTCTTTAAGGAAATTTCCATGGTGGCTGAAGTTTATTTTCTCTTTCTTCCCTCTGTTCCATGAGGTAGTTTTCTGGGGTAATTATTTATACTGTATAAAAATTAAAACAGGATATGTAATCATTGCTGTATCTGTCTTTTATTTTGTTCTTTGATCAAATTTTACTGTGTTTGATAAAGATTTTTTCATAATTTGCAGTTTTGAATTAGAGCTGCATTTCAGTTTTATTGAAGATAGAAAATGCAACCTTGGTTTTTGCATTTTAAATAGGTTTCTGCAGGCTTTCATTATATGCCTGATACTAGTTTAACAAAGTCTCTGCCTGTCAATTGTGTATTATTTGTGTGTGTTTTAATACCACCAAAGAAAAAAAGATATTTCCAACACATGTGTGTGCACACACACACACACACACAATTTTTCCTATCCTGGGAGCATCTAAAGTCATAGACAAAGTAAGAATGTAAATTCAGTTTATAAAATTCTGCCCTCCCCTTCTTCACTCTATGACTATTTATTGTTGTACTATCTGGTTATTTGTTTCAGGCTCTGTACCCTCCTCTTCTAAGTCTGAATAGATATCAGTTAACAATGTTTGTTCAATGTTCTTAATTAATTTCTAGTACATTTGGGCTCATCCTCACAGATCAGCAAAATTCTCACCCATTTATAAGGCAACAGTTGAATATTGAATTAATTGAATCAGGTTGCATCACATTCTTAGCGGTTATTATTTTTTCTATTTATAAAATAAAGATGATGAGGAAGCCCTGTCAAGTGACCAAAGTCACATTTTGAAGCTACGTGAATAGCTTATCGCTGAGGCTGACACTGTCCAATTAACTTCACTGAAATCAAACAGAAAGCTGGAATTTGAATCCGGTTCTCTCTTATTCAAAGTACATTATGTTAGATTTTTACCTAGAATTTTGGTTTTCTATATTCAAGAGATGTCAGAGTCTACATCAATTGAAATTTTCTTCTTAAGTATAATTTGGTGTAGCAAAACAATGCTACTTAATTTCAATAAGTGTATTAATTAGATAAAGGAATGAGAGATATCAAAATTTTGTCACTTTCTGAACAGGAACTTCAAGAAAATTTTGTCCAAAACTTTGATTATAATAACGTAATAGCAAAATAAATTTTACACAGATTAAACTTAAGGCTCAAAAAGAATGGCACATGACCAAACTCTGTGTGATTTTCTGTTGGTAACTGTATTCATCTAGTTTTTGCTAAGTACGTGAATCTGGGTGCTTAGAAGAGAGCTTTATTTAACTCACAGTTTTGGCTGTTGAAAATCAAAGGTTGGGCAACCTTGACTGTTTGGCCTTCCATGAAATCTACCTTGGCTTCATCCCAACACAGTGGAGGAGTGGAAAGGGAAGTGGCCATGTGCAGAAGTCAAGTGCATGGAGCAGCCTTGGTTTATAACAAGCCATTATTGTGAGAATTAACTGGGATCCCATGAGAACTACATTAATCTCTTCCAAAGGTGATGGCTCTGATGACCTAATTACTTCACACTAGGCCCACCCTCTTAAGAGGTTCCGCACACTCTCAACACTGCCGTACTGGGGAACCAAGCATCTAGTACAAGCAGATTTTGGGAACAAATCACATCCCAACCATAGCAGCAATTTTAATGCATAGATTCCAATTTCTACTTTTCCTAAAAACCTGCTCCTCCCCAATTGAGATCTACATGCCAAATAAAGCTGATCAAATGCAAAGGAGGTATTCTCCCTTACAACTGCTTGGCTATAGGGTAAAATAAAATACAAAATTCAGATTCAATTAACTTCCTTTATCTTCCAATTTTTAAAAATAGAAGAGTGATTGAAAAAGTAAAAATGGACAGGCATTTCTTAAGCCTTTGAGTAATGTGCAAATAATGCTATTTATCTATCTGTCTATCTATCATCTATCATTTCTCTATCTATCTTTCAGTGCCAGGAATTGAATCCAAGGCCTTACACATGCTATGCAAGCACTGTACCATGGAGCTACATCCTTAGTGATTTCGTCAATATTTTATCAAGAAAGAATAATGCTCTTTCCTAACCAGTGATTTGATATGGTATTCTAGTTATCTATTTTGAATAGTGAGATGCTTATAACAAGTGCCTTCCTTGGTCTAAATGCAAAGACTTAAAAAGATCTCCACCTTATATTTGTTATGAATTTTTAAATAGGTATGACTTGTGTCTTAAGGAACCAGAATTAAAAAGCAGTCAATCTTGTGTTCCATACCAGTAATGGATGTTAAAGTTCTGCTGTTAGGATCAGGACACCCGCCGCGTGAAGGAAGACTCCAAGAAGCGTTCTCTCATGCAAAGGGCAAGGGGTTTTATTATCCAAGCATGTGTGGGGCTCACTGAACACGCAGGAACAGTGGGCCCCGAGGTTTGTCTGTGCAGGGCTTATATGTCTATAGAACAAAGGGAGGAGGGGTCTTTGTAAGCGCGGTTACAGAAGCAGATAGCATTGGTTAGTTTAAACAGCTTTTTACATTTATTGGGAGAAGACACTCATACGGGAGTTTTTAGGCTGGCCGACCGAGCGGGGAGGATGTTTTCTAATATGGGCAGCAGGTGGTCCGGAACAGCACAATCTGCAATCCTTGCAAATTTCTTAGCCCAGGGTCAGTCGTTATCTTGCAGCCCAGTTCCCTGGTCTGTGGTCAGCTTTGTTTTGTTTTTATCTACTTTAGGTAGCTTTGTAACAGCTGAATTCCCGGAACATTGGGAGGAGGGGGACAGTACAGACTGTGCATTCCCAGAAGGGAAAATTTCTCTTACATTCCCCCCTTTTTGTTTTTGGGAATCTCTAATCTTAGAGATCAGAGTGTCCATTTTTGGGATCATCTAGAGCTGCATATTGTTGTCTAATGAGCATTAGTTTTACATTGTCAATCTGGTTATATATTTGAAGATAGGAATAGGTATGGGTTTATTTCTTGAAAAAATGTCTAAATAACCCAGTCCAGTTTATAGGAAGGAGAGTGAAAGCCAGATTTTTGGCTTTCAGGCCATTTATCACAGGTGGGGGCAGCAATATTAATAACATCAGTGACATTAACACATACATGGTCAAGCAGAACATTTTTTAGCTTAATCTTTAGGGTGTTGGTTCCCCTTTCCATCGTTCACTTATCTGGTTCTGTGGGTGGAGAGACTGAGGTCGGCAGCACTTTGAAGTGGCTATGGTGGATCCGGGCGGTCTTTCCAGAAATCGCCTGAAGAGTACCTGGGTACTTGGCTCCACCGCTTGAGCAGGTTCTGTGGTCGGTGGGTCAGGTGTTGGGTGTTTTTGGAGGAACACCCGATGGATGGAGGAGAGCACGGGCTGTAGAGCCTGAAGGGACTTAACAAGATCCTGATTAGTAAGTTTTGTAATCTTTTTTTTAGCTAGTTTAGGTAACAGAGGGGGAGGTCGGCCAAACATGGCTTCAAAGGGGCAAACTCCTGATACATAGGGAGTGCATCTGGCCCAGAGGAGAGCAAAGGGGAGGAGGCTACACAGGGTGAGGGCGGTGACCAGAGTCATGTTGGTGTTTAGCTGCAGCAGCTTTTGCTGAAGTCTCTTGGTGCATCGAGGTCTGAAGGTCTCTGGGGCAGAAGGTCGCACTTCTGTAAACTCAGGTGTCCATGTCTTGATTTGGGAGCATTGAATCCATGGAGCACAGCCTGTAACTTTAAGAGCAGTGAGAGTGGTTAGGATCACTTCGTTGGGTCCCTCCCACTTTGGTTGGAGAGGCTCTTCTTTTAGGCTATAATCAGGACTTGGTCTCCCGGATTTGAAGGAGTGGACTGGCGTGGGCATGGGGATCAGATGTCTCCATAACAGTCTGCTGAAGTTTCTGAAGCATCTGGTGCAGCGCCTTTATCTGTTGGTGCAAGTTCAAAGTTTCCATCTCCTGTAATCTATTTAAAACAGGTATCAGTGGGGGAGGCTCCCAAACATTATCTCAAATGGAGTTAGTCCACCTCAGTACAGTGTACACCGCAACTGCAAGAGGGCCGACGGGGAGCACAGTAACCCAGTTAGCCCCAGTCTCTTGGCACAACTTTGTCAGGGTGGTTTTTAAAGTACAGTTTTGTCTTTTTACTTGGCTTGAGCTTTGTGGCCAATATATAGTATGGAGTTTTTATTTTAGCCCCAGCACTGCTGTAAGGCCTTTGACCATTTTACCCACAAAAGCAGGTCCATTATCTGAACCTACCATTATGGGGAGCCCATACCACAGAATGATCAGCTCCATCAAAGCTTTTATCATCTCTCTCGATGTTTCAGTCTTAGTGGGGAGGCCTCCACCCATCCTGAATAGGTACAAATCAAAACTACTAAGTATCTCTTATTTACGCTGGTGGGTTTAATTTTAGTAAAATCCACTTTAACATCTTTAGATGGCACAGTTCCTTGTCTCCTGACACCTAGTCATTGTGTTGCCAGGAGACAGGGTTGTTGTGGGATCAGTTAGTGCACCTCTCAGTCATCGAAGCACATCAGGTCCATATCACAAACTGTCTCAGGAAGCAGAGCCTCTGTCTGGATGGTTCGCTCTAAGGTGACAATCGTTGCTCTCACCCTCTAAACCCCATCGATTACCATGTTGTTGCCATCTGAAAAGAGGGTTAGGTCCGGGTCCTGAAGGGGTACATCCTGCAAGCCTGGTCGGGCTGAGTACACCATCTCAATGGCTTCAGCACAGTCATGTTCAGGTGGCTCCAGGGAAGTGGGCAAAAGAGAGACAGGATTAATAGCTTGCACAGTCTTGATAATTAACCTGGGGTCTTTTAACAAGGTCCCTTGGTACTGGGCCAACCTGGTTCCTGAGATCCATTTACCTCTAGGTCCTCTCAATAAAGTCTCTATTGCATGGGGCACAAACACACTTAGCTTTTGTCCCAAAGTCAATTTGTCAGCTTCTTTTACTAGAATGGCTGTGGTGGCAGTCTAACGCAGGCAGGAAGGCCATCCTGCTGCCATGGAGTCCAGTCTCTTAGATATATATGTCACGGGACGTTTCCAGGGTCCCAGTGTTTGTGTAAGAACACCCCGAGCAATGTTGTCCTTTTCATGGACAAACAGCTGGAAGGATTTCGTGATGTCAGGTAGTGCCAAGGCGGGGGCGCTTACCAGTCTGTCTTTCAAATCCTCAAAAGCAGCCTGTCATTTAGGATTTTACTCCAACAGAGGGCTATTTCCTCCTTTTAAAGCCTCATAGAGGGGCTTCGCTATTGCTGTAAAATTAGGGACCCAAAGGCGACATTACCCAATGGTTCCCAGAAATTCCCTCAACTCCTTTCTGGTCACTGGCACTTGGAGGCCCTGAATGGCCTGAGTGTATGAGATTGGCAAAGAGCGCGTTCCATCCTTTAATATAAATCCTAGAAACTTAGCAGTCTGCACGCAAATTTGAGCTTTTTAGTCAATTATCTCTATCTAGTACATAAGATGCTTTTATCTAATTTGTCTTTTAATGGACATCACTGAAGAAATTTTATGACATTATCTGGACTGTTTAATATCTAGGCATCTCTAAATACTGTGGCACGTATATAGCATATACATCACATAGGTTTTTTGTTAAAAATTATCATTTGACTGGTGACCTTATATTAGTATGAACCTCTTATCATAAATATCTGGAGCACAAGCAAAGGTAGGTGTCTGAATCTGAAAGAAAGAAAGAAAATGTTATCTCTGTAAACAATCCCAGTTTTTATATTTTAGAAGACCTGTACATCTGGAAGGTATGAATACACTTAATATATTATGAGATCAGCAACACTGAATTGTCCTAGCCATATAAAAACTTTTGTTTCTTAATTTAGTTTTGTACCAGAACATCTTTAAATCAGAAAACCTCATTGTCCTGTTTTAGAAAATTTAACCTGTTGATGATGACCAATGTAAACATATCACAATAATACATTTTGTCTAACAATTTTTGATGACTTATGAAAACCAGATCACTTAACACATTATTTTGAACAACAAGAAACTCTCAAATTATAATATAACAATAAACAATAAACAAAATAAAACATGTATTACATTTATAGAACCAATTTTAACATCATTTTGGTCAGCTGGCAACTTTTGGTGGAAGCATACCAGACAAACGTTTCAAAAATCCAAAAATGTAAAAAGAAAATTCATTGAGCTCAAGTAAAACAGCTGTTTACAGGTTGGGCACACAGAAAAACAAAACATACAGACAAATTTAAAAAATCAGAGTGTACTCATATATATTGGACAAATTAAATTATAGTAACTCTTATAATTTTAGAAGTTTGAAATTACAAATAGACTAGTCAGAATTATTTGTAGGTCAATAGCAGAGATCTCTCATAAGAATTTGGAAGAAACAAAAAATAAATTTCTTCATAAAAATACTGACAACTTTCATGTTTTCCTTCTATGTAGCTTCCAGCTCAGTCATCTTCATACCCTCTGTCACATATTCAAACCTTTTTTTTACTCTCTTAGCATTCTCTCTGTAAGAATATCATTTATATAAATTTTCTTGATATATCTTTGTCAAAACTTATTTTGACCCCTTGTTCCTAGGTTGTTACAATTACGCCCAGTTTCCTGCTAGCTGCAAATGTTGCAGCCATTTGTGATTTAAGAGCAGAGACCCTCTTTGTGTGTAGAGAAAGAGAAAAGCGTGCTTCAGGATAAAGTTTTTGTCCCAGGTGTTTTGAGCCAGGGCACCCAGCTTGTGTTTCCCATTGTGGCTTACTCAGCTTATTTGATGTTTTGACAAAGCAGGCATTTATATATTTTTTTTTAGATAGTAATTTTGATTAATCATCACTCAGGAGTTTGTAGTGTACAAGAAAAGTTTTTTGCACATCAGTTTAAACTGAAAACCAAAAGTATAAGTGTCAATTACTCAAAATTTGTAATTAGATTTCTCCTGTAAAACTTTCTTAGATGCTTGCAGGCAGCGCCAGGCTGGTGACGTCCAGGCTGGCCATTGGGGCAGCACTTGCACCACGCACAACCAGTGTATATATGGAAACTAATTTGGGTGCTCAGGCTTTCTGGTGACAATATTTTATACTCCATTGATTATCTGGGGGTCAAGCGACCCTTTAGCTAATCATCCCACATTGAATGTGGGCCACTCAAGCTCACAGAAGTTTTGGAGCTTTACATTTTATCTTAAATCTATAATCCACTTTGAACTTATCAAAATTGTTAAGCATACATTTTAAAAGAGTTGACTTACTACCAGCAGAACCCATTATGTCAATGACTTGGACAACACAGTAACCCACAATTACAATTTATCTAAGCAAGTCCTGTCCCCTCCACTTAATCTGAAATGCAAATAAAATTTTGAGACTAACAAATGGTCTCCTGCCAGCAGGTTGAATTCCTCTGGTAACAGTGACTTGGAAGCGCAGGCGCAGGGGGGATAACAGATGTAACACAGGGGAGGAACATGCACACACACACAAAAACAGATAATCCCGGGAACAATAACCATATTGCTCCCGACCTCAAATTTAGAACAGATTCAGAGGATGACCTCTGACAGACGGCAAAACACCATATCTGGTGGCCTAGCTCTCACAGGTTTAAACAGAACAGATGCTAGCACAGAACAGATACCTGGATGAGCCTTGGGCAAATTGCCAAACCAGAAACTGAATTACAAGCGCGCTTATCTTGGTTGGGAGGCGGGAGTTCAGTTGTCTCTGTCTTGTAGCCTTGTGTCCTGCCTTGTAGCTGATCTGGGGGGGCCAGCTGAAGATCAGCTTTTTGGCGCCTTGACCCCCCCCCAAGGGTTAGCTGCCAGGCAAGGAGGCATTGAGGTTCCCTCCTTATTGCCCATGGTGGGTGCTGTGGAACAAAAGAGGTTAGTGGCGCCAAACAAATAAAGACAGACAAACACTAAGACCAAGATAATAGACAAATGCCGGTGTACACAACTTCCCCAGAAGAGGAAGTGAAAGAGTTACAACCGGGGAATCCCCCGCTGAACAGACCCTCAGGAGCCCAGGAGGTAGGCTCCAGGAGTCTATGTAGAAACACAACCGGGGAATCCCCCACTGAATAGGCCCTATGGACCTATAATCCCTGAGGCGTCCCCCGGGGAAGTGACTTGTGACCCAGAAGCCCAGAGGCAAGTCACTTGGACCAAGAGCTCATGTGTCTTGGTGCCAGTCACAACAAAAACTAGGCGACTGCAAAGTGAAAGTAAGACAAAGAGAGGCAAAGAGAGAGAGAAACGGCCGTACTTACCCCGAGAGGTGGCTGTTGAAGTCTTCCAACGCAGGGGGCAATCCCCGATCTCGCTGGGGCCTCCAAAATGTTAGGGTCGGGACGCCCGCCGCGTGAAGGAAGACTCCAAGAAGCGTTCTCTCATGCAAAGGGCAAGGGGTTTTATTATCCAAGCATGCGTGGGGCTCACTGAACACGCAGGAACAGTGGGCCCCGAGGTTTGTCTGTGCAGGGCTTATATGTCTATAGAACAAAGGGAGGAGGGGTCTTTGTAAGCGCAGTTACAGAAGCAGATAGCATTGGTTAGTTTAAACAGCTTTTTACATTTATTGGGAGAAGACACTCATACGGGAGTTTTTAGGCTGGCCGACCGAGCGGGGAGGATGTTTTCTAATATGGGCAGCAGGTGGTCCGGAACAGCACAATCTGCAATCCTTGCAAATTTCTTAGCCCAGGGTCAGTCGTTATCTTGCAGCCCAGTTCCCTGGTCTGTGGTCAGCTTTGTTTTGTTTTTATCTACTTTAGGTAGCTTTGTAACAGCTCAATTCCCGGAACATTGGGAGGAGGGGGACAGTACAGACTGTGCATTCCCAGAAGGGAAAATTTCTCTTACACTGCAAAATTAAGCCTAAGGATTCCTGTTATTGGTGGGCTGTCCACATAGACTAGAGTGCATTTAAATAATTCTCCTAAAAAAGCTTCCTGTCATAATGGAGGCTCATGCAAAACAGCAGGAATTTCATATTACATCAGAGTACAGGAGGAGAAAATGCTTCCCATATAATGAAAATGATAACCTTGAAATACTTGAGAATTAGACTTTGAGAAAAGCAGAAAGACCCAAATCCTATCATGTGGTGAACCTGTGAAGCCCAAAGACACAGGGTAGCTTCAATTTCATGGTATCTAGCAAAAGAGCATCTAGATGGTCACTCCAAATTCTAGGTACCCTGTTAATCAAACTCATTTTGCTTTTAAATTAATGCATTAGGCCTCTTTATATTAGTAGATTTTAAACATGAGTAATTTGCAGGCACAATTCTGTACATAAACACAATTTAAAGAATTATTCAAGGTTTTATCCTATTGCATGGTCAGACTTCATTTCAGTTGCAAAATACATGTCAAGTGGAAAGGTGTGAAATTATTTTTTAAGCCAGCACTATAAATTATATGCCAAAAATATAGGGTCACTTTCCCTGGTCATAGCAAATGTTCAGGTACCAAGTTAACTTTTTGAAAGTATACTTTCTAGAGGATACACAGAAATCAAATGTCACACTGCAACAGGACTCAGGAAGCCTGAAATATGGATGTGCTCCTTATGTACTCAGCTATTTCCATAAAGGGCAGGGTAATGCAATGGAAAACTACTGTACATGGAGTCAAAGTTAAGTCTGAGTCCCGGCTTTGTGCATTTAATTTTTTTAACTTTTGAAAATGGTTCATTGGGAATTAAATTTCTCAACTGTAATATGAAGATAATACATATGATAAAAACTATCAAAAAGAGCAAATGTTCTTACATCATATGTAATATAAAATTGTACAGTAGGCAAGACTTTCTCCTCCCCATTCTTCAGCCCTAGAGAAGAAAAGCACTCATTAACATTGATCAGATCTGAGGATACATATTGGATTACATTTCCTAGTGAGTAACTATGTTCAAATGACTTTATATAGTGTAACTCTGCAGTGCAACAACACAATCTTCTTATCCAGTGTGGCAGAATGGCTTCTGGCTTTGCCAGGACTAAGGCCAGTTTCACTTCCTTTAGACTCAAATTTGGTTCCCACATAGTTAGAAAACCAGACCTCTTGGTGTGAAGCTGTATATATTTGGATTGCTCATTCTTAGTTAACAATATTTTTAAGATTTTAGGATAAAGGACTGTGGCCAGTCCTTATTCACATTTTCTGTAGTGGAATCTGCTACTCCAAACCCAGCTAATATAACCTATGTCTTTGGATCCATTGGATATTTTCCATTGTTTTTTGTGTATAAATACGACGTCGTGACCCGGTGGAGAGAAGTAGTAGAATATGAGCAAGATTTCCTGGACATCCTGGCTAAATACCATATTACTATATCAACTGATATCCTGATTTTTCATTAATACCAATGTATGTGATGGATAGTTGCTTTTATGCATTTCTAGTATAATTATTAAATTTGTTAATTATTAATATGATCATTTAACCCTTGGTTTCAGGTATGCTGGACAAAAATATATTATCGCATTAACTTTGTGCCAAACTGCAGTTCATTTGGCCCTTAAAATATGCTGCCTGCTCCCTGAGGTTCTTTAATGTTCTTTCTAGGTCTTTTCTTTTCATTTTCCAGCATAATCTTATCTGCTTTTATGACATTAATTCCTTCTACATTGATTACTTCCAAATTCATATCTCTAGCCTTAATCTTTTCTTTAAGAATCAGTTCTACATTGATGTATCTGCCAGATTTCTCACAGACAGCTTAATTTGGCTAAAAACAAATTAATTTTTATAATTACCTGCATTCATTTTTCTTCCTGCTTTAGTAAAATCAGTTAATAGCATTACCACCCTCCCAACATTCCACTTTTCATTTGGATCCACTCTGTTCTATTCTACTCTATTCTGTTCTAGTCTTTCTTCTTCACTGTTATATCCATCCTGGAGCTAAATTTCATAATGATTTGTCTCAACCAGAATGGAACCACTTCTGTGTTTGACTGTCACTACCTTATTCTAGATCTTCATCAATAGTCTCCTTGAGTTACAAGAAATTATTCCTTGCCTTTAGTCTCCTCTCATTCTAATGTTTGTTCCACTTTTATCCCCAGCTATATTCCTAGAGCAGGAAACAAGAATGCTATTCTTTTTTATAATCTCTGCTTGCTTCCTATCATCCATTTGATAAAATCTAAATTATAATCTTACACGTGTTTCTTTTTTTATTATCTGCTGTCTGCCTGATCCTCTGGTCTCATGTTCCCAATATTTTTTTTTCATTTACCAGTGCCATTTATGAAACCTAGTATATTATCAGGGCCCTGGCATAGGACCACCAATCTCTTGGTGAGGGGTACAATATCAGAATAAGACATTGACAAGATATATTTAGTTACAAAGGGGAACCAGGATGGTCAGAGCCACAAGAAGGACTAAGGCTCTGAGGCATTGGTGTTTCCTATATTTATTAAGTGCACAGATTAATTGGGGGGTGTGCTGCTGCACTTCAGCAAGTGACGGGGTGAACTGCTGATGCAGGCAAAGCTCAAGGATTAAGGTTCAAAGCTTTGTTGTGAAAAGCATAAGAAATAGATCATGGTTAACCAGTAAATTGTTTATCTGCTAACTGCAGCTACTGAGCTGGAAGAGGAATGAGAGTCACAAAGTTCTCAGCTGTGATTTATCTTGCTTTTAGGCACCAGGACTTCACAGACTGTTTGTTGATTTCAGCCCTGGCCATTAGCTTAGGGATTAACCTCATCCAGAAGCCAGCCGTGGGTCTTGCCACAAGCCACATAGGCCTAGGACAGACTCTCAATTTACTTTATGCCATTTTATTAATACCAATCACTGCTTGCTCTACACCACATCAAGCTGGTCCTCAGCAGTGTATTTTCACAGATTGTTCTTTTCCATCTAGAGTCCACCCTTTACTTCCTCATTTGCCAATTTCTATTTGTCATTTAGGGCTCAGATCAGTTTCAGATCCTGAACAATAAGTTAGAACATGCCATTTCCAAAATCTAGTGTATTTTCACAGATCATTCCTTTTCATCTATAGTCCACCTTTCCTTTCCTCATCTGACAATTTCTAGTCTTCATTTAGGGATGAGCCTCATTTTCTGCATTTAAAGCTCATTCTTAATATTCTCTAGTCATGTATTCCTTAGGTATTGCCTTTAAACCTGTGTTACAGCATGCAACATCTGCTGATTTGTTGGCCTATCTCATGATACGTGGAGATACATAATCAAGCATGAACCTCTCATTATGAGAGCTTGCTTCATAGCAGAAAATGAAAATATTTCTTTATTGGTTGATTGGTCAAGTAGCAAGGAATTTTGCCAATTCTTTTTAATGTTTTACAAGAATAATTTTAAGATCCTTTCTTTTACCCTTAATTCCCTGCCTTAAATACCCATTTTAGCTTCTCAGTTTCATTGCAGATGTAATTATTTATAAACCGTGTTTTTCATAAGGTAATAGCCATATATAGATATATTGAAAATATTGAAAATAAAGGCAAATAACTATTTGAAGTGTATGGAAATAATTCAGGAGAATTTATTTCATTTGGCATTAATTCAGTATGTCAGTTTTATATGCTGTGCTTATGAAATTATTCTTTAATATCACTAATATGATATTAAAAATATGGGAAGTCATTAATTATTACTTTTCTCAAAGTGTCTAAAGATAAATCAGTGTAACCTCAAAATCTGAGATTTTTAAACTTGAAACTTTGATTTTTTTCCATAATTAAGAATCCCCAGATGGCTCAGCGGCGTAAGCACCTGCCTGGCAAGCGCAAGGGCCTGAGATCGACTCCCGGAACCCACATACGAAAAAAGGGCCGGTGATATCGCTCAGTGGCACGGGTGCCTGCTAGTGCGTGAGGTCCTGAGGTCAACCCCCGGTACCCACCAAAAAAAAAAAAAAAGGAATCCCCATAATTGACATTTTAAAGTAAAATATTGTTGAGTAAATTTGACAAAAATTTAATGCTGGAGTGTAAATTGGTGTCCTTATAAAATTTTCTCAAAAACTTTTCAGTAATATGGAAATTGAAATGGACAGAAATTGCTCAATGTATGTATGAATGAATAAATACACGGCTGAATACATTTCTAGGCACTGTCTTGGGAAATAAAAGATTAATGGCAACTGAGTTGAACATCCTTAATTTGACAAAGACTATCTCTTAAACAACTGGTGTATTGTTAAACAGTGATTTAACCAATGTCCATGCCACAACAAGTATCTGTTTTGTAAAAACAAAAATGTTTTGTTCAGATGGAAAATTTAGTATCTTCAGTTTAGAATTAACCAGGCTTTAGTGAAATACTCCCAATTAATCTAATTGATTAGTTAAATCCATGTTTGAGGGATATTTTTCCTCTAAAGCCTCCTATTTGTTTATCAATGAATGTGATTCACATTCTGCTTTCTTGGGGTTCCTTCTTGAGCCCTTTAAGATAGCCAGAGAGGGAGAAAAAAATGTTTTAGAAACATTTGCCTTCTATTGATGAGCTTCAGTCAATGGATGGAATAGAAGTTGGGAAATCATGGTATTTATTAAGATACAGCAAAGATCACCATATATTTCATGTCACCATAGAGTACCATGCACATTCAATAGTAATTAATGAAAACCTCTGATCACTGGATGCTTCCTCTTGATTCTCTTGTGCTTTTCCACATCCTGCTCTTCATCTCCTGCACTCTGAAACCCTCAAAAATACCTTCCTCTCCTTTTCCATACTTTCTTGTGTTTTTCAAATCAGTAATTTATATTTTTGAAATTAAGAATAATGAAGAGTAGATAACTATTATATGGTATTGGAATCATTGCACACCACTGGAACATGCTTAGGGAACTTTTGTTTGCAAATGAAATTGAGATGATTATGAATGAATATCCTTGCATGTTGATATAAAGAATAATCTCACTACTTATAAAATAGTCCATAATAGTGTTAATATAGCAGATGGTTCTACTGGGATCCAGTTGGTGAACCAAAACCCTACAAGCCACACTTCTCAGACCAATGGAGAATCAGATGGGCATTGTTTTCTAATTTAATGAGATTATCAACATTGTCAGTGACTTAAATGCAGTGTTTTTAAATTGAAGCTGACTTTTAACTTACTAGGACATTAACCTTACCTGAATTAAGCTCACTATGTTTGTTTTAATTGATAATAAAAAATTCATCTTGGTTTGCTCTTAAAACATGTATTTTGTGACATATGTTGAGTGCCCAGCCCTGTATGAGTTGTAGATACCAAAGAAATAATTTCAGTGTCTTGACAGAGATTAAAATCTAGTTGGGAAGAACAAGTATATATTTGGGACAATTAGAAATGAATTCCAAAATGTGCTCTTACTTTCTGATTTATATGTCAGGATTTACAACTCCTATCATGATTTTCTAAGCCATGATGTAGCCGTGTATGTCTTTCTGGCTTCAAGTTACATGCAAGTCTTATGGGTATTACATGATTGACATTCCACAACTGAGTTAATGACCTTGTACAACTTCCTGTATCATCAATAAATAATAGCAGTTTTCATGTGATTAACATTAGTGTTCAGTTTATGTTTTTTTCTTATCATGTTCAATATTTCTTACTCTGATCAATAACTTTCTGTTGTCAATCTTGTGATTTCAGCTCTGTCTATCTCATATATTACACAGAAATTCATACCTATTGAACTCAGTCATATGTTCTAGCAAGGTTTATATATGTGTGGGATTTAGTCCATGGCTGGGCATTTGACTATTACTTTTAATTTATTAACATCTATTACATCTGTTACTACTATGATTATTATGGTTATAATAAGTTTCTTCAGAGATAATTAACTATATGAAATCAAATCATTTCATGCTCCTATGTGTTTTTAATGTAGATACATACCTTTCACTAGAAAATACATCAGTCTTTTTTTTTTCCATTGTTTTCTAGATGAAATCATTGTTATGTCTTGCCAATTTCTGTCAGATCTCTTGCATTTCTTTTTCTCTTCTCCATATAGATTCAATTTCCTAGGTGTAAACACTTTCATTTCTTTTGGATTCTCTTCTAGACTCTCAACTTTCTCTTGTCCTACAGTTCATCTAATGTATAGTAACTGGTTTATTTTTAAAAGCATAGCTCTATTTCTGTTACTTTTCAAAAACTTTCAACAATTCTCCATTTCCTACTGAAGAAAGTTCACAGTGCTTCAGTACTCTGCACCTGGATGTGTTTCTGGCCCTCTCAGCTGCCATTTCCTTTCCTACTTCCTAGAGTAAAATTAATCTCAATAGTGTTTAATGCTCATATGAGCCGGTTTGCGGGGAAAGCTTCCTGTGCAGAGCAGGTTCTATTTCGAGTGTGCTAACACAGTGATGACCAAGACAGACGTGACCACCCTTCTGTCACACACATCATTTTGTTCATGCTACTTTTGCTTCTCCTCTGAGATATTTTCGTTCCAATTTATTCACATTTGATTTAGCCAAGGTGACATTGATAATATGCCTCCTCCTTTATGAAACATTCCAGTCATTTTGATTGAAGGATGCTTTTTCTTCTAAATTTCTATGGTGTGTATTTATATCCTTTTCATTGCACTTAGCAGTTTTACTTTTACTCTGCTTTCTGCTCAATATTTATGAAACACATGTACCTGGAAAAAGAACATGAACCCCTGCAAGAGACTTCCTAAATCAGGAAACTGTTTCCTTCCACCATACGTGTCTTTCATGTCTTTCCTACTTTAATTCAGGACCCACCACTACTAAGTCCACTGCTACAAGAACATATGGTTTTAAGGTTAAATATAGAAATGCAGAAACAGACATAAGCTGGTGTAAGTGGGTAATCTATACCATTAAAGTTTCTCTACGTGTTTTGAATTCTATTCTTTTATACTTCTTCAAGTGGAGGGCTGAAAAAGGACCATAAGGAGGTGAAGATCAGAAATGGCTAAAAGTTCAAACTGAGAAAAGCATATTGTTTGAAATATCCATACGACTTAAGGAAAAGTAGTATTTTTTCCTGAATTATCTGTGTAATAGAATCCCCTGTCCATTTCACGGACTATGTGAAAACAGCTTGTGTTGCAGCTGTGTCTCAGCAGCTCATCCTTTTTAAAATAAAAGTTCAGCATTAACAAATACTTTTTCTCTGTTTCTTTTCATATTATTTTACCACATAGGTAGCAATTTGCTGAAGAAGTAGTTTTAATAGAATCCTGATTTGCAGTGCATTGCTTCCTCAGTTCAAGGTTGTTCATGTTCTCAAGTAAAAGTCTCTTTAAATGATTGAGTAGAGCTGGGTTTAGGTTTGGGGAATGCTAATACCCGCTTCTTGATGGAGAAATGCCATCTTCTTTTGATTAAGTTTATTTATGATTTGACAAGGAGGTGAGAAGCTCATGCTTCAATTTCATCTGATGCCCAGAGTGACTTAAAATAAAAAGTGAATAAAGAAGCATAAGTTATTGGTGTTGAAAATTTATCTGTAAGTTTTGTCACTTTTGAAATTGACAGAGAATTGACAAAGAGTTCATTGCAATGAATTATTCCAATAATATTTTCCTAATAACAAAAGCCATCAAAAAATGAGCCAATTATAATAGTTAATTATAATTTAAATTTAATAATTTATTACTTTTTTACACATCGTACTTGTCAAGGTTAGCAGCATATCTGTAGTGCTTAAGTGTGGAGTCTCTGAAGACAGAGTGGATTTGAATTCAGTTCCTAAAAGTCTCTGCTTGTGTGACCTTGGGTGTTTGATCTGCTTATCCTTTGTCTAACCCTTGACTTCCTCAATAACAAAATAAGCAGAATAATTCTAGTTATCTTGAGTTAATACTCTATAGATTTTACTTATTATTTATCTTTAAGAAGGCATTAGACATTTTGAAGGAACTGATTACTTCTTTCGACATTCCTTTTGACCTTTATAGATGTTTGCTGATGTAACACATTTCTGAATCAAAGTTTTTAATATATGTTATTAAAATCGTTTAAATATGCAAGAAGTTTCTTCTCTCAGGTAATATGGGAACAATAATGATCATTCAGCAATTAGAGAATATGACTGAATTTTGAATTTGAAAGCAAATAGCACTTCTCAAGGTATTTCAAAATTTATTTAGGAGGGCAATTTTATATTCATAGCAAAATTAAACGGAAAGGGCAGGGTTCTAAAATCCCCCCTGAGCCATACATGCGTAATCTCTCCCATCAAAAGTATTTCTTATTGAAAGCTTGGCTATAAGCTGAGGGTTGCATGCTTTTATGTGATCCATCATCTTTTTCTTTCTTTTTTAGTTTCTCAATTAATAGATGTGTTCGTATATGCTTTGATTATAAAATCATGAAAAAACAGTATTACTTTACTGAATTTAAAGGACAGATTTGGTAGTATTTTGTACTTCAGGGCAGTAAGAGATACTCATCAAATCTAAGGGGAATCTGGATTATTAAAAATGTGTTTAGCTCTTCCACAGGAGGCCAACACGCTGCTGTTGAGGGCGTCACCATGTCTCCAGTGATCCCCGAGAAGTTCAGCACGTTTTGCGAGTACTCAACACCAACATTAATGGGCTGCGGAAAATAGCATTTGCATCACTGCTGTTAATGGTGTAGGACGAAGATATGCTCATGTGGTAATGAGGAAAGCAGACATCGACCTAACCAAGAGGGCCGGAGAACTCGCTGAGGATGAGATGGAGCGTATGCTCACTATAGGGCAGACTTGAGACAATACAAGATCCCAGGCTGGTTCTTGAGCAGCTAGAAGGCTGTAAAGGATGGGTAATGCTGCCAGGTTCTGGCCAACAGTCTAGACAATGAGCTCGGTGAAGATCTGGAGCGACCGAAGGACATTAGAGCCCTCAGAGGGCTACGCCACTTCCCGGCCCTGCCAGCGCACCATGACAACGGAACCCCAGTGAACTTGACCGAGGCCTCTGCACTAAGCTAAAGGTGAGAGAGAAGCAAGCTTCATGAATTTTCCAAAGATGTGCTCTGTTTAACTTCCACTGCACGTCCCTTTCAACTTTAACTTGTTTGCATCTTTGAGAATGGGCTATAAATCAGTTTGACACTGAGGTCTTTATCAAACTCTCAACGGATAGTCTGTCACTTTGTGTTGGATTGTAAGAAATAATTAATTCCTATTATCTTGGGGCCTTAGTGGAAAATAAGACAAAAGATGTCTATTTTAAATATCCTGTTGCAAGCTGTCATTCATTTCCTTTATAGTCTTATTTATTTTTCTACTCAGTCTGTGAATTTCTAAGTCTTTGACTTTCCTCATGCTTTCACCATTTTTTATTATTTCTGTTTGTTGTGCTTTACACATTTTAAAATTATATTGTTGGCTATGTAGAGTTTTTGATTGTCATATGAACTTAGTATATTTTAACTTTATGAAAATCACTGAGAAGTATTTCTTTTCTGACACTTTAAATTTTATATCCTTAATTATATTTGTATTGAAACTAATATTGCTTTATTTACCTTATATTTAGTTTTACAGGATTTCTTTTCACCATACTTTCTTAGTTTTTCTTATTTTCCCTTTTTTGTTAGATTCTTCATATCTCATTGTTCTCTTTTAATGTTTGAAAATCATTTAATGTTTGAAAATTATAAATTGTAGTTCGATTTTAGAGCAGCTGTTATTAATTGTTAATATAGTAAGCTTCTCTTTTTCTGTCAATTTGTAATAAGTACGATAATTATCTATTTCTTCAAAGTAAGAGAATGGTGATTTATCTCTTCTTCTCTTTGTCATCATCCATACTGGTATCATTGCTGTGTCTATCTTTCTAACTATAATTTTTTCTCTCATTTTTTTATTATCTAAATTTTATATCTTGTGATACATTCTTTGAGAATTCTTTTGACTCAGTTGCCCAGTGAACTTGTCCCCTTGAGTCACTGGTTTGTTTCTAACCTGCTTGGTTTATACTGTTGTCCAGTGTTTCTTTTGAGTTAAAATTAGTTTTAATTTTCTAAGATCTCTGGCAAATTCTAATTTCTTTTCACATATACAATATTCTCCCATTACTCTTTTTTTTTTTTTTTGATACAGGGCATTGAACTCATGACCTCACGCTTGCCAGGCATTCTTATTTTACTAGTTGCAACCAACTTCCATCTTGTTGGGATTCTGATCCCTCAGATGTTGTTAAGGTTTATATCCAGATGTCCCCCCAAAGGCTCATGTGGTTATAGGTGGAACTTTTTCAGAGGTGGCTGGATCTAGAGTGCGTGATGCTGGGATTAAGGGTGTGTGATTACTAAATCAGTCCACTGATTGGTTTGGCATAGTTTTGGGTCTGAGTGTTACCTGCCTTAAGGGCAAGTAGCCCAGACAGAATACAAAAGAACAGAAAGAAGTTGCTATTGCTACTTGCCACTTGTTGCTTGCTTGCTGCTTCCTGCCCTCTGCCTGCTGTGCTTTGGCATTAACTGTTTCTCCTCTGTGATGCTCCTCTGTCATGCCACCCTGCCTTGGAGCCAGCTGACTATGGACTGACATCTTTATGAACTGTAAACCAAATAAACCCTTCCTCCTTTAACGTTGGGTGTTGAGTATTTTGTCTCAGCAATGAGAAAAATAACGAAGGCAGATATTATTTCCCCTTTTCAATATTTTTTATCTCTCTTATTCCTCTCTGCCTTTTTCTTTCCCTCTGTCTCTCTCTCACTCTCAAACTGATTGTACATGTATATTTGGTGAACTATGCTTTGTGTTCATCTTTATTCTTAGAATTTTAAGTCAGTCTGCCCATGTAAGTTTCATCTTTCCTTCACAGTTTCCTCGGTGAGTCAGTGAGAGTGAGATGAGATGTGCTGCCAGGTGGTACTGGGTCTTCCTAGCATAGGGCAGTGGTGAACCTATGACACGTGTGCCACAGTGGGCACACAGAGCCGTGTCTGTTGGCACATGACCCAACTCACCCCAGCAGCCAATCATTGGAAAACAATTTCTTTTCCTAAGCTAAAACCTTAATATTCAGGTTTAATTACTGTGTTAGCACGTTGCAATAAATAAGTGGGTCTTGAGTTGCAGTTTGGGCACTGGGTCTCTGAAATTTTTGCCATCACTGGCACAGGGGACCCTTGTTAGTATTACTAGCTGAGTTCTATTTCTCATCAACCTCAATTATACAGAATGCTATGGTCTGTTCCCTCAAAATTCTTGTTTTGAAGCCCAATCTGTTTGTAGAAGATAGTTAAATGGAGTCAGAAAGGGATCCCTCACTAGAATGTAGCACCCTGATCTTGGACTTCCAGCTTCTGGAACTGAGAAAAAATGAATTTCAGTTGTGTAGTCACATAGTCAAAGGTGTTTTATGATGGCATGGCTACTCAAGCAAATTAATACAAAGAGCCGATGTGTTAACTGAGGCTTAGACATCTGAGTTCCCCACTGCTAATATAAGTGACAAGGAATTCACCCACTCTAACTTGAATTTGTAAAAGATATGTCCAGGCAATCACACTGTCATGGTAACCTACGGATCTCTATCTACATGATCTGAACGTGGAGCACCGAAGTTCCCTTCAACCTAATCTTATGTGCCTTGAATTTACAAAACAATGTTATCTAAAAAATTTATTGTTGGCATGGTTATATATTTTTAAAGTATTTGTTTTTACGATATTGAGGAATGTGAGACAAGAAAGGAAGACTGTTTATGAACTTTATCTATCACTGTGATCCAACTGCTCCAAGTACGTTGGTTTCATGCTTTTCATTTATCAGTTATATCAAATCATTTTGTTCCTATTAATATTACTTTAGAACATAATTTTAGTAAAGGTAAAGTATAACATATAATATTATACCCATTGTATATTGAGGCTGTTTACAAGTTTGCCTTTATAAGAATATCTAGTAAACATACCTTGAGGATTGAAGTTTTGTACTTGTAGCATATTTATTTCATTAATATGCATTTTTATGTCTGATAGCATTCTGTCACTTAAGTTTGGTGTTGTGAACATGAATCATGGATCATTATTCTTTGTATCTTACCATAGGCCATTTGTATCTATTTGCTACATCAGTATCATCAAAGTAATAATGGCTACAACAGAGATATGAAGGGAAGAAACTTCTTCAATTACCATTTTGTTGCTTCCAAGTAAGAACGTTATATTCTCTTTCTCTTTCATCTACATTTATTTTGTCCCATTAAAGGAAAAAAAAAGTTATCAGTAAAAGAAACATTAAGAGAGTCAAGGAAACCTTATCAAAATTATGCCATTTGACAAGGGAATTATCATCCTTCTATGTCGAGGTACTCAGTCCTCACAATTTCTGGAAAGTACCTCTGAATTGCAGGTCTCAACACCACACAGTTCACATGCACCTTCCTTCAGTTTTCTCTTCACATCTTTAAGCACCTACAATTACAATATAGAGTATGAAACAAATATATAGAAAGGTGAAAAAAGAATACACTTTTCTTGCTTTATTTGATGATTGAAGTAATATTGTTGTGGCACTTAAGTAGAGACAGTGGGCAGCAAGCAGAGAAAGTTCTGACTTTCACACTAACATATTTGTAGTGATAGCCTACAAAATAAAATAGTTTGCTTGTGTATGTTTATTTTTGAATGATTATTTTCAGTACTCTTGATATTGTACTTGTATTTCCCTTATACTTCAAATATCATCAAAAATGTTAATCATATAACTTACCTGTTACAGTTTCTAGACATAATCCTATGGACACTACAATATTGTTAGTTGTTTCAATGAATGTGTTTTTTGTTTTTAGTAAAGTGTAAGATTTGTGAGTCAGAAACTTTGTCTTGTGTAATGCTTTTTATATAAATACTTAGAGGGAAAATTGAATGAACCATTGTTTTATAAAATTGTTATGGTATCAAAATGCTATAGCTCCATGAAAGCATATTTACTAGGAGTTACTGCACTGGAATTTAACCTCCTGTGTTAGCTTTTTGTTGCTGTAACAAAATACCTGAGAAGAACAACTTAAAAGAGGAAAGATTTATTTTCACTCTCAGTTTCAGAGATTTCAGCTCATGTCACAAGGCTCCATTGCTTTTGGGCCTGTGGTAAGACAGGAAGTCATGGTGGAAGGGCATGTGGGCGGAAAGCGACTGATGTCATGACAGCCAGAAAGCGCAGAGAGAGAGAGAGGGATGGGGTCCCAACATTGTCTTCAAAGGCAGACCCCCAGTGATCTACGTCTTCCAATTCCCCCATATCCTACAGTGTCTGCCACCCACGAATAGCACTGCCAGCTGGGAACAAGCCGTCAACACCAAACCTTTGGGGAGATTTTAAAGATCCAAACCACTGTGTCTTTAAGCAAGTTACCAACTTTCCAAGACTTTGTTTCACTCATTTAAAATGAAGTGATTTAGCCGAGTGATATCTTAGGTATCCTCAGCTTTAAAATTATATGACTTTTCAAAAAGAAAGTCTATTCTAGAATAGATGTAACTGAAAATCTGCATTTGACCAAATTCAAAAGAGACTACATTAAAATGTCATTCCAACTCTTATTCACAAACGGCGCCAAGAAATATGTTTCTTTTTGATATTTGAATGTGTCTTCCATATGTTTAAATTTGCTGTGTACATATTAGATTGTAAAATGATTAATCTTCAGGACAATTTAGTGCCTTGGGATTTTTTTTAGTAATCTGCCTACTGAAATTTGAGTCTGAAATATATACATCAAGTAAATACTCTGATAATATGACTTTTAAATTCTAAATAATCAATATTAAATGAACAAAACAGAAGACACCTAGAAATTAATCACATTTTGGTCACTTTTATGAAGTACTCTTAAATCAACTTCAGACCTGAATCCTTAAAGCCTAGCCACCAAGATAATAAATACTTTATCAAATCTCTTTCTTCATAATACACACTCTTCTAAGAAATAATAGGTCTCTGACAACACTCTCAAAAAGCTACCAGGCAGGCTATTAAAATGCAAACTATGCTAAATGTGTTCAGAATATAAAACAAACACAAATAGTACTCCCAAAGCCTCATGTGGTCAAAGGTGGGGCTTTTCAGAGGTGGCTGGATTTAGGCTGTGTGATGCTGGGATCAAGGATGTGATTGATTCACCATGCGATGCTAGGATTAAGGGTAGGAAGGCTAGCTGCAGTAGCCTGGAGAAAATATAAGCAACAGAAAGTGGGCTGCAGTCATCGGTGCTTGTCACTAGCTGTTGCTGCCTTCTGCCTGCCATGGACTGTTTCTTCTCTGCGATGCCCCTTTGCAATGCCACCCAGACTTGGAGCCAGCCAACTATGAATTGAAGCTTCTACAAACTGTGAATCAAATAAAACTTTCCTCCTTTAACTTTGGGTATCAGGTATTTTATCTCAGCAAGGACAGAAATATAACCAAGACAATAACTAAATAGATAAATTAGTGGAAACAATATCCAACATTTTATGATTTGAAGTGAAGTACAAGTTCAGTCTTATAGGAAAGTGTTCCCCAGAGTGATAATTTATAATATTTTGAGCTTTCAATATGTGCACAATTTTATGTTGCATCTTTATTTGACATTTATTTGAGATTTATCTGAGGATCTTTGATTGAAAAAGTGTTCACATCTTTGGGCCTTAAGTTTACATCTGATTTATGTTTGAAGTGATATTTATGGGAAATACTTCCTGTTTTAGATAGAATTGGAGTCAGGGAAAATCTTCCTGATAGGAAGCAGGGACTCAAGTGAAGGGCTATCCATGAGGACATCAAGTAAAAAAAAAAATATTAACTTTCACAAGAAGAGAGGTATACAAAGACTCAGAAGTGGGACTATGGCAGATAAATTTAAGTAACATTTGAGTCCCATGTATACGGCTGGAGGAGCCAAAGAAAAATTTGGAGAGATGGCTAAAAACCATAGTTTTAAGGTTTTGCATTACAGGTAGATTTGGTCATAGGAGAAATTGGAGGCTGCAGGAGAACTTTAAGCAAAGGACCTAGTAAGATAATATGACATATTTTAACAGGTACCTATTGATATTATAAATCATCAAGAGTGGGCAGACAGAGAAATAGTAGGGTGGATTTCAAGTGAAACTTGTTTATGGCTGAGAAGCAAATGTGGAGTGAAAATAGAGTACAAGATATATGAAAATATCTGTGAAAGCTGACCGGAGTGGGGGCAGAACAAACAGGGAGAGCCTTCAGACAGTGATGCACATGAGATGCTTCTAGAAGAAAAGGCAACATCTGAGAGCTTCAGGCTATGGCATAGTTCTGGGAAGGTGCAGGCAACACCAGTGGCAGGCACCTAATAAAAGTCCCTGTTTGGAGACTCCTGCATCAGTCAACAAAGGCTCTGTTAGTACTTCTGCGCTCCTTCAGTGCTGTGAAGAGGCAGGGGAGAGGATGGCCTGGTAGACAGTAAAATACTGCAGCTGGAATTCATGGTTCACTACTCTCTGCTGTGGGTTCTCTTGATGGGACATCCAGTTTGGATGTCTCTATGTGGTGCTTTGAGCTTGGATGGTGGTAGTGGAGGTGGTACAACTTGGTTAGAGTTCTAATATATTTTAAGGAAAGAATAAATGATATTTACTAAAGAATAGGATATGGGGTACCAGAGATTTTTGACTTGAGATTTTTGGGGCATGATTATGACAGTTCTTGGGATGTAATGATTTGGAAGGAATGGATCACAAAGTCAAGGAAAGAGAGCAGACAGAAAACTCTTTCAGAAATGTTAAAACCAAGTTGACTCTTGAGCATCTGCTGTAGCTCGGATCTGGTTTGAGCGTGTGCCCTAGAGATTCATGTGCTCAAAGCCTGGTCCTCATTGTGACAATGTCGAGGTGATGGAACTTTTAGAAGATGAGGCCTAGTGGAAGGTAGTTATGTCATGGGGACACTGCTTCAGAGGCGATGAATGTTATATCACAGAATAAATTAGTTCTCAAGAATGGGTTGTTGAAAAGCAAGGTCACTTCATGTGCTTGACCCCGTCATGATGTGGCTGGCTCCCTTTCACCTTCTTGATTGCTTTGTGATGCAGTCAGGAGTCCCTCACCAGGACAGCAGTGCTATGATCTTTGGATCCTCCAGACATTATAATTGTGAGCCAATTAAACCTTTTCACAAAGTATCCAGCCTTGAATGTTCTTTATAGGAACACAAAATGGAATAATCTATCATCTATGTGGATGTCTCCCAATAGGAAGCTGGATACCTTCCACTGGGCAAATGTCGGACTGCAGGTGTTCAATTTTCTAGGTGGGTAGATGGCTTATGAAGAGGAAAGGTCATCCACAAATGAGCATGGCTCAAAAAGAGAAGGGCATAACTCATGAGCCCTCAGTGGTCCAGAACCTCTAGAAATTGGGGAAAGAAAAACATTTAATAAGGTAGAAGCAGCCAGATAGGAAGAGCAAGCAGTACATATAAAAAATAAGAATCAGACCCTGAGGAAAAGTCATGTGGATGAGGTGGGAGGAGAGAAATTTGAGAAATACCTATCTAGGATTATTATATAAAGAAAGGACTTACATATGGGTATGCATTTCTCACTCTAATATGATATTTTTAGCAGCACAACTCATAATAGTTAAATCTCAGTAGTGGCCTATATGTCCATCAACAAATGAATGAATAAAAATTTTAGTACTACTCTGCCATAAAGAAAGATAAACTTGAATCATTTGTAGAAAAATGGACACACCTTGAGACTATATGTTAAGGGAAATAAATCAGAAGCATGAGCTTAAATATTGCATGGTTTCCCTCATATGAGAAACCCAAAATATAAAAAAAGAGCAAACTAAAAGATAGGTAATAGGAAGTAGGGAGATGGGTCTTGTGCAAATGAGGAGACAAAGGGATGGCAGGGCAAGGGGAGTGGAGCAAGAGGGGTGGGGATGGAAAAAGAATTAAGATGTGTTCTGTACATGTACCAACTCCCTATGAAGAATGTAATCATTATGTACTACAAACATAAAAAACAAAATTTGAAAATAATAATAAAAAACAAAAATTGAAAAAAAAAGAAAGGACACGTATAGAAGTTCTTAGTGAAATAAAGATAAAGATAATTATTGGAGAAATAACTGTAGAGCAAGAATGATGTAGCTCTGAGGTGAGACAGTATGAAAGTTCGTGAGGAAGGAAAAAATAGTAAATTGTCTAAAAAATGTGTAACAATATTTTTGGGCAGTCCCAAGTACTTATTTGAAATTTATTTTCTTATATTTAACATGTATTAAGTCAGCTTGGTTAATGTTTTCTATTCATGTCCAATTTCATGGGTGTTCACAAGGAATAGGTACAGGTTTTACTTAATCATGATGTGGTTTTGTTAGCAGGTGTGACACAGAAAAAGGGACAGAGAGTGAGAGTAAGGGAATTACTTTGATGACGGATAAGAGATTTAATATAAGTAGTGAAAGAATTAAGAACACAAAGGGCAGGACAAATGTACTGTGGGTTTTGTGAGTTGCAAATACTTACAAGGGGGGACTAAAATGTGAAATAGCAGTAACATTTTATGCAGGGATTGGGACTCTATACTAAGATAAAGGAGGAGATGGACTGAGTTTGGAGCATGCATGAAAGTCTAGCAGATGACAATGGGAGGAAAATTAGAAAGTTAGACTACTGTACTAGAGGAGGACAAAGAACCATGAGACTTGGAAATTCATGAGGTTCAGCTGTGGTCCAAATATGTGTGAGACGCTCCCCCACCACCATGATTCCCACCTGACTTAGCTGTGCTTCTCTTATGGATTTCTTTCTTAAATGAGTCTCTTTCCTACTTAGTAGACCCCACACTCAGCCAGAATTACTAGGGAGGAAATCTTCTGGGTCTTGCTCATAGGCTCAGAATATTTTCCAGGTCACAGTCTCCTCAGTCTTCTATCACATGTCCTGCTCTCCCCTCCCTATTAGTTAACTATGATTCTGGATCTTTTGTATTTTTATTACTGGTTTTCTTTTGTTCTGATATGGTGTTTATATTTGTGACAGTTTAGAATTGTTCGAGCCTTATGCAGAGTCTCAATTCTTAAAATTCATTTATATGTCTGGCATGGTGATCACATAGGTTGACGTGGGGGTGACATCTCTTTGTAACTGTGGATTCCCAGATGCTGGTTGGGAGATAAATGATGCTGCATGTGCTCCTTCAGAGGAGGAACAGGACCGATCTAGCTACATGCAGCTGAGAGTGGCAATGGTCCCTGCGATGTAATTCTTTTCAGGCAGCATTTACAAATAGCTAGTCTTTCATTATTGTGTACTACAGCAAAGTCACTGCAAATGGCCATTTTCCAATTTATAATGCTCTGTTTTGCCTCGCCCTCTAAGGTCTTTTGACCACTGGTTCTGAATAAAGATTTTGGCCATTCTATTTTCAAACACCAGTGGTCTACTAGATTTAACTATCAATTTAATGGCGCCATGAGCCATCAAAACAAAGAAAATTGCATAGTAAGTCTGTGTTTCTTCTATAAAGGAAATTGTTCTCATATCATTGTGGTACACTACATAGACTTCCCCGCATTCCTATAACCGTCATTCACAAGAAAGGGTGAATCAAGATTGCAAAGGTCATTTTTTACTTTCAATGTCTTTGCTTTCACAGTGGAAGTACTTTCCATAGAATCATTGTTTCTTTTTTATACATTTATAGCGCAGAGTGAGCCAAGAAGAAAACCATCACTATCTAGAAAGAGAATGAAAGAATAAGTCTGGTGATGAGTGATGAGTGATGTACACATAGAAAGACAGATACACCAGGAGGAGGGAGAGAGAAAACTTCTAATATACATGTGTCCACATGAAGAGCTTATTTGCTGATTTCCAAGCATGTTGGAATAATACTTTCATGGAATAAATAGAAAGGCAGGATGAAAGGAAAATATCTTCATGAAAGGCAAGAAAATAAAATGTCAATTGATTCAACTGGGTACACAAAATATAATAAAAATATAAATAAAGAGCAAAATAAAAGACAATAGAAAGTAGGGAAATAGATCTTTCTCACATGAGAAAGGGATGAAGAGATGAAGGGAGGGACAAGGTGGGAGAGGAAAGGGACACACATACAAAGAGATTTAAGATGTGTTTGTATATGTACCAACTCCCCACAATGACTGTAATCACTATGTACTTCAAACACTTAGTAGTAATAAAACATTGCTAAATAAATAAATAAACTAGCCCATTGAAGTATGGTTTCAAAGTTTATTACCTGAGATGGATGAACATTCATTCCTAAGGTCAGAATTAATGTATTAAGGAAAACAGCTAATTATATAAAGAGAAACGAATGGTTCTATTGTTGCATTGTCATTTCTTGTCGGGTGCCTGCTTTGTTTTTATTTTGTCTTTTGCTGTATTGGTGATAAAACCCAGAGCCTCACATATGCTAGGCAAGTGCTCTACCACTGAACGATATCCCCAGCCTCCTCCTTATTTAATTTTTTAAACTTTTAGATAGAGACTTGCTAAATTACCCAGGCTGGCCTTGAACTTACATTCCTCTACTTCAGCAACACGAATAGCTAGGATTACAGGCTTGTGCCACTACACTCAGTTGTTTGATGTGCTTCAATATAAAAAGGAAGTAAATTTAATTAAAAATGCTAGAGACAATACATTTAAATTTTGAATAGGAAAGATGCAACTAACTGAATTATTTTAATAAGTGACTGTAAAAGTTATAATTTTCCTAAAATTAAAGCTCTTATGTAGTAATTTGAGTTTTCTTGCTTCTTACTAGTTTGTACTCTAACTGCTTGCCACGTATCTATACCTATCTGGATATGTATATTGATCTATTTACTTGTGTTAGTTACTTTTCTCATTGCTGAGACAAAATACCTGACACCCAGAGTTAAAGGAGGAAGGGTTTATTTAGCTCACAGTTTGTAGAGGTTTCAGTCCATGATTAGCTAGCTTTAAGGCAGGGTGGCACGGCAGAGGGGCAACAGTTTGTGGTGGACAGAAGATAGCAAAGAAACAAGGGATGACCCCAGCTCTTTCTATCCCTTATATCTTATCCAGGCCACTTAGGCCAGGTAGCACTCACACCCTTAATCCTAGTGCCCTTGATCCTAGCATTGTACCATGAATCAATTCCAGTGTCACATGCTCTAGATCCAGCCACCTCTGAAAAAGCCCCACCTATGACCTCCTGAGGCTTTGGGGGACATCTAAACACAAACCGTAACTCTATCTATCTATCATCTATCTCATCTACCTATGTGACTATCTTAGAGAAGATCACTTAATATTTATCAATTATTGAGGACAACAAAAGGAAAGTATTGTGGCACAATACTCTGTAAAGTATTTTAAATTTTCATTTCTGCTTTAAAATATTTGCTTAGCTCTCATTAGTTAACTTCTTTATTCTCTTTATTTAAAAAGAGATTCCAAGACTAATTCCCTCACCTATGTCTTCCAATCTCCCTCCTTTCACTACTTCATAAACTTTGTGCAGTTAATTATCTTCCCCTCTTTTATGCATCAATTCCCCCACTCCTTACTGGCTCCCTTTCTTTTCTATCTGTAAGTGTATTCAGCCTAAAGATGCAGAGACTGTTACATTATCTCTCTTTTGTACCTCGCCACAAGCTGGCTGAAGCAGTCTGTATCAGGTTTGGCCTCTCACGATCTCATTCCAGAAGGCCCACGTATGTTTTGGCCTGTGCATACCTATTCTGAAACCCGGGGCATGTGCTCCATCTTCGTCTCCATCCAGCTTCTCTACAAAAGGGAAATAACGGAGATTAGTAGTTTGGCACGTGACCTCTAGAGCTAGACTGCCTGCAATGTGATAATGGCTCCGATGTTGTTATTATGGTATACAGAGGCAGTTTGTTTAATCTTTATTCTTGCTTCTGTTTATTCAACTATAAAATGAGAATTCTAATTTTATATAAACCCTAAGGTAATTGTGTTTTTAAAATGTGTTGATAAGTATAAGAACTGTGGTCTAGGATTGCTAAGTACTATATATGAGAATGTTTTCAATTTACTTACTTGTTTTGTTACTGTCTATTATAGCTTCTCTTTTGGTTTCTGTAAGACCATACTATTAGGTTTTGTCTCTTGTCTGTCTTGTTACCCCTCTTTTACAATCTTCACATAATTACATCATTATGATGCATTTAGGGTCTACCTTTCCTCATCATCTACATCTACATTTACCAAAAGATGCCTCCCCTCCAGGGTTCCATCTACATACATGGTTCCATAATCAAAATGGTCAGCAGGACCTCAACCCTGTGCTGTGATCTAATATTTCCCTCTTTCTAGACATTTTCTTCTGAATACCTGAGCCAATAGCACTGGAATTTCAACAGACTTTAGCTGATCCCATTCTTCCTCCCCGAGCCTTCTAGTTTCTGTGTTATCAATTGTGTCTTCTGTATTTTAAAAATGTCTGCTAAGAAGGTTTTTTTTTTTTTTTTTTTTGCCTAAAACACAGATAATAAGCATCTGTAATCCTGTAAGTACAATACTAACTCAGAGTTATATGAAAATTTTATTAAAAGCATATACCCACTAAAGAACAGGGACATCTGAAGATTTGGAGGTATGGGAATCTGCATTTTTATCTACCACTTCAGTTGATTCTTAGATGCTAAACTGGGAGACACATTATCTTGAACAGCAGATGGGATAATGTTGAGGGAATATGTAGATTAAATTGTAAGTAAGAAATTTGGCCATATGGTTTAAAATTAAATATACAAACCTAAAATAAATAAAAGAAAGAAGAAAAGAACAAGCTTATGTCTGTGCATAGTGAATATTATGGTCTATATTGAAAATATAGCCCAAAGTCTCAGGTGCTCAAAGTGGAGCTTTCAGAAGGTGATTGGATCATCAGGGCTCTAACTTCATCAGTGTATAAATTTATTGCTGAGATCATAATCTGATGGCATTATTAGGAGGTAATGAAAACTTAGGAGGAAGGGCTTAGTTGAAAGGAATGGATGTGTGACCTTCGGAACTATCTGGACCGTTTTCTCTCTGTTTTTTCCCTCTTTCTTCTCTATTTTCTGGCTGCCATAAGGTGAGCAGCTTTGTTCTACACCTTTCTGCCATGAAGTTTTGGCTCACTTGAGGCCCACAGCAAATATTGAGCCCAACCATGGACTGAAACCCCTGCAAGCATAAGCCAAAATAAATCTTTCCTCCTCTAAGTTGATTTTCTGAAATATTTATCACAATGACCAAAAGCTAAACAAACCAATGAGAGATCCAAAGATATCTGCTTTCAAGGGTACAAATACGTTCATAGATACTATGGGAATTAAATAATGTAGACTGGTGCAAGGAGAAAAAAAATGTTTCTGAAACATAACATTAATTTATTTTTAATATGTCGAATTAATTTGTATCATTGAGAAGATCTCTTTTTCTTGATTTTTATTAGTACATGTTTGCAGTACATAATGACTACATTTACTGCAGGGGATGAGTACATGTACACAATACATTTTAACTCCCCTCTTTTACCATCTCTCTCCAACCTCTTTTAGTTTTCCAGAAACAGATTCATTTATTTATCTTATAAGACTTTGCAAAATTAATTATCATATGTACAGACTGAAAACCAAAAGATTATTTGCAAACTTAACAAATTAGTTATATTGAAAGTCCAGTTAAAACCGAAGAACAAAAGTTGTTCACTTTTAGTAAACTCTCACAGATATGGACAAACCAACTGCTCAAGGACCTTCTCAGATATTTTAAGACGTTTTAATTACTTATATTAGGGGGATGACTCTACATGAGTGCTTCATGCTTACACATGCCATATTAACAGAGACTGGCAGTTTGTGTTTTAGATTATATTTGTGTTCAAGAATATTTGCCTTATGGACAGCATTGGGAGTTAGAAGTAGTGTCCCTTTCTGAGGTACAGGGCAGGTTTTCTTACTTTTAGTCCATTATAAAAATGGGTGCACACATATCGCTGTATGATGTTTTTAATTCTTCTGGGAAGATACCCAGAAGGGGAATAGCTGGGTCAAATGGGACCTCCAATCCTAGTTTTTTGAGGAATCTCCACACTGATTTCCACAGTGGTTGCACCAGTCTGCACTCCCACCAACAGTGAAGAAATGTTTCTTTTTCCCAACAGCCACTCCAGCATTTGTTATTGGTTGATTTCTTTGGAGAAAAGGAAGGGAAAAACAAAAAAACAAAACAAAACAAACAAACAAAATATATATATATACACACATATATGTAAAAGATAGTTAAGATAGATATACTACTAATTTCTTTTATTGAAAAGAAACTTTTGTGCTAATATTGTTTGGACAATTGAATGCTGATATCTTGTACTCCAAGTAACTAATTTAAAGATAACAATAAGCAATGTATTAACCATTGTTACCTTCCTATTATCTTGTTTTGAAATTTTGTTCTATTTTTTCCTTTAAAATAAAAATTTTAAAAAATTAAAATTAAAATTAATAAAAATAAAAATAAAAATAAAAATGGGGTTTCCTAAAGAAAGTTGATTTCATACCTAGCACCCCCATGGGCCACTTTGCCCATAGGACTTAGGCAGCATGGAAACTGATGTGAACAGGAAGTTCATTTTGCCTGCTATGACATGAATAATGAAGTCTTTTTTTGACCTAGGAGTCCTGTGTCTTCTGCCAGCATCTACGAACAATAATAATGTAGTTTGTTAGATTGCAAGTAAAGAAAAACCTCAGACCCTTTGTAATTGATGTTGTCTCTCCACAGTGTCCACAAAACTGGAGAATCAAGGGACATAGGTTTTTGTTTCTTCTTGTTATATCTCACATCTGAGATTTTACAATGGATTCCAAAATACTCTGTAGTCAGTATATAATACAAATTTTATGGGGACCCATCATCTACAGATACTTTCCAAAATTCTAGAAATCCAAAGATAAATCCAACCTGGTTTTCTGAAATGCCGCCAATTAATAGAAGAGACAAACACATAAACATACGTGAAACACAGACATTACCTTTCTTAACATGGAATCTATGCTGTGACAATGATCTTCAAAGGATGCCCTGTGAGCAGAGAGGTTCACCTACATCACCTTATTATAAGAGGTTAGAGAAAGGTTCTTAAAGGAGATGGACATGGAATATAATTCTGAAGGAGAATGAGTTTGATGCATAAATATAAGTAAAAAGAACATTTTAGACATGAAGCAGTACTGACCGGTGAAGTTCATTGTCTAGAGTGGTAGAAAATTGTAGCTGAAGCTCGCTTGTGTGCTATGTTAATAATCTCAGGCTTTATCCTTTATACAACTGCATATCATTTGATAAAACTTTAAAAAATAATGACCTTTAATGTATCTATTTATATTTATAACTTTAATGTATGTGTTGTCTCTGAATGTATTAGTAATTTATTTCATATTGTAAGATAAAAATATGTAATATTTAACTTTTTTCCTACATTCCAATTGACTTTTTTCACTCTCCTTGAATAGGTTGTGGTGTTTATAGTTCTAAAGGGGGAAATAAGGTGATCATGGATTTTATTTTTCAATCATTCATTCTATACACAGTGGCTCAAAGAGTTGAGGTAAATAAGACTAAAAAAAGGAAGAGTACTAATCAAGATATTATAATGGGCCAAGCAGGACAAAGTAAGAATCTGACCCCAAGAAGTAATGGAGATGAAATGGAGGGATAGATTTGGGAAATACTTAGGTAGTAGAATTGGCAAGACCTGCCCATTAAATAAAAGTGAACCATGGATCTGGGAGGTAGGAGTAAAGGGGAGGAGAAGTAAATGATGTAAAATTTTTTGAGGTGACTAAAAGAATAGTGGTGATATTTAATGAGACAGAAAATTGTATAGATGAAAGGATTTGAGGGGTAAGTAATTGAAGGCATCCTTATGTAGGTACATTTCTTTTCAATTTTCTCTATACATCTCATCCAAAATTTGGTTATGTTGATTCTCCATGAAACAACCTGTATTATTCTTTCTTTTCCAAACCTCTGCATTTTGGTTCAATATGTGTTTCCTGGTGAATACACTGTCTTTATCCTGAAATGTAAGTGCCTCTTTTCCAATGCCTTATTTGTTATTTGTAACACAATGTTTTTATTCAAATTCAGAAGATGGCATCCTTTTCCTAATACAAACACACACACACACACACACACGTATATTTTGTAGTCAATATGGACTCTGTTATTCTTCAGGGACAAATAACCTTATAGTTTCAGTGGTTAACAATAAATAAAATGTATTTCTTTTTTGTGTAATTTTATTTAATTTTGTGTACCTTCATCCCAATGTTCACTTAAACTTGGGACTCACAATTTCAAGTACAAGGGTTTTCACTTCAAGTTGTAAAAAAGAGCTAGGTATGTTCTCATTTCATCTTTTATATGAATATGACAATGCTATAAATGAGAAAATTGGAATGTTTGTGAATAGTGTATAAATAGATGGTTCTTGTTTGGTCTGTCATCTGTCAAAAGTTTTCACACTGCCCAGTAAATGACAATAAAATTCCTTAAAATTCTATATAATGTGATGTAGAAAGCAAGTTCAATGTATGTGTAACTGAATTTCCCTTGAGACAATTTATCACAGGAGAAATTCCTCTGACAAGTCTCATTCAGCCCATAAGGCATAAAAAGCATTCTGAAAAGTCATATTTTTTAAAGCAAGTAGTTGGGTTACATTGTCATAATGAAAGTTCTTGAGCAGTCTAACCAACATCCAAAACCACCCTCAAGTTTTTCCTTATGTGGTAGTATTTGTCATTTATAAAAAGAATTCCAACCCTTCTTTTTATGGTGTAGTTAGTCAAGGTTCATGGTCAAAATAGATTGCTCCCAGTGTCACCAAAAGTGGTCTTTGGACCACAGCAGAACTGCACTGGTGGACTGACTTATTCGTGTGTTTAATGCATAGCTTTACCCACGTTGAGACAGAGTTTCATGTGCTGGTCTTGGTTTTGATGAGTGAGGTGTGGTGGTCAGATGGAGAAAAGGTGAATATCTCCCCAACACAGACCTCGTGCTTCATAAATTATTTGTAAAAATACTTAAATGTGCTGTCACAGTGGTCAGAGCCAGTTTTTAATATGGAGAAAACTCTTTAATCTTTACAAAGACAGATTGGCATTTAACATGGAGCTATAAGCCAAGAGAAGGATAAGAGTATGCTACAAATAGGAATCTCCAATTAGAAGATGAGTCCCTTAGTGTGTATATAGACCTTGAGAACTGACTGACAGTTTTATGAGCTTATAGAGTAATAGCAATGATATTTATTTATTTATTTATTTATTTATTTATTTATTTACTTTTTTGTGGGTACCGGGTGTCGAACTCAGGACCTTACACGCCAACAGGCGCTTGTGCCGCTGAGCGATATCACCGGCCCTTTTCTTCATATGTGGGTCCAGAAGTCAAACTCAGTACCTTGCGCTTGCCAGGCAGGTGCTTATGCCACTGAGCCATCTCACCGACCCCAATGATATTTAATTATACCTAGTATTTTCTCCACATTCTTAAAAGTTTCAATCTAATACAATATTTTATAGATCTTTAGAACAAGTATAACATGATGACACACCGTGTTCCATAATCAGCAAATTATCACTACTTTCCTGAGAAAAACGTATGTATATTTGAAAATTTTACTTTTTATTCAGTGGTAATAATTTACCAATAGTATTTTTTCATTATTAGCTTATACTAATTGACCAAGTAACAAGATTCGCTGATATTTCCAAACATGCAAACATTGTTCGTTGACCATGTCCATCTGCCTTTCTTCAATACTTAATTCCCCCTCCTATCACTTCCCTTCCAAGTCTCTATTGATCACTTCTTTTACTTTAACGTTTTTCCTTTTAGTTTCCATAAGAAAGAATATGTGATACTTATCTTCCACTGCTTAGCTTTTGTCCCTTAACACGATGTGCTCCAGTTCCCTCCATTTTGCTGCAAATGACAGAATTTCAATCTTCTTTATATCTTATTTATGGCTGAAGAATATATATATATATATATATATATATATTTTGTTTTTCTTTATGCATTCATCTAGTGACAGCATCTAGGCTGATTTCATATTTTGAGTTGTGCCACAAACTGTGGACATACAGGAATCACTCTTGTATGCTGACTTCATTTTCTTTGGATATATATCCCGAAGTGTTGTGATTGGATTATACAGTAACTCTCTTTTTTTAGTTGTCTGAGGAATCTCCATACTGTTTTTTTTTTTTTTATAGTGACTATACTGCTATACTGATTTACATTCCCGTCAACATTGTATGAGTCTCCTTTCTTTTTTTTTTTTTGTGGGTACCGGGGGTCAACCTCAGGACCTCACGTGCCAGCAGGCACCCGTGCCACTGAGCGATATCACCGGCCCTTTTTTTGTATGTGGGTTCCAGGAGTTGAACTCAGGACCTCGCGCTTGCCAGGCAGGTATTTATGCCGCTGAGCCATCTCACGGGCCCGAGTCTCCTTTCTTACCACTCCTTGCCAGCCTTTCTTTCTTTTTTTTTTTTTTAATAATAGCCATTCTAACTAGGATGAGATAATATTTCATTGCAGTTTTTACTTGCATTTCCTTGTGGCTAATGATTGAATACTGTTTAATATATTTATTAACCATTTGTATGTCATCCTTTGAGAAATGTCTATTTAGATAATTTCCCCATTTTAATTAGATTACTTTTTTGTTGTTAAATTTTTTGAGTTCTTTATGTGTTTGGGATGTTAAACCTCTGTCAGATGAATAGCAGGCAAACATTTTTTCTTTCTATAGGATATCTCTTCATTCTGTTGATTTTTCCTTTGCTTTGCAGAAGTGTTTTAGCTTGATGTAGTCCTGTTTGTCAAATTTAGCTTTTGTTTCCTGTGTTTTAGAGTCCTATTCAGAAAATCATTGTCTATGCCAATATCTTGAAGTGTTTCTCCTAGGTTTTCCTCCACTTTTCAGCAGTGGCCCAGGTCTTATCTTAGGGTCTTCAACATATTTTCTGTTGACTTTTTACAGGCTAAGAGATGGGACTCAAATATCAATCTTTTTTTTTTTTTTTTGTGGGTACCGGGGGGTCGACCTCAGGACCTCGCGCGTCAACAGGCACCCGTGCCGCTGAGTGATATCACCGGCCCCTTTTCCGTATGTGGGATCCGGGAGTCGAACTCGGGCCCTCGCGCTTGCAAGGCAGGCGCTTATGCCACTGAGCCATCTCACGGGCCCTCAAATATCAATCTTTTGCATATGAATATCTAATTTTCCAGCACCATTTATTAGGCCATTGCCATACTGCTTTTGTAACTATGGCTCTGTAATATTCTTGAAATTGGGTATTGTGATATCTCTAGCTTTACTCTTTTCACTTAAAATTGTTTTGGCTATTTATAGTTTTTTACTTTAATTTGAATATTAGAATTGTTTTTTGGGGGGCTGGTGAGATGGCTCAGCGGCATAGGCACCTGCCTGGCAAGCACGAAGTCCTGAGTTCAACTCTTGGTACCCACACACAAAGGAAAAAATGATATCACTCAGCGGCACGAGCACCTGCTGGCAAGCGAGGTCCTGAGTTCAACCCCCGGTACCCACATAAAAAAAAAAAAAGAATTGTTTTTTCTAGTTCTGTGAAGAATATCATTGGTATTTTGACAGGGATTACATTTTTTAGATTGCTTTGGGCAATGAATGGTTTATATCTAGATGTCTCCCCAAAACTTCATTTGCTCATGATTGGGGCTTTTGGAAGGTGACTAGATCCTGGGTATGTGATATTGGATTTGTCCACTCATGGGTTTATAGCTGGGTATAATGTTGGGAGATGAATCCTGGTGGGCAAAGTTGGGACACTGTAGGCATGGTGTGGAGTGCCTCCTGACTTGAGTGCTTGCTGCCTCCTGCCTGCCATGTTTCTCCTGTTTCTCTTCCACATGCCCCTCTGCCATGTTGCCGGCCTTAGGGTCAGCCAACTATGGACTGAAACTTCTACAAATTGTGGAGTAAAATAAACCTTCCTCCTTTAACTTGTGGGTATTGGGTATTTTGTCCCAGCGATGAGAAGGTAAATAAGACATGAAATATGGACACTTCGATTATATTAATTCTTCCAATCTATGAATATGAAGGCGTCTTTCCACCTTCTATTGTATTCTTCAATTTCTTTTTTCAGTGTTTTAAAATTTTCATTATAGAGGTCTTTTACTTCCTTAGTAAGGTTTATTTTTAAGTATTTTGGTGTGTGTGTGTGTGTCTTTCTCTCTACTGTGAATGAGATTGCTTTCATGATTTCTCAGCAAATTCATTATTGGTATATAGAAAAAACCACTAATTTTTATATAGTAGTTGATTTGGACTTATTTATCAGTTCTAATATCAATTCAGTGGCATTTTTTTGGTTTTTCTACGTACAGGAACACAGGGATTTCTGACTGCTAGAATGGTCCAAATTCAGATAATAGGTCCCTTCTCAAGATGGCTCCTGGCTACAGCATACTGGGGGCTCTTTGGGAGATGAAATAAATTCCTTTTTCAGAGTCAGATTACTGTGCAGATTTCAGGATTCTTTATCTGTTATGGCTGTAAGCCTGTAAGGCTAGTGAAACTTTCCAATAGGTAGGCTTGCCAGTATCTTCATGGATATAGTTACTGGGGCTCTCACTTTGGTCATTATTCCTGTGGAGAAGAGAGGACTCCTCCCTTTTTTGTGGAGTCAAAGAAGCAGAGGCTGGAACTCCTTCTTGTATAATGCTATTATCCCAGGTCTCCCGACTTTATAAGGTTTCCATTTGCCTCTTGTTGAATTTCAGTCTTCTCTTATCTCAATACTCATCTGTTGCTCTAAATCTTTTTTGAAGAGCAGGTGAATGCTGGATGCCTCTATTCAGGCACCATGCTGATCACCACCAACATTTTTAATTGAAGAATATGTTTAATGACTATCCCACTGGCTAAGAACCTCAGATGTAAAGCATTCTCTAGTATTCAGAAGTTTGTGATCAAAATATGCAGATGGTTGTAGATTACCTAATTACCATATGTACTCTAACGTCTACAAACTTAACTCCCAAATAATATTAGTTAAATTATCCATGTGGCTATGCCATAGTGAATATGCTATTTAGATTTCCCAATAGCATGTGCAGGAAATCAAAAGATAATTATTTGTATGTAGAGATCTAATTCAATTGCTAAAATGATTGACATGATAAATTCCTCATAGCAGTGTTCACTATTATGCATTACATTGTACTGTTTCAAATTTAGACTCTATCCTAAAAGTTTCATTTGAATAAAAGCATGTATCAAAAATTAATCTATAAACATATTGTTTAATAGTTTCAACAATTCTCTGAAGTAGGTCTTATTAGTTGTATAATCTCTGGCTGAGAGAGAGCTTCAGATTTCCTCCTAAAACAGAAATGAGCATTAGGTGCTCCTATGATTCAATAGCACACAATCAATTTTGTACACAATAGTTACTTGGCTGGGGATAATGAGTAAACGGTTAACGTTTCCTTCTCTTTGGAGAATCTCTCTGAATTTCAAGAACTGGTGCAGCAGGAGGGCCCTGAGGCTGACTCCTACAGGAAAATCCTCCCATTATTGAAAGTCAGACACAGTCAGGGCTTGGGGGCTGCCTGGAGCACAATATAGCATGTGGCTTATTGGGCAGATAAAAAGTAGTAATTTTGTCAGCTTCTTGAAGGCAGAAACTTTATCTGTTTGTTGCATGTATAGGATATTGCTTCACATGTGTATGACTGAATAAGTATTTCCTGAGTTGATAAAGACATGAGAGTCATGTGTATGTGTACTATGCAGTCTAGCTGATTTTACTCATGAGTGTTTCTGACCTCACCTAATAATTCAGTGTTCTAAGCTTTAGGAGCACATATTTATAATGTTATGTGTTGTTTATGCAGAGTTCAATAAAGTACACTTTTTCATTTAAAAATTCAATCTATAAACATTTAAGTATTTTTGAAATTAGTCGTTTTGCCTCAAATTTTACCTACAACTAGCTTAAGTTATTCTCAAACACAGGTGATTTTGCTCACCCTCTCCACTGTGCTCCCCAGGACACTTAACTATATTTGGACACATTTTTGGCTATCACAACTCTTGAAGACAGGATGCTACTGGTATCTGAAGGGTAGACAACAGGGGTATTGTTCAATATCCTACAATGCACAGGAGAGTCCCCAACAACAAGGAATCATCTAGCTCAAATGTCAATAGTGCTTTGAATCAGAACACAGTCCAGAAAAATGAAGGTGCATTTATTTTCATTTCTACAAACGCGGTGGATTTAAACAACGGGAATTGATTTGCTCAGTACTTGAGTCCAGAACCTGAAATTGAGGTGTTGGCAGAGCTTTACTCTCTTTATTAGATTCTAGGGAGAATCTTTCCTTGCCTCTTCCAGTTTCTGGTGGTTCCAAATGTTTCTTGGCTTCCCTGGTTTGTGAAAGTAATAATCACATTTTCTGGTTTCTTTATATGATACTATGAAACCTGGGGCCTTGCTGACAAGTAGAGAAGGACTGCCCCTCCCAGAGTTAGCTGATTTCTAAAGATAGTAAATGCCTCCCCTTAGAAAGTATCTTTCATATATAAGCTCACCATTCAATTTCTGAGCCCAAACTCTCACCACTTCCTTTATCTGTCTTCTAAACTCTAAGCCATTATATCCATGCCCTAATTATCCCAAGGCTAGGTACCAGACAGCTAAGTACAGCCCCTATGCTCTGAACACCATTTGAAATTATTCAAACTAAGCCAATCTTAACCCTAATTAGCCTGCTTATCCTGATTATCACATTCTGTCCCACAGAAACCTCAATAGAGTCTCTCTCCACCTGTACTTCTCTCTCTGCTTGCAACCACCTTGGGTATTTTCTCCTGTGGGGCAAGGCATGATGCCTTCTCATGGGAATTGTAAGCAATAAACTATCCTTTGATTGGCAATCTCCTAATCTATTGACCTCACCACACCTGGAAAAACTATAATATACCTTGTAAAACAGTGACCAGATCACCGAAATCTCTTCTTTGTCTTCACATTGCTTTCTCTATAAGCCTCTTCTGTGTGTCTTCTAAGGAGACTTACCCCAGGTTTACGGACCACCCAGATAATACAAGATAATTTCATCCCAAGATCCTTCCTTGTGCATCTAATGAACACTTTTCAAATAAAGGCTCAATCACTAGTTCCTGGAATAAGAAATCGGCCTACATCTTTTGGAGTCAGTACTCAGCCTACTACAGAACTGCCATATACTTGGTTCTCTGGAATTTGAGAAGTGGTCCTTTTTCTTGGATTTTGTCTTCGCATGTCTTTTCTTGCCACATAACCACACAATTGTGGCCTGAGAGGTAGCCAAGAAGGTGTTTTTTTTTTTTGTTTTTTTTTTTTGTTTTTTTTTTGTCATCATTAGAGGCCTTGATCTAGACAAACAACAAAACTTCATCCTCTTTCATACTTCCCAGCTGGTACTCAACACACGGAATTACCTGCAACCAGCACCCAGAAATGGTGATTTTCTTGGAGTATGTCCTTGGCTTTTCTTCCTTGGAATATGGAGCGGACACAGGAGGCTGGGGCAACCACTGTTGGTAGCTCCTCAGCTGTCCTTGAGGACTCCACTGTCTTCTTCCTGTGGCAGTATGACTTGGTCTGTGGGCTTCCCCACTACCAGGGCACTGCCAGAAGGTCAACCGCCTAAAAGTGCCAGCGATACACACCTAGGAGCAGCTCTCAACATATAATGAATGAAAGTTGACAGACGATCATCCCCAGCATCAACAGCATTGTTGGGACAATTTTGAAACAGATTCCAAATAGTTTCTCAGGAATCCCTAGCACGATGGAGCCCAGTTTCTCTCAACAGCAACCTTGTTATTACCGTACCCTAATTTGCTTCGTCTCACTTGCACATTTTCACAGAAGTGCATTGTGGGATCTCCTCCAAAAACAAGCAGCTTGCACTCCAATCCTTGTCTAAGTGTTTACTTCTTAGCAAAACCCAGGGATCCTAGGAAGCAGATCCTTAGCAGAGAATCGGATAACTAGCCAACAAGATGGCAGCAAAGACCTCAAGCCAGCAGTCATTTCAGCGTTGATATCCTGTGGCATCTTGTCATCCTGTGGCACCGTGATTTCTGAGATTCTCCTCTGTGGTGGATAGGAAGGGAAACAGCTAGAAGGGTTTCTATAGATTAATGCAATAGTTTAATACTTGGCTCCCTAAACGTTAAGTGTAACTTTAAAGGGTGCAAGATCCTTTGGCTCTTTTTGATGGCCAGTTTAGCACTGTACTGAATACTGAAAGAGATTCTTCAGTAAGAAAGAAGAATATGATGAATATAAGGTCCAGATTAGATTTTAAGGATGGTCAACAAAATAGCTTCTGTTGCTGAAGCCAGAAATAAAAACTAAGGTGCCAGTATGGCCAAAGAAAGCTCCCTCTTTCAGTTCCAGAAGAGATTTCACCTCACTTCTTTTAGCGTCTGGAGGCAGTGGCATTTCTTGGCTTGCAGTTAAATCACTCCAATCAATGTTGTGGTTCCTGCCTTTAGGACTATTTTCAATCTTGTAGCTCTTAGTGTTTGTTCCCCTCCATATACCTTCAGTTGTTGCTGTCTCCGCTCAGCTTTATAGCCTGTAGGCTTGCTCCAGAGACCCTCTGTGCATACACCCTGGGATATGACAGCTGTCTAAACCAAGGTGTGTCCTTAATCACATTTTCAGATGGGGAGACTAACAGACCACTGAGCTCTGTGCTGAGAGTAGGCAGCCAGGGGAGGGCAGTCAAGCAGTCTGCTGGATTCAATGCCAACACTTATGGACCCAGTCCCCTCAGAAAACCGCACATGACCGCCGCCTGGATTCTCAGTATAGAGAATGAGAATACAGTGTCCTTCCTGGTCTAAACTTCCTTTTGCCTAAACTTTTCAAGGGTGTTTATGACCAGCCTGCCCTCTCACAGCTGTCTCTTGTGGCTGCCTCTCACCCAGTCACTGTGATAGAGTGATACTAGAAATCCTGAAGTGTAGTTATTCTGTGACTAATGATTCCCACAGTAGGTCAGTCTTAAACAATTAACCCTTTCCCAAAATGGGTCCTCATTAATCACTCCTCTAGATGGCAGGTACTGCATTGGACTTCTCCAACTTTAACCTGCCATGCAGAAGGAATCACTTTTATAGTAATGTCTCACACTGTATTTGCAGTTTACAATAGCCATGGGCTTTTCTCTGGGTTAGAGTTGTTGGTGTATTGTTTCTCCCTGGGGCTGTGGACCCTCTCCAGATTTACCTTCTATTTTCAGAGGAGCTGGTTAGTGTTCCAGACTGCTTCATTCTTTTCTCTGTGTTGCCTTCAATTTCTTAAGTTTCTCAGTGGTTTCTAATTTTCCTGTTGGTTCTTTCTTGATTCCCAGAGCTCTTCTCCCTTTACTCTTTACTAAGTTGTTGTTTTCATTGTGTCTGGATTCTAGACCCTGTGAAGCCGTGATATGATGCTGGTATTTATGCCACTACTTCTCCTTCTGCAAATTTCATATTTCTAATATGCCAAGTTTGGTATCTATCAATTGTAAAAAAATTAATTAAGCATGGTATTTAAGTTTTTACATCATTACTTATTTTTTGTTCTCTTTGTAGTAACTATCTGATAAAAGTGATTTACATGTTCCTTAAGCAGATGTGCTCCTGTGTCTTTCTATATACATTGCATGGTTTTTATTATAAGAATCTTGGTACTGTGTTATTTAGCCTTTAAAATCCATAACTTGTATTGGTCTGTTTTCCCATGCTGAGACAAAATACCTGACACCTAACTTAAAGGAAGTGAAACTGTTTTGTCTCACAGTTTCAGTGGGTTCAGTCCATCATAGGTGGGCTCCAAGACAGAAATGGCATGGTAGATATGCCTGGTGGATGATGTCACGGCAGCCAGAAAGCAGAAAAAGAGAAACAAGAGGAGATTGAGACAAGAATACAGCCTTCTAGACGACACTCCCACTGATTCAATTCCAATCAGGCCCCACCGCTTAACAGCACATTAAATTACTGAACTCATCAGTGGAGAAGTACAGTACACTTATGAACCAAGCACTTTCCAAACACATGAGCGTTTGGAAGGACATTTTATATCAAAACCGTAACGTTGGTATATTTTCAGTGTTAATCACACACTTAGTTTTCCTTGTTCTCTATTTCATTATCATATATTACTTTTTTTCTTAAAAATAAGAAAGTTGGTGATGCCACACAAATCATTCCCCTTTTTCTTAGTCATCTTAGAGCTATCCTTTTAATATGTGCAGTGCTTACATCCCGTTCTTGCTCACATTTCTCACATTCAATTTCTCCTACAATTAGACAGATTGAGCACACATTGAAGGACCTTAGCTGCAACTTTTCAAACCATTTCAACATTTCACTCATTGATGTTGGTCCAGCAGATTTTTAAGCATTTCCCATGGAAACAACATTCCTTTATCTTTGAACGTTCAAAATCAGTTTGTGTTGCCTTTCTACTTGAATAAAGGTGTAGTTATGTATAAAATTCCTGGATTGCACTTTCTTGCTGCAAGAATTTCATGGGTGTCACATCTCTCAGCAGTGAATACTGTTAGACCACTGACCCAATGATTACAGAGTCAACTGAAATGACAGAATTACAGAGCATAGATGGGCTTTGATCCGACACACATTTAGCCAGCTGTGTAGAAGGTTACAGCCAAAGAGATGTAGCTGTCCAGCAACTTTTTCTCATTGGGATGCCCAGCAGGACCTTTTGCCTTCTCACCTATCCAGGGTACATACAGCTGCCATGAAAAAGATGCCATGGGGTCACTGTGATACTGAGAAGTCACTGCCTTTATTTCCTCCCCATTTTTGTACACTTCTGGACATAAAGCCACAAGCCACGTATCAACTCACAGCCCCACTGCTCCAGGGGGAATAAAACATGGGCAGTGGAAAAGGAGTTCTACATTTGCTTTAAATCTATAATTTCAAAGTGTGTCTCTTAGCTTCTGATGTTTAAGAAATGATCCCAAAATTTAGTTACTTGAAATGACAAAAATTTTTCAACTCGGGGGGCTACTGAATAGTTCTAATGGTATGGGCAGAGTCTGGCTGATCTTACTTGGGCTTTCTCATGTGTCTCTTATTATTTGGCAAGATGGCAGAGGATTGGTTGCTTCTGGGCAGCCTACCCATAGGTGTAACAGTTGGCTCACTGTTGGCTCAAGCATGATGATGGCTGGGCCATGAGTCTCGTTATCTGTAAGACCAGACAGGGCTCATTCACATGGGCATTCACATTTAGAGTTCCAAAATGCTTTCAGAGGGCAAGTGCAGTGAATACACACATTTCCAGCATCTACCTATGTCACATTTGCTAGCATTCCAATGCTGAGGTCCAAATCAAAGCAGAGGGAGACTTCAAAATTACTGCAAGGTGACAGGACTGTGACCGGCAGAACTTGGAGTTCTTCTCAATTGGACCTCTTTAGTTCCACTTGTTATGGAGAAGATGCAGCCACTCAAGTCCCCCAACACTCCTTCTACACCCATACTCATGACTAAGCCCAGGTTACCCAAATGATTCTTTCCTGAACTTTAGAGTTACCAATTTTTCTAGAATAAGTGACAGCACTGATCATTCTCAGTTTATTTTTTATGGGATATGATGTCTACTTTTAGTATTTTCTACAACCTTTTTTTCATTCTAGGACCACTTCTTTGACTGTATCCTTTACCAATGAGTTTTGTTCCTTGATTTCTTTTTATTCTTTAAGATGAGATTTGTGTCAGCTGAATCCCATTCCTGTTCCCACTTTCTACATTATCATTTTCACTCTAATCCTTGTAATTCTTTTACTTTGCATTTTTCCACTCATTAATTTTTATTTTCAATATGCCTTACAATATTTGACAGTGGCTATTTTCCCTTATAATAATTCCAAAGTTGCCATCATTTTTGAGATTCTCCTCTGTTAATTTCTTTTTTCCTTTTCTGAGTTCTCCATATGGATTTCATCATCTTGTGCTTTTTCACCATCTTTTACTGTGTATATGTGTTTTCTCTTTTTGTCTTTAATGCCTCAGTGTGGCAACAACTTCTTTGTGATGTATTCTTTGTTGTTAATTAGTGTTATATGTGGTCATAATTTTCAGCTATGCTAAAGACACATTTTCCCCCCCGGTAAATATTTTTTTTACCACCATATGTTTCTACATACTGCCCTCTGCTTCTTTTATGTTATTTCTTCATAAGTCATTTATAGTTAATTGTGATTAGTTATTTTTTGAATATATTTTATTTTTCCTGAATTAGCTCTTTGCTGTAAGTGGAAGAAGTTACCTCATGGAAGGGCCAGACTAATGATTTAGAGGACATGCAGAGTTATACCTGGTTGCAGGTGGCCATTCAGTTGTTCTAGGTCCTGCAGCCTGTCTGAGGGATGTTTGGTCACAAGGTAGGGCAGTCTTTGGGGTCCCCTGCTGCCTTGAAGAATCAGATTCTTCTAAATATTGTGTGTGTGTTGTGGGAGAAGTCCACGTTTAAACCTATTTCTCAGGTCTAACCCAAGACAGTGAAAATTGGAAAGTAGTTTCTGCCTACCACTCCACTGTTGCAAGCAAGGATTCCCCAGTTTCCCTTATCAGAAACGTAGACCCTGTTCCTTATCAACTTTCAATTGCTCATATAAACTCCTAGTTTTCTTGCCTTCTCTAGATTACTAATTCAGCGCTATCTGAAACAATGTCTCCAAAATTCCAACTCCCAAGCACCCAGTTAAAGTTCTTTTTACTTTTGCAGTTTCTGGATTTGGGTTGAACGACAGTCCTTAATATCCGATGAGCTTCTTCTATGAAATTTCTTCTGAGATGGAATCCTGGTGCTTTTGCTTAGTGTGTGTGATTTCTCCACATAGAGATTGTTGGCCAAATACCTCTCACTGTTGAACTTGTTGTTTTCTGATCTTTCAGGTGACTCTAAGTTATGTAACCTACTGAGATAACTCTGAGTGAATCATATTTCTTCTCTTCTAACACTTATTTGTAGTTTTCTTTATCACAGTGTATCAATTACTACTGATATGTTAAATATCAAAGAAATGTTCAACTTCTCTATCTGCTAATTCACTTCTCTTCTTTATTTTCTCCTCAGGGCTTGGCTTATGTATCTTAAAATTTTCTTTGCTTTCCCTTTATTTTATTTTCTTAAAGAGAAAATAACATATCTTCTCAAACTATCACATTTGGTCACAGTTTTGATCAGGGTTATTTAAAGGTAACTTCATGTAAGGTTTTCCTTTTGTTTTCCATTCCCTTTCTAGAAGCACTTTAATATTTTATTACTTGTAGCTTTATCTGTGTGAGCCAAAATGAGATATTAAAAGCTGTCAAATTTCAAGGTGATGATGTTGATCATTTATTTTAGAAGTAAAATTAAACGTTAACATAAACTGCATCTTTAGAAGATTTAACTCATGCTTTCCTTCCCTGAATCAATGAAGAACTAACATTTATGTTTCCAATGTATGAGATTTTGCAGATGGTACCTTGCAGAACAAAGTTTCAAAGAACAGAAAAAGGAAAATTGCAAAATTGTAAAGCGCAGTGACATTATTCTCCTAAAAATCTCAGTATCTTACCATTACTAGGTTTTTGAGATGGATCCATTGCATTTCTTTCCTCCTGAAGTCTTTGTTTCACGGTGCCATTTCATAGCTTTCAATTAGTAGAATCCAATTCTAAATCCTAGAACTCCTAAGGTGTTGCCCAATAGCTCTATCCTCCCTACCGTCTTCATTCTCTCAACCTCTCCTTATGGGGCCATCTGAAGTTGAGGCTATTGACCTCACATCATGTCCTCCTTTCCCTTGAATTATACTCATTTTGTCCAGTGTGGATAATTGAAATGTAAATTGTTTTGGTCAAAATCCCAACTCCTTGTTCACTGAACGCTCTATAATCTGCTTTCTGCAATCAGTTCACTTCGTAGGGCACTTTGACATCTTAGGGCACTCATCTGTCGTGTTAGAACACTTCCTGCAGCCCTTTAATCTAAATTGATGAAGGAGAGCAGTAGGTCTGAAAGTACAGAAACAATTTTTCTCCAGCTTGATTTTAAAAGTACAGAAAGTTAGTTCTAAAGGCTTTAAGTTGGAAATGTTTTCAGTCAGAGCATTTTGCCTCCCCCGTATGGATCCTTGCCTGGAGAACATCTTTGGAGATGCTATGTGATTGTAGAAAGAACATATTCTTTGAAATCAGATTGCTCAGGTTTTAAACATAGGCCCCAACCTCAGACTGGCTGTATAATTTTAGGAAGGTAGGAAACTCTTTACTTCTTTATCGATAACTCCAAACACTGGCCCGTGGATTGCATGGAATGATGTACTTGGAATTCCGAGTGGATAAGAAACATTCCATAGTGTGACCATTGTTGACATCTATGTAAATGTTAAAGTTTGCCAGAATGTTCAAGGACTAGATACTCATTAATTCAGTACTGCTTTCATACACCTACCCTGATAAAATTTCTCCGAGAAGCTGAGAAAAGACTTTTCAGTGCTACTGAGCCTAGCTTAGACATTTTTCAGCTGTTATGTCTTTGAAGAAAGAAAAATTTTCTCATTTTGGATTTTTAAAAAGAATTATCTCATTTATTCTTCCTGATTATTCTCCATATCTTCGGGAAGACGCCACAAATCTCTTATCTGTGGCACCCAATAACCATATGATACATCATACTTCTAGGGAGGGAAGGAAGGTTAGACTCAGGGGAAGGCAGAGCTTTCTCTTTGCTTGTTTTCCAAAACTTCTAGGCATCAACCTTGGTATATGCTCTTAAAGTGTTTCAACTAGCCTTTGACATTTTATCCTGGCCCATCATCTAGTTCATATTCTACTAAAAGAGGAAATCTTCTAATTTTAATGTTTAGGATCCCAAGTGAAATCCGTGAATCCTTTTTCAGAGTGTAATAAAATTGAAGTCCGTGTTTTCTCAGATGGATTTATCATGATCTTCAGAGATACTGGAGAAAACAGAGGTTCACATAAAAATAGTAAGGATTCTGTATATGTGTATGTGTGTGTAGGAATTGAACTTTAAACACATATAAGATCTTTTCCTGAGAAGATTCTCATCTCTAGAAAACTTTTCTTCCCTTGAAACTAAAAATCTACCTTTGGGGTTTGCTGTTTTTAAACAAAAATACCTTTAAGAAAATATTCCTTGTCATTGTTAGTATGTCCAAGATATTTCTGATTTTTGGAATTACATGAACTAGTGATTATTTTTCTTTAATCTTTATACTTGTCTTTGATATAGCCATGTTTTTGGAAAACATATTCAAAATTTGAAAATGAGTTTACTACAAGTAACTAAATTGTCTTTTTTTTATTTTAAAGAGAAGAAAAAAACAAAACAAATCAAAAGAAGAACAAATTTTCAAAACAACATAATAGGAGGGTAACAATGATTAATACATTACGTATTACTATCTTTAAGTTAGTTATTCAGGATACCAGACATTAGCATTCAATTGTCCAAACATCATTGTCACAAACCTTACTCTTCAATGAACTAAGTAAAATTGGTAGTGTATCTATCTTAACCATCTTATATATATATATATACAATTTTTTTCCCTTTCCCTTCTTTCTTTTCCCTATTCCAGTCTCTCTTTCCTTTTGACCAGTTTCTTTTTGATTCACCATGTCTATTGTACGTTTTGGATCTTATTTACTCTTTCAGTTTCTCATACTAGAGAGACAATACGATGCTTACACATGTGCTTCTGGTTTATTTCACTTATGAGTATTTTCTCGAGTTGCATCCATTTACCTATAAAAGTCTCCAGTTTATCCTTCTTTATGGCTGAATAGTACTCCATTGTATAAAAATACCACATCTTTCTTATCCATTCCTCAGTTGATGGGCATTTGGGTTGTTTCCAAGATCTGGCTATTACAAATTGTGCTGCTATAAACATGGGTGCACATATATCGCTGTGGTACTATGTTTTTAATTCTTCTGGGAAGATGCCCAGAAGGGGAATAGCTGGGTCAAATGGGACCTCCAACCCTAGTTTTCTGAGGAATCTCCACACTGACTTCCACAGTGGCTGTACCAGTCGACACTCCCACCAACAGTGAAGAAGGGTTCCTTTTTCCCCACAGCCCCTCCAGCATTTGTTATTAGTTGATTTCTTTATAGTAGCCATTCTTTCTGGGGTGAGATGGTATCTCAGTGTTGTTTTAATTTGCATCTCTCGAATGACTAGTGATGTTGCACATTTTTTGGTATATTTATTTACCATTAGTATTTCTTCATCTGAGAAATGTGTATTCATCTCAGATGCCCATTTTTGGAGTGGGTCTTTAAATTTGGGAGGTCTGATTTTTTTGAGTTCTTTATATGTTCTCGATAGTAATCCTTTGTCTGAGGAACAGCTGGCAAACATTTTTTCCCACATTGTGGGTTGTCTCTTCACTCTGTTGGTGGTTTCTCTTGCTGTGCAAAAGCTTTTTAATAAGATGAGATCCCAGTTATTGATTCTTTGGGATAGTTCCCGTGCGGTTGAGTTTTTATTCATAAAGTCTTTGCCTACACCAATGTCTCCAAGGGTTTTACCTATCCTACCTTCCAGCAGATTTAATGTTTCTGTTTTAATATTTAGATCTCTGATCCATTTTGAATTTAGTTTAGTGCATGGTGAAAGATATGGGTCTACTTTTAATCTTCGGCATGTGTAGAGCCAGTTTTTCCAGCACCATCTATTAAAGAGGCTATCTTTCTTCCAGCGAATGTGTTTGGCACCTTTGTCAAAGATAAGGTGGCTTAGTATGTCTGGGGTTGTTTCAGCATCTTCTAATCTGTTCCATTGATCTTCAGGTCTGTTTTTTTGCCAGTACCACACTGTTTTTATCACAGTAGCTTTATAGTATAATTTCAAGTCAGGGATTGTGATGCCCCCTGCCTTGCGTTTGTTGCCCAGAATTGCCTTTGCTATTCTAGGTCTCTTCTGATTCCAAATGAATTTTAGGATTGTTTTCTCTAATTCTGTGAGATATGCTGTTGGAATTTTGATTGGAATTGCATTAAATCTGTATAACAATTTTGGAAGTATGGCCATTTTCACTATATTGGTTCTTCCTATGCAGGAGCAAGGGATATCTTTCCATTTTCTGATATCCTCTTCAATCTCCTTTTTCAGAGTACTGTAGTTTTCAGTATAGAGGTCTTTTACATCCTTTGTGAGGTTGATTCCTAGGTATTTCATTTTTTTGGATGTTATTGTGAAAGGTATTGTTTCCCTAAATTCTCTTTCAGTAAGTTTGTTATTTGTGTACAGGAAGGCTATTGACTTTTGAGTATTGACTTTGTATCCAGCTACACTACTGAATTTGCTTATTAAATCTAGCAGTTTTTTAGTGGAGTTTTTGGGGTCTTCTGTGTAGAGTATCATGTCATCTGCAAATAATGATAATTTAACTTCTTCCTTTCCAATCATTATTCCTTTTATTTCTTGCTCTTGTCTAATTGCTCTGGCTAAAGTTTCCAGAACTATGTTGAATAAGAGTGGGGACAGTGGACATCCTTGTCTTGTTCCTGAATTTAGAGGGAAGGCTTTCAGTTTTTGGCCATTTAGTATAATATTGGCTGTTGGTTTGTCATAGATAGCTTTTACCAGATTGAGATAAAGACCCTCTATTCCAATTTTCTGTAGGGTTTTTATCATGAAAAGGTGCTGGACTTTGTCAAAAGCTTTTTCTGCATCTATTGAGATGATCATGTGATTTTTGCCTTTGGTTCTGTTAATATGGTGTATTACATTTATTGATTTACGTATGTTGAACCATCCCTGCATCCCTGGGATGAATCCAACTTGGTCATGGTGTATAACCTTCTTGATGATTTGTTGGAGTCTGTTTGCCAGTATCTTATTAAGGATTTTTGCCTCTATGTTCATTAGGGAGATTGGCCTGTAGTTCTCTTTCTTAGTTGGGTCCTTCTCTGGTTTTGGTATCAGGGTAATGCTTGCTTCCAGGAATGAATTTGGGAGTATTGCTTCCCTTTCAATTTCATTGAAAAGTTTGAGAAGTAGGGGCATTAGGTCTTCTCTAAATTTCTTGTAGAATTCGGCAGTGAATCCATCAGGGCCTGGGCTTTTCTTTGTTGGGAGGTTTTTAATTACATCTTCAATTTCATTGGTTGATATTGGTTTATTTAGGATTTTTAAATCTTCTTGATTCAGCTTTGGTAATTCATACGAATCTAGGAATCTGTCCATTTCTTCTGCATTTTCCATCTTAGTAGAATATAAATTTTCAAAATAGGTATAGATGATCTTCTGGATTTCTGCAGGGTCCGTCGTGATATCACCCTTTTCATTTTCAATTGCATGGATTTGAGTCTTTTCTTTTCTTTTTTTAATAAGGTTTGATAAGGGTTTGTCAATCTTATTTATTCTTTCAAAGAACCAACTTTTTGCTTCATTGATTCTTTGTATTGTTTTTTTAGTCTCCAATACATTAATTTCTGCTCTGATCTTTATAATTTCCTCCCTTGTACGGGCTTTTGGCTTAACCTGCTCTTCTTTTTCTAGAAGCTCGAGGTTCACCCTTAAGTTGTTTATTTGCGCTTGCTCTATTTTCCTGATATAAGTATTTAATGCTATAAATTTCCCTCTTAGGACTGCTTTCATTGTATCCCATAAGTTCCGGTATGTTGTACTGTCATTATCATTCAGTTGTAGAAAGTGACTAATTTCTTCTTTAATTTCATCTGTGACCCATTGGTTGTTCAGGAGGATGCTGTTTAATTTCCATGTGTTTAGGGAGTTTTTGTGGGATCTTTTGCCATTGATTTCCAATTTCATTGCACTATGGTCTGATAATATGCATGGGATAATTTCAATTCCTTTGCATTTACTTAAGCAGGTTTTATGAGCTAGTATGTGGTCTATTTTGGAGAACGTCCCATGTGCAGCTGAGAAAAATGTGTATTCTGATGTTGTGGGATGGAACACTCTGTAGACATCTACTAAGTCCATTTGTTCAAAAGTTTGGTTCAGTTCTACTATTTCATTATTGATTTTCTGTCCAGTTGATCTGTCTTTTTGTGACAGTGGAGTATTGAGATCTCCCAATATAATTGTATTAGTGCTTATTTGATTTTTCATGTCCTTTAGTACTTGTTTTATATAGCTGGGTGCATTGGTATTTGACGCATATATATATTTATGATCGTTATCTCTTCCTCTTGGATTGTTCCCTTTACAAGGATGTAATGACTGTCTTTATCTCTCTGAATCCTTCTTGGCTTGAAGTTCACTTTGTCTGCAAAAAGAATAGCTACCCCTGCTTTTTTCTGGGTTCCTGTGGCATGGAGTATTGTTTTCCATCCTTTGACTTTCAGTCTATGAATTTCTTTCTGAATTAAATGTGTTTCTTGTATACAGCATATTGTTGGATCTTGTTTCTTGATCCATTTCGCCAGTCTGTGCCTTTTGATTGGTGAATTGAGACCATTAACATTGATGGTTAAAACTGATATGTATTGACTTATACTTGTCATGATATTTTCCTGTTGTTGGTTCCCACTCTTTGTTTTTCCCCTTTCCTGCTATTTAATTATCTGCCCTGCCTGGTGGATTCCTTCTGTTCGGGTTCCTATCTCTTTCTAGAATGTCCTTCAGAACATTTTGGAGTGCTGGTTTGGTGGTCATAAATTTTCTCAGATGTTCTTTGTCATGAAAGTATTTTATTTCTCCATCAATTTTGAAAGATAGTTTTGCAGGGTACATCAATCTGGGTTGAAAATTATTTTCCTTTAGAGCTTGCAATACATCATTCCAAGCTCTTCTTGAATTGAGGGTTTGTGCTGAAAAGTCAGCTGTGATTCTGATGGGTTTTCCTTTATAGATGATTTGTCTCTTCTCCCTAACAGCTTTTAAGATTCTGCCCTTCTGTTGAATTTCTGGGATCTTGACTATAATATGTCTGGCTGAAGTTTTTTTTTTTGATCTTGTCTAGTTGGTGTTCTAAAAGCTTCACTTATAGGGGTGTCAAATTCCTTTTCTCTTCCAGGGAAGTTCTCCCTGATTATGTCTTTGAACAAGGTTTTAATGTCGTTGATGCTATCTCCTGCTTTTTCATTTATTCCAATTATTCTTAAGTTGTTTATCTTTGAGTCATCTAGCAGCTGCTGAATTGATTTTTCATGGTCCCTTGCTGTTTTTAAGAATTCTTCCTTTTCATGATCACTAATTGCAAGCCTGTCTTCTATATCTGAGATCCTGTCCTCGCATTGGCTTAATCTGCTACAAATACTTTCAATGGAATTTTTGTTCTCTTGGATATCTGCTTGAATCTGCCTTATGGATTCCATTTCTTTCCTATGCTGAGCATTCATGGTTTCTATAGTTTTCTTAAGCTCATCTATTTTTTTGTCTGTATCAGCTATAGTGTCCTTAAGCATGGTCTTCAATGTGGACATTATCTCTGCAGTTATCTGTGAGATTATTTCTGTTTTAATTTTTTCCAGAGCCTCATTCAGTTGCTTTGTTGTTACCACTTCAGATAGGCCAGGTGGGTGGCTTTCGGATTGTCCCACCTCGTTGCCCCCTAGGTTTGCCTTTGGTGAATTGGATGTGTGGGGTTGCATCTTGTTTAAGTGTCGTCTCATTTTTTTTTCTTTAATTCCTGGGGTGATGTTTGCAAATTACCTATGGTAGGTTACTTTATTGCTAGTGTTTAAGATCTTTAGAAGATGACTACTTCTCTGCAGTATCTTCCAAGTGGAGCTTGCTTTTGGGTTTTGAGCTTTCTGCCAGATCCTACCTCTTCAATTCGTTGGGTATGCAAAGTTGCTACCTGTTTGGCCCAGTCCTTGATTCTTTGGTACTGTGCCACTGTATTTTCTGTGTCCCTTAGTCAATCTCAATCACGAAATATCAGGAAGGAAAGATGTTTAGAACAATTATTTCACATTTGGCTATAATGGTAACTAAAGCATCAAACACAGCCTAGAAAATGACAGACTGAGCTAACCAGTTATTTACCACTTTTAGCTGTATAGAGTTGCGGTTATATAACAAAATCTAAAACACACCAGAAAAATTATATGCAGTATACAAGTCCTATGTATGTCAATTTTTCCCTGAGGAGTTTAAATTTAAAATGAGTTAAGAAGGAAATAGAGTGTTGGGAGAATAGGAAGGAATTAGATGTAAGGCTAGAGGACCAAGAGGGATCCCACTAAAATTGGGACACTGGTGCAGAGGACTGGTGGTAAAAAGAGAAGGAAGGGATAAAAGGAAGAACAGATCACAACCTCAATCACAAAGAAGTTAGAGGCACTGTTTACACTCATATAAAAAACCAGAGAGAATAATGAAGGAAAGAGCAAATACACATACAGAAACAAAAAGGAAGATAAAAACAATAAAACAGACAAAACAAAAATAAAACCCCACCAAAAAAAAAAAAAAAAAACCTTCGCCAGAACAAAAAACAAATGAGTGAGAAAAAGAAAAATTAAAAAAAAAATAAAAAGAATCAGTTCCAGGTGTTGACTCTGCTGTAGGCAGGCACCGTGTGGTGACAGAGTCCTGTTCCGTGCAGGTCGGTCCCAGTAAGCCAGGAGCGGCCCTCTGGCGGGCAGTGAGCAGAGGCCCATACTTTCAGGCAGAGACCAGTCTAGCTCACCTGCCGCTCTCAGCGCCCTTTCACTATCCCTGGGCCTGAGAGGCGCAGCGCGCTGTCTGGAGTGTGGGTTCCCTCCACTGGTTTCCCGCCGCTCTGATTTTCACCACGCCCCCCACAATGACGCCAGGCCAGTCACTCTCTGGCGCGGGACAGGTGTGGCTGAGAGACCAGTCTCGTTCGCCTGCTGACCTCAGCACACTTTCGTGGGCCTGAGAGGCCCCGCGCTGCCCTGTCCGGAGCACGAGTGTCCAGCGCTGTTTTTCTTTCGCGCCGCTCTGAGTTTTGCCGCACCCCCCACAATGGTGCCCGGCCGGTCGCTCCCTGGCGCGGGGCGGCTGTGGCTGAGAGACACTCACCGCTGGCCAGCGCAGTTCTCCGCCGCTCCCCCGCCTCGCCGCTGTCTCAGGATCCTCCGTGGGGGCTCCCTAGGTGCCAGCTGTCACCGTGTGTCCGTAGAATTGAGCTTCTGTCGCGCTGCGATTCCTGGGATGGTAGAAGGTGCATGCGCGCGGTCTGCTCCTTCTTCTTTGTTGGAAATCACCCTTCACTGGTGCCGGGGGTCCCAGATTGCGCTTCAGAACTTTTCTGGGTTCCGGAGAGGCATCTCCCCCCCTCCTGCGCTTTCCCGGTTGCTATATTCCCCTGTTCCAACGGTAACTTTTAGAGAGAGTTTCGCTGCCTGCTTCTTACTCATCCGCCATCTTTTTCCTCCCCTAAACTGTCTTTTTTAAAATGAAAAATTTCTGTAATACATGTTCTGATTTGCTATGTTTTGCTAATTTCTGTTATTGGTCTTGATATTTTCCAAGCTTGTGTGTAGTGTATACAAACTTGTCTGGAGTAGTTCTATAGTTCACAATTGCTGTCCTTGTGCCACATGTTTGCTTCCCCATCTTCTTCAAAAGAACTGGCTAGATCTTGGCCGTGGTATAAGATTTATTGTGTTTCAGCTGCCACTTATTCTGAGCTGCTCACATCTGTTAATCAATCTGACTTCCTGACTCCAGTGTTATCTATAATTGTGCGCTTATATCAGATAGGTTGTGGCTAAAGTCTATCATTATTCCCAGGCTCTAACTTCTCTGTACAATCCCACTTTAATCATACTGGCAAATATCTGGGTAGCACTTAACTCTGAAAAGGGAAATTTCCAAATGGGATTGAATTATACATTCAGTTATTCACAGTGAAATCTGTAAAAACTTCAGATCTCATTTACAGCATTTGAATAGGTATTGCAGAATTATAGACTTTAAATGAAGAATATGTTCTGTGATGGCATTCTTAAATCATGGAAAGCTAAAACTATAAGCACCCTGAATTCAGTGTGCTTTGCTGTAGAAAAAGGACCAGGATTTTGTGGTTGCAATTTATGTCACTCACCTATGGCTCATTGATTCTGACATCTAATTAAATTGATCAGCTGCAATGATCATAAAAGCAATTGTCTGCCAAAAATCACTGGCAAAATAAACTAAGCTTATAGTTCTGATTTAATTTATGGTTTCTATCTAGAATAAGCAACAAATAAGGATTTTTTAAAATAGGAAATTGTACACGATTCTATGTCATAATTTGTACTGGCATACTAATCACTCTATATTTGCTTTTTACTTTGTTAGTCATTAATTTCAGGGGGTTGCCAATTTTATGGTTAATTAAATTTTCCAAACTTTCTTTCAACAAAGCTTTTGATTGTACTTAATTTTTAGAAAATAACCTAAAAGTGTCAACTTTCAAGTAATATAGTTTTTTAATAATCAATCTGTTAAAACAAATATCATTTGAAAATTCAAGCAATATATAACTTATAAACACTTGATTAAAGTAGTTTCAATAATAGATTTTTGGATTGAATATTCTAAGATGATAAATCAATACTTTCTCTCAAATTCTAACAACATATGTAAATGTTTTCTTCAAGACAATAATAGAACTCCAGAAAAAGCCATCAATAAAGCTACTTATGCTTTAGTTTCTAGTTGACCTCAATTTAGAAAACAGATCTAATGGTTAAATTCAAATAATTAAAAGGAAAGAAAAATGAAGGATTTTAATTTTTTTCTCAGAGGAATGCTTCATTTGCATTAGGAAAACAGGGAATATATTCACATTTTCATTTTCATTTTGTCATTCTGTGAGTCAAGAAATCATCAAGGAGACATGTTGCTTGTTTTTCCCCTTAATGACATTATGAGAGTAGACAAGGTATGTTTTCAAATATGATAAAAAGCAGTATCTGCAATAATTGTTGGACAGGTAGTCTTTTCTACCGTGAAAAACGTAAACCCATGTTTGGTGTCACCATTTAGACTCAATTATTTATGACTGGCCACAATAAAATTTGTTTTTCTATTTTTCTCTAAATGATCATAAGTCTCCCATACTATGTAACTGAGGTAACTTAGTACGTATCCATGTATGTGTGCATATGTGCAAATAAATGCAACTGCTTTTTCCAAATTAGGTATTTTTAAGGTAGCTAATCCTGAAGAACAAGTAAAAGTTTATGAAGTTTAAATGAACTTAGCTGCATTGTGTATTACTTCTGCATGCTGCCTAGCTCCATAGTCACACCAATACTCATCTACTTTCCAGGTACTCTGACTGCTTCAGTTCTTAAATCACACCATGCTCTCTCTTCCTTTCTACACAGAATTTGTGCTTCACATAGGTAACTTCCGTTACTCATTTGGATCTTCATTTTAGGTAAAAGGTTCCAGAAAAGTATTTTATAAATCTCTAAGATAAGTTATGAAATTGTTATGTGTGTGCCTGTAACATTCTAGAGTACTTGGTATCAATTTATTATAACAGTAATACAATTAATTATAACAGTAATTGCCTTATAATTTTCCATTTTTACCAACAAAGACCCCAACAGCAAGCTTCGTGTTGATCTTCACTGTTCTATACTCTTGCCTAGGAAGTGCTTGAAATATGAAATGATTTTTAAAAATACTTATTGAATATAGCTAAAACAATGCAAAAATATCAGAATATCAAAGAATCTAACAAAGCCATAATAAAAATTTTACAGGTAATCTAATGAATCAAGAATCTGACCTCAGATGGTAGCATACATGTCTTAATTGTTGAGGGAAATTTCTGCTGAGATTTATTTACTAAATAGAATATAGAAAGCTAAATTACAGAGATGGATTTAAAAACTATTAAAATAAGGACATACTGATAACGACTTTATAAACAAACATTTTGTGGGAAACAAATATATCATAATAAGGTATTATATGTGAGCACAGTTTAATGTAATATAAAAATTATGTGAAGATGATAAAAATATTCCACATTGTACATACAGTAAGAGGAGGCAGTGAATATAAGGTAAAATAATTTTATTGTAACAGGTACCAGAAACACTTCACTAATGCCTCATTAAGACCAACAGAAACACTTTCTTAAAAATTTGAAAGAAAATTTAATATTCACAATGTATATAATACTTCATGCAAAATGAAAAATAAAACTAATGTTTTACTAGTGTCTCAGAAAATTTCTTCTTCCATCAAATCCTGCCAGTCATTTACTACATGTATTTTACAGATAAAGAAACAAAAATGGCAAGAATTTAATAGGAATGGTATTACATTAATAATCATGATCGCTTATTGCACTCTTATTATTTTTCATGCCTTAAGCTGTGTGATTTATATTTATTGTCTATATTGAGATTTATGGCAAGCAAATAGTGTACATATTTTTAATATTTAGTTATAAAAATTAAGATAAAAAGTTTAAGTAATTCTTTATAAGCCCACATGTAGTAAGTAGAAGGACTTCAATTTTGTGTGTGTGTGTTTGTTATGTTGTTTTTGTGGTGCTGGAGATGTAACCCAGGGGTCACACATGCTAAGTGCTCTACCACTGAGCTACATGCCGACCCCTAGGACTTGGATTTACACAAAGGACTGTCTTTCTCCCAAGTCAATGTTAGCTAACCTAAAAAAGAAGTTACATTGTGGTCTTACTGCCAAGTAATTTCAGTTCCATGCTATATTTTTCCCCTGTGGTCACTATATCAAATTACCACAAAGTGGGTGGCTTAAAATAACATAAATTTATTTCTTCACACTTTGGAGGCCAAAAATCCTATTCCAAGATGTTGGCAGTGCTGCACGCTCTCTGGAGCCTCTCGGGGAGACATTTTCTTCTCTGATTCTCCTGGATTCTGGTAGCTGTTAGAGCGCTCAGCTGGTGGCTGCATCATTACAGGCTCTGCCTCCACTTTCACACAGTCTTCTCTGTTGTGTGTCTTCTCCTCCTCTATCTCTTATAAAACCATTTGTCATTGAATTTAGGCCCAACGAGATTAACCAAGGATGACCTCATCTCAACATCCTTAATATGTTATATATGAAAATATGGCAATATTCACATTTACCAGGGATTTGGACATGGATAAATTTTGTGGAGCCACTATTTTACTACACATACCTTAAAATTGGTTTATAGGCAAGACAATTTACTAAGGGTTCCATTAGCTAAATCTTCATAGATGGTATCCTAAAACATATCTAATTTATAATATTTACTGCTCTGAAATATAACACAGAATTTTACTAATTTTGAACTTTTAGTCATATGTTGTATAGTCACTTTCTTGTCACTGGGACTAAAGACTTGACACTGGCAGCTTCAAGAAGTAGAGGTTTATTTGTCTTATGGTTTCAGAGAGTAAGGTTCATGGTTGCCTGGCCCAAAGGCAAGAAATGACATGGTGCAAGAGCCTGGCAGAGGAAAGGTACTCAATTCATGGCAGCCAGGAAGCAGAGCACAAGGGAAGAGCACCAGTAAGAGACCTGCCCTTCAAAGGCGTGACCTCAGTGACCAGCCTTAAACTGGGCCCCACTTCCTAACTGCACATTCTGCTGTGAACCTTAATGGATTAATCCACCCCCATGATCCACTTGCCACTCTAGTTTTTGATCCATTCAAATTGACAACTAAGATCAACTCTCACATATATTTTTGATTATTTGAAGTCCAATTATATTAGCTTAAAAATAAATAACTATAAAGTCTTGCAATATTAACATGATACCTGAAAAATATGGTCAAAGATTTGAAAAATGTCAATGACCTATTATTGCTTTTTTTATTCTCAAGAGTATTATTTCCTCCCTAAATAACCCCAAAGGATAAAGTAACCTGAGATGAGGTCATTACTACATAAGGCTTCCAGAATTTTAAAACTAGACAAATTTTAACTTTTCATATTCAGAATAATATTTTACAGAAAAAAACAAGAGATTTTAAACCATGCTTTTTGAAAGAGAGAGAGTTCTTTATTTAGTTATCTCTTATCTAGACACAATGACAAACTTATAATCATGGAAAGATGGAGTTTATTGCTTTATATAGAAAAGCTTTTATTCTACCCTGATGGTTATGATTTTAGGTTAACTTACTGTTTAGAAGAAAGATGTGATAGAGAAAAATGGGGAAAACCCTACTCTTCTTTAATCCTGAAGGGTGGAGGTGAAGAATCAAAGCTAGAAGAGATGAGATGGAAACAGGAGATATGCTCAGTCAAGTGGTGTCCTTGTGTCCCTTTCCTGGACTCTGGCCCACATAAAAGAGGAATCAACCAAGGTTTAATGGGTTGAGGGAATCAAAAGGACAGAGGGTACTCCTTAGATTTGAGACTTTTTATGAAAGAGCACACAGAGTTCAGAAGGAGAGACTGTGTGTATGGACAGAGGATGTCTTCTTCGCTTTCTGTGATGTCTTTTTAAATTTATGTCATAGACACTGCTTGTGTGCTTTATATACATTGGCTCATTTAAGCTTCACTATAACATTATAAATTGAAGAATACATTTTAAAGTGAAGAAACTGGGGTACAGAGAATGTAAATGACTTGTCCTAGATCACATTAGTAAATGGAAGCACAAGGAATATACCCTAGGACATAAAGTTCTAGAATCTACATTTTCCTTGTAGCCATATCTAGAGCTGTTATCCCCAAATATTAAGCATTACTAATAAGGACTTTAAATTATTGGTTCTAATTTCAGTTTCTATCTGACTAGCTATATTTAATTACATTTTTTGGTAATTAAATGAAGCATTGTCAAGAAAATGAATTAATTATGAAACAAATAGAGAAACAAATTTCTGATATAAATATGTTTTTGGTATATATAAATATCTGCATATAAACAATATATCTGTGAATATATAAATATGTATAGACATGTGTATAAACATATATATATATATATACACAATATCGGTGAAGATTCTCCAGAGAAGCAGAAAATATATTCTATAACACATATATACCTACATATATATCCATATATATCCATATATATGAGTTATATATATATATGAGTATATATGTAGGTATATATATGTGTGATATATACATATGTGAGATATAATACATGAAACAAAGTCATAGAGACAAAAGACACTCAGAGAGAAATTATGTAATTGGCTCACATGATCATGGAGCCTGAGAAGTTCCATCATCTGTTAGAGATTCTGGAAGGTCAATGATGTAATTCAGTCTGAATCCAATGGCTCATAAAGCAGGTGCATCCACATTTTAGGGCAGGAGAAGATGGATGTTCCAGTTCTAACAGAGAGAGAAAATTTGCCAGCTGTATGTCTATCTATTTGTTCTGTTTGAGACCTCAATGAATTGGATGGGATGATGTCTACCCACATTGGTGAGAGTGGATCTCCTTCCCTTTATTTACTGATTCAAATGTCACTAATCACTTCCAGACACATGCTGACAGATATGCCCAGAAATAGCATTTTGATCAATTATCTGGTCATCCCTTACCCTTTTTATATTGACACATAAAATTAACTATCAGTACAAATATATGTGTGTGTGCACATGCTCAAACATATGTACAAGTTCCTATACCACCCTGGATCTCTTTCCGGCAATCATAATTGTTTGCATGTGTATTTGGAAGAGGATAGTTAACACCTCTCTTCTAGAGGAACTTCTGAGCTTCTGAGTTGCAAAGCCTGACTCTATCCATAAACACAAAGTTGAATCGTCTGTCTTGTAGGTGATGTTCTGGCATGTTTAATAATTCAGTGAATTCCTCAAACACATTATGCATGGCATGTGATGGTACATTTTAGGCTTTGGAATATATGTGTAACATGCATTCCAACATGGGGAAAAGAGACAACAAACACAATATAAAATGGATTATAAAGAATTTTAAAAAGGGTGAGTGTTGAGGGCAGAAAATAGGACAGGAATTTCAGACTTTGAGTTTGCAATTTTAAATAAGGTAAGCAAATGAATAGAATGTTGTAAATATGTTCAATGACATTTTAGAAAGTGTTGAATGGTCGTATAAATTGAATTTTAAAAATAGCTATAAAGGAAGAAATATAGCAATTCAAAATTGATGTATTGGAAAAGTTTTGAAACTTCCAAGTTAATGCTAACATAAAATCATCCAAAAAAACCCCACTTTGTTTTGTTTTCAAGGATTAAGCCAAAGCTATTTAAATCTTCAAAAGTACAACTAACTCTGTAGCGATGAGAAAGTGGCACCTCTATTGATAAGCAGGATGGAGCGCAGAAAGCGGAGGGACACAGCCAACTCTGCAGAACCCATGGTAGACTGATTGTACCCATTGCTCAAGTTGTGCGCACCTCGCGGTGTGCATTCACTTTGATAATGCTCTCTCACGTAGATTCTGGATGTGGACACCTAATAGCTTTTTCTTTTCTTTTTTTTTTTTTTGGTGGGTACCGGGGATCGACCTCAGGACCTCGCGCGCCAGCAGGCACCCGTGCCGCTGAGCGATATCACCGGCCCTTTTTTCATATGTGGGTACCGGGAGTCGAACTCAGGACCTCGCGTTTGCCAGGCAGATGTTTATGCCGCTGAGCTATCTCACCAGCCCCGTAATAGCTTTTTCAAATGGGGCATTAGCAAATGTGATGCATGCAGAAACTTGAGAAGGCATCCACCTTGAGTCTTTTTATTGCTACTCATAGAGTGCTGAGATCACTAAACAAGTAAGTCCAGACCAGCCTGCTGGAGGATGGCAGATACTTGCCCCCGGCAATCCAGCCTTGCCAATCAAACATCAGTATCTGAGAGGCCAAGTTGTTCCAGCTGATCCACTGGCTGACCAGAGTTATCACAGATAGTCAGATGAGTCCATCTGAGGCCAAAACTGCCAGTGGAGTCCCATGTGACTTGTCTACTCATAGGATAGTGAGTTAAATAAATGGTCAGGATATTAAGTCAGTAAAGTTGGGTGGCTTTTCACACAGGAAAAAGTAATGAACAGTGTATTTAACCACTTCAATTCTGATAGCCTATCAGGGGATTTTTAAATAATTCACTGGCTTTTATATTTTCCTCTGTAAGAAATATTTCAGATGGAAACTAGTTGCTAAATAAAATGATACATCACTATGCATACATTTTTGTAACCTATATAGACAATTAGAAAATGCAATTATTTTGAAATCCTAGGAACATTTACAAGTTCTAGGTTGACATTTATCAAGTTTTTATTATGAGGTTTAAACAATCTTTTTTATTACCTAGCAAATGAATAGCTAGCTACCTTCTAAGTGCACATCTGTAGTAGTCATTGGTCAAGTCTAAGGAACCAGTCAGCAGTTATGTTGATTATACAGAGTAAATACATAGGAAAAAAATTGAAATTAGATATATGCTTGTTATAAAATGTGATGATTATTTTTACTCCAGGACCAAACTGAATTTAAAAAAACCTTACTTATCTGGATTGAACCTCAACTTGCAAAGATTGGAGGGAGCTCACTTCTATCCAGCAATGTTTGAATCTCAAGGCTAGCAAGGAAAATAGCCTTTTCGTCACAGGTGATAACATTTTTTAAGAAGTCAATAAATTAGTTTTTACTACAGGAGGAATTTCTGCTTTATAACCTAACAAAGAGTTGAAATGCCAGAAGCAGTTGAGGAATAAATAACTAAACACTTATTTTATCACAACGGAACGTTAATGCCAGTGCTTGATTACAACAAGCAACCCGATTGCATGAATTTGGGTTGCAGGCACCCAGGCTTTTATATTCATTAGAAAAGTTATTGATTCTGGAAGGTTACCACTAATAAAACTACACTGTTTTCTCAGGCCTGTTATATGGGCACAGACAGATTATTTGATCAATGATATTGAGCAAAAGGAAAAGCATTCATTGCTTCTAATCTCTTTTCCTTCATTTCTGAATTGTACATAGCTAACAGCAGAGACACAGAGTGTGGGTCCTGCTCAAGTCTGGCATCAGTTCCTCTGTCCACTACAGAAATTTCTTATTTGGATTCATACAGCTATGTATAAATTTTGGCAATTAAATTCCATCGTTTTTATAAAAATTGTTAAATTGAATATAAAGTTTTAAAACAAAATAATGATTGTACTAATAAAAATATTTTTAAATTTGCACAGTTATAATTTTGTTTTAAGTTGGCTTCAGCAGAAGTGCCCGTATGTTATACATGTTATTTCATTAGAAAGTTCAACTTCCATTCAACTTAGTGTTTTGTTTGTTGAAGAACATAGCTCTATAGTTTCTATAAAACCATTTATAATTATTTTAATCAAAGAATATTATTCCACAATTGTCATACTGAAAAGAATTTTTGTAAATACAACCAACAAGAATGGAGATCTCAGTTATTTTCTAATTAAAATAATAATATGGTAGCTGTTCCATAGCCATTCATACTTCCACTTAAATATTAAAATCATCTATCCAATTTCCATCTATCCCATTTCCAAGAAATCTTGCTGGTTCTACTATTTGAATAGCATTGGATCTAATACATAAATTTGGTGAGCATCTTAAAAATATTGTTTTCCAATCCATGAACAAGGATGTACCTCAACATTTATCTAGGCTTTTCTATTTCTCTAAGGAATATTTGTTGTCTTCAGTATGTAACACTTTTACATTCTTTGTTAAATGTTTCTTTAAATACTATATGTTTTTGATTTTTTTTTCTTTTGTGGGTACTGGGGGGTCGACCTCAGGACCTCGCGCGCCAGCAGGCGCCCGTGCCACTGAGCGATATCACCGGCCCCTTTTTCATATGTGGGTTCCAGGAGTCAAACTCGGGCCCTCGCGCTTGCCGGGCAGGCGGTTAAGCCACTGAGCCATCTCACCGGCCCGATGTTTTTAAACAAAGCATATCTTATCTTTTGTTTTCTAACCATTTGTTGTTGCTAGTGAATGTGAACACATTTGATTTTTTCTGTACCGACATTATACCCTGTGATCTTGCTAAATTCATTCATTATCTGTAATAAATTTTTATTTCATTTTTATTTTGAGACAGCATCTTGCTAAGTCTGTAAGTCACCCAATCTGTGCTTGAACTTTCTATCCTCCTGTCTCAGCCTCCTAGAGTACTGGAATTGCAGGTGTATGCCACCAAAACTGGCTGACATGTTTTGCTTTTATGTATTTAGTTTAAAGAAATAAAATGCATGTGCATAAAAAAATACTTTTAAAGAAATGTTCATAGCAGCTTTATTCATGACAGCTCCACATAGGTGACAACAGAAATGTCCACCAAATCAGGAAATTAAAAATAAGGCATGATATATGCAGACAGCGGAATACTCAACAATAAATATTGCTGCCACAACATAAATTGCATGCTTTTTTAAAAAAATAAACCTCGTTTAAGAAGACAGTCTTTTTTTCAATTCACTAGAAAAATCTTTAAAACAAAACTGGAAATTTTAGTCAATTTCTTCATGTAAATATTTGCTGTAATGATATTTTTCTCTATTATATGCTATGATAGTTTGTAAAAGCACTTGCTCTCCAGTCAGAATGCCTGTGTTTGAATCTTGCCTCTTCTTTTGGCTTGATCATTTAACCTCTGTTATGAACTGAATGTTTTTGTCCTTCCCCAAATTCACAGCTTAAGTCTAATCCCAAAAATGATGGCATTTAGAGATGGGGGACTAGTAAGGTTATGCGACTCAAGCAGGTGGAGACTTCCTGATGCAATTAGTGTTTTTACAAAAAGGAATACCAGGAAATCTTGCTCATCTTCATATGCCCTCCACATGTATATAAGACACAGGTCAAGGAAGCCCAAAGTGAAATGGCAGCTCTTTGCAAGCAAAAACATGAGGCCTCACAATGAAAGCTACCTAAAAGGTACCTTCATTCTAGCCTTCCCAGTCTCTAGAACTGTGAAAAATTAAACATCTGTTGTTTAAGCAACCTGGTTTATTGCATTTTGTTATAGCAGCCTGAGCACACTAAGAGAACCTCTCTGCCTAATGGGGGTAATAATTGTGCCTGCCTCCAGCGTTCATGGAGAGAAACTGCTTCATACATTTAAACATGTTTTAGTCTGCCAAATACAAGCACTAGATAATTCTTGGCTACTATTATGATTGAACTTTCTATGGGTCTTATTTTCCCTGTGCTTTTCGTCTCCCTCTTCCTCTCCTTTCTAGCTACTCTTGAAATGATTAAAATATTTAATTTTCTTCTCCCGTACTATTTGGATGCCATACCCTATATTACATTATTATAATAGTTATCCTTAGTTATCCTTAAAATGTGTATATATATGTATAAAATGTGTATAGTCCTGAATTTAATCAATTTCTTTTCTTCCTTTCTCCTCAAATTCAAGGGCCTTAGAAACTTTTATTTTCACTTTTTTTCAAAGCAAAATTGTAATTATCTTACTTTTTAAAAGTTCTGATTTAGTCTTACAACCCACAAGTTAAATTGTTTTAACATTTTATACAGATATAATGTATTAGATGTACCCTTGTTTTTTCTCTCCCTTCCTTGATGCATTTCAGATTTTATAGGACATTTTCCTTTTTTTCGAAGAACATCTGTCAGTAGTTATTTGGGGAAGGGAGGTCATTTAGAAGTAAATTCTCAAATTCTGCTCATTTGTTGTTATTTTGACTTCATTCATGAAAGATACTTTAGCAGTGTAAACAACTCTAGATTATTTTCTCTTAAGACATTGAGGACATTTCATTATGTTCCTACTTTGTTCTTTATTTTTGTGGTAAATCTCGTTGTCAGTCTAACTGCCCCTCAGAATGATTTTTTTTTAATGTGGGTACCAGGAGTCAAACTCAGGACCTTGCACTTGCCAGCAAGCGCTTGTGCCGCTGAGCGATATCACTGGCCCTTTTTTTTTTTCCTTTATGTGGGTTCTGGGAGTCGAACTCAGGACCTCATGCTTGCCAGGCAGGCGCTTATGCCCCTGAGCTATCTCACCGGCCTCCCTCAGAAGGATTTGTGCTTGCTTCTTCTAGGTTCTTGTGAACAGTACAGGCTCTTCAGGTTTACTTTATCTTTTAGTTCTGGGCGTGGGAATCGAGGTTCACATAAATAACATGGATTCAGGCTCCAAGCCAAGGTCAAGCCAGAGGACCTCTAGGATATTCTTATCCTTTTATATAAAATGCAGCTAAAAGGGCCATTCACTAGTGCATCAATAATTTTATTTGCTGAGGTTGAAAAATGCTGCTGAATTGTTTCAGTTAATTAAGTGGAAAAATATCAAAGACTTTCATGTTTTATAGCATGTACTTCTCCATTATATTCTAGAAAGAAGAGGCAATTATACAGATTGTGCCCTGTCTAGATTCTCTTGTTAAATCACTATTTTAGAAATTGGCCAATTACCAAATTCAGCAGCCAGTTGATCATTCAAAGACTTCTCTTACCTCCATGTCTCATTGATAATATCACTAATCAAGATGCCACTGAATCCTATAAATTTTAATTGTTGAAAGTACCTTCAAGAAGAAAGTTCCGTATACATGATCTCACATCTATACAAGGGATGATCAGTTACCCATAGGCTAGTAACTGTTACTGCCACATGTGTTGAAAGGGTGACCTGCAGAAATACTATTGCTGAAGGCTCATGAGGCCAGAATTGTGAGAAGTATACCATCAACAAAATTATCGCCATGTGTTTTAGTTTGGATCTAAAAGGTGCCCCAGAAATCTCATGAGTTCAGAAGTGGGGCTTTGGGAAGGTGGTTGAATCATGGAGGCTCTATACTCATTGTGGATTAATCCTTCAATGAGTTCATAGCTGAATATGCTGTTAAGAGGTGGGGCCTAGTTACAGGAGTGGATCAGTGGGGTTGTGATCAGGAAAAATGTATTCATTTCCTACTCCTCCCTTCTCTCTCCCTCTCTTCTTCCTGTCCGCCAAGAGTTGAGCAAATTTCCTCTGCTGTGCCCTTCCACCACATTATTTCTTCCTTGGAGCTAGGTAGTTATGGACTGAACCCTCTGAAAACATGAGCCAAAAACTCTTCTCCTTTAAGTTTGGAGTGTTGGGTATTTTGTCCCAGCAGCAGGGAAATAACTAATACACCATAACAATGTGCTTATATTTTGTAGCACTTTATCTCTTTTTCATTTAAGTAGATTTTACATTCACTGAGGCCTAGGTATTTCAGTCTTTAAAATATGAAGTGAGAAGTTTGGTGTGGTGATGCATACCTATAATCCCAATACTCAGAAGGTTGAGGCAGGAGAATTGCTATGAGTTTAAAGCCAGCCAAGGCTACATAGTAAGTTCAAGGTCAGCCTGAACTACACAGTGAGACCTTGTCTCAAAAAAAAAAAAAAAAAAAGAGAGAAAAGAAATGAAGTCAGAGACTCAGAAATGTTACTTATTCAAATATATGATGGAAGCGTTCTATAAGACTGAATTCTAAGTCTTTTACAAGTCAAATATTCTTTAATATTTTGTTTCCTTAGATGATCCTTTATAACATCATGATCTTAGTAGACTAGTAAAACATGAAAGTAAAAATTAGAAAACTATTGTTTCTCTATGTCTAGTGCTGAACAGATATTAAAACAATTTATCCAAGTGATTCAATTCAAATCAAAACATACTTAATTTCTTTAGATAGTGTAAGAAAAATAGGTAAAAGGTAGCAGTGTGCCTTTAATGAAGAGTGATCAGGCATCTGTAAGGTGTAACTAATGAAAATTCTTCATTCCTTGAGTTTTTATTGCTCTGTGCTCAGTAGTTCTGTGAGATGATTATAATTATGCCTTATTTGTACATTAGAAAAGAGATTCACAACTTGCCAGAGGCAATGCAGATAATAAGTGGCCCAGGCAGGATTTAAGCCCAGATCAGTCTTAATTCTGACATTTCCTATTTACTGTCCTACCTTGTCTTTATGTTTTCTTCTCTCTAATTCATTCTCATTGTGCTGTTGATTTATGTCTTTTTTTAAAAAGTGCTCATTTCTGTATTTTAATTTGATAATAAAAATTATTTGAGTTCATGGCATATAACTTAATATAAAGGTATGTATGCATTGTGGAACTGATAAATGAAGCCAATTAGCATATACATTAGGCCATATACTTATTTTTTATGTGAGATGAGAACATTTAAAATTTACTGTTGCAGCATTTTTCAAGTATTATTTATTAACTACCCTCACCATGATATACAGTCCAGTAAATCTTTTGAACCTATTCATCCTGTCTAGCTGAAATTTGTATCCTTTTGTATATGTTAATTTAGCATTAATACATTTTATTGCTCCCTTGTGCTAAGCAGATTGTGGTCCTCACAATCTCAGTCCCCTGGCATCACGTCCTCCATTAAGTTATGTAACAAAGCAAAAGGACTTCTCATATACAAGTAATATTACTAATCAGGTGACCTTAAAATAGGTATATTATCCTGGGTTATTCTAGTCATAAGGCCCTTCAAAAGTCAGAAAAGGAAAGTAGAAGGCATTATAAGCAATAGAATTGGACAATACATTAATTCCTTTGAAGATAAGGAGATTTTGAGCCATGGAACGGGGCTGAGGTCTCAAAGCTGAAAACGATACTCAGGCAATAGGCAACAACATGAAAGGAAGCGCCCACTCCCACAGCAATACAGACCTAAATTCTGCCACCAGTCTGAGTGAAGCTAGGAACAGGTTGTCCCTCAGTTATTCCGAAGTGCAAAGGTCAACTCTTAGTTTGACATATGCCTGGTGTGACCCTAAGCAGAGAACCAGTTGAGCCAGCCTGAACCTAGGCTTTTGACCCAGGGAATCAGGAAGATACTAGATGGGTTCAGGGTTAATGTGTTATGTAGGGCTAGAATGCTAATACATGCTCTAAGGAAAAGTATTTTCAAAATAACTTTTGTAACCCTTTCCCATTCATCATCACCATAACACACACACACACATGCACACACATGCATACATGCACACAAACACATGAACATACATACAGAATCTCAACTTATTCTGTGGTCTTTTAGAATAGGTTTCCTGTTTTTAAAGTCTACGATTCTTTGAAGTTTTGCTGAACAATGCTATTACTTTCATGTCATTTTGGACAAACTTCTCTGTTGTCACCCTCAGTTTTTTTGTGTGTGTGTTTCTTTTTTTACATTCCCCCCATTTATATCTTATTTCCTTGTTTTTTTTTAATTAATTCTATGATATAAATACAAACACAGCTATTCAGTTAACATACACATATTTTTCTTAATTAGGAAATCAAGAAAACACATTTCATTATGGGAAGTATTTGTTTCTTAACATGTTCATTGTCTACTTACTGCAAAGTGGTTTATGGATGCCTATTTCCTGCTGACTAATTTAATAGAAAAATTGTTAACTAAGAGGACATGATGCTTGTGACTGGAGAAAATTTGGCCTCTAGAATACTGACTTAGTATCATATTTGACTTTAATTAGATTTGATATGGTTTCTGATATTTTATTAACCTCCAGGAAAAGATTATATTAAAATGAATAATTGTAACTTAAAAGTGATTTTATGCATTTTACTTAGAAAAATTGTGATGAATCAGTATGATTTTGCAAATTTGACTACCAAATATATTTGTGTCAGTGTTATGTTGACCTTTTTCAGTTTCATATGTACATGATCTCCAATTTAAAATGGTTTGACTAAAGAATTTTCAATGGTATGATTGTAGGAAAGTGATACACATTCATCTAATAGAGGTATATATCAGAAACTATATAAATTCTATAAAGAGTCTTTTTCTTCCAGATAATATTGAAGTGTTGGAATCCACATCTTTACTGAACTACATTTAGCTGGTTATATATTTTAAGTTCATATATTAGATTAAAGAAAAGAGAACTGAATAGTATTCAAAAGACATCACTGACAAAATGATTAATTAAAAGTTAGCATATAGCAATGCAAAGAAAGTTGCTATACTGTAAATATTTCTAATTTGCTATTTGCTAATCTGCTAATACTTTTTCCAAAAAATCATTATTACAATGGATTCTTCCCACCTGCACGTAGTTTAGGTGTGTTACAAAGATATTGGGTAGGACAGCTCTTTAACTTATTCTAATTAATAAGTGTCTTTATTCTGAATGCATTAATTAATAGGGTGTCTTTGTTACTTTCTTGTTGCCGGGACAAAATACCTGACACTTACAAGTTAAAGGAGGAAAAGTTTATTTTAGCTCACAATTTGTAGAGGTTTCAGTCCATGGCAGAGCAGCATAGCAGAGGGGCACAGAGGAGAAATTGTTCGTGGCATAGCAGGCAGGAGGCAGCAAGCCTTCCTTCTTCTTTCTCTTTTTATTCCATACAGGCTAGAAGACTATTGGTTGGTGCCACCCACACCCAGGGTGGATTTTCCTTCTTCAGTAAGTCCATCATCCACTCCCAGAAATACTCTAAATCAATTAGTGGACTCATCGAATATCACAGACCTGTGATCCAATCACTTCCCAAAAGGTTCACCTATGAGCACAAGAAGCTTTGGGGGGACACGTAGATAGAAGCCTTAACATAGAGCTTTCCAGTTTCCAATTATTTCAGTCCATAAATATTCATTAAATGTCTATTGTGTATTAAGCCCTGTTTTAAATATTGGAAAAACAATATTTAAAAAATCAAAGTCTATACTGCCAAGGAGTTTATATCATAATGAAGGATGCAGACAATAAATACATGCTACAATGTCAGTGATAATTTTCGAAGACAAGTTTGATAACACATGGGGATAGAAAATCGTGCAGAAAGTGTAGGGACATGGTTGTGGCCAAGGAAGTCCCCTCTAAAAGGATGCTATTTGAATAGAGAACTAAACTGCAGATGACATGCAAAAACGTTTTAATAAGATGAAATCCCAGTTGTTGATACTTTGAAGTACTTCCCGTGCAGTTTGGGTTTCGTTCAAAAGAAATCACCAACAGAGTGAAAAGAAAACCCACAGAGTGGAAAAAAATTTTAGCCAACTGTCCCTCAGACAAAGGACTTCTATCTAGAACATACAAAGAATTGAAAAAAATCAGGCCCCCTAAATTCAAAGACCCAATCTGAAAATGGGCCTCTGAGATGAATAAACAATTCTCAGATGAAGAAATACAAATGGCAAAAAATATATGAAAAAATGTTCAACATCATTGGTCATTTGAGAGATGCGAATTAAAACAACACTGAGATTCCATCTCACCCCAGTAAGAATGGCTTTCATCAAGAAATCAACCAATAACAAATGCTGTTGGGACTGCAGGGAAAAAGGAACCCTTCTCCAATGTTGGTGGGAGTGTAGACTGGTACAACCACTGTGGAAATCAGTGTGGAGATTCCTCAAAAAACTAGGATTAGAGGTCCCATTTGACCCAGCTATTCCCCTTTTTGGTATTTTCCCAGAAGAATTAAAAGCATCATACCACAGTGATATATGTGCACCCATGTTTATAGCAACATAATTTATAATAGCTAAATTTTGGAAACAACCCAAATGCCCATCACCCAAGGAATGGATAAAAAAGATGTGGTATTTTTATAGAATGGAGTACTACTCAGCTATAAAGGAGAATAAACTCGAGGCTTTTATAGGTAAATGGATGCAACTTGAGACCATATATATAAGTGAAATAAATCAGATTCGCATGTATAAACATCGTATTGTCTCCCTAGTGTAAGAAGCTGAAAGAGTAAATAAGATCCAAAATGTACAATAGATATTGGGAAATGGGAAGAAACTGTTCAAAAGGAAAAAACAACTGGGATGGGGGAAAGGAGAAAAGAAGGAAAGGACAAGAATATATATATATTCTTACATATATATTCTATTTTAAAGAATTATATCATGCTCTTGAATCTGTTAGTTATATGTACAAGATACCTAAGTACCTTAGGTACCAGAGTACCTAAGTTAGTATAGGTACAAGATACCTAAGATAATTATACTAATAATTTCTGTTAGTTCATTGAAAAGAATGGTTTGTGCTTATGTTGTTTGATCAATTTTTCACGCCTGTATCTTGTAATCTGAGCAACTACTTTGAAGATAACAATGCCCGATATATTAACCATTGTTTATCCCCTATTAGCTTGTTTTGAAACTCTGTATCATTGTTTTTATTGTTTTTTTCTCTTTAAAATAAAAAAGAAAATGAGTAGCTAATCAAATTTTTAAAATTTCAACCATAAAAAAATAAATAAATAAAATGAAAATGAGCACCTCACAGATATCCACAGAAAGAGGGTTCTTGGTCGGCAGGATGAATATCAGGAATCATAAATATGTCACTGTAAGGAGGAGGCCACTGTGGCTGGGGAAGAGATAGAATATGGGCAAATCCAAAGAAGGTCAGTCAGAGAGAAGCCCGGGCTCATATGTAAGGCTGGGTTTATTATAGTGAGGTTGTTGGATTTTATTTTAAATATGATGAGGATCTATTGAAGAATTTCAAAAGGAGAGTGATATAATCTGGTTTACAATTTCCAAGGACTACTTTGAATTCTACATGGGAAAAAGTCCAAATCAGGAAGCCCAAGTAATAGTTATTACAGTAGCCAAGAAAGAAATGGGGTGTTATGGGGCAGAATGGTAACCATGGAGGTGGTGAAAAGTGCAGATGTAGGCTATGGTACTCATAAATATGTAAGAAAATCACAGTCTATTCTTGAATCTGCTGAAATGTAACGTAATTGAGTTCATGGTTGAAGGAGGGTGCAGCATCGTAGCATGAGATGAGATTAAAGAATTATGTAAAGTCAGAGTACCTGAGACCTTGGAGGGCATGGCACTGAGTTTAGCTTTATTTTAAATATAATGAGAAGTTGTTGGAGGCTTTGGATAAAGAATAACAAAACCTGACACATTACATAAGATTATTCTGTCTAGTAAGGGAGAATAGATTATAGGTAAAGATGAATAGAAAGCTGGATCAATTTAAAAAGCAAATTCCAGAGGTTAAGCAAGAGAGGTTAGGCAAAAGATGAGGGTGATATGGCTAGAGATGGTTACAGTGAAGATTTTAAAAAATGAATCCATACAAGGTATACTTTAGAATTGGAACAGACCAAATAATTAGGTGTGAGGGTAGATGGAAATAAAAAGGTAAAGGATTTTTGGTTTGGTTAACTGAGTTACAGTAGTTCAGACAATAATAAAAGTGTATACACAAATATATATTACATATACAAACCTATAGAGTTCTTTTTGCTTTATTTTGATATTTGGTTTTGATTTAATGAGATTGTATCATATTGAACATTTACTATAAAGCACACATTTATCACTTAACAATTCTGAGTGTTTGGTACATAGTAGGGTTAAATAGCATTTGATCAAACTGAGCTGGAGTGATTTTTAGATATTGTACCTATGTGCAGCATACTCTATTTCTCGCCCATTCTTTCTATAGAGTTAGAGTGAGCCTCCAAAAGCATTTTAAAGAATTACATCATGCTCTTACTTGAACCCTGTTAGTAGATTTTCACTGCAATTGGCGTGAGCTCCAAAGTGGCAATATAGCACATGTGGCCTTGCATCTACCACTAGGTTTATTTTTCAACATATTTGTGACCCATCTTTTTCTTTCATTCAGTATTGCTGATAAAGTGACCTACTTAACTAATTATAGCTTCTCATATGGTGTGCTTTCTTAGGTTGAAATGTCCTTTTTCCTCTCTTAATGTTATCATATGCTGACCATTTTCTTCCTATAAGAATCTTCTTCGAGTTATCAAATCTAAGTTAGGTACCCTTGTATTGTCCCTTAGCCATGTACATTCTCTTATTGTAGCAGTGTCTTTATTTTCAACTGTCTATTTACTTTTATGTTTCTCCTTTTGGATAATATTTCTTTAAAGCCAAATATTTTTTTTCCCATAACATTATCCTCAGAGCATAACATAGTACAGGTATCCCACTAAGTCCCTGATAAATAAAACATATAAATAAATGAAAAATATTCTTATGCAGTGAAGAATAAAGTCCTTAGGGAAAGAATACAGAGTGAAAAGAGTACAAGGCTGAAGTAAGAGAACTGGGGAACTCCAGTATTTAAAAATCATGGAGGAACAAAAAAAAAGGAAACAAAGAAAAATGTCCATAAGACATGAAAATAATATCCATAGTATTGTTTCAGTGGTCCAAGGAAAATACAGTTGTAAGAAATGATCAGTAATGTTAAATATATATATATATATATATATATATATATATATATATATATATATATATATGTCAAGAATAATGACTGTAAAATGCCCAAAGGATTTGGTAATTAAAAAGACATTGACGTTTATATCAAAGAATTTCAGAATATTATCGGAGAATGAAACCAGATGATGGTGTGCAGCATAATAAATGGAACATAAGTGTTTGATGACAGTGCAGCTTTGCTGTCAGATGGCAGGAAACATTATGTTTCCCTGTTATCCTCCTACTCACTGTTTTCTGGGGATGATGCATCCTAGTAACTAGCGGATATTTAATTTCCTGACTACAAAAAAAATAATGGCTTTTAATATACCTGAAAATAATGATGGATGATACAAATTTGGATAATCACATGGAAGAGATAAGAGAAGGGAATAGATGTAGAAAAGTTCTGGAAGTGAATTCTTGGGTGAGTGAGGCTTTAAAAACTAGATCCATTTAGTTTATAAATGGACTTTGCAATGGATACTGGAGCAGGGAAATATGGAAGAGATATTTGTGGTGGCCAGGAAATGTGCCTGGCAGGTCTCCACCTACAGAGAGTGTTACTGGCCTAGGGCCTGACTACTGAGCTCTGAGATGCATTTTGTGCTTAGCTTTCTAGAGGCCGCTCGCTCTCTGACGATTATGGAGGGAAGCAGGGACACTAAAGCTGCCTTTTCCTGGGAAGCAAGGTCTTTTCTCCTAGATGAGGTCGGCCCAAGGACTTTGTAGTAGCCTTGTTGAATCTTCCTTAAATTGAAAAACAGTCCGACATGCTTTGTCCCAAGCCTTTCAGACTCTACACCATTCTATCTTTTTTTTTTTTTTTTTTTTTTTTTTTTTTTTGTGGGTACCGGGGGGTCAACCTCAGGACCTCGCGCGCCAGCAGGCGCCCGTGCCTCTGAGCGATATCACCGACCCCTTTTTCGTATGTGGGATCCGGGAGTCGAACTCGGGCCCTCGCGCTTGCAAGGCAGGCGCTTATGCCACTGAGCCATCTCACCGGCCCCCTACACCATTCTATCTTATAAGAATTTTTTTCTTTTCTTTTTTTTTTTGGAGATTGGGATGGTTATGTTTTTTATTTAATATTATTTTTTAAATTTCAAAACCATTTTTAATTTTTTTTAATATTGGCACATCATAATTGTATTTTCTCATAGGCACAGTGTGATATTTTGATACATGCATAGAGTATATAGTGATCAAATCAGAGTAATTAGCATTTCCATCTCTTTAACATGTCATGTATGACAAAATGGATGGAACTGGAGGACATTATGTTAAGTGAAATAAGCCAGATACAAGAAGACAAATAACTCATGTTCTTACTCATATATCAAAGTTAATAAAAATGGATCTCACAGCAGAAGAGAGTAGAATAGTGATTACAAAAGGTTAGGAAGTGTGGGGGAGCAGGAAATAAAGGGGGATTGGGTTATAGGAACCAAAATAGAGTTGGCAAGGAGGAATAAGTTCTAGTGCTCTACAGCACATAGACTATAGTTTACAACAACTTGTTATCTATTTTTTATGAAGACCTGAAAGAGTTAGAATTCTCCAAACACAAATAGATGATTAATGTTAAAGAATGTTTCTTTTAAAATGTCCTTGCATGTTTAATACTGTGCTGGTATCTGCTTTTCAAAGAACCCAGCTGAGCATAAGACGTAATGGATGCAGTATTTTTATTTTGTGATGAGAGGTGAATTACTGTGCTGTTTGTGATGCACCCTTTATTTACCATGCATGTTTCTTCAAGACATTCTCAATAAAATACTTATTTCTTGCTAACACTTATTGCAGTAGGTTTTTTTCCTTGGGGAAGGCATAAGGTAAAATGAGAAGAACTTTTCAGGGCTGTCGTAGGTTAAAGACAGAACCGGCTCATAGCAGATCTTACAGAAACGTATTAAGTAGTGATAGTATGTAGTAAGCTGCTCACATAAATTAAACCACGAGCATCAAGGTGATGCTTATTAATGCTGAAGCAAGTGTGTCATTTCAAAGTTTTGCTTTGTACCTCAAAAATGGGTTGCTGATTATGGAATATCTTCAGATGTAGAAGGCAGATAATAATTATAAAAATAACAGCGTATAGGATACAGGTTCAATGATTCATAGAATATTAGAATTAAAAGCCAGGTCAGAGGTCATCTCCTAATTTTAAACACTCTTTGAGCATAGTTGTGAAATGGTAGCCTGGTCATATACCACAAGATCAAATGTATGAAGGCAAGAATATGTGTGGATGCAGGCAGAGAGAATAGTATCTACCTATACGCCCTTCTAATGATGATACTCATTATTAATGGAGGGATGATTATGTACATCACTACTAATTTTGAGGACATGGCACTTCTTCATAAGACTCTCAACAGGTAAATGAAACTCTATCGTTACAGATGATAAAACGAAGCACACAGAGAAGTACAATACTCAGTATTGCACAGCTGAGTCCACTTCCTCCAAATCCCAAAATAGGGACTTTCTATTGAGCCTTAAATATCATTTGCATGTTTGTAATTATCTATCTAAATTGGGTCATCTAAATTGGATTTAGATGCTTGCACATACTTATTTTTTTTATGTTCACTTATGTCAAAGGCAACAATAACAGCTGCATTTAATAGTTTTGAAAACATTTAAGCAGGTGGACTTCAAAGTATGTGAAATGAACATATTGCTGTTGTTTATTATAATTTTCCTTCTTTCTATTTTTTCCTAAAAATTTCTCAAGGCCTTTCAACACTTTAAAAATGAGCATTTGTTTTCTTACATTCCTTAATATAAACAATTTTTTAAGAATGTTGATTTATGCAGTGGCCAAAATGCTAATGCTAAACAAAAAAAGCAGATGTTACAAATCTTGAGCAAGTTCTGGAAATGTATTGTATTGTCTTGCAAATAAGCTGTTGTTGTTCAAATCAAATATGAAAATGAATTTTAAAACTTACATTTAATATACAATTCTCATTTAAGTGTTACCAATAAATATTAAAGCTCTTTTCTAACAGTCTTAATTTGCTTTTCTCAACTCCCTTGATCGATATATTTTACTGAGGCATTCAATGCTATCAAGAGAGAAAAAAGGATGCAATTAGCCCTGTGTATAGAAATGTATGGCCATAGGCTAAGAAGTTAAGGAAAGCAAATTTGTTTTTTTCTATTTGTTTCCTTCTTTTGTGTCAAAAGCTTCTATAATTTTAGAACTCTCTTGTTCTTAGTGTTATAATTTATGATATAATTAACTCTATTTTCATTCTGTAATGAGGTAAGGAAAAGTTTTCTTACTCCACCTCTTTCCTTGTACCATGACTTGTCTTTTTTGATCCTAAGTCATGGAACTGTAACTAAGTTAATGAATAAGGTGTATGAAAAGAGGTAGAGGACCGGTGAGATAGCTCAGCAGCATAAGCGCCTGCCTGGCAAGTGAGAGATCCTGAGTTCAACTCCTAGTACCCGCATATAAAAAAGAAAAAAAAAAAAAAAGAAGTAGAGCTTGAGAGATGGTAATGCCATTAACATTGATAAGTTATGGTCAAAACTAACAAAAGGAAGTTTCTTTGCGTGGTAAATGCCATAAGTTTTAAAAAGAAGGGACTGACATACTCTCACTTTATTTATTTATTTATTTATTTATTTATTTATTTATTTATTTTTGTGGGTACCGGGAGTCAACCTCAGGGCCTCACGCTTGCCAGGAAGCGCTTGTGCTGCTGAGTGATATCACCGGCCCCTTTTTTTCCTGTATGTGGGTTCTGGGAGTTGAACTTAGGACCTTGCGCTTGTTGGGCAGGCACTTATGCTGCTGAGCTATCTCACCAGCCCTCTCACTTTATTTTCAGGACACGATGATCTGAAACTATCTTCCAGGTCCACTGTGGGGATGCCAAAATGAAACTGAACAACAAGCCTTATGAGATAGATAAAAAGAGAAAAACAACAAAATCTACAGTTATGGAGGCAAAGGGCCAAAGGGACTGAGGAACTGCGAAGTATGGAAATAATGAATGCGGGATTCCAGAAAGATAGATCCTCTATGGCTAGTCCAGTAGATGGCTATGAAGTGATGGGTAACTTGAAGAAAATCAGTAAAGGCCATTTTGCACTATTTTCTAAGATCTATGCATGAACTTGATCATCTAATGTTTTTGCTGGTATTCGTCTCTATCTTCCTTTCTTTTTAGATATTGTAGATCTACTATGAAAGGTTTTAAAAATTAAAAAAGAGAAATCACTGAATTTTACGAAACCTCATATAATTGAGTAGGATGGGAATTTCAGTATTACATCCACCACTTTTATTTTATACATTAAGAAACTGATGTTCAAAGAAGGAAAAGATTTTTCCTAATTTATATTATTAATGATTAGCAAATCCAGAAATAGATTCAATGTCTGAGCTCCACTTCAGGTTTTCTTACTGTGATCAAGCGAGTTTCTTGTGAGAAAAACAACTAGATAAAGTAAAACACAACAGTTACCTTGTTTATCCACACACTTCTTTAACGATGGAATAAAGGAAAATATGACAGGGAGCCATTGGCCTTTTGGTTACCTTATAGTGGTTTACATGATTGGTGAATAGCAATACAAATCCATGTGGCATGTGAGAATGTAAAGGCAGGGAATGGTGCAGACATAGGGGAGTACTGACCATGAAAATAGAGAAAGCCATTAGCAGCTGATGAGAGGAGGAATCTTTAAGGAGGAATAAATATCTAATCAGGTTTCCTATAGAAGTGTCCAATCAGCTTCCTACTTATAGGGCTTTCTATATAAAGTACTCAGTCAGTTATTTTCTGTCTGTTCTCAGGCCCATTCCTTCCTCTTGTGCTTTTATATTGTACCACAGGGAGCTGGATATTTGCAAACTGCATTTTCAGACTGTTTTGTGACTGATCTCTAACAGGTTTCTGATACTGGCACTGCCAAGAGTTTGGAAGTTGTTAAGAAAAGAAAACTATGGTTGTTTGCTTTTGTATTTCTCTTCCTCACAATGCTTCTGCCAAGAGCAACCACAGTGACAAACGGATGCAAGCCTGGGTTCCTGTGTAGGCAGCACGTTCCAACAATATTAGCAGCGGTTGATGGTCCAGTAGCTTCATAAGCACCAATACTTCTGAGCCTTGACTCTTGCCATGTCAGGAATGTGGGCTCTTGGATTCCTGCACCATCAGCGAGAGTGTGAGCTCTTGGCATCTTGCAAAAATATCAGAAGCTCTGCTAACTGCAGCAGCGACAATAGGAGAAACTACGTCATCTTTAGAAGCACAGCTGTATAAATTTAGAGTTGCACCAGTGCCCTATTGTTTCTTTGGCTGGGGAAGTGTTCAGGGCATCCTCCAGTTACTAATAACTGCACTTCAGTTAACCACGTATGGGGGACTTCATGCCTTTCTGTTCCTTCTTTTCTCCTTTTGTGTTACCTTAGGAGATCCATTTTCCAATTTAAATGGTTTGAGATACTTAGAATGGTTTTTGTTTTCTTAACTAAGCATGGATAAACACAAGCAATGTGTGATATTCCTTTGTGATGCTGCTTCAAAAAATAGAGTTTTAAGATATTTATCATGACTTCTGCTATTTCAATGAAAGGGACTATATCCAAAGCCTAACATATGTTTAAACTTGGTATTAGCCAATATTCCCATTGTGCCAATGTTTTTAGGGTATATAAACAGCAAATATAAATACAGTATCAGTATTAGGATTAAATAGTTGTGCATTGCGCATTAGAGCTTACTATGCTGCTTTGTACCAATGTTTTCTGTGTAGAACTTGTGTATACACATAAGGCAAGTGGCCATCTATGTAGTGTGCTTCCTGCCCTAAAATAGCAATTAAACTTAATAAACATGTATTTCTTGGTAAAATATATATATAACCATTATTATATAAATTATATGTTACTTTAAAGAATTGCTTGAATTATTGTTGTGAGATCATATGAACAACCAAATGATTATGTAACATTACAGAGCAATGACCGGTTTCTATCTTTAATAAATATTATAGACATGAAAGAGCCAATAAGTGCTGTTAGTGAAGAAAAGGGCTCCAGAAAACTCCAGTTAAAGTCTGTTGACAAAGTTTCAGAGAGGGGAATGGGCAGACCAAGGGCAAGCAGCCCAGAAACCTGACCTCACTGGGAGAGATTGATGCAGTTTGAAATAACTAAAATCCTCATGATCGATGACAGGCCTTTGTGTTTAATGTTATATATTTCAATAAAGCACTTATTTAAAAGACAAGATTTTATAAGGAGGAGGAATACACTTTGTTCATTGATTTGTAAATAAGTAATTTTCAGAGAAAGCAGTGTTGAGAGATCGCAAGAAGGAACAGGAACCAATCAGTCTTGAACAGCAAACTCAAAAGGAAAGAAATGAGAACAAAAAAAGAAGAAAGGAAAAGAAAGAAAAGCACACACTGATGGCTGGTTTTTCTTTGGTTTTGAGAAGAACAAAATAAAATAATGGTGTTGGTGTAAGGAGGGAAAAAATGGTGGTGACTAAGTTTTGATATTTTTTTCTAGGATAAGATTAAAGATGACTCTTGCACCTTACTGAATACAGAGAAATGAGGAAGCTATTCACTGATAATGGAAAGCTGAGAATGAATCTCAGAGCACCTAACAAAACAGTTGCTGAAGACATCAAACTTGAATGCTGAAATCACAGAACAGAGCAGAGGCCTCTGCATAGGTTTCGAAGAACAAGCAAGAATCAGCATCACTTTACTGACTTTGAGCGATCCTACCAGGTTACTTAAACTAAGATTTGATTTATGGGAGTATTCATGTCTATGTGTAATCAACACATGCAATCTTTATAATGTGTGTATACGTCTACTAATTAAAATTTTCCTTACAGCTTAAAATGAAATATGCTTGCAAGGTGTGTGAGCATGTGTGCATTTGCTATATGTGGGGGAGGACACTAAATAAAGAATAAAACCTGTGCAGTAGAGCAGATTATCCCCAGGAGGGTGGTAGCAATATATTGTATGAATATGGGGATGTTCCTAAAAGTGCTTCACTTGGGCCATAAGTACACTGCAGCTGAACAAAGTTAGACATTTATTCAAGTATAGGAGAACACATAGGTTGTTCAGAGTTATCTGTTGAAGCTTAGAGCAAGACAGAGCAAGGGATAGAGCTGGTAAGACACACCAAGAGGGCATAAGTGGAGTCAGGACACAGTGCTGAGGGCAGCAGGAAGGGTAAAAGAATATTCACTAAAGGGACATGTAAAAAAGGGAAACGATAATGATAGGGGCTCTGCTCAATTAATCTTTGAGACTAAGCATACAAAATATGCATGAAAAACATGATACATTTAAATAATTTTGTAGTGTTGATGATTTTGAATAAGAACATACCATGATTATGATTATCTGTTGAAAGATTATGCTGTGCAAAAAGAAAAAACACTCTGATGTTCTTCATCAATTTGAGGTTAAGAAAACTTAGTATATTCTCCAGTTTACATTTTTGTTGATTGAATGACTGAAAAGCAATCAGCACAAAACCTCATTTTGAAAACTTTGGTAACTATAACAATATTTTAAATCTCACACGAAAAAATTTTCATTCCAAATTGAATTCTTTTGCTTCAGAGGAATGTATTAAATCAGTTTCAAAGATCAATGAAAATAGCGACACATTTTTTAATCTTTATTTTTTATTAGTGCATCTTTGCAGTGCATAATGATTACATTCCTTGTGGGAAGTTGGTACATATACATAGCATATGTTAAATTTTTTATCCCCTCCCTTTCTCCCCCTCACTCCTCCCTTCATCTCTTGATCCCCATCTCTTTTTAAAAAGATCTATCTTTCTATTTCTATTATCTCTCTTGTATTTTTGCTTTTTATTTATATATTGAGTTTCTCATATAAGATAAACCATGTGGTATTTAAACGTATGCATCTGATTAGTTTCACTTAACATTATGGTTTCAAGGTGCATCCATTTTCCTACAAATGCCTCAGATTTCTCTTCTTTTACAGCAAAGTAGTCCTCCATTGTATGTAAATACCACATTTTTTATTCAATCATCTGTTGATGGACATATAGACCATTTTCAAGATTTAGCTGTTATGAATTGTGCTGCTATAAATGGGTGTGGTCATTGGAGAAGTGCAAATTAAAACAACACTGAAATTCCATCTTACTCTGGAATTTCTTACATCCAGAAATTAAATAATAACAAATATTGGTGAGGCTGCATTGTTGGAAGCCTTGTACATGTAAGCTAGTACAGCCACTATGGAAATCAATATGGAAATTCCTCAAGAAACTAAAACTAGAAATTCCATTCAACTTAGCTATTCTCCTTCTATCTTCCCCAAGGAGTTGAAAACACCATATTAAAATGATACATGCATACCTATGTTTATAAGAGCACAATTCATAATAGCTAAACCTTGGAAACAGCCTATATGTCCATTAACAGATGGATGGATAAAGAAAATGTTGTATTTTTATGCAATGGAGTATTTCTCTATTATAAAGAAGGATCAACTTGAGTCATTTATTGGAAAATGGATGCACCTTGAGACCATAATATTAAGTGAAATAAATAAGCCCCACAAGCTTAAATATCTCAAGGTTTCTCTTATATGAGAAACCCAAAATATATAAAAAAAGCAAAATATAAGATAAAAAATAGGAAGGGAGAGAGACTTTTTTCAAAAGAGAAGGTGACCAAGAGATGGGGGGGAAAGATGATGAAAAAGAATTAAGATGTGTTATGTACATGTACCACCTGCCCACGAGAAATGTAATCTTTATGTGCCACAAACATGTACTAATAAAATTAAAAATTTAAAAAATGAGTATGTGTGTAACTTGAATATATATGCCTTCTATTATTGTATGTATTTAGTAGTCTAATTTCTGAAAACATATTAAAAAGTCCTAGGTGGAAGTGAAGCCAGGAGTACATTTTGACATATTTAGTCAATCCAGGACACCTAGGAGGCAAAATGGAAGTAAATGGACAGATTATGGGATGGAAAACACAGCTACAGTATTTCAGAAGCCAAAGACTTCCCTTCACCTGCTCCTTCCTTCAGTCTTGCTTCCTCCATCATATTTCTTCTCCCAGATCCAAATCTCTAATTTTTTTTTACTACTCCATGTCATGATAGCTAGCTTGCTTTGTGCTTAAACACCAGGCCTTAATTATATAAGCCCAGGTGAAGGGGGTAAAACCAAAAGGCACGCAGGTGTCTTTCCATCCCCCTCAGCATCCTAGTTTATACCCAGGAACTTTTGTCAGGGGTGTTCTCCTTTTCCCATCAATATTTTATTCAAGCTCTGAGTAAAGTAGAAAGAGAAATTTCAGAGGAAGAGTACAGAGCAAGTCTGGATTGGGGTAGAAAGCACAGATGAACAGCTTTTTGTTTTGCCTTCACAGGAGTCAAGGATTCACTTTATTGGGTCTTTTCAAGTATCTGGTGTGGAAGTCAATTCCCGCTTCTCCAATGGCTCTGATCTAGGTCCTTCTCTACGCACCCTTTTCTTCAGTCTGTGCCCCTAGGAATAATCACCATATTCTACCGACCTAAATAATATCTGTCTACGCCCAAGGAAAGTTAGGTTAAAGGTGACATAAGACCCTTGTAACTCTTACATTCAGGTGACTGTATTATCGTCCTAGCTTTGGATGGACATTTTCACACTGTTTGTGACCTAACATTCTTTAGTTTCTTTATTTCACTCTTTTAATATCTTTGTAAGAACAACAAAAAGGTCTTAACAGACTTGATTTTGTATAACATGAGATAAAAGGTGAAACTTTTATGTGCACATTAATTTGCTTTTATGTATATATATAACTTTTATACATAAATATACTATTTTCCTTTATTTGGTGTCCAGGCCCCATGTCATTCTCAGAACCAATGGCACAGCACCCCAGAAAGGTCTCCTCACTGTGTCTGCCTGCCCAGGTAACTCGCAGAATAGTCTTCCATTTGTTATTCACACAGTCAGTTCTAGTTGCAGTTGCCATTTGCTGATTCCCATCTGTTAGAGGTTTTTCTTGTACCTGATGGCAGTAGAAGCAGATTGTGAATGTAACAGAAAATGTTTTCCTGGCACGGAAAAGGAGTATTTGTTTTAATTGACAAGGTGTAACATTTATGAGACAAAATGAATTTTAGCCATCTCATTTATTTTACTTCTGCCTATTCAAGACAATTGTTGGCATTTAGTTATATCTATATCTATATCTATATCTATATCTATATCTATATCTATATAGATATAGATATAGATATAGATATAGATATCTCCACTTCAGGAAATTATGGGAAACACAGAAACAACATTCAGGAAAATCAATTCAAGCACTCTGACTTTAAAATTTTCAGGACAATAGCAGAATTGAAGGATGGAGAGTGGTAACTAGGGAAGCAATGGAAACTCTTAGTATCTTATGTGCTATCAAAATTATTTATTTGTAGAAAATGAAGGAGTACTATTATTTTTTAAAAAGCAATTTCCCTTGCTTGGCAATGATAAATAATTTTATTACAAATGAGTCTAAAGTCAGTGCTTTTAAATGAGAAAAAAAATCAATCCACTGTTTCTCCTTAAGAAAGATTATATATTTGCTGAATATCTTATCGGATAATAAGTTTTAAAATCTTATTTCTTTATATCCTCATGAGTAGCAGAATATACTGAACACAAAAATGCTAAACAATTTTTGAGATTAAGACACCATTAATTAAATTTATCACAGTTAATGAGTGAACTGAGGGTATCAGATAAATACTGGATTAAAGTATTTTAAAGAGATGTTAGAAAGATGCTAAAGAAAGTGAAGTTGAAATTAGTTATTTTACTTAGTGGAAAGACATTGTATTTCCTCAAAGGAAACAAAAGTGTTAGTAACAGTCTTACAAATTTATTTTATCAGGGAGAAGAAGTAGCAAAAGGAAAATATTCTATCTTATTTGTAACTCTGTATCATTAAATCATTATACCATGCTTACCAAAAAAGTAATTATCTATACACTGAATTTCATTTTCATTTGGGAAAATATCAGGTGTAATTTAAAATGTCTAAAGGGAAAAAGTACCATGAAATAGGAAAGACATTTTAATCAATGCTAAGTAGTTTTAAGTCCCAAGAGATACATTAAATGTCCCTTGAGAACTACACTATTAAAAAAAAGGAAGAAAAGAAAAAAGAAAGAAAGAGAAAAAAATTGCAGTATATTCCATCCTCATGGACCAATATTATCTATTTGGCAAATACTTTGTCCTGAGCCCTTTCCCCATCTTTCTAACTGGTATAGCAGTCAGGCTGAAAAGAGGAGCGAGAGGAAGTGGGACTCCTGGAAAGCGACTGTACTGTCCCTCAGTTATCAATGGGCTCCCTGACTAAGCAAGCAGAAACATCACCTATGCTCTCATCCTTCCTAATTGTCAAAAGCAAAACCTCTTATACTAAAATAATTTTTTAAACGATACAAATTCAGGTTTTTCCCATCAGTCTAATTGATACTGTGTGGACTCTCGTAAACCCCCTAATTACTGACTGGGGTCAGAGTGTCTACAGAGATGACCCTGCATACTCCCAAGCTGACTTCAAGGGGTGCTGGTATTTAGAAAATGCTCTTTAAGATCTGTTTTCTGGTTGACCTTTCCAATCCTGTTAATTGCTGGCACAGTAAGCATTAGAAGTCAAGCCTGACAAAATCAAGGAAACTGAAAGGAACAGATGAAATTTTCATTCCAAGGAGCACAGCCAGCAAGAAACTAGGAGTGGAAACCGTGTCAAATGTGGGCCAGGTGGAGAACTGGGGAAGTTTGTTATGAGACAGCTCAGTAGCAAGGAAGTAAATTTGTTCAGCTTGACCCCAAGAGTAACTGAAGAGATAGGAGTCTTTTTCTGAAATTACTGAGACTCCTGACACTTGAAATATTTACACAATGGGTAAGCTATGATGTGGTTGCAATACTTCTGAGAAGATTCAAATATCAGATGGACTCATGAAAAATTATTTCCCATATCAAGGTTCTATACTCCCATTCTGAAATTTTTATTAATAAGAAAATTTATACTCTTTAAAGTTGTATTTTTAAAAATCTGTGGTGGGGTTGAATTTTGATTTATAAGGACAAATGAGGCTTATGTGAATTCCTTTAAAAAATCACACAGCTCATTTATTGCTGATTTTTTACATGACATTTATAATGTTCCTTTCTATAAGGTATTCTTCAATATTCTCTGGTATTTAAGGGGAGATTAGTGAATTTCCTAGTAAATTATTTTTCTCTTAAAGTCTGTTCCGCCAAATTGAGAAACTGAAGACAAATTAGCTTTGGCCATACAAAGTAGGCAGTTAGCTACTGATGACAAGGTACTGAGAAAAAAAGAAAGTTTACTGAGCAGAAAAATAATTCTTCTTTTTCTTAATAGCTATACTATGAGCACGAACTAGGGAGATGATTTCCTCTCTAGGGCAGGAAATAATTATTTTCTGTAAAGGATCTTTAAATGAGCAAATAATCAGCAATGTATAGACTTCTAAAATTTAAAAGGGATTTCCAATCTGTATGAATGAATATATTAAATAAACCAGCTAAGAGGAGATGGATCATAAGAAGGGAAAAATTTGGGAAAATGTAATTTATATTTAGTTCTATTAATGGCTAACCATATTACACATGTGGGCTTGGCACACATTTGCAGTCTATTATGGCAGTCAAGTGAGAATATGCTAATATGATACATGTGAGGATGCATGTACCTGTTAGATATGATAGAGTGACTAGGTTTAATAGGTTCTCCCATAGACTCTGCCATTGTTTTGCTATTCAACATCCAAACCATAATTTTCAGTTTCATCCTCTCACCTTGCTATGGTGATTGAGCTTTGAAAATGCAAATGTACTCTTCTTATTCACCTAAACACCTTCTCATCTCCTTAAGGACACAGACCAAATCCATTCAAGTACAGCTCCCTTGTTCTTGTCCTACCCGTCTTGTTAGCCCTGTCATTCTTCTCTTGTTCCACCCCGGCCATGATGAATTCTACTGGTTGATCAAACACTCTCTTGCTGTAGAGATTTTCCATACATAGATGTCTCTCCTTCCTTTCATGGATCTAACAGCTCCCTTTTTTTCAGGTTTCATATTAAATATCATCTTGTTTGGAGAGAAGATTGAGGGCAGATATCCAGTAAATGTAGGTTGACTAAATAGATGTTTGCTAAATTTATGTCACTTATAATCAATGATCTCATCACAGTACCAAAACCAGTTGCAGATAGCAGGACAATTATATTTTCTTCTCTATTTTGCTTTTATTTGAAGTACGAACACAAACACACACACACATTACACACATGCACTCACATCTTTCTTGAAATTTTATAGAAATAAAATTTCAGAGCTTCATGTCTCTCATTTCTCAATTCATTACATGTTCTCCTTTGTGTCTCTCATTTCATTTATCACTGTTTCGCAATAGCTGGGGATCGTGAAGCAGCTCACTTGGACTCCCTGTTCCTCTCCTAATGCTAAGGGACTGGAGCCACTGTGTCATGAAGTAGATTGCTTTGCTCCTACCAGAGGGAGCACAGATAATACGCTCATTAAGATTCAGGGAGGAGAATTTGGACACTCAGACAAAGGAGTGTTATTTAAGTGGAGCTCTGAAAAATTATACCTGTCTAAGTGGCACACTCTGAAGATTCTGCTGTGCATCCCCAATTATTAATTAGTTGGTAAAACAAAGAAACTATTTGAACACAAGGACTTGTAGTTGTTGTGCCAAAGCAAACTATGACATAAGGACCTGAACTTCCTGCTCAAGAAGGTTGCCTTTCTCTCACCCCACACAGGCAAAAGCAGATACAGAATAAGAGGGAATAATAAAAGTGAAAAGTCATATGACATTGCCTGTAACTGACTCTGACTGAATACTTGAAATCCAGATGGAAGATAGAAAGGAAAAGTGTTAAGGCTTTTGCGTGTTCAGCAGGCTGTGACTGCACCAGCTCTGAGCTAGGCCTGCTGCGGCAATGTGGGTCTTGCTCTAACCACAGAGAAGGTACCACGATAGTCATTTAAGCAAATAAAGAGGAAAATGGACACAAAAATGTTTCTATCTGAAATGAGCTTTCAGTTAGAAGGAGAAGAGTGGCACATAAGGCAGTAAATGTAAGAAAAAGAGATAAAAATTCTTGTCGTCATACAGGCAGAGCAGTATGCTGTGGGAGGTGAATTCTGACTAAGAAGAACAGCAGATACCTCAGTGAGTATTTGGCATCAGAAGTCATTATTGCAAGATGATGTGGAAGAAAAGAGGTAAAATAGAGGAAGGGAGAACATGAGCAGAGAATTAGATGTGAAATTGCTTTAATGGTTAATGAAAATAAATTTAGGAAATAAAATACTCTCTTGTGGCTGAAACAGAATGTTTAGACAGGATTTGGAAAGAAGCTTGCAGAGATAGCTTTGGGACAGATCACACAAGACCTCAAGATCTTGCAAATAAGGCTAAAACTTTTAATGTCATACTACAAATAATACAGAGCATATTTTCTTGTAGGAAGACAGAATATTTTGTTCAGATTATGTAATTCATCCAGTACATAATCTTTTATTTTGAATATTGTCTTGTTTATTTTTCTCATTGTTGAGACTAACTACCAACACCCAAAGTTGAAGGAAGAAAGGTTCATTTTAGCTCACAGTTTGTAGAAGTTTCAGTCCATAGTCAGCTGGCTCCAAGGCAGGGCGGCATGGCAGAGGGGGATGGCAAAGCAGGCAGGAGGCAGCAGCAGAGAAGCAGCAGCAGAGAAGCAGCAGCAGCAAGCAGCTAGTGCTTTCCCTTCCTCCTCTCATATTCCATCCAGGCTGTAAACCTATTGATAGATGACTCCCATGCCCAGGGTGGGGCTTCCATTATCCACTCCCTTAATTCCAGCATCACGCCCTTAATCCACATTCAAACACCCAAATCCAGCCACTGTTGAAACTCTCCACCTACAAGTATATGATGCTTTGTGTGGACATCTAGATACAAGTCATAGCAAGTATTAAGGGTCAGAAGCTTTCCTAAGAAAATGGGTATGGTTTCTTCTCTTATGGATGTTATATTCTGCAGGAGATGACAAGGAATAAATACATGAAAGCAGTGCAGCAACTGTACTGATAGAGGTGGGGACAGTTAGACAATTAGAAAGGCCATTAGGTAAAGTTGATAGAAATGGGAACTAGGCTTCATGAATCCAGGAGTTAACCACTAAAGTATTTCTTCCACTCATTTTTATTTTCTTTCATATTTACCCTGTCTCACTGAGTAAGAATTACTTATTGATGAATTAGGAGACAACATTTTATTTTAATACTTTTCTGTTTTCTTCTTTGGCCCAGCCTGTCTAATGTCCATGTAATCTTTTCTCCTACTTCATCCATGCAATAAACTACACAGGCATCCTTTACACTTGAGACCTTGTATCTGAAGATCAAGCAAAGTCTCAAATTTGGGGTGAATGTAATTCAAGCTGGAAAAGTAGGGTATGCCTCATTCTAGTCTTAACAGAAGTGAACTCTTTTCTTTTTTGTTTCTTAAATGAAGAAGCAAATTGTATCATTATATCTACTACATAAATTTAAAGAGGCCTCCTACTTTCACTGGCCAAGTCTTCTATACTTCTAAAAAATAAAAACAGAATTTCATACAAGACTTGACTTTTATCTGTTGGTGATTGATTTTTAAATGTACCATGCTTTTCAAAGGAGCAGCAATACAAACAAATAAAAGCAAACATATGACGGTCAGGAAGAGCCCATATTAAGGAGGAAGAATCAATTAGAACCATGATCTTAAGAAATGAAATCTGTTAATTGGTTACTGCAATAGGCTAAGCAGGGGCTGGTGAGGAAAATGGCAGTGGGAATAGCAAGGAGGAAGTCGGTTTTAGACAAGTTAGAACTGATGACATATGGGTTCAAGAAGGAAACGGTGAGGCTGAGCCCAGGTTTGACGATTAGGAGAATGGTGGTATCATGAGTTGCACTAGTGAACCCACAGAAAGAGCAGGATCAAAGAGGATGATGATCCTAAGTCCATTTCCTGCAAACTGTGCTCACTTTCAGGCTCTGGAATTGACTGATACTCCGGCTACTTGTGCACTGGTGCCCTCTGTTGGTACGAAGCACAGTGGAATGGAACCTGAATATGCTGACGAACTGATATACATCTCAAGGTGTAGAGAAATGCTATTAAATAATAGGAATCAAGAATATTAATTTAATAAGAAAAGTATCCAACTGAACTTAGAAAGATTTTACACAGGTTACAGAGGCTGCAAATGTTTTGTTACCGAAAAGCATTTTAAGTTAGAATATATTAAAATGATGGGTAGATCTTCCCAAAGCAGAAGAATAAAACTACTAATCTTCCTTCAAATTAAATGATTATATGATCTTATAAGAAAAGATTAAATTCTCCTTAAATATAATCTCTGGGTAATATAAATGTGAACTAAAACTGGAGGGTTTAAAATTAAAAAAAAAAGATCATTATTCTGATTCCAAAAAATTTGTGTCAAATAATTATGGATAATGAAAGTACTTCAGTGTTTTTAAAAATATGGTATTAATAGACATAACAACTATGGTCAAGTTAGTCAAATTTGCATTTGGGTTCCAATATTCAGTTCTCTCTAGAAAGTACGATTGTTCTCAGCAATGAGGAATATAAGTTCTCACAGGATATGTTTTCATTTTAATTTACAAGCTTCAATGTTAACTATACCAATGCCAAGTGTACTAGCAATCTGGAAATTCTTTGACAAATACCATTGTAAATGACGATACACATACAGATGGAGACTTGCCTGCTTGATTTTTAAAAGATATTGTATAGATATGGCGATATAATACTTAATCTAAGACTACTCATTTTATCCTGGAAATTATCATCAATAAAATATCAGAGAAGTTTCCCTGCAGAACAAATTGGCATTATATTGGAATAAGTAAGCTACTAATGAAAAAAGTGGAGGATGGAAGGCAGGATAGCTTGATAATTGCCTTTTACTCCACTTTCCTCTTAAAAGTAACCATATTCATTGTCTTATTTTTAGTTTTTATACAACCCTATTCCTCACTATGACATCACTTATTAAAATATGATATTAAAGGTTTAAATCTGGGTTTAGAAAACTGTACATACCATATATTGCATAATGACATAATAGATTTAAGTCAAGAAAATTGTATTTGTTTCCAGTATACCGTTGACTAGATGTATGATTAGTTCTGTTTTATTCTATTTATGTATCTTTTAATTTTAGTATAGTGATGCTTTTTCAATCTCATAGGTTTGAATAAAAGCATAAAATTACAAAGTTTATGTACATAGATGAAGTTTTGAAACATCTGATTTTTCATGACCAACAAAATTGACAAACTCTGCTACATTAAGAAAATAATCTCAAACAACTAAAATGAGAAATAAAAGTAACATTGTTACCAATTTTGCAGAAATAAAAATTATGAGAGTACTACGAACAATTGTGTGCTAACAAATTAAAAAATGTTGAGATAGCCAAATTCTTATAAACATAAAGCTAATAAAGAACAAAGCATGAATAATTAGAAAATCTAAACAAAATTTTAACCACTAAGAATACTGAATATTGAATCTATAATAACCTCCTGAGAAGCCTTACCCCCAGAGGACCAGATGGCTTTCTTGAAAACTTCTACTAGATATTTAAAGAATTAAAGCAAATCTCCCTTAAATTCTTTTAAACAGTCAAAGAAGAGGGAATACTTTCGGGAATCATTCTATGACCAGTATTATTCTGATGCAAAAGCCAAAAGAAAAATACCATAAAGAAAAAAAACTATAGACCCCTATAAATACTAATGCAAATATTCTAAACAATATACTATCTAGTACTACTCTGAATGTGCTGAATTCCATCACACAATCACAAGATTATACAGCATAACCGAATGGACTTTATTTTTGGAATGTAAGCATGGTTCACCACATATGAATCAATCAATATTATTAATACCTCTATATTAAGAAAAATGTAGTTTTAAAAAACAAATGATTATCTCAACTGATGCAGAAGAAAACCATTTGGTCAGACCCAACATGGTTTCATGTTGAAGAAATAAAGATAGAAGGAAACTTAATACAGCCATACATGAAAAACTCACAGCTAACATCATATTTAATGCTGTAAGACTGAAAGATTTACCTCTAAAATCAAGAGGAGCCAGACAAGAATATATTCTTTAGTCACTACGAGTCTTATCCAGTATTACAATTTCTACCAAGAGCATTTAGTACAGAAAATAAAATGACAGGCATCCAAATTAGAAAACAAGTAAAAATATCTCTGTTCACATACCACATGACCGTTTAGAAGGCACTAAATATTCCGTAAAAAACCTGTTACAATTAATAAATGAATTCAGCAAAATTGCAAGATAAAAAAGCAACACATAAAAATCAATTGTATGGGCCGGTGAGATGGCTCAGCGGCTTAAGCGCCTGCCCGGCAAGCGCGAGGGCCCGAGTTTGACTCCCGGATCCCACATACGAAAAAGGGGCCGGTGATATCGCTCAGCGGCACGGGCGCCTATTGGCGCGCGAGGTCCTGAGGTCGACCCCCCGGTACCCACAAAAAAAAAAAAAATCAATTGTATATCTGTATTAATAATGAAAAATTGAAAAGAAAATAAAACAATTGCCTTTAAAACAGCATCAAAAAGAATAAAATATTTAGGCACAAACTTAACCAAGGAGGAAAAGCACTTATAACAGAAAACTAGAAAATAATTGAAAGAAGGTATGCGTAGGTGGAAGGACATCAGTTTTCATGAACTGGAAAGGAATGTTGTTGAGGTGTCAGTGCTACTCAAAGTAACCTACAGATTTGATGCGATCCCTATCAAAATCCCATCCACATATTGTTTTGTAAAAGCAGAAAATTAATTCTAAAATTCATATTGAGTCTTGAGGGATTCAGAGTAGCCAAAATAATCTTGGAAAAGAAAAATAAAGTTGGAGATATCACATTTCTTGATTTCAAAACTTATCGTACACTAATCAAAACAGTGGGTGTTGGCATAAAGGCACACAGATACCACTGGAATGGGATGGAGAGCCTAAAAATAAATCCTCGCATAGCTGGTCAAATGATTTTCAACAGGATGCCAGGACCATCCAGTGCGGGAAAGAATGGTCTTGTCAGCAAATAGTGCTGGGCAAACTGGATATCCACAAGCAGAAGAATTAAGTTGGACACTTATCTTGTATCATATATAAAATATTGATTCAAAATTGATTAAAGATCTAAACATGAGAGCTAAATTTATAGAACTCTTAGATTTACGGGGAAAGCTTCAAGACATTATATAAGACACTAAAATATGCAAGCTATGATCAACAAATACAGAGAATGTTTAAATTTTAAAACTTGTTACAGTAGAAGACACATTCCATTAATCCTCCTCAAAATACTCCCCCTTGCTTCAAACACACTTATCCTAAGTCTTCTTTCATGAATGTCCTTAGAGTTGTGGCTGCTTTACTGTCCTGAATCAATTCAAAATGTTTGCCTTTCATGGTCATTTTGGTATTTGGGAAGAGCCAGGGGACACACAGTGCCAGACCTGAATAATAAGGTGATTGAGATCACACGATATTTTTACATTTGATAAACATTGCTGTAAATGGTTTGAATAGATTTAGGACATCAAGGAAGCTATGAGAAGACAGTCATGAAAAGGACTTCTAAAAATGTTTCAGAAAGTGGCAAGAGCAGTAGATAAGAGTATTCAAGGCAAGGGGGACTATATTGAGGGGAATTAATGGCCACATGTCCTTCATTATAATGAAGTTTTAAAAAAATTATTTAAACATTTACCATAGTGTTTGCTCACAATGAAAAACAGATAATAATAAAGAAAAAGATAACTTAGGCTGCATTAAAGCAAAATAGATAACATTACTACACCAAAATTAAAAACTTTTGTGCATTGAAGTATCCAGTCAACAAATGGAAAAGGCAACTCACAAAAATGGGAGAAAATATTTGCAAATAAAATCTGATAAAAGGTAAACATATAGAATGTATGCAAACTTCATGGAACTTAAAAAATCACTCAATAAAAAATAGCTGAAGGAAGTGAATAGATATTTCTCCAAAGAAGATACATAGATAGCTAATAAGCACATGAAAAGATGTTCAACACCACTAAACATTTGAATGACAAAAATCAAAAGTATAATGAGATACTGTGCCACTTTATAGTCATTAGAATGGCTATTATAAAAAGAAAATAAAAGTGGACAAGGATATGAAGAAATTGGAACATTTCTGCACTGTTGGTGAAATGCAAAGTGTTTCAGCCACTGCAGAAACATGGATAGCAGTTCCTTAAAAAATTAAGAATGCAATTGCTATATGATCAGGTAATTCTATTTCTGGGTATATACCCAAAGAATCTAAAGGAGGGACTTGAATAGATATTTTTGCTCTTATGTTTGTAGCAGCATTATTAACAATAGCCAAAATGTGGAAGCAACCCAAATGTCTATTGCCCCATGAATTAACAAAATGTGATATATACATGTAATAGAATATTAGTCTTAAAAAAAAGGAAGTTGTGACTCATGATACAACTTGAGGACACTATGCTAAGTGAAGTAGATAACTATTAAAGCACAAATACTGTGTGATTCCACTTATGTAATATACCTAGAGTAGTCAAATTCATAGGGATGAAAGTAGACCAGTGGTTATCAGGTCTTAGTGGGAAGAGAGAATAGGAAGTTGATTTTTTCAATGAGTACAGAGATTTTTTTGCAAAATCAAAGTGTTCTGGTAATGGATGTTGATGATGATTACACAATACGACTGCTTTTCACTGAACTGAATACTTGAAATGATTAAGATGGCAACTTTAATAACTCTTATGTGGATTTTACCACTATTAAAATATTAATGAACCTTGTGATATTTGGACAGCACAAATTTCTGAGACATCTTGATGTTATGCAAAGAACAAAACCTCTAAACCTAGAAAGACTTAAGTTCGAAATGATTCTGCTACATACTCTAGTGTTGTGACCTCAGAGTTATACAATACCTTGGTTCACAAATGCTTCTGTTTGCTGACAATTCAATTCATAAACAAAAGAGTTGGGCAAAGTTTTGCTTCAGTTTCTGAACTCCATATTGGATGACAGACATGAACGTGGCCATCTTCCCTAGCATCACGGAATGAATTAAGTTTGTGAACTGAGGTACCACTGCATGTAACTGGTCACTTTGGCACTCTAGTGTAGTCATATTATTCTATGACCACATTATATAGGTGTGACAGGAGGACTTACACTATGTATTTACAGTCATTGGCATAGCATGTGGCCCTTCTAACAATAATTGTCTTTTGAATTCACTCCAGGTAATAGTAAAGTGTAATTGACTACAAATAAGTATCCGTGATTTAAATACAGCTATAAACATAAATTACATGGGCTAATACATTTTATGGCATATTCTGATTTGATGCAGGTTTTTATATACTATTTTACTCTCAATACCTTTGGAGGTGGTCATTATCAACTTTATTTTACCAATGGATGATTTCAATGTGAAATTATGTGGTTTTCTTAAGATTACACATTGCTATGGATCAACGCAATATTTTACTACTGCAATTGCATTGTTATTTACATTATACGACTAGGAAAGAAAAAAAATTAAGCTTTTTATTTAACATACTAAACCACCCTTGATGTGCAGTCCTTCAGAATCCTTTTACTTTTCTTACCAAGATTTTTAAGATATAATAAACTCTTAGTGTTTGCTTGTCTGAATGATTAAGTAACTTGAAGTCAAGGGTTATAGCTTATCCATTTTTCAGTCTTATTTTATAGCCAATAGTTCAAAGCTTTGGTTGGATTGGCCATTCAAGAAACATTTACTGAATTGAAATGTAAACAACAACAACAAAACTATTGATCAGGAATACTTCATTTGAGCCTTTGTTCTTAATGCTTTTTTTTAATATCGCTTTTAAGTAACTTAATTTTTTACTTTGCATCTTGATCAATTTCATAGAAATTCATTCAAATGATAAAATTTAACACCAATAAATTATATCTTGGGGAAAAAATTAATGAAATTTTGTTTTCCTGATTTAATGACCACAGTTGAAAATCTTTGACAATATGATGTAATGGAGACAATTTTTGGAAAGAAATTGAATTTGATATTTCATTCTGGGTTGTGAGATTAGCTCTACTTCTAAATACCCAGGTATTTTTGAGAAGACCACTAAAATGCTCTCTTGCTGAATTTCTGCCTATGCCCAATGCAGATTATAACATTTATTCTGCTTGTGCTATAAACTTTCTTTTTCCAGATGATGAGGCAAAAGAACATCGTGGTAAAAATCATTATTTGTGTAATCATAAGCAAATCTCTTTACCTCTCTCCATCTCTAAACCCAACTAATAATAGTACCTACCTTCAAGTTAATTATAAGGATTAAGTAAGTTAATACCGATAAAATACACAAAATAGTGTGCAGCACTTCATGGGCACTAAGTGTTGGTTAAAATTTTATGTAATGGCATCTACTCACTCTAGAAAGTATAAAAGTATATTTATAATATAATATCATGTCAATCAATATTTCTCTAAAAATGGTATCCTAGTTAGGTGTACTCATTTGAAGGACTTTTGTCTGTTTCCTCATTAGAAAAATTGGATTAAATTATCTTTTATTTTTTATATATCTGATCTTTAGATACTATTTTATCTTCCATGATCAATAAGGCAGAGGTAAATATAAAAATCTAGCATGAAGCTAGAAATTAAGAAGCACACTTTTCTCCATAAAAAGAAAAATTTAACTAGGAAGAAGAGAAAACAATAAACACTACTGAAACCAACTGTTTTGTAGAGTGTTAGTTCAATCCAAGGCTTTGAGGTTCATGTAATTCTCACATTTAAGTCTTCAGGAAGGCCCTTGAAGAAGAGAAAAGAATCCATGAAAGCTACAGCCAATATAAAATGCACCCTCTTCATTTAATTATATCCACACTAACTCCAGATGCTGGCTCCTTTATCTGGGAAAGTCCTACAGCAAGTTCCAGAGAAAAACAGTCTCCCTAGTGCAGAACAAAACTACTGTGGCTATAACTGACTCCTTAGGTGCTCGTAACCTGCCACAATTAGTGAATACTGTACACAACACGCAGGGATTTGATTTGAGAATTGTTAATGGTGTGGGACCAAAGACTGACACCAGTGAAGAAAGCTTAGGATTGATTAATTTAATGTTGAGGTATAATTTCATAGTACAGTGGTCAGTTTAGTAAGTTCAGTCCACTTAATATTAATTTTGTTGAATATCAAATTACTTCATTAAAGGATATTATTTGTTTTCAAGACTGCTTAGTTTGAAGGGAAGTTGTACTGTGACCATTATGGCAAAGAAGAATTTATTCCATAGAATTAATTTGCATTTTTGAGTGTGTATTCTGATATGCACTATTCTGATAATATTCTGATAATAATTCATAACACATATTCTGATATAGTATTCTGATAATAATCCATAACACATATTTAAACTATTAGTATTTTAAGTGGCTATTTAAAATAAGAAAACCCAGATAAAGGAAGCTTCACTCTGCAAAATCTTACAAAGTTAAAACCAAGTGAAAAGTGTGTTAAGTTATATTATTTAGTAATAGATGGGCCCACTGTGATAAAACACTGGGTAGAAGGTGAAACCAGTAGGGGAATGAAGAGCCATAATTTCTATTCTAAACGTATGTTTAGTAAAGTAGGAAAAGAATGTAAAACCAACTAAAATGTGTACTTCTAGAAATTATAACCCAAAAAACGCAATGATGAATATATTTTGAAAACAATGAAACTCAGTTGCACTGATGTAAAGAATGAAATATCTTCAAGTGATAATTTCATATCTACATCTGCTCTATGGTCATGATACATTTAAACTAAGATAATTATTCAACTATGAGAAAGAGCATTCCAAACAACCATCTAGACAATATAATCAGCTAAAGATTAAGTGGGCGGGGCTTCTGGTTTGATAAAAATGTAAACGTCAAAGACAGAAAAATCCTCTTTAATGATACTTCAGACATTCAGTAAAAATAAAGAAATGATTTGGAAATCATGTTGCCCACTTATATCTAGCTCAGGTGTCAAAGATCTCTACTCACGGGGTGCTTTATTCACACCGAATCTCCTAAAAATATTCTTCATTAAAACAGACTGAGGTGGTTAATTCTGATACCTAGAAATGTACAAGTCTTTGAAACAATATATTCATTTTATTTAGTGTGATATCTACTTTGTGGAAATATTCCATTTAAACAGACCATTAACTTTCTATGTATTGGGCATGATGATATCAATAGTTATTTGTAGTATATAGGAATACTTTATTACAATAAATTTATTTAGTTTCTTTAAATAGAGGAGCAATAATGGATCATTTCAAGAAAAATGTTATCCAATATCCAAAGCTCAGGAATTCATTTCAAATATAATTGATATTGTCATGTTAATAGCAGTGTGGATTTGGGTGTTGATCAACTGAGCATGGTTAACCTAGAATTACATGGACTTTTTAGGTAAAGTTTATTTGAAATAGATGCAATTTAAAAACTTAGATTTATTTAGCAATATGATTAAATCATTTTCTTCCACTTTATACTTCAGTTTACATTATTACATGCAGAACATACCAAAATGTGTACATCTAAACTTCATTTATTCTGAAAAATATTATGAGGTATAGTATACAGCATAGCCAATATAGAATGAGAGACAAAAATTGTTCACCCACCAAGTAAAGGCAAAACTTCTTTAAAAATAAATGGTAGCTTTACTTGGTACATAATCAGAAAATATATGAACATTTTAGAGTACTTTCTTTTCATAGAAATGAAGTAAAATTTTACAGGTTCGTAGACCAATGCCCCAGCTGCTTGCATGTGGTCCAAGAGTAACAGCGGCCTCTGGTCAGATAGACTCAGTCCTCCTGTTCCTTATCTGTTGCCGGAGAGCATGCTCAAACCTCAACGCGCTCACCTTGAACACAAGAATAATTATCAACATTGGGAGGATAAGAATAAATACGTGTGGTTAAATATGATTAAGTTTGAAAATGCTAGCAATTATTTCATATTCTTTAGTAAATTTTTCTTCTGTCAATTTAAATATTCCAATGTAAACGCAGAGACTTAGAGATATGGCAGTTCAGAACAGTGTAGTGTATTCTGGTGTACGAGAGTTGCTACTAGATCTAGAGAGGTAGAATTATCATTTTTTGCAGCCTGTATAAAACCAAAGGCCCACACTGAGACTTTGTTCAGCACACGGGGCTTGATCTATCCTACATCCAGTCACAATGAAATTGGTTGACAAAAATGTAGGAAAAAACAAGAACCAAATAAAACCTCAAACCAAAATAAAAATAACCCAAAACCTCAGCTGCCCAGATTTCTAAGCTAAGCAATTAACCACCTCGCTGAAAACAGTAGAAACAAGGCTCTCAAAGTCCCACCAAATCAACTAGTGTACGTTTTTCACTTTTGAAGTTATAATGTTAATTTAAATAATAATAGTAAATATTTTTTCTTGTACCATTTTTGTGAGTATTATTCTTTTGGCATTTTATCATTTCATTGACATCCATCACTACTGCACTGAGTTTTAAATTTTGGCCTACCTGTATATTTTTGTTTGTTTGTTTGAATATTTATCATGAGAAAAATAAAAATAAACCTTGTTATTCATTCCAAATTCACAATTATAAAAAGCTTATCTTTTGTTAATTTATTGTCTTAACAAAATATACTTTTATTTAATAGAAAAAATTCTCATTTAAATATTATCAAATTTATCACTTATTATTCACATGAATTTTATTATTTACATAAAGCAAATTCATATACATCTACTCTTTAAATAGAGATAATTGAGCAAAACATCAATATGTATTTATTTTCTCGAAGTTTGACTTCAGATAAAAGTGAAAAATGTAATATTTAATGATATCTTCTTAAAACTTTCTTACAAACATTAAATATTTCAAAAACTGTCTTTTAAAGGTTATTGCATGCTGATAAGAAATATTTTTTATCAGAATAAAGATCAAATGAAAACTATCTCCCTTTATTCTTGTTCCTTTTCTCAAAGGAAACAGTTTCTTGCACTGGTTTAGTTATTTTGTATGCATAGAAAATCTGAATAATGCAAAACTTAAAAGTGAATTATTCTATACAGAATTTTTAAAGGTTACTTTTTAAAATAAACAACATCTCCTATATCATGAGATATACATTACTAGATTTATATTTGACTCATTATTGTTTGGTGACATATTTATTATTGGTTGGGTGCAGTATAATTTTTATTTATTTATTTTATTTTATTTTTTTTTTATTTTAAAGAGAAAAAAAAAACAAATCAAAAGAAGAACAAATTTTCAAAACAACATAATAGGAGGGTAACAATGGTTAATACATTACGTATTACTATCTTTAAGTTAGTTATTCAGGATTTTTAAAATAAATGTCTTTGCAAGGGTATCTCTGGTTTATTAGGAGTAGAATCACTAAACAAAAGATATGACCAAAAAGTCTACAGAGACAATTTTAATTCACATTCCTGCATAAGACCAAAGCACCCATTTTACTACATCCTCTTTGACATAGTCATAGCAAAAGTCTGACTCCATCAAACAAGTCACTTAAGCTAACCATAGTATTTTAAATGAGCATATCTCAATTCATGAACAGGAATCACCATTTTTTCCCATACTACTTCTATATAGCTTACCTAATTTTGTCCTTTGCCCAGCTTAATTACTATTTACTTTTTTATTGGTTTTTCCTACAATTATATCAAACAATTATTTGTAGTCTTTTGATGTGCATATTTTCTCCAATTTATCACTTTGTAAAATACTTTATGTTTCATGGGAACTGGGAACAATTTAGAACACTTCAATTTGGGCCTGTCTTTTCTGCAGACTTCTGTATTTCTTTGGTTTGTGCAGGTCGTTCTCAGAGAACATGTAGATACCACTCAAAATGAGATTCTTTAATTCACATAGTTTACAGCTCTGTTTGTATTTAACCTTTCCGTTCAATTATATAAAGACAGTACAAGTTGGTTGCAGTTTTGATTCTTATTTCTATTTTACTTTGAGGCAATTTTCCTTCTTTGTGTTTGACCTTTGCTGGGATCTTTGTTGAAGTGATTAACAATAGCATTATATGGAACTTCCCCTTAAATCCTGATACCTCATCTACACCCCCATCCCTGAATTGAGGTCTCAAAAGGAATGTTCTCTACTTTTTTGCATGGCATCATCACATCTTCTAATCCTCACTATCTCAATTAGGATACTTTGGTTTAGGGCTTTTGGACATTGGATAGTTACTCTGTCCTTCTCTTTCAAGGGAGGGGCAGTCCATGGTTATGTAAAGCATGAATCAAGTTTAACTAAGGTCACATTCCAGGAGGCGGCACATTATGTCTCTTCCCAGATGAGTCACTTTTGGTCATACATGCTTATATTAGACCATGAAACAGGGAAAAAGGCCTGCAGTTTTCATGCTAGTCATTAATTCCTCAAAAGTGCATTTAGAGGGTTGTCATCCTTCTGGAGTCAGGAATTAAGCAGAATAACAGAAGGTAGCATGTCACAAGACTATAAGTAGCTCCCACGTTACATTTGCAGTACCAGTTATTCATAATGTTTCCTGTTCTATGCACTCATGCATGAATTTAAAGCTTAAAAGAACAAAAAGTTAGAATATTTGGGACTTAATCAAAATTGTACCTGCAGTTTCATTGTACTTACATATTTGAAAATGGCATTTTAAGAACCAAAAAGTGTACACAATGTTCTAAGGTTTCATATACACAAATAAGCCTTATGAATGTAAATGCAGGCCTCACTTTTGACTGTACCCATACCTACCATGGATTATGTAAATCCTGTAATACAATGCAAACAGCGTCTATTCTTCAGATGTAGGATTCCTGTTCCTAATACTGTACCACTTAACACTCAAGCAGTCTGTTGAAAAACTGGAAGTCTGACAATCACTAGAAAAGAAAATGTATTGCTCAAAAAACACTGATTCCTTAACAATGGGACTTAACTTTAGCACCAGAAGATGCCAGAGGGTAAAATTTACCAGAGTTAAAAGTTATGATAAGGAAATGGGACCAGGAAACATCATGATATTTAAAAGGTTGACTTGATAATCTTTATAAAAACCAGCCAAGGCTACAGAATACTGACAGAGGATCAGAAACTGGAGAAGAAAAACATTTTGAGGGTGTAGAATGAATGTTTAGCATGTGTGAGGCTGTGGATTCAATCATCAGATTTGTAAAGATAATCCGAGGAGTAGGTAACTAATGAAATAAATATTCTACACAGTGTTGAGACTGTTCTCTGAGGGGAAAATGTATTTTTAGTAGTGTTGTTAACCACAGAGTGTGTTTGTTCTTCTTGTTCTTAGAATTGTGGGATTTAAAAAGGGTACAGAAACATGCTGGCATTTATTGAGAAGCTGTCATGTGTCAGATGCTGTAAAATGTACACACAGTCCCATCACAGTTAATCTCTGCAACGTGTCTTACAATCTATGTAGTATAATCACTATTCTATGAGAGAATCAACTGAGGATCTTGGCAGTACATTATTTTGCTAAATAGTAAGGCAGTCATAATTCCAGTTTAAATTTATCAAAGATCTCTGCATTTTTAAACCACACAGTGCTAAGCCTGGAAATGTTCAGGAGAGGAGCAGTGAAGGACTTAGGATATAGATGGTCCTTGTGTGTTTGAATGAAATACCACATAGACTATTGGTACTGTCTGGGTGGAGGAATAAGTGAATTCAATATTGATTTGATAGCTTAGCATAAAAATGAGGGAATGCAAAGGTTGGAAGACTCAGTGAATTCTTTGTGTGTGTGTGTGTGTGTGTGTGTGTGTGTGTGTGTGTATGTGGGTACCGGGCGTCGACCTCAGGACCTCGCGCTTGCCAGCAAGAGCTGGTGCCGCTGAGCGATATCACCGGCCCCTCAATGAATTCTTGATCAACAAATCGTATATGGAAGTTAGGAGAGGCAAAGCAGTGGTAGGCGATGAAATGATCTAAAGTATAACTCAGAGTTTGGGTTGCTGAGCAAGAACAGATAAAAAATTCTTTAAAATAAGTAGAGGTGGAGAAATGCTTATTCCTTGTGACTCATTAGGGACAGAACTGAGAAAAGAATGTGGGTCTTTGACATCATTGTATTTAGTGTGTCATGTCATGAAACTTCTGAGTGTCTCAGGGCCCGGGACGTACCTCAGGGCTAAAGCACTAGCCCAGGTATGTGCTGAGTATCTCAAAATCCATTATACTTATTAAAATGGAATTTCACATGTATTTTGGAATCTGAGCATCATTTTATGGAATAAGTAAGTTATTAAATTATATTCTCATCACTAATTTGGGATGTGTTGATTTTTTTCCAAATTTATAAAAGGATAATCTTGATTTTTGTTGCTTAAATGTTCTGTAAGATATAATGATGTAGTATAGCAAACCTGCAAATGTATCAGTTTTTTGAATGAAATATGTGAAAGAGATAATTTTATGTGAATATTTAGTTTTTCATTTTTATTAAATTTATTTAGTTCTCTAAAATATCATCAATCACACTGAAAAGATCATAGAAACATGCTTTAAAAATTCTATTCACAAAAAAGATCTTGGACATCTCAGTTGTCTTAAAATTTAATGTCATACTTGAAAGCAGATATTTTTGTTGCTTAAGGCAATTATGTCAACTTTTAAAATTATGAGACTACGAAAAATTTTATATTAAAACATATTTCCCTTTAGCTATTGACATTAACATTGAAGAATGAAGTTACTTATCGCTTTTATATCAGACATGGCAGTTATAAATAAGGGTAATTACTTGAAAAATTAATTTTCCCTACCTGCAAGGAATAAGTGTACTTATTTTCCATTTATAGGATATGAAAAATATATAGTATAGACTACTATTAAATGGGGGAATCTTCTGGTCAGAATTTCATGTAAAATATTGCTTTATCTGTTTCATCCTAAGTTATATACTTTTTCTTCCATTACTTATTGTGAAGTTAATTTAAAACAAAACAAAATAAAGCAAAGCAATCAGCCAAAATAAGAAAACAATGGCAAAACCTGTCCACAATTCTTTTATCTTCTCTCCATCTTGTCTTCATAGTATTTTTGTCTCCCAAAGTAGTCAGAACACTAGGCATTTATGCTGAAGAGCAGACTGATGATGCCATGGTTCTTGATAAGTTTAAGCTTCCTTTTGACCAAGATAAGTTACTGTGAAAGGAAAAGGACTCTTTTAATCCATGGTTCTTAGAATTATGTTTTTTTCTATCATGAAATATACTATATGTTTTGTAATAGTTGATTGTGTCAATTTGAGAAGTTTAGAAGCTTAATTAATTGGCTCAGCAATTCTACACCTAGGGTGTATAGGACCCTCCCTAGAGCAGATCATCACCTGGATGGTATAAAGGGGAAATGAGGAAGGGTGGACTTGCTTGTGTTCTTTGGAGGAGCTCCAATCTTTCGCCTTTAGCTTGGACGTCATCTCCTGGCTTCTAGTGTAGACTTAGGCTTCCACCTTGGATCCTTCAGCCTTCTGTTGTAGACTCTTCAGTCTTTCCACATAGGTCCTTCAGCCTTCCATCAAAGACCCATAGACCACCTGATATGGACTTGCATGGGACACTGCAGTGAACTCCAGACATTGGATTGAAACCTTCAGTCTCCAGGGTGCAGACACCCTCTGAACACTTCCCTGTCCAACTCTGTGGCTGACCATCATAAGCTGATCTTGTAATTTCTTATACATTTGTATATCATATGTTATATCTGTTTCTCCAGTAAAACACTAATACACTTTTCAATGCATTCAATGCATCAATACACATGCATTTTAGCAAATTTAAATATGAAATATCCATTCGCTGTGATGTCAATCTTAGGAGGGCTATCTTACTATGTAATGTATAACTTGTTTTATAAATAACAAATAATTACATTTTTCATGTAGGTGAATTTGACTATCAGTGTGTACCTAATGCATGCAATATTTTCTATGAAGAAAATCTTTCTATCTATCTTTCAGTTTAGTTTATACAGTGATATTCCTACTAGCCTTGCACTTTGCACCTTAACTTTCCAGAGCTCAGGCTCACTATAACAATGCTGTATGACCTCTCAGTATTTACTCCTTTTGCATGCCATGCATTTATATACATATTTTTGGAGATGCAGATGACATTGATGTTTAATTATACTCCAAAAAAATCAATCAGGCCACCCTCCGGAGGTCAGAATAACCAGGAGGTAAATACATCTAGTGTACACTAATTATTTGCTGAGGCATTGATATCAAGTTTGCAAGTGTTAAGACAGTTTTCTGGATGATAACCAGGGATAGCAAATTCTTGAACACTCACAGTTCTAGGAGGAGCCTCTCCATATTACCATCCCAAAACTCCATAAAGGAAGACCAGATCTCCTGCCACTAAGAGAATGTTGTTGTAAACTGATCTTTACCACATGGCAACTCTTCTCCACTGTCAGCACCCACAATAGAATTAGAGTAAGTCTTCACCTCTATCTGCACGTTATTTAATCTCATAATTCTACATACATTTAAAGTGATTTAAAAAGAAACAATTTCAATTCTTTCCTATTTTAACATTTTATAAAATAATAAAGTGCAAACAATGTCTAAATAAATCAATTAAATTTTTTCTATTGAGGGGCCCTACTTCCCAAATCATCTGTGTGTATGGTGGGTTTTATTTTAAATAATTAAATATAAACATTTTGCATTTGAACTGACTTGTCTGTTTATACTTCAAAAAGTCAGGATACCATATATATCACTTTGTGGATAATTTCTTATGAAATTTTTCATTGAATATATGCATGTGTTCATTTAATGAAAAGAAATTTTAAGTTACAATAGCATATTTAATACAGCAACTTAAATTTCCAATGTTTTCCTTTTGAGTATAATTTTATGTAAAGGAATGCAGCATTTATCTCTGGCTTAAACCACAATTTGCCTCATCTGTGGGCAGTGTGTTTAAGGGATTCAATTTATGATACCTTGTGGGAATTTTTTTTAGGTGAACTGTATATCAAATAGTTTTGTGGTTTTTGAAGGAACTTTTGGCATTCAGGTCCGTTTCTTGTGCTGTGTAAAGCAATCTTCAGCGCTTTCTGGGAAGTGGACTACTTAAAATTCATAGGGAAACATTAGATGTAATATGCATACTTAGGGTACCATTGAAATATTTCTGTAGTTAATTGGGGTGGTCCATGCTAATTTACATGTGGACACTGTCAGCTATTTTCAGTCAAACCAGTTATTTCTTTTTACATGGTAAAATCTCTGCTTCAGTATAGTTCTTACTTAATGCAGCAGGTTTTCTTTCTCCTTCCAGCCCTTCCTTAGTGGGCAGAGAGAACAGGAAATTTTAGCTGTTGCAATGGGAGCACAATAGGAAAATACACACCTTCTCCTAGGAACTGAACAAGACACAATGCTCAACTTCATCCCTTAGGTCCTAGGAATTTGCTGATTCATCCTTTTCTTGATTAGTTCTTTCACATGGTCCATCTGGCCAATGAACCCCAAGCTGACACATTCTCTATTTCTCTGACTCATTTTGTGTTTTCAAAGAATGCAGAAGATACCACTAGCAAGAACTTCAAATACATGTCATCTCCTGACACAAGTACAGAGTGAATCTCTCATGCATCTTTGGCCATTAGAAAACTCTTGGAGGCCCAATACTGAAACAATAGTACACCAGTGTCTTTTCTATAGAACACCCTTTATAAATTTCTCTTCAACATTTTTCAAAGAAAAGAGACAGGTGATGTTCTAAGGTTCACAAAAATTACTACCTGCTACTTCCTGGGCAATGTCTACTTTGGTAGATTCACACTCTATTTTGCAATGTGGACGTAATTGACAATCAAAACTTTGGATTCTCAGTCAAAACTAAGAAATAGGATTCCCACTGTAACATACTACAACTGAAATAAAAGAAAATATAGTTTTGTTATTCCTTAATATGCGCCTATGTTTGCTTATGAGCTAACATTCCAACAGAAGGTGTATTACTTAGAATTTCCAATGAATATTTCATTTCCTTCCTGTCTGAACACTCTCCCTTTAGTTTAAATACTGACTGTATTTAAAATACAACTCCCTTTCAGACATTAAATAATTGCTTTGGCATAGGCGAGTTTTTTTAGATAAATCTTTATTATTTTACTTTTCTCTTACTTTCTATTTTCTAAGATGATGGTCATTCCCAAGAAGGAGACTGTCTCTGTAACTTTTGCAGATGTGTGGGTCTTTGGGTCCAAACAGCATCCTGGCATGTTACTCTAGAGTGCTACATTTGTATCACTTGGTGCTTTGTTATGTGTTGGCACCTGCCCAGGGTCTAAGGGCCACACATTCAAAGTCATTGCCAGTGATACTGTCTTCACCTTGTCTGCAGACTTTCATTGGATTAACTCTCACTGGGTTACTTTTTATGATAATAAAAAGAAAAAACACACATAAATTTTCCATCTTAACTACTTTCAAGTGTGTAGTTGAATAGTGTTAAGTATACTCAAAATGGTGTGAAACAGATTTCCAGAAGTTCTTCATTTTGCAAAAGAGAGCCTATTAAAAACAATTTCCCTTCTCCGTCCTAGTTTTTGTGATTTTATTTATTTACTTATTCACTTTTATTAGTACATGTTTGCAGTACATAATGATTACCTTTATTGTAAGAAGTTGGTACAAGTAATAACACATTTCAATTGTTTTACCCCCTCCCTCCACCCCCTTTTATTTTGCCAGCTACAGATTCATGTATTTTTCTTATAAGGTCTTACAAAGTTAATTATTATATACCCAGATTAAAAGCTAGACTAATATGCCAAAAACATATAAAACACATAAGACACTTGTACCAAGTCCAGATACGCTTTTAGATACATTGTCTGTGCTGAATTACAATAACTTTTCTGTCTCTCTCTCTTTTTTTTATTATCTGTCTTTTATTTCATACTTATATTCTCAGACCTTGGTAACCACCCATCTACTTTCTTTCTCTATTACTTTACTTTAGATAACTAGTGTAAGTGGAATCACACAGCTTTTGTCTTTTTGTAACTGACTTATTTAATAGAATGTCTTTAAGCCTCAGTCATTTTATAACATGTGATAGGATTTGTTTTTCTTTATTAAGGTTGAATGATATTACGCTGTGTGTATAGACCTCATTTTGTATATGCCATTATGGAGAAAGCCCCATACTGTTTTCCACTGCTGTTGCAACATTTTAAATTCCTACCAATAGTGCATGGGGCTTCACATTTCTCCACATCCTTGCATAGTTGTTATTTTTAAATAAATCAGAATTTTTTGTGTAAAGCATGGTGATAATATGTATCATCTATGTTATAATCTTTAGTTCACACTTCTCTTTGTAGATAAACTTCATTAAGCATGTGAATTAAGGATAAGTACTTTGACTAAACTGCTTATGTTGTAAATCTTTATTGTCTGTGGAATGAATTTCAAACTATTATGTAAATAAATCTGCTATTTCAACTTTTTCAGTTTTGATTTGATCATTAACACAGTGAAGGTTAACAGGGTTGTTGCAAAGATAGTTACAAATGTTTTTAATTAATAGAGAAAATCAACTGCCCCCACTCTTAAGCACGTGTGGTCGTTTCAAGGACATTGTCTTAAAGACTTAGGTCTAAATCTTAATTTCAGATGTGTCTGGCCACAGAGCTAATAAGTTAGACATGATGCTCCTAAGCATTCGGAAAGCTGCGACCACAAAGCTGATGTAAAATGTCATAAGACCTCTGACCACGTCTCCAACAGCTGTCATATTGCCAAAACTTGTTATTTTATTTATTTATTTTGCTCCTAATCATTCAACTGTGAGTGAGACCATATTGCCATATGATTTTCATTTCAGTTGCTTTGATTATTAGTGATGCAGAGAACTTTATCATGTGATTCTTTGCCTTTGTGTGAGAATTTTTCTTTGCTGTACAACAGATATCATTACATTGGCATAATTCCACATTCATGTACAATTCCTCATAAAACAAAAACAAAACACTCTAAATCTAACTCCAAATTGTCAAGATTACTGGTATTGTTAACCTCCTCTCTCTCCCAACTGCTTATAATTCTCTGGAATTAATTATAGGTACATTTTTTCTTCTTTCAAGTTGATCATTTTCCTTGCATTATAGGTAAATGACTTCTCATAATCCTTCAGTCTTCATTTTATTAGTCTAAATTTTCAACCATGGGCTGAAACTCTGTCAAGTTGAATATTTAATCCCATAATTTCAGGTGGAAGTAAGAATGGGCACCCAAAATGTGCAAAGAAAGAATCCTATTGATAGCACCGGAATCTGGACTCTGTTGTTATATGAACTGGAACACTAAACATCTTGCCTTTCTTGATATATTATTAAGAAGAGAATAAAAACAAATTTCTTACGTATATCCTGTTTCTTTATATCAACAAAGATATATATAAAAAGGTTTCAAAAACTTAGTAAAATTCCTCATAATTATATGATTTTTTATACTACAGAGCTATTGTGATAAGAACAACATGGTACTTATAAAAAAAAAAGCGAAACACAAAAAAATCAAAGAGCAATGGAACAGATTAGAAGATGCAGAAACAAATCCAAACACACTCAGTCACTTTATCTTTGATGAGGGGCCAAACACATTCACTGGAAGAAAGACAGCCTCTTTAATAAATGGTGCTGGAAAAACTAGCTTTCCATATGCAGAAGATTAAAACTAGACCCATATCTTTCACTATACAATAAACTAAAATTGAAATGGATCAAAGATCTAAATATTAAAATGGAAACACTAAATCTGCTAGAAGACAAAATAGTTAAAACTTTTGAAGACATAGGTGTAGGCAAAGATTTCATGAGCAAAACCCCGACTGCACAGGAAATACGACAAAGAATCAACAAGGGGGATCTCATCTTATTAAAAAGCTTTTGGACATCAAAAAATCAGCAACAGAGTGAAAAGACAAACCACAGAATGTGAAAAAAAATTTAGCCAGTTGTTCTTCAGATAAGAGACTAATATCCAGAACACATAAAGAATTGAAAAAAAAACAGACCCCCAAATTTAAAGACCCAATCCAAAAATGGGCATCTGAGATGAATATGCACTTCTCGGATGAAGAAGTACAAACGGTAAATAAATATATGAAAAAGTGTTCAACATCACTGGTCATTTGAGAGATGCAAATTAAAACAATGCTGAGATTCCATCTCACTCCAGAATGAATAGCTATTGTCAAGAAATCAGCCAAGAACAAATGCTGGACGGGCTGTGGGGAAAAAGGAATCCTTCTCCACTGTTGGTGGGAGTGTAGACTGGTGCAACCACTTTGTAAATCAGTGGGGATATTCCTCAAAAAACTGAAACTAGAGATTCCATTCAACCCAGCTATTCCCTTTCTTGATATGTTCCTGAAAGAAAAAAAGCATCATATCACTGCAATGTATGCTCACCCATGTTTGTAGAAGTAGTTTGTAAGAGCTAAATCTTCAAACAGCCCAAATGCACATCAAATGATGAATGGATAAAGAAGTTGTAGTTTTTTAATCTAATGGAGTACTACTCTGCCCTAAATAAGGATAAACTTGAGACATTCCTAGCTAAATGAATGCACCTTGAGACCACACTCTTTTTTTTTTTTTTTGTGGGTACCGGGGGGTCGACCTCAGGACCTCACGCGCCAGCAGGTGCCCATGCCGCTGAGCGATATCACCAGCTCCTTTTTCGTATGTGGGTTCCGGGAGTCGAACTCGGGCCCTTGCGCTTGCCGGGCAGGTGCTTAAGCCACTGAGCCATCTCACCGGCCTGAGACCACACTCTTAATGACATAAATCAGATGCACACATTTAAATACCTCATTTTTTTCTCTGGTGTGAGAAACCAAAAGTGTAAATAAGGACCAACATGTATAATAGATATTGGGAAATGGGAAGAAATTGTTCAAAAGGAAAGAGGAACAAGGATGGAGGAGAGGGGAAGGAAGGAAGGGAAAAGAAAAAAATGAGAAAAGGATAAATTGGAAACAAAGCTTTGTAAATAAGGGGGGGAAGGGGTTGAAGAAGGGGAGGGGAATGGAGAAAAAGGAGAAATCAAGATATATCATATACAGGTACAAATTCCCTATGATGAATGTGATCATTATGTATATCTAAATTGTACCAACAGACTTAATAATAAAGGAGACTATGTGACATTTTAAAAAATTTTATGCCATTTTATAACTAACACTGAAATTTCTCTTGTAATTTTTACAATGTATTGGGGTAGGCAGAGTAAGAAATTATACAGTAACACCTTCTTTGCAAACAATTTGATTTGCAGACAGATGCGTAGGCATAGTTTTGCTTTCATTCACGAACCCTGCATCGAATGACAACCACCACTATAGCCATCTTCCCCAAAATTGTGTGAAATGAATTAAATTCATGAACCAAGGCACCACTTGTATTTTCAAAGTATTTATGGATATGCCAATCATGGTAAAAAAAAGTCTTAAAATTATGACTTTTTGGGCTGGGGCTATAGCTCAGGTGTAGAGTGATTTTTAGCATGCATGAGGCCCTAGGTTCCATCCAGCAACATATAAACCCACAGATACACACACACACACACACACACACACACACACTACTATTGTTTTTAGATTTCATGCCACTAGACAGGTGTTTTGATTCATTGTGTGGTATCCTCGGTATTTTGTTCACTGTCTTTCTATACATTTTTAGCTTCAAACATTGTATTAGAATATGAGTATTGATAGGACCATATGGAATATGAAAATCAGTTTCATCCCACTAAACTACACCTATATTGTTAAATATCTATTAAAATAATCAACACTGTTATTTTCTTGTCATTTCAATTTCTTTTTCTTTTTCTAACGGAGGTTGTGTTACGTAGAATGATACCCACACACCAAAGACTACAACATCCTAACCCTGTAATCTGCGGATATGTTACTCTACATGACAAAGGGGCAAGGCCAGGAGCTTAAAATAGGGAAGTTATTCATGGCTATTTGGATGGGCCCAAAGTAATCACTGGGGGCCTTGAAAGTATAAGGGGGCAGAAGACAGTCAGAGAAAGATGTGACCTTGAGCATGGTCAGAGAAGTACACCATTGTTTTGCAAATAGAGGAACCATGAGTCAAGGGGTGTCAGTGGTCCCTAGCAAGTGGAAAATATAAGGAAATGGACCTTTTCCTGAAACTTTTTGTAGGAACAAGCCCGGCTAAATCATCAAGTTTTGCCCACAAAGTATTTGTAGAATTGTAAGATAATAAATTTTTGTTAATTCAGGCCATGAGGTTTGTAGTAATTTGATACAGTAGCAATAGAAAATAGGTAAAGTGGTCATTCATCAAAGTATCATTATACATTGGCATAATTTATTCCTCGTTTGTATTAAGATTCTAAACAAAATGATTTTTGGTTTTATAGGGCTATTAAATTCTTTGATAATCTTTTCTTCTTACCTTTCTGAATAATGTGAGAAAAATAATAGTTTGTGGTTTTGGATTCCCATCTTAAAAATACAACCCATCAGATAAGATGAAAAATATTTTTTGATAAAGTGAGCTTTACTGGATGAACTGCATCACAGATACAATGAACTAAGTGAAATACTATCTGGAAAACATTCTATAGTCTAGGCACCACTGGGTTAGGAGCAGGGACTTGTGCTGCTCATAACTTCTGGCAAGTGTTTACACACCAGCAATGGAAAATATCCTCTTGGGATTTCAGACTTATTACCGTGGATGTTGTTTGCTAACACTGACTGTTTTGCCTGGCTGCATATAGCAGCTTCATGCTGCCACCCGTCTGTTCTCTAAAAAACATCGTTTTGAATAAAAAAAAATGATTTCAGACATTTCTACCACTTCAGATGTCTCGTGCTGCATATGAATACACATTGTACTTGAGTAATGATGCATAGAATTTCAATGCAGGTAGGAATAGTCACCTTCAACTTTTCTCCTCTTGACAACAATACAAAGAGAGAGAGTCTATGTATTATTTTTTGCTCATTTTAACTGTTCCACAACGTATACATGTTCTAAAATATCATCCTATATGTAAGAAATGTATGCATTGTTTTGTCAATTAAAAATTAACAAATAAATCAGTAAAACAATAAAACAGTAAAACAGAAAATGATTTCTCAAATTTCTTTTTTTGTAATACTCATCAAACCAAAAATTTCTTATTTTAAAAAGTTATTCATTATTAATTTCTCATTAATTTTATAGGTTAATTTGTAATTGTGATATCCAAGTATCATACTGTCTAGTGCAAGGTAGGTGTTCCAATGAATGTTACTTGAATGAATAAATGAATCAATGTTCTAATAATATACCTGTCATCACTGTCGTTTATTTTAGTTTAAGACCCATAAGATATTTGTTCTCTTACCCCATATTACTAAAGAGTAAATGTTGTTCTTTAAGACCTTGCCACTTGGGCCGGAGAGATAGCTCAGCGGTACAAGCGCCTGCTCGGCAAGCGCGAGGTCCTGAGTTCGACCCCCGCTACCCATAAAAAAAAAAAAAAAAAAAGATCTTGCCACTCTTCCATGCATCAATGACAAATTGCTTCTCTGGCCTGAGATGGGTTACCATCCAATACTGGGTCAATCCCAACTTCTAGTCTCTGCACAGCTCCTCTTGCCTCTCTGGAAAATTTGCCTTATTCATCACATTCTTTCTTCCAAGTCTTCAACCCCTGCTTTGCAGCTAGAATATGCTACTCAATACAGAAACAACATTATTTCATTTTATTTTGTTTATTTATTTATTTATTTTTTGTGTGTACCGGGGGTCAACCTCAGGACCTCGCGCGCCAGCAGGCGCCCGTGCCGCTGAGTGATATCACCAGCCCTTTTTTCGTATGTGGGTTCCGGGAGTCGAACTCAGGACCTTGCGCTTGCCAGGCAGGCGCTCAGGCCGCTGAGCCACCTCACCGGCCTGATACATTATTTTAAATTATAAAAAATTTTCTCCTTCAACCTCCTTACCTTATTAATAAGAGCAATCGAAATCTAAAGAATAGCCGGTAATGTCTTTCTTTGATTGTCATTTCCTAGTCAATCTAGCTTCCACTCCAAGTACTTTCAAAGAAAATCACCTCTTCAAGACCAACAATATAGTTTCCTGGTGACTGATTCCAAAGGACACGTGGCATTCTTCATCCAGTGCAATTAATCACCCCTTCCTTCTCAATACTCTCTTCTCATTTGGTTTTCACGGTATCCATTTCTCTAGTTCTCCTGAGTTTCTAATCATTCCTTCACAGATTCTTTTTTAAACACCCATTCTTTTGCCCATACTTGGAAGGTTTGATTTCCATGTGTGTTTTTTCTTAATATTTTGTGCCATTTAGCTAAATGGTTTCATCCACAGCTGTGGTTTCAAATACTGCTAACATGTTCATTAATCTTAACTCTCTTTATGTAGCTTCAGACGTTTAGCTGTCTTTGGGGGAGTTGGCAAAAAGGACTTCAATTTTAGTACACCAAACTGTACTTACAAAACTTAAACTATGAAGCCTATTAAATATTTTCTGTATCAGCAAATGATACCATCTCCTATGCTGTTGTTTTAGACAAAATTGTAAGAGATAAATCCTTTCTTACCTCTCCCATTAAGAATTGTCTTCTCTGCTTCACCATCTCACTGCATCTAAATCATTAATATCATTTTAGTAGTACAAATTTTCAGTGCATATTAAATATATCCATATATCTCCTTTTTACTTCCCCTTTCCCTCCCTCCTGTCTCCCCTATAAATCATTAATATCTTTTTAAAATGAACAGTTTTCTCCCATTCTTCTTCATTTTCCATATGTTATTACACATATGGTCTCCTTCCTGATGTGGGATATGGTGTAAGAAAGAACTAGCTAGTGAGCACATAGATCTACAAAGCATTCAAATGATAATGTCTATGGGGGCAAAGACAGTGCAGAGATCCAAGAGTAGCCAAGTGCCAGTTCAAAGGTTTGAGCAGAGATGCAGAAATGACGTATAACAGAAAGACAGAGACGCATCAAAGTGGGCGTTAAACGTTAGACAAAGCCCACTTGCCTGTAGCTCCGGAGAACCAGCGTGAGCTGCTATGAGGATGTCTGCAGCCCGTGTGCAGACATAGCCCAGACGGTCACGCCTTCCTCCAGTTTCTGGACACCTGGCAATGATTTAACTTTTCTTCTTACCTGATCTTAATCTTTTGATATATACGGTCAGAATAATGTTTAGTGTAAATTTCCATAATGCTATTCATACTGATAGACTTTAAAAAACCATCAATGATTCATTAAAAAGCAAAGGTTAAAGTCCTGATTCTTTGCACGTCTGGGAAGTCTATGCTTGGTTTGGCCTTGCCTTTATTTCTAGTATAATTTGCTCTTCTCAAATCATTTACAGAACTTCCTCCACCAAAAGAAACAAATATCTTTCTGTGTTCCTAGTGTACTGTATTTTTCATTTTTTGCCATTTCTGTGCATTCTCTCTGCAATGCTGTTATCACCCTACTGACCTTGCCAGAAACAATTCAGAAAAGTCCTTGAAAAAGCCACTGCTTTACCTCTGCCCCACTCAATTTGTACAGTGTACATTATTTGAGTATGTCAGTTACATTTTATCATGAATGAATCTTTATCTATCAATCTATCAATACATTCATCCATCTATCTAGTATGTCTACAATCCTGCATAGTGCCTGATATACAAAAAGCACTCAATAAATGGTTATAAAATAATAATAAAACAAAATTCTATAAGGTTCGGTCTGTGGGACCATGGCAAATTGAACCCTTAGTAGGAGGGATGAGTTTTTACTAATTTTTTTTTCTCATAGATCTTGATGGCTTGCCATTAATAGAAATTACTATACAAATAAATACACAAATAAGTATAAAGCCAAAATAGCATAACTATTAAAAGCATAGGCTTCAATGAAAGAACCAAACCCTCATTTCAGTCCTTGGAAAATGAACTAGAACCATAAATGTTCCATATAATTCTCTCCATCCACCTCCATCTTCCCTATGAACTTCACATTTCTTCTTTATTTTTCTCATCTAATTGCTGTTTCTGTTTTATTATTTCTTTGTTTTCATCACTTGTCTTGACCTTTCTCTTCTATGAGTATGTGTGAATATTCATGAGTGTGTCTTGCATGGGTGGGAGTTTATAAGTTGGATAGTTTGCCCACCTCAAGACTCCTTGAGTATAACTGAGAAAAACTAAATACCCTATTTGAGGGAGTGAATTCAAACACAGGCCAGTAATGCAAAGGCCAATAAAATAATGTTAAACATAAGAAGAGACTAATAAAAATGTTATAATTTGACCTTGTCTTCTTTTAATTGTTATAGATTCTTTTTTCTGTTTATCTCTCCTCAATTTCTCCTCTTTTTTTCCTTCTGTTCTCTTTCACAAGTTGTAATTTCAGTGGTATTTTAACCTGGTTTTTAAGCTAAATTAATTTTAGCTTGTGAACGGTGAAAGAAAGAGAGATGATCTTTTGAGTGGGGATGGAACAGGTACAAGCAGTTCACAAATACCATGCCTCGTCCAGATGGGCTGCCTTTCATCTCCAGAGGCTACAGGAGCAGATAGAAAGCTAATTTGTTGTGTTCTCCCTGTAGGCCTGGGGAATAGAAAGGAATATTTGGGAGACATCTGAGCTTTCCCCACCATGCTTAGAATCTTTTATTATGTTATTATACTTATATTTTCTTATTTCCATTGATAGCTCTTTAAGCCACAGCAATCTAATTGTACATTTACTCTCCATTTTCACCTGCTACCTTATTGGAAGAAAATTGCTGCTGATTGCTTCCACACCTTAAATAAATTAAATTAAAAAATTTTAAATATATTTAGGTATTCATTAGTAACTATAGGTTTCCATGTAATAAATGACTGGGTATTTCAACCCACAAGATTATAAAGCAGATTATTTCATCAGAAACAAACCTAGCTCCTTCTGTACAGTTTTCATTTAAGCACACACTTGGTCCTGTAAGATGCTCAATGTGGAGAACTTCAAAAAAAATCAAAAGTCCTCTTTTGCTTTTTCTAAGATGGTCCCAGTTACTTCATAGTAAATGATATCACTTAATGTTGCTTTTAGCTTAACTAATAGGCTAGTTACATGGCTATGTTTGTCTTTGTTAAACAAAAGCCAGTATAATGTGTATCCTTTACTAAAGGTCACTTTGCTTAATAATAATTGGAATTCTTTTTATTTCTTAGGTCGTTTTGGTTACAAATTATTTAGACTAAGACTACCAAATGCATAGAATATACAATATCTGTGCAAAGATCTTATTTGGAAGCACCTGAGCAGTGCTGATCTGAAACCACACTTTACAATGAAAATCAAATCAATTTCACTAAAAGAAAGATATAAGAAAAGTGAAATTTACCTGAAAAATAAAAATAAAATAAAAAAATAAAAAATGGTATGTCTATTAATTGATGACATACCATTTCTTCAAAATAAGTTCATATGATACACTGTATACACTTGCCTTTGAATGGCATTTTTGGCATTTTGGCATTTTAATCAAACATTAATTTTGAAAATACCATATATTATCTGAAAATACCATGGATTGTCATGACATTCATTGGCCCAATTTAATATATTATGAATATTTCAATTGTTATTAATAGTTATTAATAGTAAAACATTTCAAGGACATATAGATATTATCTGAGTCATGTTTATTTTGTGTTATGTATATTTTTGCTGTTGTAGAATAGTTTATTTAATAGAGGTCATAGTTTTTCAATTCAATTTAGAAGAAAAATAGAAATTAAAAATGTGTGCAAAGTTTGTGTAAATTGTAGGTTAATAGTGATTTCAAATACCTCCAAGTAATAATGAAATACCTCCATGTAATTTATTTATTAAAAAATAAATGTTTATCAGAAAACCCAAATTTAAAGACATAAATATATATCTATCATCATTTTAGTTTTTAAAATATTCTGGGATTTCCATCCAGTGCTAAAAATAAAAATATTTAAAACAAAATATATTTGTTCAAGGTACAAATATTGGAAAAGAAGGCATACATTTATGATGATATGTATATATTTTAAGTGTATACATAGAAAATTCAAGAACAGCTTTTAAAGTATTTTGAATATAAGAGTTTGGTCAAATTTTCTGTGACAGATGGCATTAGTAAAGTCAATACCTTGTGTGTGTGCATGTAAACTAATTGCTAAATATCTGCTGAACTCCTAGGATACTTGCATATGCTAGGCAAAAAGAACAGTCCTGGCCTAATTTAGCTTGCATTGTGGGAGAATAAAGACAATATGCAGGTAAACTTATAATTACAAATTCTGAAAAACTATTGTGAAAAAATAAGTACAGACCTATAATAAAAATTGTTGAAGCAAGAAATTTAATGTAGGCAGGATTTGGAAAGACTGCGGTAGCGATTTAGTTATAAGTTAGATATAGTGGAACACATAAGAACTGGATACAACAGTGAGGGCAGAGTCCCTGGGGCAGAAGAGAGTTCAAGGTGACCTCAGAGCCATTGGAGGGTCACTGTGTTTGGAGGGAGTATAAATGGACAGGCATAACATGAGAACAAAGAGGTGGGCAGGGACATTCTTTCTGAAGAATTTTGGATTGCTTTCTAATTTCAAAGGAAAGCCATAATGAAGTAGTAAGGATTACAGTTTGGGCAAAATTTCAAAAAATATAAAGCAAATTAGTCTGGTTTACAATCTGTATGTATGATAATTAACTTTATAAGGTAAATAAATGAATCTGAAAATTAAAGAGAAGTGCAGAAACGGGGAAAAACGAAGGGAATTGAAATGTGTTCTGTACATGGACCAATTCCCCACAGTGAATGGAATTATTACATACTGCAAACATGTGCTAATTAAAGTTAAAACAGTAAATAATAAAAAGAAACTAGTTTCATGATAGTAACAAAATTTATAAAATACTCATAAACCTCACTATAAGACATATATAAAGAAATCTGTTGACTTTTAATAACATACATGAAAACAAAAGTTGAACAAATTAAGAGGTACACCAGAATACTGAATGAAATGGTAATATTTTAAAGAATTTAATTATTCTCTAATTAGTTAATAACTTTTATCCAATCTAATCAATATCTACACTGGGTATTTAAGATGACAAAAACATCAGATAACTATAGTGGAAAAATAAATAGGAAAGGGTGATTGAGAAAAGCTATAAAAAACATGAATAATAAAACACAAATTGTACAGCCAGATAGTGAAACATACTTTAAAACCTACAATACAAAAATATGACATTAATAGCAGACTAGATATCAACAGAACATAAGACACATAAAAATAAAAGATTAATATATGTGTACTGTATGTGTAGTACATGTTATAGATTTTACTAGAGTTGGCATTTTAGATAGATGGAAAACTTATGAAACTGAGTAAACTATAAGAGAGTTGGACAAATATTTGCAAGGGATGAGAGAGAGATCAGATTCCTTCCATTATATCACACATAAAACTGAAATAAAAATCTCAGTGGCTTGCAGAATTAAATATTATTTAAATGAACGAAAATACCAATTAACACTCAACTTGTATTGACATATTTTAAACAGGAAAACAAAAAGATTTGACTCAAAATTACCATAAATTTAAGAAGATAATAGAAACTGGTGTTGATTCAAAGTGGTGCCAAGTTACCACTGGCTTTCCACTCAGAATTAAGTCCTGAGAATCGCCCTCCAAGAGAAGCAAGTGATCTACAGGGAGAAAGTTCCTAGTGTGAATACTGAACTTCTGAGTTAAAGCTGGGGCAGGGATGTAGGTAATTTTGACTTCTTCAAAAGGCAGAGGATAAGATAAAAGGATAATGTGAATAATAACTTTGTTCACAGATGAAATGCATGCACTAGAGTCCTTTACTCACAGAGGAAAATCCTCCTGAAATTGGAAGCTGTATAATCCAATCTGCTCTTCATCAAATCATTCTGTAGGCAAAACCACCCACGATCACCCCTCTTACAGACAGGCCCTGCTAAGAACCTCAATTTGTGAATGTCCTATGAGGAAGGAGAATAACACAGTTGTTAAGGAAACCTATGCTAGTTATATAAGATACATCTTTTAATTGTTTGGTAATAAATGTGATTGACTAGGTAGGAAATACCAAATGCTGGAGGAAAGTCAACAGCATAACTGAAAAGCAGATTTTTAAAAAATAGAAATGGTACATATTCACATAAGCTAGTTTTTCTTACCTGAGTTGAAATTCAGTACATTGTTCTAGATGCACATTTTGTACACTGAGGGGAAAAAGCCTCAGTGAATCCATTTTAAGTTACCTTTCATTATTTAATTATGACTTTAATATCATTCAGGCCCCCAAACTAGGTGCCAACTTCTTAGATGTACGGAGTTCAGGCAGTCATATTTATAAGACAGTTTGCGTCAGTCTAATGCCAAGTAATTGACAAGTAAAATATTTTCCAGTTTCAATCCAAATATTTATTCTTAACAAAGCAACAAATTAGGATTGGTAGCTTTTACATAGTTTCCAACTATCTACACTACTGCAAGATATAAAACATTTATAAATTTCAGCGTGTAATCACTAACATTTATCTTTGTTTTTGTTACCTGGTGTCTTTGTCAATATGGAAATAAAAGTTTTAAAAAGCAAAGCCCTACAATTCTTCTGGTCCACGAACAGAGGTTTTACTGAATAAACTGTATCCTTGCATGACAGAGAATGGGCAGCAGAAGCATCTCTGACAGCTGTTGCATGATGGAGTGGGGTTAAAGGTCACTTCCTGCAAATGTTAGAGTTTTTGAGAATCCCACAGGTTTTGGAGGAATAATTTGACTCAGCAAGCAATCAATCATATTTGAGGCATGTGAAGCGTGTTGAAGGACCAAAGGTCAGCATTTAATGTCTAAATTCACCCAATTGTTCAGATGGTTTAGAAATAAAAAGATTTCATTTTAGAAAAGTTGCCATGGAGTAATTTACAGGGAGATGAATGAGAAATCAAGAAAATTTTTTCTATCTTCCTTTGTAATACTTGTAGATGAGGACTAATATGATAAATTAGAGTCTTAGAGTAAAAAAAACTTCAAAATTTAATGATTATTATCAAAATCATAATAGGCACATTATGACTTTTCTTAAGAAGGATTATGTCTTTAAAAAACTAAAAATGTTCAATAATGTACTAGATTTAATGAATCTGTACTAGTAATTTTAAGTGCTAAATTTAAGAAGTAATTAACATGTAATACTATGATAATTGCTATTTAGCATCCTACTAAGATACTTAGTTGGCAATTTAATTTTAGACTACTGTACTTATATTATACAATTTCAAGCCACTGTATGAAGTGTTAGGAAATATGTAGATAAAATGTGTGACCTTCTTCTTTAAGATACTTAAAACTTTTTTATTCAAAGTGGCAGGTTCTCAGCTGTCCCTGATTATTCAGTTTTTTTAAATTCTAAATTTTAGGGCCGGTGAGATGGCTCAGTGGCGTAAGCGCCTGCCCGGCAAGCGTGAGGGCCCGAGTTCGACTCCTGAAATCCACATACGAAGAAGGGGCCGGTGACATCGCTCAGCAGCATGGGCGCCTGCTGGCGTGCGAGGTCCTGAGGTCGACCCCCGGTACCCACAAAAAAAAAGAAAAAAAAATCTAAATTTTATTATGAAATGTGTTGCCTTCTAAAAGTTGCAGAATAATAAAGTCTGGTAGCTCTGGTCTTAAGTCAGTGTTCTCTAATGATAACCACAGTACTTGGTGCCAAGTAGGAAATGGGCACCATGACACAACATTAACTGATGTACAGACCCCACTGTTTAAATCTCACAGATTTTAAATGCACACTATTTTTCTCTTTTGTTTTATGTATATGACTTTAAAAACTTTTGTCACATGTATGTTTAACCATTGGTATGCGATCTGTATTACAGTTATAGTACAGAACTCTCTTATCCCCCAGAAAGATGGCCTTTTGAGTCACACTCTCCTCCTGGCTCTGAACTCTGGCAACAAGTTTTTGTCTGATGTCTTCATCAGTGTAATTTTACCACTTCAAAAATATTATATAAATGGAATAAGACAGTAGGCAACATTAGGAGACTGACTTTTTCCATTAAGTATAAAAACATTGAAATCTATATTGTTATGTATATTGATAGTTTGTTTCTTTATATTGTATCACAATTTGTTATCCGTTCAGTACATGAAGGATTTGGGGGTAGTGTCTATTTTGGCCTATCACAGATAAAGCATCTATGAGTACTCAAGAGCATGTTACTGTGTGGTCACGTCAGCATTTTTCTAGCATAAATGTCTAGAGGACTGAACTATATCATAAGTCTGTTTTTTTCTCTTTTAACTTTTTTTTTTTGTAGGTACCGGGAGTCGAACTCAGGACCTCGTGCTTGCCAGGCAGGCGCTTATGCCGCTGAGCTATCTCACCAGCCCAGAACAAAACATTTTAAATTCAATGAATTCTATATTACTAATTTGTTTTCTTTTATTACTTGGGTGTCCTAAAAGCTCTTTGTTTAATCTTAGCCTTATAAGATTTTTTTCACGTTTTTTCTACAAGTTGTATAATTTTACTTTTTACATTAATCTATGTTCCAGTTCGTTAATTTTTTGCATACTGTGTTTTTAGGCTGAAATTTATTAATTTTTTTGTCTGTGATGTTTAACTTTTCTTAACACTTTTTGTTGAAAAACTATCTGCCCATCATTGAATTGCTGGACTTTTATTAAAAAAGCTAATTGCTGCACTCTTGTGTGTCTGTCTCCGGGTAATTTATCTGTGCCGTTGATTTATGTGTCAAACCCTCTGCCAAAGACACACTGATGCAGTTGCTTTCCCAATCTCCTTCTTCTCCACTGTCTCCCTGGCTGGGTTCCTGTTCTATTTATTTATTTACTTTTTGGTCCTTTGGCCAGAAAACTGGGCATTTAGTTACTCTGCTTTGTTGGGTAGTTCCTGCACTTGTGGCTGCTCTGACCTGAGAGAAAGCAAAAACACAAACACAAATGCAAACAAATAAAACCAGGATTTTCAGTTTCAGGCTCTGGCATCACATGGCTGCTTTCACAGCTTCTATCGTAGGTTTCAGAATTGCCTGATGCCTGGAGCCTGAGAGAACAGAGAAGGACACTTGGGAAAATGGGGGATTTTCCCTGAGCTCTAGGGCTCTAATTTCCCATTTCTCAAGGCAAAACTAGAAGATCTGCTTGCAGCTCTTTCTATTTCTGAGACACCTGCTGATCACTTCCTATTTCTAAATTGCCTTAAATCCGAGCCAGGGGAAGCTGGAAGAGAAATGTAAAGTGCACTGCCACTTTGGTGGTACTTCAGGTTCTTGTCTTCCCTATTGTGTCAGCTCCCACTTACAGTCCTGAGCCCTCCTGTGTCTGCTCCCAGCTTTCCTTCAGAGCTGCGGCTGCATTCACAGGAAAAGCCAGGCTAGAGTGTGCTGCCTTGGTCTTCCGGAGCCAGAACCCCATACACTTAGTCTAATCCCTGCATTGACATTTCAATTTCTATCATCTACATTTCACAGTTGATTTATTGGTATTATATTTTTAGTGTTTTTAATAATCCAAACAATAGGGCCGGTGAGATAGCTCAGCAGCATAAGCGTCTGCCTGGCAAGCGCGAGGTCCTGAGTTCGACTTCCGGAACCCACATACAAAAAAAGGACCGGTGATATTGCTCAGCAGCAGGGGCGCCTACTGGCGTGTGAGGTCCTGAGGTCAACCCCCGGTACCCACAAAAAAAAAAAAAATCCAAACAATAGAAATCTAAAAAGTGAATGTGATTAATGGGATTTAACTGAAAAAAAGAATCATAGCATTTTATGACTGGAGAGGAACTCAAAAAGTGTTATTATAATCAACCCTCTAAGCGACAAGCAAGATTAAATGACTTGACCCAAGTCCTTTATAGCCCTATAATCCTTCTACTCTGTGATGTGCATTCAGACACCAGAAGACATACGTTTAATTTCTTCTTTTTCATTATAACTATTAAATATTTTCTTGGGGGGGCTTTCACATACCTTGACTGAGTTATAATCACAAAAGCTTCCTCTTTTTGTAGCATTTATTTCTAAATTTGGATACAGTTTCATGTTGAAACATTAATCTCTGACATTATTTTTTAGTTAATTGTTTCTGCATAATTTTTAAGAGTCTTTAAACATTCATTATTATATTTAAAATACTTTAAAGTCTGAATTGAAAAGTGTTGCAAATAGAATTACTGACTCCTCTTTTACAACTCATGATTATAAGGGTGCTCAGAAAGCTGTGTTTTCTACAAAGAATCAAAGCAGAAAAAATGTATTCCTCTATGAAAAGGAATGAAACAATACACCAAATGCCTATGTTTTCTATTCCTCTATCCATGATAAATTTTAATCCTTCACTTGATCAATTAATGCACACACAAAAAATCGATATAATAATATGAATAATGAATGTTAGAAATATTAATAAAGAAAGCAAATATACATTTATTTTTAGCAGTAAGGATATATATATTCAAAATTGTGCTGAATAAAGATGATGTCTTAATAAGCAAGAAAGGTGTCTGAATCTGAGGGAGATTCATAAAGTAGTACGAATAAAGAGGTCTTTTGTATAGGATAAATGGGAAGCAAATGAACAGAACCGGTATATGATGCCTGGGTGGAAGCAATGGGTATTAAATAAAAAAGCCCAAGCCAAGGAAGAATTTCAGTGTAAGAAACAATAAGGCACCGTAACAAATGTAATAAAAGCGATGAAGAAAGACACACAATACGAAATTAATCTAAGATTAGAAGCCGGGACGATCATAACAGCTACAGAATTACAGAAAAAATAGAGACATTTGATAGATTAGTTAGATAGGTGCGGGAAAAAATGAATTCAGTCTGTGACATACTAAGTTTGAAATGTCCATGATATATCTAATAGGAAAAGAAATATGAGTAGGCCCAGATGAAAGTGTGGGACACAAAGCTATTTTCATAGAATAAGAATTTAAATTAAAAAGTTGATGAATTCATAGAGAATACAGAGTGCTTGGCAGGACAGATCGTGTAAGATTCCTATGGTTAAGAAACTACGGGATACGAGTTACCCAGTGAGGCCACAGATGTTAATCAGAAGATAATCTGCAAAGTCCCAGTCAAGAAGGACGTCAGGACTGAAAGGAGAGGGCAGCCAGCAGAAAGACCGGGAGAAAGTCAGAGGCGGAGGGAAAGCTTTGACTGGGAGAGCATTGTCTGATACTGCAAAGTAGTCACGTGTTACCCAGTGACAATTTTGGTCAGCAATGAACCACATGTATGACAGCATCCTATAAGAACATAGTGGAGCTGAAAAATTCCTGTCACAAGTGATGCCGTAGCCATCATGATTCTATAGCACAATGCATTTCTCAAGGGTTCGTGGCAATGCTGCTGAAAATAAACCTATTGCTCTGCCAGTCATAAGAAAGAATACCAAACACAATCATGTGCAGTACACATTCCTTCATAATGATATCAGTGACTATGAGACTATATTATACATTTCTATACTATCCTTTTTATCCTTATTTTAGAGCATGTTCCTTCTACTTACTAGTTTTAAAAAGTGTACTGTAAAACAGTGTGCTTTGTTATAGCACTAGGCTCATACGTGTTCTGTTTACCATGTGTCTTGGTTACATTTGCCTAATTTAATTTTGTTGCTTTGTTTATTCTACCTTTGGAGAAATAGGCTATTTCCTACATATTTGTGCTGAAACCTAGATATGTAGTAGATTATATCACACAGGTTTGTGTAAGTATACTCAGTGATGTTCACACACAATGGAATTTCCCTAATGACACATTTCTCAGGAGGTGTCCCTTTTGTTAAGTGACACGTGATAGTATTTGCAGATTGGTGTGAGAAATGACCAAATTTTAGGAGCAAGAAGACCAGTGAATAAAAACTGATAGCAGTCCACGGTGAACAAAGTTCCAAGACTTTGACAGTGACATAAAAGAATTAGATGGCACTTGAACAATTGAATATATTAGAAGATAGAAGCAAAGAAAGAGAGAAGAGGCAGATATAGAAGCTGTAAAATAATAAAATTGTAATATTTATGTACAGATAAAAAACTTTTTTTTTTTGTGGGTACCGGGGGTCGAACTCAGGACCTCGCGAGCAAGCAGGCGCCTGTGCCACTGAGCGATATCACCAGCCCTTTTTCCGTATGTGGGTACCGGGAGTCAAACTCAGGACCTCGTGCTTGCCAGGCAGGCGCTTACACCACTGTGCTATCTCACCGGCCCTATACAGATATTCTTACATATCTATTTTCTATCATAATTAAGTAGCAGCATTCTAGAAATAATACCTCCTTTTTTCTCAAAAAACATACAAATGATGAAATTTCAGACCTGTAAAATAGCTTCAAACCTACTGGGAGGGGAATATTTTTGGCTTCAAGGAGCTTTCTGTGCTTCTGAAATCCCTCTGCATACATAGCTTAGCTTTCTGGTCAAGTAAATCTAATCCAGAAGCAAAAGAAGAATAATGTTCTCAGATGTGTTCTGAAGGTATTTAACAGCAGGAGCAAGGCAGCGAATAGTTTATCAAATATTGACCCCTTATAAAATTGGGCTAAGGGGAAATTTTAAACCATTCTGCCCACGATGTGGGGAGAAATGCAGTAACAAGGATTTCTTGGTCATATATCCTCAAAAATCATTCATATAGAATAAGTATTACTCTTTTTCTACAGACAAGCATAGAGATTTTGATTTGGTATCATTGGATAATTAGCTAATAATCTAGATGTTTGAAATTTCACAGAGAGATCACATACAAGTCACACTGAAAAAGTAGCAAAATAAAGCACTGATGAAAAATCTTGGTAAATTTTTTAAATAACAGCAAATATCAAAGTGAAATAACTTTCATGTGAGAGACCTACTTTCATAAGAACTACTGGTGACTTTACAGGTATAAAGTAAAAACTAATTAATTTATATGGAGATTGTGACAGAAAACTACTTCTGCTTTCACCCTTCTTTCCTTTAATATGTTAACATATGTGTTTGTGTTTGATGACTAGTTACTTAATCCACTAGGCTTTTTATTGACCTCTCACATTGGACAGCAATGCCAATGTATCACTTACTGATCTTATTAGCATTAGCAAGCTAAAATAAATACAGTAGAGGTTTATGCGCACACATGCCCTAAAATTTATGCACACACATGACCTTACTTCATAGAATTTGTTAAGACTTAACCAATTACCTTCCTACTGATATTTTTCAGAAGAAAGAAGGAAAGAAAGGTGCATTCATGGACTGAAAATGCTTCTTTATCAGAATAGCATACAGACAATTCTAGACCTGAATACTTTCAACGAGCACCTTGGTCAAAATTATTGAAGTGGTTCCACAAAATTGCCTTGTCCTAGTTTTGAAGATGGAAAGCCTTTTCCACAACTTTTTAAAAAATTTATCATAAATCTTTCATCCTGCCTATATTCCAAACTTACTGGAGAGCCAAAAGTGTAGTCATCCAATATCTAGCATAAGTTAGTTTGAATGAATTGTTCTTTAAGACTTTTTAAAATTTGTCTTCATGGATCTGAACTTCTGAATGTGCTGAGTGAAGCATAAATGCTAACAAACACTTTTTAGAGTACTATTTCAGGAGATTTCAGAATAGCTGCAATGCTTAGAAATGGCCCCTTAGCCGCTGGCTCTATTCCAGGTTACTTGGTGCCCTCTGTGAGATTTTTGAGTCGGGCCTGAGTTATGTCAGGTACTAGTCGGTACTGATTTTATTGCTATCTCGCTCACAAACCAAGAGCACACTTCCAAGGTTCCCAATAGTGGAACAAAGCAAACAACCACATTTTATTTATTTATTTATTTGTTTTTATTTTATTTATTTATTTTTTTTTTGTGGGTACCGGGGGTCGACCTCAGGATCTCGCGCGCCAGCAGGCGCCCGTGCTGCTGAGCGATATCACTGGCCCTTTTTTCGTGTGTGGGTTCCGGGAGTCGAACTTGGGCCCTCGCGCTTGCAAGGCAGGCGCTTATGCTGCTGAGCCATCTCACCGGCCCAACAACCACATTTTAAAATGGGCGGTTTCATTACATTAACTCAAATTGATTTTGTTCTTCCCAGTGCTGATAAGTATTACTTTGGACTAGAATGATAAAATGGAAATTCTGTGAGTATGTTTAGTTGAAAACATCCTAAAGATGAGGTGTAATTCAATGGAAGATACACAGATCTCAGAATTTCGATGTCAGGTTCAAGGATTCCCTCATTACTTGTTTAACTTAGCTTTTCTAATATCATTAAGATTTTGTCTTGATTATATAGATGACTTATGGAACATTAATAAAGTTAATACAAACACTTGAATTTTTTTTTGCTTACTTTGAAAAGATTTCCAGCTTTTTACAAAATGAATAAAACGTATGAAAGACCAAGTCACTCAAAGCAGGTATGTTCTTATTTTCTGATGCCTTTGTTCAAGTAGTTGAAAATATTCAAGAATCTGAACATTCACTGCAAAAGTAGCATCAATTTTCATCAGCAAAGACCCAATTTGTGTCAGAGGGTACAACTTGCCCGATAAGATCTGTTCAACAAAGCCATTAAACAACTTTCAATGTTCTTGCTCTCTCACAGATAGGACACTAAACTTTTACAAAGACAGACTGAAGCCTTCTTAATTATTTCAGTTATTATCCAAGAAGGATTACTAAAGCTCAGCCTCACTTGTAATTCTCAAAGTTCTCAGTGCAAATTATATGGCAATCTAAAATGCCTTTCTCTGGTTTTATGACCTGCTTATTATTTAGAGTCCATTCAACAGTGAACTTGAAGAGCCTGCAAATGTGTTTTTTGGGAAAGTCACTATGTAGCTGAATAATTTGTTTTATGGGAAGCCAGCTCAAATTTAGCATCAGTCTGAAAATTTTTATCACTACTTTTCTAAAATAGGCATATTATGAGACTAGTCCCACTTTAGCTCTGACAGATAGCTTATCAGGAATGGTATTATTGAGCCATACATGCCTATTGTAAAATATGTTTTACAATATTATTATACTGTATTGTGCAATTGATTCATGTAGTATATCCTTTGGTTTTAGTAACTTGTATGTCATAGTCAAAATTTAAATAACTCTGACAAAATGTATAGTGTATACCCAAAGTTTAGAATCAGAATAAACCTAAAACTTATTTGTATAAATGCGCACAAATTTAACTGGACAGAATGTCCTACATTAACTATGTGTGATATCCACAATGCTGACTGCAACTGTATTTGCTAAGATACTTACAATTCACAAAATGGTGAGATAAAAAGTAACTATAGATATTCATTAACTATTAATAAACACATATTGGTTAAATCCTAAAATATAACGATGAAGTCATTGTGTACTCATGAGGCATTGATGGCAAATGTGAATAAAGGTAAGCAAAAATTTCCAGTTAATGAAACAAATTATACTATGAATTTATTCAGGATGGTAATGGCACACTTCACCCAGCCTCTGCTTCTCAGGGAGGGTATTGAAGGTTGAGAAGTGTCTAAATTGGAGCTCACTAGGCATAAGTTCTTGGAACACAGAGTGTGGTCCAGTGAGAGAGCCATTGGTTAAGGACAGCTGCAAAAATATATTTCAGGTCAGATCATATCAAACTTAGTATGGAATCTGACCTTCATCTTGATGTTGAGATGAATCACTTAAGAGTGAGTGGAAAATATTTCAGCATAGAAAGATCATTCAGGTTAAAGTATAGAGAATATTTTAGAGAGTAGTAACAGTGGAATTAGGGAGACTTGATTAGGTAAGAATTAGTACTGTCCTAGAATACGCTGGTGATAAAAGAGAAAACCATTTAAGATATATTTACATTTCAGCTTATTCTACTATGGATAATTTTTCCAATAGAGTTTATGTATGTTCTTTTAAAAATATTTTGTAATCCTGAGGAGCTATTTGCTTATAGACCTATATGTATGGTGTGTAACAATGACATATTTAATTATTTGCTTATAGATCTATGAGTATTGTTTGTAACAATGACACATTTAACTCTTAAACACATAATCTCTGCATATCATCACAAGTTCTTAAGGTTGGTCTGATAAATTTTATCTTTGTCTTCCAAAATGTGACTAAATATTATCACCACTTAACTCACATAATATTTCATATTTGCACAAAAGTTTACATTTTTCTGCATAAAGATGAGTAAGGACAAAGCTGTTTGGTGTTGCTGATGTTAAAATGATAAAGCAAAAGGAGAGAGAAATAGAGGCCAAGAAAATTGAGTAGTTGTGTATGGTGAAAATTGAGGTGCAATCTGAGAAAAGGATTGTTTAAGGGGAATGAGGAGAAGGTACAATGAAGGCAAGACAAGAGAAAGAGAGGAGATTAAAAGAAAAACGCTTTTATCATTGCCTACTTGTAGCAACACAGTATTGTTATAAACAGTCAACAGCTAAAATTTTGTGTGTGTGTTTGTGTGTGTGTAATGAAAAGCGATGAAATGTGATGCTAGAAAGCAATATGAACCAGTGGAAAATTTATTCAGTTGGAAGAGAAAATGAGGTGCTAACACTGATATTAGTGCTTCAGGCAAGACACATACCCTCTTTGGGCATCATTTTCCATATTTATAAAATGATAAAACACATCCTCCCATGTATCTCATGTGTAAATGTCTAAAGTGAGATAATAGTTTGCAAGTGGTTTTGAAAAAAAAAATCTGCAAGGGTTTCTATAATGAGGCATTGCACAGAGGGCCTTTTCTAGCAGTCAAAGACAGCCAGGGGAACAAAATTCATTCCAACTAAGTGCAAAAATATTGCACTGGAATGGTAGGTTTTTAAGATTACAAAAAGAATAATTTTATGTGACTATTATATCTGAAGCTATGAAACTTCAGTAGAAAATAGGAATCCATAAAGTTAAATATTCTAAAGATTTATAACATTGAAACATTTCTAAACATTCAAAATAACTCTCTTAATATTTCTTATGCATTCTCCATACACATTTCACACATGTCCTGTTTTACAGAGGTCAATGTTTTCATCATATACATTTATATTGTTATTGTGACTGTTTTCTATGTTCATCAGTAAAACTTGGCCTCACACACTGATAACACATTCTTGCAATTACATTGTAATTCTCGCATAGTAATTCTAGTATTTTGAGTATACAAGTCATCTAAATGCACATAGCACCTCACACACATCTTGAGATCATTTAGTCCACAAAAGATGACATTCGAAGATCCAAACGTAAATAATTCTGAATTATTTATCCAAATGGAGAACTCTAATAACTTGTATAGATTAAATATGCTAATAATAAAAAAATATGTATTTTCTGACTTTCCATTCTGCTACCGAATTACTTCCTTAAGCTGCTAGTAAAAGAAGCACTTACTGTACTGTGCTTTATTTCTTGTTTATCCCTTTGTCGAGATGTTAATTGAAAGCAAAATTATAAAAACTCAGGGAGAACTAGTGGTTGGTAAAGTGCAACCATAATTCAGAAATTGGAAAATGTGCCTTAAAGACATATTAGTTGGGTTAGCTATAACATGTTACATCAATATTATTTTCTCCTCCTCTCTATGGGATCGAACACTGACAGAAGTAGGAGCCAGCAGGGCCAGAAGCATCAATAGTTTGGGTGAATTTGAAGTGTGGGGAGGCTTTCTGAGCCTGATGAGCACCTCTCCACACTGGCTGCAGTGCTGCCCTGTTACATTGCCTGAGGATTCATCTAAAACGACCCGCTTAAGCTGTTAGATACAGTATTCCTGGGAAGCTGAAGCAAGACATGAATGCATAGATGCTGTACACCTCAGGGAAGGATGAAAAAGGTGATAATTGGGAATAAATAGTAGCCAATAAATATAGAAAGGGAAAATAAGTAAAACAAAAACAAAAATCATCCAGGCAACCAAACAAATCCTTTTATCTTTTCAGTGCTGTCCAGAGTGAGTCGTACCATACTCTGTGTAGAGAAAGTAATGGAGTATGCCTGACTTTTGAGATCAGTGCCCCTTTATACCTGTACAGAGGGCCGTGATTAGGCCTATCATGAGGCTTAAAAGCTGAAAGTATTCCGTTTCAGGAGGGTGTTGTAGTAGCTCATCAAATGTGCGATATCTTCTAGGCTCAGAACCTAGTAGTGGTTCTACCATACTTTTCTCCTTCACATTCACATCCATCTAAATACCTAGCTCTACCAATGTGGTTGCCAGAATGCACCCAGAGAAACAGGTCAGCCCCACTCTCTGCCAAGGCAGGTGAATGGGAGAGAAGAGGGGCGATGGTCAGGCACCATCTCTCACACGCCCACCTTGAGATCTAGAAGGAGATGTGAAATTTATAGACAGGTTTAATGGAAAAATTATGTTCTTAGAGAGAAAGAACTTAATTATTCAGAGATGAAGCTTTTCTCAACCAAGTGCTGTAGATAAACTTGTTATCTGCTGAGGCCTTAGCCCTCAGCATATTAAAATAGCAATGCGATATTTTCAACTTTAAAATACTGTATTATTGTTTGACAATTTCAAGTACAAGTGAGGGTATAAACAAATGGGTGTTCCAATAGTGGATAAAAATGAGAATTTGTACAACCTCTGTGGAAGCAAAATTGATTAAATTTAAGGAGATGAAATATGCATGTACTCTATCATTCAAGATTCCACTTGTCAGCATGCACGCTGAAAAAAAGAACCTTAGAACTTCAAATAGCCAGACAGAGGGTGTTATATAAATATCTGTAGGAGGATGGTGAATACATTTTGGTTAAGTACACTATAGCAGTCTCTGTGGCATTTGAAAATGATGAACAAATCTATATTCACTGACATAGTGTCACAACAATTGCAAAAATTAAGATGCAAAATATGGATGATTTGATGCTATATACACAAACCATACATTATTCTGCATGCAGTTACACATAAAACAGTGTCATATATTCCTAATTGTCCTTACTCACTATTTTTTTAAAACATAAAGAAGTCTAGAAGATGCCTCACAAATTTTTACCTGGCATCTGGCGTGGATAGGAATTAGAAGTGGTAAAGAGAATATTTTAACTTTATCTGTAGTTATGTTCACATAGTAATTGTTTAAACATTTTAAGCTTTATTTCTAAAGTGAGTTATATTTTTTCATGAAGAAAAAGCTATTTTTTGTTTTTGATCACTTTTTATTTGTCAGTGAATATACTCATCTTAAATAGTGAAGGAATAAATGTTGAACTGACCACTAACCTTATTAACCAGGTAGCTATCTACAAAATTCAATCAGGATTCAAGATTTAAATAAAAAATTTCCATAAGATTTGGGGATTGCAGACAGAAGGTGAAACGTGTTTGTTAAATAAGCCCAAGTGATCACCCTGTATGTCAGCCTGAGTATGTGTGTATGTGGATGTTTGTGGAGTACAAGCATTCGTTCTGGGGTGTCATTTAAAAATTAGAGTGCAGGGCTGGTGAGATGGCTCAGCGGCATAAGCGCCTGCCTTGCAAGCGCGAGGGCCCGAGTTCGACTCCCGGATCCCACATACGAAAAAGGGGCCGGTGATATCGCTCAGCGGCACGGGCGCCTGTTGGCGCACGAGGTCCTGAGGTCGACCCCCTGGTACCCACAAAAAAAAAAAAATTAGAGTGCAAGCCATATGTAAAAAGTCATATGGAAAAAAATTCTTTTTACTGCAATCTATACTAGTATCTGTAGTAGTGAGGAATAGAAGGCTATGGACTCAAATAAGATAATGCCCATGACACCGTAAAATTTTAGAGCGCAAAGGATATTTGATGCACAGTTTTCTTCATAAAGAAAAGGAGACAAATAAAAGTTCGGTACTTTGCTGCAGGTCACACTGATATTTAGCAGAAGAAGAAAGACCTAAGGCTACCTCAGAAACTATAAAATGTTATATAAATATCAACCTCAAAGCTTTAGGAATATTTATTGATCTTGTAACTTACAGGTAATAGTCAATGGACATTAGACCCTCTGATAATGTTAGCACATTAGATTCTCAAAAGGTTCATGATTCAAAGAAGGTAAACAACTGCTTTATACTGAACAAAAAAAAATGAATATTGTCTCTGTTATTCTTGCTTTGAATTTAGGATTTAAAATCCCTTTTCTACTTCTTAGAGGCAAAACTGAGGTCTATAATGCAAAATAAATTGGAAGAGTATTAAAATATTTGCCTTGTAGATATGTTGTTTGAGTCCCTTGTGATAATGTGTATATGAGCGCTCAGCAGAAAGTGACCCATGGGACTGGTGTGTGAGAGGAATGCTTTGTATTTGTGAATCATGCTAGGCCTCCACTGATTAATTGTCTTTCTCTAAAATAATGATATTTATGAATTGAAGGTATAGCTTTTGGAAATAGCAAGGATTTACCATACAAAAAGAAAACAAAGATAACATCTTTTTGTGTTAGTATTTTATTGTTATAACAGAGTACCTAAGACGGGGTAATTCATAAAGAAAAGTGGTTTATTTGGTTACAGTTCTGGAGACTGGGAAGTCTAAGATTGGGCAACCACATCTGGTGAGGACCTGAGCTACTTCAACTCATAGGAGAAAGTGAGAGTGCAAGCAGGCATTTGCTAGAGAGAGAGAGAAAGAGAGAGAGGGAGAATGATAGAGGTGGAATTGCTTTATAATAGCATATTCTTGCCATAACTAATCCAGTTCTACAAGAATGAGAACTCTCTCTTGCAAAAAAGCACTAATCCATTTATGAGACCACTGCCCCCATGAGCCAAACACTCTCCTGTAGGCCCCACTTCCCAAAACTCTTTCATTCAGGAATTAAGCTTCCAACACATGGACTTTCTAGAGACACACTCATGTCACATCACTTTTGTTTCTGTTTAACCCCAACCTAATTCTTTATTCTCACACCATGGTTGAGAGAGGAATGTTAAATAAAGTCATAATGGTGAAATAGCTTTTGGTTCTAAAGATTGCCTACAATATAGATTACCAAAGATTGATTAGAAACTGACTGCAACAAGATAGGTAAAATTATAGAATTTATGACCCAGTACCCCTGATAAGCAAGCCATCTATGATTCAAAAACTAATAACTTAAATTGCAGTGATCAGCATGTATTACTGGAACAAATGCATGTCCTCTGTGACAGAGTCATGTTTCTGATGTAGTAATATATACATTAAATATTGGCTAAATTTCCTACATCTAAAATCCCCATTCACTTCAAGGAACAATAAGTTATATCTCCAAATTGCCAAAATTTCTAAATCACACTGAATACTGCTTAGTTGAACTTTTGGATCTGGTATTGCGTAAAGCATTTGGACTGCTCATAAGAAAGTAAGTGGCTATACTTAGGGTACAGATTATAACAGCTTGCTTTCCGGCCCTTGGAAGAGAGTACTGAGGTGTGACCTTTAATATGCAGGCAGTACTCAGTACTGGGTAACTCAGCCTGTATTTGTACACCATCACCTATCTTTTCCCCAAGTATGTATAATTCTGCCCAAACAAAGATTCATGCATCAGATAAATACTGCCGATCATGAAAATGGAAGACTGAAAATTTGTATTTTACGTCTTAATAGTAACAGGCCTGATGACATTTTCTCAGTTCTCAGATCTGTTGTCTGTTCTGTCTACCAAATAAAAGTTCAATTTTAAAGTTCTTTCTACTTACAGAATTCTATTATTTTGAGAAAATGCTTAAAAATGGTGGAAATTGTGGTGAGTGAGGACCTGATAAGTGAGCGATGCTCTGAATTAAAAACATAGTGTAAATGATGTAAAATTTTCCTAATAGGCATGGCATGATCACTTAGAAATCATTTTACTTTAAAGACTGTGTGTGGTTTCTCTCAACTCCAGCCCCATTTCTGATAAAGACATTTTCATGAAAGGTATTAAAAATCATATTGCATTTAAATAGTGATAGTTTTAATCTTTCATCAGATTACTTCCATTTAGAAAATTTGATAATCACATAGTACATTTGTGTATTAAAAATGGTTACATTTGCTTCATTCCAAAATTAACTATTTACATGCAAGTAAAGTTTCTCTTAAGTCTCTAAGATAATCATGCATAATTTCTTTATTCCTCAAGTCTACCTTGCCCTGGAATAGCTCCCCTGAAAGTCTGACCTGAAGTAGCCATAAGATATCTTATGAAGGGATCCATCATGAACAAGTAAATTTTTCTAGTGGGTGTTGACCTAATCTATTCTTCTTCCCTATCACAGGAAGAAGTAATCTATAGAGGTGTGAAAGAAACAGAGAAGTGCAAATAATTTATTAGCAGAGCTCTTAAAATATCTTCCAAGAAAAATATGGGGAGAGAAACTGGTAAAGTTCAGCTTTCATCTAATGCAAGACTAGCATAAGGACATTTGTGCTGAAGTAGGTAGAAATGGGGAGATGGCTTTAAAATTATAATTGTTAATGTAGATTAGTCCTATAAATTAATAGGTTTTACTGTGACATTGCCATAAATGTATACATTGTGCTTTGATTGCATGCACCTTCCCTACTGCTCTTCCTTTTCTTCTCCCTCTTCCCCTGGCCCCCTCCCTTTGCCTTAATAGTTTCTCTACTACTTTCAGGTCATCTTTTATTTTTTAAAATGTAATCTACATGAAAGAAAACATCTAATGCTTGTCTTTCTTTTTTTTTTTAATATGCAGGTAACGAGAGTCGAACTCAGGACCTCACGCTTGCCAGGCAGGCACTTATGCCACTAAGCTATATCACCGGCCCTAATGCTTGTTTTACTGTGTGTGGCTTATTTTGTTTAACAGGATGACCTCTAGTTCCTTTCATTTTCTTGCAAATGACATGATTTTGTTCCTCTTTTAGCCTGAATAGTACGCCAATAGCACTTCACATTTTCCTTGCTGATGATCTCTCTAAAACACACCATTCATTAAAGTTTCTTTCTAAAAAATTTACATTTTATAATAATAATTCACATTTATATGTATTCTCTTTAGGTTTCAAAGTAATCTATACAGTAATGAGTGTTAAGCACAACTTTTGGCTATTTAATAATAAGGGAAATGGAACTTAAGTGAATATACCCTAGTTAACAAAGGTAATATGATAAAGATCTGGGCTGTGTACCCAAGGACACATTTTACTGAGCTACTTAGTTATCATATAGTTATTGTCTTGGAAAATGAGTATTTTATAAGAATGTTTTATACACTTTGATACATAAGACTCATTGGGTTGAAAGTGCACCAAATTTTCTATATAGAGAATAACTTTAGAAAAGTGAGAATAAAATATTTTATATTTCTATAGGCCACATTTAATAAATATCTAAACATGTGTGTAGAAATGCTACTGAAGTTAATATACATGTGGGCACACATCTATATGTAATATATATTTTGAAAGACACAAAGCACAGAGTGGAGAAGCATGGCTTCCATTTTTCTCTTGCTGTGTGTTAGCTACTTTCCCAACACTGCGACAAAACACCTAAGAGCCACAACTTAAAGGACGACAGGTTTATTTGGCTCACGATTTCCAGGGGGCTCCATCGGAAACTGGCTGACTCCAAGGCAGAAACAGCATGGTGGAAGGACATGACAGAGTAAAACAGTTCACCACCTGGTCACCAGGAAGGAGAGAGACAACAGAGAAGAAAGCAGACATAAGGGATAGAAAGAAAAAAAGAACAAGAAGAAGGAGGAGGAAGAGGAGAAGGAGAAAAGAGGGAGAAGGAGAAGGAGGAAGAAGGAGGAGAAGTAGCAGCAGAAGCTGGGGAAAAGAACACACATTCCAAGGTCATATCCCCAGTAACCCACCTCCAACCAGGCCCCCCACTCACAGCACATTTAACTGCTGAACTAGAGCCCCATGATCCAATCATCTTCCACAAATATGAGACTTTGGGGGGACATTTTAGATCTATACCAAAACGGGTTGACAGCTGATGAGTCCCGGAACAACTATACCTCCCTATAGAAGATATTGAAGCATGATTTCCTTTTGATTTTTTTCCTGAACATTAGTTTTGGCTTTTCTTCTTAGCCACACACACAGAGAAGCACACACACGCGCGTGCATGCACACACACACACACACAATCACACTTTATTTTATATCATCACAGAAGGAGGTATTTTACTCTTTCAAATGCCTATGAAATATATCCTAAATGTGTCGACCCACTGCGCTTTTATTTCCAAATGAATATTCCCCTGAAAAGATCATTTAGAATGTGTGTAGTATACCTACAAAATTAATTCCTAGAAGCAGAATTATTAGTAAAGGAATTATGTATTTTCAGTTTTATGTGAGATTGAGAATTCCCACAAATGCAAATGGACTCCCAGATTGGATTATTGATCTTTGCCCAAGTGAGTCATATGAAAACTAGATATGTTAAGAATATTACCTTTTTGGATTTTAAAGGAACTATAATTTCTTTTCCAACTTTTATTTAACTTTCATTTTGTTTATGGTTCTATTTCATATCTGTTTTTTATTTTTATATAATCATATTTATGTATACTTTTTACAGTTTTTGGTATATTAAAAAAGCCTTCTTTAACTCAAAACTTTAAAAATGTTCTTTCACAATTATTTTGTTTTATATATTATACTTGACATTTGTAATTTATTTTGATATAAAGCATCTCACTTTGTTTTTTTTTTTTTTTTGATAATGTATTTATAGCAATCCGCCTTATAAAATAAAACGTTTTCCTTCCTGAATTGATGGGCCACCTTTATTATATAACAAATTCTCACAAATTAGTAACATTTCACTATTTATTGAGACTACATATCTATTGTTATATCATTTTTTCTATACAAATGTGAAATGTATACACAAATATGATTATATAAAAATAAACAACAGATATGAAATAGAACCATAAACAACATGAAAATTAAATAAAAATTGGAAAAGAAATTATAATTCCTATAAAATCTGAAAAGTTAATATTCTTAACATATCTACTTTTCATATGAATCACTTGGGCAAAGATCAATAATCCAATTGTCAACCTAGTATTTTGAACTAATCTTTTAAAGATATTCCTTATATAAAAATGTAATGTTTGTACTTATTTATGGTATGTGTACTACTGGTATATAAGGTTTCTGGATCAAAATATACCAAAATATAATTATATTCTATTTTCCAAAAGGCATTAAACTAGTTTGCAAAGTTAGTAACATACATATGAAACAACATATTTTATTAATAAAAATAAGAGAATACCTTTACAAAGCATAAATAGGTATCTTACTTAAAATTCAGTTATCATAACTTAATATCTCATTTCGCCTCAAATTTCTAAAAACTAATGTAAAGATAGAAATGTAAGGAAATTTCTAAGTATTATTTTTGATAAATGAATTTTATTTCCTAACAGTTAATTCTAAGTTGACTAATAAGCCTAAGTAAGGCATAATAGATAGTCTAAGTACATTAACTTCTCCCCAAAATTAAATATTAAATGTATCTCTAAATGGATATTTTTATGTTTGTCCTTTATTTGAGTTAATACAGAAGCATTCATCAGTAAATACTTCTCCCATCAACATGAAGCATCAACATGAAAGCATCAACATGAAAGCATCTAAGCATATTATTTTTCAACAAGAAGATAACATCTTAAAACTTTTCCTCCAAACTGAAAAAAAGAAAAGCAATGCAAACATTTGTCAATTATGAAATCATGATAAAGCTCAAAGAGTCTATAATATTTCATGACTAAAAATGTAAAAAAAAAGCATGACAGATTCTTTCTCAGTAAACGATTAATTCAATTTCTGTGGAGTGGTCTCTAGAGCTGCCTTTAGGTATTCTCAAAGACTAAATTTTCTTGAATTGGTATTAGACTAGCAGCATAATTTCTATGTAGTATTATGCTTTTAGTTGAGTTTTGCTTTTTTTTTTGGTGGGTACCGGGGGTCGACCTCAGGACCTCGTGCACCAGCAGGCGCCCGTGCCACTGAGCGATATCACCAGCCCCTTTTTTGTATGTGGGTTCTGGGAGTCGAACTCGGGCCCTCGCGCTTGCCAGGCAGGCGCTTATGCCGCTGAGCCATCTCACCGGCCCGAGTTTTGCTTTTTTAAGTTAGTTAATGGTATAATATAAAAAATAATTCCTGTGTGATCAAGGTTTTGCTCATAAAGTCTTCGCCTACACCTATGTCTTCAAGAGTTCTACCTATTCTATCTTCCAACAGATTTAGTGTTTCTGTTTTAATGTTTAGATGTTTGATTTATTTTGATTTTAGTTTAGTGCATGGTGAGACACATGGGTCTAGTCATAGTCTTCCGCACGTGGAAAGCCAGTTTTTCGAGCACCATTTATTAAAGAGGCTATCTTTCTTCCAGTGAACGTGTTTGGCCCCTTTGCAAAAGATCAGGTGGCTGAGTGTGCTTGGAGTTGTTTCCACATCTTCTACTTTGTTCCATTGATCCTCAGGTCTGTTTTTTTTTTTTTTTTTTTTGGCCGGTACCATGCTGTTTTTATCACAGTAGCTCTGTAGTATAATTTTAAGTCAGGGATTGTAATGCCCCCTGCTTTGCCTTTGTTGTCTATAATTGCTTCTGCTATTCTAGGTCTCTTCTGGTTCCAAATAAATTTTAGGAATGTTTTCTCTAGCTCTGTGGGGGTATGTTAATGGTATTTTTATTGGGATTCCATTAAATCTGTATAGCAATTTTGGGAGTATGGGCATTTTCACTATGTTGGTTTTTCCTATGCAAGAGCAAGGGATATGTTTTCCTTTTCTGATATCCTCTTCACTCTCCTTTTTCAGACTACTGTAGTTTTCATTGTAGAGATGTTTTACTTCTTTTGTTAGATTGATTTCTATGTATTTCATTTTTTCAATGGTATTATGAAAGGTGTTGTTGTCCTGATTTGTCTCTCAGTGTGTTAGTTGTTAGTGTATACAGGTACAAATTCCCTATAATGAATGTGATTTTTATGTATACCTAAATTGTACCAATAAATTTAATTAAGTTTTTAAAAATGAACATGAAAAAATAAGGTCATCCGGCATGTGAAAGAGTTATGCTGTAGGGAAACTTAGTATTTTTTATTTAAATTTTGGAGAAATTCAACATTTTAATTTTTTATGATTGAAATTTAAGTGCCTAAATACTAAGAAGTAGGCAATTGTTTTTAGGGATTTTCTTGTTCTAAGAGAGCAAACCATAACTCATACCTAAAGAAAGATATTTTGCTTTCATTTCCAGTAGAAGTTGCATTTATCCAAGTCATCCAATAATTATAGACAGAACTAACATTAGGATACAGGAGATGCAGGTCCTTTTGACCATCATTTAGAGCTAGAACTTTGTTAATGTGTTAGTCACTTTCCCAATATTGAGACAATACCTGACAACCACAACTTAAAGGAGGAGAGGTTTATTTTGGCTTCATGATTTCAATCTGTGTTCAGCTGGCTTCACGGCAGAAATGGGATAGCAGAGGGGTATGGTAGAGGAAAAGGTGCTCAACCCAATGTGGCCAGGAAGACGAGAGAGACAGGAGGAGCTAAGGGACAAAAATGAACCCTTCCGGGTTGCACATCAGTGACCCACTTCCAACCAGGCCCCACCTCCTAACAGCACATTTAGCTATAAGCTTACTGATGAATAGAGCACCCTCAGGATCCAATCCTTTTCCAAAAGTGCCACCTCTGAATACATGAGACTTTGGGAGGACATTCTAGATCTATATCAAAGAGTTAAAATGCTTTTTATGCTTATTCTGGATGGCGTATTATAAACCAGACTATGGAAAAGCATTTGTGGACTTGTATCTTTCCTGAAAATTTACAGATTTCTGGTAGATGTTTTCTGTGGATTGAAAGCCTCACAATTAAGTTATATATGTTAGGAATAGCCTTATGTATTTTCTTGGTCATATTAAACATTATAGATGAATAATTTATAGAAGAATATTTTCATAGAAATGAACATACTCTTTTTATAAGACATGAATGATATACAGATTTTAATCTAAGTTTATTATATGACAGGTACAACAGTGATATTTTGAAGAGATATTCTACAGACTCATGGCTTTGTTTTTTATAACAATAGACTCTCCCCTTTTAAAGGTAAATTATACTTGCATTCTCCTCCAAGAGAACTTCACCTGTGCAGTTAAGTCAGAGAGAGAACGCTTGGCAGAGTTCTGAGGGTTCCTTTAAGGTAGACCCCGAAATATTCTTACAATGCTGACCTCTTGAGAGATGTTGATTAAAATTAAAAAATTGTTTAACATCCAAGGAGTTCATGTGAATTTCTTAAGCCAGTTGAGGCATACAAATTATTCTCAACATAGAGTAAATGAGAAGAATGGGATATTTATATGGATAAAATTATTAGATTTTTTAAAATTCCAATTTAGCCATCTAAATAGCCTGTCTGTATCAATTCATTCAGCCACTTAAAATGTGTACTTCCACCCCAAAGATAATTAGTCCCTATAATTTCTTAAGTGATTTACTTTTAATCAAGATTTCAATTTTACTCGGTTGAAATAATGTGGAAGATAAAAGAAAATTAGTACATTTAGCCCACATGAAGCAGTACAGGAAAAACTGAGACAAAGATTCCAAATGCCCTTTCATATAATTAATTGTCTTAATTGTGAAATAAATTCAAACTTTCAGAGACATACGAATGGAGATGTAGGGAAACATTTACTTTTGTTTCTATTTTTAGTTATTACACAGAGAAGACCTTAAACAACAGAATAAAATAAAGTCTTTTAGAAAAATGTAGAATACTGAGAAGTCATTGCAAATGACAATGCTTACCAATAAAAATTATTCTGTGTGACTTTCAATCAGAGGTAGGGGAAGAAGGTAAACGGGTAAAGTTGGAAGGGAGGGTTGATATCTACAATTCCAGATCATATCCCATTGCAGGATTAAATGTTTTAAATGCAATGGGGTATCACTTTAACATCATTAATTTAAAATTGCTCCATTTCATATCTACCTTAAGATATTTAATTACTATACACAAGAACCTTATTTTGTAGCATTTTCTTGGCAATTATAATGAAGTAATTTTCCTGCCTCTTGAGCCCATCTTTTTATATGCTCCAGTGCTTTTGGGCTTGTGGCAAGGCCTTACAGAATGGTCAGGAATGTATTTTTGAACAAAGCTGTTCACTTCATATGGGCCAGGAAGAAAAGAGACAGTCAGTCAGGGGAAAGGGTCCCGATATCCTCAGTGATCTAACATCCTTTTAGGCCCATGTCCTAAACATTCCATCTCTTCCCAATAGTGCCATAGGCTGGGGCCACACTTTGAACATACAAGCCTTTTGGAGTGTTCAAGATCTGCTCTGGATGCAAGGGGATAGATTAGGTTGGCCTACAAGATCAGAGGCCGACCCAATCAGAGTCTGATACTCACAGGCAATCACAGTAGCAAAAGGTGCACCTGCTCAAGCAGAATGGAACTTTTCATAATGCAGACTGACATCATCCTTCTTTCCTTTTATTTCTTCCAGGCTGCAAGTGTATTGGATGGTGCCTCCCAGTTCAGAGTGGGTCTTCCTCAGTCTGCTGGCCTACTTACCAATGATCTCCCCACAGACACATCCAGAAGTGTGTTTTCCTAATCTGGTGAATGTCTCTTAATCCACTCAAATATATCAAATACTAGGACACCAAATCAAAAAACATAAAATGTGAGTTTCTACATACATACATGCAATATACACATAAGCTAAAATAGTTTGCAAATGTAGATAGAAATTAGAAGTAGGGTAATAAAAAGTACATTTTAACTACTTTGGAATTTTGTCAGGAGTCACTCCTGAACTTAACAGTAGTCCAATCTTGGTGTAAAGGAGAGAGTGTAAATGCATATTTACTAGGAACTGGGGTTCATCACTGTGGAAGTCTTTCAGAATTTACATCTCTAGATGCATATGAATCATATATTGTGCTTTCACTCTTGAAGAGGCAAGCAATATATATATGCATGCATGAAGTGGTTCAAGATAAGAAAAACAGTGATTGTTGACATCGGTGATAAACTTATATGTACTTGTTGTGGGCCATCATTCTTCACTTCTAGAAGATTCCTCCCTTGTAGAAAATAGATCCTGTGTTTCCAAATCTGACAAATTTTCAGAATAAGCCAGGTTACTACATGAAATTTTCTGATTTTTAAATGTGAAGTTATTCAATTAAAAATGATAGAGGCAAAAACAAACCAATACAACACACAGCAGGCATTGCAGTGAATGAACATCTGCTGAATGAGTTTGCTCAGGGCTGCCGGTGTATGACTGCTGATTGAACTTCTGAAGTCATCTTTGGGAGACTGAAGAGGAGACAATTCAATCTGAAAGAAGCTGCATGTAGTTTTGTGAGAGAATTTGTAGAATTCTGAGTCTGAGCATGCACTCAAAATGTTGCCCAAGTGAGAAACAAACTAAAACATTGTACATTAAGATTGATACTCATAAGACAGAGAAGTCACCGTTTGTTATCAGACATGCAAACAGACATACAAACCTGATGACCAAAGCTGCCAATCAGAAAAAGTAAATGTGAAGAAATAAATAATAAAATAGAGATATATAACATTTAATGTTTCAATTTTGAAATTTTTATCAGACAAGGAATAGATACTTGGTAAAAATGACATGCATGCAAAAAAGAAAAACATTTGATATAAGTCATATGGCAAAGTTGGGCATTAACCACTTTCTCACATTAAACTGCAGGTTTCATACAAGTATTTGCCACAATTCAGTCTCAGCACTGGTTGTAATTTACATTCTGTTTAGGTGATTTTCTGAGCTGTCTGTGCCCAATATTTTAATTAGTTATGTAAATAACAGAAACAAGCTTATAAGCTTGCTTTGAGAAACAGATAATACTGCCTTTTAAAAACCCATTATGCATGTTAAATACTTTGTCTGATGATTTTATTCTTGGAGTATATAGCAAGGGTCATATGAGAAATGTAAATATAGTTAATGACCTATTGTGTTGGTGACAAAAGGATATTGCTCCTTTCTCTAGAAAGTTGGGATTAGCCTTGTTGAAAATGTTCACTGTGTATGAAATTAGAGCTTACATTGTATTTTTGTCACTGAATGTTTTCCTTGGTTGCTGTGTGAGTAAAATAAATTGAATGTAGGTTCAATGTATATCATTCAGGTACCTTTTTTCAAAAGTAATTAGGGTCTTACTCACTTGACACCAGATAATTACATTTACTGTAATCTTAAAAGAGCCCCCAAGAATAGTTTTATGTTGGTAAATGCATAAAGACTGGAACAAATTGAGTTTCATGATCACTGAAGTTTAGGAAAAGTGGGAACAGAAACAAGATGGATGTATCAAAAATTAGTATCACAAGATGGATAAGGATGAAATATATTTTTGTCCAGTAAAAGTGGATACAAATATGGTTGAAAGATGCATCCAAATAGTAGTTCTAAACTCCGGCTCCAGTGACTCATAACACAGGCTCCTTCAGTGATTAGGCCAGCCTGCCTCTACGCAAGACTTTGCACTAGTTGAAGGCAAGAAAACACTCATCTGTTTGGTTCCAATTCATTCATGATTTTAGAAGTGTATTTCCAGCACGATATTGCACTAAATGCTAGGAGCAACAAAATATCACTTATAGACTCAGTATAGTTGCAGACTTGTTAATGTTTGATCCACACCAAATTGACTGTGACAGAATAATGAATTAACTACTCAACCAGAAGCGAAGTCAGAAGATACATGAAATTTTAGAAGTAATGTCTAAAAGCTAGAAGAGAAGAGATTTTAGAGAGGAGAGATAAAGCTTGGGAATTATAAATAGGTGGATATTTCTAATAATGTTCAAGAAGAAACAAATGCAGTAATTCCTGAGAATGAACACTCTTTTTACTATGTAAACAATTTCTTAGAAATTGAGTACAGATATTGCTTGGAATATGCTTTAAACTCTAAAATATGAAAGCCTTAAATTTATGTTTCTTCTGATTTCTCTATCATTTGGTCCAAGAAAATCTTTTTTTTTTTTCTTTATGTGGGTACTGGGAACCAAACTCAGGACCTCACACTTGCCAGGCAGGCACTTATGCCGCTGAGCTATACTACCAGCCCAAAAATCTTTTTTACTCTACTGGTGGTATCTAATTAATTCACATTCAATGATGTTTCATTCTCTAAATGTAAAGTATTAATTTGATACACAAAGAAGAAATGATGCACACATGGATGCTACATAAAATCTTAAGTCCTATGAGAGTGCTGATCTCTCTTGTTCTGTGTGGAGGATCTCTGGTTTATATCATAGTTAATGAGCATTCTGCAACTATAACAAAAGCCTGAGATAATCAACTTTTAAAGAGAAGTTTATCTTGACTCACAAGATTTCAGTTCATGATTGATTGGCCTCATGGATTTTGGGCTGTGGCAAAAATGAGGTAACTGGTCTTGGTAGCTCACATCTGTGATCTCAGGTTCTAAGGTGGCTGAAGCGGGAGGACAGCAAATTTTATTCTAGCTGGGTCAACATAGTGAGACCCTATCTCAGAACAAAAAAATTAATAAAAAGAGATGGGCATGTAGCTCAGTCATAGAGTGTCCCCGGTTTAATTTCCAGTACCACACACACACACACACACACAAAGAAAATATGAAAGTGAGGTAAATATTGAAGTCCACTGAAATTGGCACTATCACTATTTTTGGGAGATACTGACAGTGTTACTGATACTTATCTGAGGTATTTGCCAACCTACTTTGTCCCACATGTTACCAAAAAGCTGCAATGGTATAAATAACTTCTCAACAACTTTGAAATTTTCATCATCTCCAACACTTCTAGCTAGAATACTAAAAAATCTGTATACTTTTACTGTGTTTTTGGAGATGACAAAAGTTTGAGAAGAAGAATATGGAAAATAAATACATACGCTTGAGAGGGAAAGATTGTCCCCCTCATAAGTTTAGATATATGAGAAAGGTCTATATTTGTCACAAGCAGCATTTCATTGTTGTCTCCAATTCCTGCCTGATTCAGTGCCAAATAATTTATTTAGTAGAACTATTTGGAAAGACAGTTTTTTTGTTTTTTTTTTTTGTGGGGTACCGGGGGTTCGACCTCAGGACCTCGCGCGCCAACAGGCACCCGTGCCGCTGAGCGATATCACCGGCCCCTTTTTCGTATGTGGGTTCCGGGAGTCGAACTCGGGCCCTCGCGCTTGCAAGGCAGGTGCTTACGCCGCTGAGCCATCTCACCGGTCCTGGAAAGACAGTTTTATCACTCTTACCTCCAGATACATTAAGCAAGTATCCTATCTTTTATTCTTTTAGCATAATATCAGACTCTTTAAGTAGTACACAAAATTGTTGTGATTTGTGTCTGGATGTCCCCCTCCAAGCCTCATGTGGTCAAGGGGATTGGGCTTTTTTCAGAGGTAGCTGAATCTAGAGTTTGTGACTGATTCATAGTGCAATGCTGGGATTAAGGATGCTGGGATTAAGACTGGGTGATTGCCAGACCACTCCACTGATTGCATTGCCACTGCCCTAATCCCAGCAGTCTGGATAAGATAAAAGGGCAGAAAGAGGTTTTTTTACTGCCCTTTTGCTCTTGTTGCTTTTGCTGTCTTCCTCTGCCATGAACTGTTGCCCCTCTGCCACACCGCCCTGCCTTGGTCCAGCTGATTATGGACTGAAACCTCTACCAACTGTGAGCTAAATAAACCTTTCCCCCTTTAACTTTGGGTTTTGGGTATTTTGGCTCAGCAACAAGAGAAAAGTAACTAAGAAAAAAATGCACAATGCAGTTTTTCTTTATGAAGATTATAATTCTGTTTTTTACAAGGAAAGATGGGAAATATCAACATTTGGTTAAAAATTGAGTCCAAAAACTCATAACAGAATTGTGTAATTGGGATCTGAATCTTGATCCACTTTTCTAAAGATGTCCAATGGATGAAGATAGATAGTTCTCTGACCAGGTGTGGACCACCTGTCCTGCTTATTTATGGCCAATCTAAAAGTGATATTACCGTTGGGATAGAGAAGTTTCCCCTTCCTCAGATATAGTGTTAGTTTTGTCTCTCTATTGAGATAAAATGTCCTTGAGGACCCTGATAAAATTTCAGTCATTTCAGTAACACCAGTATTTGGCTAGTTATGGCAGTGTGAAGTCCTGAACAGGTTACTTGTTAGTTTAAGGAAGATTCTCATCCTCTCATCTTCTAATTGATGATGTCTCATCCAAATCTATGTTATCTTTCCATATATCCCTCCTATCCCAATCCCATGATATAGGCAGAAGTAAACTTCAACATTTCTGTATGCAGTGATACATTTTGTAGCTTACTCCTGAAATACTATGAATGAAGTAATGGTGGGTAATGAGTAAACAGTACAGGTTCACTGTGATAGATCATTAGGTAAACACTTTAGTTTCTATTTACAATGATTAATTCAGTCACGTAAATTATAAAAAAGATATAAATGGCTTCTAAAAACACAGTCAAAATCAAAATGCAAGCTCTAAGCTGATAAAATCCTCATTAATAGCAATAAAGCCTACAGCATTTATTTAACCTAAAAAGTAATTGACTTATCCCAGAAAGGTTTTTTTTTTTTTTTTTTTTTTTGTAGGATTAAATATCTCTTTTCATATCAAGAACTTGTACTTCATTTAATTACTCAGATAAGGAAGTTTTCAATTTCGGTTTCCTTTTATAAAAGATAGCTCTAAAGACTATTTAAAACAAGTCACACTACTATAATATTTTATGGTGAGGATTTCAAGGTAATTTTAACAAAACTCTATCATAGATTAAAAACTAAGGTGATAATCTTATGTTCTTAATGATACTGAGTTCCAGAGAAGGAAATAAATCCAAGGTCTTTATATATAACCACAGAATGATAATGTACTAATGAACATGTGTAATCTAAGATTAGAGAAAAAAAAAAAAAAAACAGCTTCCCAAATGGTTGAATTCTCACGTAGTGAAGATCAGAGTATGAAGAGTTACGAATCACAAAACAGTGGCCAATGCTCTAGTAATCAATCCCTCAAGAAATGTAGTAATATGTATTTATCAGCCACTCATGGAAAAGTTTTAAGCAGTAAGTTTGTTTGGTTTGCTTCATTTACACTGTAGCATATATTTTCTTAAATTTATGGAAAAATGGATATGTTTTATTGCACATGTATTTACAATGAAATAGAAATAATCTAGTTGATAGAATTGAGAAGTTAAGCATTTTTAATAATACAAGAAATTTCTAAATTAAAAATTATAATATTGTTTCTGTGACAGCATGACCTTTATTCTAATTTCTTTGTCTTTTTTTAGATTACTTAGACTCTACTCACCCTTCAAATAAATAAATAAATAAATAGAAAGACAGAACGATAGATACATAGACAGTTTTCAGACCAGGTTTATTCTAATAGATACAAATAGGCAATGGCTGCCTCCATTTTTTCCCATATGCATCTTTAACTCCACACATCTAAAACTGGCTTATCACCTGCTTTAAATTGCAACTTTCTGCTGCCCCTCCATAGAAGTGGCAACATTTCCACCCATCCAAAAAAACTGGTAACCTGAGATTTACTTTTTTTTTTTTTTTTGGTGGGTACAGGGGTTCGAACTCAGGACCTTGCAAACCAGCAGGCACCCGTGTCGCTGAGCGATATCACCAGCCCTTTTTTCGAATGTGAGTACTGGGAGTCGAACTCAGGACCTCGTGCTTGCCAGGCAGGCGCTTATGCTGCTGAGCTATCTCAATGGCCCCTGAGATTTACCTTTGATCGCACATTCTCCTTCACCCTAATCCACACTTAGTCCACACAGATTTTACTTCTGTAGTTTTTCCTACTTAATTTTGCTCCTCTACATCGATACTGCTGCCATATTAATATATGCCCTGACTGGATTTAGCACAGAAAAATCTTCTCCATTCTCTTTCTGCCATTTGTCTTCTATTCCTCAAATCTACTTTCTAAACAAATCATATTTATATAAACTCAAATCTAATGCTACTACTGACTACATATTTTTAATGACTATATGTTCTTCAAAATTTATTCTACTTTTCTTTGTATTATATAAAGGGCAAAAAAGCATGTGCACCTTTCTTCTGATGAAGAAATGTGGAAAAGGAGTGAAGTTTTAACTTTAAATCAAGTTGGGAATTTGGATTATTTTATGGGACTGGATATTAACTGAAGGGACTGGCTAGGAAAATCATGAAATTCTTCTGAGTTTCAGCTAAAGGGAAAACAACTAGGCTCCTCATAAAAATAAAGAAAATGAGAGGCAAAAGGCTGTGTTATACTCTCATGACAAGTAGTGTTGGTTCAATATACCATCTACATTTGTACTTTTCTATACTCCACTCAGTTTCTGCACTTCATGCTCATGGGGCTTTGCTTGTTTTAATATTCTCTCCTTCTTTAGAATGTCTTATCTTCTCCTGCTGCTTTACTTAATTTGTCTTTATCTTTTACCATAAAACTCATCATCTCACTAAGCAATCCCAGACACTTCAAATCTTGATTTGTATTGTGTCTTTGTTCTCATTATATCTTTGGTTTACACTCATCCTCATGCTTACCATATTGGATTTTGGTCATGTGTTTAGCTCTGACTCTCCCATAGCTCACAAATGCCTTAAACTCAGACAATGCGTCTCATTCATCTTTGTATTGTTCAGAGCTAAGAATTGGACCCGAAATGTTAGATGATCAATAAATAAAATGAATGAAATAGTTCTGCAGAGAGGGAGAGACAAATGGAATTGTCAGCAACAATAATAGAGAAGTGGTTGAGATTACTTTCCAAGGTGAATGAGGAGCTCCACTTGGGAAGTTCATATTGAAAGAGCTTCTTGAGGATTTAAAGGGTACAGATTGTTTTGAAAAAGCAAAAAACGTTTACTTAGGATAATATCCTTGGAATGGTTTGAATTATGTAAGAATTCATACTGGACAATCTTGGAATTACGAGGAAAGAAAGTATGGGTCCTGTGTTTCCGAACAAGTTTCTACCCATACCCCTCTTTGGGGAATAATCAACTTCTGAAAAGATTCATTTTATTACCAAAATACTGGGAAGAAAAAGGGTTCTTTCTGTTCCTTAATAATAAAATAAACACAGGTTTTCTCACTACTAAACAGACCCATTTTCTTTAAGGAAATAACTCTCCCAAAGCTTTAAGTGAAAGAAAATAGAACTGAGTTATCTGCTATACTGTTTCAATACTTAAAATAGAACATAGATTTGGCCACAGACAATTCAAGTATAAAGATTATTTCATTTCATCATATAAAAAAGATATCCTGACACCAGTTTAACTATTGCTGTAGAGAAAACTGCAAAATCTAGTAGCACATGTTTCTATTTTCTTTTGAGCCACTCCAGGTTAGACGGTGGAGTTTTAATGACATTGCGGCTATGCAGGCATCCCTTTATATTCCTAGGTTCTGTATACGTAGATTCAGCCAATATACATAAAAAATCCTTTTGAAAGCATTGCATCCAGTCAGGTGTGGTGGTACCTGCCTGTAATACAAGCACTCTGGAAGGCTGAGGCATGATTGCTCAGCTTGGACAAATCAGCAACTTAAGTGAGACCTTGTCTCAAAGAAAAAAAAAATTAAAAAGTGGCATAGCTCAATGTGAGGCCCTGGGTTCAAACTTTAGTACTGCAAAAACAAACTAGTAAATAAATAAATAAAAATAGTGTATGTACTGAACGTGTACAGACTTTTTGCTTGTCCTTACCTCTAAACAATACAGATTGACTACTATTTACATAGAGCAAAGGTTGTATTATGTATTATAATTAATTTAGAATAATTCAGAGGAGATGTGAAGATATGCATAATTTGTATGGAAATACCACACTAGTTTATGTGTGGATTGCAGGAATCCTGGGACAAATTTCTGTGGATAGCAAGAGCTGGTGGACTATGTAAATATGTGTGTGAGTGAGCATTCATACACATTTATTTATCTGTTAATGATTAGATCTTTTCTTTTTCTTTCTTTTTTTTTTTTTTTTTGTGGGTACCGGGGTTGACCTCAGCATCTCGTGCGCCAGCAGGCGCCCGTGCAGCTGAGCGATATCACCGGCCCTTTTTTCGTAAGCGGGTACCGGGAGTTGAACTTGGGCCCTCGCGCTTGCCAGGCAGGCGCTTTCGCTGCTGAACCATCTCACTGGCCCCTCTTTTTATTTCTTATATTACACGTTAGTTAATTACTTTGAACTTTACAAGGCCATCTAAAGTTTTAAGAATTTCTTTCAATGAAAAATCTCAGGGCTGGTGAGATGGCTCAGCGACATAAGCGCCTGCCTGGCAAGTGCAAGGTCCTGAGTTCAACTCCCGGTACCCACATACGAAAAAAGGGCATGTGATATCGCTCAGCGGCATGGGTGCCTGCTGGCACGTGAGGTCCTGAGGCCGACACCCGGTACCCACAAAAAAATAAAAATAAAATAAAAAATCTCAAGCTTGTCATCCTATTCTAATAAAGATGAAGAAAATAAAGCATCTTTGATACTGATTGCAATAACTATTATATGGCCACAAGAAAGGAAATGGGATAAAGAAATATAGGAATTAACAGTGCTAATAATGTTTCATGTTATACTAAAGGCACACAGCCTAAAATAGAATTAAATAGTTCAACTGACATTAAAATAACACCAAAGTTGAGTAGAAAATGTAAGAGTCAGATTCATTAGAAGTGGTTTCATCCCTAGAGCCATCATCTGTGCCACCTCAGTTTTATGGTGACATTTTCAGCGTGCAGTGTTTACTCACTGGATCTTCGCCTTCTTTCTGAATGGTTTATGGTAACAGAAGTCAGCGGCCATGAAATTGTAGGAGGTCCGCTGAGAAGCATCACCACTTCCTGAAGGAAAACATCTGCGCAGTCGCGCAGATTTGTGTAACACCTAGTATAAAACAAGTCATTATGCTGGGCTAGCTGAGATTCTTCTCCCAGGTTTCTTTGTAAATGGAAATATTCTTATCTGATTGTGCAAAGGATGGATTTAATTTCTAAATGAAAGCAAGCAATCGTGGACTGTTTCATATGTGAAATTACTGTAAAGATTAAAATACACTCATTTACACATCAATTTCTTAGTCTTTGTCCAAAAAAAAGTAGCAAAAAATAACTTGTAGGACAATTAAAATTTTTTAATGTAAAAATTTAAAGGATGAGTATATTTGTGCTTAGATATATGTACACACACATGCATATATAAATGTTCTAGCATATTTAATTTACTCGAATTTTTTTTTTCCTTTCTAAAACCAAAGTTGCCCTAGAAGTAACGTCTACATTTTATGGATAAGATGAAATACACTTTGGATATTATAATTTCTAATGAAAGAAGAATTCAGGCTAAAAGAGAGGAAAGGTCTGTTCTTGGGACCTTCTGTTTTTGTTGGGTATTTTGGGGAGTTTGTTTTTTTAAGTCTTGGTTTATTTAAATCTTCACCAAACAAGAAAAAGAAAGATAAATTATTCTTTGGATTTCTGCTTAGCACATAAATAAGGTTTAGGACAATATTTGAGGAAATTATGACAAAAATCACCCTGAAATAAAACAAAATCAATACTCAGCATATGTAATTGTATTTTATTATAGTGAATGTAGAATAATGATATATATGTGTTAAACCACCAGCATTTTAAGCACTTTAAAATATTTGGTTAGGGGATTATTCCAGCTGCCACACATCCTGCCAGATGCTTCAGTACTTTGGTCTTTTCCAAATTTCAGGATGGGGACCCTCATGCTGCAGAAATGCTGCAGAAATGCTGACAGTTTCCTTTAGCTGCTGCCTTTTCGCTCACGTCCAGAGGGTGTTTGCCTATCAAACTCTTTGGCTTCAGTTTTCAAATGCTAGTCACAATAACAAAAATAAGAATAGCTACTTCTAGTTGTATGAATTTAGTGCCAAATCATTTTTTTGGTATGACTTTTCAGATAAAATTATATCACACAGTGATGAGATTAAAAATTAAAAGCCAAAATGTTGTTTAAATAAGGTGTGAAACATTGCATAACCCTGAAGTTGCAGGCTATTTTCCAAAAGTCAGTACATAATACTGATCTCATTAACTTAAAAATGGTGCAAGATATATGAAGATATGTATGCATAATAAAAGCTTAGATATCTCCACCACAAACATTTGTAATACAAATAACCTTTTCCACAAACATGTGCACAGGGGATATTTTGAAACTCATAACACTTGTCAAGAGGAAATTAATTTCCACTTGAACTAAGCTAATGTGAATGTCAAAAATGCCCTTTGGAAATTTAATCACAAAATAAAAGATCATGCCCAAGGAGTGAATTTGCATATATAAAAATCTATAATATGGACTAACTTGATTTAATACAACCTAGTTAAGTAAATAGCCTAGCTGTGTGAACCTGGGTACATCTCTTAGTTTCAATGCCCTTAAAAATGGGTTAGTTTTGAAGGTACAGTATAATGAAGCATGTATTCAAAGTGTTTTGAAATTAGTAAATCAAATCTATGATTTACAAGTTTAAACATTATCAGAAATGATTACAACATGCATATGTATCATATACGTGTATAGGTATGGATTCATTGGATATCTAATCATGGTTATACATTCTTATTTCCATATTAAATATATTTATATATGTTGTAATGAAAACACAATTATTTAAATTGATAATATTTTGTTTTTTTAAGTAGTTCTTAATTTGAAGGAAAAAATTACTACAGCATCTTTCTCTCCAGTAGTAAGAGCAAAAGAGGGATTTGATTCAGTGTTTTCAGAAACAACTGTTGCAAATGTTGAAAACTCATGAGAGAATCTTCACAGTAAATAAGATAAATTAAAATACATGGCTAGAGTTTTGGGATGTTTATATAAGCATGGTAAAGTTCTATATTTGGAGATAAGAGGGTGAGTTCTAATAATTCTTTTTTAGACTTCCAGAAAACCATGACTAAGAGTGTATTTGTTCATATACATATTTATCTTTGGACACAGATCAAGCAAATGAGTAAGACAAACCAAACGAAAAAGTTTTGTCAGGATTTGTCAAACTATGAAATAAGATACAGTCTCATTATAAAAGCAGAAGAAAAATTCCATTTTATTTCAATTTTCCAAAATATTTTTTTGTAGAACTTCCTCATAGTAGTATTCTTGTGACAAGTAAAGTCAACATGTTGTTAATACCAGTAGAAGGGAACTCAAATGATTTTTGGACATAGGCTAATTTTAGAAGTTTCAGAAAGAAATTTAAAGTTAAATTTTAAAGCTGAAATGATGTAAAGCATTTCAAAGATAAAGTTGACAAAAATATATAAATTTGAAAAACTGACATAGATGCTAAATTTCACAGCATATGAATATCACTGAACAATCTGGACTTTAATTTTGACATTATTAGTCTTGAGATGAACTCAAGCTGTGAGTATACAAAACACTGATTAATTGTTTCGTGATTTGTCTTTTTGTTTCTCTCTTAAAATTATTGCTACCAACTTTAGTGCTTGGCAGTGAAAGAACATATTTCACAAGTATCAATACCTCTAAAAAAACTTGCTTGCTCTTTTCTAGAGAAATAACATATTTGGTTTATTCATACTTCTATTATAACCCTCTTGACCCTGCCCTAATATCCTGAACATGTGTCTATTTCTCTATGATTTTCTAGAATGCAACGATCTTAATTTTTTATGTATTTTCATTCCCAACACAAAATGTGATATGTAGTATACAAGCACACATGGTAGTGAAATGGCAGAAGAATTAGTGGGTGAAAGAATAAGTAAAGGTGTAGAAACACATAGTTGCTGATAGTATCAATTAGGTTATTACAACCTCAAGGCTATTGTTTCATTCATTCAACTAATATTGATAAAGTGTTTAGTATACATAAAATCAATGAATCCATACCTATGCATCATCTTTCCATTTTAGAAAACTATGAAAGTCTACTTGTGAGATAAAGGAGGTAATGCCTCACCATGCACAAAGCTCCAGGCAAAAGGAAGAGGAATTCCTCATCAGGTAGAGGAATTGGGGCTCTAATGGACTCTGAAAAAACTAGCTTCAGTGTCCTTTTCTCTTTAACTATTCTGGTTATCGTTTTCTTCATTTGGAATTTTAAGGGATTGCCTTAATGGGCCTTAAGTCACCTATGTCCATACCATTTTATTCTGATGATTGATATTTCTATTGTTCCACCACAAGTTCCTCAGGCTTCTCATCACAGACTGCACTGAAGCACAGACAAGTATCATAAAGCGAGTAGCACGTGGTTCTAAAGTTATGCTGCGTGCAAAACACAGCAGATGCAGCATAGAGGCAGTAAGTCAAGTGCTGGGGTTGGTGTTGGTGGGCTGTGTGTGTGAGAGAGAGAACAGGAGAAAGTGTGAGTGTTCAGGGGAAATATTTTTAAAAAGTGACACTGAAACTCGGTTTTTAAGGATGGGTTTTGCAGGGGCACAGCAAGGGGTGTAATGAGGTGAGTCATTCCAAATGTCAGAAACAGCATGTGCAAAGAATAGAATTATGAAGCAGAGGGAAGTTAAAGGAAATTGGAAGAAGTTGGGGTTTTGTTAGAGAATTAATTTGAGTGACAGGTTGGAGATTGGAGCTGTAGGTAAAAGCCAGACCTAAAGAACTTTGAATTCTAAGCCCAAGGGTGTAGATTTTGATCTATATGCAGTGGTGAACTATTAGAGATCTTGAACAGGAAAGGTATGTGACAGATAGTTCTTTAGAAATATGATGGTTGCTGTGTAAAGCTGCATGTGAAGGGGTAAGAATCCAGATTCTTTGTCTTTGAAGAGGAAAATCAGATGAGATTCCACTTAGAGAAAGGAAGGTAAAAACTGGGGCAGTGGCACAGATCTGCAGCGGAGCTTATGATTAGAGATGTTTAAAAGGATGAATCTATCAATGGAGTTTAGTAATTGACTAGAATTAGAAATCACAGAAGAATTGCAGAGCAAAGTAGAAGATGTTTTAGGTTGTATAATAGAGGGGAAATGATTTTATTAACAGATGGGCAACATGGAAGTATGAACATGTTTGTGGAAAAAATGTGATGAACTGAGTGTTAGACATATTGCATTTGAAGTATTTTTGGAGTTTTCAGGAAGGAATAGCATGTTGCATTTAGAATAACATCCACAATTTCACTACTGTTGCCTTAGAAGACTTACCCAATGTTACCACTGACCCTTCTGCATCCTACACTGGACACAAATCTACATTTCTATTTTCCTTGCACCTATAAATCTATCTGGCCTTGAGCTTTTGCACTTACTGTTTGAAGTACTACCTCCTGCAAAAAAAAATTGGTAAGCTATATGTTTATTAGACCTCAGTTTATTATAGCTCAGAAGACTATGTTCTCAGAGTCACCTCCAAATACTAGGTAGAGTTGCTCATTATCACAGTCATATCTGTCATCCTGTTTTATTTTCTGCAAAGCTTATGTGACTACTTAAAATAGCCTTGTTTTTTTCTGGAGGTACTTGCTCTCAGCTTTAAAGAAATTTTCTTTGAGGACAAGAACATTGTCTTGGTCACCATTGTGACCTCACGCCAGCAGCAGTGCCCAATATGTGCCAGTTGCACTGACAAAGTTTGTTGAACAACCGGTTTTAATGGAACAATAGAGAGGTTCCTGACCCCTAGGTAGAAGGGTAAAGGATTTACTGAGGAGCAAATGAAAGTGAAGCTTCAGAGAATTTCAATGATGAGCTGTTCCAGGGTACTGAGGGAGACCCTAGCTGGCAAAGGAATGACAATTGAGTTTCTATAAAGTCAAATACTTTTATAAAATATTTGTATAAACTAAAAACAAAATTTATTGGAAGCACTGTATTTTCCACTGTTCCATTAATCTTATTGATGATGATATAGAAAATTTCAGGTATATTTGGGATCTGGCTAATGAGACACTAAGTTTAGATATATTTAGTTTTGTTTTCATAGGATGTACTTATACACTTTGCAAAGTACATAATCATAAAGGTATAATTATATACAGAAGGGAATATTTATTTAGAATAAGCAACGAAATAACTAAAATTTCAGATTTTAACAGACCAACAGATACCCAGAAAATAATTTTTTTTTTGTTTTTCTGTTCCTGATACAGCTATGTAATACATTTTCTATGTCATTGGCTCCATACTCTGCCATCAAATGGCAGTGCTTTTGTAATATTTTTATACAAAATAGATAATTTTATTTCTGGATTAGCATGGGTGATATTTATAGAAACACAGGTTGTTTAGAAAATTACTTTTAGCCTTCAATCTTATTAATGGAACATACAAATTTTAAGGATTGTTTTCATATTTGGAGAAAACCTCAAGTTTTTTATTGTAGAAGTTGTTACTGACATGCTTACTGTTTTGCATACTGATTCAAGTTCATACCCTATAAATTCGGACATTCTTAGAAATTCCATTTTGTGTAACTGCCAACAAAAAATTGGTTGATGTGCTTATCCTTGAATATGCTTCATTACATAATACATTCCTGATAAGAGAACTTCTGTTACTAGAGGGTCACTTTTTTGCTTACATTTTATTCATTTACTACTGGAAGAATTTTCACTTATATAAGTGAAAATTGATTTCACTTATATGTTGCTCATATTGTTGCCACTACTGAGTCCCATGGAGCAGTCAAATCACCATTTAAACCCTGACCCTACCCCTTTTTCATAAAGTGAGATGAATCAGCTTTACTGGTTCTTCTCACTCTGAGATTGGAAGAAATTGATTACATAACTATACAGCTACATGGAAGTTCGTGTGCGTAGGATGGTCTAAAGGAAAGAGAAGATGAAAACAAAAAAAGAAATTCTCATAAAATGTTTAGAAAAAGAATCAGTGGAGAAATTAGAGAATGAGTGATCAGAGAGGAAGAATTAGAGAATGGGTGGTCAGAGAGAGAAGCAAAGACAAGAATCGAAGAAAAGCAAGGGGAAATATTCATGTGTAATAAATAGATGTGTTTACAACTAATATTTTACTACACTAAATTACTAGTTGATAGTCACTGTCAACTGATATTTTAAAGAATGAAAATTAAATTATATAAAGGACTACATTTTAAAGCTACTAGTTTTAGCATAAAATTGAAAAGAATCTACCTATATTAGTGTCTTGGGGGATTCCGTAACCAAATGCTACAAACAGTGGTTTGCAAAACAGAAAATTATTGCCTCACAGTTCTGGAAGTCAGAAATTCAAGGTGAAGGTATAACTAGATTTGTCTGCTTGTGGGGTTTAGCGGGGTTTAGAGGGAAGTATTCGTTTCAGGCCCTTCTCCTTGGCTTGTCTTCTCCCTGGATCTCTTTCTATCACATTCTCTGTGTATGCACCTACCTCTGTGTCTACAGTTCTCCTTTTTATACAGACACTAATTTTATCATATATGGGGTTACCCTGATTTTCTTTTAACCTGATTACCTCTAAAGACTCTACCCTCAAATAAATGTACATTCTCATACACTGGAAGTTAGGACTCCAACATGTCCTTTATGGAAGAACAGAATTCAACACATAGAAATTCTAAATTTAAAATTATATCTAATGATAACATTGACAATAAATGAAACAACACAAAGAAGTTTATTATCATGGTTATGCCCAATAGTTTGTTTGCCTGTATTTTTATGAATTCATGAAATACAATTCAGTAGACGTGTGACTACTTTAAATAAAACTTTTGTTCAAAATAAGACATCCAGAAAAAAAGAGAACCTTTGTACACTATTGGTGAAAATGTTAGTATAAAAGCATGGCAATTCCTCAAAAATTTAAAAATAAAACAACCATATGATTCAGCAATGCCATGCTGATTATATATGCAAAATAAATAAAATCATATGAACAAGTGATATTTGCACTCTCATGCTCATTGCACCATTATTTGTAATAAAAGCAAGATATGGGATCAACCTAAGTGTCCATCAACAATGAATAAAGAACAGGGATATATATATATATATATATATATATATATATTCATACATATATATAGATTTAAGATGTGATATATATTTAAGATGTGATATGTATCACTCAGCCTTAAAAAAAAAAGACAATTGATCATTTAGAAAACCATGGGTGAATATGAAGAACATTATCCTAAGTGAAATAAGCCAAACACAAAATGATATATGCTGATCATATGCATGATCTCATATATATATGGAATCTAAAAAACTCAAATCTTGAAAACAGGGTAGAAGAGTGATTATCAGGAATTGGCGAGAGGAGTAATGGAAGTGTTGATCAAAGAGCACATATTTAAAAATAATTTTACTCTTCCTTTCAGATTATTTGATCCACATTGTAGTTATTTTCTCTGAAATTTTTTTCGAAGGCTATAATACCATCTCATGGACATATTGTACCAAAGAAAACAGATAGGATCACAACCCTCAGCTTAATTTTTGCTATTTAGACTAAAGGCCCAAGGCTTTGGAAAATGTAAATTTTCCTCCTGTGAACCGACAAGACGAGAACATCCAGTAGATGTTCTTTTTGTAAAACCTAATGTTCTTTGTCTGTTGTAAAACCTAATTTTTTTTCCTCCTAAGCACTTTTCAAATGTTATATTTAAAGACAGTTAATTATCAGCTATTCTTTAGAGCCCAGGAAAAAACAATTCAGTGCTCAGTAAAATGAGCATGCAATCTATGTTATTACTGTTTTTTTTAGCACTGAATGTGACCAATTTATACATTCATGCAAGAGAGGCAGTAATAGTGTTTTCTTGAGAAGATAGAAGCAGAAGAATGAAGTTTTCACCTGCTCAACTCAGTAAAAAAAATTGGCATATATATTTCTGATAAAGAAATACTATATTTCCAAGAAACTGGAAAAGAACTTATAGCACCAGAAATATCACTAACTTTCCAATGACATATTAGACTACTAATTTTTAGTGATGTTTAGAGTTCATCAAAAAGTACTCTCACTAAATCAATTTCTGTGGAAATAAAATATCAGTGATGTGCAAAATCATAGCTGCAAATCAACATCAGACTACAAAAGATGCTCTTTTCTACATGTGTTGTGAAAGCCATAAAGGGTAGCTGTTGATGCTACCTGGAATGAGATGTACAATCTCACAAAATCAAATTACTAAAGGGGTAGGAAATGGTAATTTTTAAAATCCACCGTTGACTTTTTGTGTCTTTATTTTTTAAATAGTCTTTTTTAAAGATCTTTTTTAGTATCACAGCTAAATTGATCAGATCGTACATACTTCCTATCCCTATGCATGCATGGCCACCATCATTATAAAAATAACCACATGCCTTTGTCAGACTGATGAAACTACATTGACACATCATCATCACTCGAAGTCTGTGGTTTAACGTTTGCCTTTGGTTTTGTGTGTCTTATGGATGTAGACAAATGCATAATAACGTGTCTCCACTACTACTGTACCTTAGAGTAGTTTTACTGCCCTAAAAATTCTCTCTTCTCCACCTAGTTATCCCTACTTCCACTTCTGTTGACCACGGAGTTTTTCTCTGTCACAATACATTTGCCTTTAAAAAAGGGTCCTACAATTTGAATAAAAGAGTGTATAGCTTCTTTCACTGGGCAATATGCATTTAGGTTTCTTCCATGTCTTTTCGTAGACTGATAGCTCATCTGTTTTCAGAACGGAAAAATATTACATCATGTGGATATTTCAAAGTTTACTTATTCATAGTTTATTCACTGAAGGAGAGCTAGGTTGCTTAGAAGTTTTGGCATTTGTAAATAAAATTGCTCCAAATATTTCTATATGTAGAAATTTTTATGTGGACATAGTTTTTCATTTTCTTTAGGTGATTGAATCTGCATTAAATTTGTAGATCAAGTTGAGAAGAACTGACAATATTGAATCTTTCTATCCATGAGTGTGGAATATCTCTCTATTTATTTAGTTGTTTGATTTCCACCATCAGAGTTTGTAGTTTTCCTCATGTAGAGCTCATATGTATTTTATTACATCTATACTTAAGTTTTTTTTTTTTTTGAGTGCTAATGTATTTATCCCAGTGGTCATTCACATCAGCATGATGATTCCAACTACATTCCCAGGTTTGTTGTCCATTTCATGAAGAGTTACTAATCAGTGAATAAACCATTTCAGGAAGCAAGGCAAATACATTCTAGAAATATTTTGTATGACATTGGACCTGTGGGGATCAATACTGTATTGTACACTTGAAAACATATTAAGGGGATGGATCTCACGATAGGTGTTCTTACTATAATAAAGTTTTAAAAGTAGCTTATACAGGCTTCTTTCCTGGTGTTCTTGGATACAAATTATCAAATATCAGGATGAGTTAATTAATTAATTTCTCTTGTAATTTCAATCATTGTAAAGTGTCAAGAATATTAATATTGATTTATTTATGGGGAAAATCATAATAAATATAAATCAAAATGTCAATTAAACTGATATTTTCAATATTAATCTCAACTATCTATTAATTAATTTTAGATCTACAAATTCATCATCTCCACACATATACATTCTCAAGTCCATCATCTGGACTACTTCTCCATATAATTGTCCCTTGATGTTAATTTCTTGGTTTACTCTTGTGCCATTCCCTACAGGACGCATTGCCTGGAGTATCTTGCCAGTTGACTTTAGTATGGCTTCAGTTTATGTGAAGCACTGGTGAGAGTTGAAAGAAGGAGGAATTCCTCCCACTTTTCCTACCTGCTTAACCCACCTCCATCATCTTCCTCCAGGAGAGGCTCAAATAGTCCTCAACTTACTATTAAGAAGTTTGTGAAAGAGGGGTAAACCAAATCCAGTGTTGAATCCAAAGTCAAGGTCACTTTTATTCTATAAAAATATCTCTTCTTTAAAAAAAATAATAATAGTGACAGAATGTAAATGTTCAATGTTTACAATATGGAAATTTGTCTTCATTTTAAAATTTTCTTTGCTAAATCAGAAAAACTCCTTGCAGTGTTTTAAATTAAATGCTTCCTGGTGATTCCCGCATGTTCTATTAGAGAAGAAGGTGCACTGGAGAAACTCAGAGATACCATATAATGCAGGTATTCTGCAATGGAAGAGGCAAACTTGCACAAATACAGAAAATTAGCCTGAAAACACAAATCCTCTAGATTAAATCAAATATCTGAGTTAATGAAAAGGGAAGTGGGGCCGGCACTGGTCCTCAGTTCCCCCACATCATTTACCCAGCAAACATGACATCTTAGGGGTGGTTCTAATAGCCTAAGAGAAGTTAGTGCTGCAGAGCCAAACTCCAGACCCCTAGGGTAGGCTCCCTATATATTCACCCTCCCACATGGAAAAGGAAACCCAGCATGGGAGGTAACTATGGCTAGGGACCCAGGAACTGGGCTGTAATCAGAGAAAGAGAACAACACAAAAGCAGTCAGTCCCTCCCTCCGTCATCTTCCCAAACACTATGGAACCCTGTGTCCTTACAGAATATTTCCCACTGCCCACTGTTTGGCATCACAAGGGAAATCCCCTGCCATAAGCAAAGAGAGACTGAACACTGTGAGTGGTGGCTGGCATGACCTCACTGGTAGGGAACCAAAGGTTGCATCCCGGGAGATACAAGGGAGGAGAAGAGATTCAAAACTGGACCAAAGTGAGTGCTCTCCTATTGGTTACCCAAATACCAGCCTGCCCACTGCCCACAGTTCTGCATGGGCAAAGGAGGCCCTGTGCTGAGCCTGGGGACTCTGCTAAGTTACACACGTTGGAAAGCAGAGTACTTGAGACAGGGAGCAGGTATGGATAAAGGTCTGAGGGCAAAGGGACAGAGATGGTGCCTGCGTCAGATGGATGATGATGATATTCTGGGCAGAAAGTCATCGGAGGAAGAATGTGCAGATGACTGCAGGATTTGTTCTGAAGTGAGGGGACTGGGAGTGGGAGGTCCCTGCTGGAAGTTAACTTGGCGAACTGCACTTCATCCTCTTCTCCCCAAATGAACTGAGGTCATAGGTTCTTGGGAACGAGTCGAAGGTCTGTGGTTAGCCACATTCGAAGCGTGGCTTGCGAGCAGGAGGCTGCTCCAGAGTGATCAACAGGCCTCTCCCCTCCCAGGCAGACAGCTAAGCAGTCGCAGGAGGGAAACCTGAGTGGCTGCCTGAAATTGGACTACAAGTACAGTGTGAAAGGGCCGTGGGGACACTGGTCCTATGGTACAGCCACGTGTGAAGGTTTCTGCTTGTTTCCTTGCTTGTTTGTCTATTCTGGGTTTTTTCTTTATTCCTCTGGCTCTTGCTTCTTTAGTAGTATCATTGTTTTATTTTACTTTTTCATTTTTTTCCTTTGTTCTGTTTCTCTCAATCTTTTCTCTTTTTAACTTCCTTTCCTCCCTATTCTATCTTTTTTATTCTGCTTCATTTTTCCCTAACCCCTTATCTTCCTTCTCTTCCTTTCTACTTTTTACATACCATATATATATATATATATATATGCAAAACATAATAAGAATTGACCAGTACTTTAAGTTAAGTGGAACCACTTGTGGCTATGTTAGAGTAACGCTTAATAGAACCGTGCATAGAGGATCCAAACAAAACTAATTACAAATATATTAACAGGTTCTGACAACTTCAGAATGGGTCAAAGACCAAAATATTAAAACAGAAACAATCTGCTGGAAGATAAAATAGATAAGCCTCTGCAAGATATAAGCATAGGCAAGAACTTTCTAAATAGAAATGCAATTGCACAAGAAATACCACCAAGAATCAACATATGTGATTGTATCAAGTTAAAAACTTCTGCACAGCAAAGGAAACAACCAACAGGGTGGAGAGATGACCTACAGAATGGGGAAAACCTTTTGCTACCTACTGCTCTGACAGAGGACTAATATCTGGAATATGTGAAGAAACCCCAAATCAGACCCGCCAAAATAAGAGAATTAATGGAAAAATAGGCAACTGAAATGAATAGACACTCCTAAGAAGAAGGACAAATGGCAAAAATTATATGAAAATGGCTCAGCATGGCTGGTCATCAGAGAAATGCAAATTAAAACAACACTGGGATTTCATCATCAGGAAATCAAATGGCTATCATCAAGAAATCAAACAATAACAAATTCTGGTGAGGCTTCAGAGGAAATCATACCACTCCATTGTTGGCAGGATTGTAAACTGATACAACCACTATGGAATTCAGTATGGAGATTCCTCAACAAACTAAATCTAGAAATTCAATTTGATCCAGCTATTCTCCTTTTTGATATCTTCTCAAAAGTCATAAATTCATTGTTATGGTCAGGGTTTACAAGGGAAAAGATTTCATACAGGACACATAATTTATAGGGTTATTTTATAATATTCACCCTAAGAGTCAAATGCAAAAGAGTGCAAGAGATCTGTCCATGCACTAGAGACCCAAAGAAGCCAGCTGAGGGCCTGGATCCTACAGCAACGTCCTGCACGAGTCCAGCTGAAGGCCTAGGGCCCACAACAATGTCTCATGTGAGTCTGTATCAAGGATCTGCACTGGGGAGGCCCAAAGGTCAGTGGTGGAAGCTAGAAAGTCTGCAGCAGCGGGATGAACGATCTGTGCCAGCAGGCTGAGGGATCTGCACTGGAGCCAGGAAGCGATGCTCAAAGTAAGGTCTAGAGCTCCCCCAAAGAGAACCACAGCCATTCTCAGTGAGAGCGAGGACCTGAGCTCCTCCAGCAGTGAAAACAGCCAAGCTCATATCAGGAAAGCCAGCATGACAAGTTTCTCCAGGAGGATAAAAAGCACACCATCTTCCCCTCCAGTTATCCTTTTATACTGTTGGCAACAATCCTCAGGTGGGACTTCCACACCCAGCACCACGCTGATTCAGTTTAGCTGTGTGTTACAAGTTGACCATTAGTTAATCCACCATGTACATCATATTACAGTGATGAATGCATAATGATATTTAGAATAGCACCAATATAAGAGCTACATTTTAGATTCAGCATTTATGTTCATTAACAGACAAAAGGTAAAGAAAATGTGATATTTGTACACAATGGAGTACCACTTTGTCATTTAGAAGCATAAATTTGAGTCGTTTGTAAAAAAATGGATGCACCTTGAGATGATAATATTTAATTAAGTAAATCACTCACACGAGCTTAAATATCTCATCTCTCTCTTTCACGAAAAACAAAATGAGAGATAGATAGTAGGAAACAGAGAGTTAGATCTTTTCCAAATGGGAAGGGGATCTAAAGATGGAGGAAGGGGGAAGAACAGGAAGGAAGGCAATGAAAAGAATTAACATATGTCATATACGTGTGCTTATTTTCTTCAATGGATGTAAACGTTATGTATTTTGTATTTACATAGAACATATGTAAATATGTTCTAACATAAAAGATTAAAGTTCCTTCTGGGAAAAATATAGATAAAAAATTCCATTTCTATTAATTATTTGAGCTTGGAATTTTGTAAGTTTTAAATACACAATATGACATTAAAAGAGGAAAAAATGATAGAGTGTCACATCAGGATGAGTTATAGATCAAAACCAATAAACTCCCTCCATTTCTTCCTTGATTTTCACATGGTTTGATGGTGAGAGAGGACAACCCATTTTAACCTTAGGCTTGTGTGTTCTAGTTTCCTGAGTCTCAGGACCATATATTATCCCTTGGTTCAGTAAATGTTCTGCTTTATGGGAAAAGAGTTTCCAATATCCCGTTTTGTTGCCAAGCTCTGTATTTCTGGTGACCTTTTCAGCTCTAGTACCTTTCTGGCAGCTGTTTCTTTACTCAGTGTAACTAATTGTCATGCATACATAGTCACATCTCCTTTACCCTCATACAAGTCCTTAGCTAACATGCAGAATACCATGCATTCATTTTTTCATTTATTATTTGATCATAAGGTGTCTCCCCAATAGCCTTTGTAAGATGAAGAAGAGGCATTGGTGTTGCCATTATATAATTCACATGTAGCATCATTATTGGTTCCCATCCCCACAATCTGGATTACAGATAATGATTCTAAAAGAGGACATGCTTCCATATTATATGAAATGATTCCCTTGAACTTGAAGCTGCTGCTGATTGCTATGTTTCTTATTCCAATGTACCCACAGGCAAAGAAAGGAGTCATTATACTAGAAAGATAATTGAGATGACTGGAAGGAATTAAAGTTTATTTTTTGTATGAAAGAGCCTTGATAAATATTATAGAACCCAAAAGATTATACAGATCATCTCAAGTACTTTTCTGCTCAGTGACAGCAATGGATGGACAATTACTGCAATTATGGTCCAATAAGAGGAAAGAACTTTTGGTATAAACTCTTTGGGGATAATGATTTAAGTCAATTCCATAGACAAGAAACCCAGACCAACCAAAGTGCTCTTTATACAAGTGACACATGAACCCCTACTTTTAATCTTATATTACTTGCTATTCACTTTATGTTCTGAACTTCTCTATTGGAACAGGAAGATGTCTTAGAGAGGTACCGGGTGCTCAAGATTGTGCTACCTGGAAGTGTTGGAAGTTAAGGCCATGGAGAACTATTTTAACAAAAGGAATTTGGGAGAAAATGGATAAATTTTTATGTATTTTCCAGACAGCCTTATGACATATTTCTCATAACTACTTAGGTGACCCCATGGGATGCAGAAACCAGTTGCCCATAGTTGTAACTAAATTGAAAAGACATCTTTATGTTTGTTCTCCTGCCTCCTGGATCACCGTCCTTAATAAAATAGGTGCCCTACACCTTTGCTTTATATCTGGTGTCTGGGGAATTAAAGCTAAGAAACTGCTCATTATGAGAATGTCAACACCCATGCCAAGCCTACTAATTCCAGATTATGTAAACTTTTATGATATTCAGCAATATAGATTACTGGAGGGTTCTACTCAAAGATGTAGAGAAAGGACTCCAAGCTACAGATCATATTTTCTTAATTAGGCACAGAAGTCCCTCTCCTTTTACCTGAAGTCTCACATGTCTTCCATAATGTGTTGATTAGCATCCAATGAACACGACCCATTATATGTGCCACTCTATTTTCTCTTTTCCTTTAATATTATTACTAAGTCCTAATTACATAGCAATGATCCCAGAAGTTTTCATAGGATGAATTCAAATGATGGAACTACTGAAAATACCAATTATGTGTATCTGTTATTCTTAAGTACTATATATTTTTCTCCCTTACATTTTCTTCCTTTATTGCAAAAGTACATTTTAATACATCAGTAACTTCATAATATGGTTACTATTATAAAGCAAACAAACTAACAAACTCCTCATCCATCAATGAATCCTTCAACAATTCCTTACTCACTATTTTACCTTTTGAAGGCATTCATTTCATATTTGCTTACGGAAAATATGGTCATATTTTTTAAAAGATGCAAAGAAATCAAGATGATAAAAAAAAACAAGTAGAAACTTACAGTATCCTTGTCTCAAGACATCTCTGAATATGTAGTCCTTGTTTTTATGACTCTAACTTCATCATTAAAATTTGCTGTTATGAGGAACGATGAATTTCATCCCAGTTCATATCATACTAACATGCCTCTAGACATAACTATAAAATAGAAGCCCAGTTTTGAGCAGAAGGTAGACAATTCAGGCACCTACCAATTTATTTTCATCATGCTTTCTTCCAGCCTAGCAGATAACAACTTGTAGTTCCTGAATTATTAATAATGGGGCTGATCTCTGATGACTCATGTCACAAGATGAAAGACTCATGACATGAGGGGAAGGCTCATGACTTCTCTGTTTATTAAAGGAATACTCTGTCTTAAGCACATGAAGAGAACAAAGGTGCTCTTAGAGAAATACAAAAGATAGTTTGAGAAAAGTACATGTTACACCTGAGATGATAGCACTGGGAACTGGGCAGATAGGCTGGAGTAGATAGGCTTGGAAATGCTTAGGAGCAACACAGAAAATGTGCCTACACCCTGAGCTGCAAGGTTATGGCCCCCTCAAGTCACACCACGCTCCATCTGCAGAGTCCTTAGCTGACCTGTCGTTATGGCCACATCTACCGCCCTGATGCAAAGCGCTTCATATATACATTTTCAGTTTTGACTCCCACACAGCCCTTTCTCATTTTTTGTTGATGAGATTGAGGTTTGTCCTAAATCTAGTCCCACGTGGTTGGAATCCTTATACTAGCCAGTTTTTTTTTTTTCCCGAGGAAAAGATCCTAATTTTTACCTGTAGCCAGGAATCTCTTTCTTACATGGGTACTGCATTGTTATTGCTGATTTTTTGCCTTTCACCTGACATATCATTCCCATGACAAAGCCACCACTGAAGCCACCATGTCACTCAGTACCTGCCCAGGTAGCAGGCATTTCTTACCTCAACTCCAGGCTTCCCTCAATTATCTTCACATCAAGACAATTTGGGTTAAACCCCACTCTTTTCTTACAACCCAGGCACACATCTTCTGCTTTTTAACTTGGATTCACAGATGTCAGTTATTTAACTTGCATAGGGTTTTAAATACAAGGGTTTTTATTTACAAGGTGCTAGCAATTCTTGAAAACATTTAGATGTTGATAGCTGTCTTCCAAAGATGAAACCTCTCTAAACCATAAAATATATTTCTAATGGTAGAATTTACATACATTTAAAAGGTATGTATTTACAATTGGAGTGCATGTGTATCTATATGTCCGTCTATCCTTAGCTATCATATTATCTATTTATCATGTATTTATCAGGTATTCTAAATAGATTTGATATTAATTCCAGAAGAAACAGTATCATAATATTTTACTGAATGACATAAAAAGAAAAATGGAGTAAAAGCTATATGATAGGCTGAGAAAAATTTCTGACTATTACTGTGTAGAAAGTGTAATAGATGAGCTGGCAATAAATTTTCTTACTTTATGATCCTATTATTTCACCACATGGAAGCCAGTTCTCTAACTCCTTTTTCACTTTGCAGAACTCAGTCTGTCAGAAATCAGGATAACATAAAAATGAGTCAGGTTTTCAAAAGCAATCTGAAGGTGAACTGTTTACTTCTTTGCATCTAGCAGTGTGATGCCCTTCTAATGGAAGCCCCCCCAAAATATAATGTATTTATGGCCTCATTCTGAATCAACATGAATTTTTTTGAAATCATAGTGTGAATAATAGAGAAAAAGCAATCAACTAAATCTAAGCATTAGAAAGCATATTTTGAAATAAGAAAAAATACCTAGTATAATGCAAAAGTATTCTTCTCCGTTGACATTTTTAATAGCACTCACTTTTTGCTTTTATTAAAAAAAATGTCATCATGGTAATGTGCAAAAAAAAGTTAAATAGATGGTACTAAATGTATGTTGCTGCATACCACTTTCGCTATCACTCTACCCCAAGTTGTATAGCTCAAAGGCAGCCACTTTCATTTTGCTTGTTTTTCTGGTATTTACTAACATACTTACTAATAATGAAGGTCAGTGTAATTTTCTTTAGCAATTTAGGCATTTATCTATTACAGGATTTCAGATTTCCTTTTAAAACAGATAAGGAATTCAACTCTGTTGATGGGAACTTCAAAGAAAAAAAACGCCAAGTCTTTTAGTGATGAATAAGATAGGTTATTTTATAAAATGTCAGTGTTAGATTGAATTTTACATTTTGTCTAGTTCAGCCACAAAGCAATGCTTAATTTTTTCTAACAACTGTTTCTCAGAGGAGCCCAGGTAAATCTATGCAGAAGCTGATGTTGAACGTAAGTGGCAAGCAGAACACTTTATAGAGCTCCTTTTTACTAATTCTAGACATTTTTCTGCTGAACTCCTGAATTTGATTATCTCAGATCCAACAATGGGACCAAGCATTTTATCCTTGTTTCATTTTACTTCTGTCATCTGTTCTGGTTCTATCATCTGTTAAACTTTTCATTGTCTCTATATCTGTGTCAACTACAATTGTCTTAATCCTACTATTGCTACCTTTCAGTCAGGTGGCCTCAAAGGTAGGCCTCTAGGCATTTCTCTTCCAAGTTGACATTGATTATTTGATAAGTATTTCTAGGAGCTGAGTTATTCAGAGCTACAATATGTTTGGCACAGTGTAGAAAGAGACTTAAGCCCATAAAACTAAAGCAATTAATACTAAATGACTTTGTAAAATATTAATAAAGTATTATCAGTGTATCATTAAAGCAATTTATTCAAAGATTTTTCTGATTTCATATGATTAACAATTATGCACAGGCCTTGAACAAAAGTGAGTCAAAATAGAAGATATGCTCACATTCTGATAGATGTTATGACTTGGTCATGAGTCCCTGGAAGGGCTTGTTTTACTCTTGTATGGTCGAGGTGATGATGTCAGAGATTTTTGCACAGGAGCCCAAAGATGTTATTTTCTTTTTAAAACAGAGTTAGAAACGCATGACCAATAAAGAAACCAGCAAATAATTGCATCTCAACACATGTGAGGATAGTTCTTGCTAGGGTATTGTTGAATGAATATAAAATATGACTCCCAATGCACTTGTTACCTAGGTAATATCTGATTTTATCAGCAAAGAGATTTTCAGTCCCTGTGAAGTCATCACTACCAAATTTTGACAATTTCACAGGAAGTCAATGTATGCATTGAAGCATTTCTTATTCCTTTCTATTTCAGGCATTATTTCCGTCTTTTCTCAGATAGGACAGCCAGCCAAAATCTTCGTGATCAGAAAAAGAGAATAAAACTTTTCCATTTTCCCAGAGACACGGAGGGAATAGTTTCTCTTCTCTGGCATTTTCCTGATGATTGGTTCATTCCTAAATGTGCTACTGAGATCTCATTTCTATTTTATTAGTAAACTGGGACTAAAGATAAGATTTTGAGATAAATTTGTTCTTACTTTTTTATTAGCAAAATCAATAGCTTATATGTTATTTCTTGCTAATTTAGTAAATATATTAATTAATTCTTAAAGGAAAATTACTTAAAAGGTAGATGCTTAGAATATTAAAAATGCAAACTAAGATTTATTTTAATGATGTTTTTCTTTAACTAGCATTGTAACATAAAAGAGCTGTTTATTTTACCACATTTAAATTTTGAGAAGTGGTTACATCAGCACACTTAGGTTTATGACCAATGAAACTGTCAAATCTTTGACGTTATACCCTATTTTCACAGAGGAAGCTCCAAAGCAAAAAGAACATTTTTTTATTAGGTATATAGTTGATTAGAAGTAGAATTCTGGTATGCATCTTGGCGTGGACCTGAAAGAGGGCAGAGGATTTGCACTAACAAAATAAGGAAATTTTGAATATTGAAAGTGAGTATCACAGATGAATAAATACACATGGAGTTTATAAAGAAAGCATACTGAGGCAAACAAAAAGCACAGTTAGGTGAGGAGTCACAGAAATGTTTCAAAGACAAGATAAATATACAATAGCAAAAAGGGAATAAAAAGTATATTCCGATCATACAAAACACCACCACAAGAAAGATAAGAGTATGAAAGTATAAACTCCAAATGCAAAATTTATAATAATATCAATAGACCTGGCTCCAAAAATATGAATTGTTTTCTAAAATACAGACTTTTGATAGTATAGCATCAGATTGAGGAAAATAATCTTACTCTTGAATAGGCAACAAACTTCAAAATGAGACTGAATATCAATAATACTTTCTAACTGGTAGTTTGCTCCTGTGATATCAATAAAGTTAACTCAAGTTTACCCTCTATTTAACCTTTCCCCTAAAGATTTAGACCATCTTGCTAGCAATCACTCTTTGGAAGGCCTGATTTCTCCTTTTAATGAATGTGACCTTGCACCGAGTTGTTCTCACGAAGGCAATCTAGTTATCCAAACCATGTTTAACCTTGCGTTTATGAGGTTACCTTTGTTTTCTCTAGTACTTAGGGAAAACCATTACTTTAGTCTCAATGAGGCTAGGGAGAAATGGTAGCCAACCCCATAAATTTTATAGTTTCTGTGCTGCAGAGATCACAGATCTATTGGGAAAAATAGAAACTGTAGTAGATCAAGCTATAGCTTTAATAATTATGAACTCTAGGTGTAAAGTCTGTGCAACTGAATTCTATGATGAACATAAGAGTAAACAGGATGTATATATATCTATGCATATTCATTTAATAACAATTATAATGATGACAACTTGGATGTATATTCAAATATAAACATAAAAATTATTCTTTCTCTGGTACTCTAATAGTATAGTGTCATATTTATTTATTTTTATTACTTTAAGAAACTTTTATGGAAACACTAATTAAATTAAGTCAACTGTTTAACTCCTAATATTATTGGACAGTTTAAATAGGAATAAAATCAAATACTTGTGTTTATAGTACAACAGACTTTTAAAAAATTTCTTATATAAAGCTTTTAATTATAGGTTGGTCTGAATTTAATGGTTTCTATTAACATGAAAAAAATTACTTAACCTTACTGTTGAAAGAAAAGTCACAGTTTACACAGTTCCTAGTTTATTTTTTAAAATGAACAAAAAACAAGAAGCTATTTCATGTAATGAAATATAATAGTCTTTAAAAATGTGGAGTTATGTTAATAGTTGGTTTATTTGAGAATACTACTGAATTTTCCTTGCTTCACTGCTTTAAGACATTGCGAAGAGGTAAAACCAACTTCATCATCACAGAAACAGTTTTGAAAAAACCTTTGTTAAATTCAGGAGTTGCCATGGGTGCAACCCATGTTACAAGCAAGCAAAATATAAAGAGAGGTGTTCAAACCAGTTAACAATTATAAATACCATGTGAATGCTAAATAATTTATTTCTAATGCCTCTTGTAAGTCAGATATTATAGCAAAGAAATATGAAACTATCTTCAAAAATCCTTTTATTTATGCTACTAGTTTCTCTAGTTCATTGAAAGGAAAGTTATGTGCTATAATCTGTTATGTTCTTTCTTGCAAAATAGATTATTTTTTGTGTATGACTTGTACTCTGAGCAACATTCTGGCCATTCTTTTAAAATTACAGTAAAAAACAATGGTTCAATTCTGAAATTTAAAAGCACTTTTCCATGCAGGGACTATTAGAATGACAGTTTACATTATACACACACACACAAAAAGATAATAAATAGCATTGGGATTGTGCTCCCTTCTGTAGCTGAAAAGAATCTGGATCAACTGTCAAATGACTATTTTTGAGGAGAGTATAAATGGTGTGTTATATAATGAGTTGGAGTGACTCAGAGCTACTAAAGACTTAATCATACAGATGTGTAGCACTCTGTTCATTAGGGAGCTTTATATACTACAGGAAAATTCAAAGAATTAGGAATCTTTCCTCCTGCTAGTAAGAACAAGGGAATCTGGAATAGTTCATGTAGAAATATCGCACACTCATTATATGTCACTTTCTAAAGTTTTTTATTAGTACATATTTGCAGTACATAATGATTACACTCCTCAGGGAGAGTTGGTACATTTATATAACAGTGATACATGCATAGCCATGTTTATAGCAGTACAACGCATAATAGCAAAATCTTGGAAGCAACTTACATAGCCATCAAAAGATGAGTGAATAAAGGCAATGTGGTATTTATACACAGTGGATTACTACTGTGCCATAAAGAAGGATAAGCTTGAGTCATTTGTAGGGAAATGGCTGCATCTTGAAACCAAAATATTAAGTCAAATAAGTCAGGCAAACAAGTTAAAATATTGCATGGTTTCTCTTATATGAGAAACTGAAAATATAAATAAATGCTAAATAACAGAGAGGCAATAGAAAATAGGGGGATAGATCTTTTACAAAAGGGCAGGGGATCAAGATATGGGGTGTGAATAAAGAATTAAGATGTGTTATGTGCATATCACTTTTTCGTTTGCATTATGTCCCAATTTATTAACTTCTTTAATTCTCAAATGATCTTGGAAAAATGATTTTAAAGGTTTGAAAAAGCTTTATAAATTCATATGGAAGGTGGTAAAGAATGTGAATATGCTATATAACTTGCCAAATGAACTCCCTCATTTGTAAGGATACTGTCAATAATACTTGCCCTTTCTTTCTCACGAATATTATAATCATAAAATAGGTACTAAATGTATCTAAATTTATTGATCTCCATTAAACCCTAAGGTCAATTATTAGTCTGAAGATATCAGAAATCCCTAAAACCCATATCTGCTCGAGAAGAAGCAAGGGTTTTGTAGGAACCTTTGGGATACTCAGTTTCAACTGTGACCATTGGAAGAGTCTCATGAAAAGTTTATCACATTTTTGAAAGAAGACTCTGTCATAGTCTAGATATGACTTGGTCTGGAAAGGATCATGAAGAATCAAATCTAATATGTCTCCTAATCTAGTGTGGACCTAAACCAGCACCAGCACCAGGCTCACGAGGTACAATTCCTTTGCTTCCTTACACAATTCCAGTTTGCAACTTTCAAGGAAAGAAATGGAAACAGTAAGGGGGTCATTAAGCTTCTACCATCACTTAGTTCCTGAAGCATGTATTGTTAATTTCTCTGGCCTCTGCAGTAGTCCCAGGACCTCTGTGGTCTGTCCATGTAGAAGTGAGTAGAAGATAAAGGTGGTATGCCTTAAAAATACATGCAGTATGTGTCTGTGAATAAAACAAAGCAAAACAAAAAACTTCAGAGAAAGTAATAAGCTCAAAAATAATGGTTTACCCAAACAAATGTTTATCATTAAAATACTTTGCCCTAGGAATTGAGAAGGCAGCAGGAAATACAAGAGATTTAGATCCCCTTTTTTTCCTCACTGGGACACAGTAACCTACACCTACAACTTAAAGGAGGAGAGGTTTATTTGGGCTCATGGTCAGCTGGCTCCAAGGCAGAAACAGGATGACAGAAAGCCATGGTGGAAGAAAATGTGATCAACCCATGGTATTCAGGAAGCAGAGGGAGGAGGAGCCAAGACAAAAATACTCCCTTCTAAGTCATGTTCCCATTGACCTACCTTCAACCAGGCCCCATTTCCTCACAGCAAGTCAGCCATAGTACCCTCAGAATCCAATCACCTCCCAAAAGCACCATCTTTGAACACATGAGTTTTGGGGGGAAATTACAGATCTGAACCATAACATTCTGCCTTTGACCTCCCAAATACTCACATCCACCTCTTTATGCAAAATGCATTTAGTCCTACTCTAAGAGTCACCAAAATTTTAGCAGTTCCAGCACTGCTGAAAAGTTCAAGTTCAAAGTGTCTTCTGAGACTCAAGGCAAACTCTTAGTTGTGAGCCCATAAAAAATGAAAAAGAAAGTTAAATACTTCCAATATACCATGGCACATGATAAACCTTACTCTTCCAAAATGGAATAAAAGAAGGATAGAAATAAATCAGAGCAAAGCAAGATCAAAACCAAGCAGGGCAAACATTGATTCCTATAGCTCCATGTCTGGCTCCTGGGGCAAGTTGTGGTGAGTTATGAGCTCCAAAGGGATTACGTAGCTGCACCTCTATGAAATTGGCAATTACAACCATCATGGCATCCCTCTTCAGGTGACTTTGCTCACTGCCTGTAGCTTTCTTTAGCAGATATACCATTTTTCTATCATCTCCAGTTTCCTGGGATGTCCACTACACTTTTGTCTTCATTCACACAGCTTCACAAACAGCACTCTCAGGGTCACACTGTCTGGCTTCCTAGGCCTTCTCTGGAATCTGGATGGAAGCTTCCCTGACCCCACAACTTTTGCATCATGCATGCCTGTAAAACCTGCACCACATGGATGAGACAACAGTCAGCTTGACTCATAGGCAACCTCCCTTGAATTATGGCTGCAATGGTCTCTGAATGCCTGGATGGCTGAATTCAGAGAAACGTTTCCTTCTATGATCCTGAATACGTAGGGCCCCTGGGCCTCTCTTAAATGAGTGCTTTCCAGTTTTGCACCCTTGGGGCTTTGAAGGGTGAGGTCTTGCTGATTCCTTAGATGCTTTCAAGCCATCTTTCCTATTGTCCTGATGCAATGTACTTGGCTTCTTTTTTTAAAAAAAAGTTAATCTCTACAGCCATTATGCTTTCTATAGTCCCAATTTTGCAGGAATGCCTTATCTATGAAAGCTTTTATCTATTGCAAGCTTTTAACATCTTTTGGCCTTAATATTCACTCTTGATTTTCACAGTAGATTTGGCTGAAGGCATCCAGCACTACCCAAGCCACATTAATATTTGGCTGTTTCAAAAGTTTCTCTACCAGTTTAATTGGCCTACTTCCATTAATCTTAATTTCCCTCAAGAGTCTCAGGACATGGAAAAAAAAGATATTCTATCTGAATATAACACACATGATCTCAAGTCCAACTGACTATGTTATCCTTGTTCCCAACTGCACTTCCTTAAACTGTCCTCTTTTACTGTTTGCATTTCTATTCTTCTCCCAAAAAATTTCGAAGGCTTCTTAACTGTCTGATCAAATGTAGTCTCAACAATGACCCCACTTTGGGCACAAATTTCTATCTTAGATATCTTGGTGTTACCATGACACAATACGTGACACCTGCAACTTAAAGAAGGAGAGATTTATTTGGGCTCATGGATTCAGTCCATTGTCATCTGGCAGAAACAGGACAGTGGAAGGGCATGTCAGAAGAATATATATTCAACCTATGGCAGCCAGGAAGCAGAGAGAAAGGGGAGGAGCTGGGAATGAGAATACACCCTTTCAGGTCATGCCCTCAGTGACCCACCTTCAGCAAGGCCCCACCTCCATACAGCAAGTCAACTATTGCACTCCCATGATCCAATTACCTTCCCCAAACCCCACCTTTGAACACATGAGACTTTTATGAGACATTCTAGATCTAAACCGTAAAGAGAAGCAAGAAAAACAGTAAGTTAGTGGTTGTTTATGGCTGGAAGAGGGGTGGAGGGATAAGATGTGACTATTAATTAGTATAATATTTACTTTGGGGATGAATAAAATGTCTTAAAATTATATTCTGATGATGGATGCATAAATATGTATATATACTAAAAATCTTGAATTGCATATTTTAACTTGTTACATTTTGTGTAATATGAATTCTATCTCAATAAAGCTGTGTTTTTAAAAAGAAAGATGATGAGGACTTCTGTTTCTTGGCTTGAAGACGAAAGAATGAAGTGTTAATAAAATATTTTCTCTGTCTCTATGAGATAGTTTGCATCTTAAATATCCTCCAAGGACCCATATGCTTCCAGCTTGAACTCCAGGTTGATGCTACTGGGAGGTGGTAGAACATTTAAGAGGTTGAGCCTAATGGAACGCTTTTAATAGGTTTAGCCTAATATAATGCATTTGGCATATGATTTTGAAGGTGGTTGCTGTGACCTGGTTCCTATTTTTCCTTCCTAACCATGAAGTAAGAAATTTAGCTTTGGCTATATACTCTTGCCCTAATGTGCTGCCTCATAGGTCCAAAACAATGAGGATAGTTGATCACAGACTGGAACACTGAAACCTGTGAACCAAAATAAAACTTTTTTCTTTACAAGTTGACTGTCTCAAGTATTTTGTTACAGTGATGGAAAACTGACTAATTTACTACAGAGCACTTCAAATATTTTCCATTGCTTTCACTGATTACGTCATTACTTAAGTATAAATGCTCATCCAGTTCCTTGTATACTTTTTGCACATACATAATATTATGTATTTCTGGTTTGGTTTTAAACTTATTCTTTGTAAGGCCTCTTAGCTAGACTATTGCATTGACTTTGAAATGATTTCCTTGCCCTCATTCTCTTTTAGATTTTCCTGAAGTACTTCATAATCATGTCATGATCTTACTAAATATTTCATATGGGTCAACATTGCCTGTGGAAAGAAATACATGATTTTTACCTTACTCTATGGTTATGTCCTATTCTATTTTTCATATCATGATACTATCAAGCCACAACTAATTTTGGCATAAAAAACAACTCATCTTTGTCTTGAAACACACACTATTTTCTACTTCTCCACTGTTTGCCCTTCTGATAAACTCAAGCTGTCAAAATTTTACCCATTCAGCTCAAATGCTTCCTACTACATAAGATCTTCAATCATGCACATCAGAATTACATCCTTGAAAAATCACATCCTTCTTTGTATTTTAATTATGTGTAGATGTGCTTGCTTTCTATGGTCCTATCTATTCAAATTACTGTTGTTGAATTTTTTTTTTTTAATTTTATTTTAAAGAGAAGAAAAAACAAAACAAATCAAAAGAAGAACAAATTTTCAAAACAACATAATAGGAGGGTAAGAATGGTTAATACATTGCGTATTACTATCTTTAAGTTAGTTGTTGAATTTTAAAGATAATTTTCTATTATAAAGCTTTTATTTGTAATAATACAGAAAATATGTTCCTGCAGAAATGATGTAGAGAAAATTTCCATCAGAGGCAATGTGGATCTTCAGCCCATAGGAGAGAAAAAAGTAATATCACTTTCTCATTCATCACAAGACTTTTGGCTAGGACTCTGGTAACAAAAGACATATTAGCAAGCCAAAAGCATAATTTATTAACCTTAAGTTTTTTTTTTTTTGTCGGTACCGGTTGTCGACCTCAGGACCTCGCGTGCCAGCAGGCACCCGTGCCGCTGAGCGATATCACCGGCCCTTTTCTCGTATGTGAGTTCTGGGAGTTGAACTCGGGCCCTCACGCTTGCCAGGCAGGCGCGTACGCCACTGAGCCATCTCACTGGCCCCTAACCTTAAGTTTTGCAGGACACAGAAACCCTCAGAAATAAAGACCCAAAGGAAGAGGAAAATGTGTATTTTTATGGACAGTTATGTAAAAATATAAATGCAGAACACAAAAGGTGTGGTTTAACGATAATATACTGAAAGGCCAGTTCAGATTTTTGGAGGGATCCTGTGTCATATTGTTTCCCTCTGGGTTTAGGGTAATGCAACTGCCACATGAGGGTCTCTAGGGGAGGAGGACAGTAGAGGGGTAGAGTGAGACTTTCCTGATTTTATCCTGCTTCAGGGAAGAAGCAGAAGGAGATGATGAGAGTGGCCTTCCTGCTTCTTTTATTTCTCAAATGCCAAGGTGCCATAGTTTGGGATGGCATGACCTGAAACCAGTCTAGTCATTCCTCATTTCACAATAATATGCATATTCAGGTTTCTGTTCCCCTTTCTCTTCTTCTCTTTACATCCTTGGCATCTGCCCCAAACACGTTTAATCCACTCCAAGTTCTCTTCCTGAGGATCCTCATCACTGGGAAAACTAATTCTGTAGAATAGGCTGCTTGATACTAAGTTCCATTGAATGAAATGCTCTTTTTATTGACATCTCATTCAGGGAAAACTCGCAAATCAAGACTAAACTGTACTAATGGAGCATAGAAGGGCAAGATGTCCCTTTGCTGGAAGCTGTACAGTATTGAGACTTTCTGGGTGCTTGGTTTATAGAAATTGGATTCCTTTGCATGCATCTACTGGGTTCATTTTCATAAAGCTCGTCCAGAGACCAAGTCTCTATTTTTGCTGTTCCGTGAAAGATATAAATGATTACCAGGAAGTAACTGAGAATGATTCTGGAGAAGGAATGATGGACAGATGATTTTATTTATTTGTTCTCTTAAATATTACCCTTTTACCACAATTGATTCTTGTGAAAGTGGAAAACACACTACGGATTTCAAACTTTAGTAGTGCATAACAGTCTTCCAGTATAACTTTTAAAAATACAGATTAGTGAGTCCTACAATCATTTTCAGCCCGTAAACAAATGTTTTTAAAGCTTCTCAGATAACTGGAAATGACTGGTCCTTAAATTAGCCTTCACAAACTGCTGATTCTTTGGTGCATACTTAATTACCTCTAGAGGTTTCTGTTTTTGCAGAATATTGTCCAAACTCCACAGCTTCTTTCTGAAATTTTTTGTAAATGTTATGCTTATAGAGAAAGGTTTTAGATCTCATTTTATGATTGTCTCAGAGCACAAAAGATAATATCATGGATGGTTCATAGATATTCTACAATGAACTTTAATATAAATAGTATCTCAAATGTCTAGACAAAACTACATTAAAATTATTCATACCTTTACTTATTACACATATACGTACACACATATATGAATTTTCTGAAAATTTCAAAATATTACGTTTTTAGTAAATACATATTTATATTTTGTAGTACTAAGTTCAATTAAATATTTTCTTCAGAAAATTGCATCACTTTAGTATTTATCTTATGTGCAAGTATTGATAATTTAATGTTTTTCTTTCTGTTGCTATTTTTTTGGGTACCGGGGTCAACCTCAGGACCTTGCGCGCTAGCAGGTGCCCATGTCGCTGAGTGATATCACCAGCCCTTTTTTCATATGTGGGTTCCAGGAGTCGAACTCAGGCCCTCGCGCTTGCTGGGCTGGCGCTTATGCTGCTGAGCTATCTCACTGGCCCTCTGTTGCTTTTTTAATGATGGGATAATGTGATTTCTAATTTTCCTTACCTTTGTGCCCACTGCTTTAAGGAAAAAAGCTAAACTGAAAGGAGAGAAACTCAGAAGTAAGAAAAAGGATGAAATTTATAAATTAAAATATTCAGAAAATATAAATGAAGTATATTTAGACTTTTTAAGTTGATTTTCCCTAGAATATGACATTCTTATACTGCTATGAGAATAAAAGTTAATGGACTTTCCAAACTAATTCCCACCTTACCTTTAAATGACCTTATTTAATCAGAAAAGAAATAAAAATCAATGTCTACACAGAATAGTTTGAATTTAGACTTAATTTTTACCTCTACTAATATTTACTCCAGATTTTATTTACTTAACACAAACGTTTAATGATGGTTTTAGGGATGAGTTTATTTTATAATGAGAGGAAAAACATAAATGCTTTATTGATCAAAATATTTTTATATTTCAATTGCTTAAAATACTAAGATTGTTTTCACATGTAGTTTTCTTTCTGGAATTAAAAAAATTTTATTTTTTACTAAAAGTAATTTCTTTCTTTCTGATATCAGATGTAATCTCAGACCACTGCTCTTTGGCCATAAAGGGTAATTTAATCTATTAGCCCATAAAATCTTTCAAGTCAACACTGGATACTGCAGAGAAGTGGATTATTTTAGGATGAGTATGGTGTAACTGAAAGTCAGAATCTCTGGCATCCAAAGAAGCAGCTTGGGTAGAAAGGAAATCCTTGAGTTTCCAATATCCTTGTGAATAGACTTTCTTTAAATAAGCAAGAAGACAAAATAGACAGAGGAGATAGCTCTACCGCAAGTACTGAGGCATAGGAAAATGTTTTTAAAAGGAGAGAGCTCACCTACTAGTCCTTGACAAAAGGCAGTTTACATTCACCTGGAGGATATCATATGGGAATTGTATGTGGACTTATTTTTTTCACAGCTGAATAAGAAAACCTAAGTTTCTGTTACTAACAGAAATTCATCTTTAATTATTCACACATACTTTTAGTGAGGAAGAAAAGGATCCTTTTCTGTACATTCTTATAATTTTATTTAAGTTATATTTATACTATTGAGTTCTTTATAAATAAAAGGAGAACATCTGTAAAACAGTTACATTACGAAGAAGAAAACACAACGGAGCCTTCTGAACTCATCAGCACACACGCAGATGGAGCTGCGTATTGTGAGATCAGATAGCACAAATGCCTTAGGACACATAAACAGGATAACTGATTCAGAAACATTTTAGAAAAGTCATAATCTTACAAATATTTCTTTTTTTGGAAAATAATTATTGAAGTAAATGCGATTCTAATGTTATGCTTAAGCTGAAAAATAAAGTGACATGGAAGCATAGAAAGATTGTGATTATTTCTAGTAAAAGCCACCGAATAAAGTATAATTGGAGAAGTACATGAATACACTAGGATTTTTAAAATAAACAATATTCAAAAAACTTGAAGTACTTTATCATTCATTCATTTAACCTGGATGCATATGTGTATATAGAGAATATTTTAAATACATATTGTAGATGCTACAGTGGATACAATAAAAAAGCGATAATGTTTCTACACTCTATACACAGATATTAAGATAAAACAGTTAAGGACAAGATAAACAAGTTGAGACCCCTAGAAAATGAATACCATTATAATACCATTGCCAAAAATCTAAAACAAAGTTCAAAGAAGACAGAGAGAACTTTTGACTGAGAGCAAATGCCATTGTTAAAATGTTAGCTTACGAAAAATGCTTTAAAATGCATAGAATTTGAAAGACAGATATTTTGAAAGATAGTATTCCAGGCAAGAAAAAAACAGTACAAACAAAACGCTGTGCTCAAAATTAAAGGGGTATACTAAAAGAAAGAATACTTTAGGATTAAAGTATATTTAGACAAATATTAGGAAATGAGGCAGAAATGTGAATTTCTGTCAGAGTTTTAATAATGTGAAAAATAGTGTTTTTCTATATTGAAAACCCACAGAAGAGTTTTTAAAGTACAGGTTAGGAAAAGACTATGGAAAGGCAGGGATACTGGCTGTGAAGTATGACCTCCTTCCAAGTACAAGATGATGAAACCAAAAGGTAGCAGAGTGTAGTAAGGCAAGCAGGGGAGAAAAGTTAAAAGGAAGTCTCCAAAAAAGAAAACAAAGAATTTTAATTAATTGAAATAAGGAGGAAATAAAAGACAAGGGCATAGCCAGATATAGTGGTGCACATTTGTAATCCCAGCACTGAGGGAGGCTAAGACAGGAGGGTCATAAATCGGAGACTTATGTGGGCAACTAAATGAGACCTTGTCTCAAAATAAAAAATAAAAAAAAAGAACTGGAGATGTAGTTCAGCGTAGAGTTCCCCAGGTTTGAGCGACAATACCTCCCCCCAAAAAGACAAGGTCATGAAGGATAACTCTTATATTTCAGGTTGTGCTGTAATTACTAAATGATTATTCTATGAATAAAAAGTCAGCAGAAAAAACCTAACTTGGAAATTAGGACCAGAGATGATGAGCTTTGTTTTGGTTATGCTGATCAAAAATGATATTTAAATACTTTTTAACATTTAAGTAGGTGGACATGTGAGGTGGAGACTGAGAGACAGATCCAGCAATATGATAAAGAACTGAGATCTATTCTCATGGTGGTGGCACCGGTAATAGACAGCACAGGCGGTCAGGATGGACTCTTGGACAGTGGTTACTACTGGGAACTAACTGGGGCTATTTGTTGAAGAGCAGATTTTAAAATATCTAAACTGTTGCAGAAACTTGATAAATGATAACTTCCATTCTGTCTACAGAAATAGTCAGTGGAATGGCCCAAGAGTTAGAACTATGATGCATAAACAATGGGGAGTCGGTTTCAGGAAACAAGGGATGTGTTTACCATGATCAAGTGTTCAAGAGATGTCAGTGAAAGCAAAGCATGGAAGAAGGCTTTTGATTCTTTATTATCAAGTATTTGTGTGAAGTTTCTCTGCAAGAAGTTAACGATAGCCTAAAAAAGTGAAAGGATGACGGGATTATGAGGGAAACACCTCACAGCTACCCTTTTAAGTGGTTTGGTGGCAAGAATACAAGACAAAGTGACATCTTGAGAGGTTGCCAGTATGAAGAAAGGCTTTTTCTGAAGAAGTAAAAGTGTAAGCACATTTGTAGATAGATCAAATGGAGAAAGAAAGAGAAAAGCATAGAAAATGGTTATTTATTGGAATAGTTTTCAGGAAAGTAAGAACATTAACACCAAAGTTCAGATACAGTTTAGCTCTGAAATATGAGGAAATTATGGCTGCTTCTTTTTTTTTTCTTTGTGACAGGAGGAAGGAGTAAGATGCCAGATATACGTGATGCTTTTGTGTAGAAGAGTCTATACAGATCATTTGGGTGGCACTGATATACACAGTTAGATGGAAAGTGAGGATTTCAGTCAGAGAAGGGGGAAATAAATCCAGACATAAGGAAATGTTGAAATGCCTTAAGAGGGCCATGCCGTAATAAACAAGGAGACAGTAGCTGTGTGACCCAAGTTGGAGAGGGCGGTAGGATTTGTATGAAGTCAGCACAGTTTGCTTCTCTACTTTCTCCAGCAGTGCTAAAATGGCCTAGAAGCCCTGGAGAAAAAGAGAAAAGACTATAAGGACTATTTAGAGTAAGTAGGGGTTTATTAGTTCAGGGAGAAAAAGTCAGATAGACGAGAGCTTTGAGACCATTAATGAGAAGACAATTGAAGCTCAATGTGGATCTCACATCAAAGTAAAGTCAGATGGAGGTTGGTAAATCAGAAATATAAAGAATTAAACCTTACACTGAGAACAAAATTCAGGCCAGTTGCCAACGAAGGCATAGGAAAGTAGAAAGCAGGATGGTCTGTTAGAAAGGAAAAGTTCAAAGTTCAAAATCAATAATGTAGATCAGTGGCCCATAGTGAGCCAAAGAGTAAGCGCTTATTGATCCAGAATGGTTGAGGAATGAGGTATCTGATTAAGTAAAAGTGCTGACTTAGAATTAGCATCATATATACATCTATATCTATATCTATATCTATATCTATATCTATATCTATATCTATATCTATCTATCTATCTATCTATCTATCTATCTATCTATCTATCTATCTATCTATCATCTCTTGGCTCATGAAGTTGATTCCATGATTCTTGTCGCAAAATGAGTGTAATGAGAACCAAATCTAATTCAATGGTTAGGTTCAACATTGACTTTATGGGGATATTATATTCAGTTCTGATATAGTTTGTTTTGTGACCAGAACTGTAGAGAGAATTGAGTTCGTGAACTGAGGTGCCACTTATATATACACAAGTAATCAAGAACATGGGATATTGCTAGATGAATTGTTATTTTATTTATAATAGTCATGGGAATGCCAAAATTGTTGACTATCTCTTACTTCAATTCAATATTGGCAATATGATTAAGCAATAGGAAGCAGTTATGCCTGTTTCTATATTTATCTTTCTGTATCTACTTATATCTTTCTATATGTGTCTAACTATATGTTTTAATCTATATTGTTATAAAATATTCTTAGTACATGATATGACTAGGGTGAAAAATGTCTTCACATGTAATCATCTTTTCTAACAGCTGTGTTACACTTTACTGAGGTGTACATGGAGCATGGTGGATCACTTCTATATTCACTCAATTTTCTATGCCACGCAAATGAGTGCAAAGGAAAATGTACACTGATAGGTTGTTGTGGAATGATCTTAGATGACCACATTAATTGAAGGGAAAAGATAAAGAGAAAGTGGGTTAATAGGCTTTCTTGAATGGAAAGGTAGACATGGATGAAAAGTCAGCCAAATCAAAATCTCAGAACTCCTTGCTTTCTTTTCCAGCCATATAGTATGGTATTTTTCTATATAATATTTTTGATACACAGAGGGATATATAATACGAGTTGCCAATTTTTACAATGTAATGGTACATATAATTAAATTTTACTCAGTAATACACTCTCCTGTCAATAATTCAAACATGGTGATGATGGTGTTACTGAAGATAGATTCAGGGAAATTAAAGACAGCCTATTTTAAACTATGTTAATCAATATATATCATGAAGTACAATTTGATACTTAACACAACATACTTATTGAAAAAAAGTAAAAGGAGTGTAATTGTTAGCTATTTTGGACAAGGAAAGAAATAGTGTCAGTTACTCATCCTCTGTTAAAATGGTACATGAAGAAGTGCTCACATCTATATGGGATATAATGCCAAAGATATAATGGCCTATATTGGACCACAAAATTCGGTTGAATTCATTGTCCTGCATCCAAGATTTACTCTCTCTTTCTCTTCTTTCTTTCTTTCTTTCTTTCTTTCTTTCTTTCTTTCTTTCTTTCTTTCTTTCTTTCTTTCCTTCTTTTTTCTTTCTTTCTTTTTCTTTCTCTTCCTTTCTCTTCCTTCCTTCCTTTCTTTCTTTCCTTCTCCCTCTCTCCCTTCCTCTTTTTCCTTCCTCTTTCTCTGACTCTCTTGTCTCTCTCTGTTTTCCTCCTTCACTCCCTCCCTACCTCACTCTTTTTCTTTCTTCTTTCTTTCAAGAAGTAGTAATAGTAGGATCTGATTTTAGAGCGCCAACTTGGTTAGAGGTGGGAGAGTTTCAGTGAGGATAATAGCCATAAAAATTATGAGGGAAATACAGTTCCTTCTCATCAAACATTTCAGAGAAGTAGTCCAGGTCTGATGGGGCTGTTCTGCCATCTTCAATGAATGGTTTCCAAGACTCTTCCTGTCATTATCAAATCAAGGCCAGAGAATTAGAAGTAAGAGTCCAGGGCAAGCAGCATTAAATTGAAGTACCAAATTGAATTAAACAATATAGATTGATTAGCATAGTTTAGCAATGAAGACCTTATAAGGAGCAAATATCACCTCCATTAATATCTCACTAGCTTGAAATTCATCTCTGATCACAATCAGCTTTAAGGAATCCATCTCCAGGCCCTATTCCAGTTTTCCACATCACAATGCCCCACCCCTGGTACTGGATCATACTGGGAGCAGCACCATCGGCTCTTCTAGTACTCATGTCTTTGAACTCAGACAGACATACGACACAGATTTTCATGGGTCTCCAGACTCTAGACAGCTGATGGTGGAACTAGCTGGTTTGCTTCATAATCATGTAGCCAATTCTCCTAATTAGTTTGTGTCTGTGAGCATGCATGTTGCTTCTCTAGAAAATTCTGACTAATAAAGTTGGAAAGGAAGTGAGCTACTAATTCTGATAGAGGCACAGGATGTGGAATAGAAGATATGAGAAAATAAATCTTCACTAGTAGAATGGTCAAGATTCTGGGTTAGCATTGATAGAAGGTAGGGAAGTTTGGTCTTCACAAAGAGTGTGAAAGTTTTCTGAGCAAAAGAGTGGTGTAATAATATTAGTGTTTTAGAAAAACAATTACAGGGAAGGATGGAATAGAAAAGGAATGGTTAGGGACAGGCTAACCAGTTAAATAGCTTTTGCAGTATTTCAAGCATGAAATGATAAAAGTCTAGACTTCAGTCCTGGTAGTCAAAATTGAGAAGAAAGGATACATCAAAGAGACGTTTTGGAAGAAACAACTACTGAACACAGTGACAGACTACCTCTGGGGAGTTCAACAATGGAAACTGTCAAAGAATATTTTTCTCCTTGTACTCACTGTACTTTTCATCTTAATGTACTCTCCATTAATTTTTTATGACCCGCGATTTAAGCAACAAGTAAGCATGATTAAACACATAGGTGAAATTTGACTATCATTCCTTGAAAACCACAATGAGATGAAAGATGTTAAATGTACACTGCATGTAGTAAGTGTTCAACAAATGTTAATGAAGACATTAAGGTTTTTTTTATTTTAAAGAGAAAAAAACAGAACAAAATTTCAAAACAACATAATAGGAGGGTAACAATGGTTAATACATTACGTATTGTTATCTTTAAATTAGTTACTCAGGGTACAAGATATCAGTATTCAATTGTCCAAACAATTTTAGCACAAAACTTTCTTCTCAATGAACTAAGCAAAATTAGTAGTGTTTCTATGTCAACTATTATATATATATATATATATATATATATATATATATAATTTTTTCTTTTCCCTTCTTTCTTTTCCCCATTCCCCCATCCCAGTTTCTCTTTCCTTTTGACCAGTTTCTTCCTGTTTTACCATATCTATTGTACATTTTGGATCTTATTTACTCTTTCACTTTCTCACACTAGGGAGACAATATGATGTTTACACATATGCGTCCGGTTAATTTCACTTATGAGTATTTTCTCAAGTTGCATCCATTTACCTATAAAAGTCTTCAGTTTATCCTTCTTTATGGCTGAATAGTACTCCATTGCATAAAAATACCACATCTTTTTTATCCATTCCTCAGTTGATGGGCATTTGGGTTGTTTCCAAGATCTGGCTATTACAAATTGTGCTGCTATAAACATGGGTGCACATATATCGCTGTGGTATGATGTTTTTAATTCTTCTGGGAAGATACCCAGAAGGGGAATAGCTGGCTCAAATGGGACCTCCAATCCTAGTTTTTTGAGGAGTCTCCACACTGATTTCCACAGTGGCTGCACCAGTCAACACTCCCACCAACAGTGGAGAAGGGTTCCTTTTTCCCCACAGCCCCTCCAGCATTTGTTATTAGTTGACTTCTTGATAACAGCCATTCTTTCTGGGGTAAGGTGGAACCTCGGAGTTGTTTGAATTTGCATCTCTCGAATGACTAGTGATGTTCCACATTTTTTCATATATTTATTCGCCATTTGTATTTCTTCATCTGAGAAGTGTGTATTCATCCCAGATGCCCATTTTTGGATTGGGTCTTTAAATTTGAGAGGTCTGATTTTTTTGAGTTCTTTGTATGTTCTCAATAGTAATCCTTTGTCTGAGGAACAGCTGGCAAACATTTTTTCCCATGTTGTGGGTTAAGACATTAAATTTTAAAATCAGTACTGTGTATAAAGTATGTACTACTTTCATTACAAAAGTTTTGTATCCAGGATTTTCATACCTAAGATACATAAAGCATAAAGTCAAGAACAAAGAGATGGAAATTTTAAGTTTTATTTAGTGAAATGTCACCACAGACTGTCCCAGAAATTCAAGTAACTTGAAATATGATGCATTGAAATACAAATTGGAAGTATCCCATCTAATTTTTATAGTAAAGATAAAATACCGACACAACAAAATTATAGGTTGATAGTACTACAGTTCATTAAAAAGAGTCCAGAAGGGAAACTATATCTGTCTAGTGACAAGAAAATAGAAATGACATCTTATCTCTGTCAGTCTTTTTAATATGATAATAGCTATATTATTAATATGACCAAAAGGGGGTAAGAATAAAGATACTGGTAAATCATTTTATAGAACTAAAATGTTAAATGACAAAGAAATTAGTTAAAAGTAGGAATATTCCAAAATTCTCAATCAAGGGTATTCTCAGAAAATATAGAAGTAAATATGTGTCCAATGACTTGAAGTAACATGAGGAGAATAGTGACATAAAATATTTTGCTTATCCAGAACAACTGATAACTTAGTAACATCTGATATTTGAAGTTTATAAAAGTTTTTTTCGGACAACTTAAAAAAAAAAAAAAATAAGAAAGGCCAAACCAGTCAATGACATAAACAATTACTAATTTTATAAATAAAGTATTGCTGCCTCCTCCACAGAAATATACCAGTGAAAAATTTCACTTACATTACACATCATAAAAAAATTGATGTTGTTTTGAATTGTACAACATTGCTGTAAGGTGAATCTCTCATAACTAGTTTATTTAGATTTCAATTATGTCATTCATATGGATTCTGAATTTAAATACAGAAAACCAACTCCAAAGCATGTGTGTATATATATATAAAATTAATGAATCTGTCAGATATATATATATATATATATATATATATATATATATTTACATGCTCAGTTGAGTATAATTTGGCAGAGTTGCCCCAGTATTTGTTGATGAATGCTTTCATATGCTTTATCCTACAGAAAACCTGTCAGAGATTCAGTGCTGGAATTAACCCAATTTCAATTTCATCCAGTAAAACAGTACATTGTTTATATATCTTTAAAGTAAAACACTTACATAACTGTTTTGCTATGGACTCATCTTTCTTGGCATATATGAGGAATTTATTTAGTATTCGTTGAATAAATACATTGAACTTAGTATCACTCTTCTTTATTCTCTGGTACCTTAAATATGAAAAAATCTCAGAAAATTAATTTGGGTATCTTTGTATTTTTGTAGCCCTCTCACCAATATTAAATAGCATGCCTAAAACGAGATACATAATTTAGAGTTTAAACTACTTTAATGCAAACTGTCACATTTAAAAACCTTCCAGCAAACTCCAAATGAGGAAACTGGAGCTAAAAGAAAATAAGTTGACAAACGAGCAGTTAACCCTTGTTAAATGTGAGGATTTTATATGTTCTTAATGCCAATTTTTATGAAGCAAAAAACTATTCAAGGTAATTTTTGTGCAAAATTAGTGCTCGATTCTTTGAACTTTTTTCATCTTAAGTCATAGCATTAGTTTATAAGCCTTATTAATACATTTATAGATGTAACAAATTTTATCATTAAAATTGCATCCAGTTTTATCACTTGGAAGGAGAAATTTTTTCAACTTAATTAAATTCCAACTAACCTCAGTTCCATCATATATTTAATATACTGCAACTATTTTAAAAGCCAAAATAGATTCAAACCAGCATCAAATTTCTTTCTGTTTTACTAAAAGGGGAATGTCAACATTACTTGTGTCAGGGAGCTTTCTGTTGTTGGGTCAAAATACCTGAGATTATCAGCTTAAACAGAGAAAATGTTTATTTTGGTTCATGTTTACAGAAGTTTCAATTCATGGTTAGCCTCATTGCCTTTAATCTTGTTTCAAGTTAGTAGACCATGGTTGGAGTGTGCAGTGTAGGAAGTTGCTCTCCTGGTGGAAGCCAGGAAGCAAACAAAAGAGGTGGGACTTGGGACCCAAATTCCTTCAAGGACATGTCCGCAGTGACCTAACTCCTCCTACTAGGCCCAGCTCCCAGGAGGTTCCAACGGCAACACAAAATGATTAATAAATCTTTTTTTTTTTTTTTTTGTGGGTACCGAGGGGTCAACCTCAGGACCTCGCGCGCCAACAGGCACCCGTGCCTCTGAGCGATATCACCGGCCCCTTTTTCGTATGTGGGTTCCGGGAGTCGAACTCGGGCCCTCGCGCTTGCAAGGCAGGCGCTTACGCCGCTGAGCCATCTCACCGGCCCCTTAATAAATCTTTGATGAGTGGACTTTAGAAATATTTCCAAACCATAGCATTAGGTTTAAAATAAAAAAAGTATGTTTTATATAATAGCTAAGTAACATGTTTTGAGTTTTAGTAAATCATGGTTTTTCCTAAGATTATTCATACTACACATTTCATCTAATTTATTTTTGTCATTATTTTCTTCATTGAATATTTGACATGTAAACTGAAAATGTAAATCCATGTGTACTTTTGCTCCTGCTTTTTGCTCTTACTTTAGTGTTCAAGTTATTTGTTTATACTTTTAAATACCATATTTAGGTAAACTTGCATTACAAAGCTGTTTAAGGTTGAAACTAAATGTGCAGTGATCATTGGTGCTATCATCTCATTTTAAGACAAGCTAAAGGATATCTGATATTATGTATTTAAATGATAAATATCTAGTTAGCATCCAAACCATGGCTTGATTTTTTCCAGGGTTTTTTACTTCTTTTAAAAACTCAAATACAGAAGAATTGTCTTGAATATGTGTGTTGCATATAAAGAGGAAATGGAGTATTTGTTTCCTAAACAATAGACTCGTATAGCATAATAAATGTACATAAGAAGTAAAATTCCTCTGAATACATGATCTTCACTAGGATCTGTTTAAGATGGTTTCAGGAACTTCAATAATTTATTCATTTTCCTATATTCTCTAAAAGCATTAATTTGATCTATGGCTCTCTTTTCTTGCTTGGCCAGTATGACTGATTTTGGGTTTTAAGACAGTCTTTTCTTACTTTGTTGTCCATATCTCTAGTATTTCACAGTAATATGCAAACCTAATAAGAATAAACAGAAATCTCTTGATGGTAAAATAATACGTCATCAATCCTAGCTGTGACTCCAAGACATATAATTTTGGTATATGTATGCCAATTACTGTAACTTGTTATGTGTCTCTTCTTTTCAATTAATTGACAACGTAATTTTAACAGAGACACATCTAACTAGGCAATGTACTGAAATTTCTTAACATTGGCAAAATTCAATGAACTAAGCAATTTGTGATCTTTTTTACCCTTAATCCTCATTAGCAACTTATTTTATACAGTATTACTCAGGGAAGTTAAATCATCTAACTAAAGTGGCAAGATTACTGTTATAGTTGGAATTTAAACCCAAGTTTTCTGATTAAAATCATGTGATAGTAGCATTACTTTTTGCCAACTCACCTGCTAAGGTAACAATCATTTATACATTTCCAAAAGATTTTCCTCAAAAAAACCATTTAATTTCTAGATGAATAAGAGGCTATATCTTAACCTTCAAAGCATATCACTGCTCCCTAGAATAAGTCTGCAATTGTCAGGACTCCTGTTGGTTAATTTCCTGTTCTGGGAAGGCTTGATCCTATTTTCATTGCTTTCCTGCTGGCAAAAACCTACTCATGTCAAATCATATATATATTAGAGTGCTTTGGATTTTCTGTAGAATTCATTTATTTTTTTAATGTTAGCAGTATATGCCCATGATAAAAGTTACCTTCAAAGTAGGAAATCTGTTTAAAAGCAATGTAAAATGACTTCTTCTGTAATTAGATAACTCTAACAATAGAATAGGATTTCTCCTAAAAGAAATACTTATCACCACTCAGGCCAGACCAGGGGTCACAATGGCAATGAGAAGAACCCTTCATACACTGAGGGTTGGGACTAGATTAGTTTTTCCTCAAGGTTTTCTTATCATAGAAATCATTTAGGGAGTTTCTTCCAAGAATTTTTTTGGAACCTGTCTATCTGTATATCAAATATATCCCTAGGCAATTTTTATGATCAGTTTTGGAAATACTGCCTTATACGGCCACTAACAAAAATTTCAACATAGTGAAAGTATTTACATTAGGGCTAAGAACGGATTGAGTGAGAGGATTTTTAAAAATTTTATTTTGGGGCTTCTTCTTATTATTTGATTCTAGCTGACAAATCATAAGTATATACATTTATGGGCTACAATGTGATTTTATGATATCTGTATACAATGTAGCATGAACAAATCAAGCTAATTGACATATCCATCACCTCACTTACTTATCACTGTTTATTGTGAGACAGTTGAAATTTGCTCTTAGCTCCTCTGAAATATCAAGACATTGTTACTGACTATACAAACCCTGTAGTGCAGTAAGGATAGAAAAAGGGAACGGGGACTTGTCGATCAAACCATGACAGACAGTGAAGGCTTCTTGTTGATTAAACTATAGTTCTAAATTGAAGGCTGAAAAGAATTGATGGAAATCAAAGAATGTATGGCCTGAAAACAAAAAGGAGAGCAGAGAGAGGGAGGGAAACAGTGAAGGAAAATGTGAAAGGGGAGGGAGAAAAACAAATGGAGGATGAGGGAGAGAGAAAAGAAGGAAAGGAGGTAAGAAAAGAAGGAAGGAAGCAAAGTTGCCCTCCAGTAGAAGAGAGGATTTAAACTTGCACAATTTCTGTACTAAATTTCAAATATAACTGGGTTTTTTCTTCTACTTCCAGAAAGTGGGGAAAGAAAAAGTCACATTTTCAGACTTTTAGGAGTCTTTTTAGAAATTTTTAAAATATTCCAGAAATGTTTGAGTTTAAAGAGAACTAGTTAACCAAATATTTAATATTTAAGTCTTTTAGAAGATTTGCTGGATTAAGCATTCCCATTGTATCTTTCCCTCCTCCCTTCCTTTCTTCCTTCCTTTCTTCCTTCCTTCGGGAATGTTAGGATACACATGTACTTTATTTGGTCATAAGATTTCTGTTCTGATAAAATTATAATTGAAATGAATTGAATTCTCAAATAATAATTTCTGTTTTGAGATGCGCTAAACATATTTTAAAGATCACCATATGCTACAAAACTGAAAGTATTCCTAATCCAAAAGTATAATAGCTCTTATAAATGATAGTCATATAAGTATCTACAAGTTACCTGTCTCTTTATACACAGCAAAGTATATTTAGCATTTTCTGTAAAATAAAGAGTTGTTTTATTCAACTTTATTGGTTATACGTAATATATTATAATACTATTTCTGTAGTGTCATTGATAGGGGCTTTATAGTGAATTTCTTTCCTGAGAAGACTCAATTTCAATGAGAAATCAGTCATCCATATATATATATTTTCCACATAATGCTATTTTATATACATAGATATGAAAATACCACAATGACTCATGTTGCTTAATGAACTCAAAATTTAGCAAAGTATATTATTGTGCATAATAAAAAAATTTCAAGCTTTGAATGAAAATATTTTAGATTAATATGATTTTAAGGTTTATAAATTATTCTACAATTTAAATCAGCATTCTTGCTTACAATATTCAATATATGGTATTCATACACAAATAAAGTAATTCCCCAGAAAATAGCATCTTATCAAATGTTTTGTTAGTTATAAAGATGTTTGTATGGTTCTTCATAGGACAGTAATCTTTCACTAGGTCTATAGTATTTGTGAATTCTAGAAATCTTCTGAGTCTTCTGGAAAGTAAGAAAATGTTGGTTCAACATAGCATCTGGTGACTTCTCAGAGTAAACAGAAATGCATGAGGATTCATGTGAACTTTCAGTTGCATAAGCATCCAACTTCGTGCTTACCACGATGAAGCAGAGTTCCTAAGGAACTGTGTTGGTGAATTTTGAGCCTGGACCACACTTTAAGTCACTCTGATGTACTGAGCCCATACGTATTTTTGGAGGATATACCAGAGACAATCCTCGGAGTGTTTCTCACATTCGTTACTGTACTTGGCGATAATCACTGAGCAGATTTTGTGGCAGGTAGTATGCAATTTACCTGGGATAAAATAAACGATTTTATTACCGTGATTGTAGTGTCCTATAGAAAGACACACTGAGAGGGTAAAAAACAACTACAATTAAACGTAAATAGCATCTCCTTCCACACTACAGATAGGAATAGTTATCTTAGAACTTAAAATTGTAGTAGATACAAAGCCCTTCAAGGACTTTTTCCAGTACAGGCTATGCTCTCTCCAAATAGCTTTAAATCTACTGAAGGACATTTACAGCCAAACTGGGCAGGATTAATGTTACTGTGAAGATTAATCCTGGCCTCCAGTAAGTAGGGTTGGTCCTGGGGAACAACCTCATAGGCAAGTGTGTGGCATCAGCTTCCCTCTCTCTATTCCCAGTAACCACTGTCTATAGCCAGGGAGCTCAAGCTTCCTCTACTGCTGCACCCTCATTCAGCTCACAGACACTCACGCTCCCGTGGGAAGATTTCACTGGCTGCTCACGATGTGCACACAGTTTTCCAGGGCTGTGTTCAGGTCAACAGTTCCTCCCCAGTGTGCAGGGCAAGCTCACTGCCTCAGCTTTGTTCAGTTCAGCCAGTGTGGGGAATAATGTCTTATGATCCCTTTTCATTAAATAACTACATAGAGATGAATTTAGATTATATTCTCTAATACACAATAAAGGAAGACCCTGGAAAAAAGTAGGGAGTAGTTGAATTTACCTTTAGAAATTTTCTGGTATCCCTCTCATTTGAACCCTATTCTATCCTCACATTTCCATGTCAAATGCTAGTTTTCTCATTTCTTGTTTTTTTAGAGAACTTTCCAGTTTATGAAGCTAATCTGTACGTTATTTCATTGAATAAAAGACTAATACATTGTTGTAAATTAGTTTCAGGCTTTATCTACACTAGGTACAAGTTACAGATCAAATTGTTGAGTATTCTACGGTAGCAAAATAGCTAAAATTTTTAAATATTTACTATTATCCAGGCATAATCATAGTTAGGTTAGGTTACATGTAATGCTTCTTTCGTCTTTAGCCCTAAGGAGTTCTCTTTTACCTAATGCGAAAGATATCCTTTACGTCTATCATTCTCCTTTATAGATTGGAAAAATGAGTAAGAGAGAGACACTAAATAAGGAGATTAGGGATGGAACACAAGCACTAATGTCGAAAACTGTATGCTTGATCTCTGGGCCACATCACCTCCCTTGGTAAATTTTCAAGTATCAGCATTTGTGTGAGGGCAATTCACTTGTGCAAAGGAACGAGCAAGTTCCAAAATGCACAGTATATGTGACAGCTAAAACTAATCCTGTGGGTGACACTCGAGTCTGTAACACATTGCGTGCATAAGGCTAACTTATTGAAACCAAAACCAATAAGAAACAGACAGCATGATGTCTTAAAGTCACTTCAGTGGAAATTAACCAACTAATAAAAGCAGGTAGTCATTAAGATCAATTCACTCTAGAAAGATTAGAACACAGTAAAAAGGCATAAAATACAAATTCAGTATCTGAGAAAATCAAATTGTAAGGTTTTCTCTATTAAATGAGGTAAATATTAACAATGTCTACTTATAAGGAAAGAGCTTTCTTATTGTTATTGATATAGCTTCTTCTAATACCTTAAGATCCCTATTATTATAGCCAAGAGAGGAATTAGCTTTTCAAACATAGGCACAAGGAAACTAGCTCATTTGTTTTTTTGGTGGGCTGTTCTCTACATGTTTATTATACATAATAACATTCCTCTTATAATACACCTCTAGTTTATTGTCTTCCCACATATTTGTCATGTAAAGATTCATATTCATATATTCAATAAAGAACTTACGGGACACCAGGGTACATGCACTACTCTAATTTTCAGAGGAAAGGTCAGAAAGGAATGAAAAGGGAGTAGAAAAACAAAACTTTCAAGACAATACTAAATACCTGTATTGTTCCATGGTTTGTATCACCACTAATCAATACTAAGTAATTGCAGTCATTTAAAAGAGAGTAACTAAAACTAAGAATTACTACACAGATAGAAAAATATAGTAAAGGTATTTTTCATGATCAGCAAACAAAATTCTGTGATTACTTTTTCTCATTATTTTTTTCTACATTAATTTATTCTCACTTATTCTCTTTTCTTTTGAAATTCTTGTGAGAAGCTTGAAACTAGAATTTTCACCAGTGAATTATTTTGTCCATTACTCTTCATTTGCAGAGGTGAATTCTAGATAGGCTTAGGGAAATGGTTATTTATTCTTTATTTAACCATCTCTGAATGCAAATAACCAACAGACTTCTTTTGTTTTTTCTGGTATTAGGTATGTCTGTTTCTTCAGCGAATATTCACTCTGATGGTGGTATATGTATGAAACAAGTATGATACATCACTCTTGCTCTCTCATACTTAAAATCAGAATATGATGAAGCAAAAGTGCCAAACAAATAGCAAATCATAATAATGATTCCACAGTTATATTTCTCAGATGACTGTTAGAAACACTGATGGCTCAAATCCAAAGGTGGAAAGACGACTATGTCATTAGGATATGAAGAACAAAATGGGCTTAGCGGAGAAGTGGGGATTCAGCCTGTTTACTCATAAGACTGATAAGATTTAGATAGAGGAAAAAGACAGATCTTTCAAGAAAAAGAATGTGAGGATATTAAAGCAGAAGCATGGATGTTGGACTGTGCATGTTGTGAGAACAATGAGGATTCCACCGAAGCTGTATTGGAGAGGCTTCATGCCAGTCAATTCTTAAATGTAGTAACTGTTACTACTACTAAGCTCTAAGCTCAAGTTTCAATCATGTAACCTTTGGCTTAGTAGACACTCCATAAAAATGGTTTAAAATAAATGATTTTATACACATATACACAATTTAAAAGCTAAAACCAGGGGCTGGTGAGATGGCTCAGTGGCGCAAGCACCTGCCTGGCAAGCACGAGGGCCAGAGTTCGACTTCCAGAACCCACATACGAAAAAGGGCCGGTGATATCGCTCAGCGGCACGGGTGCCTGCTGGCGCGTGAGGTCCTGAGGTCGACCCCTGGTACCCACAAAAAAAAAAAAAAAAAAAAAGTTGAAACCAAAAAGTTGAAGCCCAGAGCAAGTGAAATACTTATAATTTTACTTTGGAACAATAGGAAACAAAAGATTATCTTAAAGTCCAAAAGAAGTCTCCTTACTTTATAGAAAGTTAGACATGATAGCAATCATTCATTTATGATAGTGGTTGGGCATCTACTATGATCAAAACACACATTCCCGAAGAGTTCAGAAAAGTCTCATAAAATGCATATATATGACACACAGTTAATAATGACGACGTTGGAGATCTGCCCACATCAAAAAAGGAGCTGCACAGACTGCATCTGTGTTGGGGGTGGCTAAGAATGCAGAGTGATAATTGTTATGTAGCCAAATGAAAGAGAAAAAGAAATTCTGCAGAGAAAGAATAACATAGAAGTATAGGGACAGAAACTGGAATTTATGAAACTATAGAGAGTATGGATTGTTGGACATAACGCAGATGAGAAAAAGAATAAGATAAACCTATAGGAGGAAGCACAGTTTAGCTTAGGGAAACATTTCTACAGCAGTTATGAATTTAAATGCTTCTGGAGGTCTGTGTATAGCAAATGAGAGATCTAAAAAGTACAGAATCATGAGAATTTGAGTCAGGCAGCAATGACCTATGTGGCTAGTGTGAGAGTAGAGAGAGGCACTATTTAGAAGTCACGTAATGATGGTCTCCACCAGGGCCATGATCAGTCTCCTTATTAATCCCAAACCACCACGGACATCCTGACTTGGCTGTTGTCTCTCCTTGGCATACTTTTCTACCATATTTTCATAGCTAACACTTATTCGATCTTTGCTCAAATATTACTTCATTATGAGGCATACCCTGAAAAGCCCATTGAAAGTTTTAATTCCCTCACTTTACATTCTAAACAAATCCTCATTAACGTGTTCCATTTATGTTAGTTTATAGCATGTACTAGCTTCAGGTAATTAGATTATTACTTATATTTTGTTTATTTTCTGTCTCCCCAACTGGAACGTAAGCTCTAGGAAGGTAAGTATCATTTTGTTGTCCAAAGTAAATTCAGCTAGAGGAGTGCTAGTACATGGTAGGTACTCAGTAAACATGTACCTAATAGATAAGTGAGATGGAAATTACATGCCAGATTTAAGAAATATTGAGACCTAATGAATTGCTGGGTATGATGACTAAGTGAAAGAGAGGAATTGCTCTATTTTCCAGCATGGATGAGTGAATCAACTCTAATTTCCTTAATGGAGAATTAGACTGCTGGTGGAGAAACAGATGAGGGTGAGCTCCGGTCTGATATGTTGAATTTGAAGTGCCTGGGGGGGGGGATGCTGGTGAGATGACCATTTGGAAGCTCAGAAAAGCACCGAGGGTAAAAGTTAGGAGTCATTTGCTTATAGGTGATTAAATGCACTAAAATGAATGAGAAAACCAGGAAAATCACCAGTGGGTAAAAGGCAGAATTCTAATTAATATAAATGTCTTGGTTACTTTTCTCTTATTGCTGAGACAAAAAACCTGACACCCAAAGTGAAAACAGGAAAGGTTTATTTAGCTCATAGTAGGTTGAAGTTTTAATTCACAGTTGGCTGGTTCTCAAGAAGGGTGGAATGACAGATTGGTATCACAGAGGAGAAACAGTTCATGGCAGTTAGAAGGCAGTAAAGCAGCAAGCGACAACCAACAAGCAGCAACCGTCTGTCCGTTGTCTTATCTAGGTTATCCATCTTTAGGATGGGCAGCAGTCACACCCATGTGGGGCAGCCTTAATCCTAGCATCACACCATGAATCAATCCCAGGATCACATCTTGATCCCAGCAGCACACACTCTAGATCCATCCACCTTAGAAAAGCCCCACCTACGACCACATGAAGCTTTGAGGGAACATCTAGATATAAGCCATAATAATAAATTATCATAGATTTACAGTGTTATAAGTAATAAACTATCTTTCTGTAAGTTGATTTTGGAGAATAACTAGGAGTACTGACACAATATGGGCGATTTTGAGAGAGGATACAATTAGTTTAATCATCACAGTAAACATAGAACTTCTTATAGTTAAGTTAGTACATCAACAATTATCTTGAGGATTCTAAAAAGATGTACTCCTCCCACCACCTGACGCTGGGCTTAGTGTGGACTTAGTGATTTCACAGTTGTTCCAGCACAAGGTTACAAGCCTTTATATTCTTCTGAAGAAATGAGACTCAAATTCCTAGAGTGTAGTTTTCATTAAATTATTTTTATTTTCAGTTAATTAACATTTAATTCACAAAATTTCTTAAAATAATTGGGACTCTGGGGCCATGGATCAGTGTTCTTGAAGACTACTTCCAAAGCTTTATTTTTTTTAGAATTGGCTGGATTCATTTCATGAAGCAGTAGAGTTTATTTAGGATGAAAGATTAAAAATGGAAGTATATTGCTTAACTTTATATTTAAAAATAATTTATTCTTTAGTCCATTTTAATTTTGTGATTTCTTTGTTCTATTTTTATGTATAATATATAAAATGTATGTGAATATTTCTGAAGATCAAGAAGCAGCCTTAATGATTTGGTAAAGTTGCATGGATTTAATTTATACTAGAAGAACACTCAGGCTCAAAACAAGGCTTAGTCCAAACTGCATAGAGTGGAGAAATTCCCTAAGTTTAATCATATGTTAAGAACACTCTCACATACAACATAGCTAGTATGGCTTCACTGAACTAAACATTATAGGCTGATGAAGACAGAGCTGTGGCAATTATTAAAGAATGCAATAGTATTTATAATTATTTTTAAAATTGATTAACAAAATATAAAAATAAATATTCTAAATAAAAGTTTTGATTAAGTAATTTTATTTACTAACAGTTAAGTATGACTAAAGGTAACTAGAGTTCATAGGAAGGAAAGTAATATATTACTAAAAGGAAATAATCAATTTTGAATAAATTAAATTGGAGAGCTATCAGAGGACATGAGAAAGGTGACAAGAAGATTAGAATAGATGGAAAGAAGGAAAATTGGAAAAACCCTAAGCTTAGTATATGGCTAGAAAGTAAGACTTGAGAAGAAAAAATTCCACAGGTATTTCTAGTTCAGCTTTAGATTTAAAGAAATATAACACTAGGAATTCCATGTTATTATTCAAAAAACTCAAAGATTTCTCTGCAAACATATTTTATTAACTGAGGAAAATCTTATCTTTGAGGTATCTGTAATTTTAGTAGTTTCTGAAGTTATTAGTTGTCTCCACTTTCTCCTCACTTACAGTGAGGTCCAAATTAAGTAGAAAAGTTTTGGTGTTATGGGTTAGATATAGAATGTTCTCCCAAAGACTAATGTGTTCAGAGGCGGGGCTTTTGGAACTTGATTGGATCGTGGGGAGCTATTCGCAGCAGTGGATTAATCTGTAGGTGAATGTGCTGTTAGAAGGGGGTCATGGTCAGAAGAGGCATGTCCTTGCAAGTGTGATCTGAAAGCGTACATCACCTTACCTGTCTCTTGACATTTTCAGTGAACATTGCCACAATGAAGTATATGTATTCAAAGGGAAGAGAAGAAACTAACACTAATAGTCTAATTTAAAATAAATGAATTTATTCCTGGAATTCTAGGCCAGAGGCCTGCCTGGAGAAGCCCAACAGATACAATCTATGCCACCCACCACCTTGAGAGAAAAGAATGATAGTGAAGAAAGAGAGGTATTTTAATACTCAGTGTGAAAGAAGCAGAGGATCTGTCAGTAGAGTTCTAAATCCTACCTTCCATTGGCTCCTGGGAAATCCACATTGCAATCTGGTTCTCCTATCGGCTTAATAGTTGCTACCCAATAGGCAGCCTTGGTTCCTGTCATGAGGTGACTGAAGCTCACTGTTTCTGGAATTTTGAATATATCTTACTCTTCTCTTGGCGTCTTCAGGCTTGAAGTGGGATGAAAGAGGTTAGGTAAATTTAGAGCTAAGGAACTGTGTATTACCAGTTTTTAGACTGATACTCCTTAAATGATTAATGTGTCCATGGGCAGAGTTGGGTAATCTGACACTGATTTAAGGTAGCAAAGGAGATGGGTGAAGAGTAGCGCAAAGGCAGCCTTTAAATCCCTGCAGCAAGTTCACTGGAAGACGTATAAAGAGAGCATTAACATAAGTACATGACTTCAGACTTCTAAAATTGAATGTAACAATATAATTAACAGCTAATAAAAAAGAGATTAATGACATCTTAGAGTTCTGAGGCTTTTCAATATAGAATATTTAGCAAGTACTCTAAAACATTTCAATACTTTTATCACTGTTTGCTGCTGGAATTTCTTTTATACTGATCTGATTTGTCAGGTCAAAGACTAATAAATGGAGAACAAACCAACAAAAAGTTTAATTTTGTGTCTTTTTCTCAAAAAGAAATAAAAGGTACAATATACATATTGTTTTTTTTTTACTGTATGGGGCTGGATAAACTGTCATCTTTTCTCTTCTGCATGGAAAATGTATGTCATAATATAGAAAACAGAAAATAGAGAAATAGAGAAAATATGTCATAAAGGAGGAAGGAGAAAATCTTCAGATATTAAGTATCTGCCTAATGACACTGTAAAAGATATAATTTAGTTACTGAGTTTAAATTTTTGACATTTTTATTCAAATAAAAATTTTAAATGGGAACACTAAATGTATTTTCTGTCAAAGTGCATGGTTGTGAAAAAAATAAATTATGCTCAAGAACATTTCAAAAATAAAGTTTTTGAATAATCCACCCCATAATCCAATGTTATACCCAAGAATAATCATAAGTTTCTTTAGCCATGTGCACTATTTAAAAGAATGTTAAACCATTTTCAAACTTCTAATTCATCTCTAAGTTTATATAAGACAGTATATGTAATACATGAAAACAAATTGCTTGTAAAATACAGATATTGTAACAGTTCATGAGTCACTTTTTATCCCACTTCTATTCTTCTTCCCTCAAGTTCTGCCAATTTACTAACAGGAATTGCATAAAATAAGCAACTCTAAAATATTAATTTGGGCACAATTGACATCTTTATATTTTTGTCTCTTGGTTGCTATTAACTCTGTAGTACATACAGTAGTGGTTGACATACTGATACACAATAATATCTCTAGAGATATTAATATTTTTCATTTATTTAGATATTAACTATCAGTACAATAGTATAATGTTCTTGATATTAATTCCAAGAAACTAAAATTTGTGTTATCATTGTTTGATGCCTTTAGACTTGTATGTTAGATCAACTTCATAATGAATTATCAAAAACAAGATAATTGTCATCCAGAATTGTGATTTGCAAGCTAAAAGTTCACCCTTTTCCAGTTTCATTAATGCTTCTAAGCAACAGGAGGCTCTTGGGTTAGAGATAAAGAAGATTTTATTACTCACAGCAATAACCAGACTGGACCTTAATTCTAGGTCCTAGAAGCCCTATTTCTACAAGGTGTTGTGAAAGACAGGCAGATGACATCTACTCATGTAGTAGATTGAACTTTGGGAACTCTTATTTCTTCGTATGGATATTAAGCACTTCTATTCTTCGCTTCTGAAGGAGGAACTCTCTTTGAAGGCTATGAACAATACTGCTCTTTGTTCTGGAGATTCGTGTTACATGGTATCTTCCAAGGATCTTTGCTATACTAATGTCCACGAAGTGATTTTCCAGAACAAACTGAGTTAGTATTTCCGAGGACATTCAGAAATGTGAATTTATACAAAATTTTCTAATAAATATTGCATAACCATGATATATTAAAACTTCTGGTTTCTATTTTACATGTATGAAAAGTATATTGATTTCTTTCTGCAAATAAACAAATTTCTATGTTTGAAGTTTTTGTCTCTTGGTTACTGCAAAATGTCTAGTACCTACTGTACAGCTTGATATACTGATACACAATAGATATGTCAAATAATATCGCTCAAATATTTACATGAATTAAAGAAGTTATTCAGTTATAAAGTTTATAAAAGTCTGAACAAAATTATGTGTGACTGAATTTCTGTGAATTAGATTAAGAAATAAATATGCAGGGGAGCAGAGATCATTACAATGATTAAGGAAAGTTTTTTCCTTATGCAAATTTATATACGAGTTTTAAAATTTGTATTCCTTTTTTAAAAAGCAAAATATTTTGGATGATACATTGGCTATTACCTATGCAATAAAATACCACAAGAACTTTTCCAGTAGCCCAATATTTAGGAGAAAATTATTGACCATAAAGTAAAATTTAAAGAATAAATTTACACTCATATGTTTAAGTTTTTTTTTTTCTTTTTGTGGGTACCGGGGGGTCGACCTCAGGACCTCGCGCGCCAGCAGGCGCCCGTGCCGCTGAGCGATATCACCGGCCCCTTTTTCGTATGTGGGATCCGGGAGTCGAACTCGGGCCCTTGCGCTTGCAAGGCAGGCGCTTATGCCGCTGAGCCATCTCACCGGCCCTCATATGTTTAAGTTTAAATGAAATATCTATGTGCAGATAATTCCTTTGAATTATCTGTACTTTGGAACTTTGAAGAGGGGAGTTTTTCAGAAGGCCTAAGATGCAGGGCATCTTTCATTTACTTTATAGTAAATGTCTGCACACACAAACACACAAAACATATTGAAAGATATGTAACTAAGATAATCAAAGCAGGTATGGGGTACCAGAACATACAACTTATAACATCATGGTCATATAGATAGTAATTACTGATACAATGATCTTTCTTAGAGAAAACATATTTTCATCTCATTCTTTTATGGAAACATTTAGAAAATTTTTACAATTAGCATAGTTTTAAAGGTCCGGAACACGTGATAAGTGATCTAACCTCTGATGCCATTTTGATCTCTATAATATAATTTTACTAAATTGCTTTTCACTTATTGAATATGAGAGAAACTCTCTCTTGCTCATTTTTCCTGCTTTTTCTTTGCCCCATGCACTCTCTCCTCTTTATATCTATAGTTAATATTCCATATCTTTCAAACTTCTATTCCTCAAAAGCATGTTACATATTAATTCCTCTAAATAATCTTCCTTGAATCTTCATCAAAACAGTAAGAACTCAAAGACCAACCTGTGTGTTTTTCAATCACAGAACTTGTACTATCATCATTACTGATCTGTTTGCCATATCCTTTCTGGAGTATTAATCACTTGCTGCATCTTTAACATTTATTCCAATGCTCAGACTACCAGAAGTGGTCAATATTTATGGAACAACTAAATAATTATTTCATGAATGTTTGATAATAAAACTACTATACTGTTAACATTTACAATCTTTTGAGTGTCTATTTATTATAACTCCTCTTGCTCCAAGAATTTACTTGAATTGTGCAATGGAAGTTCACAATTATTTTTCTTACTCCAGAAATTTGTACTTTGAAAGCATTTATTTAATATTTATTAGATCTTTTCCAAAAGCAAAATTCTATGAATGCTGCAAATTGGATAAGAGAGATGCTTTTCTAGGAGAAGACTGAAGATAAGGAAGATAGGCCTGTACAGATATAACAAGAAATGGTAAAAAGTAAATGAAGAGTTGAGAAATACATTGGATAATTTGTTCACATTACAGTATAAAACATTTGTCTGACACAGTGAGAATGAGTACTAGATTGATTTTTAAAGAAGGCTGTTAAAAAGAAAATTTAAAAATTGACCTAGAACATGGATATTTGATTTAAACTTAAACATATGATAGTAAATTTATTCTATAATTTTACTTTATAGTCAAGAATTTTCTCCTGAATATTGGGCTACTGGCAAAGGTCTTGTGCTATTTTATTGCATAGGTTATAGCCAATGTATCATCCAAAATATTTTGTTTTTTAAAAAAGGCATATAAATTTTAAAGCTTGTATAGAAATTTGGGTGAGGAAAAAACTTTCTTTAATCATTTTAATGATCTCTGTCCCCCTGCATACTTATTTCTCAATCTAATCCACAGAAACTCAGCAATACATATTTGTTCAGAGTTTTATAAATTTTATAACATCTATTCCTGTTTTCAATAATATTTTATTGACTTATAGACTACTTGGCTTTCTATAATTATAATAATAAACAGGTTCATATCCAATTTAAATTAACAGAACATGGACAAGCATTACACTGTTCAACTACAACCAAGGCAGGAAAGAGAGAAGGAAGCAGGCAGGGAGAGAAAAACAAGGGAATGAAGAGACTAAATATTTTCTTGTATGCAAAATCAATTCTTTCATCATGATGATTATTAAAATAACTTTCTTCATTGATATAACTGAGATCACAGTGCCCGATTCTAGATTATAAATATTTCCTCCTTAGAATTTTTAGTTATAGTTCTCTATAAATTAAATTTAACCTTGCTATTATAATGTTGGAAATAATTATTACCTTACCATAATATTTTCTCCATGAATCTCCTCATAACACAAGATCATTTTTTACTATATTAACTTTAATAAATTTGTGTCCACTGCAATCTATATATATATATATGCAAAAGATAAATTATTTCACTATTGCAATGTTTAACACTGGGTGAAGGAACATGTAATACTGTTTAAAAATCATAAATAATGACTATTTACTATTGAACGCCAAGCATTTAAAAATATTTATAAACCAAATAACAAAATTGCTTGATAGATATAAGTGCCCATATTTTGTAGATGACTAAAGTGAGAAACAATTTAGTTTAGATCATCTAAATGCTTCCAAATGCTACTTTGCATCTAAACTCTGCATTTTTTGCTAAATACTATCACCTCTTGAAAAGAATTCTATGCAAAGACTTAAGGGTGCAACAAACCAAACCTACTAAAATAACAAAACAAAAATATTAAATAATATTGTATTGAAATTAACTAAACACAAAACAGACTTTCAGTTGAGCCCATGAAGGATTAACAGCTATAGATATTGCTTTCTGGGAGTGATTCACCAGAAACCTGCAGGGAGTAGAGAATGAAACAATAGTTTTTAGATGACAGCACAGGACAGAAATGCCTGTAAGAAAATAAACAAATGGAGTAAGACTTAGTGGTTGCTGCCTGAATGCCTAGAGAAATTGTCTCAGGTTATAGCACAATGAAAAGAGCTTGAGATAAATTACAGCAGTGGGAAACAGAGTGTTCAATTTTAGAACCCTTTAGAATTCATTCAGAGCGCAGTAGACACTGAGTTTTGAGTTGCAGTAACTGTTTTCTAGGTTTTGAAAACCAAAGTGCTTCACTGGAAAGAACGAATGTAGACAGAACTTCCGAGACCTCTGGAGCAGACATATTCAGTTTTGTTGATTTATTTGTTCCATTTTGTTGTTGAGTAGTACTCGAAGCTTCACAAGGTTGCCAAAATACTTCTGCAGCACAACAGAGTCAGAAATATTTTGTCTTCTATCAGCCGGAGAGGAAAGGACTCATAATATATGGAATTTGTATAGAATCCACAAAAGAAATATACACTATTAGAAAGACTAAATTGATATAAGAATGCTGGCTGTTCTGGACCTACAATATAAAGTTCAATAAGACGAGGCAAGGTAAAACTGAGCCATAAATATCTTATCTACATGATTAAACAAAATACAACACTCTTCAAAAGAATATAACACAACAGCACAAATAATATAAAATTCACAGTGTCTGTAATCCAATAAATATTACCAAGCACGCAATGCAACAACTTCTGGTTCATAATCAGGAGAAAAATGAGTCCAGGGAAATACAACCAAAATGATAAAATTAGTAGAAAATGATATTTAAAAATATTATAAGCCTTATAAATATGCTCAAAGATATAGAAAGCAGATGAATATAATGAGAAGTCAAATATATAAAAAACTTCAAGCGGAACTTCTAGAAATAAAAGACAAAATTTCTAAAAAAAATCCACTTGATTTCAATAAAAGCATATTATACATTAAAAGCACCATAAAGAAAAGATCAATAAACGATGGCTTAGCAATAGTAAGATAACAGAAAAAAGGGAGATCTTCTGAAAGACAGAAAAGGATCAAGAAATGGAGGGAGGGAAGAGGAAGAAGGGAATGAAAACAATTAAAATGTTATGCACGTGTAGCAGCTCACCAGGAGGAATATAATCATCATGTACCTCAAACATGTACTAATAAATAATAAAAACTGAAGAGGAAAAAAATAAAATAAAATGAAGCACTGAGTGAAAGAGATCCAACAGAAAAGAACCGTCTTTCATTGAGCTTTAGAACAATATTAAATCGTCTAACACACAAGAGTAACTGGAGTTCCAATAAACAAGTTGAGAAAGAAAAACATTTAAAGTTTATGCCTCACATTTTATAACTGTTTTAAAACTCTAGACTGATAAATCTCAGAAGCTTAAAAAACAAACACAACAAACTCTAACCAAAGCATTATTTTTTAAAAAAATCAAGCCAAACACAAAATTTCTGAAAATCAGTTATAGAGAAAGCCTTAAATGAGGAAAAAAGACATAGTATACACAAAATAATAAGATAAAAGTGGCAGAAAAATATTGAAATTACTATTAGAAATAACATCTGACAGGGCTGGTGAGATGGCTCAGCCGCATAAGCACCTGCCTGGGAAGCGCAAAGGCCCGAGTTCGACTCCCAGAACCCACATATGAAGAAAGGGCCGGTGATATCGCTCAGCAGCACAGGCGTCTGCTGGCGCGCGAGGTCCTGAATTCAACCCCTGGTACCCACAAAAAAAAAAAAAAAAAAAAAAAAGAAATAACATCTGACATAAGTCAGTTGAATGGCATTTTCAAAGTGACAAAAAAAGTTCAAACTAACTGTAAACCATAAATTCAATACACAGTGAAAATATTTTTCAAAAATCAAAGTGAAATAATTTCCCTGGCCAAAAAAAGCAGAGATATTTTTATCAACATACATGCATACAAGTACTGTTAAAGGTGGCTCTTCTGGCAGAAGGAGTAAAACATTGACATTTTTATCTATGAACAAGAATAAAAAGCATCAAGACAGTTGAAGAACTGTATCAGTTTTAGTCTCTTTAAAAGATGATTATGGGGCCGGTGAGATGGCTCAGTGGCGTAAGCGCCTGCCTTGCAAGCGCGAGGGCCCGAGTTCGACTCCCGGATCCCACATACGGAAAAGGGGCCGGTGATATCGCTCAGTGGCACGGGCGCCTGTTGGCGCGCGAGGTCCTGAGGTCGACCCCCCGGTACCCACAAAAAAAAAATAATAAAATAAAAGATGATTATGAATTTCAGTTCTGTATGTAAGGATCTTGGCAGGATCTTCTGTCCTAACAACAAATAAAAAACTGAACAAAACAAAGAACTAACAACATTTTTTAGGCCCATAAGAGCTTTGAGATCATAGGGAAAACTAGTGCTTTTTCTGGTCTGGAGAGACGCAGGTGAATGCTGAGAATCACAACACAGTGCAAACTCACGAGTAAAAACCTCTCCTACACAGCATGAGATTCTGTCTCATCCAGAAGTTCACTAACCTAATAACAGCCATCTGTGTATACCAGTGCAGGAGTGGGAAGCCGAAACTGAAAATGGCAAATCACTGGAATTTAGAGTGGACAAGTGGGAAAGTAAACACTTCCAGGGGAGCCCAGTCATAGAGAGGCACCTGGGCTTTTATGACTTTTATCTCCGGGAGTCTCACCAGGTTCTGATAGTAAAAAACAGAGAGAAAAAAATAATATATATATATATAGCAAAAAGAAAAATCCTCATTTTTTTCCTAGCAAGAGGAGGAAAAAGGATTCCCTCTGAATAGGACAATATCTTCTCCTTAAAGAAGGTCCTCTCAAGAGAAACTGCCTAGAGCCTACCTGCCGGGGTTTTATTAGTCTACTGCCCTGGGAAAAGATCATATCTAACTCCACCCCACTAGGGTCATCCTATTCCACCTAAAGAAGAGGCAGAACAAATGGAGAGGCACTCCTGAAGTTCACAGTTCAGGGGCACAGGCTCACTAAAAGTCGACAACTCAATCAAAGGACTAGAGAACATGTCACAGTCTAATACAAAGCTACTGGAATCAAGACAGAGTAGCCTAATTTACAAGGACAAAGGAACAGGATACAGAGTTCAAAAACAGACATATACATGTAATTTATTTTTTAAGATGTTGTGAAGATAGTTTATAAGAAAGAATAGTCTTTTTTGGCTAATGATGTAGGAACCTTAAGATAGTCATAGAAAAAAATTATTTTAACCCTTATTTTATACCACTTAAAATTGAATTGACATGGGTTACAGATGAAATCTATGAACTAAAGCAAAATAATTTTTAATGAAAATATGATGGCCTTTGGCAAGTCATTTTTCATTAGAACATAAATAGAACAAACCATAAAAGAAAACGGATGAATTGGGTTTTGTCAAAATTGAAAATATTTGATCCTAATTAATTACCTTTAAGGAAACAGGACAGAAATCCTAAATGTTGCATAGAAAATATCTGATAAAGTGCTGTATCCAGCAATGATATAACTAGATTAGAGGAATATAACCAACTCAATTAAAAAGGAGAAAACATTTTAATAGCCATTCCACCAACGAAAATGTATAAAAGACAAGTAAGCACAATTAAACTTGTACAATATTATTAGGCATTAGGGAAAAGCAGAATAGAAGCATGATAAGTCACCACATGTCTAATTGGATGGTTAAATTTTAAAGACTATCATGACCCATGTATCCACAGTAGCTACATATAACTTCCAGACAGTACTAGTGGGAATAGTCCACCCCTTTGGGAAACATTACAGTTCATGGTTGACAAAAAGAGAAATGTTATATAAGTGTACAGATGCAAAGTGTCAATTTGTAAAAGTGTTCTTTAGTTCTACCTGGAAAAGCCATGTCTAGAATTGAACTTGTAACTCCAATATATAATATTTTTCAGAATACTTTTACATAAACTATTAAATCTTGGTCGAAATACACTAATTTTTATTTCTTCTCATAAGAATTTAAAGTTTGCTGTTCATTCAGAATGGGTCTACTGCCACCTTGTCATATAAAATTTTATATGGAGTTAAATATTCTAAAAGAGCAATCTGAGACATGTTTGATTCCCTTTTGCTTTGATTCTCTATGTTTATTCTACTATGATGTAATTTGTGTGAACATATATTTCATATATGATCATGTAATTGTAGTTCATTATATCATCAAAAGTCTTAAGAAATTGCGATGTTTCTATATTAAAATACTGCTAGGAAAAAATTTATAATTTTGTGTTAAAAATTCTCAATCATGTCTTTCACTGTCTTTATTTTCTGCACATTTGTTTTTTCTCTCTATTTATTACTATTATTTAACATGTATTTCCACTTTTAGTAAGTGGATAAAAATTCTTTAAAACTATAAGCAGAAAAGAGTGATTTTTGTCTCCTGGGAAACTTAAAAAGTTACAAACTATTCATTACTAGATAAGAACTCTGAACTTGTGAATTTTTGATGTGAGCAAAACAGCATAATATAAACCTTACTAGTTCTGGATATTTTACAAAGACTGTTTACAAATTTAATATATATTTTGAAAAAAATTATTTGTATTCTTTTTTATTAGCACATGTTTGCAGTACATAATGGTTACATTTATTGTAGGAAGTGGTACATGTACGTAACACATCTTAATTCTTATGAGTTTAATATATTTTTAAATAAGCCAAATAGTTGTTTTGTGGCTTCTCTATGTGACGTCGATATGAAGTCACATCACCCTTCCATAGTCTGGATGTTGAATGTCCTCCAAAGGCCCATATGTTAAAACCTTGGTCCCTGGCACATGGCACTTTGGGGAGTCGATGGAATATTTAGTATGTATGGCCTATGAGAAGGTTGTGATCTTAAAAAGGATATTGGGACCCCTGAATTTGATTTTACAAGAGAATTAACAATAAATTACAGGTAAGTGTATTAAAAATCAAGTAAAAACTCACAACTCTTTCAGTTTTCTCAGAAAATCTAACATTGCGCATTTATTTTTTCTGCATGTTTTTGGCTAACTTTGTAAGCAAAGAAACCTATGTTACAAAAGAAAAAAATGTCTTAACCAGTGTTTTTTTTAATTGCATTTTTTCAATAATGGGTTTCTCACTTTCAACACAGGCAGTGGCATACCTGTATTTATCTTATAAACTGTGAGAAATCAGCAGTGAGAAGTCTTAATGCCACGAAAGTCATCAGACAACCAGTAAGAGAACTCATGAAAATGATATGAAACATATATCAAGATAAGAAAAGAATGAGAGTTTTACACACCTGATAATATAGGGAAAAATCATAAAATAATAATTTAAAAAATTTGAACACATGCACATTTCTCCTCCCTCCCAATCTTTATTAAAACTAAACAGAAAACAAAACCCAACTGAGAAGTTCGAGGTAGACACAAACTTTAAAATTAATACAGAAAAAGATCAATACATAAAAATTTTTAAAAATCCATAAAAATGAGTTAAATTGATACAGAATTATATTCACATCATGAATCAGAGCTATTTCCTTTTTCATGGGTTTTGTCAAGAGAAAGATGGGACGTAGAAAATGTGAATATAGAAATAAACATTTTCTATTTTAGATGACAACAACCTGTAATTTCTTAGAAGGCAGTGGCAATAAGAATTATTGGCTATTAAAAGGGAAAAGGAAGAAAGGAAAGGAGGACTATCTTTTACTTATTCTTAATAAAAGCAGTAATAAGCAGCTTGGCTTTAAGGAAAGTAAGTTTGGACTTTGCAAGCTGATGCTCACTACTGTAATTACCATGATGTCTCTTTTTGATCCGGGCCACTGAGATATTTGATATCATAATGAACTGTGGATTGTGTTTACAAACATTTGCAAGGTGCTCATTTACTAATTCTTTCTAGTTGGAAATACTGTTTTGCGTCACTGAAAATGGCTTGACCACCTGCAAATAATTCCATATCATTTAGTTTAATAGAGATAGAAATTACCTAAATTTAGTTCTCTAAAGATTTGCTGCAACTTGAAAAACACATTCTGGAGAAGGAAAAAGACCAAAGTCATAGTATGTATATAATTTCCTTCAAGCTTCTTAGGCTTTTTTTTTTTAATGTGGGTACTGGGAGTCGAACTCAGGACCTCACGCTTGCCAGTAGGTGCTTGTGCCACTGAGCGATATCACCGGCCCATTTTGTTCCTTTATGTGGGTACCGGGAGTTGAACTTAGGACTTCACACTTGCCAGGCAGGCGCTTATGCCACTGAGCAATCTCACTGGCCCTTCCTATGCTTTTGTACTTGTTACCAGAAACAACTATAATTAGTGCTTAGTGATAGCATTTTGGAAGGAAAATAATCTTATCACTAAAAATTGCCACTTTTTACCCTAAAATACATGACATACTTTTCAAATAATACACTAAATTTTTAGTATCTTCTTAATACAAATACAGAAAAACTAAAAGTGAATTTGTACACAAGAAGTTTTTGTACACAAGAAGTTTCTTTCAAGGAAGCCCATAATCAAATTGAGTGGGTATACACCTGTGATTACCCATCATTGAGAGGCTGTTGGTAAGCAATTATTACTTTAGGTGGATCTGGCGATCAGGAAAACTTACTAAGCAATGTTAATCTGGAGGAATGTTAAGGTTTGTTTAAAGTTTTATCCATGATAAAGAGTAACATAATTAGCAGTGATTTATCATTGGTGCTTGGTCATTAAAAACTTCACATTAAATTTATTGTTCCCAAAATTTTGAGAATACGTTATTATTTTTACAGATGAAGGAAACAGCAACAGGGATATTAAAAGATTTGGCCAATGTCACAAAAGTAGTTATCTTAATTACTTTTCTCTCGTTGCTGAGAAAAAATACCCAACACCCAAAATAAAGTAAGGAAAGGTTTATTTAGCTCACAGTTTCTGGAGGTTTCAGTCCATCATCATCTGGGTCCAAGGCAGGGTGGCATGGCACAGGGGCAACACTTCAAGGCAGCGGAAGACAGCAAAAGCAACAAGAGCAAAAAGGGGAGAACAAGCCTCTTTTCCTCCCTTATACTGTGTGCAGGCTACCCACCTGGGGGTGGGTGTAGCACTCACACCATCTCCATGCCCTCCTCTTGCACAGGCTCAAGATGTTTACAAAGCAAGGACCCTGGCCCCCTGCTAAGTCACTTAGTTAAACTTCTAAACTTCTCAAGTTGACACAATGAACAACATCCTAGAGCCTTAAAGGCATGTCTTCTGCACTCTAGGATGTAGAACTGCTGAGTTACTTAGTTAAGCATCTAGACTTCTCAAATTGATGCAATGTATCAACCATTACAGTAGTAAATAGCAAAAATAGAATTTGAACAATGGTTGGTAACAAAGTCTACAGATTTTCTTGTCTATTGTGTTTTCCTTTTCCCTCAGAAAAAGCAGATGAGGGCCGGTGAGATGGCTCAGCGGCTTAAGCGCCTGCCCGGCAAGCGTGAGGGCCCGAGTTCGACTCCCAGAACCCACATACGAAAAAGGGGCTGGTGATATCACTCAGCAGCATGGGCGCCTGCTGGCATGCGAGGTCCTGAGGTCAACCCCCGGTACCCACAAAAAAAAAAAAAAAAAAGAAACAGCAGATGAGCACTCTCAGATTTTACAGTTTGAACTAGACATTTCCAGCAAGGACAAATTTCCAGAATGTTTGCCCTTACACTAAACTAACTTTGTGTGCTGAAAATAGTACACCAATGGCTAAAGCTTTCTGCTGTACTAACCCTGATGGTATTCAGCAACCTCTTTACCTGTGGGCTATAATGGCTTTGTCTTTAAAAAGAGCATTTGCATTAAATCATCCAAGAACATTTCTGAGAGTCTCTAAATTAACTGAAATATATACAAAAGAAAAATATTATCAAGAAAATTCTATTTTTCTGAGTTAGATGCATTTTCCCCACCATTTATAATAGTTATGTAGAGGTCAATAGTATGGACTATAACAACTTATTTTACATATCCATTCCTTTTAGGCATTTACATTGCTTTGTATTTTTGCCTTTATAAATTATACCATCAGATTTTTTTGTGTGTATCCACCTTTGTAAAATTACTTCCGTATGTTATTTATATTGTGGGAATCTACAAGAGAATTTATTAAATTGAGGCATATTCATTTAAAATATTATATAAAATGCTTTCTAATAGAGTGATTTTATGAATAAGTATTTTCTCAACCTTTTAACAACTCTGAATACTGTCATTTTACAATTTTCCAAAAATTTTAGGTCAAAAAGAGCACCCATTATTTTAATAACATTTTAAATATTTCTATTTAACATTTTCATTGACTGTTACTCATTTTCTTTGTTCTTTTTATCGATTTCTTGAGTATGTTTTCATCTAATTTTGATTATTCATTGACATATAAAGTTTTTGGCATTCATATGCATCTATATGCCACCCATTAATATTCATCACATAGCTCAATGATTATATTAGTTTTTATCTCTGTGTAAATATTTACTCTCAAACTTAATAGCTGAAGTTACTTGTTATCTCGCAGTTTCTGTGCTTCAGTTCAGAAGAGCTCAGATGGGCGGTCTTTGCACAGGGTCTCTCAGGCGGCTGCACTCAGTCACCTGACGGTAAACACGGGCTGGAGAGTCCACTGCCAAGACTCACAGACAGAAAGCTCAGTTTCTTGCTGTTACCTTGCCGTGTTAGTCTCTCCACGAGTCTATTTGACTGTCCATAGCACGTGGCACTTGGCTTCCCACACAATGAGCAAAACGACAGGAAAAAGACAAAGGAAGAGGCAGTCTTTTTGACCTAGACCGTTTCCTCATACATCGTTGCTTCTACTTATCGTACTTTTTAGATTTAAGTCACTAAGACCAACACAAATTCAAGGCAATACTTTAGATTCTTAAATTTTGAAAGAAGTGTCAGAGAACTTTTATACATGTTTTAAAATCCATTATAATACTATATAATAATATATTATAATAATTATTATAATAATTTTTAAACACTTATATGCACTAGTATATACTACTACTGATGTTTCTTGGTTAGTAAATGTATAGACTCTCTTTTCTCTACAATTTAATTTTAATCTATGTAATTATGAATATATAGTTATATGAATATATAATGTCTCTGATAAGTGACAATATTTTATCTTGTGTTTTATCCTTTGTCTTTCAAGCAGAATATTTTGACTAGTTATACTTATGCCATTGCTGGTACAGTTGGATTACATAGACAATGTTTCTGTTTTTCTATTTGTACTAATTGTTAGTTTATTCTTCCCCTTTGCCTTCTTTTGAATTAATCAACATTTTAGTATTTCATTTTATCCCTCTATTTCTTTTATGGTTTTCTCACTTTATAATTGTAGTTGCTTTTTACAATATGCATCTTTGACTTATAGTTTACCTTAAATTAGTTCTTGTACCAACTGCCAAACGATGTAAGAACTTGCAGTATACTAAGCTCATTTCTGGTCAATACACATTGAAAGCTACCTGAATATGTGTCCTTTCTCTTGCTCTTCCTACATTCCCGCAGTTCTGTGTTTTTGTCTGGGATACTACTCCACCAGTGTGACATAGGATCAGTAGGATTTCTTGATAATTCAGATCAAACAGTAGGTAAACTTTAACTTTCTGAAGTTTTAAATTTTAGAAAATGTCACTTGGCTTTCATTTTTGATCGATGTTTCAGTAGAATATAGATTGCCAGTTTGACTCTATATTTTCCTAGCCATTAGAGAGATCATTTCATTCATTTCTGCCTTACATAACTTCCTGAAAGTCAACTGCTATCTCATTGCTGTTCCTTTTAGTATGAAACAATTACACCAATTAATATTTTTAAGATTTTTCTCTTTCTCTTTGAATTATAGCAGTCTGATTATGATGTACTTGTGTGTGCATTTATTTGCATCAATCTTGCTTGGGATTTGCTGAGCTGCGCAAACATTTATATCATTAGTTTTAAGGCCTTTATCTCTATAAAAACTGCTATCCTTCTATCCTCTTCATTCTACATTCTTAGAATTCCCATTACACATGCATCAAATATTTAGACATTCATTCTCTACATTTTATCCTTTGTTTTGTATCCATTCTTTTGTTGTCTCCTCGGTATTCAGATTAGATATTTTCTACTGGTTTGGTTTAGAGTTCATTAACCTTGCCTTGTCTTATGTTCAATCTGTTGTAGAAAACATCTAATGGGTTCTTAATAAACATTTATTTATTGAATATCATTTTAATACTTTTTATTCCAGAGTGTCAGATTCCTCCTTATTCTATTTCTGCATCACAATTCTTCATTATTCATTTATTTTCTTTCTTCTACACTATTTAATGCATTTAGTGCATTTATTTTAGTTATTTTAAATGCTTTGCTATAACCGCAAAATTAGATTCATCTGTGGTTCTACAGTTTTGGTCTTTTTGTTTAATTTTTACTCACTTTCTCCTATCTCCTCCATGGTTATTAAAATTTTTAAATTTCATACCAGTGAATTGTGTAAAAGATTTAAGAACATACTAATTTATTTAATGTAAGTTTTGTTTTTAGAAAGTTAATAAAATGTTCTCTTTAGAAACATTTTATTAATCAGCTTGCTATAAAAAGGTTTTGTTGGGCCGGTGAGATGGCTCAGCAGTGTAAGCGCCTGCCTGGCAAGCACGAGGGCCTGAGTTCGACTCCCGGAACCCACATATGAAAAAAGGGCCGGTGATATCGCTCAGCAGCACGGGCGCCTGCTGGCGCATGAGGTCCTGAGGTCGACCCCCGGTACCCACAAAAAAAATAAATAAATAAAAAATAAATAAATAAAAAGGTTTTGTTGCTGTCTTTGTTACCTCAATTGGTGGATATAGATTTCCTATCAAATTTGCACTTAGTCTTATAATCATTTTTTGCTGTCCACTGTATCTTAAGAGTCAGTCGTAGTAATGAAACTTGGAATTTAAAATGATTAATTGGTCCCTTGTCTGTATTTTAGGGGATTTTAATGGTTATGCTGGTTTCTCCTTAGAACATCTGTGATAAAGCTAATTAAATGTTATATTATTGTGTGGATAGAGATTGAGGGCAGAAACCACCACGTCTGGTGTTCAGGAGTGTAGTTTAAATAGTATAAATCCATGTACGTATGAAACATTTAAAATCACATAGAACAATGACAAAATTAAAAGCCTAGTAAAATGAGGGGGAGGGGAAGAAAATAGAGCAAGATTCCATTTCATAAATGCATACTCTAAAATTCTATTATATTCATCCTGAAGAGAATGTTAAGACTCATTCCGTGTCTTTTTAAAACAAGAGGGGTTGTAAGAGGGTTAGAATCTAAATTACTCATCCCATATCTTGCTACTCTTTACATAATGGTGGTATAATCTTCTTTTTCAGTCTTGTTTATCCTGTAGAAGATTGGAATCCATCTTTGAGCCACTCTTTAACCTTGACAGACATTCTACATCTATCATTGATGTAGATTTCAATGTTGCAAAATTTTGAAAACTAGATTTTTTGTTTATCATTTTAAATAACATGGGCATTAGATTCTGACAGACATAAGTCAAGTATCTGAATTATGGTTATTAGCTTTAAGGGTTGATGCCAGTGATAAAAACTCACAAAATCTTGATTTCCTCATTTGAGGATGATAATCAGAATATCTCTGGCAGGTTTATTGTAAAGCGAAGCACCATTTTATATTAAGTATAATGTGCAGGCAACTATGTCTGAGACATTGTAAGCATTTGACAAATAATCTTTCCTATTATAATTTTCAATGACAGCAACAGCAAAGTCACAATCTTCTTAAGAAATTTGCAAGCCTGAATGTTACATTGCAAAAAGCTTAATATCTCCATTGTTTCCATAGAGGGAGCAAACATACATAAATACAATTCTCATTCATGGTATTCTATTTATTTTCAGTATTCAACAGAGGAAAGGAGTAAATGCAATGAAAGGACCTAGCCTTTTTTCAAGTGTATCCTCTTTTCCTAAAATGGGAAGTCAATCACTTTTCAGAACTACCATAAAATAAATAGCCATCCATTGTTATTGCCACTTATTTCCAGCTCCCCTCTGCTATTTCCATAATGCACCTCCCTTTGGGGAAAGGCTAACCCATAATAAATGTATTTCTTACACCTGAGTGGCCACATAGGTATTCACATTTTACAAGGAGTAATATTTTCTTTTACAGTTTCTCCCTAAGGTAACTTTATATCTTTCTAGTCCATAGCAAAAATAGTAAAATTCTCAAATTCAGTGAACTAAAAAAAGTTTAAAAGTTTACACACTATATAGACAGAATTATATACATGTATTTTCGTATCATTTAAAATTTGTCTTGTAACAGCTACTACCAATGTATTTCACAAATATATATATATATATATATATATATATTTCATGAATAAAGTCACATACATAAAAATGTTGATTATATTAAATGTGTTATGTACTTTTATAAAACCAAATTTGTCTGATGTGTTTTTCTAGCCAATAAACCAAATTGAGTTTTTAAGTGACAGTGCATTTTCACATGTATGTAAATTACCTAAATTTCACAAATTGTGTTCTAAATGACAAACATGAATATGTATAAAAATACCATGAAACAATAGTTTAGCTCAAATAATTTATTTTCATCCAAACATTGAGCCCATCAGGGAGAAAAAGTAACATCTTTTCCTCACTTACTGCAAGGTTCATGACTGACATACCTATTATAAAAGACAAATTAACAGAAAGAAGCATACTAATTTATTTGATGTTAGTTTTATGTGACAGAAGAGCTGTTACAAATAAAAAGGCCAACATAAAACTGTGTATTTTAATGGACTGACATGCAGAAATATTATTGAAAGGCAAAAGGGTATGATTTAATGGCAATAAACTGAGGGGACATTAGCAGATTTTTCTTGGATTCCTTGTGTGACATTTTTGCCCTTTGAGTGTATCGCAAGAGACCCATCACATGAAGGAAATCAGTAGAGAGCAGGCATAAGAAGGTGGAAGTGACCTTCCTGCTTCTGCCTTTTTCTCAAATGCAAAGGTGACATATTTTGGATATTGTGTGTGAACTCCAACAAGTCTTTTCTGAAAAGTCGATATTCTTTTATTTTAACATTTTTATATATAGGACTTTTTGTTATATTTTTTAGTAAAGTGATATGCTTGTTGAAATTTTATGAAAAAGCATAGTAAAATTTGATATTTATTTCAGTAATAAATCTTGCATTCTCCTGACTTGATTGGTATGGATAGAGTAGTTTCATATTAGTTCTATGCTGTTTATCTGTTTCCTCCCTTCATATTACAAAATATCAGTCATTGGTAGCCTGCATTATAATAGATTTTATATGTAGCAAATAAATTTGAATTTTAAATAAATTCCTAAAATGAGTTGTCACGTGGTCATCAAATAACTTTCTGAAAGATTAACTTGCATAATCAAAATTTTATTCTGCATTTTATAATTATAAATAATTAAAATCTACTTTCAAAAGTGAACTGTCAATTCAGTGAATTCCCAGACTTTTGAGGCTTGGTTTCTGAAGATTATACATGTTTCACTGTAAGTGTAGTCTAACACATTTAAGGAGCATCAATTATACCATTGTTATAGCTGGGATCTTAAATGTTCCTCCAAAGGCTTATGTGTCAATGTCTTGGGCACTAACTAATGGTGCTATTGAAGGAGACAGGGACTCATAGAAAGAGTGAGACCTTTGGGAATATGCCCTTCAATTACCTTCAGCTCCAATCAATCATTGTATCACTGGGGTATAGGTAGGGGTAGCATATTCTGGTCTCCCACAGTACTAAGCCAGCTTTATGAAACACTAAGGTTTAGAACAGAAAGGTGGGGAGATTTAATAATGTTAAAACCAGAGTAAGAATCAAGAAAAAAGAGTGAGTTATTGCAAACCCAAGAACAAGAGCGACTCAAGGCTGAAAAGAGGATGGTCATCACAAATACTTCCAAAGTACTGCATAAGGTTTCTAAGCTTGAATATGACAAGATCAGACAATTTCCACTGGCCGTATGAACAGGGGGATCACGTTGGCTGCTTGGCATGGCATATGTAGAGGTTACACTGTAGTGTACTGAGCAGAGTGCAAAGTGACAGAGTGAAACTCAAGGGTTAATAATTCAAGATACTTGAATGAGAAGGGAAGGAGAATAATAAGCTTAAACAAAACTGGGTTCAAAGACAGAGTATAATTTAGTCTGTAAGATTGTTCTCTAAGTATCAATGGCAGTTTAACACCATATCCCTCTATACCTAACTGGGAGGCAGAAGCAATACTACAAGTGCCATCTTCTCCCCCATTATGTAAATTCTCAGATTTCTTCTCTATAGAAGGAGAATTCAAGCCTTGTAGACTTTATGGAGATGGGAAGGGGATCTAGGAATGGCAGGGAAGGGAAGAGGAAATAATAATTATTAATGTAAGATATAGATAGGTACCTAGTCCTCAAAATGAATGTAATTATATATCTCAAACATATTCAAGATGAAACTAAAAAAAGAAAGTGATGAGCTTTTACAGAAGAAAATGTTTTATGTTACTTGTCATGAGATATTTGTATCACAGAGGCGAGGGAAAAAAATCATGTGAAAAAATGATATTAGCTGTGTCTATTTTTTACTTCGTATTACATGTACAGAACAAAGCATTGCTTCATCCAAAGAGTAAACACACAGTGGCCTGAATGACCAGGGACTAGAGTTCATAAGGCTCACCACTCACTTTACTCAGCTGTTACCTTAGGTGCCAAGCTTGTGGTCCCACAATATCGAGAATTGAAGTCATGAACCAAAAGATGACGTTAGAAGAGTTTTATTGGAAATAACAGGAATAACTCCTGAATTTCCGACGGGAGTCCCGAGTGGGTGGCTGCTGGGACTCTGTCACGGCATTTTATACAGCACAAACAGAAACCTGTGTAACTATGGCTCCAACTACAGTCAACCAAGAGGGTTAGAAATACAGTAACTTAGCTAATATTGGCCCGGTAGGGAAATGAAGCATATAGCAAAGGTATATGGTGCACATTAACTTTAGCTTACCTACAACTTTTAACGTAGAGAGAACAAAGGCGTTCCTGGAAATGGGTAGCAGTATGGGTCACAGTGTTCTGGCACCCACCTACGCTTCTGAGATCTATCTGGGCTCACTGGACCAAGGGGAGCTAATTACAATGTAATCTCAAGCTGCTGGTTATCTCTGGAGAGATTTGCAGGCCTGGCTGTCGCGCCTCTGTCTTGAGGTGTAGCTCTCTTCAGATTCACCTCCAGCCACAGGCCTGATGTGTCTTGTCTTCTGCACAGGCTCCCTCAAGGGGCGGATCCCTCTCTGACTGCCTGTTAATTTCTACCTAATTCAGCTGTCTGTAATACAACTACCTTGTGATTTCCCTAAAGAAGCTTGGATGATCGCTTGAAATCCTCTGGTTTCTATCACCTCGAATATTTACTGTTTATTCCTGCTAACTGAAACATTGCATCTTTAACTAACATCTCTTCATTCCCTCTGCCCCAGCTTGAGATAATCAACATATTGCTCTCCGCATCTGTGAGTTCAATTGGTTTTCTTTCCAAATGTAAAAGATACAGCATAGCCACAATTTGTACCTAATAAATATATACAATTATAATTTGTAAGTATTTCATAATATAAAAAATTAAAAAAGAGAAATATTGGTTTTAGGGATGTTTAGAAGCTCCTAATTTCTTCATCAGGAATTCAAATTATTATTATTTTTTTTGTGTGTGTGGGTACCGGGGGTCGACCTCAGTACCTCATGTGCCAGCAGGCGCCCGCGCTGCTGAGTGATATCACCGGCCCTTTTTTCGCATGTGGGTTCCAGGAGTCAAACTCAGGACCTCGCGCTTGCCAGGCAGGTGCTTATGCCGCTGAGCCATCTCACCAGCCCTCAAATTTTTTTTTTTTTAGGCAAGGGCCATTGAAATTGCATTAGTGATTATTTCCCTTGGGTTTATAATTTTCCTATCCTTATGTTGTCTCAAATTGTAAATTTTCCTGAAAGTATTCTCACTTAAAATTTAATGGGAATTAGTTAATGAGCTCTCTTTCTTGCCTGATTTTCTACTCTGGGGCAGCATGAAAGAACCTTAATATGGGAAATCAATGGAATTAGAATTGAGCTAAGTATATGATATTGAGGGCAATAGTAATTTTCATTAAATCTCAAAGTTCCCAGGAGTAATTATGATAAAAATATAAGCATTCTAAAGTGAAAAAAATAAATAAAGCTGATATTTGATATTGATTTGGATCCAGGTGCATTTATACACATTTCTGAGAGGCAGTCTTGACAATGGCTAGGAGCTGAAGGGTGCTGAGGTTGAATTGAGTTTAAATTCCACTTGGCTTCTTATTTGCTAAGTAATACAGATCTAGTTTCTTAAGGTCTCTGTGCCTCAGTTGCCTTGTCTGTAAAATGAAGATAAGAATGATATCTATCTATCTCACATATTGTAGCAAGAATTAATTGATACACAGATTTATAAGTCCATAGGCAAGCACTAAGAATTTAGTAATTTGTGAGCAATATGTTATAATCACACTTAAGCTTCAGAATAACCATCCAATTACTTCTAACCCAAATGTTGGCAGGAGACCCCAAAACTATACTAAGACTTGGCTAAAGCTTTGTGGTTGATACATGACAAAACTAGGATCTAATCAATTACCATGCACTTTCTGCTAGCTTGCCCTACCTGACCTCTCTTCTTCAGACAGGATTTTGTAGCCCTGATCAGGATTTTGTAGTCCTGATTTATGTCTCTATGTTTTATTGTGAGTTATATGTTAACAGAGAGTCAGAAATTACAACATTTAAGAAAAGGAAACCAGAAGTGAGCGGCAGGTATGTAAGAGTTATAGCAAGTCATTTCTGTCAGTTTAGCCCAATACTTCTGCTCTGTGCTGCCATTGACCCTGACCAAAAATCCTCTTAGCAAAAGGCTGACTTCCAATTAATTCTTATTTTCAAATAGAGGGTTTTATTGGACTCATGTAAACATAGACTATGCAAAGAGATAAATGAATGGATAAATAAATAAATATAATTAAAACGAGAGGCATAGTACAGATTTAAAAGAAAACTATACTTCTTGGGGAACCTAAAAGTAAATAAACTTTCCTCAAAATATTCTGTGTACTTTGTAATTCAAATTGCATTGAGAGCTTGGATTGCCAATATTCTTCATGCTGTTGCTTTCTGAAGTGATAGCTCCTTCCATTCATTATAGATAGAAAGTGACTGTGAAGCTTTAGAAAGTTAAATGCAGGTGCCAAGCTGTTGATCCCAGCCTAGGAGATAAACTTTATACATCCAGGAAGACTGTCCAAAGAAATCTCAACTGTGACACCACCTTGTTAGGATGGTTTAAGGAAGAATAAATCAGGGGAAGGGAGTTTCATTTTTTGCTTATGCAGTTTTTAGCTGAATACAGGCAGAAGAATAAACTGCAAAGTAATTAAGAGCAGTTCTGAACTCAGATTTGTTCAGTTTTTTTCTTATAACAGTTAATATTAACTGAATTTTGTGTTCAGTGTCACTTACCTTGGCAAATGCTATGAAAACTAAATCACATGCACTTTTGTAGCCTAATACTCTGGATTGAGAAAAATTACTGAGCTTAAGGAAAGCTTTAATATTTAAGGTTTTTTTTAAAATTTAAGGCTATTAGAAATTTAATTTTACACAGAAGTGCCAAACATTTCATTTGTCTTTGAAAAAAAATCATTTTAAGAAGTAATCAATTATTTTAATAAAATTGGTACCATAACTATTCATTTGGGCCTTTCCTCTAAAATGAATACATAATGACAATTTTTAAGGATATTTCCAATTACTTTGTTATATTAGCTGACAAGCTGAGAAATGTCACATGATATTGTTTCAAGTACCATATCCTTATTCAGATTTAACACAGCAGCATAAGCCTACTTCATATGCTCCATCCAGGTTGTTTTGTGGCTCAATTTGAAGACAATAGATTGGGAGCCACTGAACCACTGAAATACAAAAGACAATTTCACGTTTCTCTTGCAAACCAATTCACTGCTTTCAAGTGGTCTTTGTATGGATTGAAATGTAGAGTCGTGATGAGTTAGTCATAAAGAATTTCTTCTTACCTTTCTTGCATCATTTTGATATAATTTTCCCAGAAAAATGAGAAGTAGAAATGAAACTGCCTGTTATTTGTGGCAATTATGGAGCGAGTATGATTTTAACGCATGGCTGAATAGCCCTGGTAAAGTGTGTACCTACACCATTTATGCTCAGAGAGACATGGACTTCAGAAAAGACATTTCACAGCAGAGAAGTCATTTTAAACCAATTCTGCTCTTTGTTTTCATGGATGGAAAGATTAAAAGAAATCCAACATATTGTCCACAGCAACCTTTACAATTTTTCTCTTTCCTAACCATCTCTCTCACATCACCAGTTATATCCCCTAACTGTGAAGTCCTGGTTATTCATACCTAATTAAATATTAGTTACAAGAGAAAAAGATAAGCTAGTGTTTTACACAGTTAGTAACCCATGTCCTTGTTATCAAAGAATCCCCATTTTTATAGATGGGTTAAGCAAGTTTGAAAAATGTAATCAGCCCAGATTCACACAGCCGAGAAGCTCGAAATGTTTAAATCACACTGTGATACCTCTTATCATTCTAAAAACTGAATTTCATAATTTAGAAAGACTTTATTTCAGAATGCTTCAAATTTTCATGTAAATTCATTGAAAGCTCTTAATGTACTTCCTCACAGTATGGAGTGTGGGTAGATCTATCATCTATGTATGTATCTATGTATATATGTGTGTATGTATGTATGTATCTATCCATCTATCATCTATCTATGGTATCTATCTGTATACACACAGAAACATTTCAACTTACAGTGGGCTTATATTTTAATAAACTCGTAAGTCAAAAATGTTGATAAGTTCTAAATTCACCAGAGTTCATTTATACAGGTAGCTTAAAATTATTTAGTTGTAGTAAAAGCAGTTTAGAGTTGAGGTAAGTGAAGACCAAGATTCCAAGAACCTGAGCCTGTCACTCTTCTCCCACCTCTGGAAAGAGAGGAACTTGTAGGACAAGTAAAGGTAGTAGATGAAGCAACCTTGGGTATACCAGTTGGCTTGTAGTGTTGTGCGTGTACTGGGAAACTCCAGGTCAAGACAGCCATGAAGAACTTTGCAAAGCAGGAGGGGATGATATCACGGTCATAGAAACCAAGCCTTCCATAGGAGTATGAGCCATTTAACAATCTAAGGAAAAACAATATGTTTAAAGCTTTTAAGAACAAAAGCCTAGAATCAGCTCTCTGCTGGCCTGAGAAGAGAGACTTTTCTCACAGAGCCCTGGACAACTGCAACCCTAACTGTTCTGGGATTGACTAGTGTATCAGTGCTGTTTGTGCAGGTTAATGCCTGGTCTTGCTGAAACATTATTCTCCTTATTTCAGCTTTTCCTAGTAACTGCAGCCTGCTCTGATCCACATCTTGTCAGACATCAGCTGCCTGATACATAGTACTAAATTTGCCATAACATAGAGCATCCATTGGTCCACAGTCTTAGGTACACACTAGAATCAATGGGTTAGGCTTAAAATGCCTGAGTCCACCTCTATACTAATTAAATCACAAACCCTAGAAGCAATTGCTGGATATTTACATATGCTTTTAAAATAAAAAGTACAAATGGCCAATAAACATGAAAAAATATTCTTTTGGAGAAATGTAAATTAAAATATCACTGTAAATTAAAACAACTATCTAACTCCAGATATAATGGCTAGCACCAAGAATCTAAACAATAACAAATGCTGGGAAGGCTATGGAGAAATAGGAACCCTTCTGCATTGTTGCTGGAAATGTATGCTAGTGCAATCATTACAGAAATAAGTATGAATATTCATCAAAAAACTAAAAATAGAAATTTCATTTTATCCAGCTATTCCTATTCTAGGTATCTTCTCCAAGAGTTAAAGACACCATATTATAGTGATACATACATATCCATGTTTATAGTAGCACAATTCATAATAGCTAAATCTTGGACTCAGCCTATATGTCCATCAACAGATAAAATGGTTAAAAAATGTGGTGTCTATCTATACACAATATAGTAAACACAATAGATTATTACTAAACCTGAGGCATTTGTAGGAAAACAGATTTACCTTGAGATCATAATATTAAGTGAAATAAATCATACACACAAGCTTAAATATTGCATGATTTCTCTTATATGAGAAACTTAAAATATAAATGAAGAGAAAAATGAAAGACTGATACAGTAATACCTCAGTTCACAAACATTTTTATTCACAAACAGAAGCATTCACAAAGTTTTGCTTCCATTTTCGAACTCTGTATTGGTTGACAAACAAGACCATGGCCATCCTCCCCAGAATCACGGAACAGAAAGTTCATGAACCAAAGTATCACTATAATAGGAAATAGGGATATAGATCCTTTGCAAATGGGAAAGCAACCAAGAGATAGAGGGCAGGCAGAGGAAGGGAAGAAGAGGACAAATAGCAGAACTGAGATGCCTTATGTACATAAACCAACTCCCCATGAAGAATGTGATTAGGTACTGCAAATATGTACTATAATAAAGTAAAAATTGAAAAAAAATTTAAAACTTTTTGGTATTCTAATGTATGTCATTGTGCTGAAATGACAAGGTCAAACTTTACATGCAGTCTTTATGAAAACACAAAAGTTAATAGCAACTTTGCAGTTCATTTGCATTTTCTTTCAAGATACTAGAGTATATTTAACACAGGCACTCCATCTAGGGCATTTGAGAACGAATGACCAGGAATCATGTTTTGAAAAGTACTGGATAATCTCTCAGATAACAATTCTTCTGTCCTGAAACTTAGGGAAATCTATGCAACATTATTTAAATCAGTCTCACAAGATGTTTTATTCACAATGTTAACAGAGGTCCTGCTCCAAAGGCATTATTTGAAGAAAGTAGTGTGTGGTCAATTAATGAGAAATGCATCAGAGAAATAGAATTGTAATTGTTAAAGTCAGAGAATCTTTAACCTATACTGATTGGTCTTTTAGGGATTAAGACTCAAAGACAGAATGTTTCACAATTTGTGTATCTCATCTGATGTAATGATGAACCAATCCAATATGGCAGGAGTTAGACAGACCAATGAGGGATAGATTAAGGAAGAACACAGAGCTCTTACAAGTGGTTCACACCAGTATATTATCTCCCATTCTTTTAAACATATTCATTGAGTGCCTATCATTCTAGGCATCAAAGATATAGTGATTAAGATGAGACAATAATTAGTCTTAATGTAATTTACATTCTTCTATTAGAGTCAAGTGTGAAACAAAAATGTGAAATATGTATTAACCCTTGTCAATCTAGTCTTGTAAGTTTGGAAGTGATACCCATTTCAGCTGACAGTATGCTTATGTGAAACCACTCAGCAGAGAGGGAAACATTGCCAAGATTGCTGAGGCTATTTCTAGTTTACCCTTAGTGGAAAAGCAATAGTTTTTCATGTGATCGTTATGTTTGAAAATGCCATAATACGATCAACATTGCAAAAACTCAGGAATAAAGCCATTTTCCTTATAGAGTCAGTCATTTACAAGAATGATGGCTCAAAGCTTCACCTATTTAGTGGGTTAGAGTTGGTATTTGGTTGTTTGCCTGTGTGCCAGCATGCAATAGATGGGCCAGTTGCAAGACATAATGGGACAATTACTTGCATCTATGGCAGAGGAAGTTGTCATACTTGTTTTTTAACACATTTCTTGTCCCTATTTAAGTCTGTGTTTGTAATTAAGATTTTTTTAATGTTCTTGTTTTATTTCAAAGTACAAGATCAGTTCTCCACAATCCATCCTTTTTTTGTTTCTTATGGTAGGAAATATTTTAATCTGGGTTTAAAGGAAGATACATGATTCTTCATGTCAGTATGTAAAAGTAGGACAAAAGATAAACAAGGTAGGCCTATTTATAGAATATCATTAATGATATTTTCTGTGGTTAGTATGCTCAGATACGTATACATAGAAGCAACTGTCATCCACAGGGACTAGATTTTCAGGGGCTACATCTACTGTCTGTCTCCTGGCGGATACAGCCTAGTGTTCTTGCTACCTTCTGTCTGTGAAATTCTCAACTACTAAATGTATTTTATCCTATTTTTTTTCATCCACATCTTCTTCCTTTGTGGTGCATTTCTTGTTTCCTCTTTCCTTTTTACTTGTCCCATGTTCTCTACCTTTCTTGACCTGCCAGTGTACTTATTTCTTCTTATTCATTCTACGACACTTGATTGCATCCTATCTTAAATCATTCTCCAAATCTTTCACGAATCATGTCTTTCCAAAATTACTAGATTCCCTAAGGTAGAAAGCCTGTCATTCTTATTTTGTGTCCTCATGTTCCCCTGCACATTGTCAGACATACAGCAAGCATGTGACAAATGCTGAGCTGAAACAAGTTTGAATTTTTGTATTAAAGAGAGAGAGCAGGAAGGGACAAAATGGGGTATTGTAATAGCTGTTCCTATGACTTGAATATTTTGCCCTCTGAAGCTGATATGGAATTTCAATTGGCATTTTAACAGTGTTAAGAAGTATAGGACCTTTAGGAGGTGTTTATGTCATGAGGGCTCTCCTGTCATGGGTGGAATTAATGCCATTATTATGGGAGTAGATGTGCTTGCCTTCACTCTTTTTATCTGTCTTTCTGTCTCTCTCTCTCCGTCTGCCTTCTCACTATGTGATAGTGCACCAAGAAAGCCCACATTAGGTCCTGGAAACTTGACATAGGACTTTCTAGCCTCAAAAACTGTGACCACATAAATTTCTCTCCATTATAAATACTACAGTATTTTTCTGTTACAGCATACAAACAAAAGCAAAGGCAGATCTCAACTATATTAAATATAAAGGGGGAAAATTACCTACTGACCATCAGCATTTGAGATTTACAGTAGATTGGCTGAAACCTCTGTAACATTCTCTGCCTCTGATTTCTGTGCTCTGGTGTTGCCTGTCCGCTTACACTTTCCCAGAATTTGAGGTTGTCACTGCACATTACTAAGGCTGCACTTCGGTGTGTCTCTCCCTCATTTTGTGTCCTCTTTGTGCAGATATTCCACTTTCTCACAGAAGAATTGCTGCATATTTCCCTCTCTTTTGCATCTTCCATCAGTTACTTTTTGACCCAACAGACACCTTTCCCAGGGTATGCAGAGCTGAGCAGGATCAAATTCACTAAGCACAATTCCATTGCCAGGAAATTAGCAGGCTTCCAGAACCACTATGTTAGTAATTGTGTTCTGCTGCTTTAATGTTAAGTGTGATGCAAAAATTGACATGATGGAACTGCTTTAGATGACAAATGTGATATCCGCAGCAGATCCCACCACGCAGCTGTCAGCAATATCTCATTCCGGGATGCTTTTGTTGGCCACAGTGGCACCCTGTGACACTCACCTCTTAAGAAACACACTGTCTTTATCTGGTTTCTTGCTTCGAGTTTCAATCAGTGGATTATTAAGCAGTGTGTCCCTATGATAGCAGAAGCTGATGACAGCTTTTGCCACTCTTCTACCAGTGAACACATATTACTCTTATGGAGGATTTGTGTATTATAAATTGCTACACGACCTCAGATTTCTGCAGGTTTATGATTTTTCCAGGTATGATCCTGAGAGCAAAGTGGCTCAAAATTGCTGGCTGAGTTCACTGAATGCCCAAATTTTGTCCAGCATTCTTTCCTGAACTACTACTAAAATAACAGCTGATGCCACTGCCTAAGGCAGTGAATAACTAGTAAAAAGCATTATTCAACAATAACTTATGGGGGACAGTTGGGGACTTTTAGTTGTGTGAAAGAAGAAGAAATTTATTGTTGAATTATTGTCTTCAATTTCCTGGACAGAACATTATCAACTATGGTTTGACCAATAACATGAACTCTTTTCATAATATCCCTGAAAAAAAAAAAGAAACGAAACAGAATACAATAAAATAAGCTTCTTGCAGCTACCAGATTCTAGGTCTACTGTTTTTGATTAAAAGAAAAATTTGGCCAACTGAAAGTGTTACATTCATATGCATCAAAAAGAATAAAATAAACATTTTATTTTAGAAATTTGAATGTGATTAATTTAAAACTGAACTGCAACTAAAATATGACAACTTAAACTGAATTTTGAAAAATTCTTTTCATGCTATTTTAAATAAAAGTCTAAACACTCATATTTAAAAATAAGGTAAATGATAAAATGAACCTTTTCTCATGAAGAGAATGTCAGTGAGGCAAATCTGAAATGTCTAACATATGGTGTTTTTCAGTAGTTATACAGTCGGCATGAAAAAAAAAAAAACATGATTTCCATTAAAGACATTTGAAATTTACTTTTTGACACTAATACCCATATCCAGGAAATTTTAAGGTAGGGAAATAAATTATCATTATTTTAAAATGCTCTGGGCTATGGACAACTTTGCTGTAGTGCAGCCATTGCTGTTATTTCCATCTATAGTGGATGACAGGTACCAAGCAGGGCTGTCCTTTCTCTAGGTGATACTGTGACCTTATATGCTTACCTCTTCCTGAAGAATTTCTCTCTCTCTCCTCCCTTCCTTTCTGCTCTTTCCTTCACATGTATTTCATATATATATAAATAAATATATATTTATACTTTTTTAATTTGTGAAAATTTACTTACATAGTTAACCCTACTTTATAAACAATATTGAGCAGATTATTTCATTCACTCTTAATAGTACACAAATATTATCTTTCTATTTATATAAATGCTGTGATTTATTAAGAGTACTAGGGCTTGAACCCAGGGCCTTTGCACTGAGGTACAACCCCAGGAATGCAGGGTTTACGTTACTTTCCCCATTCTTGAGAAGTTTTTGTTCCCCAATAAGCTTTTCCTTTGAAAGGAAGAAAGATCAAGAAATGTAGGTAAAATGAATATTTCTTACAGAGTATGTGGCTTCAGAATGGTGAATGAGGTTTCTCAGAATGCCAGCTCTGAAACATAAAGAAACATGAGGAAGTTTACTGTGGATTCTCTCAAGAGTAACCCCTGGAAGGGAAGGAAAAAGAAGCAGGGAGGGGAATAGGTTAGAGGGAGAAGTTGGACCACAACAGAATTAGCACAAAGCCTCAGCCAATCCCTTCAGGGAGATCTAAAACCAGACAGGCCCTTATAATTGCCCAAGCTAGGATGAATTTTTACTCCACTGCATGTGCCAGTTATTTGAGAAACTAGGCTGTTGATGTAAGAAGGATGTGACTTTAATGAGGGGCTTTCTTTAGCCGAAGTGATTTCCCAAAATTCTACACAATCGAAGGCTATTGGAGGTCAACACTCCCAACATTTGGAGAATGAGTTCTTGTGCCACAACACGTTTCATAGCAACCACATGCAGGCAATTTTAGGACTTCCATGTTGCAAAGTAAGAAGAATTTGGTATGGTGTGAAAATTTTGAATTGCTTTCTATTTCTTTTCAGAAGAACTAGTGTTCTACCACGCTCTGTTTCTTTCCTGGGTCCCACGACCTTTGGTAATGGATTTCTGGACAGGTAGCCTTCTTTCATTAGGAAGCAGATCATGGGCTTCTTCATGTGGTTCCAAGTAATATCCACCAGCCATACTTTTACATGGAGAAAACAGAGACAACCATCTCTAAGAAACTCTTTATTAAATCATCTTTATCCCCATGTCTCTATATTGTTCCTTTTGTTTATCTACAGTGAGAGAAAATCCACATGCTTTTCTGGTGTCTGGGGCTATGGCTGCCTGTTTTCTTTAACCATCAATATCATCTGCCTTTGCTCTCGAGCTTTTCAAAGGTCGAGTCTACTCCTAAAACCTTTTCTTGTTTTTCTGCACCATTATGACTTTTATTCTAAAACCTATATTTTCTTCTACTGCATTTTATTCTTGAGCATGAAGCGTATATATTAAGTTCTTACCTTGATGGAAATGCCACATCTACTCAGTAGAATAGAATGGTGTTGGTTATGGCCTCAGGCAGACTTAACAACAAAGTCTGCGACTTATTACCTGTGAGACTTAAGGTCAATTATATGTCCTTCCTTAGATCCAGCTTCTTTTTAAAGTGGGAGTAATGTGTGCTACATAAAGCAGATATAAAGACATTATAAAATACTTAGCACAGGGCATGGCACATTACCTGCATACAAGAAATAGTTGCTTTCTTACTTTATATTTGTTTGTGTTCTTATGAAAAATAAGCTTAATATTTTATGTTTTTTAACCTTAATACTTTAACAAGATTCAAAATCCATCAGAAAATCAGAGTGCAAAAATCCTTAAAGATTCAGTGAGGCTTAGTATATATTTAAAGTGGCTTAGAGATGTGACAGCTTAGGCAATGATGCATGTAATATCACTGCTGAGTACTACCTTGAGATTTAAAAAAAATTCATATGTAATAGTGACAGCATTTTACATCATTTTTTCCTTGTTTAACGTCTTTGCTTTTGATACTGTTTTATCTTTCTTTATAAAATTGATTGATTAAAATAAAGGTAAACTAGTTATTTCCTCAAAGCAGGAAGTCAATCACAGAATGTTATAAAATGTGCTAATATCAATTGGAGAAATTTTTATGCCCATGTCTTGTACCCTGAGCAACTACTTCAAAGATAACAACATGTAATGTATTAACTATTGTTATTCTCATATTATTTTGTCATGAATTTTGGCTTTACCTTTTTTCCATAAAATAAAATAAAATAATTAATAAATAAATAAAATATAATAAATTCCATTAGAGGTATGTAATTGTAGTATTCTCGCATGAAAGAAATGATAATAATATTATCTCCTCTATTTTCTTCTCAGGGCTACTATAACAAAACTCCACAACTGGGTGCTTTAGACTGCATGAATTAATTTTTTTTTTTCACTGTTCTGCAGAATATATTCCAACACTAAGGCATAGTTTGTCTTATATGCAAGCTCTGGAGAGAATCCATTCCATGTCACTCTTCTACCTTCTGCAGTGGCAAGAAATCACTGACATCCTTGGCTTCTAAATGAATCTCTCCGATCTCTGCCTTTGTCTTCACATTGTTGTCTTCATTTTGAAACTCTTTTACTGGATCTTTACGTGATATTGTCCTCTCTGTGCATTCACGCCATACTTTCTTCTCTTTTATACAGACACTAAGCCATTAGATTAGGACTTGTCCTAATTCAGCGTGGTCTCTTTGTAATTTAATTAGACCTGCAAGGACAATACACGGAAATAAGATTTTATTTACAAGTACCAGGAATTAGAACTGGAATTATAACTTTTTGAGGAACAAAATTCAATCTCTACTAAACTTAGACATTTTTATAGTGGCTTTATTAGCCATGATATTTCACATCATACATCAGAAACCTAAGCAAGCAATAGGTGAAATGTTTTGGGAAGAATTCTGAAATATCCTGAAAGTCAGCAGAACATTATACAAAGAATTGAATTATTCTTGAGAATTTGGAACATTTATCTCCTTATCCATGCACTCATCCATTTTTTGGCCTAGTTGTAAAATAACTTTCTTTGTTTTTTATTTATGACATAAAATAGATACCCACATCTTCTGAGGGCTGAAGAAAAACATCAATCAGAAATGTTTTTGTCTTTTCTTTTGTTTTTCCTTTTTGATACCAGAAATTGAATCCAGTTCCTCACCTTTGCTAGGCAAGTGTGGCACCATTGAGCTACATCCCCAAACACTTTTTAGTAGGGATTGAGATGGGAAATTAGAGAAACCCAGGAAACTGAGTGATCTTATTCACTGACCTTATTTTCCTCAGTAGAAAAAGTGAGATTGTTTTTAGCAAGAAAAGAAATTTAACATGGCATTTTAAAAAGAAGTCAATATTAAAATTTTGTGAAAGTTGTTTTGGGAAGGAGAGTTATTTGTGGTAGAACGGTAAGATCTATATGATATGTGTGATAGTACTGAAAGTATGCTTGGACCCATATACGAGGCTGGACACCATACACGTTTTGTGGATGGACTGATGTTCTTCTTGTATTCTTTCAGCAGCAATGGTTGCTAATTCCGGTGTATCATGTGATTACTGGATGAGTATATCATACAGCTTTTGGTAGAGCCTAGAACCAAGGCCTTACATAAATAGTACAGGGAACATTTCAAGTTTACTTAAACTTTTCTGCCTTAGAGTACTTCTGTGATAAATTGGTTCATTTCAGATTGATATATATTATTCAAACATTTTTTCACATTTTGTTATAAATACTGCTTTTAAGGAAAAGCAATATTACTTGTTTTGTTTTAATAAGCAGGGCTTCTGAGTAAATAGGTTTTGAGATACTGATTTTATAACAAACGCATAGGTGAAGAACTTTTTGTCTTTTTAAGGTCTTTAACTCTGGCAGATACATTGAGAGTTGGGAGCAGCTCAAACATGCCTCAGTAGTTCATTAATTTTAATAAGTTATTTAAAAATTCCTTTCTACTACACTGAGAAATACTTTCTTGCCAAAACTCCAGGGTTTCTTTCTCCTCCTTTGTTGTTTGTTTTCATTTACAAAGGCAGTGTACATGGACTTAAAAATAAATTCAAAGAAAGCAAGTAGATAGTAAATTACTTAGGTTATAACCTTATTTTCTTCCTCTTTTATTTTTTTCTTCCCTTCAGATGAACACTTCTCTTAAGATTTTTGAGTCTACCTCTTCTGATACTATCTCCTTTTTCCCAATTTTTCCTTGTCCCTAAATAGTACTGTTCTGTTTTAGTTACTTTTCTTATTGTTGAGACAAGACACCTGACACTCACGAGTTAAATGAAAAAAGGTTTATTTAGCTCACAGTTTGTAGAGATTTCAGTCCATAGTTGGCTGGCTTCAAGGCAGGGTGACATGGCAGAGGGGTATCACAAAGTAGAAACAGTCTATGGCAAGCAGGCAGGAGACAGCAAAGCAGCAAGCAGCAACAGCAATGAAACAGCAAAACCTGCTTTTGTATTCTATCTGGGCTGTAAGCCTATTGATTAGTGTCACCTCCACACAGGGTGGGACAACTTTAATCTCAGGATCACACATCTTAGATCCAGCTACTTCAAAAAAGCCCCACCTATGAACACATGAGGCTTTGGAGGAGCATCTAGTTACAAGCCGTAACATTTTCTAAGGGAATTTTGTTTCTAAAAGTTCTCCCTTATGTAGGTGATGTACACCTAGGCAATTTTCCTCTTTCTTTTCAGTGAGTATTTCTGTGATCACTAGCAGCGAAACACGTCTCCACTCAGTGTAGTTGTTGGGAGAGGAGGATTTGTGGAACACTGTTTGACCAATAGTTTTCATTTGTAGTCCCTAAAGCTCTCCCAGCAGAATATCGGTTTGCAAAACTAGGAGACTTGCATTCTCTTCCTGGCTTCACACTGATTTCTCACTGATTGAGGCCTTTGTATTTATGAGCGGAAAAATGTTTTAAGAGGGGCTTGGGATATAACTGATTGGCAGAGAACTTGCTTAGCACACTTGAAGCTCTGGGTTCAATTCTTAGCACTGCAAAAAAAATACAAAAGAAAATCTGCTTTTATTTTATATTACCCTTTTGTTCTGCCTCTTGATGGGGGGTGATGTTTGTGTTTTTCATAGGTGAGTGTTTAGATGTATAAATCAAAGCTTCCCTTGCAGTCATTGGCCTTTGCATATTAAATGGGATTTGTGATCATGGCAATTCCTGGATTTTATTCTCCTGTGATCATAGTTTTGGGACTGTCAGTAAGTCTGTTAAATGTGTTCAGCTGCTTTGACAACTGTCAGTTAACATGAGGACCAGAATTTATTTATTTTTTCCACTTCCAGCAATCCATTGGGCATGGGAGACCACTGTTTCCTCTTAGGGTACAACTGTTCATTGACTCAGTTATGAATCAAGTTGCTTAAGCTACTAAGTATTGTGGGGAAGTGAGGAGAATTCAGAATTCTTGCACTATTTCATTTGTTAAGATTTTGTAGCACTCTAAGGCTTTCATACCTTAAAGATCAGTTATCTTCTGGGCTTCATATTGACTGCAATAGAGTTGTCTATAGATATAGAAAATGCTGCTTCTATATTCAGGGAAAAATTTAAAATATAAGAATAAATGTAAATGTGCATGTGAATGTGTGTCCCCAAAATATAGTGGCTTCTTGGTAATGGAAACATTTTATTTGAAAATGATATAAAGATTCTAGAGAACTTTAAAATATTTCTTTCACCAATGTTCATTCATTGTAAAGTCTCAAACTACAAGAGTGGCTTCACATCATTTTTTTCAAAGTTTTATCAGTTTTGCCTCATGTCTTTTGATAAGACATAGTTGGGCCTATACACATTAAGGGCATAAGACTAATTTTGTCATCAAGGTGGATAAATATGGGTCTGGCAGACATATGTTTATTCTTTAGAATATTTCTATTGATCAACTATTAATTTTAATTTTATGGATTTTATTATATTAAATAGGAAAAATATTAACAGGAAAAAAATCACAAAAATATCACAAAAATAAAGTATTGAATTTTTAATATTTATTGTTTATAAAAAAGCATCAAAATTTTCAACATCAACTATTTTTTCATGTAATAAGTCTAAAAAAGAACAACACAAATAAATTATTATATGAACTACAATGAAAATACCAATACCACTTTACAAAACAATTATCTTTACTTCAATTATCACACCTAAAGTAGTCTGCACACATGACAACAGCATGCTCCATACACATGCATTGCTTAAACTGACAGCACATGTATTTTTGCTTTCCTGGCCTTATTGTAGGACTACTCCATGGTCTTGCTGTTTTGTCAGGAAGTTCTTATTATGTTATTCAGTGTGTAGCTAACAGGAACATAAAATATCATTGAAATAAAGTATTAGGTTCTTAATATGTATTGTGCATTTAGAATAGACATCAACATTTTCACATTAGCTGTGTACTTACTTACAAAAACCAAAAGATAACATCACAAAGAAATTTCTATATGAACTACAATGAAAATATCAATAGAACTCTACTACAAAAAATAAGCTTTGCCTCTACTGTCACACCAATGGCAGTCTTCACACATGACAACTGCATGTTCCATATACAAGTATGACTTACACTGATAGCATTCCTTTCCTGTACTTTTTTGTAGCACATAATTGACATCTTTTTTGTTTCCTGTTGTCATAGTAGGTCTTTGTGATGCTGTGCCTGACTGTTCACCTGTCAGCTCACCAGTGTGCTCCACAATATTTTTGCATAGTTAACTGGGCAAAAACATTTTGTTTTCCCTGTGCTGTAAATTATATCTTATGAGCTCCAGTCCCAATCCTCTAAGAAAATTTCTCCTTGATATTTTGCTCTTGTTATTTTCTTTATAAACCATTAAACTTTTTATGCAACATGAGGCTAGGATCAAGTAAACACAATCATTGACCAATGCTTTCTGTTTCTAGTGACATCATAGTTACTGCATAACTTATCAACAACATTTACCTAACCTTTGGTTTTATTGTAGAACATCTCCATCTCAGGCTTCAGTTTTGTCAAGGTTTCCCTATCAATATTTCCATCATGGTGCAATGTTGACATCAGCAGTCCTAATTTGTTTTTCTTTGCCATATACAAGGCCAGTGTTATATCTCTCTGAAATCCATAGATCGTACAATTCTCTGTTATGAACTTGCAACGTTTCATTTGGAATTTCTTCTTTGTTCCTGCATACAGTTCCTGCATTGGTTAGTTCGTGCTCTGTTAGCAAATGCAACATCAATTAGAAACTGATAAACCAATTGTTGAATATAACATTCCAATTAGTTTGGGAGATGGGAGCAACAAGTCTATTCACAATATTGTTTCTTTTATTACTATACAAATAAGAACCTGATGGCTGACTTCCAGGTTAAATGTTTAAATTGAAAGCACAATAAGCCTTTGCATCTACAAGGGCATAAATGTTTTATGCCATATTTTGAACCATTGCTTTTCAATAAGTCTTTTACATTACTGCTATCATCATGAGAAATCCCTGCTAAGTACAGCAGACTTATGAATGCTTTCAGTTTAGCTAGTGAGGTGTCATAATAAATTTTTTAATATGGCTATTAGTGCATACAGAACATTTTACTTACATTTTAGCTTTTGTTTATTTCACAGCATCTTGTAGTATTTTATCTGTTACAATTTCCAACATTGAATGGCAGTCCTGGCATTCTCTCCAATACCTTCCACCCCTGCCAAGACCCTCACTATATTTTCAGACCTATATTGTTTCATGTAGTTGCATGGCCATTTCATAACATTTCAATTAGTCAAATATGTACTCACATTACTAGTTTTATTTATTTATTTATTTATTTATTTATTTATTTATTTATTTTTGTCATCAGAATCAAGGAGGTCTGCATTTCCTGTATCTGTAACAGTCAATTTTTGCTCTACTTCACCATTACAGATTTGGCTCACATGGCCAATGTCAGGGTCATCGTCATTATTATCATCATACACTCAAACCACTCTTCTGTTGGGAAAGCATATATTTTACCATAATGGATCATCTTCACCATCCATGCATGAGTAATATGAGGATTAACTTTTGACCTCCTCCCAAACTTGCAAATCTGGTTTTCACATGCAGCTGTACTGAAATGGACTACTTCTACCAGAAAAATGAAAAGAAAAAAAAATTTTAACAAATCCTGGAGTGGTGTGGGTCTGTTGGACCCTCTACGATGCTCAGATAAACATATGCAAAACAAAGTTACATGGAGCATCAGGTGGCTAAAAATCCCATTTTGCCACTTTTGCACACATGCACACACCCTTGCCATTTGTCATACCAAGTGGATAAACAGCTTGCTTCTTGTATCCCTTAGGGAAAGGTACTCAGATAAACAGCTAACTACTATTACAGTAAGTACAAATTCACAGTAGAAAAGTAAGGGATGGGCCTGCTGTACTCGGCTGTATTGAGGATTGTTGTGTGCTCTTGGATTACTGACCCCTTTAGTATTGTGTACTATTCTCTATCCCTAACAAATCCCAAGCTATGAATTCCGTTCTGTCTGAAATTCATATGGTTACTCATGATTTATTTGATTGCTGCTAGCACCATATATCTTTCTCCACATATTTATTTTTAATATACATGTCTTTATATTTAAAGTGAGCATCTTGTCAACAACATGTGCTTGGGTTTTGATCCACTCTGACAGTTTCTGCTTTAAATTGATGCTACTGATGTTCACAATGATTGCAGATATAGTTGGATTAATAGCTACTGTATGTTTTCTATTTGTTGCCCATGTTCTTTCTTCCCCTTTTTGTATTCTATTCTTTTTCTTTTTGTGCTTTTAACTGGGTATTTTACATAATTTCATCTTCTTTCTTTCCTTAGAATTTGGAATATATATTTACAACTAACACAAGTCCATTCAGAATTCCACGGTGCTACTTCATGCATTTCGTGACTATTTTATAATAAATAATGCTAATTCTTCCTTTCCATCCCTTGCGTTATTGCTGTCATTCAACTTTCCTTATGTTTAAACATACATGATCATATGATTATAAACAAAAGGGATACATGGACATACTAGTAAGATACAATAACTGCTCTTACTTTTAACAAATCATTATTCTTTAGGTTAATTATCAGTAGTAAAATAAAAAAATTTATTTTTTTTCACTAATTACATGTTCTGTGCTCTTCCTTTATTGATATACACCCTAATGTCTGATCTACATTATTGACTTTCTTTTAAATAACTCCTTTTATCATTTCTTGAAAGGCAGGTCTACTGGAAACATGGTCCATGAATTTGCATTTTTCAGATACACTGTTTATCCTTCAGTTTTGAAGGATAATTTAAAAATGTACAGAATTGTATATTGCTGATTTTTTACTCCATACTTTAAATATTTCACTCCATTGTCTCTTGCTTGCCTATTTATGAGCAGAAGTTGTTTATAATCCTTCTTTTGTTCTCCGTAGTTAATATAATTTCCCCTTCTGGTTTCTTTTGCTCTTTTTATTTTCATTTAATTTTTAGTAGTTTTTTAAATGATATTCCTACAAGTCATTTGTTGTGTTCTGTTTGTTTATATTTATCCTGCTTAGAATTCTTTGAGCTTCCTAAGTTTTGGTTTGAAGTCTGACATTAATTTTGGAGGAATTCTCATTCACTATTATTTCAAATATTCCTTCTCTTCCTTTTTTTCAGTATTCCTGTATTCCCATTATGTACATGCCACAGTTTATGTGGTAATTCTGAAGTTTTTTTGTTTTGTTTTGTTTCTTAGAGAAGATATCTCTATGTAGTCCAGGTTGACCTTACATTCATGATTTTTCTCGCCTCCCAAGTGCTGGAATTATAGGAGTGCACCACCACACTCAGCTTCCTCATTTTTTTAAATATCAGCCTTTCTTCTCTTTGATTTTCAGTTTTAAGGTTTCTTTTCATGTATCATTAAGTTCTGAAATTCTTTCCTCAGTTTTTCATCAATATCCATCAACATCATTCTTCATTTCTGTCAAGATGTTTTTGATCTGTAGCATTGCTTTTTGATTCTTTCTTAGAATTTTCATCTCTCAGTTTATGTTGTTCATCTGTCCTTTAATGTTGTCTACTTTGTTCATTAGTGCTCTTAGCACATCATATATTTTTTTAAATGCTTGTCTGATAATTTCAATATCTCTGTCATGTCTGGTTCTAGTGCTTGCTCTTTCTTGTCAATCTGTGTTTTCTTCTTTTTTTTTTTTTTTGTGGGTACCGGGGGGTCGACCTCAGGAACTCGCGCGCCAGCAGGCGCCCGTGCCGCTGAGCGATATCACCGGCCCCTTTTCTCGTATGTGGGTTCCGGGAGTCGAACTCGGGCCCTCGCGCTTGCCAGGCAGGCGCTTAAGCCGCTGAGCCATCTCACCGGCCCCTGTGTTTTCTTCTTGTTGATATGCCTCATAATTTTTTCTTGATAGCAAGACCAAATAGACAGGGTAGAAGAAACTTCAGTAAATAGGCTTTAAATAATGTGGTGGTAAGGCACTGGGATGAAAGAAATGTTCTATAGGCTGATAATTAGGTATTTTGATTTATTTTTTCTGAACATATGCTTCCAGACTATGAATTTCACTGTTGTTTCTAAGAATTTTTTCAGCCCTCCATAGACAAAAAGACTATAGCATACATTGGAATTGAAGAATTCCTCCACTTAGGTCAGTTAAGTTCTAACAAAATACCAGCAAATAGACTTTGCTTAGTGAAGAACACAGTGTTATAGCATATTTCAAAATAGTTTCTTCCTTCCTTTTGCTTATGGTGAGGTAGTATTTTTCTCAAATATTTACTGTGAGGCAGAATCTAGTCTGCCTCTTGGAGGCCAAATTTATAAAATTGTGGGGGCTCCCTATGATAGTGTTCCCTAGAACTTTGAATTTAATGTCTCATCCACATCTATTCTCCAGAAATTCACTAATTATACTTTAGGTGTTCTTTCTCTGGAACCAGCTCCTGAAAAGGCTTTTGCTCTATTATATTGTGATTTTCTGTATCTGCAATCTGTCTTCAATTTGAGGGCAGTGGTTTGACCTGTGACCTCCTTTTACTTAAAGAGTTAAATATAATTTTTTTTCATTTTCCTGCCTTTTTTTCTGGCTTTTTACTTGTTCTTAGGATGGAATGGTGACTTCCAAACTCTTTTCTTGTATAATCAGAGTTTCATTTGTTTTTAACACTTTTGTCCATTTTAATTTTCATATATGTATTTCACAATAATCAAAATATTCTATAAGAGAATCACATTCCAATGATCAGCTTTAGAAAATTTACCATTGGTACAAAATTTTGATCAATCTGTTGTTTTACTTCACTTTTCATTGTTACAAGATAACTAAGCCTGGTACTTCATTCAACAAGAGGTTTATTTAGCTTTCAGCTTTAGAATATCAATAGCCTGCTTCCCAGTTTTGCTCAGCCTTGATGAAGTTTTCATGACAGGTGGCATCATAGAGGTGTGTACAGGACAGATATCATGACAAGCTGGGAAGCCCAAGAATGTGAATCGGCCAATCTGATTCATTTTTAGCAGCGCTGTGATGAGAATCAGGGTCCTGAAAGTCCACAGGGATTCCTTCCCATGGTGCTGTTCCCTGACCTTCCACTATGCTACATCTCTTAATGGTTTCACCACTTCTCACTCCATGGGGACCAACTTTCCAGCATGAATTTTTTGAGGACATATTTAAACCATAACCAAACCAGAGCATATACCATCAGTATTCTCATTTTGTCAAAAGACCTGTTGATGTAATGTATGGTATTTTTTCTTTCATTGTGGAAATACTAAAATACTAAATTCATTCTAAAATACTTCCACAGTATTCTGTTTTTTATGTCTTTGGTTTTTTTGTTTTGTTGTTCGGTCCTAGGGATTGAACTCAGGGCCCTTGCACTAAGCTACATCTCCATCCCCTTTTTAAGTTATTTTGTTTCAAGACAGTGTCTCATGAAGTTGTCCAGGTAGATCTGTTACTTGCAATCCTCCCTCCTCAACTTCCAGAAGTGCTGGGGCTATATATAGGTGTGTGTCAGATATCTTCTTTGACTTTAAAAATACAATATTTTTTTTTTCTTTTTTTTATGTGGGTACTGGGAGTAGACCTCAGGACCTCACGCTTACGGGGCAAGTGCTTGTGCCGCTGAGCGATATCACCGGCCCTTTTTTTCCTTTATGTGGGTTCCGGAAGTTGAACTCAGGACCTCGCGCTTGCCGGGCAGGCGCTTATGCCGCTGAGCCATCTCACCAGTCCATAAAAATATAATATTTTCTTAAATTTGTCCAGTGTTTTTCTGTAAACAGTTTTAGGTTATGAATTCTTAGCCTTATCACATCTAGGGATATACGATGTCATTTTGTTCCTTATTGGTGATATTAACTTTGATCCCTTTATTGAAATATTGTCCCATTCTCCACCATAAAATTATATTTTCTTATACTGTTACCAGATATTGTGGTGCCCAGTGGTCCTTTCCAAGGTCTTACTGTCCTGTTCAAAGAATTGGACAGAATAAATGAAGTAAGCAAAAGCTTCACCTTTATTAAAGTTAAAAGATAAGAAAAAAAGTGAAAAAGATGTGCTCTGAAGAAGTGCCCTGAAGAAAAGAGAAGAGAAAATATGCCTTGCACACAGGGCAGGCCACTACAAGAGTGAGAGATCAGTGGCCATGTGGCCAATGGCCCCTACGTTTTATATCTTCCTCTGACATAGATCCAGGGTGTCCCACACAGGGCTGTGCATGTGCATTCTAGCTGAGACAGGTTTCTGTGATAGACAGGTCATGACCAATTGTCTAGCCACTTTCCCATGCCCTAATCTCCTGCCTCAGTATGATTACTGGTGATACATGTGGAAATAATTTGAGTCCATGTAACTGTCTTGTGTCTCATCAAAATATTGTCCTGCATTTAATACCTATTGATGGTTCATGTCTGAACTAATCTTTATTATTATGGTTGTAAAATGATGATTTTCCAGTTCCAATACTCCCTACACACTTACTAGTTGGCACTCAGCTTTGTATTGTAAGCAAGATAAGGGCTGAATTTTAATTATGTAGAAATAACTTCTTTGTTTTCATGTTGCTGTTTGAAAACCTCAGAACATTCTTCTGTACAAATGGACCATAATCTTAACAAATATCAATAATGAAACTTCTGGCAAAATTTGTGTTTTTAAAATACCATTCATTTTAAAAAATTCATTTGAAAACATTTAGCTGTGGTAATGACTTGTTGGCAGAAAAAATTAAAACTCAACACCACTTATCACTAGAACTAAAGAAAAATGATAAAAGAGATTTTGTTTCAGCTCTACATTCATAAGGAATCAAACATGACTAATATTTGGTGGACCATGGCATAAAAATGTAGCTCTTGAAGCTGTAAAAATGTATACACTAACGTTCTTTTTTTTGATTAGCTACACCTAATTTGCAATAGGTCTGTATGAACCAGTTGAAAGGATAATTTTAGCATTAAACATGCATGAGAAGAGAGGAAAAGTACATATAAGATAAAAGAAAAAAATTCAAGTAGTTGGAAATATATTAACCTTTCTATTTTTGGTTGATGACATGAAGATCTGCCCTCTGTCTTTTATCTTGTTCTTCTTTCTGTTACTCAAGTCATTAAATTAAAATAAAAAAGGAAGCACTTAGCTCTACTTGACTCTGTTGAATGTGCTGTCCTCTGACAGCTAAATGCCTCACAAGCTATGAAGCATTAGGTTCTTAGCTGTTCCTCTTTAATTCTTATTGCTCCATACAATCTTCTGCATTGTGCTTATGAACAGCATAAAAGAGACTGACAGAGGAACCAAGAAAAAAAGCCCTTTTTCTCAACATTCTATTGTACTGTATTAATTTGAAAGTGCATGGTACCATGACTGCTTTAAGGCCAAAGAGGAAGAACACAGCAAAAAGTTATTAAAATTATTTTGTGAGTATTTAGCTAAATATCTTTGTGTAATCTGACAGTTATCATAAAATTGCACAGAAGCTCATACATTGTAGATGGTTGCATTTTAATAAAGGAAAATAAACTTTCTTTTAAACAAGAACATGGAGTTGAGTTCTTGCTAAAGGGCAGAGAGATATCTGAATCCAGCACCATGGGAATGGGAGAACTAAGCAAAAGAAGATGGTGAGCAGTGGCAGTTAACATGAATGAGTAACCGCATTCTCTTTTCTGGCTCAAGTAAAGCAGTAGGGAGATGATACAGCTGCTGGAGTCCCTGACGCAGCCTATGAGAGGCTGGCAGAGGAGGTAAGGGTGATTACAGATGTTCTTGGACATGAGGAGGGCAAAAGATTACTTACTCTTTAAGCGATTTCTACATTTTCATACTGTAAAGCTGATTCTGTCCTTAGCCCTCACCAAGCAGATTCCAGAGTTTCCTTTTTATAGTTGTTGGGAAGACTCAAAAGCACATCCTGAGTCCTCTTAAGCCTCAGTTTCCATTTTTGGGTAGTGATGGCCAAAGGCAAAAGAAACTCACACTTAGTTCATTGTGCTTGAGTGAGACTGAAACTTGGCCTTCAGATTTTCGAAACATTGATGTGGAAAGTAACATAAAAGAATAGATTTCTTCTTATAAAGAGCAAAATCTTTAAGACAACTTTGAACATTCTAAATTTGATATAGTAGAGGAAACTGCCCATGACCAGATCTTCAGGTATGCATAAATACTTTAGAGACCAAACCTAAAAAGGCATCTCTCTGAAATATTGTGGTGCCAAGGAAGACATTACTCTACATAATAACAAAAAATGATGGCTGTGTACTAGGCTGAGCTGGATCTTGTATTGCTCCCTTGAGAGAGATTTTATTGTTTCATAAGCAAGCATTGGGACTGTTCTGAATCTAAAAACTGTTGTGTGTTTTGGGAGCATGTATTCTTTTTTTCTCCATTGTGTTTAAGGGATTGAGGGTGAGGGCTTGAAGATGAAGGCTCTCTTTTCATGGGTGATTGTGAGACTGCGATATAAGTGGTGGTGAGCCAGTACTGGTAATAAAGGTGGGCCCAGAACCAGGAGGATGCATATGCGCTCAGAAGCTGGCATGAACAGGAACCTTCTGAAGTGGGTCTTTCCCTACACAAACATCACTGATCCACTGAGCACCTTGGTAAGAAGTGACTATCGAACAAGGCGAGAGAGTGACATGAGAAGACTTCTGCCTAGAAGAAGTGATGCAAAATTCATGAGCACTGCAGAAATTCTAGCCAGAGCAGGTAGGTGCTTAGAGATAGTATAATAGACCTGAGTACAGATATGACTTTCTTCTGCCACATTGATGAAGGCGAAGTTTCCACTTCCGTGTTCATTTGTGTGACTACTCAGAAAGTTTCTTTTAAATGTAAATGTCTTGTCAGTGTTAGACCTGGAGTGAAGTAGTTTATTTAAAAGTTTGACAACATGTCAACATTAGTGGTGCATATAATGTTTTGAAACAGTTAAAATGTTTGAGCTACAACCTAAGAGAATTCCCAGTGGAGGAGATATGCAATAAATTATAATTTCAATTAAGGAACTTTGGGCAAGAAACAGGGAAAATGTAAGGGAAAGAAACTCATAGTCTCTAGTAGGGGCACCTGGGTGTTCTGACTCAATTGGTGACAAATTGGATAACTGGAAGGGGGTAAGCAGAGAATAGAGGCTGAAGCTGTACTGAGAATAACATTTATTTATGCTATTTGGTCTTAGGTCAATCTGCAATTTATCCCACCATGAGATTAGGAGAAAAGTTTAAAAATTATAACTAAAAACAAATCAAATAAAAAGATGTCAATTCCCCCCATTCACCTGTAAGCACTGTAATATTTCACAGATAAAACTAAGCCTGAAATGAAAGGCTTGAACTTGCCTCTAGAGAGATGGCACTGATAAAGAAGGGCAGGGGCCAAAGTGCTGCTGATGCTTATGGCAGCTGAGGTGATGTTGATGGGCCATTTCAGAGAGATTGCCTTGCTGGATCAAACCCCTGCCAGCCATAATTTAGAGGGACAGAAGTCATTAGTTTGCAATGTTGCTCTCTTTGTACCAATAAAACTTGTATTTGCCTTTCTTTGCAAGCCTCACTACTCTGTAACTCAGTGTCAGCTAGTGAGTGAGACCTGTCTTAGCAACAGTGACAACTACAAATTTCAGCAGCATAAATACGATACACTTGCCTCTGGTCTTCTGAAGGTTAATTAAATCGGGCCTTTTTCCAAGCTACACCTTTATTCTCCATTGTGGTTGAGAAAGGCAAAAATACTGATGCTCCTCTACAAACCAGAAAGTTTATACCATTTGTTTTCTAATAAGAACAATCATAACTTTTCACTCAAGAAGGAAATTGAAGTTCTAGCCTCTTGTTTAAGTTAATCAATGGTTTGAAATTAGATCACAAGGCAATCTAGAAAATCTTCCTCTGATTTGTAGAGATTTAATCTAGAAGTCAGCTGCTAAATCCCTGCTTTTTGAAAGAGATAAATTTAGGTCAAAACAACCAGTTCCACAGCTGTGTATGTCTGATGCCGTCATCATGAGTTCTGTGAGTATTACCCTTACCCTGGTCCATTTTGCCTGACTCTTGAGTCTGCATGCTGTTTCTGTTATATCCTTTCTAACCATAATGAGGAAAAAAATCATTAACTAAAAAAAGTCCAAATTCAATGAGTTAACTTACTTTACCAAAAGTAATACAGTATATGGTGTTTATAGGAGGAATCACATTGTACATAATTTCTTCATTTAATGTCCTGCTTTCACTTCTGTTCTTTCTATATCTGAACCCTTGTCCTCACCTCTCTTTTCCTCCCTCTTCTTCTTCTAAAGAATAAAATAGGGGCCGGTGAGATGGCTCAGCGGCGTAAGCGCCTGCCTTGCAAGCGCGAGGGCCCGAGTTCGACTCCCGGATCCCACATACGAAAAGGGGGCCGGTGACATTGCTCAGCGGCACGGGCGCCTGTTGGCGCGCAAGGTCCTGAGGTCGACCCCCCGGTACCCACACACAAAAAAAAGAATAAAATAAAAATCTTTTCTTAATAATGACACAAAAATCTAAAATTCACCTTTAAAATCTGAATATTCATTAATACGTCACTTTCCCTGTTTGTAGTTCATGAAAATATTTCACACAAATGACTAGCCATGTTCATCTTAAAATATTCTAAAAAAGCAAGTTAAAAATCATGTTTTTTCACCTTGTTATTTACACAATAACTCATATTAATTTAGCGCTTAATGCATCATGAGATTATTTCGTGTATATAATCTTATTGAGTCATCACAACCACCCTGTGCAGGAGTGGTTACCACCTTTAATAGTTGAGAAAAAGAAAATTTCAAGTTTATGGAGGTGAAGGCATTGCTTAAATCTGCCCATTCAGTAGGACTACTAGGCATCATACATGTGTTTGCTTTCCAAATTCTGCCTCTTTTCTCTACACCACCTTGCCTTGCCTCTCATGTTATCATGCACATCATTACAGTGACCTATTTGTGGCTAATCTGATTAATTCAAATGTGCCTCATTAAATGTGACCACAAAGTTTTTTCATCTCATGCTATCAAGAAGTGAAAATATTTCTCTACCCCTTGAATTTGGGTCTATCCTGTAACTTACTTTTCTTATACATGACCCATAATATTTCATGACTTTTTTTTTTCATGAGTTCTAAGTTCTAGCATCAAAATGGCTTGTGGCTTCCAATCTCATGTTCTTGAAGTGTTTCTGGTAGTTTGTGAAGAATCCTAGAATAAAAGACTACATAGAGAGAAGAGAGGTCCATCTATCTCAGCCACCCCAGGCTTCAAATTGAAACTCAGAAATAAAGGGCAGCCCATTAAGTCCCTCTACCTCCAGCCATGTTGCCTGGTGCTGGAGTGAGCCCTGGAGAAACCAGCAGAGTAAATGTCCAGTCAACCTACAAAGTTAGGGGAAAGGTTTCAAAATTATTGTTTTGCTGTGGTTTGTTATGTATCAATAGATAACTAACACAGTATGCATTACAGTATTACTAATCACTGCAGGATACACAGGTGCATTTAATATGCATTAAATTAAAAGAGAAAAAGAGTTTCATATTAATGCAAGGAAAAGCCACATTAAGAAAAACCATTGCACATGTTCTAGTATTATTATTTTTATTTCCTGGATGTTTTGTGGGACATATTAAGGTCACAGTTTTAATAAGGCCAAAAATAAGATTATTTCTCTACTATCACAAATCATCAATTAATTTAGGCTGAGATGAGATTTCAACTGCATTACAAAAATTTACTGAGTCCTATGAAGTGTTTTTTTATTAATTTTTTATTAGATCTTACCATAGCTATTCAACTAGTTTGAACAGCATGCATTAAATAAAAAAGATCAAAACAAATAGGAAAATGGTCTAGGAATGGAAAATTTATTTTTATTTAAAAAAAAAAAAAAGCAACTCATGGTTTGTGCAGTTAACTGCTTCCAGTGTGACCCAAAGACTGTCCAAGGGTTCAAATCATGGCACCAGCACTCACTAGCTTTGTGATCTTGACAAATTGCTTAATCTCTCTGAGGCTTGATTTTCCTAAGTATAATGTCCTTAACACAGCACCAGACAAGGTTTTTTTAATTTAATAAATCTCCTATTGATAAACTTCTATACCTATGTTTCAAAAATAAAATAAGGCCAAACCCAATCTTGGAGGCCAGTGTGAGAATAGAAAAAAAATATTCTCCTTTGTATACTCAGGATCCCATTAATTCTTTTGGTTTTTCAAAGTAAATAGCAATATTTTTATCAAATAATATCAATTTTGTATTCTCTTCTAATTATCATCTTTATTTTCTACATTACTCTTATGTTACTATCTTATGATTTTGCTTATAATTTAGGTCTTTTAATATGTATTGTAAAGATGAAAAGAGTTCAGTACCTTACATGTCTAGGAAATATTATCTAAATAAACTGAAGGAGAGATAATGTCAATATTTCAGGAAAAACGAACTGTGAGGTTATGATGTCAAGAAGAGGAAATGTATTTGAGGAAATTGACATATATTTTTTAGAAGAAAAAAAGTAGATAGGCCCCCAAACAGCACTCTAATAAACCCTGACCTATGGCATAATGGATTCAGTGTTTTCCAAATGCATTTCACAGACTAGTTCAATGAGGGCTACCTTGGAACCAACAGAACACTTGGCAAAAATGTTAGTCATATCCAGGCTTTAATCACAGATATTCTAAATCATTAGTCTAGAATGAACCATGAAATCCATATTTTAAAAAGCTTCTTGAGTAATTCTTTATTCTGTGTCATTGGAAACTAATGATCTACTACTTGGCAATGGCTGAGGAATAGACAATAATTTTACAGATATTAAAGTGTATTATACTTTTAGTTTAAAAAAAGAACCCAATTATTCCTCTCAACTTAAAAGAAGGAGTTCTAGCAATATGAATTCAAGGAAAATGGTCACATGGTTCTATTTTATTTCTCCATGGTTTAAAAAAATCTGTGCAAAATATGTTAATGTTTTGTACAACAGGTTTTAAGTTTACAAAATCACCCTACATATGGTCTTTCATTTGGTCTCTACAAAAGCACTTAGAGATAGGTGAGAATAGAAATGCAAAACATCAGTCTAGTATTATGTGGCCTGTAATGCCCCTTGGGTTCTTTACCAATTTAAAGACTTACATTGCCATTGTTTATTTTCTCACAATTAAATATATCCACTGCCTCTAGTAATCAAAGTACATGGTTGCATTTCACTTTTGTGGTTTTGCAGTATTGGTTCCTCTGCTAAGAATTTCAGTCCTGGTCTTATTCTAATAACTAAAAGACTGTTATCTGTTAGGTTTCCTGGTTTGATTGATCATTAGAAGAAGCAGGGAGCCAAGCACTGGGATCTGCTACCGTCTTCAGCCTCTAGGAAGCCTTTTGGCCCCCACAAGCACAGAAATTACACTCATCTATGCTTACCGCCCTCCTCTTCCTCCTATTTATCATCTGCAGAAACATACAACAAAGAACCCAATTTAAACTTTACCTGGAGCCAGTTTTAAAAGATGTGATTTCTATTTTCCTCAGATATACAACTTCCAAACATTTTTTGTTTTATATTTCATCACACATAAAAGATTGCCTTAGCATGTGAGAAACATTTCTTTTTTATTTTCTGGGCTTGTGTATGATTCTAGTAATGCTTGCACAAACTCTGTTCATTTTTAATCCCTCTAACCTCCCAGATATAATGACAGTATTTGTAGATTATTTCATAGGAACATCTTGAAATGCCTTTAATTAACAGTCTTTAAAAGTAGAGCACTTGCAAATTTCAAGACTTCATTATTATCAGTGACAAATTATTTGTCACATCGTATTATATGTCACAATTAGTCGGGACGCCCCAATTTGCTGTGTCAACCTACTTTCCTTTGGCAGTCCTTTATTCCAGATGGACCAAGGAAGTGGCAAACTGGTTGTGCCACAGGCAGGGACTTGAGGTGTTAGTTCAGTGATTTAAAGGTACCTTTCTCATGTGCATGGCAGCAGCTAGATAGACAATTAGTGATGAATGTAGGGAGTAGGTGTTATTTGCCCTGCACTGATACAATCTAGTCATCTTTAGTCAAGAATGTCTGAAGATGCTGTCAGTGCAAGCTTTGCTAAGTCACTTTTCCACTTGTCTAGAGCTTCCTCATCTGTGAAATAGAGCTTCATCACATGTGAATATTATTTTCATGATGACTACAAATTATTCATGAGAAATGCATGTTGCTGCTCAAGCTTGCTGTACATTACAAATAAGAAGATCAGGTGCTCCTTATCTCCTTATTTAATGCCAAAATATCCTACTTATCAAAGACTCTTTTTCCCATTTTTTCTTGTCAATACTAAAAAGACTACATGATTGTTTTTACCAGTTTCAATATTTGGAACCTCCAATTCGTAATTTCCACAGGGAGTTCTAATTTTGTATAATATGTCATATAATTAAATGGTATCAAATATTTCAAAATATAATTTGTTTTCTAATCTAATAAACCCCCCTTAACATCTAATTTTTTTTTTTAATGTGGGTTCCGGGAGTCAAACTCAGGACCTCGCACTTGCCAGGCAGGCGCTTATGCCGCTGAGCCATCTCACCGGCCCTTAACATCTAATTTTATTCTTGTATGTTTATGATTGTGCTGGAACAAGTTTAGATTCCCCTTAAACAATACAGAAGGCTTGTAGCTGTGAGATGTTAGAGCCCTTCCACTGGTAAATGCTGGTGAAGCCTGGTTAGCACCAATTTCTTTTCTGTTAACTGGGTATATCATTGTCATGGTTTAGATCTAAAATGTCCCCCAGAAGCCCCACGTGTTTGGAGGGTGATGGGATCTCTGGGTGCTATTAATCATAGTGGATTCCTCCTAGCTGAATGCTCTGTTAGCAGGTGGGGCCTGGTCAGAGAAGGTGGGTCACTGGGAGTGTGACCTGGAAGGCTGTGTTCTGGTCCCTAGCGTCTCCCTTCTTTCTGCTTCCTGGCTGCCAAGATGTGAAGAGGCTTCCCACACCATGGCCTTTCATGATGCTCTTTCTGCCTTGGAGTCAGCTCTTTTAGTTAGTTTTCTCATTCCTGGGACAAAATACCAGACACCCAAGGTTAAAGGAGAAGAGTTTTATTTTGGCTCACAGATTGCAGAGATTTCAGTCCATAATTGGCTGGCTTTAAGGCAGGGTGACAGAGGGGCATTGCAGAGGAGAAATAGTAAAGCAGGAAGGAGGCAGGGAAGCAGTAAGCAGCAGCAGCAGCAGCTTTCTTTCTGTCCCTTATATTCCATCCAGGGTGGGGCATCTTTAATCCCAGCCTTGCACGTTTAATTCCAGCATCAGGACCCTCGACCCAGACACCTCCAAAAAGCCCCGCCTATGACCACATGAGTTTTTTGGGTTACATCTAGATATAAGCCATAACACCAGCCAACAATTGTAGGTGTCCAGTATTTTGTCACAGTGATGGGAAAGCATATTAATACAATTTATATGGTGTATTTATCAGCTTTCTTTGTTCTCACCCCACTCTCATCTTTATTATAGTTACAAACTAGAAAAGTTTGAGTCACCTCTCCCTTTTTTCTCCAGTATCTCTGCTAATTTTAGTGTTTCTAGGATCAGATGATTGTTTCTTCTTTTAACAAATATATTTTTCTGCAGAAACTCTGTCTTATTTAATGGCATGACAGTGTGTAGATGCTAGGAGATTCTTAAGAAATGAAAAAGTCCAAGCCAAATTCATTTCATACAGACTAAATTTTGTGTGGATGGGAATGCTGGGAGAAAAGAGGTACGTAGGTGTTACAATCTCACTGAAATCATTCAAGAAACTGCTTCTACCTTTTAGTCCAGGATACCTATTTTGGGATTTCATAGCTCAGAGTTTCTGTCGTCATGTCATGAAAATGCATGCGCCTTAATTTTCCCATTTAGAAAAGTAAATGCAGTTTGTTGCCAGCATATTCATTTAATTTTCAGTGATTGAGAATTACTAAATTTTGCAAGTGGCAATGCTTCTACTAAAAACAGAATGCTATAAATAAAATGAGGTCTTTTGTTTCCCAGGACTACTGGTATATTAAAGCAATGTAAAAACAATAATAAAACGAGATTATTTTGTGGGACCATTGGAGGCAAGGTTAGGAGTGTAATGCACATGTTGCCTTGGGATAAATGATACAGCTGCAACCCCATCAGTGGGTATTCTTGGGCAAAAAGGATTAAGTTTCTCAAAACAAGTTTTTTTCTTAACTAATAAATTTTGAATTTTATATCAGCTATATGTGATGTCCCCCTTACTAATTGCATCTTTTTCATATTAATCACTATAGTTTCCAGTTGGATATCCCAAATTCCATAGTTTTATAAAGTTACATAATTTTAAATTTTTAAATATTTGTTTTGAAATATTTTTAAATTCTGGTTGCAAACAATCTTAGAAACTGAGGACATAGCATTATTCAGTAAGATAAAGTAAGTCTTGTTACACTATTAATCTATTCTTAAATTGCTACTTTGTGTATTGTGTAACATTTATATTGAAACATTTTAAAGTTTTAAATAAGACTGCTTATTAAAAGCATCATAAATCTCAGCATATTTTAATAAGCTTCTGGTAAAAATTAGGAAATAATTTGCTATTTTTTTAAAAAAAAAAGTCAATCAAAGCCTAACATGGTGAAGCATGCCTCTAAATCCCAGTAATTTTGGAAGCTGATGCAGGAGGATTACAAGCTGGAAGCCAGCCTGGGCCACTTAGTGACTTAGTAAGTATCTGCTTCAGGAAAAAATGAAAAAAATAGGCATATAGTTCACTGCAAATGCCCTGGGTTCAATCCCCAGTACTTTACCCCTCTGAAAAGTTAGTCAAAACTAGAGTAATGCAAAACAAATAAATTGCATAAATGTTATAAATTTTGTGATGCTAATATTTTCAAAAGCAAGAGTATTTAATAATGCAGTAATTTTAATCGCCATAAAGGGTAATTTTAGAGAATTATTAGGCTTGTTTTTCTAGGTTTAGTTGTTTAATCTCAGCCACTTTTGGAAAGCTAAAGAAATCCCTACCAAAACCCCCGTATCTATTGATTAATTCTTACGTATTGAATTTCCCATAAGAACCTTACCGTTTAGTTATGAAAACTTAATCTTTCTTATTCACCTGGTCCTTGAGGACTCAAAAGCAGTCAGTTTCAGACAATTTTTAGCCAAGTCTTATTGCACTTGGTTTGACAACTTTTAGCTTAGAATGTTTCCCAGAGGCATAAAAACTAACTAAAGAAAATCCCAGTGAGCCAAGGCAGAAGGATATTTGAATTCATCCACTGAACGTCCCACTTCTTAAGTAAGATTTTTATTGAGCTTAATTCATAAAGTGAACTTTGACAACCAAATTTAAAGTGGAATTAGTTGTACTTGGAGCTATACTCACCTGCAGAAAGGCAAAACTAACATTCTGTCTCATAACTGTCATGCTACACAAAAATATGCACTTTGATCATTTTATTAATGTATTTAATAGACATTTGTAATCTGAGAATTTGTAATAATTGGAAAAGATTATAGCAGCAAAGTATTTACATTTCATAAGTAAAACTTTCAAAAATACATAGCACTAACTGTTTTTAGACCAAATACTTTATGATAATAAATGAAATTATCTTGGCAAAGAGGAAAAATTGTTTGCTTATAAAATGACGTATGCTTATCCAACAAAAAGACAACAATTTTAACCTGAAAGCTGCTATTTATATGTCTACTACCTCATTTTATTTATACATTTCATAATTATTTGCTCAAGAAAATGCTAAATAAAATTATTAAACTACATTTTAAAATAAAAAGAACTTTGAGAAATGTGTTAAAATGTACTTAAATCACATTAAATTAGAAAATATTTCTATAGAAAGCTAATAATGAGTGGACAAATAAAAGTAAGCAGTTTAAACATCTTCGTTGTTTTGTTAGGCATGATGGTGTTAAACAAAACATTTAATGTTTCAGGAAAATACCTTGCAGTGAACTCTCTTGTGTAAGCATTGTATGTATCTCTATTTTAAGTCATAGTAATACTATGAAGTTTAAATGATATTAAAATTCAGAGAGATATTTTAAACTTAACATGTTTTTAAAAATGTGTGTGACTAAAGCTTTCATCTCTGTGAAATCATGGCTTCGACATCTCACGAGACCTGTTACTTAAATTTACTTCAGCATAAATGTGCGGGCCATACATGAAGGAAGTTGTCTTTTGTCCTGCTTTGATTTCAACCAGCAAAGTATATTGGGCAGGAATTTAATCCTCTGTGCCTGAGTATCTACATTTGTTAGTCAAGAAGATTATCTGCAGTCACTTCTAAAATATGTATTCAGGTGATATATTCAGTATATTACCAGTTTCAGACCATTAAGTTTACATCAGAGTTTTTCTTTCATTTTCTTCCTTTTCACTTAACATAGATGAAAAAGTGAACTCCAAGAAGATTATTTTTGCACTCCATTTTCCTATGTTGTTGATTATATTACGTTGCTTACAAAAGTAAAGAGGTTTCAAATGTAGCATTTATTTTTATCTGTAATGAAATTAAATACACTAATTATTCTGATTAACCTGGATAAATCATAGCAGCAACCAAAGGTACATGCAGTGTCCTAGGCTCACAGTTAATTTTGATGAAAATGAGATAATTTTAATACAATAATACTTTTTTTAAACTGATAATATTACAGCTGATCACAGGTTTAAAAAGCATGTAATCATGGAACAGAAACTTTTTTTTTTTCTTCTGAGAGATGCTGTTCAAGGGCCACAGTAGGATAAGGTGAGCTCTCTTGGAATAAGTCATAAAGGTCAGGGAGCTGAATCTATGAAAATATCATAACTTGGAGATGTATCTTTTATCTCTATTGGTGCAGAATTTTATATTATTGGTAATCATATTAGTAGAATAATGTTAATGAAATTAAATACAATTTTCATTAAAAATATACTATGTATTTAATATTTCCCAATAACTAACAAATCAAATAATATCAACATGATAAATAAGAAAAAATAATGTTCAGATTTCAGATTTGGTGATTTGAGTTGAAAAAAGATATTTGTATTAAAAAAATAAAATTTTTCAGAAAAAATCTTTAATTCTAAACTTCGTGTCTTAGAATTCTCTAATATTATTTTCATCTATCACATTTTTATGTTCATTTCTTCTTTGGTCTACTTGGTGAAAATAAAATACCTAGTGCTTAGCCTGTGAAATTGCTGCTATTGAAAAGAATCTTAGGAAGGAAAAATTTCCATTTCTTCAACAACTATTGAATTAGTACTATTTAGTGTATGTTAGCAAATTAGAGTATTGTCTTTAATCCTTCCCTTGTAAGTATTCAAAAATGTGGTCATCCAAAAGTTATTATCTTTTTCTATTTTCTTTTCAATAGCTAGTTTTAGAGAATAGAGCAATTATTTGGCATTAAGAATATGAAAGTCGGGCCGGTGAGATAGCTCAGTGGCATAAGCACCTGCCTGGCAAGCGTGAGGTCCTGAGTTCAACTCCCAGTACCCACATACGAAAAAAGGGCCGGTGATATCACTCAGTGGCACGGGCGCCTGCTGGCATGTGAGGTCCTCAGTTCTCAATCCCCAGTACCCACCAAGAAATAAAAAAAAATTTTAAAAAATAAAAAAAAAATAAAAAGAATTTGATAGTGGGCCGGTGAGATAGCTCAGCGGCATAAGCGCCTGCCTGGCAAGCACGAGGTCCTGAGTTTGACTTCTGGTACCCACATAAAGGAGAAAAAGGGCCGGTGATATCACTCAGCAGCACAAGCGCCTGCTGGCAAGTGTGAGGTCCTGAGTTTGACTCCTGTTACCCACATAAAAAAAAGAAAAAAAAAGAATATGAAAGCATCAGACTTTATTGAAATGGGTAAAAACTTGCACAAATTTATCTCTACTTTATCCTTTATTATACATAAAATAAAAATTAAGGATTAGTTTAGAAAAAATAAATATTTATAAAATATTAAAATTTATATGTAATTTAAAAAACTATTATCTTACCATTTAAATATCTAATACGGCATTTGTTATAAATATGTGGCCGGTGATATACCTCAGCGGCATAAGCATCTGCCTGGCAAGAGCAAGGTCCTGAATTTGATTCCCAGTACCCGTGTATAAATAAATAAATAAATATGGGCATGTTCTTTAAAAAATACCAATTAATTTTTTTATTCTTATAAGGAAGAATTTCTTTATTCTTATAAGGTAATAATTTCCATGATGAAAAGAATTTCTTCAGGTTTAAATAGGAAATTTTTTATCTTTAAAAGATGGAGGGGGCCAGTGATATTGCTCAGCAGCACGGGCACCTGCTGGCGCGCAAGGTCCTGAGGTCGACCCCGGATACCTACAAAAAAATGAAAAAAAAAAAATAAATAAAAGATGGAATTGAAAAATTTTAAACATAAGTAAAAAGAAATTGAAGATATGTAGTCTTTGAAATTTTTCTTTTTAGTTTGAGTGGATGGATGCTTGGCATTTAATTTTTCCCTTTTTCATATTAACATAAATAAGTACTAGCTTCCTAAACAAATTATTTGTTCACAATTGAGTCTCAGTTGAAGTCCAATCTTCATTTTTAAATATTACTTTACAATATTACTTTGTAAAGGCATATTGAATTTAGACAAAATATTGTAGTAGTTTATAAGACCCCAAACACACATTTATATGCTACAAAAATGTATTAAAGTGAATCTTTCAATTAAAAAAGTAACAGAAACTGAATAATAGAATAAACCTACAAAAAGGTATCATAAGCTTTTTGAAATAAATACATCAATTTTCAATCATATTTGTAGTTTTATAATATTTAAACAGTATGTCCCCACCTGCATCTATCTGTCTAATTTATTTATTTTTTTTTGTTTGTTTGTTTTTTGTGGGTACCGGGGGGTCGACCTCAGGACCTCGCGCGCCAGCAGGCGCCTGTGCCACTGAGCGATATCACCGGCCCCTTTTTCGTATGTGGGTTCCGGGAGTCGAACTCAGGCCCTCGCGCTTGCCGGGCAGGTGCTTAAGCCGCTGAGCCATCTCACCGTGTCTAATTTATTAATTGTGAGGTTTTAGCTAATTACTTGACCTATTATATTCCTCATTTTTAAAATAGTAATAATATTGACTCATACTTTTGTGTGGGAGTTAGTACAGTTACAACATTTAAAATAGTGTCTGGCATAGAGTAAGTACCTATCAAAGATTTGTTGTTAGTATTATTTATAAGATGGTGAAAGAGTTTTCAAATCAATAGTGAGGAAGCGTAGAGTTTCTGGAATCAGTACCATAATTAAGTACATATCAGTACTTCAGCCCTCTTCAAACTGCTTTACATGTGCGAAAGAAGTAGATGTACTTTTGCAATGCTGGATTTTCTTCTTGTACTCAGCAACTCTGAATTGTAGGGAAAACTGCAAGGATTATCACACAGGCAAATGCATGACCTGAAGAGTCAGCATGGCTTGTTGCATTTTCTCAAATACACCTAATGAAGAAGAATATGATAATGTGAAAGACATTTCATGCCTTATAAATACCTAAAAGTTCATTCACCGGGAAGACTGCATGGTAGATCAAAGACAGTCATTTGAGTCAGTAACCACTCAGTGAACCATTCTGTGCGAAGTCATTTTTGGAGAAAGCTCAGATATGATTCATGTAGAACAGTGTGAGAATGAAGTATCCTAATTTATAACATGGTCTTTCAAAAGGTGTCAGCATCATACGAGAAGGAGAGACTCCTTTTATAAATGTTGCCGATAGCATCTTGGCCAATACTCACATTATGGAAGCAATTCATGTGCTACAAGGATAAAAGTTGAATTTATTTGTTTTCTGAAACTCTTTTTAAAGGACATCTTTATTAAGGTGTAATTTACAGGTAAAATCTACCTTTGCATCATTCAACAGATTTTAAAAATATGCACTTCAGTGGCTTTTAGTGTATTTAAAAGTTGTACCATTCTCATCATAATCTGATTTTAGAATATTTTCATAACCTCTAGAAAGTTCACACTTGTTTAAAAGTTACTATGGAAATTTCACCCCCTCCCCTGCTTTGCTCCTTCATTCCCCAAATTAGTCCCTAATTTGATTTGTGTTTTTATGGACTAGAATACATTGAATATATCACATAAATTGAATCACACAATATGTGATCCTATGTCACTGACTTCTTAGCATGGCATTTTCAATGTTTATCTAAGTTCTAACATGTACTAGCACTTCCATATTTTTATTGCCAAATAGTATTCAGTTGTGTAACTCCTTCATAGTCTGTTTACCTATTTATTAGTTGATAGATATTTGTTTATATTTTTGCCTATTACAAATAATTTTTATATGAACATCCACGCACTATTCTATGTTTAGTCATCGTAGGAACTGACGGACTGAGCTCCAGAATGCCTGGTAACCTTGAGGACAGCTTCTGCAGGGTGGAATGCATGCTTGCTTATTACAGCAGCTTCAAAGAAAAACAGAGGGAAGAAGTCTGAGAGAGAGTGCAACACTTTAAAAAGGAAGACAAAAGTACATAAATGAAGTGGTATAAAGGGAGATGTTTATTTTTGTAAAGAGAAGAATTTTCATGTATTCTCTGCTGAGAAGAATAATCTAGAAAAGCTGGAAAAAATACTAAATTTGGAAGAACAGCCACTTGCTCAGCAAGTCTTTTGAATACATGAGCATTTATGGTTTAATGGACAGTTTAAAAGTTTGGCTTGGAGTTATACTGAACATTCTGAGTTCCAGACTCTATTATGTAGATCAATTCTATTTTTTTCTGGTCAACAACTAAACTGGGATGTAGAAGGATAAAATAATAAGCTTTTGGCAGATTACAAATTATTTGGTATCTGAATATATTCATTTTGAATCAAACTCCTAGCAAGTATCCACACTGCCCTTCATTGGTCTCTGAAGTTTATCAATACATATAAAAATATCAGGCCGTTAGACTTTATTTACTTATTACAAGTATCTCAGCTGCCAGGCACTAACTCTGAGCATTTCATTAGATGACTCAATTACTTTCAAGGTGATTTGCTTAATATAGAAATACTAAAAAGTTCCAGATTCTTGGCAAACAGCCTCTGAAATCTCAGTTTTGTCTACTCTATAAAATTGATAAATATCACCAATCAAATTATTCATAAATGTAACATCATATTTAATACTTTATTCATGTCACACAAGCTCTCCAGCTAGAAGGTACTTCTATTTGATCCATTAAATCTGTAAAATTTAGAATATTTTACTTCTTGGGGTAATAGTTTTTAATGTAAATATAAATAATTTCAAATTTCATTAGGAATTGCTACATGATATATTTAAAAGGAGATAATTTAGGTAGTTTTGATAAAGATAAGAAATAAAACCTCAGAAGTCTACCACCACTGTTGTCACAGAACCACTTCCTGTAATGATTCCCAGTGTTACGAAGACATGTGTGTGATTCTTGGTTTCATTGTAACTGAAATCATCCCTGAGCTGTCACTGCTTATTCTAGTCTTTATTATTTCAACAGACAAAGAACGTATTGATGTTTGACCCTGATGGGGACAGCTTGATGAGTCCTCCTTTACTATTGAAGATGAAATATTGAAATTCAAATTTATGACTACACACACTCAGTTGAGTGGACAACTAAATTGTTAATGTTTAATCATCAAGTTCAAATGCAAATACAAAAAAGACAAAAATGCTGGCCTTGCCTCTATGCACCTCATAAACATGCTAACATTCTCTATTGACACTCAGACCCATATTGAGATAGAGTTCCCTCATAAATAAATTGATAGAACTCATGTACATTTTGAAGAATCATAAGATAGCATGAAGCCTGATACCATGGACTTTATAAAGAAAGCTTCGTAACTGACAGGTGACAGAGGCAAGGTAGTATGTGTATGTATGTTCAGCAATTCCTGATGTACTTCTGCAACATCGAATAATTAAACACAGGCCTAAATCCTAATAAATTTTTTGTTCATGGACGAGATGATCAGGAAGCCACATTGTCTGAGACAAATCAGAAAAGGCTTTTCTGTCTCTGAGTATCACTCATCATTTTCTGGGTATTGAACTTGATAACAAAGATGTAATTGTTTTGATCAAGCCTAATGGTGAGTTTTCACCAAGATACACAGGTTTTTGATTTCCACTTTGGCATTCATTTGGATTTATGAAGATGAAGAGCCAAGAGTGAAAGGAAAGTTTTATTTGGAAAGCTTGGTATCCCAAGTATTATTCCTTATGGGCCATAATGGCATTTCTCAATTTAAAATCATTTTGATACTAAGGAACATGTCATCCTTAGGTGTCTGTTTTGGATCACAGCACAGGAAATGAAAAAAGAATTATAACCACCATTGGAAAAGGCTGTTTAAGCCAGGAAAACAGTAAGTAGATAGTCGAGGAGGGTGAGAAATACCCCCACTGAAGACAAGAAACACAGATAAAATTCCTTGGAGGACCTGATTGAGCCTTACACATTCATATGAAGTCCAGTGGGGAAAGATCGATGATGAAAATAAGTAAAAGTTGGTTGACAAGTGCATGAGATTATCAACTATCTGGACAAAAATCATACTTCCAGGAAAGGTGAAGTTAAACATTCAAAGGCTGTTCTGATAAACTTCTGCAGATGCTTCATTACCATGAAGCCTCCAGTTCAGAGAATAGACCAGGAAGGATAGGTACCAACTTGCCTAGGGAAAGAGCTTTTAGAGGAAGATCTCTGGACCCATCATTGATAAGTAGCAGTGTGGAGAGAGAGAAAATCAAGCCAGTCAAGTGTAGAGTCATCCCTGCTTTTCTCTTAAAGATGTTTCTAGAAATGATGGAAGAATAAATGCTTTCCCAAAGTGCTCCTGTAATATAATTTAATTTTTAAGAATATAAATTACTAAGATAAAGTTATATATCTTTTGGAAACTGTCATGATAAAATATGGAAAGTTTATTCTTTTTAAGTATTAAGAAATAAAAGGACACATAAAATTTATTTAATATCTGACTAAATACTATCAAAATACATGGATATGAAATTTATTTTTTGAAATTCTTAAAGAGGTCAAAAATATATATCACTTACTTAATTATCTAAGGCTATTAGGTTCTGTGCTTTACATGCAAAATATAGTTTAGTGATACTCACCTTAAGCATTGGCTGTGGAGACTACACAGTTGACAAAATTACACAGCTGAGATGTGTTAACTTTATTTTTTATTGTTTTTTATTTATTTTTAATTGGCACATGAAATGTACATATATATGTGCCGTGAAATATTAGCTTTAGAACTAATCAAACAGGTTGATTTCAGAATTCATGTTCTTAACTAGTTTTCTCAATTGTCTTCAGTTATATCACAATATAATTTTAAAAGTTGTGTGCATATGTCTGTTATTTAAAATCTATTATACAGGGCCAGTGAGATGGCTCACTGGCAAGCGCGAGGGCCCGAGTTCGACTCCCGGATCCCACATACGAAAAAAGGGCCGGTGGTATTGCTCAGTGGCATGGACGCCTGCTGGTGCACAAGGTCCTGAGGTCGACCCCCAGTACCCACAAAAAAAACAATAAATTAAAAAAATCCATTATACAAGATAAACATTTCATTTATATAATATTAATAGCTTCCTGTTCTAGGATAATAAAATTGCTTATAAATCTTTAGATGATTAGTGTGCATTAACACCACTAACTACAATACAATTAAACTAACAACCACGATTCCCTTCAAGTTACTGGAAATCAAAATATCAAGTTTTGCATCAATATTCTCTAAAAAGTAAATGATGTGAAATTTAAACATCTATTAATATAATGAACCCCTCTAATTTTCCAAGAAGCTTGAAGAACAGACAAGATTAAAATTACATTTTTTAACCATGTTTCCTATATTAGGAATATGAACAAAATAAAAATCATTAAAATAAGTTCAAACCTCCACTGATGTTTGCAATGACACTTATTTTTTTGTTTTGTGTGTTTTTAGTATGGCACAATAGCACAGCATTGGTGAATGTTTAGAAATGCTATAAACAGTTTCTTAAAATCCTAAGCATGGATAACTGGGAAGCAGTTAACAAGTTTTGTGATTGAGTTCTGGACAAGCTGGGTTCATCATAAGACCCCTCCCCCTCAGTGCTGATCAGTGTTATTCAAATACTTTCAAACATTATCAGGGAACAATACATTCAGATTGTAATATAATACCTGTGTTAATTATCTCACATTAAGATAAAGATGCTAAATTAAAAATCTGCCAAGAGATGTGACTTTCATGCTTAATACCTTATTGTCACTTTTTCTTCCATATATTACTTGATGTGGGGTTAATATTGGAAGATATTTGCAATAAGCAATTTATAAAATTCTCAAAGTCAGTATTATTTAATATATAGGTGCTATTTCTTGGTAAAGTGTGAGAAACTAAAATCCCAGAAAAAAAATTATTTTTTGCCAGTATCACCTACTAACAAGATGAGAATATTCTGGATTGAAAGATGTTAATGATTGTGAGTTCTGTAGGAAATCAAATGTATAAGCAATTTAAATGTAAATAGGCCACATATTTTTGTCCTATTCAGGAATACCAACTTTATGAAAAATATGTCACTTAGTTTAAAGAAAACATACTGGATATGGTAATGCTGAAGGCATCCAAACAATTGACTATAGACTTTCTGCAATCTATTAATTTTGAATGTCCTTTAGCAGAGGAAAATGGATAATAACATTAGTACTAAAGCTAAAGAGGATTTTCTCTGAAGCTGACAAAATTCATTGCTTCAAGTTGAAAGGGTTGCTTTGTGGGAGTAGCAATTAATTTATTCAAGATTATAGCAGAGGACCCATATTGAATATTTGAAGGTATATCTGCCATTTTGGAGAATACCCTGCTTTTAAATGTTATTTTCTTTTACTCCTAACAGTTTAGTTACCGTATATGTGAATTTAAATATTATAAACTCATCTGCCTTGGAAAAAAATTTTGGTTTTTCATGCTATCAGGCCTTACTCCTTTCTACATTAATTCTCTTTTTCATAACTTTGTTCACAATCTTCTAGATTTTTGTAGAATTTTTTTTAAACTGGGAACTTAGAAATGTGCAGTTGAAAAAAACTTGGGCATTAAAACAATGATATATGATATAATTTGTGTAAAAATAAGTATCATGATTTTGTTATTAATTTTCAAAATAGCTTTAGGAAAAAGTCCTTCCTTCTTTTCAATATAAAATCATGACTATTAGGATTATCTCTATTTAATGGAAAATAAAGTCTTCCAAAATCACGCTTTACTTCCTAAAGGCTAATCAGCATTCTATAATAAATGTCTCTATTAACCAGACTTTGTCCATGGACAGTGAAAGAATATAGATGAGGATATGTAATAGTAAAGTGAAATATTTTTTTCCCTTTCTACTAATGGTAGTTTGTTTCACAAACTTAGGATATGATATATTTGATCCCAGTCACCTATTCTGAAATTTAAAAAATTGGTCAAAATAATAATGGCCACCATGTTGTAAGTATGGATTGGTTTAAGTGGAATTGAAAATAACAATGACACCACTATTTAAACAGGACGTGTTGACATGGTGTCTTTCATATTTTATTTTATTTATTTATTTTTTTTTTTTGTGGGTACCAGGGGTCAACCTCAGGACCTCGCGCGCCAACAGGTGCCCTTGCCGCTGAGCGATATCACCGGCCCTTTTTTCATATGTGGGTTCCGGGAGTCGAACTCGGGCCCTCACGCTTGCCAGGCAGGCGCTTATGCCACTGAGCCATCTCACCGGCCCTCATATTTTAAATCATAGAGAAATAAATTAAAAAATCAAGTCAATATAACAGCTTCTTTGGGATTAATATGGTGATTACCTGTTAAAATTTTATGAACCTATATCACATTACAGTGGTTTTAAAGGATAACGTGATACCTATAATATAAAATATGTTATAAATATTCTATAGATCAGTGGTGGCGAACCTATGGCATGCATGACTCAGTGGGGTGTTTGTTATTATTGAAAGCTCTAAAAGGTTTGCCATCACTGCTATAGATATTTAAAATTTAAAAAAACTTCAAAATACATGCAAATAAAGAAATTTTAGGAAGGCATTTGGTAACATAAAAAATAACAAGGATATGAAAACTAAGTAGAAGCCATCGTGTCCTGACTTTGAGGACATTTTTGTAAAGGGTGGCTTTGGTGGGCCCAAACCAAGGGACGCTTCTGATTTAAGCACAATTTTCTTCTTGATAAAGAATATCCAAAACAAGTAAGTATCAGAAGTGTCAGTATTCAGAGCAGAAAAACATCCTTAGTCCACTAGAACAACTCTTAATGAAATCTGCTGGACAGCAACGAGGCAAGGATAGATCTAGTATTCTGAACTTGAGGCTGGACCCAAGTGCTAAATCTTATAGGAGCTATGTGAACCATGACTGTAGCACAGAACACCCTTCTATGAGTTCTGAATAACTCACTTCTTCTCTAGGAATGTGTACAGAGGAAAATAATCAACTTTTCAGACTTTGCAATCCACTACAGAAAAACAATGTTTTTGAGACTCGGAGAAGTGAATATATCTAAAATATGTGTACTACAAAAAGTTGTTCAGAAATCATCTGTGAATTCCACAAGCTTCAAAAAGACAACCCTTCGGAGAAACAGCAGAAGAAAAATAAGAGCTGAGATATAACCGTGATAGCCTGAGCTGCCAGTTGAGAAGAAAAGACACTATAGCAAAAACAGTGAAGGAAAAGAAAAGTTAATGGTAATAAGAGGGACCATTGTGTATAATAAAAATATGGAACTGATCATGCAGAAATCCAAAGGCTTAGCAATTCACTTAGAGAAAGCCAAAATGTGGAATTATGTCTTAAAATGTTTGGTTTGATCGATATTACCTCTTTGATTTTATCTTCTACTAATATACCTGTTTTGGGATTTGGCAGTTTTCATTTCCAACATTGCCCCCAACACATGACAACAAGAACTTTAGTTAACTAATTAATGAAATGTTTTTACATTTAAATTTGCGTTCTTCCCAACATTCCTTTTTCTTGTTTTATGTATCTTATTTTGATAGGAATTATTTACCGATTATTAAAGATATATTTTTAGCCAATATAATATCATACACATGCTCTTATTAGGAATGATTTGGTTGTAATTCTAAACAGAAAAATTCCTGGGTTATGATTTCTTCTACCATTAAAACTCCCAGAACCATTAGGCGATCTGTTTTCCTTCAAAAAATTTTGAGTATTCAAATTTAGATCATGCCTATTACCACCATTGAAAGTTCAAAGATTATTCTATGGCCATACTACCCTGAATGTACCAGATCTTGTCTAAAAGCACTAAGATTGTGTCCTAATATTTCACATTTTAAGATATTGACATAATGAGTCATGGATAACATGCTATTTAATTCTGTGGGAAAATATAGCAGCAGTTAAATGCATTTGAAATGTAGCTCTTCATCTTTTCTCAGTCAACTACATCATCCCTAAAATAATTTGCTGTATCATTCTTGTGTTTTTGAATTTGTGTTTGTGAGAGAGGGGGAGAAAGAAAGCAACTGATTCTTGTAAGATTATGTCCTCTGGGAAGCTGTTAAGTTAATTCTAAGAAATCAAACACTTAAGGTTAGTTACTCAAATGTTAACTTTCAATTTTAAAATAGCATCAAACCCATACCATCTAAAATTGTTTGGCCTGGAGTTGCATGTCCACATTCCAAAAGAAAGTAAAAACAAAATGAAACAAAACTGCCAACAGTCATTCCTACTATTTAAAAAGTGTCCTTTTGTAGAGATTTGACTTTTAAAGGGGGAAAAATAAATTTTAAACCAATGAGTTCCAAATAATTATCTAATTATATGTATTTTTAAAGGGTCAATTTAAGAGCATCATTTGAATAAGTACAGTGGTACCTTGCCACTCATTGTTATTGATTCCAGGAGGCACCACAAGCACCAAAAACAGAGACCCACACAAATTATTTTTGCTGGAAAAGGAAGCAAGTCGAGGCAATTGACACTGACAAATACTAGCTTGTGCACCTAGTACCAAATAAAACTTTCAGTTAAAATACATTGAGAAGCATATTTGATGAGTTTCAAAGCAGTCAAGTACTAAGGTATGAGTGTGCATCATATACTTTATTTCTTGGAATTAGGTTAGCAGCTTGACAGACAACAGAATCATATAAAAATAAATTGCAACTGATAGTACTGATTCTCCTCATTCTCTTTGTCTTTTCCACATACACAGACTCACAAATGCAAGAATAAGACACTAGGACAGTGTCTTATATGTGGTAATTTCTTAGTATGTTTTTTAAAAATTATTCTTAAGGAAATAAGGAAACATTTCTATATAATATTTCCTAGAAATTATCTAATGCAAAATTATTGCTCAGTAGTATAATTATCAACTAGAATGGTATCATTTTTAAATAACAGAAACATGGCTACTCCAACATGGCTTGAGCAATATAGAGTTTATGCATATCTTATAGATAAGATAGAAGGAATTTTAGGTGGGGAGAAACATCATTCTTGGCAAAGATATGGAGATAGAAAAGAAAGAGACAAAGGATGGAGAAGACAAACTGTCAGATCTGTTAGATGTGGGTAAGCAATAGCGAAAAGTGTAGGCAAATTAAATAGATCTAGGTAACTGAGTACCTTGAAAGACCATCAAATAGATTGTGTTTTCATGTGAATCTTAAATACTGTTTCTCTCAAAGAAACATGTGATGAGAGGTGGTGGGACCTTTAAGACGTGGAGCCTGATAAAGGACGTTAGATCACTGGGGTACCCTTTTAAAGGGGAAATTGGGACCCTGGGTTCTTCCCGTCTCTCTTTTGGTTTGGGGTCCCCATCAGGTAAACAGAACCCCTCACCACCAGCCCCCAAATCATCAAGCCAGTGAGTTTCATGGACTGAAACTTCAATGAATCTTTCCTCCTTATAAGTTGATTTTATCAGTTATTTTGTCACAGTGACACAAAACCAACATAGGTTGTACAGTATATATAAAGAGTAACATAATTATCAAGGCATCGATCAAATAATGTTACCTTGGTTGTGCTAATTTAATGTAGAAAGAAGGATATGAAAATACAGCAATTTAAAAAAATATGTTTCTATATTCAAATGTTTGGAATAAATATATACATGAAGAATATTAAATTTTTTCTACACAGTTTTATGATATTTACTGATATAATTATGCTGAGCATGATTACTAAGTATCTAAACCAAGTTTTAAATTACTTTTTCCTTAGGCAACAAAATATATATATTCTTTTTTCTCTGAACTTCTTCTACAATGCCTGTTATTATCACATAGCATATGAATTTTTAAAATCTTTCTTTTTTGCATGACATTATAATAAAATAATAATATTTTAATTTAGGAGGCTACCTAAATAATGCTACTTTCCAACAGTTATGAGTACTGATTCCAAAAACTCTGCCATATATACCAAAATCGGATTATTAAAAATAGCTTACATTTACTTTAACAATTGTTCCAAAGACAAAACTTACTCAGAATATTTGAGTTCATTATTCTAGAAAGAAATGAGAAAGTACAGTTTGACCACTTCATTAAAATTAGAAAATTGAAGTGCAGAACAGATGTGATTTTTCTGAAATGGCAGTCAAACATGCTTAATCAAAACTTTATCTCCTGGGCCAGTGATATAGCTCAGCGGCATAAGCACCTGCCTGGCAAGCACAAGGTCCTGAGTTCGACTCCCGGTACCAGCATATATAAAAAAAAAGTAATTTCCTGTTTTTAACTTGAAGTCTTGTGTTCTTTCCACTCTACCATCTTGTGCAATAGAAAACAAATGTTGACTCTAGTGAATTTAGTGATATAAAAATCCACACTGTCCATTCCAACTTTTATTGAATACAAAGTTCTTCACATATTCTGTTTATTATTCCATAGAACTACAGAAGATAAGATTTTTGTCTGGAAGTTAAAACTGTTAGTTGCAAGCATATTGGAATTTAGCATCTTGGCCAGCTACATCTCCTTAGGAGACCACACACCATGAGGTTTGCTAAAATGTCTTCCAAAGAACCAGGGCTTTGCCTGTAGGATTTCCAAATGCTGCTAGAGAACAAAATCAAACTCAAGCTACCCTTGGCACAAGTAGATCCACAAATAGTAACATAGTCATTTATAAGTATTAGGTGAAGTACTATAAAGGCAAATGTTGTTCTACAGGTCCCAGATTTTAATCTTGCTTGTTAAAAATTGGACTCAATATCTTCACTGCTATATGGGAAATATGATCTATTAGGATTTTAATTTCATTTTATCATTTGTATTAATGTAGCAATGTATTGTACACACAGGCCAGCAACTGTTTATGACATACAAAGAAAATATAACACAAAATATTTTTAGAAATATTCTCCATAAGAATACAGATTGGTAAAAGTACACAGATGCCTGCACAAAGCAAGATGATTATTAGGGTAACAGCGTTCCTTTTAAAATATGTTTTATTTGTAGTGTAGTTGGCCTATAATTTCACTTTACCATGAAAAGACCTGAAAAATAAAGTAAGAAAATATTATTGCCCATTATAGAGGTCAATGAATCTAACCCTGAAATGCATTAAATGAATTAATCAGGATACTATAGCTATAAAGTGGAAGACACAGGAATAGAACTCAACTCTTGATTTAAGATAATATTATATCCACAAGAGTGTTTTCCTCAAAAAAAAAATACCCAGTTAATTATATTTTGTCAAAACAAATTTTCTAGCTAAATTTAAAGAAAAATACTAGAATGGGTTCTCTGTGTACATTTTTATTCTACTTGGTGCTATATTTGTATAATTATGCATTTGGGACAAATTAAAAATTAAAAGATGAATTTAAAATAAATAAATATTTTAGTAATAAATAATAGTGTTAAATTAATAAATTCATTTTATAAATGACTGTATACTCTAAAATATGTTCTTAAGTTCGTTCACACTCATTTGTGTTATAGCATTCAATGTCTTAGAGAAAATTATTTTAATAAAACTAAGGTAAACCCATGGTAATTGTTTTCTCAGGTTAAGCGATTGCAAATGTTACTTATGTAAAGTTTCTTCTCTGCACCCCTCCCCCCAAAAAAAGCAAAGAGAAAAATTTTGCCTGGTTGAAAACAGAAAAATCATCCTAGAAACTGTGCACTCATATATAAATAAGCAATTTATCTTGAAATAGTATTAAACTGGAATTTAAGTAATTTTAATGGTTTAAGTCTACATTATTTATAGTGTTATTTAAACACTGTGACACTTTTGAAGTCAGTGTGTTGAAAGTAGATTTAAGTCTGTATTCTTCATCATATTGTTTGAAAGACATCACAGTTCAAGTATGTTGGTAGTGGTGGATAGGCATGCATATATTTACAGCTAGGCTTAATATAGTGCAAATAGATTAAGTACTTAAAGGTATAAAGTGTTTTAAGGATTAATTTAACAGAATTTTCTTATAAATATTTAATAGTCATAAAATTTTAAAATGTTATTTGAAAAATATCTAAAATTTGTCCTTTTTTCAACATTAATCCTAGTCAGCTGAATCTTATTTTTAAGGATGTGAACACATAATTTCACAAAATATACAAAACAAATATGTATAATGATTTCATGTAATATAAATATTATTGGTGAAATTTTATGTCTTAAAAATATATGCAGGTATAAACATGAACTCTTACTTAATTCTACTTTATATTATATATTTGATAGAAAACCATTAAAAAGTATTTTAAAGGAAAGATAAATAATTATGCTTTCAAACTTTGGTAGCTTTTATTTTAACCATGTATCTCTGAACCAAGTTGCAAGTATGAATAGCAAACTAACTAGTGACAGCTTCAAATTGACTTGACTAAAAATATATCTCACATTTTCGTGAAAGAGATTTAAAGATGTATTTGAAAAACTTGGAGTCTAGTGATTCAGTAAATATTTTGGTTGAAAGCAGATTTACCTTCATGACACTATTATCCATAGTGGATTTGCATATGTCACTGTAACTCATTCAACTGCAAGGTAGACAAATATTATAATGAAAAATTATGTTTAACTTAACAATATTAAGAAAGTCAATTGTCTTGTTGCAAAGATGCAATTGAGGAGAAATGGATTGCTTCATTTTACTGCTACCAGAGGGAAAGAATGTAAATGTTTAAGTGGAATCCTTTCTTTAAAACCCTCTAAGTTTGTATTAGGACAAAAGATGCAGAGAATCTGAGAGTGCTAGTATCTAAAATTTTGTTAGTCCAACCTTCTCCATTAAAGGGAAAGTTTTACAGTTTACCAAGGAACGACCTATCATTTAGTTACATTTGACAATGCTATGATTTTCCCTCCTCAACCTTTCACTCCACATACCCACAATTTATATTTCCCTCAGAGGCTTGGAGATCTTAACCATTTTCCAGATAATTTTTACCTCATTTTACAGAATAACGCACAGAACTGAACACATGCACTTTTAACTATGCTCTTTCACACAGAAGCCATAAAGAAGTGCTAGAAAAAAGTCTTTTTAGCAAATGGCTCTGAGAAACTTAGTTATCTATGTGAAGAAAAATGAATCTAGAGGCCCATATCTCTCACCCTGTACTAAAAAAAAAAAAAATGGCTGTCATCACGGACTCAAAAAACCACAAATTCTGGCCAGGGTACAGGGGAAAAGGAACACTTCTTCTTTTTTTTTTTTTTTTTTTTGTGGGTACTGGGAGTCGACCTCAGGACCTCGCACGCCAGCAGGCGCCTGTGCCCCTGAGCGATATCACCGGCCCTTTTTTCATGTGGGTTCACGGGAGTCCAACTCGGGCCCTCGCGCTTGCCAGGCAGGCACTTACGCCATTGAGCCGTCTCACCAGCCCAAGGAACACTTCTACATTGTTGATGGAATATAAATTAGTACAATCACTTTGGAAATCTTTATGGAGATACATCAAAAAACTAAAATTGGAAATTAATATTTGAGCAACTTACACCTTTTATGGGTATCTTCCTGAAAGAGATAAAGTCATCATAACAACACGAATCTCCATGTTTGTGACAATGCAATTCACAAATAATAAACCATGGGGACAACAGAGACGACCATCAACATGTGAATGGATAAAGAAAATGTGATCTCTACACACAATGGAGTATTACTCAGCCTTAAAGAAGGGTAAATTTGAGTCATTGTAGGACAATGAATGGGTTAATTGAAAGAAATCAAATACCAAAGGTTAAACACTGCAAAGCTTCTCTTATATGAGAAACCTTAAAGGTAAATAATTTGAGGAGCAAAATAAAAGATAAATGTTAGGAAACAGGGAGATAGATATTTTGGAAATGAGAAAGAGGATCTAGGAGAGAGAGGAAACAGGACAAGGAGAAAAGAGTATCAAAAATCATAAAATATTTACACTAACTTCTCCCTCAAGTAATTCTTGGGTTTTACAAATGTATATTAATAAAAATAATTTAAAAATTTGAATATATTTCTAAATGAGTTCATACCAGTGCAAAACTTTATAATCACTCAAAATAAGAATGTCTGAAATTCACTTGGAGGTTGTGGAATCACAATAATAATCAGATTATTTTTAAAATAAATTAGTCTGTGTTTTGCTAACTGCCCCCATTCCATATTTGTATAGTTAAATTTAAATGGAAATGCAGTGTTTTCTATTTGTCTCAATTCAAATTTGTTTTGTTTGTACAAATAAAAATTTTATAACCATGCTGTCCTTTTCCCATTTAGGTTTTTGCCAAACAAAGTCAAAAAGGATACAAAACTGCAGTTTGCTCCAGATTTTTAGTATTAATTAACCATACAACTGTCTAACTCACATCTTTGATCACAAAGTTATTAATTAACTCATTCAACAAATATTCATTTTGGATGTCGTCTCTGCCAAAAATATTTATAGATGTTTTTTGAAGCCATGTAAAACACCAGCCTAATTATTTGTAGAGTTTATATTCTAGTAAGCTTAACAAATAAATGCCACACCAGCTGCAACATATATCCTCAGAGCATTCAATGTATCAATTTGTTAATCCTATCAAAGGAGAAAGGGGTTAGTTTATTATGATATGTCCCTACTTAATATTGGGTCATGCTTATTTCTTATGTTTTTAAAAGTTCTATTTGATAACATTTTCTGAAATCTATATCTATATCCATACCCATACCCATATCCATATCCATATCCATATCTGAATCTATATCTGTATCTAAAATTTTCCCAGTCTCTGTCTTCTGGTTTGAATATTTGGGCATCTCTTATAATCTCACACATATAGCAATCACTATCACTCTTCATTTGTGATAATACTAAATAAAAATCTTAGAAAATTTGCAGATTGATACTATTGATATTTGCATGTCATTATAAGTTCAACCTACAACTTTCATTGAAAACTCAGTAGTAAAATTATCTTCTGATTCACAAGTCATTGCCTTTATTTTCTGTGGCTGCTATATCAAACATTCTCCTTTCCCCTCAAACTTCGTGTCTGCTACCCCTCTACCCTCTTTCAGCTATTTCTTGGGTAGAAGACAAGCCATAAACTGAGAACATCTATAAACTTTTCTTAATCCAAACTCATGTTTTCTTAATTCTATCTGATTAAAAGGGTACAGGAGCCTCTGTCCCTCCATTAGACATGCGTTTTCTCAACAAATTCTGGATTATTTTTTCTCTCCTCAGAGGAAATTTTTCTATCTTACTCTTTATTTCTTCTATATTTGCAGTCTTCCTCTGTACATTATTTTTCTAAACAAATTGAAGTTTCTCAGCCTGATATTTTCTTTATTGAAACAGTTACTACTTTACCTTTCCTCTCATCCACACACCAAACTAATTTTTACTCTTTTTCATAAACCTGTGCAATCTGCCTTCTGCCCTGTGATTGCCAACTATGGCCTTCAATGACCTTCTTGCCATTGAATCCTGTAGAAACATTTCATTCTCTTATCTGTTAATAACTACTCCTGTCACCTAACCGTGTCATCTTTTTTAAAACGTTCTCATACCTTAGTATCCAGGCCACTGTATATTTTTTATTTTCCTCCTAAAAATCTGTCTCCTTCTTCCAGTCTGCTTTGTGGGTGTCTCTTCAAAATACAAACTGCTGACCTTTGGAATTAATTTCTACCTTTGTACTCTCCTTTTATTAAAATTTTTTCTTCATTTTTTTAGGGCTGGCAGCTTACTAAGTAAGTGCTCTACAGCTGAGTGGAATCACCAGCCCTGACATCTCTATATTTTTGAAATCATTAGTTTATAAATGTTCTTTGTCTTTTCAAGTATTAAAACTAATAGGCTGGTAGATATTTTCATTTGGATGTCACAAAGAAATCTCAAATTCAATGCACTCAATATTGAGCTCATTATGTAACTCTGTCCCAGCCCCTCTTATGTACACATATGCATCAAACACAATTGTTTAACTTTTCATATTCCTTTGCAGGGAAATATACCACCCTTCAATTGGAATTCTTGGAAATACTTTCTCCTGTGACCTTGCCCATATCCAAATACGCATGGTCATATTAATTTTACTTTATAGGTAATTTTTGAATTTTTAAATTTGACAGTTCTTGACCATCAAAAGTCTTCTTTATTGCTTTGCATAACTTTTTAATTACTCCCCCCCATTTTCATTCTTTGTATTCCTTTTTTCTGATGCTATGGAATTTTGTGAAATGTAGATCTAACTTTTGTCACTGTCCTGCTTGACCTTTCCATAAGTTTCCAAATTCCTTCATATGTGTTTATAAAGCAAAAATTGAACTGAGATATACTAGAATAGGTTTAGACAGGGGGGTGATGAATGTATACCAAATCATAAAAAAATCTCCTATACTTATCATTTTAAAATCTTTATACTGTCTGACCACATTATCGAAACAATCTCAGGACAGACCTCATGTTAGTCAATTGTACCATAGAAGGTATTTTTAAACAAATCTTCTATCTTTCCAAAAGTTTAGTGTTTTTAAGCCATCACTACTGTAATTGACACGAGGGTATGTGTTTTCTTTGGCACAGAGCTCTTCTAATGTTGATGAAATCATATTACCCTCCATCCTTCTGCTGTAGAAATGGAAAGTAGAGAATATTTGGACCCCCTTTGGAGTGGTTAGCACCATTATAAATCTGAAAATCCAATATCTAAAAGTTTTTTAAGTCATAAATATCCTAATAAATTTATGGGAAATTATGGCAATAAAACTTACTGTTATTTGACATTAAGCTATACTTAATCCTTATCTATCCCACCTAGTATGAATCTTCATACAATTCACTGCATAAATATTGATGTATTTTGATGTAGGATGTTGCACCAGACCCTGGGGTGTTGCTTTGTACTTGATATTTGTACAGCATTACCTTTCTAAAATAGCAAGCCTCTGAAATCTAAAAGACACTGGCCTCACAGGGATTATATTAGGAATTCTGAAATTGTATTGACCTTAATTAAGTGAATTAAAGACTATAAAACTTCAGATTTGCCAAATTTACTTCTGTAAGAAGAAAGCAGATCTTTTTAAATATACTATTATACACTGAAAGAGTGTATTTAAAACCAATTTTACTTTCAGAGACTAAAGTAATGCACACATTTTTTGCATGTGTATTTTATAGTTGGAGTGACTTTTAATTCTTAAATTTTCTGACTTTCCTAGCTTCTCTTAGCCTGGCAATTGTGACTCAGACAATTAATGCATGTTCACTGTCTTAGTTAACAAAAACTTTACGTCTTGATACCTTTTAAGACCAGCATTGGACAATCAAAGTAATTCTGATCTATGATCTTTCATAGTTGCTGGATTATCAAGGATCAACTCTTTCATGGCCTAGAAATTTTCAGGCTTACTGAGGTAAATTGATACATGTGGGGGCAGATACACTGTTCTTTGCACCCAGCTGGAATAATAAAATCTTCCAAAAAGTTCATCACCTCCATGTGTGTGGTCTTTCAGGAACCAACAGATCTGCCTTCACAGTTGTGGTATTTCACTCATTCCAGAAAAGTGTATATCTTGGCCCAACTAAACCTAATACACACTTTAGTCTTCCCTGATGATTACACAGAAATCAGACATTTACAGGGTGATGCTTTCAATAACCTTGATAACACTGCCACCCTAAACCTCATTTTCCAGTGGCCTGTATTCAAGGGCCTTCAAAATATAGTCATCAACATGCTCACTGAGATGAGCGCTACTCTAGTTTGATAAAATAATCCTTAGTAACCAAATAGCCTCAAACAATTTATACATATAGATAAATATCCATCTGGACACTCCTGAGCAATTTTTAAATTCCTTCAATAAAAATGTTTTTATACTATCATACTTTATAGTATATATTTTAATACTGAACAAAAAGGACAATCTGAAGATAAGGATAAATCTGAAGATAATACATAGCTTGTTGTTTATGCTTATTGTCCAAAAAGATGTTTTTATAATGCATATGTTTAATAACTTTTCTTTACATGTCAGCTAATGTTTCCTTCAAAGAAATTGAATTACACAATTATTTTATTCTTTAAATTTTCCAAAAGAAGCATTCTAGCTCCTACAAGAAAATCTGAGGAGTTGTGTACATGTACCAATTCCATGCAAGGAATACAAACATTGTTTACTGCAAACTTGTAAAAAAAAAAAAAAAAAACAGTAAGGGAGTCAAGGGAGGGGTGAGGGGAGAGGGAAGGAAAGGGAAGGAAATGAAAAAAGAAATTAAGATGTTTTATGTACCAACTTCCCACAATGAATGCAAACATTATGTACTACACACATGCACTAATAAACTAAATAATTTTTAAAAGAATACAAGAAAAAAAACTACATACATAAAATTTTGGACTCTCATGTGTGGGGTCTAGACTTGATTTTTGTGACATTCGCATAGTTCTATGTCCACAGAGAGCTTATTATTTGCAATATAAAGCAATAATAAACATTTACCGTTGCTGTTGAAGTAATGTTAATTGATGATTTGGGTTATGTTTTGTATTTGTTTTACAAAGGGGGTCAATCTTCAAAAAACTATGCTTTCTATGTGATATTATTGGCTTTATGTTTCCTGAAATCTCAATCTTGTACCATCACAAAATATGACATATATATTAAGCTATTCAAAATAGAAACTTAAAAGCATCAAATGTCTTAGAATTTCTAATTAATGAAGTGAGTGCTGTTACTGAGTGCCTTGATGTAAAGCTATTCTTTTTCACACATTTTTCCTAAAAACTCTTAAGAGACCTATTTTCAAATAAACTTTTGAAAAAATCTCAATAGATTTGGCTCAACAAAGAAAGTGAGCATACAATGGATGACTCAGTGTACTTGTGGGCTATTCAACAAACATCTGATCAGTTGTGTTGAGCTTCATTTATTTCTACATTTTGAATCAGTTCTTCATTTCCAATGGAATATTTAACAAAAACAATGAACAATTATGAAAAAAAAGTCAGATCATCTAATTAACTTAAAATAGATCTGAAATGCAAATTTAGTTTCCTAGAATGAATCCATAAATATTGCTAGTTGTAGCAATCATACAAGTTAAGATTAATTTAACTTCCATGGTAGTTGTGTGTAAAACTTTACCCAGTGATATAATGAAAATTATATAGAGTACATGGTTGAATATAGTTGAAATTTGACTTTTCAGTGATATTAATTTAAAGAATCATTAACCAAGGGAACTCTAATCAATGGGACTACACTGTTCATAATCAGTGAACACCATACAAACCTTTGTATATACGGTTCTGTCTTCCTATTGTGCTCTTCTCGTTTTCTGGATGAACTTCCACCTGATGCTTCCCCAACTTCTCCAGGTAGTTTTGTCATTATCACATTTACATTTGCACTGTACCTTGAATTCATCTCCACTAAAAGCATCAATTCCACCAGACTGCACTTATTGGCTCGCATTCTTGTCTACTCCCCTAAATCAGAACTGATGGAAGGTAGAGGGTCCAATCTTGTTTATGTTACAAGATTGTAACATTACTTCATTTTGCACAGTGCTCTGTGGATGGATTATTAATGAAGGTTACTAGAATATTTAATAAAAATTTATTTTTGATAATATTTTTTATTCTATAAGATAGCAAGGACACATTTCATTATATTATTTTGCTTGGATCTTATAAATATAATCATATCTATACACATATAAAATTCCATAAATTTTATGTTTTGTTGACTGGTATATAAATTTTTTTAACTTGCCATTGCTGTAATTTGGACATGGTTTTTTGAGGTTTTCGAGAGCTATAATATGGAGACTTAGAATACTGGCAAAAAGGCTTAATGACAAGTAAATGAATATCAATAAAGTAAGAAAATCTCACATTTGTGGTTCTTCCATTGATAAATTTAGCCACACAAAGATAAATAGCTACATCTCTTTAAGGTGGCATGCCCTCATCTCACATAGTGAAAGTGAATTAAGCAAAAAAATATAGGCTGTGGTCACTTAAAAAAATGCTTGTATTTCTACTCCACTGGCATGAGTAGAAAAATAGTGGAAGCATAAGGCTGGAAACTGAATAAACTTCTCATAATTTATACATAATAAATCATAGGAAGACTAAGCACTATTTATATATGTATATTTAATACAAATAGATTTCAGAATAATGGAAAATTTTTGTAGAAAAATCCTTTATTATGAAGTTCAGATGTAAATGTAAAGCTCATCTACTTTGTTCATTAGTGTTTTAGACTTTAAAAATGATTGTTTATGGTATACAGTTTTCGTAAATAATATTCATCAAATGTTATTGCAAAGAAAAAAAAACAATGAATCATGAAATAAGAGTACCATCCACCAAGAATTGAAGGCCAAGTTCAATTAAAAAAATAATTTTAAATGTAAGTTATAGTCTCCAAACAGAAATAGAAAGTATAATGGGGATTTCCTTGTTAATTTCCCAGGGTTGCTTAAATTCTCTAGGTCATGACTGCAACATTTGTAAAATGTAAATAATCACTTAGTGAATTTGCTTTGTAACATGCATACTAAAATAGGAATAATGTAGAGAAGATAAACATGACTGGTGTACAAGAATGACATAGAAATTACTGAAGTGTTCCATATTTTGGATTCATTGCATTACAAAAGTTTGAGGAATAACAAAATAAAGTCTCAGAGATTCTCCATATATCATGCTTATTAATAACAGAAAGGGAAAACAGGAAACCCTATATTGAGGAGAACTGACAGATGTGCACTACTTTAATAAAGTGATCAATGTTAACATTACAAGTATTGGGATAAATCCATTCTGTGTGTCTCTTGATATGATGCACTGAGAAGAAAACATTATCACTCTATAATAATGTTACCCCCCAAAAAATACATAATCCTAATTTAAGGAAACATCAGACAAACCCAAATTGAGGGACATTCTATAAAACTGCCAGTATACTCCTCAAAATGTCATTTTCACAAAACACAGAAAAGGTGAAAGAATTTTTCCAGATAAAGAGAGATTATGATAACATATGACATTAGATTCTTTTTAGCTAAGTAAGATACTCTAGGTACAGAGACAGAAGAGATATTTGAAGTCCATATTTCTGGAAAAGCATTCATATACATGATATATAAATTGCTTATAAAAGAAGACAGTATAATAGAAAAATGAGGAAAAAAACTTAATTGGGCATTTCACAAAACAATGTTCTCAAAAAGCCAATAAAATTTTGAAAATCACAACAATATCAGCAAACAGGAATATGGATATTAAATCCATTACTGAGATATGACCACTCACGGTAAGGGAAAAATCAGCCTGGTAATATTAAAACACGGCGGCAAGTATTTGGACTGGTGAGAAGCCTCAGTCATCACTGGTAGGTGATTAAATTGGCAAAACCAGTTTGGTACATTGGAAGCTGTCAATAAAGTCAAAACTAAACATATAGAAGTCCTTTAATCCAAAAAGATTTACTTATGTATGTATTCAACAGGAATGTATGCAGATCTACAAGATCATTAGCTGTAGCATTACTTATAATAATTTCAAATTATGAGTAAATCAAATATTATTAAACACAGGTAATTGATAAACTGGAGTATTTTCACATTAAGATTATACAGCAATAAAAGTAATAAATTGAGTCCCCATGTTTCCTAAGGGAGGTGGTTTGATAGAGGGTCTTGCTATGTAGTTCAAGCTGAACTTGAACTTGCTATGAAGTTCAGGCTGGCCTCCAACTCATGATCTTCTTGCCTTAGCCTTCTGAATACTGGGATGACAGATGTACAGCACCATTACTTTTCATGTTTACAAATTTTCATTTGTGATTCCAGAATATTTGGGTTCTTAGATTTTCCACTCTCATTACTCTCTCCAAATCTCTATTATTGTTTTGCTACTCAACAACAATTCTAAATTTAGAGTATGTAATGGGAAAAATTAATGTTGAGAATAAATGGTAGCATTTGGGATTACTATAAAATGAACATAGGTGGTTATTTTGAAGAGCTGAATAAATTTTGAATATGATAGTTAATGTTGCCAATCACTACTTAATAAGATGGAACATAACGTTTAAGTTATTTTAATTAAATACACTATTTTTTCATTGAGAAGAGTAGATATCCTATCAGTTCCTCTCGGAAGAGACTGATCTATTCATTTTTAAATATTCATGAATACATAATGTGTATATTTTTATATACTAATCTATGTACTTGGAATACACTGCAAAACAAAGATTCCTGTCCTCATAGAATTTGTAAACTAATTAGGTGGTCTGAAAATAAGCAGTAAAACAATAATATTAATGAGGGCCGGTGAGATAGGTCAGCAGCATAAGCGCTTGCCTGGCAAGCATGAGGTCCTGAGTTTGACTCCCGGAACCCACATAAAGGAAAAAAAGGGCCAGTGATATTGCTCAGTGGCACAAGCGCTTGCTGGCAAGCGTGAGGTCCTGAGGTCGACTCCTGGTACCCACATTAAAAAAAATTATATATATATATATATATATATATATATATATATATATATATATATATATAATTTGAGATAAAACCAAATAAAATGCCCTCTGTGTGTATAGCTAGGAGAAAACAGAAAGAAAATGAGCAGAAAAATAGTGACCATATTCATGAAAGAAAAAATACAAGTGTAGCTGAAAAGGAGACAGCGAAAGTACCATGCTGTATGATGCTATTATGTAGCTGACAGGGAAAGCTTATTCCAGAGTTGATGAGTCATAGTAGAAATCTGACTTTTTTGTTTTTTCTTTTCTTTTCTTTTTTTTTTTTTTTTTTTTTGGTGGGTACCTGGGGTCGACCTCAGGACCTCGCGCACCAGTAGGGGCCCGTGCCACTGAGCGATATCACTGGCCCTTTTTTCATATGTGGGTACCAGGAGTCGAACCAGCCCTTGACTTTTGTTTTGAATATGATGGAAAGCCATTTGAAAGTTTCAGTCTAGGGCGTGATAATATCTTATTTATCCTTTTAACAGATTACTATGTATGTTTGTGAAGGGTAGATTATAAGGATGCAACAACTGAAGAAGGGAGATCTACTCACTACAATTACTTTATTTAAATTATTTCTGAAATACATTTGATCCACATGTTTTCCTTTGCTGTAATGAAACACTTTGCCATGGTCATCACTGACCTGGATGTTGTAAAACTCAATGGCCATGTCTTAGCCCAATCTAGCTGGACTCTCAGCAACACCACATAACTAAATTGATCGCTCTGTTCTCCTAGAACTCAATTTTTCAACTGATTCTAGGTTATTTGTCTTACTCTGTGTGTACTCACTATCTTGGTGACCCCACCTATCCTCATACTCTAGAATAATCACTCATGCACTAGTGACATCTTCATTTATACCTCTAGATTTAATCCCTTTCCTCTCTCTGTACTCCAGTCTTGCACTTCAAGCTACCTAGACATCTGCTCTTGCATTCTAAGATGTCTTATAGATGTTTAAAACTGGACATGAACTTTTGACAAGTCACTTCTTTTCCAAAACTTCTTTTCACACAGATTTCTGAAACTCAAGCAATAGATACTCCAATTCCTCATTTAAAATCTTATAGTTGCCTTTTCCCTCATATTCCCCATCCAAAACATCTGCAAATCTAGCCTCTGACATCTTTCTTCTTGAATTGGTGCTACTGTAAGAAAAGGCATAAAGATTCTCACTTGAGTTATGGTTAAAAAATCTTCCCAAGAGAAGTTTTTTACTTCTATTCTTAATCTATTTCAGTTTATATTCACAACAAAAAGAAAGATTCTCTTAAAATATAATCTGAACCACATGACTTCTCTGTTCAAAACTCTACTAAACCATCTTATTCTACTCAGAGTATAGGTCCAAGACATTAAACTGTCTTTCATGACCTTCTTGTGCTCTCTTCACCACCATGCTAACTCCTACTGTTTTCTATAACTGCCCAACAGCCAAGTGAGACTTTCTCCCTCAAACACAGACATCATATCAAGTTCTAGCTTCTACTGTTCTTTCTACATGGTTTGTGCTTTCCCCTTGTCTTTCATGTTTTTGCACAAATAATATCTTGTCAGAAAAGGACTTTCCCTGATCACCCTCTTTAAGTTTTCCCACTCTTCTTATTCACCTCCGTCTTGACTACTTTATTGACCTGCCAGTGCATTATCACTCAACAGGATACATATATTTCCTCTTCATTAGTTTCTTAATTATTTTTTTTGTTATCTGTGTCCCTCAACTAGAGTGGCAGCTTTTAATCATGAAGAAATTCTTTCTGTTTCATTCCATATTGTATTACCCTGAGCTTTAAAGACTAGATTAGGGCAATATATTTTTAAATGACTGAGGATAAAAATTATAGAGCAAAGAAAGTAACAGTTTTACATAAAGTGGCTGATAATAGTCATCATGTATTATGGAAAGTGAAGGCATGGGAACAAAATAGAGAAACTGGGTTCTGAAGCAAGCATTCATTTTTTAAGTAAAAAGAAATGCAAATATGTTTGCTATTTTATAGTGGAAAGATGAGGAAGCCTTTCTCTGGTTTCTACCATTTCTTAAGGAAGTGAATGGCTAGGTCATCCTGTAAGAAAAGTTATACATAAAGCTTTTGAAATCAAAGTAGTGGTATTTTAAAGTCAAAATGTGTGGAATTAGAAATAGGAAAACTTTATGTCAGACCCCTGCCCAGACAGAGGAGAAATCCCTCCTTGAGCAGAGCATCTGAAATCAGCTGCCAACACACAGAGATAAGAGGGTGCTAGCACTCGCAAAGGAGATGAACAAGCAACTGCCATATGCAGTCACACCTGCAAGACATGGATGTCACCAAGACTCCCACCTCCCCAGACTGAGACTAAAAATGTCCCACGGGGCCAATTGTCTTATCGCCCTGGCCCACCTGCACCCAGGCTGGAATAAACTTCACTTAATGCTTCAACTTTGCCTGACTTGGTGCCTTTGGTTGCACCTCAGTTTACCCTAACACTTTATATCAGTGGGAAAAAGGTATTTTCCAGTGGCAAAGTAAAATTTTATAACAGTAGCATGAAGGAGATAACAGGATGTCAAATATTGGTGAAGTAAATTTGTAACTACCTTGCAGAGAAATTTGCGTTGGGCTAACTCATTGGCAGTTACAGAAGAAAGGGAAGGAAACAAAATGTTTCTAGAATTTATCTCTTAAAAAGAATTTATTAATTTTGTAATTGCTTTTAGAAGATGGTACCTATATATGTTTTCTTGGACTCTGCAACAGGATAGTAAATTCTGGATAATTTAAACAACCAAAATTTATTTTCATAGTCATGATGGCTCAGTGGTCCCAAGATGAAGGTGCTAGCTGACTTAGTTCCTGGTGAAGGCTCTTTCCAAGCTCACACGTGGCTATCTTCTTACTGTGTCCTCACATGCCCTTTCCTCTGTCTTATGTAGTGAGAGAGAGAACAAACTCTCTGGTGTCTCCTTTCAGAAAAGCACCGATCTTACCCATCCAGGACTCCACATAATTACCTTCAGAGTTTCCATATTCAAACACTATAAGACAGAGGGTTAGGACTTCAAAATATAAATTCTGGAGAACACAAATATTTATGTAATATATTTATTTTAAATACATTTGCTTTAAAATATTGGAGTAACTTACACATATACATACACCACAAACAGAATAATTAGAAAAATGGAGGGAAAGAGAAGAGGAATTTCTAATAACAGGAAATCAACAGTAAGTTAATTATTTCAAGGCATCAGCTCTCATTTTTCTAGAACCAAAAACACAAGGAAATACAAGTTGATGTAGAAGAAGAAGGAAGAAAAGACAAAGGAGGATGAAGATAAGACAGAGAAGGAGAAGGAAGAAAAGGACTGATATAACTTTTCAAATCCAACTTTTCATACAGTGAGGAATTTATTGTAAAGTACAGGTTTCTGTTTTGTTTTGTTTTGTTTCACTATGCAGTCCAGTCCAGTTTAAGGTTGGCCTTAAACTCACTATGTAGCCCAGGCTGTCCTCTAACTCAGCTGTCTTCCTGCCTCAGCCTCCCAAGTGCTGGGATTACAGGGATGTACCAACATGGGCAGCTTGTAAAGTAGGTATTTGAGATGTTAAAAAATAATCTTAAAGCCAGGCATGGTGGCATATGCCTGTAATCCCAGCAATTATGAGGCTGAGGCAGGAGGGTCACCATGAGTTTGAGGCCAATCTGGGATGCAGAGTGAGTTTAAGACCAGCCCGAACCACACAGCAAGACCTTGTCTCAAAAAAAAAAAAAAAAAAAAATCTTAAATTGTGGTCTGAAAATAAATGGTTTAAATAAACATATTTAACAAACACCTTTGGTTAGGCATTACTCTAAATTTTAAAACATAACTCTGGGAAGACTTTTTTCTACTTTTCATAGCATCTGAGATAATCAGGTTAAAGTATTTTGGTTCATGATGACTTAATATATGAATAGATCAAGTACTTCAGGGAGTCTGAAGAAAAGGTTAATTAAAATGTTTATCTGACAGATTCCAAATATCATATGTGTCAAATGGCCTTTAACAGAATTGCTCATTATGTCGGGAAAATTTAAGGTCTACACTTGTAGAATTTCCTGGATCAGCTCACTTCTTCCCACATGTAGCCAAGAAATAGGTCAAAATGTATTTTTGAAAAGAAATATAAAAACATGATAAAACAATTAGGGTGAAAATTTGCTTGAAATTCTGAAGGGCATTAGCACTTAATATATAATTGAAAAATTCAATCTAAAGTATGTTTTAATTTAGTAAAAAAGATGCATGTAATTGCTGTAGAATATTTTTTTAAAGATGGATTTTTCATCAGGTGTCAGCTGTGAATTAAACAAAAGGAATGACTGAATACCTCCCACATATAAAATTCTATGTGTTATTTTATTCTCTGTCACATAGAACTGATGTGCCTTTCACACTTTATGGATTAGGCAACTAAGACCTAGAGTGGGAAAGTAGCTCGACTAGGGGTACATAGTTCATGGCTAGCCAGATGTACAACACATATCTGATTGAACACTACAATATGGCAGCAATTTGTTGAATCAGAAAACTTTTGGATACAGTTACTCACTATTATCCATATTAGTATGACTAAGAATATATTTGCAAAATGCCACAATTGACAATGCACTTTTGTATAATTGACAGTGTACTTTATTTTTGACAGTAATTAGTCAAATAATTCAGAGATTAGTTCATTTTCTCTCCTTTGTAAACAATAAAACAATGTGAAAAAGATCAAATGTACTTTTTATTTTCTACTTTGGAATAACTGGTGCATTGATGTATCTGACATATTAATAGCTCTTTCAGTTTGTTTCAAATAATGTCCTTTTTTGACAAGTGGGGGTAGACAACAGTTATTTTAATTGTAATATATCATTTAAGATAAGATCTATTAAATTCATGGTCAATTTGGATTTTCATAGTTGTAGTATAACAGTATGAATAATAACATAGTAATATAACACAGTAGGTTGAAAAAAGTATTACAATTATAAGATATGTATCTATAATCTACTATTTAAATTTCTGTGCCTAAATAATTGATAATAGGAAATGAATGTTATATAAATTCTTTCTCTGATCTTCTAGAGAATGGTTTTCTAAGAGCATTTATGTTTGAAGAAAAGATTCCATTTTACCTTTCCCAAAGAAAATCTTTCCAAGGACTATTGAGTCAAATCACGGAGATTAAGACTACCTTTGCTGATGGAGGCAAAAGTGAGATAACACCAAATGAAACTCAGTTATAAGAGATCAAATATCGTGAAGGAATAAAATCAGTATGAAAAGGAGTCAACCCATATAGTTTAAAAAACTCTTTATGAACTGCACTTTTGTGTGAAATATTTCCTCTAGTTTTCAATTGAATTCCAATTGCACTACAATTTCTCTATAAAAAGTAATATTCTGCTATAATAAAAAATCTGTAAGAGCTAAACACAAATATCCCCACTGAGGTTTATTATAATCATGATCACAGTTTTTAAAATCAGTATGTAGCATTTTACAAGTCTTCAGCTGCTTACAAGAGAGTTTCATTTGCTTTGTTTTCTCAATAATTTGCCTGGAATTTATTTTCGAGACATTTATGATGCCGAGTCATAGAATGTCAAGTATTCTAAGAGTAGTCAGGAGATTTTAGAACATCTGAAATCTGTTGATAAGAGCTTAAAGAAAATTTTGTTTTGTCTAAAGAGAAAGTGAATACTCTTGTACATTTTTTTAGTATCTAGAGGTCATTAATGAATTGGTCAATTACTTTATGCTGAATAATACTTTCCTAACAACCCAATAATTTTAACTTGATATATAAATACCTTACAAGGATCATGTGCAACATCAGAATAAAATATGCATTCTAAGGTAGGTTTTTTAATAAAATAATTTAAATAAAAAAGAGGAGAGAATCGGAAACATGTACCAAGAAATTTTAACATAAGAACTGACAGATTTGATTTAGTTATTTTTAATAATCAACTCATGCAGAGTAAAATCTTTTTTTATTCATCTGATCACTTTTCTCCCACTTTTCACATTTTAAAACATTTTTCAAATTATTCTAACAACATGTTTTCATATGTATCTCTTCTGGGGGTTGTTAATTTTTTATTTCACTAGTTACTTTTTATTTTTAAACAGACAAACTCACGTATGGTTATGACATAACATTGTGTTATGATACAACTGTACACTGTGGAATAAATGAAGCTAATATATATAGACTTATTTTTTGTTGTGAAAACACTTAGTAGTTTTCAAGCATACAATGTATTGTCATTAACTATAGTCACCATGTTCTCCCTAGGTAAATGAAATTTTGTACTTTGACCAACATGTCTCTAATTCCCTTATTCTCTTGGCTCTGATAACCACCATTCTTCTTTCTGCTTCTATGAACTTAAGAGTTTTAGATTCTATGTGAGATCTTATTTCATTTTAGATAATTTTTTAGCCTGTTTTATTTTTTTCCCTGTCATATGTTTGGGCAGTGGGTAAAATATCTGTTGTATATTAAAATAATTGTACATAATTTTCTTCTTTACTTTTCCTGGATTGTGTTTTTGTTTTGTTTGCTCTGTTTTTGTTTTTGTTTTTGAGACAGGGTTTCACTATGCAGTTCAGGCTGGCCTTAAACTCACTTTGTAGCCCAAGCTGGCCTCAAACTCACAGTGATCCTCCTGCCTCAGCCTCCCGAGTGCTGGGATTACAGGTGTGCACCACCACATCTGGCCTGCATGCTTTCTTAATGAGTGAACATTTAACAATTTCTAATGGCTGCATGATGAGTTCTACACAACCATTCTTGAGGAAAAGAAGCATAATTTTTGAAAATTATCAGGAAATGAACCAGACACTTAAAGTCTTTGAAAGCTGTCCTAAAAAATAAATAAATAAATATTTAGTCAATAAAAATGTACTAAATCTCACTAAGAGTAGCAGGCTCCCAATCTATCAATCCCTTAATTTTATTCCCAAAGCAGCAGGATTTGAGATTCACTCTGGACAAATATTGGAGATCACACCCTCCTTAGCTCTCAGACTTCAATTTGGTATTTCTGTGGGAGAGTCAGTCCAGCAACATTTCTAATAACTTCCACCCAGCTTCACGATTCAGAGGTTAAATACCAAGTGAACGTAGCCAAATTTCAATGGCCCCTTCTCCGTTTAGACACCACTCAAGGAAAGTCTACATCAGGCATGGCAGGCCATAAATTCTGGGATCCCCGATTTTTCCTCCTTCAGATCACTTAAAAGCAGGACAAGAATAGGAGACCACATGCTACTGCTCCCACTCACTTGTACAGTGTAAGTATCACTCTAAGAAGCAGATTACTATTCTTAATCAGCTTCAGATCAATAGTCCAGATATTTTTACCCAAAAATAAGGCATTCTATGAGAGCAGAAAACTCTTGAGCACTCCTTTAAAAACTGACTTTATTTGAAGTAGAATGTGGAAAATTGAAGTTTAAGAGTGCTGCTCAATACAATAAAAAAATTAAAGCAACTAGGAATTAACCAACAGCTTCATGAGAACATCAAGCACAGTTAATAATAGTCTGACAGGGCTGGTGAGGTAGCTCAGCGTCATAAGCACCTGCCTGGCAAGCGCAAGGTCTTGAGTTCAACTCCCAGAACCTACATACAAAAAAAGGGCCAGTGATATCGCTCAGCGGCACGGGCGCCTGCTGGTGTGCGAGGTCCTGAGATCAACTTCCAGTATCCACAAAAAAAAAAAAAAAAAAGAAAAAAGTCCAACAGGTCACCTTGGGAGTACTGTGGAAAGAAACAGCTTAAAGGACCTCTCCAGGAATCAGAACAAAACTTTAAAGCTAGCCTCAGTAAGTATCCCAGCAGAGTCCCAAATTTATTTTCTAGCTACTACGCAGACAGAATACTAATATCCAGAATAAAAAACTCAAAAAAAATTAGACCCTCCAAAATAAAAGACCCAGCCAAAAAATGCATAAGTGAAATGAATACACATTTTCCACAAGAAGTACAACCAATCATTAAACATGTGAAAAAAATGTTCAACTTCTCTGGCCACTAGAGAAATCCCAATTAAAACAACACTGAGGTTTCATTTTAATCCAGAATGAATGATTATCATTAAGAAATCAAATAATAGGAAATGATAGTGAAGCTGCAGGGAAAGGGGATTATTTCTACCTTGTTGGTAGGAATGTAAACTTGTATGAACACTATGGAAATCAGTATGATACCTTAAAAAAAAACAAAATTACAAATTCTATTCAACCCAACTTTTTCCCTTCTAGGTATATTGCTGAAAGACTTAAAACATCATATAACTGCAATACATGACCCATGTTTACAGCAGCACAATTCATAATAGCTAAATCCTGGAAATGGCCCATATGCCCATCAACAGATGAATGGGTAAAGAAAAAGTGGTATTTAAATACAGTGGAGTACTTCTCTGCCAAAAAGTATAAACTTGAGTCATTTGCAGGAAAATGGACCTAAATAAACTTTTTCCCCTTTATCTTTGGGTGTTGGATATTTTGTCTCAGCAATGAGAAGAGTAACCAAGACAGAATTTGATGCTAGAGAAGTGGGGTTGTTGCTGTAAGTATACCTGACCATGTGGTTCAGGAGCCTTTGGGAATGGCTTGTGGGAAGTGTTTGGAAAGGTTCGGAGATGTCATCTGGAAAAGTAGAGCTGGAATGCCTTAGGCTTTTCTGTATTGGAGATTCTGGTTGGAGCTCAGAAGACCAGAATGCTGATAGAAATCCCACTGGTCAAGACCAGTCTCCAGAGGTTTCTGCTGGGAAGGACTGCATTGGCTGTTGGAGTCCAGATGATGTGTGTTATGTCTCGGCAGAAAGTTTGTGTGCATTTTGCTCATGTCCAGAGACTGCCTGAGACTGAGATTAAGGGTGGCAGACTAATTAATCTGGCAAAAGCAATTTAATCTGGCAAAAGGCAGTCTAATGTTGAGGTGGTGGTGTGGCTATCGTTGGGGTCTTTAAACCAGATTTATATTGAGAATCAAGAGCAAAGAAGCCACTAGAATGATTTAAATAATTGTAACTTTCACCAGAAAGGAAGCTCCCATAAGCTGTGGACTGCAAAGATAGAGCAGGGGAGATCTTGATTGCTGAGAAGGACAGGATAATAGAAAAGATGGCCTAAGGAATCACAGGAAGGAGTAAGACTCCTCGCTTTGCAGCCTCAAAATTGCAAAAGTGAAAGACATTACTTTGAGAAGGGAGCCCCAGAGCACCATCCTCCAGAATGATGGCAGCATAGAGAGTGTGTTCTTTGGAATTGGATTCAGAGTGCTCAGTGATCCAGGCACTTGACCCCTACAACCAAGAAAGAGAGAAGCCTGGCTACTGTTCCAGTTGCTCCAGCTGATAGCAGATCTTGGCATCAACCATGAGGTGCTGGTTTTGGTGCATGCAGAATGGAAGAGTCATGGTGTCAGATTTCAGAAGGCCTAGGAGGCCAGGCAGTGTGCCTGCTAGAGGGCAGCTTCACAATGTGTGAAGCCAAAAGTGCAGTGGAGACCTCAGAAGTTTGGAGAAGCCAGAAACATGGGTCATCTGAGGAAAACTGAAAGGAGGGAGCAGAGCAGGGCCCAAGGGAGGAGCCATGGGAGCTACAGCCACCAGAAGTATCTCAGGGTTGGAGCCACCCAAGCCCTTGGGAGTTCACATCTTGCCACAAACTGCCTCAGATGCTGCACATGAAGCTATAGGATATAATGTTTGGCCGGCTAAATTTTGGACTTGCTTTGGTCCTATTCATTTGTATGCCCCTGTTTGCAATTTTTGGAATGAGAATGTCTATCTTGTGACATTGAATGTTGGAAGTGTTTAATTTTTCATTTGTACAGGGGCTCACAGTGAAGAGTTTGCCTTAAACCTCAGAGGAGAATTGGGACTTAGACTTTTCAGCAATGCTGAATCTGTTAGGAGTTTGGCAGTTCTTGGAGATGGACTGCATGCCTTTTGTATAAAGGATGTGCTTAAGTCGTTGGGGAGCCAGGGGTGGAATGTTATTGTTTGTGTCTAGATATGCCCCCAAAGCCTCATGCAGTCATGGGGGGCAGGTTTTGTGGAGATAGCTGAATCTAGAGTTTGTGATTGATTCATGATCCAATGCTAAGAATTAAGTGCGTGAATGCTACCCACACCCTAGGTGGGTAAAACCTTTTCCCCTCATCTTAGGGTGTCGGGTATTTTGTCTAAGCAATGAGAAAAGTAACTAAGACAATGTGGAAGGAGACTTTCACAACACCAATATATGTTTTTATGCAACGAATCTTTAAAAATTGAGTCCATTATGGTCATCTTTAAGGTAGTTGCTTAATAAATTTATTTTTAATACTGTTTAATAGGAATGCAGTCTTGGAAATACTCCTCTCAAATCTCCTTCAAGATCATCTGCTGGAGGAAGCACAGTTGCCTGACCACCCATTTCCTCTCTGAGCACATAACTGCGTTCATACAGAAACCCATGCTTTCCTCAAGATATGTATTCCATGTCAGCAACTGAAACAGCAAGAGTCTATTGTCGACCAGTCTGAAACTGCCCTCCAATGGGCCAGTTTTGTTTGGGGAACACCTGCTGGCCTGGACGAGAAGATCTTAAAAATGTTCTGTGTTCTAATCATTCCCTCCCTCTTCCTTACCTACTTCTGGATTATAAAGCTCCCCACTTTTAGTCCTCCACACCTAACAATTTTCCACCAACAACTTTTTTTACAAATTTCATCCTGCATGTATTTGCTACATAGAAGAGTGAACTAATATATCTAGCTTTTGTCTCCCTATAAAATGGATTAAAAATAAGGAAACAATAAGGGTTGAGAATGTTCTGATGATTTCTCTGAATTTTCTTAAACAAACATAGTCCTCACTAAGATAATCTGCTGAGTAAACTATTATTTATAAAATGATAGCCAATTTGTAGCCAAGAGACATTCAAGTCTCTTGACATCACTAATAAACATTTTGGAAATTGCTTAATATACAGTGAAGTGTCCCAAATACCTGAGTGATCAATATGCACATTTTCATGCAAATACAGTTATTGGTAATGTTATTTATGCATAACTTAAAATTTTACCCTTTAATATAAATTACTTCTAAAATTAGTCTAATCACTACTTTCACATGAGGCTGAGATCAGATGTAGAGTTTCATAGTAGTCAGATTCCTCTGGAATGTTGAAAATATGTGAAATCATCCATCAGGTTAATGATTATTGGAGGTTACAATTTGGAAGCCATTATCATTACATCAACATCTTCAGATATTAGGAGTCACTACACTGTATTCAGATCCTAAATTTTATATCATACCATTATGTGAATATACTTCTATGTTATGTATGAGGTAGACCTATAACATAAAATAGTAAATGGGATTTAGGTGGGATATTGGAAAATATAGGAAAAAAAATCACCCAACTTTGTTCCAAGAATGTAAAAATTGAATTTTGCAATTTGAGGAATGATTCAGTATTTTAATAAATTCATGTATCACAGAGAATAAATTATTTTAAATATAATATCAGTTAACATTATCCCTACTGCATTCCTTGGAAGTGTGTTATTTCTTTGAAAAATATTATTCATTCTCCTATGTATCAAAATCACTACTACTTAAGCACTAAGCAGAATTGGTTTGATGCTTTTTAAAATGTCAACCTTGTTTTGAATTAATTTAACAAAGTCAATTGGATAGAGCTCAATTCAAAAATTGAATTAATGAAATGAACCCATGACAAATATCTCCAAATTTGAGAATGTTTGACAATTTCTCTGAATTTTATTAATTCTGAATTACAAAAGAAAATATGTTTTTGGAAATTACTGACTTTCATATTTGCCATCTAAATTAAATTTAATCTGAAGGATTTCATGTAACTTCTAGATTTATTCTGTAAGTACAAATTAATTTTGGATAACAGTTATCTGTCTTGATATATCACTATAATTATGAGAACACTTCAGTTAAATTTTAAAGTATGTGCAATAAAATTTGGAAAACACAAATTAAAATATTTTATGAAAAAAAAGGGGCTGGTGAGATGGCTCCACGGCATAAGCGCCTGCCTGACAAGCACGATGGCCCAAGTTCAACTCCTGGAACCCACATATGAAAAAAAAAAGGGTCTGTGATATCTCTCAGCGGCACGGGTGCTTGCTGGCGTGCAAGGTCCTGAGGTCGAACATGGTACCCACAAAAAAAAAAGAAAAGAAAAAACAACTATTAAGAAGTCAATATTGGGCTGGTGAGATAGCTCAGTGGCATAAGCGCCAGCCTGGCAAGCGTGAGATCCTCAGTTCGACTCCCAGAACACACATAAAGGAAAAAAGTGTTGGTGATATCGCTCAGCAGCACAAGCGCTTTCTGGCAAATGTGAGGTCCTGGGGTCGACTCCCAGTACCCACATAAAAAAAAAAAGTCAGTATTTATATTTTAATCGCATAGGGAATATTTACTTTAATGCCATTAAAACTGGCATAAACATGACAGTAAAATACCAAAAAAATACTTTTGCTTACTCATTCATCATTATATTAGATAAAATTTTTATTTCCTGTTTTCCCTTAAACTGTAAATACTTGTGAAATATGAACAACTTTGTAAGGAAAGTATAGTTCAAGAAATATTTTAAAAATTAATAATTTACAGAAGTAATTTCCTTAGTCTTTAAATACAGACTAGGCATTTTTATAGTCAAAAAATAAGATTTAAATCTCTCTACTGATTACTATATATACATAGATAATATAAAGACAGAAATTATCATACACTAAGGCTATGGCTCAATAAACAAAGTGCTCTATAATGATGACTGCAGTTTTGGAGAACAGTATCTTATATAAACATTATATTAATAAGATTAACCTAAAATTTCTTTCTGTTTCCCTCAGGCTGTACATTCTTTTTAGACTCCATTAACTGCTAAATTCCTGACATTGTAAAGCACAAAATGAATTTCATTAAAAGCTATTTGTCTCTCTCCAGAGTAACAGTAAAAGTCCAAGTAAATGCATTAATAAGATGACACATACTTTATTTCTAAAAACACAGATGTTGTTTAAAAAATTTCTAAGAGTGTGGCTTTAAACTTTATACTATTTTGTTTATTCATCTAATGAAAGTATAATTATAGAAACTAAACATACTAATTTCAGTTAATAATAAATAACTTGACTTTTGAGGCAGAAAAATTAGTGTGTTGTGCAGAGTTTACATTGACTAATTGAAATACATAGATGTTATTTTAACTAAATTTAAAACTTCTGAAATAAATGTAAATTAAATTATAGTTTATTAAACTCATGAAAATGTATGATAAATTTATAAACTTTATAAAATATAAGGTCATTTAACTAGGATGGTTTTTCAATCACACAGAGTAGATTATTCATAATGTTTGTTTAATCGAATGATTCCCCTGGAATGATAGTATTTTATATGTGTGTGTATTCATGTCCGTGAATTACTGTCAAGTGCTATTAATAAATAAAATGATCATTTGATGTTTTTGTAATACTCAAACTGAAGTTCTATTAAAGTTTTAAAGATAAGCAAATATAGGAAAATAACATTTCATTCAATGTAAGTCTTCTGGAAAAAGGTAAACAACTTAAACTGATACATGATTTACATACAGCAAAAGTAACAATGCTTAAATATAATGACTTCTGAGTAAATAACACATTTGGATTTCATGCACAAGAATTCCTGCTTCTTAGCTGCTATTCTTACCTGCTTGGAAATTGTCTGATGTATAATAACCATGTGATAAATTTTGAATGAATAAAAGTCATTTGGTAAATATTGAATGAATAAAAGAATGCATGAATGACCAAAACATAATTAAGGAATGATCATACATGTTTTAATTAATTGTTCAAATAACTTAAGTATATTCCTTACACTAAAATCATATTTATAATCTGTACTTAAATTTTCCAAAAAATATATTATACTTTCAATCTTATAAAGTGTGTGAAACTAGTGTGTATGTGTGTGTTTGTGTGTGTGTGTGTGTGGTATAATTTTGTATATGTGAAAGAGAACCTTTAAGCAGAATACATTTCATAAATTACTTGCACTGAAATGTAAGCATCTTGTTTTTAAATATTATATTTTGTTTTTATTTATATCATAATTTTCATTCAAAACTCATCTCAAACATAGTAAAATGTTGTTCACACTGTAGTAAAATTAAAAAGCTATTTTAGAAGAAGTGCTAGTGAAGCAAATAGAGAAATGATCTTATAGATAGATCTTATAGATGATATAAGGATAGATAGATGATGGCTAGAGAGCGATATGATTCTACAAATGATTATATATGTGTATAGATACATATATGGAGAGAGAAAAAATGACAACATGAAAATGACAGTAATTTAAATCAAATAAGTTCTGAACAAAAATTTTTCAAAAATAGTCACAAGATCTGAAAAGTCACAAATGTTAGGTAAAATCATTGATGTTTGAAAAAATCAATATTTGGATCAAATTAATGTCAATTCAGTAATTCATTAATAATGCAGCACTACATAAAAATGATGGTCATGCACTTGATCTGAATAAAAATGTAATCTTTTTAAAGAATTTTGATAACCCAGAGTTTGTCAATGCCCTAAATCCTTTATTTTTGTCTAGTTCAGACATGAAATTTTTTTGTTTAATCCTTCACTGGAATGGTAATCACCTTATAAATCTATTTAAGGAGAATTGACATATTTATCATATTTTGTCTTCTAATCCATGAACATGAGATAACCTTTCATTTACTCATATTTTTAAAAATTTTCTGTCATGTTTTATAATTTATATGCATAAAGTTGTACATTTTTCTTCGGATTTATTTCTAGGTACTAGATCACTTTGAAAATATTCAAATACAACGTAAATTTCATTTCCCACTTTAAATTATTGTTTATAAAAATATGCTTGATTACATTTCTTCCTCACTTCATTAGTTAATCTAATACCATACAGATTTGCAGAAAATTTCTAAGAACATACTGTGGTACCTCAGTTTACAAACTTAATTTGTTTTACAGTTTGGAGAAAGATGGTCATGTCTGTGTTTGTGTGGGGAACATGGGCATGGTTGTGTTTGTTACCAGATGTGGAGTTTGTGAAGGTAAGCAAAATTTTGCCTACACTTTTGTTTGCAAACTGAGCTGTTTAGTGCACCAAGGTATTACTATAATCATGTTACACTAATTATACAAATTACAGTGGATTTATTTCTTTTCAAACATTATACAACTTCTTTTTCTTTCTGTTTTAAATTTTTTATTACTGTCTGCTTATTTGTTTGCTGAAGATATTTCTTTTTTGTCTGGTTGCACTGACTAGGATGTCTGGCACTGTGTTGAACACAGAAGATACAATGCCATTCGCTCTTAGAAGTTTTCAAATTCTCCACTAAATGAACACTGGCTTTAATGTTTTACAGATATTATTTGTTGAATTATGAAAGTTTACTTTTTTTGTTCACTAATAGTATCCTAAAAATAATGAATGGAAAATTAATTGTATTAAATGCCTTTCTCCTGCATCTACAAGAAGGATTTTTTTCCAGATTAATGTGATAATTTGCATTTATTCTACATTTGGATGATAAATTACTCTTCTTTTCTATAATAAATTCTATTTGAACATGATATCCTATGCCTTTATAACTGCATCTGACTGGTTAATAGCTTATTTTGAATTCTCACATTTATATTTGTGTGAAAGACAGTACTGTAATTTTCATTTCTTGTAATGCTTTTGTCAGGCTTGAATATCAAAGTTATGAACTGTAAAATATTTCTGTTTCTTTTCTCTGGAGTTTGTCTAAATTTGTGTTATTTCTTTTTAAATGTTTGGAATCTTTCACTGAAAGTATTGTCTTTTTTATAAGATTTCTTTGCTTTGAAACAACAGGTTCAATTACTTTGACATAAATCATATTGTTAGGATTATTATTGTTTTTTTTATCAGCTTTTGTCAAATGTGTTTTTCAAAGAAATTCTTCATTTCATCTAAACTGTCAAGTGCACAGGATGTACCTGTTCACAAAACACTCTAATCCTATTGATGTCTCTAGCATTTCCATGTTTGCCTTTTAATCTTCATTGTTTTGTTCTTTTTAAACAATGAATGTAAGTTTATAATACACATTTAAATTCCTATTGGGGAGCTGATGTACGTATGTAACATCTTAATTAAAAATTTTCAACCCTTTCTGACAAGTCTTCCTCAAGGTTCATTAATTTGATTAATGTTTTTGAAGAGTCAACGTTTGACTCTTTTGACTTGATCCACTGTGTACGTTTTAAAATCAGCCTTTTATGCAATGTTTATTATAATTTTATTTTAGTTTATTTAGCATGAAATTGTTTTCCTTTCTCTATTAGCTCTTTGAGAGGCTTTTCTTCTTTTGTGATAGATGCATTTATTGCTATAATTTAATTTTAAAATTGTTTAATTGCATATTAAAAGTATTATTCAGCTAAAAACATTTCCATCACTCTTTTTCTTATTCCGTATGTTTGCCCGGAGAAGGAGGAAAATAGATATCAAGTTCTTAAAAAGATGGATGGCATCAGATGGAACTTGTTCCTCAGAATCTTTTATCTCCAGTCCCCCTGTTCTGGCCTGCATCACTGGTAGCCTGATGCTGCAGACAGAGATCCCAGGCTTTTGCATAAGAAACTGGTTATTAGTAGGCACTGGCAGGACATTAGAGGGTGAGAGGAACGGAGGGGTCACTATGCTTCTCTTCTTTCCCTCCCTCCCTTGGGCACATTTTCCTTCATGGTTCTATCCTCCATCCATGACTCTGGCTCTGTGGTAGATAACCTCACAACCCCTGACCCCACAGTCCACTGTGGAAGCTCCTTACTGACTTTGCACTCTGGGTTGTGCTACTGCTGCTGCTTTGTTTTCTCAGCTCTTCCTTCACCCACACAATCCATCCCTTTCATTAAAGTTCCTGTTTTAGATGCCTATATGATAGTATGAAGAATATTTGAAAAGTAAAGATCTCTCATTGACTAAGAAACTAAATTGACCTTGGGAAAGTAATACAAATTTAAATAAAAACTTCAACTACTATGAAAATCATTCTGGACTTCAGACCCCAGCAGATACATCTGTCTGGAGGAGGTGGTGGCTATGGTTTGAACTTGGGAAGTGTCCTATAAAGGTCCAGGTGTTAAAGCCTTGGCCCTTGAGATGGTACGACTGGGAGGTGCTGTGAATCACTGGGAGGTCAAGTCTTGTTGGAGGCCACCAGGTTACTGGGGACACATCTCTGAAGGAGACTGTGAAATATCAATCTGTCATTTGTTTCCTGGCTTGAGATGTAAGGGGTTTGCTCCCTCAGTGACTCAACAAAGGTCCAGAGTGATGCGGATGCCTGATCTTGAACTGGAACCTTGAGAAATGTGAGCTGAAATAAAATTTATTTTTCAAGTTAATTGTTTGGGCATTTTATTATAGCGATGTGATATAGGTACTCTTAATGATCTCCTGTTACTCCAACTTCTTGCAAATGTTTTCCATATTCTCATTAATGCAATGATGTAAGATATCCTCAGCATTTAGAATAATTTTTATTAAGATCCCAATAAGAATAATGGTAATTCTAGAAGTAAATGGGTATTTTCAAGAATGTGTGGCCATTTCAATTCCTTTTTTACTTCACTTGATGCTATTTAGTGTCACTATCAATACTCTCTTTTCTTTTAATAGCCAAAGCAACCCTAATTATTAAAATAGCTCGATTTCCCCCAAAGAAATAGAAACATCTTTATGTCCTTTCTTCTTTTTTATTCAAAATTATATCTTCATAGCTTGAGAATGCATTCACCATTCCAAAAGTACACTTTAAGATGGGTATGCTGGGGCTACATGTAAAACTGTGAAGAAGAGGCAGGAAGATTGCAAGTTCAGATTTAGCCTGGAGAGTTTAGCTACTTAGCAATACACTGTCTCAAAATTAAAAAAAAAAAAAAGAGGGACAGGAGAAAGGCAGAGGAGAGGAGAGGAGAGAGGAGAGGAGCATAGAGGAGAAGAGAGGAGAGGAAAGGAAAAGAGAGGAGAGGAGAAGAGAAATGTTAGAGAGACACAACAGTAAAATGTTTATTTTAAGCGGGTACTGGGAGTTGACTTCAGGACCTCGCACTTGGCAGCAAGCTCATGCTGCGGAGCAATATCACCGGCTCTTCTTTTCCTTTATGTGGGTTCCGGGAGTCAAACTCAGGACCTCGCTCTTGCTGGGCAGGCACTTATGCTGCTGAGCTATCTCACCGGCCCATGACAGTAAAAATTTAAGGGCAGGGAAATTTTAGTTGATTAGAAAGTGTGGCATAGAAGGAAAATCATTTTTATATGGAAGAGAAAATAGAGAGATTTGTAGCAGCCCAAAAAGGTAAAGAAATTTTTCTAATGAAAGAAAAGGGCAAAAACATATTTGAGTTTTTCTTTTAGTGTGATGCATGATATATGTCCTTATTTTTTCTCATCACTAAATTCTTGTGGGGAAAGTACACATTTATCAATCCTTTGGGAATTCTATTTATGTCTCTTTGTGTAATATTCTCTAAGTGAAACCAATTGCATTATTATCACTGAAAACAAGGAGCTTTTTTATGGTACATATCTAAACCGAATAAAATCCCTTTTCTTCTCGGAGCAGAATGTTCAAACCCTCAGTGGGTACTATGCTCATTTTCATACATTGGATGCTCTCACTTTCACTTTTAAATTCAATGTGATACACATACAAATGTTGTGGTGTGGTTATAGATATAAGGTAATTTATGGTATCTCATTGCCTCTACTGATTATTGTCTTCAACCACTTCCGTCTACCACACCTGTGAGTTCTATACTAAAAAATCTAGGCCTGATGGATTTCTCTTATTGAACATCTCTTGTCTAAACTTTCAGAATCCAAAACCACTATATTTACTTTTCACCTTCATATAACATGTCATGTAGCTTTTAGATTGCTACCAATGTCCAATGAACTGTATGTACATTAATTTATTCTTTCAGTATATAGTTTTGATCTTCTACTGTGTGCTAGGGATTCCTTAGTGTTAGACATTGGCAATTAAATAACATAGACATAACTGCTGTCTCACTAGAGTTTATATTCCAGTGACAAATAATAAAATACTGCACAGAGGAAAATGTCTGAGGATGAGCTCTCTAATACTACAAAGGAAAGGAAAGATTGATGAGCACCATCATGTCAGGAAGGGAAGATTATTGTGAGACGGTGTTTTGTAAGTCTTTTCTCAATGTTTAAAATAAAAAATTTGTAACAATCACAATTGAAACTGTGCATTTTCTTCTGTATTTGTTTTAATATATTTGGGGAATGTAAACACTGCAAAAATTTTATAATCCACAATACGTATCTGGCACATTTAGTTGGTACATATTAAAGATTCCATGAATCTTGATGGAAGAATTTACTTCTATCACTTTCAGTTCTTTGTGTTAGTCAGCTTTCTATTACTATGTAATAAATACCTCAGGTAATCAACTTAGAATATAAAAGTTCTATCTTAGCTCACAGTTTTAGAGGTTTCAGTCCATGATTAGTTGGTCTTGTTGCTTTGGGTGAGGCAGCACATCATGACAGGAGCTTGCGGTGTGGTGGAGCAAAACTGCTCAGCTCACGGCCCAGAAGTGAAACAGAGAAAGAAGAAGAGAGCAGAGTACCATAATTGCAGCAGTGCTCAAGGATGCTCATTCAAACCTGGGCAGTCTCATGTGTAATCCTCACTCACTTTTACTGACTACATTATAATACAGTATTTCTTAAGAAACCAGTATCGTTTCTGGTAGATAAAAAAGGTCAGTGTCACATTCATGAGATTAGTTAAATGCTATTTCCCTGTAGCTTGGGGGAAAAAAATCAGATCCTCTAAAGGGTATGATTACTATTGTGCAGCTTGACAACTCAGCAAAAAATTTGTACTCTTGGAAGTTTACTCATGCTAGGCTACACATATCAGGGGAGTGCCTTGCTGAACCATGGAACTGAGAGAGGACATTGTTCTATCTTGACAGAGTAAACTTTAACAATGCATTTTGAACATTAAAACATTGATATCTTACATGTATTGGGAAAACAAAACTAAGGAAGAAATTAATGAATGATTATTAGAAATATATGTTCAGTAATACGCATGACGTTCATACCAGTTCCAGATAAATGTATGGAAACTTGGACTGCTGGCAGAGATAAAGAAACACAGAACGAAACTGCACGCTGTCCTGTGCTTTCTGCCACCAGGAGCCACATTTTTACTTATTTGGAGACTAATCCAGAACTTTTCACTGCAGACCAAAAATTGCCTTACACCCTTTCATGTGGATTTTAACTGCATTGCCAGATTAGCTTCACAGCTTGAAGCAAATCACACCCTATAATATCTGGTCAACAGAGACTTTTTAAAAAGTATGCATTCCATTTAGGGGAAATGATCATTTGCCTCTGAAAATGTCTGCTTCATCTGTGTTAATTAGGTGACTGTATAAAATTATGAGAAACACACTATGGAACATTATACATAAAATGTTTTGAGAAAATAGTCCTTCAGGAGTGAGTATATTAGCTCAAGTTATCAAACTCTAATTTACAGAAATTGGATATATTATTAAAATCCGATTTTACATTTGAGGTCTACTGATTGCATGATTTTACTTCAGAACTTTGTCTTTTCTACGATGAAGGTGAGACTATATCTCTAACCAAATCTAGAGTGCTTTTATATCTACAGAATTGAAAAATAAATTCTGTCTAGTTTTTCTGTAACTTGTAAAAGCACACATGTTGAGAAAGTACACGTCCATTTCACAGGATTAACACAGGATTTCAAAGACACTTCTGGTCTCATTTACAGATCTCTGGAAGTTATGTATACATTTACTGCTGAAAACCCAGATTTAAAGACCCATGAGAGATCAGAGTATTTTGATAATTTAGTATGGCCACGGACCGTGTTTACTACATCCTTCTCTGCATTAGAAAAGAGAAGTTCATATTTTATTTTTTAAAGTACATTGCTTACATTCAAAACACCAATACTCAAAAAGTTCTTGCCATAAGTTAATATTATTATACTACCGTAAAAGAAAGGTCTATAAAGTATTTAAGGATAATTAAAAACAGTAATTTCAGATGTATCAATAAGTTATGCATTCACAGCTCACTACACCATGCAAATGAAAACTCGCTGATTCAAGTGCAGATTTAAGTAAATAGAAACATGAGTTTTAAAACTCCTTCAGTCTACTGAAAGACCTGTGGAAAAATTAAATTATTTTATGTAAAGAATTTCTGAGCTCAGTAATGAAAATACTTGTGTTCAAAGCAGAGAATATGGCATTTCTTTTTCCTAAAATGTGAATGGTTAAAAAACTATATATTTTGTGTTTATCTCCTCAGAGCACGCTGTTACATCAATTCATTTGTCCAAAGTCTGTGTTTCAGCCTTTTGGTTTAGAAGGTCTGCCTTTCAAAAGAGGGCATCAGATCAGTAAGGGGAGTGATTGCTACCTAATGTACAAAAGAACAAGGGGTCAGGGCTCACCACCAGGGAAAAAACCAGAAAATAATTCATGTCAATAAAGGGGACTGGCCTCTTTTCCTACTATTCTCTTCTTCCTCTTTCCTCTTCCCTTTTCTTTTTTAAAGATAATCTCAGTACTGGAAGAAAATCAGAATAAACTGGATACCTAGTAAGTGCTGCACACATTGGTAGTCATTTTATTTACACTCTCTTTCATAGGGTTTCAACATATACCATAAATGACATAGTAATTTGGTGTGACGGTTAATGAGAAAAACAATTTTTAAAATGCCAAATGTTTTTCTTTTCTGATATAAAACTTTTGTTTTACATATGTCTGTTATTGTTCTGAATGACATCATACAATTTAACAGAAGTTGTTCTCTTTTGTGTTTATCAATTTTAGAAGAAAAAGGTATGTATCTTAAATGTTTTCTCTCACAATATATTCCATGAGGAATAATTTCTTATTAAGACATATTTAAACTTGTGTCCAATGGATTACTGAGGGAGATGCTGAAATCACAGGGCCTGCTTACCAGTTCCAGACACGATGCACTGACACCTGACCACACTCGTTCTGGATTTTGTGTTGTCCTCATTCCTTGAAGCTGGAGACAGCACAGTGTAGAAAATCCTCTGTGTTTCTTCATAGAGGAAGCCCAGAGAGCTACAAGATCTGCATCTCACTCATCCTTGAAGCTCCTGCACCATGAAAGTGTCTTGACTGAAACTTTTCTTATTTGTTCAGTCTCGTTGTGTATGTGGCAAATTCTTCATTTCTGGTGAGGGTCACAGATAGCCACAGAATTATAACAAAATCTCAAAATAAGTTTCTGCCTATTTCCATTAAGACATTTTGTAAGGTTCTGAAACTCTTTGTTCTGAAGATAAATAGAGAATGACTCTAATACCAAATAGCTTCACTTTTCCTCTCTTAAAGGGAATTGATTAATGATAAATACTAAGTACTTTTTAAAAAACAATGTCTTGATGGAAAAGGTACTGAATTTTTCTATTCGTGGCCTAGATCAAAATGAATTATAGTACATTTGGTATTGATTTCCTTTTGTGCTGAATATAGTTTTTGAGAAGTTAAATATCACAAGACTTATACCTGAAAATATGCCTGAGAATGAGCTATATTTTGAGGCTGCATGATATATCTTTTCACTTATTTCTTCTACAAATTTATGTTACATTGTTTGGGGAAAAAAGAATCACATAAATTAAACACAATACTTTTAAAGAAAGGAACACCTTTCTAAATTGTAAATTCAGGATATCAGGATAGAATGTAATTGCAGGTTGCTTGGAAATTAAATTTGAAGCTGATTTACTTTGTTTGGGTGTTGTAGCTTCATATCTTAATGCATTCTTAGGACCTGTGTCTTCGAGGGTTGGAGAGTGAGACCTCCTCTGCTAATATACCTTTCCTTTAGAATTAAGTTCATTCTACATGCTGGTTCTAGGAAGACCTCTGAGAACCACACAAAGTTAAGAACAGATAATTCATCTTTTAGTACATATCTTTCCATCATTTGCAGAACTAACTAAACTTTTAAACTTAAGTCAAAAATCCTGAGTTAATGGCCAGGTGATTCCCTATACCCTGAAATGACTGATGTTGCTAAAATAAGATTTTCTGACAACTTTCAAGAGCTTCAGGAAGTGTAGCTCTGTGTCTGTTCAAAAATCTGCCATTGTGTCTCATAACGATGACATTCACGGACTTGTCTTACAGTTCATTTTACAATCATTACCTGGAAAGAAGACAGTGCAAACACTTAATCCTCCATTCAGAAAGATTCAAAATCTTACAAAAGTCCGCCAGTAATGGGAATTGAAACATCTTCATTCCTTCATATATCTCCATAAAATGATGAAATACATTTTTTGTAACTCTACTTCCAGAGATAAAACAATAAAAAATGAATTCTCAATTTTGTTGAAACCACAAAGCTCTGTCAACAATGTTAGCATCATTTAGATCAAATTCCTTGGCTAAAGGAGCAGTTTTCATATGTCTAGTTTACATGGGCTTAATTATAGGTGTGGTGGAATTGGGGTCAAATAAATGGTACAGATTCAAATCTGGTTTTCATTACCAACCCTTCTAGAATATATTTTTGTGTTTAACTCTTACTGTAACTTTGTCAATGAGTGTTTGCATAACCTCTGACTCATGAACATCGAGATTCAATTCCCTGACATACTTCTATGCTTGTCATTTTACCTTGTAGCTACTTGCATGTCCTGCAGGTCCTTATAACATCTCTAAGGCAGCTTGCTGGCAAGGCCAGCTTCCCCATAGATGCTGCAGTCACACGCTGCACTCACGCAAGAGGCCTTTTAGATCTTCCTCATTAAAGCAAAAATCTCTGGTATTTAACTTTGTTTTGCAAGTAACCCTGACTTATAATTAGCAGTACAATTAAAGATGACCTTGTGACCAGTAATATGCACCTTATCATTTTCTTCAATCTATATTTAATTTAAAATGGCATTTAGCTAAATGCTAATTATAGAATACAGTAGTTTGTAGTTTAGAACCAGAATTCATACCTTTACAAATGTATTATTTTCTTTGTTGAGAGCTCTTACTATTTTCACAAGAATTGCATTTTTGAAGTTAATTTTGTTTACTCATGGAACTCGATTAAATAATTTCTTATTGAGTGCACGATGTTTTAAGATTACAACCTGATTTGCTCATATGGCTTCTAAAGTCATATCTGCTTTGCAGAAGGATATTTATAATATAAGTATGGAAACTAAGCATAAGCAAACTGACTTTTAAAGGTACAAAGAAAATTTACCTAGTGACAGATTTAGAACCTTTTGTCTTTTGGAGGACCTTCAAGTATTCTAAAAATGTTTTGGAAACAAAATGTTAATTTTACTAGTATTTATGGACAGCTGACCATACAAGATACAGAGGTAATTACTGTGTAATGTGTTCTAGAGAATGCTGTGGCAACAAAGCAACTTAGGGAAATAAGAGTCTTTTTATTCAAGTTGTCTCTTTGTAAATGGCAATAACGTACTATCTTTGTGAAAAAGAATTCCTTCTCTTCTTCATATTTGAAGAAGTGCTTTATAGGTGCATGTATGCAATTTTACATGAATATATATGCATTAAACTCTTTAATATGAATTTAAATGATTTTTTCTGCAAGGTTGTAGGAATATATGGACTACAAGAGGCAAAAGAGGTAAAAGACATTCCGTGTCTCCTTTGTTTTGAGGCCCTACAGGGGAATTTTCTCCTAGTGCTAAATATGACCAGCTGCAGAAAGACAGGCTCTTCCTAATTGAAGAAATCCAAGGAGATCTCTGATTGACTGTAAAAATTAAGACCAATTAATTATACAGTGAGGACTATTTACATACTGTTTACATCTCCCTTAGTCTTATCTTTATTTTAGCAAATAAGTTGAAACTCTGTGGCCAAAACATCCACTCTTCACACCAGTATTTTGCAATTTTTGCCCTTGTTTGTATAATTTTTTCTCCAAGGATATGGAACCACATTCTTCCCCCTCCAGATCATTTATTTTATTATTCGCTATCAGGGGAGGTAATGTACTTGGAGAAAGAAGCTGGAAAATAGCAGATCAAGACAAACTGTATTCGTGACATAAAAATCTATAGTTTACATATAGGCAGATGGCACCAAATTAGGTTGAGATTTAGAATCAAAAGTTTTTCACAGGGCCGGGAATATAGCTCAGCAGCACAAGTGCCTGCCTGGCAAGCACAAGGTCCTGAGTTCAATTCCCGGTACTTAAAAAAAAGTTTCTTACCGTAGAGTACGTTTCTCAAAATATATTAGGGTTAAAACATTTGTGAGATATTTCTGGAAAAATGTGATATTAAAATTCATAGTACACATAACTATTTATGCCAACATTCATCCATTTGAACATTCTTTATGAATTTCTGTTTCTACCTACGCCTAAGAATCCTTTCCTTTTTCACCCTTCACTGATATTCTAAGTTCAGACAGCCTTTCATTCTTTCTTTTCTCCTTCTCTTTTTCTGTTAAGAAAAGGAAGATCTCCGTAATTTTGCTCAGAAATAGCATTTTCAGATGTTCAAATGTTTGGACCCTGTGTATTAGTCATCTTTTAGTCCATGGTATTCAGTACCTGATACCCACAATTTAAAGGAGGAGAGTTCATGTTTTCAGAGGATTTAACCCATGGTTGGCAGGTTCTAAGGCAGAAATATCAAGGCAGAAGGGTGGGAGGGAGCAGAGGTAATCACTTTATGGTGCCTGATGAGCAGAGCAGGGAACAGCACCAGACAGGAACAGGCCAGGGACCAGATATAGTAACCACGGTCACACCTCCATGACACAAACAGGCACATCCACAAGTGAGTTTTAGGAATCCCTTGTGCAGCTCTCGAGCCAAGCAAGATGACAATCCAACTCGTGTCACACTGTCATATGGGGAAGTAACAAGAGAAAGATGACAGAGAATATTAATTATTCTTTAATAATTTACAAATAAATTCTGTTTAGGCATATACTTTATTTAAGATAGGCTCCCATTTTCTAAAATTTAAGATGACTTAAATATTTATGAAATTCTGCAGGACATTTAACTATAACTCTTGGTGTTTATCACGTGGTTCATAAAGAAATAAAATAACAACTAAAAAAATTAATTATTGACCTAAAATAAACAATTTAATTCATCATTGAAAAGTAACTGTTCATAATTTTCATGATATTATTAAGGTACAAATATATCCTCAGACTTGTAGAAACAAAAGAAGGACTTTTAGTTCTTAGCCATATGAAATAATCAAATGTGTTAAAGGTTTAAATAATAAAGCTATTGAATTAGGAAAGCAGAGAGCCTCCAGAGATAAAAAGGTCACTTGAAGCCCTGAGTGAAAATAATGAATAATTAGCAGAAAATAATTTATGCTATAAACTCTTTAGACATAATTTACTTAGCAATACTTTATAAATTTTGTCATTGTTTGCTTTGTTGTTAAATCCATTTCATTTAGAATGAATTTATAGTTTTAAAATGACTTAATGACATAATTGATATGCTGCTGTACTGATAAATCTCATCTAATATTTAATTTTTCTGTGACAAGTCTTTTGTTAAAAATTAAGTTTTCTGATGTGTATATCAATATGCGATGTCCATATTATTTCAATTTTCTATAAAATTATTGAAAATTTCATTTTGAAAGGAATCTCAATTTATATCTCACTTAAGATATAGCTCTCAATATTCTAGTCCACTTGAACTATGTATGATTTTGGAATTTTTACCTTTATAATAAGCAGAGAAAAGATTCTCATGCTATTTCCATAACTAAATATGTTAATACAATAAAGTGGTTGGCGTTTTGTTGGTATGTTTCAAACATTGACAAAATTATATTTTATATTCTCTAAAATATCTATGCATTCTCTTCAAACACTTATGAATCCCCATTCTATAAAAGGGCTGAAAAATAAAATAGTGTTTTTCTGTTGTATTACTGCATTATTACTACTGTAACAAATTACCACAAATTAAGTATATAGCACAAACTTATCCTGTTAGCATTCTGGAAGTCAGAAATCTAAAATGGGTCATCATTAGGGCCATATTCCTTCTGGACACTCTAGAAGAGGATACATTTCATTACTTTTCCACCCTTCTAGTTTAGAGGCTGCCTGTCCACCCTGACTGAAAGGCTGACATCTTTACCTCCTCTGTTTCCATCATTACATCTTCTCTGATGCTCCTATCTGCTTCTTTCCCTTATAAGGATAGCTGTGATTGCACTGGATCCACCCTAAATCCAGGCTAAATTTCCTGCACAAGATTCTTGATGTAATACTATCTGGAAAATAATTTTTGTCTTGTAAGGTAACACAGCTAAGAATTCCAAGGATCAGGACAAAGGCATTTTTGGGAGATTGTTATTTTGCCTTCCACAGTTATCTGGTACTCAGTGTCCACTTAAATTGTCAGAGCAAAATTCAGTATATTCCTAAATTGCTTTTGAAAAGATCAGTTCAAAAGTCTTTAAAAAGAACCCTACATACAGAACCGCATTTTTATGCTCAGTACGTGTGAATAACGCATTTGTTTTCAACATCTTAATTGATATGGTTAATTAATCTATATCTGGCTCTTAATAAACATATATGGGTAGAAAATAGTAGTTACTCTGCTATCAGAGATTACTACCTGGAGGATTAGAGATGTTATTTCATTTTTGTTAGTGACTTAATTTCTCTGGAACTGTGTAATTTCTTAACCTCCCACTGTTTATGATATGCTTGTCTGTCAAATCCTTGAGCATCTGGTAGGCAAACAGTAGCCATTTAGGTATTAGCTGGATGAGTTTATTTTTGACTCTTCCTTTTCATCAAATTAGTTTGTCTTACTAAAATGATATTAAAGAGTCATCAAATTCAAACATGAATAAACCACTCACACTTTGCAGTTCAAATCAGCAGATATAAATGTTCATGTTATTTCCTAATATTTATTGTCTATGAATTCATTTCATACACATACAAACAGACACACACACACACACACGCACACACACACCTCAAAATCAAAAGAAATGAGAAGTCCTTTCAGGGTGAAATAATGGGTACAAAAATTTTATTTTCTGGTAGTTCTTGAGACATAGTTATATACCCTTATTTTTCTCTTTCTGCCCTAATTCCTAAAGGCCTCCTGAGAATAGTCTGTACAATTTAAGAGTTTTAGGCATATATATTATACATCTCCTTTTGAACACCTGGGATACTAGAGAAATTTGAAAATCATCTTTTATCTAAAAGATGAAATATTGCTGCATTTCCTAGAAGCTAGGGTACTGTCCTGTGGTCTATTTTGAGTTCAGATCAGTCATTGCAGGTAGCCTGAACTCTCATAACTTTTAATATGAAGGCTCTTTGTTCCCTTCTATACAATCACCCTCACTTCTCTTTTAAGGAATCACATTCTTTAGCTTGCTCCTATCTACATGATATTTCAGATTTAGAACTAAATGTGATGTTCACTGTTTTTTCAATTGAGAAGATGTTACTCATCCCAGAACAAGATTCTTCAACATTAAAGTGGTAGCTGGGGATACCTTAATACAAATGATAGAGGGAATAAAATAAAACTGTAAATATAATGTGATTCTTAACTGGGGCTAGTCCCCTCCCTAGGGGCATATTTGTCAATGTTTGGAGATATTTTAGTTGTCACAATTTGGGGTGGGTGATATTGGAATACAATAGGTAGAAGATAAGACAGTGTTGATGAGAACAATGAAATAGATAGCCCCTCTTTAAATAGATGGTATGTGTTCCTTTTTTAGTCCCTGTTCTATAAACTTTAAACCAAGGCTAAACATTTATAGAAAAAAGCAAAATTCTTTTATCCTATGTAGAAATAGGGAGAAAATATTGTAGAAGAACAGAACATATATAATTAAATATTTTTTAAATTTACTTTCATTGGTACTTGTTTGCTGTACAATCATCATAGAGTTTGTACACATACATATCACATTTTAATTGTTTTGCCTCCCTTCTCCCAAACCCCTCCCATGCTGTTTGAAACTCTGATGCCTATGTTCATCCAAACAGGTCATAAAGGAGCTTATCATTAATTAGCTATCAAATTATAGCTAAAAAAACCTAGTTCCTAGCAACTGTGCATATTTTAAAATGACAATGTATTGGCTTTCTGATCTGCTGTATTTCACAGTGTTTTTACATAATGCATATTGAACTGGAATGTTTGCTGTTAGAATAAAGGAGCTCTTTATTAATTGATCTTGTATGAGTAAAACAAGGAAACAAGATATTTCCCAAATGCAAGTGAAATTTCTTACCAGTTTACACTATAATATTTTTGTTACAACTTTTAGCAGAATCCAGGTGTATAGTATCTTGTGGGAGAAGGATGTATAAAGAAGGGAATGATGTATTTACATTATGCTTATGAATAAGTCGAGAATTAAGGTTTTAGCACTGAGTTGGTGGTATTGTTGTTTATCAGTTAGTGAAGTAAAAATGGAAGGTAATAAACAGATTTTCATGGAAAAACTAAAGGTTGCATTCAAGTGCGCAAAGAAGTTCAAAATTTTAAAAAGAAAAAAAATTGATTAAATTTGTAGAATAAAAAGTAGACCAAAGGCAGAAAAACATTAAGGCAGAGTCCAGAAATTGTATTTTATCCCACAATACCAGCCTAATATGGGTATGTTTTCTCCAAATACAGGGAAACACATTCGTTGACCTTCATGTAAGACTCCAAGTCTTTGAAGCACTGAATTTTGTAAATGAAAATCATTAGGTTCAAGTGAATATGCACTACATCTTCAGGACTAAAAGTCACCTAAAGGGTTGATATTGGAACACATGGGAAATGTGGAAGTCATTTTACTTCCAGAGATGCTGAGTTGAGCTACAGAACATGTTAGGAACTTCAATAACTAGTTTGTATTCATTTATCCATCTTGAGTTGAGACTGAAATTCCCTCTAGGCTATAATCTGCTTTTGAAAAGGACAGAATAAATTCACTAATCTGATAGGGTATCCTTCAACAAACATTGCTGCATTGGGAGAATATTAATAATCAGAGTATCACTACTTTCTAGACAATAGAGCATATAGATAATTCTGTTATGCAAGCAATGCTCTATTAAATTATAGCATTTGTTGATGCTTTCATGATCATTGCTAGAAATAATTCCTATTTATAACACTTTGGGAAAAAATATACCTGTATAATTCTCCTTTAAGGATTCACAATGTAGAATTTTCAAAGAGGAAGGATCTATCTAAAAATATTTTTCATTTTACTTTTAGTTGTGGGCAAAGTATACATGCTGAGTTTCAGAAAATTTTTAGTGTATTTTATTTTGCTTAAAGCTATTAAATGGAATTATATATACATAATTAGTCATGCATTACATTTTACCTGTAGGGAAAACTGAATACTGTTTTGAAATAAGAGTAACTCAAGTAGCAAACCAAAACAACCCACAGAGCTCTCTAATACCCAATTGGCACTTCATTAAATCTTTTCACAATTACTTAGAATTTGTTGGATGAAACATTTGTTACAAATCATTGCTAGCGCAGCATCTTAAATAACTTCAAAATGAGCTGGTACATTTCTATTAAGCCATCTTAATGAACAATTTAAGAAGCAAAATATTTCAGCATTTCACATTGTATTTTTATTCTTCCTTCATTGTTTTATGTTGGTAATTATTTTCTTTAAAAAATCTATTTTTACAACCAGGGGATTTCTGAGAATAGGATAATTTCTCACAGTAATTTTGGTAACTCTGAGGTTCCACTGTCCACTTCTTGGAGGAAGGAGCATTTGCAATGGAGAATTTTGTGAGTGCTTTAAATAGTGAACTTTGACTGGCACCAGTCTACTCACTCTTAGTGTTGCCTAAATTAAAATTTGCTGCTTTTCCTTTATTATTGCATGCTATTTCCAGTTCTTTGTGATGAATGAGAACCTAGAAACCCTTGCTGAATCCCATCACCCATGGTAACATTTTGGTGAGCCAGCCAGAAACTCCCAATACTTCTTAGGTTCACCTCTCGAGGGTAAAACCCAAGCTGCCTGAGGCATGCGAAGATGAAGAAGAGAGAACATAAACTTCAAACATCTGTGAACCAGTGGATGACCTCAATTCTTTTCAGAAAACACTGATCAACCTGAAGTAGCTCAATTCAGTACAATGGCACATGAAAAACCAGATTTGCATGTTTTGGAGGAGGTTAAAAGTAAATCATCAGATTACTTATGCATGGATGATGAAGATGATCCGTTACAGTAAAATACATGTTTTCATAACAGAATAGTTGTGTGGGTGGATGATGATGATGATGATGATGATGACTTTGACACTGGCAAAGAGCCAAAGTTCCTGTGACAGTGAAATGGAGTGAAAATCGACTGATAGACACAGGGAACGCAGATCTCCTTGGTTCAGATGATGAAGAAAGGAGGAATACTTTGTATACCAAAAACCAGTACATGTTGAAAATTTTGACACTTTTTTTATAAACACTCAGTAAATATTAAAAATGCAAAAAAAATAGTGACCATTCCCTTCTTATTCCAAATCTCTTCAGTAATGTTGGGAGGGCTAATAACTGCTCAAAGGTAGTAAAGATTTTTATCCTATTCAGAATGTCCAGTTTCCCAAAGGATAAAGGAAAAATAAATGGAAGAACCTCAATTCATCTAAAAAAAATCCAACCTTCCAAAATTGTTATTATTGAATTATGTGTACTTGTATAGTACTTCTATCATATGTTTGTCTCTAAAAGTAATGCACCAGTCTTTATAGAATATATAAAAGAATTCATACATTCTATATATATAAAGAATATGTGAAATTTAATTGATTTGATTTTATCCACTTGGTTTCTGTGTTGACACTGGAAGAACTATAGATTTCAACAATGTTTTGTTTCTGTTTCTTTGTCTTTAAACTTGTGTCTAGATTGCAATGATCTTCCTAGTTATTAAGGTTTAGATTAAAAATGTTCCTCAAGTCTTAAAGGTTCAGAAGTGGGGCTTTTGGAAGATGACCAGATCAATGGGGTTTATTCATCAGCGGGTTAACCCATTGATGAGTCCATTGGTGAATGTGCTGTGAGAGGGTGAACCCTGGTTGGAAAACTCTCTGCTTCTTTGTCTCTGTCCTCTCTCTCTCTGCTTCCTGGCTGCTGGTGACATGAACAGCTTTCCTCTGGCATGCAGTGGGAAAGTGACTAATATGACAATTGTACAAGCAGAAGAATACTGTAGAGGAAGAGAGTTAACCTTCTTCTTTAAGTTTTTTTTTTTTTTTTTTTGTGGGTACCGGGGGTCGACCTCAGGACCTCGCATGCCAGCAGGCACTCGTGCCGCTGAGCGATATCACCAGCCCTTTTTCGTATGTGGGTTCCAGGAGTCGAACTCGGGCCCTCGCACTTGCCAGGCAGGCGCTTACGCCACTGAGCCGTCTCACTGGCCCCTTTCTTTAAGTTTTGAAATAGTTTTCCTAATTAGTTCTGCAGAATTTGGGGGCAGAGGTAATCCACTTGGCATTAGGAATCCATCAGACTTCAGAGGAGCTCCAGCTCTCTTGTTTGCTGGGAGCAGAAATATACACCTTCTCAGGATTTGACTGAGATGGCCTTGAAGAGTGTCTATGGAAGATAAAGACAAAGAGGCTCCAGTGTAGCTCAGCCAATGCCTGAGTTCTCAAAAGAATCTCATGAAAGAAAGTTGCATGTGTTTATCTTCCTAATTTCAGGCTCAAAGTGCACCAATTATTGCATAAGGTTTGTTGGATTTTTGTCCTCACCCTGCTGTCATCAAAGGGCCACCTATATTTTATCTCCCTTGCATTTAAGATACGCTTAGTTCCACCTCAAAAAAGTCTTTATTCACTTTTAAGATATTAAGAGCAACAAGTTACTTTAAAAGAATTTTAATATTTGTATATCTAAATTGTGTTCTGTTTTCTTTTAAAAATAATTGATTTTATAGTTAAATTTAAATCTTAATATGTAGAAAACAAAATTCTTAGATTTCAAATAATATGTATACCTTTTGAATTTACACTTGTTATATTCTATGAATATCATGTACACTATATTCAAAGAATAATCTGTCTACATATTCTGAGTTGTGTAAAAACACAAAGGTGCTCCACTTAAGGAGTATTTGGAGAAAGAAATTTTCAACCTATTATATGAGAATAATAACAGTTTAAGTTTGTATATGTGCTGCCAAAGCGAGCACAGTAACAGTTTAAATTTGGATAGGTCTGATATTCAGAATGAGAATCTGGAATAATCTTCCACTTCATAAGGAAGAAATAAACCTCAAAATTATGAGTTTCTTCGAAACATGAAATTGTGATGTAGTCTATAAAATCAATCAAGACCAAATGCTTGTTTATTAGGAAAATTTTAAAGATAAATTTAATTTTATATTATATAATTTGTTTCAATTGTATTTTTAAGAGGTTCTACTGTTTTATAACCATTGGCAGTCAGGGATAAATTAAAATCAAGACTATATAAAATATTTTAAGCACACCAGGGATTGAGGATTAGCTGAGTATTTTTTGTAAAAGCACAACAGGGAGGAAAGCTAAACATGTTTAAATACCTTGAACAAAATTTTACTTTTAATTGATGTATGGAAAGAAAATCTAAGTATATGCTAACTATTTCTCAGATGAAATAACTCTTAATAGAATTTTTCAGTCACATCCATATTAGCAAAATCCACTGACCAGTTTTCTTTCAAATTAATCTCTAGTATCAGATCTATTAAAGTCTTCTCTGTTTGACAGTATTTATTTACCTATGCCTGTTCCTTATCTTGAATTTTATCCTATCCAAATCAGTCATAAGACTGATTTTTCCCTGTCTCTACAATATTCTACTGTCTTCACAGAGTGAAGTTACATTTAATAATACCAGTTATCATATAGCACTGCATTTAATCTTCAAATAACCCATAAAATGTTACACATACTATTAAATATCTTTTGCTGATGAATAACTTGAGGGACAGAAAATTGAAAAACAAAAGTTAAAGGAAACTACACAGTGAGTAAACACAAGAAACTAGACTGCAAAACTTAGATTTTAACTGCTACAGTATTTTATATTACTAATACACAGGGTCTGGTACATATTATATTCCCTATAAGTGTTGATTAAAGAATGAATAAAATATCAGTTGGGTCTTTAATCTCAAATAAACAGCACAATAAATACATTATTCAAGAACTACAATAAGAAAAACTCAATGGTCCAAAATAGTACTTAGTTAACATGAATATTCATTAAATATGCTCATTAAGAAACTGTTACATCCTACATTTGCCCTGTTGCTTATATAAAAGATATTCATTATTTTTGAGGATTAAGGTTATGCTGCTCACCTTCAGAACACTATTCTTAATCCTTCAAAATTCTTTGGTGATTGTTGTCCCTAGTTAGAAAACACGCAATGAGAATTACACACCTTTTTCTTTCTTTTGAATAGATGAACAGGTCCATGATACTATTAGTAACCTGTTCCTGCAGAAAATGAGAATTGTTTCAGGAAAGTCACTTGTTTTCCTATCTTTAACTTTTTCACGTGAGAAATGAAGAAAGATTTGGGAGAGAAACACTTGCATAACACTTCAGAAGAGCTTCGAGGATAGAGAAAAATGAAATAATGATTTCTAAAGCACTAGCAGATTTGAAGATAAAAGTTGCTGTGAGATGCAAGGATGATAAGAATTTAAGGCAAACAGCCTATTTAGTAGCCATTTACAAGAGAGGTTTAATTCTAAAAAGTGCTTCAAGTGCTTCAATTTAGCTATTAAAATCTAAGTGATTACTTCAGGACTTTTAAAAATACAACTTGGATAGAAAATAAATAAACAAGTCATACATATGTCACCTTCACTAAAAATCAGTTCTTTGTCCTAAATTTAAAATGTAGTAAGATTGGTTATTCTGTAAGGAAGTAAACAAAAAAAAGTGCCAAATAAAGTAGAAATAAGCATGTTTCATAAAAACAGAGACTGTGGTTATGGAATCATAAAAATAAAACATGAATCACATTCCATTTCCCAAATTCTACAATATACCTTTTAGGTACCATGCACCACAGGAGTAGGAGATATCTTTTTCTATATTAAACATTAGAAAAGAGAACATAATAATAATACAGATGGTCAAAAATTACTATCCTTCATTTTTTCACATTAGTAAAATATTGGACTGACCCAATTTTCAGTTCTGCATGGTATTGGATTTTTTTTTTTAACAAATAACAAATTTTCAGAAAATTCTTTAAGAAATTAGTTACTTAGCTGGAATGAAGATGTACTTACAAACTGTAATCTTATCCTCAAAAAGGAGGTTTTTTTCTTAAATTCTCCTCAATTAAGTAAATAATCCTTTTTCTCATTTTCATTTCAATTCATTAAATACAACTACTCTCAGGAAAAAAGCAACATTCTTGTTTTAAATATAATTTCTCTTTGTTTTAAAATAATTAAATGCTCCTTAGTCTCAAGTAGTATAGAGTGTTCACAGGTAGCTTTCATGCAAGTTACAGCACCTTCCACAATAAAGTGCATCACCAAAATGAGGATATTAAGATTAATGCTATAATATTAATCCATTTTAGGTAAAGGCAAATTCTTGACACATTAAAGCTGTAAAGCAACACAGATACATATGTGTATGCCTTGCCTTTGCCTGTTAATTAGTTTAATTTATATATATGCATATTATATGTAAGCATATACACATATATGTGTTTTTTCATTTCATGAAATGAAGATGAATGGAAGAATAAGTAATACATTACTTTGGTTCACATGAAAATGAGGCAAATCTTGTCCTCCTTTTGCCATATCGCCCTTCTAACCATCTGCTGAACATCTATTCTATTTCCCATCTCCACACACATTATTCTTTTTTTTTTTTTTTTATGGGTACCGGGGGGTCGACCTTAGGACCTCGCGCTACAACAGGCACCCATGCCACTGAGCGATATCACCGGCCCCTTTTTCATATGTGGGATCCAGGAGTCAAACTCGGGCCCTTGCGCTTGCAAGGCAGGCGCTTATGCCACTGAGCCATCTCACCGGCCCCACACACATTATTCTTATCACCAGTCTCCATGCTGTTTTTGCCCATAACCCAGACACCATCTTTCTCTATAAACATCTTCTTTTCTTTTTTTAAAAAATTAGTACATATAGTTAAATTTCTAGTTTCTATTAGTTTGTTGAAAAGAAAGGTTTGTGCTAATATTGTTTGGATAATATTTCATGCCTATATATTGTATTCTGAGTAAATACTTTAAAAAAACAATACATAATGTATTAGTTATTGTTACTCTTCTATTATCTGGTTTTGAAACTTTGTTTTTATCTCTTTAAAATAAAAAAAGTACATAATCATAGCACATGTTTACATTTCTTGTGGGGGAATTGGTACATGTACAGAACACATTTTACTCCACTTTTCCTCCCCTTTTCCTTCCCTCTGTCTCTCCCCTCTCCATCCATCTCATAATCCTCTTCCTTTTTCTTACATGTTTGCTATACATGGTGTTTACATTCCTTGTGTGGAACTGGTTCATGCACATAACATATTTTAATTCCTTGTTTTCATTCCCTTTCCCTCCCCTCCTTCCATCTATTGTTCCTCTTCTCCTTAGAGAAAGATCTACCTTCCTACTTCTTATTATCTATCTTTTCAAATATTTTATTTTGATGTGCAATAAAAGTAGATCTTGATAAATAAACACATTCTTCTCACTTTTGTGAAAAATATGTTTTTCTCATTATTTCTACTTTGGGTTTGTTATATAAGAGAGACCATTCCGTATTTAAGCTTGGGTGTCTTATTAATTTTACATAATATTATGGTCTTATAGGTCATTCATTTTCCTACAAATGACTCAAATTTATCTTTCTTTATGGCAGAGTAGTATTCTATCAACATCTTGGCATATTTCCACATACTTTTTCTGCTTACAGCTAGCACTACCTCAATAACTGGCCCTCCACCTCAAGAATAATGCTTACCTATCTTCTTAATACACAAACAAATCATTTGGCTTTGTGTTTTATAGCACTCATGAATAGATTCAACAATTTTCTTCCTTGCTGAAAATATCTCCTATTCCTATTTATTTGTCTCACTTCTTATAGTAGATTAAAAACTGCAAATGTATAGTGACCATTTACTTAATCACTTTTGAATTCTCCTAAATGCACAACCAACTATGCATATGGTGATTTCAAAAAATGTCAGTTGAATTTGGCCTTTTTTCAGCATTGAACACAAGTGGGACAACAATGAAAGGAAATATCTGTTGATGAATCCATTTCAAGAAACACCTAAAACAATGGAAATTTCAGGAACAATCCACATTTATTTAGAAAATATTTTCTTTAGTACAGGTTTTTTAGTAAAATAAAAGAAATTGAAAAACAAGAGAAATTATAATTGGAGGGATCTGAAAAATTGAATCTAAATCTTAAGACCAAGTTGCTAAAAAATACAAAAACAAAAACTCAAAACAAAAAAGCTTAAGTATTCTTCATAGAGATCCTGATCTTTTGTAAGAAGTCCAACTACTAGAATGTCATTTGAAGGGGTCCCAGGTAGATAGATGCTTTGGTTAATATTCTCACCTGAGCCCAGCCTTCTAATTCTATCCCCAAGCATCTGCCAAATGCAGAGTGCTATAGTGAGTGCACCTTCTAGAAAGTCCATGTACCAGGTGAAATATTCCCAAGCAATCCTATCTACACTGTGTAACAGGAAGAATTGCTTAGCTGGTCCCTGCCCAAATTCCTGCTTACAAAATTGTAAAAGTAAAGAGTCTATTTTTTTAATCCACACACTTTGAGAAATAGTGAACGTCCATTTTGAAGTAAAGAACAATTCAATCCTTACATTAACAACCAACCATTTAAAAGAAATAATTTTATGATTATGTTTTTATAAAAATTGGAATATGAATAAATTTGTATATACATTTGTTCTTCAGAATATAAGTATGTGAAACCAGAAATCTTAGTTGTACGATTTAATATTCACTCTGTTAAAGACAAATAATAATAGTGAAACATAAACTAAAAAATATAATCTATGCATTGAACTTAAATGGGGAAAACAAGAAAAATGTTTATAAAAATGGATGAAGAGACATTGCGAGAGGATACTTGGCTTTTGATTGAAGCCATAAATGTATGTTGTTACTGAACAGAATGGGTCTGATTATTTCAGTGATTTTTATATCCATATTACACAATCACACACACATCTATGATTTTTCAACGCACATTTTTCCCACTAATTATGCATAATCTTACATACAGAGAACTAGAAGTTAATTGACCTGGTTTGTAACCCATTGTGTGTTTGGAGGATCTTTTAAGTACCGAGGATGCAAACAAAATCTTTGCTTTTTCCTGGGACATTACCTTTATCAGATAGATATATTAAATGTGTCCAAATGTAATGCCTCTTCCCATTACTTTTAGAATCTTATGTCTTTATTTTGATGGAGTCACCTCTGCATGTGGTCATTTCTTCTTCTTCTTTTTTTTTTTTTGTGGGTACTAGGGTTGAACTCAGGATCTTGCACTTGCCAGGCAGGTGCTTATGCCACTGAGCCATCCCACTGGCCCCAATGGTCATTTCTTCTTGTATGACAGCATTTGTCAATTGGTTCATATGATGAAAATTCAAATTTTTTCTTGAAAACACGTAAATATTGCTGTTACAATAAGCATAAATATTTAATCATTTTTATTCAACATCAGATCATAATTGAGTCATTTGAATCTAAATGTGGCAGTCTGAAATGACAACAAATACCATTTGTTCACAAAGATTACAAAGGACCACAAAAATTATGTGGCTTGGCAAAATTCAAATGCTTATAATACTGTAATTCATATTTTAATTTTAATTGAATTTTTATATTTTTAATTATACAATATATGTAACAGCACAGAAAATCATATAAAATACATAATATACCAATTGCTAGAATTTTTAACAATGCTAAAACTATGTCATGTTTGTTTCAGATTTCTTCCTTTAAGAAAAGGACATGAGAAAGAATACCAATTTTTTTCCAGGTCGATATTCTTTTCACAATGCCTTAATGCCTGTCTCACTGTTTGGAGTTATCACTAATTTTTATCCTTGCAAAAGGTTAATCATAAATTTTACTTCTCAAAAAAAATTATCTATTAGCACATTTGATTTCTCCCAGACACTTTGGGGAAATTCAAGTTAGGGTATATATTATTGTCTGTTTTTTATAGATGAGCAAAGCATAAAAATGCCCAGTGATTTGCTGATTTCAGCATGATTCAGAAAGAAAGGGCCAGCCAGCAACTGCCAACCAACATTGCTCAAAAAGTCATAACTCAATATCAGATAGGAGAACAAAATAAAGAATATCATGTTTTGAGGTGCAGTTAAAATTCCAAATTATTTAAAGAATTTAAACTCGTCAATATCTAGACATCACCAGACTTTTAACCTTATCTAGAAAATTTTAATAATCCTTTCAGATTCTCAAAAAATAGTAACACATTCTTTATGTTTAAATATTATTTTATTCCTTTCCAAATGTTCCTATATCATAATCTTTTGCGATCATCCTTCCCACCTTATGAGGTATGAATTTGTTAAAGTTCTCTTACCAATGAGAAAATGAAGTTCTTGGAAAGTCACATATTAAATGGTGGCTTGGCCTGTAGTGCCCAGTATTTCCTGCACATTAGAATCATCCAAGGAGCTTCTAACAATCCTTAAGGCTTAGGTCATACTGTGTAACAAAGAAGTCAGAATGTCTAAAGAATTCTTTCAGGTAAATTCTGGAAAGAATGAAAAGCTCTAGGTCTAGCAATGACTACATATAGTTATTTGGGCTCTTCCTCTAGTTAGTGCTTTTTGTTCAACAGTGTGAAAATGCCCACAGAGGGGGCCTTGCTATCTTTTCTTCAGGCAATAGCTCCCAGCAGTTTAAAAATTATTTTACAATAATTTGCCCTTAACTATGATTATTGTTCCATGTGTGATTAGAAACATATCTTTATTTTTTTATTTTTATTTATTTATTTATTTTTTGTGGGCACCAGGGGTCGACCTTAGGACCTCACGTGCCAGCTGGCGCCCGTGCCACTGGGTGATATCACTGGCCCTTTTCTTGTATGTGAGTTCTGGGAGTCAAACTCGGGCCCTCGTGCTTGCCAGGCAGGCACTTACGCCGCTGAGCCATCTCACCAGCACACATATCTTTAAATAATATTTAGTCACTGTTATAGTTTGTGTCTGGATGCCTCCCCAAAGCCTTATGAGGTCATGGGGGATGGGCTTTCTAGAGGCAGCTGAATCTAGTTTGTGTTTGGTTCATTGGCTGGTGCTGGGATTGGCAGTGTGAATGCTACACCCTCTCTAGGGCTGGTAGCCTGTATACAATATAAGGGAGGAAAAGAGGTTCGCTCTTTCCCTTTTTCTCTTGTTGCTTTTTCTGCCTTCTACAGTCATGAGTGGTTGCCCCTCTGACATGTCACCCTGCCTTGGAGCCAGCTGATTATGGACTGAAACCTCTACAAACTATGAGCTAAATAAAGTTTTCCTTTCTTAATTTTGGGCAACAGACATTTTGTCAGAGCAATGAGAAAAATAACCAAAAGAGAATTTGGTACCAGAGAAGTGGGGTCATTGGTGTGACTATCCCAGACAATGTAGTTCAACAACCTTAGGGAATGGCTTGTGGGAAGAGTTTGGAAAGGTTCACAACTGTCACCTGAAAGAGTAGTGTTGGAATACCTTAGGCTGTTCTGTATGGGAGATTCTGATCAGAGTTCAGACCAGTAAACCAGTAAAAACTAGGCTCAGAAGCCTTCTAATGGAAAGAAGGACTGCATTGGCTGTTGGAGTACAGATGATGTGTGTTACGGCTTGGCAGAAAATTTGTCTGCATTTTGCTCACGTCCAGAGACTGCCTGAGACTGAGATTAAGGGTGGTGGACTTTTAACTAATCTTGTAGAAAAAATGTCAAGGCAGTCAAATGTTGAGGTTGTGGCATCTCTGCTGTTCGAGACTTTTAGCCAGAATTATGTTGAGAACCAAGGGCAAAGAGCCCAGCAGAATGATTTAAAACGTTGTGAGTTTGGCCAGAAGGGAAGTTCAGTAAAGCTGTGGACTGCAAAGATAGAGCAGAGGGGATTTTGATTGCTGAGAATGAACTGGAGAATAAAAAATATGGCCAGAGGGCATCACAGGAAGCAGCAGAACTCTACCCTTTGTACCCTCAAAATTGCAAAAGTGAAAGACTTAGCTTTGAGGAGAAAGTTGCAGAGCACCATGTTCCAGAATGGTGGTGGCCCAGAGAATTTGTTCCTTGGAATTGGATTCAGAGTGTTCAGCGATCAAGGCACTTGACCCCTACAGCCAAGAGAGAAGGAAGCCTGACTACTGCTCCAGCTGGCAGCAGACATTGGCATCATCCACATGGCACTGGTTTTAGGCACATGCAGAATGCTAGAGTTTGTGGGGTTAAGAAGGCTTCCACCCTAATTTCAGAAGGGTTGGGAGGGCAGACAGTGTGCCCCCGAGAAGACAATGAGTGCAGCTGTGTGAAGCCAAAGGTTCAGTGAAGACCCTGTAAGTTTAGAGAAGCCAGGAATGTGGATCATCCCAGCAAACCTACAAGGAGGGAGCAGAGCAGACCCAAGAGAAAAGCTGTGGGAGCTATAACCACCAGAAGTGCTATAAAGGTGGAGTCACCCAAGCCCTTTGAAGCTCAAAACTTACCACAGGTTGCATTGGACGCTGCACATAGAACTATAGGATTTAATGTTTGCCCTCCTGGACTTTGGACTTGCTTTCATCCCTGTAATGGTTGATATATTTTGTCAATTTGAGAAGTTTGTAAGCCTAACTAACTCAGCATTTCTATACTCTAGGGTATAGAGGACATGCCCTTACTGTTCTAGAATGTTGTTCATTGTGTCAACTTGAGAAGTTTAAAAGTTTAACAAAGTAGCTCAGCAGGGGGCCAGGGTTCTCACTTTGTAAACATCCTGAGCCTCTGTAAGAGGAGGGCATGGAGATGGTGTGAGTGCTACACCCACCTGAGGTTGGGTAGCCTGCATACAATATAAGGGAGGAAAAGAGGCTTGATCTCCCCCATTTTGCTCTTGCTTTTGCTGTCTTCTGCCACCTTGAGCTGTTGCTCCTCACCTTGCCACCCTGCCTTGGCGCCAGCTGATTATGGACTGAAACCTCCACAAACTGTGAGCTAAATAAACCTTTCCTTCCTTAATTTTGGGCATCTGGTATTTTGTCTTAGCAATGAGAGAAAAGTAACCCAGGTAGTCCCACTCCTTTTAACCCCATTTGTAAGATTTGGAATGGAAATGTTTATCTTGTGCCATTGAATGTTGGAAGTATTTAACTTTTCACTTGTACAGGGGCTTGCAGCTAAGAGTTTGCCTTAAATCTTGGAGGAGACTTGGGACTTGGACTTTTTTGGCAATGCTGAAACTGTTAGGGTCTTGGCAACTCTTAGAGATGGAATAAATTTATTTTGCATAAAGGGATGTGCATGAGTCTTTGGGGGGCCAGGAATGGAATGTTATGTTTTGTGTCTGGATGTCCCCTCAACGCCTCATGAGTTCATGGGGGTGAGCTTTTTAGAGGTGGCTGAATCTAGAGTTTGTGTTTGGTTCATTGTTTAGTGCTGGGATTGGGAGTATGAGTGTTACACCCACCCTAGGGCAGGTAGCCTGCATAGAGTACAAGGGAGGAAAAGAGGCTTGCTCCTCCCCTTTTGCTCTTGTTGCTTTTGCTGTCTTCTGCTGCTGTGAACAGTTACCCCTCTGCCATGCCACCCTGCCTTGGAGCTAGCTGATTACAGACTGAAACCTCTACAAACAGTGAGCTAAATAAACCTTTCTTTCCTTAATTTTGGGCATCAAGAATTTTGTCTCAGAAATGAGAAAAGTAACCAAGACAGTCACCTTGACACTTTTTCACCCTCCATCAAATTGCAGTTGAAGTATCAAGATATCCAACCAAGGCCTTAGCCTTGAATGGCCTTCCTTCTAATTTTAGTTCAACTTGCCCATAACTGATGAGTTTATTCTTGTCACCACAATGAACAGAATTTTTTTCTTATTAATGTGAATTTTAAATCAAATGGGGGAACTTAGAACTTCTTCTATACTTTGAAGATAAAAACAGTAATTTGTGAAGCAATATAATTGACCTTATTTATCTACAAGCTACACATACCAATGAGTCCTAGATCGCTTCAAGAGGCTATAGTATTTTCAGCTATTGTGATGTATTCTGGGGGATAATGATGTGTATGCAAGGACTCACCTCTTGATTGCTGGTAAACCACAGATCATTACTCTTTCATTCTTGGATCATAAATAGTAGTTGGGAACCATTAAACCTGGGAACCATATGCAAAAGACATATACCACCATCAAAAAATTATACACACCATCAAATAATTACACACACTAGACACTTCCCAACTGGCTTTCAAAAATGTGAACACACTATCTTCCCTTAATCCAAAAGAAATTAGGGTTTAAAAGATCTAGACTCCTTCATCTCCTCAGAGAACATGAGTCCAAAAATGTAACGGTATTAAACTTCAATGTTTTTATTGTCTACTATTACTCAAGGTGTCCAATAGTAAACACAAAAGTTATAAATCTATTACACATGCTTCTGTCTCTCAAGAGGCTTCCTAGATTTTCAGTGGCTTCATATGAAGGTCAAGCTTGGTACCATTGAGGGAATTACTTCACTAACAGTAATTGCAATGTAATTTGCTGCACTTTGCCATTTGATGTCTTTTAGCTATAAAAGGCAATGTGTCTATAGTACATTTAACTTTTTCTCATAGTACGAATATCAACCCTAAAATTATTATATATCTCACTGAACTTTTATTTATACATTGAAGATGTCGATCTCTGTACAACCAATAATCAATTTACTACTTGGATTAATGATAACGGTATTGAAAAGTGCTTTAAACAATCTAATAATGTAAATAAATAGATCCCCTTAAATTTGCCAGTGTAAATCTTATGAATTTTAACCAGTGTAACATTTTTTTAATAGTCGGATAACCATTTTAGTAGGAGAAATTTTTAGGTGGTATTACTAAAAATATATAATGAAACAATTTTCAATGATGTTTATAAATGTCCACTTCTTAAGGACTAGTATACAGACAAATAATTGCATAAGAATAATTTCTTAAGAAACTAAGCTTTTCTGCGTGGTTATTAAAGGTCAAACCTTTTCTATGGAACACACTTTGCAATCTGTTCCTCAAATGCTCCAAACTGAGGAATCTATAATCCTCAAAGCGCCTTCATTTCTCTTTTTCATTCTTTCCATAGTATAGGATAAATGATAAGAAATATTGTCCTTATAAAACTTTATGCCAGAAGGCAATTATATAAATCTATGAAATTCAGATTACCATCTTGACTAGGTACTCTGTAAGCTAAACATTACATTGGATTAAGATAAGGCATACATCATGTTTTGCTAAATTCCATAGTGTGACAGAAAAAAATGTCATTTTTAATATGATAAACCCAATAAACAGTAGAACAATGAGACATAGTTGCCTTAAAGTAAGGTATTTTATATAGTCTTTGAAATCAACCAAATCTACAGAGAAACAAAATAAGAAGAAAATATCTAAGACAAGTGCTGAAGAAGACTGATTTTTAAAGGATGAAATGGGGAAGCTTAAGGTCCAGAATCAATAGATGAAAGAACTGGGAAGGCCATTGGGAAATTTGTTAGTAGTGAGTAGTAAAGTAGGAGAAGCTATGTCATTTGACATAAATGGGAAGCTATACAAGTGGACACTTGCAGGAACATTCATTCAAAACTGCAAATAGTGGTACAGTCAACTCATGTTATAATACAGCGTGCAGAAACAGAACCAGAGATGCTGGGCTAGCTCTCACATAAGAACTAATTCCTGAAATGGAGACATTACTCACACAAGAGTCAACTTCTATATATGTTACCCATTTAGACTTAAATAAACATGTAGAAAGATAAATAAGAATTTGTAAATACAAATATAAGCTGACAACCCCAACACTTGACAATGGAAGAATATCAACACCAAACAGAAGTTATTTATTGAGATACAAGAACTAATGCCTAAGGAAACAAATAGAGCCACAAGACATTTGAAATATAATGTGTGTCATACAGCTTTAGAGTTGTATAACAGAATATTTTCCTTCATAATATAGTAAAAAAATTAAAGTGTTAATTTTCAAAACCTCAAAGCAGCAATGAATAGCAGAACAATCTGTAGAAAAATTACTCAACTTCAGTGATTTACTGTAAGAATTTTCTTAGTATGTCAGGTAAGCAGTGAAAGGAAACATCATGTGAGTGATGTTTAGGTTCATGAAAACTATATCCAGAAGTTAACCTCTTAGATTGTTCTACTGGAACAGTCTCTGAATTTTTTAAAGGAAAATAGTGTGGGGAATGGCATGGATTAAAGAAAGTCAAAATACATAATCCAAGTACTTCACCTCTTGCTTTTAGTACACTCAAAAATCTATCTTATTATGTTTTCATTATAATTTTTAAAAATTTATATAATGTCAACTCATTTTTTTCTGATTCTTTAAGAGTCATGTGAAATGTTATAATGAACACAATGGTAAAGTTGATATTTAATGAAATTTCAACACTATTATCTGCTTTCAGACATTATACTCCTGGTCTCAGTGTACTCAGGTGTGGAAGAGTTTTCTCTAGGCAACATTATTTTTCTCCAAATATCAAAAATTTAAAATTCCAGGTGAATAAAATTATAATTAAAAATAGAGATTCCATCAATGACAATAACCAATGTGCTGAACATTAATGCACTTCATGCAGAAAGGTTACATGCTACATAAGGAGTGAAGACTTTCACATTTTAACATATTCTTCTCTTTCCACATCATGCAATATTAATATCCACACCACATTAAAAAATTTGATTTTGCCCATTAAACAAATCCTTGTGACTCTTAAATCTGTCATAAATATATGTCCATAATAAGCATTGGATATGTTTTCCCAATAGCCAGGATAACAATTTATTGTGCCTATTTTTTCCTACTGAATTTATGTCTCATATTTCATGAACTCTATGGCAAATACTCTATATGGCAAAGGCAACCCATTCTACATTTGTGTTGTTAGGACTAGAAATGCCATTTCAAGTATTTGCACTAATGTTTACAGCACAATCAAGATTTATTAAAACTGCTCCACAGAGCAACATTGTACAAAATTTATGCACTGTAAAACTGCTATTAAGGTCACTTGAGATGCAAAAGTTTAATTTTGAATATCATGTTAGGGTACAGAATTGCTACACTCAGTGCTTGTTAAAATAAATAGTTTAAGGATATTTGTCTCAGTTGGTAAAGTTTATGAACTTCTACAAAAATAATTTCACATTACCTAATATTTTACATAGCTTTGATTTCTTTAAGGTTTACTCACAAATCCATAACTCATTTCATTTGTAAAACAGCAAAGAAAACAGAGACAATTTGATCTCTCTTTAAAAATTCACTGTTGTTCTATAGAGCACACTAGATATCATTATTTGCCCAACTTTCTATATTTACTACTTCATCTTACTGTCAAATCATTTCTCTGTCTCTATTTTTCTTTCTGTCTCTGTCTTTCTCTGTTTCTCTGTCTTTCTCTGTCTCTGCGTCTCTGTCTCTATCCTGTCTCTGTCTCTCTCTCTCTTTCTCTCTCTCTCTCTCCCTCTCTCTTTTCAGTACCAAGGATTTAATCCAAGGCCTTCACACTGAGCTACATCCCCAGTCCTTTTTTTACTTTCAGACGGGGTCTTGCTAAGTTGCTAAACTGCCCAGGTTGGATTAAAACTTGCGATCCTTCCAACTTAGGCTTCCAGAGTGCTGTGATTATACATGTGTTCCAGTGTCAGGCTCAGTCCTCTTCTGAAAGCAAGATCCGGAGGAATGGATAGGTTTTCAAAAGGTACAAAGAAAGCAAACAAGACATTAAATATTGGTAACAGAAGTATTTGCTTGCAGAAAGTCTTTAAAACTACAGCTAGTGTGTACCCTTTATGTGTCTAAGTAATGTGCATTTGACTGTTTATTTTACACATTAGGAAGTGCAGACTTTAATTCTCATCTTTCTAATTTCTCATAGTTGGTAAATAAAGGAGCTGAATATTGAACGTATGACTGCCTGGCTCCAACATTATGTTTTCATGCACTAATATCTGCTATTTCATATTTTAATGCATTCTGAGGGCACTATCAGTGCCTAAATTATTGATTAGCTCTTTGTATATTCCCTTATATATAATGATTTTAATAGACACTTGTTATTCAAGTCATCTCTTACCAGGGTTGATAGGGCTAAGACAAATGGGGCTAAGATATATATATATATATATATATATATATATATATATATATATATATATGCAACAAATGGTGGCAAAATTAAAACCATAACAATTGCATAAGTTGTGCAAAACATAATGCTATGAGGTAAAAAAAAAAGTCCTGGGAAATGAATTGATATTGGTAAGTTCTTGTACCCTTAGAACAATTGTCTTTTTAAGAAAATTTTAACCTTTTTCACTTATTTTAATTTTCTGAAAAATTAATCAGGATTTTCTTAACATTTCTTATGCACTTGAAACTAACAAGGAGCTTCTATAATAACATGCTTTTATAAAAGGAGAAAAAATAGAAGAAAAAGCTCATGAGAAGTTGAGAGGCAACAACAACAAAATTTTGTTTTTCAGTAGAACTGAAGAAAACTGGTTTAGACAGGAAAATAGTTGCATCCTTTGCAGAGGAAAATTATAGCTTTTTCTTGAAAAGAAGATACTGACAGTGACTCAAGGCCTTCTCTTCTGGAGAACCCTGACATATGCAGCTCAGGTTGGGCAAACAAATACACAGTAAACTGGAGATAAACTGTAAAAAAATAATAAAAAAGGAAAAACGGACAAAGGAAAAAGTGTTTGTTTTTTGTTTTTTGTGGGTACTGGGGATCGACCTCAGTACCTCATGTGCCAACAGGCACCTGTGCCGCTGAGTGATATCACCGGCCCTTTTTTCATATGTGGGTTCTGGGAGTTGAACTCAGGACCTCGCACTTGCCAGGCAGGTGCTTATGCCACTGAGCTACCTCACCAGCCTGGAAAAAAATATTTTAAAATGAAAATATGAATGACTTTTATTAAAAGCACAATATTGATGAGGTGCAATATCTGATATATGGTACAAAGACAAAGAAGAGAAGAAATACTATGTAGAAATTTTCAAATACATTCCTCAATTAAATTTTTCTGTGAACTGTAAATCTCCACTTTGAAAGGGAACTGAGTGCCCAGAACAATAAATAAAAGTATTGCTTCATGAACAAGCCATGAGATTTTGAAATATTTATGATAAAGTGAAGATCCTACAAGCTTTCAGGATTTGTTGAGTGGGAGGTATATTAAAAAGAATGGCCTGCCAAGCAGCATAAGAATTCTCAACAGCATATTTGTATTCTGGATAGTGATGGGGCCCAGGCTTAAGTTCCAACAATTTAGAACAATTATTAAGGCAAGTAGACTACAGGAAAGAAAAAAATTCAACCAAGAAACACAGTTATGATTGGAATAGAACAGACTGATGGGTGTATAAGGGGCAGAACTCTAGGAAAGATATGTATATATGGATGTTTGCAATAGAAAAGAAAAATATTGAGAATAGGTTAATGGTGACATGTGCAATGACTCTATCACTAGGCATATGGAAAGGTAAGCACATAAAATGTTAAAACTTGTATTTTATTTGACGTAACAAAAATTTAAATGATGATCTATAAAAAACAATCAACATTTTCATGTTATATTAATGTAAATTAACTCTTCTAAAACAGAAAGTTAATTTAACCATATTGATATGTGTGAAAAAGTTGCAGAATAACATTAAACAGACAAAATTTCTCAAAGAGAAATCAATCAATTCTATTTGATTTGATAATTAGTGTCATAAGCATAAGATTTAGAGACATAGAGCTTCCAAATCTTGAATATTTAAAAATATTTAGACTTCATTTTTTAAAAATACTAAAGATTTAGTAACCACAGATCAGAATGGCAAATGGTTTTTCAACAAGGAATCAATTAATTCATTTGCCTATTTATAGGAAAATTAACATATTTTCCTTTTCTTCTTGAATCACCACTTAATGAACGATCAGATGAAAAATTTCATGATATAATTTAATTTGAAATTCTTAGCTAATAACAATAGTTGTACATCAGATGCACTGGTTTGTGCTTTGCCAAAATACTTCTCTCCTTCGTTGTTCTTGGTTATCAAGGAATTAAAAATGAAGTCCCCCTGCAGTCTATTAATTTCATCCTAGTTACTCATCCATACTGTCAGTAATCAGAGAAGACATCACTGACAAGGACTAACAGATAGATCTTTCCCTAAGTGTTTGGGTAATGGGAGTAACTGGGAATGATTTTACTTAATATTGATGATTTAGACATGAACTGTAGAGAGTTACCAGTTTAAGCAAAGCATAATTTAGTGATATCTCAAAATGTATCTTGATATGAATAAGCTTTGTATTTAATACACCAAACCATAAAGCAAATTGTTCTAAAATTGTTATTTGACATAGTTCATGAATAATTTTTCCTAATTTGAAAGATGAGAATTTGAAAAAATGTAATTTTAAAATTACAAAGCATCAAGTAAGGTATGCTGAAATAATTTTGTTCCTGGTGCTCATATAATTTAGTTTTTAGTTTCTACTATAACAAATGGTGGTAAGAAGAGTTTAGATTTTTTGCTAAATTATTTTCTATCACAATTTTAAAATAATGTAATAAGAAAAGAAAGATGATGCTCTAACTGCTCTTTGTTTATTTTAGGAGCTAAGTTTTAATAAAATATTGTGGCAACATTACTTTGAATTTATGTATTTTACTTTTATTGTGATGTTTCTTTCATCCATCAAAGCAGGACAAATCTCTTTGGGGAAGCTTTTCCTTTATGTAGGTTTAATTATCTTTCTACTTTATGAAAGTTAAGGCCATACAGCCACATGGCTAGTTTTCAATGGGTCAGCATGCTGCTGGGAAGAAAAAGCAGGGAGATCAAAAGATTCATTAATTTATTCATTTAAATTGTTTTGTAATAATGTAATGCCATTGCACTGTTATATGTCATGGTTGGAGTTTTTCCTCTTAAAACTGGTGACCTATATTGACAATGAAAATAAACTATAAGTCAAACGTATGAGAGATAGTAATATAACTTTATTAATGTCCACTAGTGACTTATAACACATGTGAAATTGCATATTTAATGAAATAGGCATTATTCATATAGAATGATAACTATTATGTATTATCTATGCTACATCACTGGGTTAACAACATTCTTCAGATTTTATCTTAGAAAACAAAATAAAATTCCAGAGCAGAGAAACAAATTTGGAGAGGCATGAATGAGGAGGGATGCCCTGCCCACCCTACCTGGGAGAAGAGAGAGGTCTCACTCAGTCTCCCCACTGCTGGCAGCAGCCTTGTGCACCACGTGGGGGAATGAAAAGCAGTGGCTGAGCCAATTCCGCATCATGTTTCTCCTCAGCATAAGGCAGCAGAGGTGAGAGCGAAAAGACCAACCTGACTGAGGACAAGACAAACACCCTTTAGGAGAGTTTCACTCCAGGGCTGAAATGTTACCATACCGTAGAGACTGGGTGAGAGCACCGTTGGCTTGGAAAGGGTAAGAGCTAAGCAGAGATTTGAGATCTCCTGAGAAGATTAAGCTTAGGCTAGCAAGGTCACTGGACCTGTATTTTGTGGTGAGAGGGCCAGGTTTAGTGGTGTAATCTTCAAAGATGATGCTCCACAAGGAGAGAACAGAATACAAGAAAAGAATCTTAAAAGCTGTTAAAGCAGTGACTCATCTATAAAGGAAAACCCATCAGAATTATAGCAGATTTCTTAACACAAGCCAGAAGGTCAAGAAGAGCTCGGAATGAAATGTTTTAACCTCTAAAAGAAAACAACTTCCAATCCAGACTGATATATCCTACAAAATTATCTTTCAATATTTATGGAGAAATAAAACATTTTCATGATAATGAGCATTTAAAGAAATTCATGACTACCAAATCAACACTCCAAAAAAATTGCAAAATATACTTTAGAAAGAAAAAATGAAGCTAAAAATTACAAAAAGTCCAATAGAATGAATGCATAAGGTAAAGCTAACAATTAAGTAAAAGGAAAAGAAAGCAAAAAGCAACAGGTAAATAATAGAATGACAGGAAAATGTCAGTACCTATCAATTATAATTGTAAATGTGAATGGTCTCAATTCATCAACTAAAAGACCAAGATTAGCAGAATTAAGAACAAAAACCAACAGTATATTGTATACAAAAAACACGTTTAACACAAAAAATTCATAGACCAAACATCAAAAGATGGAAAACAATATTCCATCCAACAGGAGCCCAAAACCACACAGAAGTACCTACTTTCTTTTCAGACAAAATGGATTTTAAGGTGAGCTGATCAAAAGAGGAAAAGAAAGACATTACATATTGGTTAACAGAACTATTTAATGGAATATAACTATTAAAAATATATACTCACTAAATCATGTTGTACCCAAGTTCATACAACAAGCAATAATAGACATAAAATATCAGATAAACATCAGTATAATTATACAAAAGATCAGGTAAACATCAATACCCAACTATCACAAATAGACAGATCAATTAAACAAAATATCAACAAAGAAATATCAGAGTTGAAGCAAACATTTAAACAAATGGACGTAATAGATGTACACAGAGTGTTCCACCCAAGAACAACAGAGTACACATTCTTTTTGGCAACACTCGGTACTTTCTCTAAAATAAACCACATACTAGCTAATAAAGTATGTTTACCTAAATGCATAAGTATTGAAATTTTACCATGAATGTTACCATATCACAGTGCAATGAAAGTGTAAATCAATAGCAAAATAAATCACAGAAACAAGACAAAAATATGGAAATTAAATAGCAAACTCTTGAGTAATCAATGTGTCACAGAATAAATTACCAAAGGATAAGACAGTTCTTAGAATTAAATGATAATGACAGTAGAGCATACTGGAAATTATGGAACACAATGAAAGCTGTCCTACAAGAGAAGTATATAACTGAGAGTGCCTACATCAGAAAAACAGAATGAGCCCATATAACTTGATTTTGCACCTCAAGGTCCTAGAAAAACAAGAACAATTCAAATCCAAAGCTTGTACACTGAAGACATTCATAAAAATTAGAGTAGAAATCAATGAAATAGAAATAAAATATTACAAAAATTAATGAATTGAAGAGCTGGTCCTTCAAACAAAAAATAAATGAGACAAACCCATGACTAATCTTACCCAAAAAAGGGAAAGAGAAGGCACAAATAAATGCAGTTATAAATTAAAAAGGTAAAATCACAATAGACAATTCCAAAATACTGAAAATTATAGACAAATACATCACAAACTTATATTCCAAAATATTGGAATGCTCCAATAAACTACATATATGTGAATTTCCAAAACAGAAACAAGAAGACTTAAAATTGTGAACAATCCAATAACAGGCAATGAAATTGAAGCAGTAATAAAAATCTATCAATTAAGAAAATCCCAGCATCTGATGCATTCAAATCTGATATTTCCAAGATCTTCAGAGTAGATCTAGCAGCAATACTCCTTCAAAACTTTAATGAAACTGAGATGGAAGTAGTATGCTCAAAATCATTTTTGGAAACTAGCATTACCTTGATCCCAAAACCAGATATAGATCCAATAAAAAAGTGAACTACAGACCAATTTCTTTAAATGAACATATACACAAAAATCTTCAACAGGATACTGGCAAACAGAATAAAATAAATCATCAAATGATTATACGCCATGACCAAGTAGGTTTCATCTCATGGATGCAAGGATGTCTCAACATACACAAATCAAGAAATGTTATTCATCACATAAACGGAAGTGAGGGTAAAATCACATGATCATCTCAAGAGATGCAGAAAAAGCTTTTTACAAAATCCAATATCCATTCATGATTAAAAAATTGCCCTGAAGAAAATAGGTATACAGGGCCTGTGAGACGGCTCAGCGGCTTAAGCGCCTGCCTTGCAAGCGCAAAGGCCCGAGTTCGACTCCCGGAACCCACATACGAAAAAGGGGCCGGTGATATCGCTCAGCGGCACGGGCGCCTGTTGGCGCGTGAGGTCCTGAGGTCGTCCCCCCGGTACCCACAAAAAAAAAAAAAAAAAAAAAAGAAAATAGGTATACAATGACCTTATCTCAATCTGATAAAGCTCATTTATGGCAAGCTACTGCAAACTTTGTCATAAGTGGGGAAACACTGAAAACTTTCCCTCTAAAATAAGGAACAAGATAAGGATGGCCACTATCACCATTCTTTTTCAACAAAGTCCTAGAAACATTAGTCAGATTGATCAGGAAAGATAAATAAATAAAAATGTTAGGAAAAAAAAAGTTAAAGTATAATTATTTGCAGATGACATGATCCTCTACTTACAAGATTCAAAAAATTTCACCAAAACATTCCTAGAATTAATAACCAAACTCAGCAATGTAGCAGGATACAAAATAATCACACAAAAAAACAATAGGATTCCTATTCACTAATAGTGAAATAACTGAGAATGAAATTAGGAAAACAAAACTATTTGCAATAACAAAAACAAAAATTAAATATGAAGGAATTAAACTAAGCAAGGATGTGAAAGCAATGAAAATTACATGCTTCTGAAAAGGGAAATCAATGAGGACATCAGAAAATGGAAAAATATCCCATGTTCCTTGGTAGGCAGAATCCAAATAATCAAAATGACCATACTTCCATACCTGATGTATAGATTTAAAGCAATCCTAATCAAAATACCAACAGTATTTCACGCAGATCTGTAGAAAATAATCCTAAAATTCATACAGAACCAGAAGGGACCCAGGATAGAAAAAGTAATCCTGGGTAATAAAAGCAATGCAAGAGGCATTACAATTCCAGACTTGATGTTAAACCACAAAGCCACTATGATTAAAACAGCATGATACTGCCACAAAGCAGGCATGTGGATCAAAGGAACAGAATAGAAGAAGAAAAAAACCCTAGCACATTCAGCTTTTTGATCTTTGACAAAGAGGCCAAAAACATACACTGGAGGAAAGTTCATCTTTAGTAAATGGTGCTGGGAAAATTAGATATCCACATGCAAAAGATAAAGTCTAGTTCCATATATCTCACCATGCACTAAACTGAAATCAAAATGTATCAAAAATCTAAATGTTAAAACACCAATATGTAATCTGGTGGAAGATAAAATAGGTAAAACGCTTGAAGATATAGGTATATCAAGGATTTCCTGAACAGAATACCAATGACACAATAAATAATGGCAAATATCAAAAGTGGGATCATATCAAATTAAAATGGATGCACCTTGAGACCATAAAGTTAGGTGAAGTAACTCACTCTCAGACACACAAGCTTACACATAACTTGTAATATATGTATCTTGTATATATATATTACGAGAGAAAGAAAAAAAAAAAGGTATTGCGATCCAGCACAGACAATGTATCTAAAAGTGTGCTTTAACTTAGTACAATTATCTTACATGTTTCATATTTTCTTTGACCTATTAGTCTTGGTTTCAAATTAGATATATGATAATTAATTGTATAAGGTCTTACAAAGTAAATAAATGAATTCTGACACAGGATAAATAAAAGGGGGTGGGGGAAGAAGGGAACTGAAATATGTCATGTAAGTGTACCAATCCCCTACAGTGAAAGTAATCATTATGTACTGCAAACATGTACTAATAAAAGTAAACAGAAAAATTTTTAAATTTCTGCACAGCAAAAGAAATAACCAACAGAGTAAAAAGACAGCCTGGAGAATGGGAAAAAAATTTCGAGCTATTCTTCAGAGAGTGGACTATCATCTAGAATATAAAAAAACTAAAAGAAAAGACTTCTCAAAGTAAAAGACCCAATCAAAAAAATGGGCACTGGAATGAATAGACACTTCTCAGATGAAGAACACATGGCCAACAAATACATGAAGAAAGTTCAACATTGCTGGCCATTAGTGAAATGCAAATTAAAACAACATTGAGAGTCCATTTTACTTCAAAAAAGAATGTCTGTCATCAAAAAGTCAAATAATAACAAATGCCGGCTAAGATACAGGGGAAAATGAACTCCTCCACATTGTTGGTGAGCATGTAAACTAGTGCAAACACTATGAAAATCAGTGTGGCTACTTCTCAAAAAAACTAAAAACAAAAATTCCATTTGACACAGCTATCTCCCTTCTAGATATCTTCCCAAAAGAGTTAAAGTCATCATATTACAGGGATAAATGCATACCCATGTTTATAGCATCACAGTTTATAATAGCTACATCTTGAAAACAGCATATATGTACATCAACAGATGAATGAAAAGAGAAATATGATATTTATACACAATAAAATACTACTCTGATATAAAGAAAAACTTGAGGCATTCATAGGCAAATAGATATACAATGAAAACATATTCATAAGTAAAATAAGTTAGGCACAAAGCTTAAATATCACATGGTTTTTCTTAAGTGGAAACTTTTAGAGACAGAAAGGGAGAGAGAGAGAAAAAATGAGAGAGAGTTCAAAGGGGGCTATATGACATATAAATATGAAGTAGGGAGAATCCTAAATAAATTTCTAAATTATTCATTTTGTTGTTTCAAAAAATATTTGAGGGCTGGTGAGATAGCTCAGCGGCATAAGCGCCTGCCTGGCAAGCACAAGGTCCTGAGTTCAACTCCCAGAACCCACATACAAAAAAAGGGCCAGTGATATTTCTCAGTAGCACGGGTGCCAGCTGGCACGTGAAGTCCTGAGTTCGACCCCTGGTACCCCCAAAAAATTTGAATATATATGCTAATTTGTTTCATTTGTACTACTATTTCTCTTTGTTCCTTCAAAAGAAAATTTTGTGCTTTTATCTCTTTGTTTATTCTTTGTAAGAGAGTGGTTTTGTCTATGACTTGTACTCTGAATAACACTTTGTCCATTCTTTTAAGATTATGAGACACATTATAAATTATTGCTATTCTCTAATTTTTTTGTTACAATGTTTTATTATTTTCATGGAAGCAAAACTAGTGCTTTTTATATATTCTTTATTAATATGTATCTATTTGTGTTGCATTAAGATTTAAAAAAATTAAAAAGTAAAACAACCTGTAAGTTGGATAGGAGATAAATGGTATCTCAATGTTTCTATTTGCACTTTAAAATCTGCCATTGAGATTTAGCATCTTTTTATTATATATTTGAATACTTTGTTCTATCAGCTTTTCCTTTTCTTATTGTTACATATTCTGGGTTAGAAAAAAACTTCCTGATGCCAAAAGAAAAAAAAATCATTCAGAAATGATATCAGATTAGTTTGAAGTCTTTGAATCTTTTCAGGTTCAAGGTCAGTCATAAAACTCATAATTAACTCTGTCTGCTGAGTTTTACTTTCTGTAATCTTTCTTTCAAGAAGGTATAATAAGAATTATGTTCAGTGGCTACTGAGGTAAGGGTAGTGAGACTAATGAAAATAGATTCAGACAACAATGGTGCATGGACTGAAGAAAATTTAAAAACTCTCATTAAAATCCAGACTGCCTATTATTATCAACATACATTGGCAATTCAAAACACTACCAATGATACAACACACCTTGCCATGACAGACCACTCCCAATGCCACACCCATATATAACCAAATAAAGACTGGAGAAATAAGTCAGTGCTGTTTTGTTTATATTGATTTGAATGCCAGGTCCATTTTCAAAGTATAGAAATTATCACCTCCAGATTCTTCTTAACATCCATATAATAAATCTTTTTAATTTACTTCTGTACTGGGCATTGTGCTCAATATTGCAGATGCAAATAAAAACTAAGGCTCCTGCACTCATGTCTCTTCCATAAGTCAATGAGACACTAAACGAAGAAGAAGAAGAAAAAATATACATATGTATTATATGAAAGATAGTATTAAAGTTTAGAAAGATAAAAAAGTAAAGGAAGTAAGAAATGTTTTGGTGATCATATGTACAGTGTTGATTTAGGAAGGCTAAAATTTACCAGAGACAGATCAGGAAAGATATGAAGATCACAGATAAAAGGAAATTTATCAACAGACCTAAAAGAAATGAAAAATCATACGGATACCTGAAATCTGGAGAAATAATTTTTCAGCCAGAAGGAAGGGAAAATGCATAAACACTGACAAGTGGACATTCCAGATTTGTTTGAGGAAGAGTAAAGAAAAATATGTGCCTGGAGAAAAGCTGGCAAGAGTGAGATAAACAAGAGATGGAGTCAAAGACTTGGTAGCAGTACAGTCAGTGAGGGTCTTATAAACATTTCAAGTGCTGTTTAATTCCAGATGAAATCATAAACTACTGAAGCCTTTTGAGGAGAGGAGGCATATGATGTCATCATGTATTATAAAGACATTTTTATATATTTGAAAGAGTTTTTAAGGATTCTTATTAGTATTTGGAGTGAGAATAAAATGTGAGGGGGAAGGACAGAAGGAGACCTTAGGAAATTATCATTTAGAGCTCTGTTGCACAATATGAGAGTCCTTAGACATATGTTATGATTGAGCTCATGAAATGTGGCAAATCTAAATTGAAATTGGCTCTATGTGTAAAATTCACATCAGATTTTAAAGACCTATATTAAAAAGGACAAAATATTTAAAAATTTAAAAGTGAGTGCATGTTGAAATTATATTTTGAATCTCTGAGTTAAATAAAAAGTATTGTGAAAATAATGTGAGCTATCTCCTCTTCCTTTTTAATGCAGCTACCTAAAAATTTCATACTATACACAGGGCTAGCATTGTATTTCTGTTAGATAACTCTGGTCTACAGAAAAGTTAATAGACTCTGGAAATATTACATCTGACGGAATAGACTGAATGTGGAATTTGAAGGAATGGAGACAAAGATGACTACAAGGTGTTTTGTCTGCATGACTTGGAAGCTGCAGTCAACATTTTAAAATCAAGATGAGATGATTAAATAGGCAGATTTGAGGTGAAAGATCAGAAGTTAAATTTTGAACTGTGAAATCCAAAACATCATGAATGAAAAATCCAAGAAGGCAGGACCATTTTTTAGGCTCATCTCTAGTTCCTTTAGAAATTTGCCAATTAGACAAGGGAAGACTGTGCCCTTAATCTTCATGAGTGAAGGTGCAGGAGAGACCATATTAATATGAAATAAATCTTGGTTCCCATTTTACAGCAGAGAAACTTCATAATCTCTTTCAGTCTCTTTAATTACTTTTGGCTACTTCTGCTATGTTGTAGAGGAGGCATGTTAATTCATCAAGTGCTTATGTCTTCCTGCTGTTCTGAGTTAAAAATGACCCTCACCATCTGGGGCTCACAGTTCGTGGAACGGTGCAACAACAGTGCAGTGTTATATGTTTTAGAGCCTCATAAGAGCCCTTATTAAAAATGTGCTATAAAACATAATCCAAATTCTTCTTTTACTGGAACTCAAAGTTGCTATCTTAGCACAGGCATTATTTTTCACAGGAATAACAAAGTAGAGCAGGGGTGTTCTATAGGTGCTGGCTACCTAGATCTGAGATGACTAAGACACAGGAATATTGTCTCCTAAGGCTAATAAAACCTCAGACATAAGAGGCATGGCTCCAAGTTAGTGAGTTCACATATAACTATGCTTCCAACAGTACTTTGCCACCTGTAAGAACTGGCTATTTCTAGGAGGGGAAGGTTCTCCTTAGCCACAAGGGGTTATTGTGTTAAAATATCCTAACATTATAATATAAAGAAAATAAACAATATATACAGTACAAACTGATATATCTCCATTGTAATATTCACATTTATTTGAGCTCTCAAGAGTCCTTCACCAGAATACCTGGCTTCCAAACCGACTCTCATTCTTTTTATGGTAACTTAAGGAAAAACAACACTATACCCTATCTCTCCATAAGAGAAAATAACTGCATTTGAGAAAAATAATTACTCAAAAAAATGATGAAACAGTATCAAGCAATTTATTATATATACATTTTTATGAAATAGTTTGAACCAGAATACCCAATATAATAACGAAAATGCATATTTTTTCAAAGAATTCTTCCTAAACAGTTTTCCTATCAAACCCAAATGGGATTGAATTCAACTTCTTATTAAGGTCTGTAGGATAGTCATTTGAATTATTTGGCATTTCTTTTTTTAAAATTTTTATTTTTTAAAATAAAATAAAAATAATATATGTTTGCCATATATGTTTGCAGCATGTAATGATTACATACCTCATGGGGAGTAGGTACATGTATATAAAAATCTTAATTCTTTTCCTCCCCATCTCCTCCCCTCTCTCCATCACAGATCCAGGCAAATTCCCACTACATCAATGGAACAGACTTTGGTCCAAGCCTTTCCTGCCACCTGCCTTGTCCTTGGAGCAGTATGTCCTTCAAAGTATGTTTGTCCCTTTGGTCATAAGCTTAGTTGTGGCATAGCATAGTATCAGCCTTGAAGGCCAAGGAACTACTTCTACTGCCCCTCCCCAGATCTCAGGCAACACAGTTGTGGAAAGACTTTATCCACTGAGTCGGGGGTTGGGGTGGTAGATATAAATAAGAATAGGATTCAGCCTTGAAATCCCTTGACAGGCCCACCTTGATGAAATCCAACTTAGGACAGAACTCAATGTCACCTGGCCCCAAGCCAGTACCCACTGGTAAATTCTCTGAACCTACCCTGGCATCAGATGTAGTTACATGGCCCTGGTGGGGTGGACTTTTGTTCTAGCCCATACCATCCCTTGTCAGTGGCAGCAGTCTCAGGGCATGAACAGCCCATGGCAACAGGCAAGTCATAACACAATGAGCCTTGGTGTTTCCCCTGTGATGCACTGATCTCAGCCAACTAAGAATACCAGGTTTGACTCAGCATGAGGTGGTCCAACTAGCTATGAGGCTTTTCACATCATCCCATGTTTAGTCACCATCCACTAAACGGAAGAAGGAGGTAGGCACAAGTCATTGTTTTGGAACCAAGGCCAGGCCATCTACAGTAAGGCTCTGGACTGAACAGAGTTGCACAGGAACTGACAACAGAACATTGACTGCAGACAAACCATCTGGGCTGGTAGAACCAGGAAGGACGGACTACCCTTTATAAGTACTTTCACAGCCCGACGTGAACAGCACATTAACTGAGGATTAGCTTCAAACCTGGCCTTCGGTGTACTCTAGGGCTGAAATAATAACAGCTAAGCAAGTATGAACTTGCAACAAAGGTGGATGTAGAGCATCATCCATCACTAAAATAGTGATAGTGACCACAGGCTCAGAGAATGTAGTAAACAGCCTACTTTGAATTTCTGGGAACACAGGCAGAAACAAAGTCAGATTATGAAAACCACAATAAATATCCCTCAATGTGCATGTCATTGTATATCAACAAGCATCAAGAGTATTCAGGAAAGGGTATTCACACTGGAAAGGAAAATGTCAAATTATCACTATTTGCAAATTATATGATGCATATAGAAAATGACAAGTACAAATGAATGTTATTTCTATAATGTAAATATTTTATCTTAGTACAATCTACCTTGTTTCTATATTACATAGATATGATATTTATATACAAGCTTAAATACCACATTTCTCATATATAAGAAACCCCAAATATAAATAAATTATAAAGCAAAATAAAGGATAACAGGAAATAGAATGGTTGATCTTTTGCAAAAGGAAAGGAGATCAAGAAAGGGAGGGGAGGTGGAGAAAGGATAAGAATGAAAAAAGCATTAAGATGTGTTCTGAACAGGTACGAACTCCCCACAATGAGTGTAATCATTACATACTGCAAACATGTACTAAACAGAAAAATAAATTTTAGTGCACTGAAAGAAGAACCTGATAATGCTGGTAATAGAACTGGTTACTGGCCAATAAATACTACTCTGAAATGTACTCACTGAAATTGGTAATTAGCTATACCTTGCGCAGCTCTTCAGGAATTTCAGGTGATAATGTAACAAAGTTGATTAAATCTGTTCCCAAATGTTGTTATTCAACATTATAATAAACAAATTTGTACCTTGTATTTTTGTGCTTTTAAAATTATTGCTTAGATTTACAAAATAAATTGCTTTAAGCAGAATTGCTTTGTCAAAAGGGTTTGAGTTTTAAACTGAGCTGAAGGCCATACATTTTTATTGGTGTATATATGCATAGAAATGTATTTACATACGCATATTCATAGATACACACTAAACTTCTGTATCTGAAAAAAAATGTGATGAAACCATACATGCTGAGTGAATTTAGTGCTTATTTCCCCCAATTCCATCTCTCCTTTGATATTTTAAAGAAAATTTAGTAATAGAACTCCTGGATTTGTCTAGGTAATTAAGAGCTATAAGTTATTGCCTAACCTCCTTGCAAATAAATAAGATTATAATTTAACCAGTGAGAAGTAAATTAATACCAATATCAATTTAAAATCATATTTTATAATGAAGCTCTGTGGTCTTTTCTCTCTTTTTCCCTTCAACATACACTGAAAATAGTTAAAAACTAGAGGAATTATCTCAGAGTTATTAATGAAAACCACAGTTAGAAGATGGGGGAGTTACTCTACTATCCTGAATCTGTGATTTATGTGGTAGACAAGAACAATCCACTAGACCTTTATTGCACACTTACTTTATACTTGACTTATAGAAGAACAAAATCCACCACTATTCAAGTAATATAATTGCTTTCTATAGCCTATCCCATAGTGCAGAGTAATGATGCATTTCTTTTCACACTGTGTTTTCCTTCTTCTGCTACATTCCCAGTCCACATCAGCCAGGCTACCAAGTCCACTTTCATAAACAACGAATGCTAGAAATCTCAAACTAGTTTTTCAAATGCAGACACAATCATAAAAGGATATATATATGAATATAAACATGCTTATATATGAACGTTTTGCCATTTTTTTCTAAAATGACATTTTATGTATTTATCTACATTCTACATTTGTCATCCAAGAACATAGCCTAATAAAATCTAAGTGGACTGGTATAATTTTTTTTCTTTCTCTCTAACCACATAAAAATTTTGATTAAATATATATATTCTGTTCAACCATTTTCCTCATGATTGCCAGTCACATTTGTCCAGTTTTTTTGCCATTGTACACAAGCTACAACAAATATTCATAAAATTTTCAAGATGGGGATTATTAGACAAAAGTGAACACAGATATTCTCATTGAAATGGATTTTGCTAATTTGACTTCCAAAAAGATTATAATGACTAACATTTCCATATGCATGGTACGACAATGACATTTTTGCAACACTTTAACCTACAGAATTTTTTTTATATTTAGTATTCTTAGCATTCAGAAGGACACAAAGTAGTATTTTATTATTTTACTTTGTATGTCCTGATTACAAGTGATTTTTAAGTATATTTTGTGTATAGTTCTTACAGCTTGTGCTTTTTTTTTTTTTTTTGTGGGTACCGGGGGGGCGACCTCAGGACCTCGCGCGCCAGCAGGCGCCCGTGCCGCTGAGCGATATCACCGGCCCCTTTTTCGTATGTGGGTTCCGGGAGTCGAACTCGGGCCCTCGCGCTTGCAGGGCAGGCGCTTAAGCCGCTGAGCCATCTCACCGGCCCCAGCTTGTGCTTTTAAACATTGAAAGTTCATATGCATTAACTATTTTTATTGGATGATTTTTAGTTTTATTAGTGATTTTTATGAGTTATTTATAAATACATATGAATATATACAAGCACATCTCTTGTCTGCTTTGATGTGTTATGTTTTTCTAAATAACTGCCTTTGTATACTTACTGTATATGTGATACCTTTTAAACATGCAATTAAAAATATTTTGTAAAATATTTAACATTTCTTTTGTGCTTTTTTAGTTTCTAAAATTATTCAAATGAGTCATACCTAAAATGTTGATGTGATCTAGCTTGTGTTGTAGTTGTTCATTCTATTATTTTTGGGTCTAAAATTAATATATAGAAATTTTATTTTTCAATACAGTATAAGTATCCAAATTTATTTTCTTCTAAATATTCAATTTGACCATCAATTAATATTTTATCCAGAGTCATTAAGCTACTATATTTTTATATGTAAAATTCTCATACATAGCACAATATATGCTCAAGTTCTCCATTCTCCTTTACTAATACATTTTTCCACTTTATATGTTAATACCATAGTAATTTTTAACTATTCCAAAACCATGCAGAAAATATTAATTTTTCATGTCAATTATGACTTTAAAACAGTCATCCACAAAAATGTATGGTATGAACAATAGGTGGAAGATTTTGCTCTGGCTAAATGTCACCATTTGCTGAACAGTAAATTCTGCTGCTACAAATTCTTGGATAAAATTGAACAACCACACAATAATAACAGTAAACAGTAATGGCTGCAGGAAAGAAAGGAAGGAAAGATAAAGAAAAAATGGAGAAAGAAGGAACAGAAAAAAGAAGAAAGGAATGAGAAAGGAAGGAAGGAAGGAAGGATAGAACTCAAAGAAAGATAAGAAAAAAAATGAAGGAATGTTAAATCTCTCTGAACATGACACAATAGAATACAAATGTAAGGAATTTGATTAATATTAGAGGTGTTGGAGAAACTTTACTGGAAATCATGCCTGGAATTATTGCTAATAACTATGAATTTTGTATACTATGGCCACAGATGCACAAGAAGCAAGCTCTTGGGACCATTTCAGGCAGCGAGGTGGAAGTCAGCCTCCCATGGAAAGAGAGAGCCCTCAGAGTTCCTTCCTCTATGAAAAAACAGTAGAAAATACTAGCTTTAATCCCAGGAGATAACAAAAAGTTTGTCTTTCCTTTAGGCTCTCAGTGTGAGAAAAGTTAATAGTTCTATGCTAATTCAAAGTCGCAATTGGGGTTTGGGACTCAAAAGGAGATGTGGTGGTATGAAATGTACATTTATACTACCTGCGTGGAACTTTTACAAGGAAATAATACAGGTGACACAGAAAATGACCCTGGATTAATGACACACTTGGGATTCCTGACTCACCAAGAGAAACTCACCCGATGGATCAATTTTTCCTCCATAGTTGCATATGTTTCCACAGGACTAGGTTTGGGCCACACCTCACAGACAAGAAGACCAAGCTGAGGTTCTGTTAGGACCTAGTTTAACAAGATGCTATGGATATTTCCAAATCTGCTAACTTAATTTATTAGTAAAATATAAAACTAATTATGAGCTAAAGATGACTTCTCATTAAAAACACAAATGTGGGTTCTCAAAACTATTTTTATGGCTTGCTTGCTATCCCCTGTCTCAATGATAGATAAGATCTTCTGTAACTTCCATAAATAGATCTATCAGTAAATGTTAAAAAATACATCACAATTACTTTTTTATTGCAGGTATAATTATGTTTGATAGAGGGTTTCTTTTAACAAACTGGAGGATATATTAAAAGTGGCTCTATAGTAAAGTTGCATACAGCATGGTCTTTAATATCAAATCATGATGGTTCAAGCATCAGATGAACCGTGTCTATATATCTATTCTACTTTGTCCATATTCAAAATTTTACAAAATGGAAGTAGAAGAATTCTTCCATAATTTTACAGGGTAGTGATCTCAAAAGAGTAGTTATCACTATACTCAATGATAAATTGTAAATATATTACCTTCCAAATGCAGGAATGCTAAAAGAAAAGAAACATTTGCAAATACTATGATAGAATGGAAATTTTGATAAAACAAGAAAAATAGGTAAAAGAAATGAGTTTGGAAAGAGAAAAAATTGCCATTATTTTCAGTACTATATGCCTGTACTTACAAAACCTAAACTATCAGTTGATAAATACAAAGAATTAAATATCTTAAAATAAGAAGCTTAGTGCAAGATAAACATATACATCTCAGAAAATTTCCTCCAAGTAGCAATAAACACCTAGTAACTTAATAATGTGCTTGTGCTATCTCAAACACTTACTGAAGGACGTAAATTTTTTAAAAAAATTATTTCTATGGAGAGTTTGAAAGAAGATTACCAACTGAAAACTGATAGTATATTTTTATTATGATTTCAGCTACTTTAACAATTTATATATATAAATTTTGATTTTAAAAATTTACAAATTAGTTTTGAATATGGATACAATTATGATATGTTTTTATAGAATGTTAAATCTTAAACAAAGAAAAAACAACTTAAAACTTTTGTGTGGTACCGCTGGGAATTGATCCCATGACCTTCACACAACAATGCATTCTTAGTCATTCTTTTAATTTTTAATTTTGAGACAGGGTCTCTCTAAGTTACTAACTTTTCCAGGGTCTGCTCAAACTTTTGATCCCACTGCCTCAGCCTATCAGAGTTCTGGGATTATAGCTGTGAGCCATCACAGAAAGTTCAAAACAATTTTTCACATGTTTTTGGAAAAATAACAAAGACATTAGATTCATCTATTTATATATAGAAGATAGAGCTCTATGACAAGATAGTTTTAAAAAATCATACAATGTTAATATGTGGTAAAGATGCCCACATAGAATTAGAAATAACTAGAAAATTCACAATTTCAGAGAAATTCAATTTTGTAAGAGATTTCTCTAGGCAACAAGATAATAAAATACTGGTTAAAATAATTGAATGTGTAAGATAATATCAGGAGAAAAAACACAAAATATTTTAATTAAGCATGATAAATGAATCACGAGAAAAATGATGATTAGAAAATTTAAGGCATAAAATTTAAAAGCACCTGAATTGAAAATGAAAGAGCGGAATCTGTGCTCTGTGAAATAAGGTTAGAGTGCTTTTCCATGTTATTCCAGGTAAGTAAAACAGAAAGTCATGGGGAGTGCATGTAGTACGAACATAAAGTGATGAGAATGTGGGAAGACCTCCAACTAGTTATGAACATCAAGATCTACAGGATGACATTTTGATTCCTCAATTGGATTTTGTTCCACCTTTGTTTGACTGTAATGGGATATCTCCCAAACATTTGTGGGGACTATGCCATACAGCAGAGTAAGAATTTGGGGCATTTGTTTCTGCAAGAAGTTATGGAAGCCACAGTACCATCACCACTACCCTCAACTGCATCACTGGAAATTATGAGTGTGGACCTCCACTGGATCTAGCGGTTATGTGGCATCTATTCTCCACTCCACTAGAGGGAATTGAAAGGAGGCCAAGAGGAGAAACAGGAATTTTAACACTGCTAGTAGTGAGAAAACTACTTTTTCCATATTGTAAACAAAAGCTACTTAGAGGCATTAAAAAGTCACTCCTATTAATTCTATCCAGGATAGTATCAGTAGAAAGTCCAGCCACTATCCCTTGTCAGTCATTGGAAGGTGAATGAGGAACTGGGACTTTTACTCCCACCTGTAAGTAATGAGGAAAAACCTTCTTGCTATAGCAGTCACAGTGCAATATACAGTGGTTACTACACTGCATGACAATTACAAGTACTGTTTTAAAAAAAGAGCTAAAAAGTAAGATATTTTAAAAATATAGATTCTAATATCATAATATCCAAAATATCCAGGTTCCACCCAAATAGTATATGTTACACCAAGAATTAGGATGATACTTATCTGAAAGAAAAAGTATGATAGATAGATGCCAATAATAAGGTGACAGGATTTTATGACAACGTTTGAAAAGCTGTTGTAATAAAGATACTTCAGTGAGTAAATTAGTGACTTTCCCATCACTGGGACAAAATACTAACATCATGAGCATAACATTCTATTTTTAGTCCACAAAAGGATCATCTCCATCTCATTATACAAAATGCATTTAGTCCATGTCCAAGAGTTGCTGGAGTCTTCACACATCCAGCACTGCTCAAAAGTCCAAAGTTCAGTCTCCTCTGAGACTCGTGGCAAACTCTTAGAAATAAGCTTCCATAAAAATAAAAATAAAGTTAAATATATCCAATGTACAATGACAAGATATATTTCCATTCCAAAAGGTAGAAATGGGGCAATAGAACAGAACTGGACCAAAGGAAGAGCAAAACACACCAGGAAAAACATCAAATTCCGTAAGTCTGTATTCACCAACCATTACAGATTGTTGTGAGATCTGCACCCCAAAGGGCTTGGGCAGCCCCGCTTCTAGGGCCTGGTCAGTTTCAGCCCACATAATCTCTCTCAGGCTGGCTCTGCTCACCGCCTGCAGCTTTTCTTGGCATACCTTACGTATTCCTGGCACTTCTGACTTCCAGGAGTCTCCACTGCACCTTTGGTTTTACAGTCACACCTTTGCACATCACCTTTTCAGAGGCACATTGCCTGGGCTCCCAGGCATTACTTTGAAATATGGGTGGAAGCCTCCATAAATCCACAAATCTTGCATCCTGTATGTCTCCACAAGTAACACTGTTTGGATAATGCAAAGTCTGCTGCCACTATGAGCAGAAGTGGGGTACATTTGAACCATGGCTACAGTGGCCTCTGAGCGTCTGGATCACTGATCTCAGACATATTCTTCCCTATGCAACCCTAAGTGAACAGGAAGCATATAGGATTCTGTGAAATAATTTTAAAAATAGATATGAAGTGTCGGTTTTTTTTTCAGCTTTGTATTACATTGATTTCAGTATGTCACACATTGATTTCACTATGTGATTCACTATGTGATTTCACTATATGTATGAATTTTTTGAATTACAAATTATGGGAATGTAGAACAGATTGTAGTGGTTGTCAATGTTTAATGAGGGAATAAGGAAGAAAGTAGGTGTGTTACTAGAGGACAGTATTGTATAAGAGACTCCTCTTGTAATGATGGAAATGTCTTGAATCTTGACTATATTAATGCCAATGTTTTGGTTTTGTGAGATGTTTTCATTGGGGAAAACTAAATTCACTCTCCTATGAATTTATAATTACCTCAGTGTAAAGTTATTTTTTAAAAGTGAAATAAAATATTTGCAAGAATTTTTATTAAGAAAAATCAATTTTAAGTAAAGGACATACATAAAGCTTCATGAGAATAAAGATTTCATTTACATATACATAGTTCCTAGCATAACATCCATAAACAAAGAAAATATAAGTGATCCAATTATCTTTAAATTTATTAAATACAAAAGCTTTAAAATATGGTTCTCAGTGCTAATGAAGATATGTAGTGAAAGTACAACTTAGAGTTAGGGCCAATGCAAAACTTGGTTATCTTCTTGTTATTAGGTATTTGGGAAATTAAGATTTGGGGTGGTAATTTTTGTCTTTATTTTATTTTCTTAATGTTACTCTACTCCTTTTTATATTACTTACATTTTACAATTTATTTTTTAGTATTCAGCACATTTTAATTACAGTAAAATTTGCATTCTAGCTTTATTTTAATGAAATGAATTGTACCATACATACATTCTATTAGGTCCTCTTTTTTATTAGCTATTAAGTAATCTAGGTTATCTACTAATTTGTTGGTTAAATAAATCTAGGAAATTACTTTCTTCCACAAATAATTATCCCAACTCTTGCAAAAATGCAAATGAATAAGGAAGTAGTATTTAAATATCTATAGCATAATGATATTTTTCACTGGAAAAAAACTTCTAGCCTTATAAAGAAACCACGTTCACTATAAATTTGTCCTCTAGAGAAGGTTCCAATTTTTTAAACTTATGTTTTCAGACTTAAAGTTAGAAAAGGTAAATTTCACAAGCATGTGATTTCGACACTGACAAATGACTTTTAGCATATGCTAAGTCAGAATTTCTAATACTACCGTATTACACGGACTACATGGTTGGAGCTGCAACCACCAAGAGCACCAGACAGATATCAAATCAACTTTTAGTCATTTTTCATGGCCATGGATTCCTAATCTTAGCTCCTACATAGGGAATTTCTGAGTTCAGAATGGATTAAAACTGGCCAACAGAGCATGCTGTCTACTGAAAAACAGATATTTTTAAATATACATCACACCATCAAAAACTTTATCATTAGAAAAATATTATGGGTCATCCACCAAATATATATGCAGTAGTATTACCAATAAGGAAGAACTCTGACATCAGAAGTCAATATCTTGAGAGAAATGAGGAGATCTTTATGATTTTTCAAAAAAGTCATAATTGCAACTTTTATCATAGTATAATTATTTCAAAATTACACTTTTGCTCAACAAATATATTAAATGAAGAGAATAAATTCATACATTCAGAATGTGGTATAAGAACAATTTTTCTGTTTCATAAAAACCTCAGAAAAAAATTAAATTTATACCATATTAAATTTAGGTATAATACACAAGTGACTAAATATTATTGTTGGCTAAAATACATTAACTAAACTCATGATAATTATGCATATTTTTTGAATCACACATGTTCAATGATATGCATTTTATACATTTTTTTCTTGATCACTATTACACATAAGAACCCAAGAGCATAAAATGTAACACCTGTTTTTGACTATGTATATTAACTTTAGAGAAATATGGAACAGAAGCAATTACCTGAGAAAAATTCAAACCAAACACATTTGTGAATTATTTATTCAATCATTCTCATATTCAACAGTGCATTTTATAAATGATTGCATTCTTTTTCTCAGGATAGAAATGGTCAAGTTCTTGAAACTTTTTCAAATGTTCAACTTTTAAAACTCTAAAACAACCATATATAGGATATTTATTTTAACGAGCAGTATTCCTTTTTTATTTTTTTTTTGTGGGTACCGGGGGATTGACCTCAGGACCTCGTGCACCAACAGGCACCCGTGCCGCTGAGCGATATCACCGGCCCCTTTTACGTATGTGGGATCCGGGAGTCGAACTCGGGCCCTCGTGCTTGCAAGGCAGGCGCTTAGCCGCTGAGCCATCTCACCAGCCCCATTTTTTTTTTTTAATGTGGGTACCAGGAGTCGATCTCAGGACATTGTGCTTGCCAGCTTATGCCACTAAGCTATCTCACCAGCCGAGTATTCCATATTTTTAAAAAAATAAAAGAATGATTGAAGTCTTTAGATATGATACTTACCATATTAAAATATATGATCATACAAAGCAATCTAGAGGAAAATATAATGAAAATATATGTGAAGGAAATAAAAGAGAGAATCATACTCTTTTAAAACAAAGGGAATTTGTCACAGAAACCTGGCAATATGACAAGATAGATATAAGAAGTATCTTTTGCTCCACAGAATTAGTTTTACCGCAAAGGCAGAAAAGTGTATGTCAAATAAAAATAAAGTTGGAGCCAAAAACTCAGTCATATCACTATCCTTCAAGGAAGAACAACCTTAACTCTCATTCAGGCCATGCCTCAGTTTATATGTGAAATTTATAAGTGAAAATTGTAAGTTACACGCTTTTGTCTTTGTTGGGTTTTAGTAAGGAAAAAGGACAGGTTAAGGTGACTTACTGCCCAAACTTTTCCTTGTACTTCTCAAAAAATACCGGGCCGGTGAGATGGCTCAGCGGCGTACGCGCCTGCCTGGCAAGTGCGAGGGCCCAAGTTCGACTCCCGGAACCCACATACGAAAAAAGGGCCAGTGATATCGCTCAGCGGCATGGGCTCCTGCTGGTGTGTGAGGTCCTGAGGTCGACTCCCGGTACCCACACACACACAAAAAAAAACCGAAATACTTTATTGATACTAATTATTGTGATTACTTGGAGAAAAAATCACTTGTCCATGAAACATTTTCAAATAGATGATGATGTCGTGAGTGCTGACCACCCTTTCTGAAAAAGGTCTCAATATATTTCTAAGGTGCTGGATGTATCTTGAAAATGATCAGCAACCTACTTGTCCTTTAGTAAATATATTTCAATAAATTCAAAAATGAGCAGCCAACTCATCTGTGCGCTTCTTCCTTGGAATAAAGAAAGCATTTGTCTGGTGATGACAAACTTTTCTGAGTGCACAAAGTACTTTATTTTATGATAGTATTTTTTCAGCTTCCTCTAAATGAAATAATGCAAGATGTTTATTATTTCAGCATCTGCTGCTATGTTCTCTTAGCCACTTTACCAGCGATTCACATTAGTGTGAAAAAGTCATTTGATTGTTTCATCTTCTAGATGCATAGATAGGCTGTTTTCTTTTTAGCACATTGTTCATTTTCAAACCAACAAATACTGTAAAAGAGAAACGTTAGTTTTGCGAATTAAGAGAATGAGAAAAAATAAAATGGATGTCAACAAAATGTTTCAACAATTTCTGAGCTGTTTTTATTGTTATTGATATAGTTATTAATTCCCTTCTATATTTGAAAGAATTTAATGTGGCTGTCATGAATTAATTTTGCATTTCCTCTCATGTCACCAAGAATGGAATAAAAAAGTAAATGTCTACAGTTGTTATTGTATAAGCAAAACATAGTGAACAAATATTGCAAGTGTTTACTTGAAGACCCTAACTCAGAATATTACCTTGTCTTATTACCATGATGAATTATGACAACCAATGTACATCTCTTAAACAGTATCTAATATATTTCATACATTTGTATGTCCATATTTATGATAAGGCTTTAGGAAATTCACATCCTTATCTATCAATCATATAGGATATACTGAATAGAGAACTGTAGAAGAAATTACTTAATTAAATGTAGTTAACAGGAGTAGGATAGGTGTTAACATTTAGTTGTTTACTTTTAAAATTAGAAACAATAACAAAATGGGACAATAGAGATGTCATGTGAAAATATAACATGTAATTCTCAAGTGGGGGTGACACCGAGTTAACATGCATCTTCAGAGACTAGCTTTAAAGATTCTAGGGATATGGGTCTGTATCAATCCATTCCACTCTCTCAGTGCCCTGCATGGCAGTTGGTTGGTAAAATTTTGTGTATTGCTTGGCTTATAAGGGTTTCACTTCTTGAGGGGGGCAAAAAGCATGAACTTCAAAAGATTAAACAAAGGATTTTTTATTTTACATTCTCTTAACTCAAAATTCTACTTTTCCTTTTTAATTACATAAGTGTTTCTATATTACTTGGATCCTACCACATTCCTAAATATTTTACCTAGAAGATGAGTCACTAAGGAAGAAAATGTAAGAAATGGTGTTTGAGTGGAAAAGAGGTATGTGGAGAGTTGACTTCCAATACTAGCAGAGGGTTAACTTGGAACAAATGGTGATTAAAAAGCTGGGTTTGGGACATACTGACATGCTGGTAATGATAAAGCTGGTTTCTGCTACTGATTAATCCGATGGATTATGCACACACATAATTTTCTCATCTATGATGACTATACCTTTCACTTAATCAGAAAGTCTTATTAGTTTTTATTAAATACATAATACATAAAATCTATTTTAATATAGGTGGAAAAAAAGAATGACAAAATTATCATCTTCTTAGCATGTTTGTAACACTGCATAATCGACATATAATGACTAAGCCAGCTACCTAAGTTTTTCTCATTGAAAGAATTTATGTTTTAGTGTATAAAGACCACCTTAGGGTGCATCTAGATTAGAGCAAGCCAAAACCTCCAGTCAGTTTTAGGAAGCTCTCTGATTATGTCAGACTAGTGAATACTGTTGAATTTTACAATTTGCTTTGCTAGTTCCCAAAGGTCCCTAAGATGAGACAACTTGCTGTAAACGGTATGTGAGCCAAATGTATTCAGTTGCTGAAGAACAATGCATTAAAACAAGGCTGACAAGTGTTTCCAGTGCCCCTGAGAGCACATCCAAAGTATGAAATCAAAGAAAATAAAGAAAGCTAGTTTGGGTAATACAGCAAGTGCATCCAAACTCACAAACTGTGTGCTTGGATTTATATTCTGTTTCATTTTGATAATGGAAAAGAAGGCTTAAGGAAAATATATGAAGCTAATGCATACGTTTCCTTCTTTTAGATCAAACCTATACTCACTTAACCACCTACCCAACTGAGCTCAACCTAAACTTCAAACATCAATTGTTTTACTTTTTGGACACAATCACTATGGTTCTCAATCTATAAAATCCATTAACCCCCAAGTAGGAAACCATCAAAATTATAAGCAAAAATCAAAATTGAAAAATGTTTGGAAATAATGAACCCATACTCCTTAAGTATGAGTGAAGGTTAATTCTTAGAATTCCTCGTCCATTTTACTGGAAAATATTTTTTACAGCTGTAATATACTTTGCACTCTCAATACACATTGCAAGTAAGAAGAGGTGAAGGAAAATATGAACTAATGGATAAATACAGAATTTTGCCTATGTTTGTCATTTTATGTATATATTTGGCCATCTTGAGAGGAGAGAAAAAAATTATTTTATACAATTCACTACTGATCCTTGAAATGAAAAGCTGTTTTTAGTGATAAGCTAAAATTGAATATAACGTGTAATTTGTTTAGCAGTATAACGATGTATACTGCTCATGTCTAGCCACTAATAATCTTAAATCACAAAAAAAGTTGCTATTCTAGGTAAGCTACCTACTCTTTCTCATACTAGGGAGCAAAATGAAAAAGCATTTGGATTCCTTTGCATTTTTAAAGTGTTGATTTAAATCCTCATTGGGTTGCTAATCTGACACTTGAATCAAATTTATTTCTTTCAGTTATCATGCTTCAGAGTTTAATTATTAAAAGAAAGTTTTTCAAGTAACCACATTAAAAATCTCCAGAGATGAGAGAAGCTAACATATGCTAGCTTTACTGTATCTACCAAGGGACAAGGACAGGTAGTCCATCATATTTCTAATTAAAATACTCCAATAGGGAACATCTTGCTCCATTAAAAGGCCACTTCCTAAAACTGAATATGACACTTGTTCATGTTTACTGTGATAAACTGACATTCTAACAAATCTACCTAGGAGTGCATAGGTTAGCAATCAGGATAATTATGTTCCACCATGATTAATTACTGTCTTTCATGATCATTCATGGAAAGTACTTCTTAATTGTTTTCATATTACAACTACTCATCATCCTAGCAAATATCTATTCACTATATTTCTGTCTCTACATTTCTGACAGGTATGCAGCTTCAGTCATCTACCAGTGGAAAAGTATTAAATTTTTACCTTGTTTTACCAGAATCAATTCACAAGTGATTTTTCATGCTTAATTTTACATGTAAAAAGGTAAATAATACTATTTTCATGGACAGGTAAAGAAACTCTTGGGAGGTTTTCAAATTAACTATCCATTATTCAAACACAGTGGATGAATAATGTATCAATACTTCATTAATTTAGGTGCTTTACAATTTTAAAATGCATCATTTCACACAGTAGGTCTCTTTTAGCATATATGTATGTTCCGTCTTTCTTATGGTCTGTCACATTTTAAGTAGCCTTAAACTGTCTCTATACCAAGCATTTTTTATGTACTTTTACCATCTGGTGTTATGTCTTCCTCATTCCTTTATGTTTTTAAAATAGTTTTCTAGTTGCCTTTTTGCTGCTATGGATCAACTTTAGAACCTTTTTTCATCATTTATTTTAAAGTATCCAAAAGGAAAGTAATTTTATTTACATTTTATTTATATGCTGATTTGTGACTAATGGACACTTTCAACAATATTCATTACATTCAGTACAATGTTATGTGTATTTACTTTAAAATACCTATTTGGTAATAATATAAAACATAAAATTTTTAAAAATAAAGTAATACGAAGAATAACTATAAACTTTTCACCAAGATTTAAGTATTGTTAAGATTTTCTCTTTCTTCAGTATTGTTAAGATTTGAATACTTAAAAATGTGCTTTATCATTTACTACTGCTGTTCTCTGAATTATTTGAATGTAACACATCATGGCCTTTTACTCTTAAATCTTTCACTTTGTATTACCTAAGAGCAGAGTTATTATCTTACATGACCACAGTAAGTTATTAGCTTCCTAAACTAATTTGGTCAGAATATGTTTAATTTAATTTGCTATTCATATTCCTTTTACCCGGGTTGACCTAATAATGTCCTTAATAGCATTTTTCCCCTTCAAGCTAGGTCCAAATGGGGACAAGAATTGGATTAAATTGTCATGTCTCTTTAACTTCTTTAACCTTGAGTTCTAGACCATTTCCACAGTTTATCTTTTTTTACATTAATGTTTTTGAAGAATAAATTCTGCCCTTTTGAACAGAACTTTCTTCATTTGGAGTTTGCCTAATTTTTGTCAGCATGATTAAATTGAAATTATTTATATTGTATTACTTTTCTCATAGCTGAGACAAAATACCTGACACCCAAAGTTAAAGGGGGAAAGGTTTATTTAGCTTACAGTTTGTGGAGGTTTCAGTCCATAATCTGCTGGCTCCAAGGTGGGGTGGCTTGGCAGAAGGGAACTGCAGAGAACAGTTTATGGTGCCCACAAGGTAGCAAAAGCAACAAGATACCTTAACAGTGTCTTTCTGCCCCTTTCATCTGATCCAGACTACTGGGATTGGGGCAGTGCTAAACCAATCAGTGGACCAATTTAGTAATCACACACCCTCAATCCCAGCATTGCACCATAAATCAATCACACTCTCTGGATCCAGCCACCTCTGGAAAAGCCCACCTATAACCATGTGAGGCTTTGGGGAGGACATCTAAACACAAACCATAACACTTATGTTCAAAATATTGGAATAATTAACATTATGCCCTTCAAAGTGTATCACATCTGAAAGCCCATTATCTCCATATGTGATGATATGGCGTCATCCTATTTCTCTATGACATAATTACAATTCAATTTTTGATTTATCTATTCTTATAATCTAGATTTTCAAAAAATCTAGAGTTATTTTAAATTTTCACTAGTATATGTTTACATAATTTAATACATAATAATTACATTCATAAATACATAAAATTACATTCATAAATACATAAAAATTACATTCATTTGGGGGAATTGGTGTATGTATGACATATATACGTATATAACATATGTATTACATCTTGATAATTTTTAATCCCCTTCCCCCTCACCTCCTTCACCCCCCCTTCCCTCTTTTATGATCTCCTTCTCTGTATCCAAAAAGCATACAGCCCTTTTTCCTACTATCTGTCCTTTATTTTGCTTTTTAGGTGATTTATATTTTGGGTCAAAGCGTCAAAGCGTCATCCTATTTCTCTATGACATAATTACAATTCGATTTTTCTCCCTTCTACCTAGCCATGGACCAAGGGGAGATACTGAAGGAATGCAATATCTTTCTCCACACCAAAACTCCTCCCTTGATGAGACTTCTAATGCAATCGTTGTACCCATAGTTGCAACAAGATCATTTTTCACCAGCAGTTCTTGTACATTTGAGTCACCCTAAGGCAGTGATGGTGAACATTTTAGAGACCAAGGGCCCAAACTGCAATACAAAACCCACTTATTTATTACAAAGTGTCAACACTGCAACTAAACCTAAATACTGAGATTTTAGTTTAGAAAAAACAACTCATAGATTGACATCTTTTGTCTTAAAAGAAAAATAAATAACATGTGTGCCACACGTTCACCACCACTGCCTTAAGGCATTCTATTATAAGATCCCTCTTTTCTTATTATCCACACAGCCTCAGGAATTTCTATTTTTCAATTGTTTATAATTGTATACTTTATTTATAATTTTTTTTTTTGGTGGGTACCGGGGTGTCGACCTCAGGACCTCGCGCGCCAACAGGCACCCGTGCCGCTGAGCGATATCACCGGCCCCTTTTTCGTATGTAGGTTCTGGGAGTCGAACTCGGGCCCTCGCGCTTGCAGGGCAGGCGCTTAAGCCGCTGAGCCATCTCACCGGCCCTATAATTATTCTAGGATACTGTGGCTGATTTGATTATTGGAAAACCTTTTGACTGGCTTTAATGGTAATCCTCTATTATTTTTAAAGGCTTACTTATTTTTACTATTATTATTATTGTTATTTCAAAAATAATATTTCAAGGTCATCTTGCATTTACATGTCCAACGCTTAAAGTCAGCAATTTTTCTAAGGAAATCTGCTTACAGTATTTTCATTACTAGTGTATTTGCATTATGGCTGCTTCAGAGGCCAGTTGTAAACACACACACATGTGCACAGACACACAATGTGTATACACATATATAAGCATGAATATACATGTACATAGCTTAGAAATCATGACACATGCTTACCCAGGTGTATAGCAATACAGTTTACTAAAGGTATATTGTGGAAACAGAGTATATTTCCATCAACAAATGAATGGATAAATAAAATGTGGTATACACTATGGAATATTACCCAACTGTAGAGGAAGATAAATCTGAATCGATTGTATAAAATAGATGGAACTTAAGACCATGATATTAAGTGAAATAAATTAGACACATATGTTTAAATATTGCATTGTTTCTTTCAAATGAGAAACCCAAAATATAAATCACCTAAAAAGCAAAATAAAGGACAGATAGTAGGAAAAAGGGCTGTATGCTTTTTGGATACAGAGAAGGAGATCATAAAAGAGGGAAGGGGGGGTGAAGGAGGTGAGGGGGAAGGGGATTAAAAATTATCAAGATGTAATACATATGCTATATACGTATATATGTCATACATACACCAATTCCCCCAAATGAATGTAATTTTTATGTATTTATGAATGGAATTTTTATGTATTTATGAATGTAATTATTATGTATTAAATTATGTAAACATATACTAGTGAAAATTTAAAATAACTCTAGATTTTTTGAAAATCTAGATTATAAGAATAGATAATCAAATCAGGCATGGTGGCACACTCTGTAATCCCAGCACTCAAGAGGCTGAGGCAGGAGGATTGCCATGAGTTGGAGGCCAGCCTGGGCTACATAGTGAGACCCTGTTTCAAAAATAAAAGAATAATCATTTTAATAGATAATATACTATTACTCAAGAATGCTAAAGTACTTGCAGAGGACAACAGGAACAAATTTTATTTGACTAGAAATAATTAATTTACCAATGCATCCTCAATAATTGTAGCAATTCTAGGCCATAGCAACACTGAATGGGGGCAAAAAAAATAAATGAGACATGGTAAGTTCATGCAACAACTCTCCATGTGGAATGTGATCATTATATACTACAAACATGTACTAGTAAAAAATGAAAATTATTAAAAGAAAGAACAGATCTTATGACAAATGTTCTTACTACAATGAAATAAAAGATAGGAAAGAAATAATACATTTTATAATAGTTTTATATAAAACCATTATACATAATGATGCATGTCCAATTTATGGGTATATTAGTAGTTTCTAATAATAATAGTAATTTTCAATAATAAGAAGATAAAAAGAACAATAGTAATTTTTTTGTAATTTTCAAATATATAAATTATAAATGAATGAATAAGTATCCAACCAGGAATACAAAATAAGGAATCCAGGAACATTGTATTTCTATTGCATCACATTTTTTTTAGAATAATGATATTTAAATACAGTTCCTTTCCCAAATTTACACTTTTCCCCTTGCACACATTGCTTCCTCTTCTCCTTTCACATTTTTCTGCATGCTTTTTTCCCACTTCTGTTTATTTTCTAAGATGTATTTGTGTTGAGAGAGCTCTGATTATAGCAATATTCACCAAAAAACATTGATAGAGTTTCAGTTTTCTCTCACCCTCCTCTTATCTTAGGATATGTTGCATTTATAACAATTTTCTGGGATGCTACTCTCTATTACTTAGTCTCCATATAGACACAGGAAAATGGATCAAAATTGTTCCAACACTGGGGTTCAAGAAGAAGGTAGTTTGTGATTCACTCAAGATTTCTATCTTTTTTATAGATAGATTGCATGAGGGAAGCAGCTTAGTGGAAAATTTTATCAATGATAGACTGTGAAATTATATTTAATGATATCTATTTCCTGGACCTTTGGTGTTTTTAAATTACTTTGCTCAATCCTTACAGCTAGCTCAAAAAATAAGCATTATTTAATGCCACACAAATGGGTAAATGATAAATATAAAAATCCAGGATCTTGTATAATCTTTGATGATTTTATATTTAGTGTACCACTTTTTTAGGCAGGTACCATGCTCAATTCACTCTTTTAGATGATTAGCAAATTTAAATACATACAGAGTAACCCTACTCTCAAATAGAGGTTAAAAATTGCTGATATTTCCCTGAAATTTTGGATTTCCCACAACACTTTACAAAAGATGGCTTCTCAAACTACTGTTGGAAATCTTTTAAGTGTAGGATTCAAAACATTTTTCTATTAATCAGGAAAAGTAAGCTACACAGTGTGGTGGCTTGCTAGATATTGGTGGCCTTTGAAATCACAGAAACATGAATTTAAAAATTATTTTTTCACTTGGGTTTTCATAGGCAAACCACTTAACTATCATACACTTCATCTGATTATTCTGTGCAAAAGAGAAACTAAGAATAATTACCTCATGTATAATTATAATTTTAGCCAACAGGTAAATCACCATTTATTATCAGAAGTTGACAAAAACAAGCAATGATTGTCCCTCTGATGAGCTTTATTCAACAATGCAGTAGATGTTGTACTATGAGGCCCTGTTTGGAAATAACATGTTTAGTTATACAGTTTAAAACAATACATAAAGCAAGTACTAAAAGGATTTTAATAGCCTATGAGCTGGTAGCAAAGAATTAAATAATGTCATTAAGCAATTATGAAATATGAAAAAAGGAAATAATTTGGATTAACTTGACAGTGTGTGTGTAATATCTATTTTCTGAAAACTACAACATATTTTGTAGTTGAATAAATTAAAGAGACTTAACTATGTTTGTGAAGAGGACCTCTTAGCATGGTTAGGGTAGTTACTTCCTCTTACAGTGTACAATTTAATTCAATTCCAAACAAAATACTGCAGACATTTTCAGAAATTAAAAACTAAATAAAAAGTGAGCAAGTATTTAAAGCAAGTAAGTATAAGAGTTTTGAAAAATCAGAACCAAGAGAAAAAATTTTACTAAATTTACTAATTTCCATTCTCTAAGGCTATGTGAGACATAGCAGCTTGATGCTAGTATAATTCTTGACAAATTAACAGAAGAATTAGCCAGAAAGGAAATTCACATTTCTATGGTCATTTTGTTCTTGTCAAAGATGTCAATGCAATCCAGGTATATAGGGAACTTTTTTTCAATGAATGATACTGGAATAACTTGATATTTATATAAAATAAAAAGATCAACTCCTTGGTATATGAAAAAAACTAACTCAAGATGGATAATTTATTTAAACATAAAATATAAAACAGTAAAGATTTTAGATAAAAGGTCATTGTCATGACTTTAGCACAGGTACAGTTTTATAAACATGTCACAGAAACAATAAATTATATATGTTAGAATATTTTATTAATCATTTTCTCCAATTGCTGGACAAAATTCCAGACCTCCACAACTTACAGGAGGAAAAGATAAATTTGGCTCACAAGATTCAGAGAATACTGTCCAGGTTGGCTGGTTCCAAGGCAGAAACATCATGGTGGAAGGCCATAGTAAAGTAAAGGTACCTAGTTCATGGCAGCCAGGAAGCAGCCCAAAAGTGCCAGAGATGAAGGGGTAAGGAACCATATATATTACCCAAGGTCATACCCCCATCACCCACCAAGACACACCCAGGAGTGTGCTTTGCTAATGTGCTAGGCATTTCTTAATCCAATGAACTTGACATATGACAGTGGTGGTCACAAATATATAACATTAGAAAACCAAGGTGAAAAATCTGATTATTAAGTAATATTTTGAAAATTAGTAATAAGGCACACACACTGAGAGAGAACATATCTCTCCCCAGGGTACACAAACACACACACACACGTGCATACACAGATGTGTTTTAGTAAAGATGGTTTGGTGAATGAAGTACATGTACGACAGTGGTCCCATAAGATTATATGACATGTGACAAGATTATAGTGACATAGCCACATTAGGTTGTGAAGGTACACTCTATGATGTTTGTACAATGATGAAATAGTCTAACATGCATTTCACAAAGAATTCAATAAAATGATAAAATACTTAATTTTAAAGTATGAGTTATTCATTTACTAGGCATTTCTGAAAATAATATTTAGATAATCAATTAACCATAATGGCTAAAAAATAGTAATTTTTAACACCACAATGTGATTTGTTGCATGTTGTTGAAGATATTTCTAAAGAGGAGTTTTAATAGTGATGAAACATAATTTATATTTTTTGTTTTCATGGCTTTTGTAGTATTATTTTTCATAAACTACTAATTTTAATTTGCTAATATTTTTATGTATTTTTCTGTTGCTGTTCTCTAAGACTGTTGATTGTTCTTTTCTTAATACTGGTATTATGAAATCCTAGTTGGTTTACTTGGGAAAGGTATATATTCTGCCTTTGTGCGGTAGACTATTTTAAAAATGTCAATTACGTCAGACTGATGGAAATACTGTTCAAATTTTCTCTATGCTTACTGATTTTCACTCTACTCATTATCAATTATTGAGAAATGAGTATGGAAATCTTAAAATGAAACTATTGATTTATCTACTTTTTTTCAAAAGAAACAGTAGCAGATAAATATATTTTAAATTTTTATAATTTGATAATGTACATTTAAAGGGTTATGTTTTAAAGGTGCATTGATCATCTTATCATTTGATGTAACTCCTTATCAATAGTAATATTATTTTATTGAAATTTATCTTATCTGACATGAATATAGCTGGTACAGCTATTGGATTACTATTTGTATATCTTTGCCATCCTATTAACATTTATCAGACTGAAACAAGGAAACAGTCGATGACCTGGGGGAGATGACCTGCAAGCCCTCTGCACTTGGATATTTGGGCTTAGGTTTCATATTCTTAAGGCTTAGGTATCATTTCCCTGAAAAGAGGCACATGATAGTGCTCTAGGCAGAGGGAGTTTAGCAGACAGGACAGACAGCCAGGGAAAAGCCAAGCCCAGACGGAGTCAGGAGGATGCAGTGATGGACAAGATAAGATAAAGCCTAGGAATGAGGGCTAACAAAAAGCCAGTCTGCAGTGTGGGGACACCATGGCCAAGGCCAGGGCTCCAGTGCCCAGATGAACAAGGGTCCCATGTTAAACTAGTGGGATCCTTCTCTCCAGGAATATGATAAAAACAAGGTGATAGATAGCCAGTTCCAACATGCCTCTATTCATACCCCTCTGTTTTTCTTGTGCTAATAATTTTAGAAATATTATAATTAATGATGTTTGCAAAATTACACTTGCTACGTACTCCAAATTCCTACAAGCCCTCTTCTAAGTCAAACTTTCCTGTTGGTAACCCAAAGGCTGACCTCAATTTGGCCCAGAGTGGCTTGAATGTAGTCATTTTTGTGTATTAAAAACTCTTAGACAAAGATCCTGTGGCAGCCCACTCGGATCCCCTCCAGGTAGTGGGGACTTCCTGCTTTTGCTCTCCAATAAATGCTTTTGCTGATTTCTCTCTTGACTCTCTATCTTGTAAACTTTTCAGCTGGACAGTGACAACATTATGTTTAAATGCTGGATTTTCAGAGCTTATCACTGGTCTTACTTTAGATCCAGTTTGACAACTCCTAATGTTTAATTTTATTACTTTCTACTTTATTTTTAATATGTTGCATTTTGTCTTACTCTGTTACTACTTTGTTTTTATTTTCCAAGCTTTTCCTCATTCTCTTTTATCTTTTCTTATTCTATAATAATTAAGAATATTTTATAATTCAAATTTACCTCTATTATTGGATTTTTTGTCAACTTTAGTAGTTGCTCTTATTTTACATACAAACTAAAATCCCTACAGATAGCATATTTCCATTTTCCCGTGCTTAAGCTGTTTTTACCATAAATTATACCTATGTCAGAGACTTTACAATATGTTATTTACATATTTGCTTTCACAGTTATCTTTCAAAGAAATTTTAAATTATGAACTAAATTTACAAATTATATTTATCATTACTAAAGTATTTGCCATCTTGTATTTGGGTATTGTGGTGCATGCATGTAATTCTAACACCCTGGGAGACTGAGGCAAGAAGATTGAAAATTTGAGTCCAGCCTGGGTAATTTAGGGACTTAATGAAATCACCAGCATTTTTTTTTTTTTTTTTTTTTTTTTTTTTTGTGGGTACCGGGGGGTCGACCTCAGGACCTCGCGCGCCAGCAGGCGCCCGTGCCGCTGAGCGATATCACCGGCCCCTTTTTTGTATGTGGGTTCCGGGAGTCGAACTCGGGCCCTCGCGCTTGCAGGGCAGGCGCTTAAGCCACTGAGCCATCTCACCGGCCCTCACCAGCATTTTTTAAAGTCTGGGGATGAAGCTCAGTGCAAACGTCTTGGACTCAACCTCCAGAAACATAAAAATATAATTTTTATTCTATTTTTCCAACTCTCTTAAATCATTTATTTTTCACTTGAAGAAATTTTATCCACATTTCCTATTATGCACATTCATTAGAAATTGATTCTCTTATCTTTTATGTGTGTAGGTAAAAGTTTATATTTTCTTTAATTTTTGAAGTACAATTCACTGATTAGAAAATTCTAGGTTAACAGCTGTAGTTGTAATTTTTCTTCCAACGCTTTAAAGATGTCATTACATGGAATTCAGTATTCTATTATTCTTTGTGTCCAAGAATCTGAAGGTTTTCTCCTCTGTATGAAAGAGGTTTTATGATTTTTTAATTATTATATTTTTCAGCAGTTTAATTAGTATGTATGTACCTAAGTGCAGTTTGCTTTATGCTTATTTGCTTGAGATTCATTAATATTCTTGGATTCTTAGATTTATATTTTTGTCAGATTTGGAAAATATTTTCACATTATTTCTTAAAATATTTCTTTCTGTTCCATCCCCATTCATTCCTCTTTGAGAATTTCAGTTATATGCAATGTGGCCCCTACTGGTATTTCACAACAGCTCAATGAGATGTTGTACATGTTTATCATTTCTTCTCTCTATGCTTCAGCTTGGATAGTTTTTAGTCTTTTATCCTTTGGATGGCTAAACTTTTCTTTTTGCAGAGTCTAATCTGCTTTTATACACATTCATTGCTTTTTAAAATTTCATGTATTATATTTGTGTATTGTATTTTGCAATATCTACATTGCATTTACTTTCTTTTTTATATCTTCCTTTGCTCTGTATTTGCATATTTTTATATCAAGACTTTGAAGAAATATAGGTCATTTAAAAATATATTGAAACTAAAAATCTGAATATTTGTAAGAGGGAAGCTTAACTCATTCTTTAGATGAATTATGATGGTTGTCTGATGTTTCTGGATTTGATGGGAATGAAGACTGTATAAGGGAGAAGAATTTTGTCTTAGAGTTTTTATAAAAAGAATTTAATTTTGTACTAATCTAGTAATTTAAAAGGCAGTAATACATTGTTGCATTTTTCTTGGCTTTGGTCAAAACCCTACTATTACATGTTCATATGTTTTAAAATGCATTAATATAAGGAAACTCCAGAGATGCATTAAATGAACAAAGATGCAAACAATAATACTTAACTAGAACAGACTGATCTGAAAGGAAAAGCAATCAATAGTTCTCAATTTTTTTTTTTTGACACAGGGTCTTGCAATGTAGTTCAGGCTAGCTTTGAACTCACTAGGTAGCCCAAGATGGCCTTGAACTCACAGTGATTCTCCTGTCTCAGCCTCCTGAGTGCTAAGATTACGGGCATGTGCAACCAGGCCCAGCTAGTTCTCAAATTTTTAATGAAACATTGAAAAGTTGTGAATTTAAATCCCAGAATGAGAGATGCATGTTGTGTAGTATGCAGATTATCTGAGTAAAATTAATAAGGGTAAAATAAGAGATTGGCTAATTGTAATTTAAGAATTCCTAAAATTGACATTCATGGAAAATATGTATCTTAAGTATACTATCTTAGGAGTAGCTTTTCCATATAATAAGTGGGAAAGTTTGAAGATCAATGCATTCCTTGATCTCTCATGGAACTTCCCATATTTAAGATAATGCATTTTTACTGTTTAATTCAAAATATATATTACATTTTCATACACATATGCATTAGATGGACTTACACAAAGTGAATTCATTTTAGAGATTGGAACTGTTATTAAATTCAATGGATGTTATTAACATCAACTGTCAACAATTTCTAAAACTATTCATTAGGATGTTATTCTCCAACTTATATAAAATTTTATAAATCACTTTTCTGCATAAAGTAGAGAAATTCAAGCTGTTATACTAGCTTCCCTTAAATATAGTCCAATTGCTTAAAATTAAGAACAATTTCAGTTCAAGCAATGATGCCTTATAATATCCAAATTTTGCCAAATTCAAGGACTATATTTTGTGAGGTTTATTTTAAATCATCACTAGAGTACATGTTTTAGACTCAGATTTATTTCTTATTGAAGATTCCAATCTATTAAACCCAGATTTAATATCAGTTAATCTGAAGATAGCTGTCATCTGATAGGAAAGGTAACTTCTAAATGAGTTAGCTACCTTAGTCAAATATTCAATATATGACAAGTTGGAATAAACCAAAGATAATTTCAGACACAAGATCAAAGAGTGTTACTCAAATAACAAATAGTTTTGACCTCCAAGTCTTATTCACTGAGAAACAGTGTTAAGAGTCAGAGCAAAAAAGTAACATTTACTACCTGAGACCCAATAAATACCAACACCCATTATTCTAAGGGCATGGTTCCTGCGTAGAACCACCTTGATTTAAATTCTGACTGCCAAGTAGCCTTGTCTGTTTTTTCCTGTCCCTTTTTCACACTCAAGATTAGATACCATTCATTCCTTTTTTCTGGATGGGTTTGTGGCACCTGTCAAACATACTACATAGCCAACAGGAAAATACTAAAGGAGGTTATATACTACTTACGTAATATAATCCCTTAAATTTGTAATTTAGCACTTCAATGTCACAAAGAGAAACAAGAGAGTCTAAGTGATAAAATATACTAGAGTACACAATACTATAGAAAACTAAAATACATTTGTGCATACAAAATCCATGTATCTGCTTGTGTACTTATGGTGACAACATCTTAAAATTTCAATGTACTAATTAAAATCAACTATTAAACTCTGAATGCCATCTTGTGGACAGAGCTACTACCAATACATCATATTGTACCCCCTTGCTCTCCCAAACCAATTCCTTAGCTTTTTGTAAATTTCCTTTCCAGATCATGGTGCTGTCCTACCATCAATAAAGATGTTCTCAATTAGAGACATATCTTGAAATACAGGGCTCCAGACACTTCCCCAAATTGTTATTTCCTCTTATCTGTGTTCCAATCTACATTATTTTGCTACTTTCAGAAGTAGCTATTACCCCCAATTTTTTTTTAAAGATCAAATGTTTTAAAACCAACGTAAAAACATTGTAAGAAAATGAGGACCAATATTTGTGATTATTTCAAAAAGTCAAGACATAGTTCCTTTTTTTGTAACAACATCAAAGTGGGTCTTTATTTTAAAAGTATACAGGAGAGAGCCCTCCAAAAAGGCAAAAGTTGGGGAGAGGCAGCATGCTGACTCTCTGGCAAGGCATTCTTAAGCAACGTATGAAATCCAATACCTATAAAAGCACAATATTAAGAGAATAGGTGATATGCAAGTGGATTCTTCTCTTATTGACAGAATATAACATAAAAAGTAACAGAAAATAATTGTTCATGCATGAGAAACCATTTTCTATACATAAAGTACTGTTCTGGAATTGGTACTAAGATTATTGCATCTTTCTGATATTACTTATATCAAGTAACAGTGCTTTTATTTGAACATAATATCATTTGTATTTAATATAGAGACAATCTGGTTCTATCCAAACATATGGGGTCAGGCATTCTTTTGATTTCTCCATTGTTTTGCAGTTCATGAAAGGCAAGATCTAATATGAAGGTCATCCAAAATTCTATGAATGTTACCCAGAAATTGTTCTTAAAAGATAATGCAAAAAGAAACCTATGAACCCTTTGTTAGTTTTTGCAATCTTTTACTAAATTGTGTCTTGAATCAACTGAATAACATCTACATAATGATATATGAGAAGATTTTTCATATATTTATTTGCCTTTTGTATTTCATCATCTAAGAGGTGTGTATTTACCTCAGATGCCCAGTTTGGACTGGGTCTTTGAACTTGGGGGGGTCTGAGATTTTTCAATTTTTTATATGTTCTAGATAGAAATCCTTTGTCTGAGGGACAATTGGCTAAAACTTTTTCTCACTCTGTGGGTTGTCTTTTCATTGGTTGGTGATTTCTTTTGATGTGCAAAAGCTTTTTAGTAACATGAGATCCTAGCTGTTGGTTCTTTGAAGTGTTTCCTGTGCAGTTTGGGTTTTGTTCATGAAGTCTCTGCCTACCTCTATGTCTTCAAGATTTCTACCTAGTTTCTCTTCCAGTACATATAGTGTTTCTGTTTTAATATTTACATCTTTGATCCATTTAGACTTTAGATTAGGGCACTGTGTTAGACATGGGTCTAGTTTTAGTCTTCAGTATGTAGAAAGCCAGTTTTTCCAGCAACACTTATTAAAGAAGCTATTTTTCTTCCAGTGAACATGTTTAGACCCTTGGTCAAAGATAAGGTAGCTGAGTGTGTTTGTAGTTGTGTCTGCATCTTCTAACTTGTTCCACTGATCCTCTGGTCTGTTTTTCTGCCAGTACCATGCTGATTTTATCACAGTAGCTTTATTGGAGAGATGCTAATTAAAACAACACTGAGATTCCATCTCACTCCAGAAAGAATGGCTATCAAGAAATCAACCAATAACAAATGCTGGAGGGGTTGTGGGGGAAAAGGAACCTTCCTCCACTGTTGGTGGGAGTGCAGACTAGTGCAACCACTGTAGAAATCAGTATGGAGATTCCTCAAAAAGCTAAGATTAGAGGTCCTAGCTTTTCAACCCAGTAGCACAGGTCCTAGCTTTTTGACCCTGTACCATGGGTCAACCCAGCTATTCCTCTTCTGGGTATCTTCCCAAAAGAATTAACAACATCATACCACAGTGATATATGGGCACTCATGTTTATAGTAGCACAACTTGTAATAGCTAAATCTTGGAAACAACCCAAATACCCACCAACAGAGGAATGGGAAAAAAATGGGGTATTTTTATACAATGTAATACTACTCAGCCATAAAGAGGGGTAAACTTGAGACTTTTATAGGCAAATGGATGCAACTTAAGACCATACTCATAAGTGAAATAAATCAGACTCACATGTGTAAACATCATATCATCTCCCTGGTATGAGAAACTAAAAGAGTAAATAAGGTCTAGAATGTACAATAGATGTTGTGAAATGAGAAGTAATTGCTTAAAAAGAAAAAGGAACTAAGAGGGGAGAAAGGAAGGAAGGGAAAAAGGAGAAAAATGAAAGGTAGCTATACAATTAGTGACTTTTAGTTCATTGAAAAGAAGGTTCATGCTAATACCGATTAGAGAATTTTTTATGCCTATATCTTGTACTTTGAGTAACTACTTTGAAGATGACAATATGCAATGTATTAACTATTGTTACTCTCCTATTATTTTGTTATGAAATTCTGTTTTATTTTTGTTCAATAAAATTAAAAAAAAAGAAAAAAAAGAATTTCCATGACTAAAACACAAAAGAAAGTCATTTTAAATGCACCAAGAATATTATTATTTGTACTTCAAGTACATTTCTCAAATTCCTTTAAATCATGTGTTAATCATCAATTTTCCCAAGTGAGAATATGAACATGTGTACTCATTTTCTTAGGCAAACTTTTCATCCCTGTTTAGTTTCTCCATACATAAAATACAAGTAACAATTGTAACTATCTATGCCCCTGGAAAGTTACAAAAATAAACAAGGAGGTGTGTCTAAATACAGAAAGAAATAGAAGATGGTTTTTATCATGTATAGCTTGCTTTGGGAGAAATGCATGCAAGCAGTTTTGTGAAGTTCATGAACATTCCACTGTAGGCGTCTGGGAGTTTGGACTTACCAAAGTTTAAATAAAGAGCAGAAACCAAACCTTGTGAAATAAGAAATTAAATTAGAACCGATTCCATGTACATCATGTGTGTTTTTAAAATATTTTCAATGTATTTCACAGTGATCACATTTGATATTGCAGACATTGTACATTGTGATTACTTCCTTTACAGAGCCATGAAATACCCTGTCTCGCTGGGTGAAGTTCAAGATAATTTTACATATTTTGTATTTCCTCTCCAACATAATTTTTATGACTTGGGACTCTAGTATAAATAGTGTATTTCTTGTAATGTACATATTTATACATTTGGCCAAAGAATACCTTGTCCTCGAGATGACTTGGCAACAATGAAGAAAGGATGAGAGGGGAGGATTTGTGAATTTTCACATCTTGTTTTTCCTTTTGTAGAGATTTTTCTAAGGATGATAATTTTAAAGCAGACAAAATCATCATATCACATTTTCATTTCATAAAATATATGTGTTATATATATACCACAATTGGCATCTATACAGCATCTCTATTACAGAAAATTTCAAACATGAACAAAAGCAAACAGAATAGTATAATAAGTTGAAAACCACTCACCCCTCCACAGTAAAAGTTAAAACTCATGATAAATTGATTTGTTTGACTCTCCTACTCATTTTTCCTACTAGAAGGTATTACATCATTTAATCAGAAGTTTTATTTCATATTTCTAAAAGGCTAAGAATTTAAACAGAATAAACACAGTATCATTTTCACACAAAAACATTGACTGACTCCTTAATGTTTTGAAAACATTTTTAAAATTTATAAAAATGTTTAACATTTTATTTAATATGCACTCCCTTCACACACACACACACACACACACACACACACACACACACAATGTTCAGCTCATTTCTTTGAGTCAGAATCAAACTAAAGTCTATACATTATAATTAGTCTTAATTCACATTAACTTATATGTTTCTCTTTCTCTTTCTCTCTCTTGTCTCCTTTGCCCACATTCCTCTGTGATTTATTTGTTAAAGACATTGAGTCAGATGGGGAAGGCAATCAGGGGAAGGTAGGAGGAGAAGGAGTGGTAAAGGGCTTGAAAATGATCAAGATATGATATATACATGTATCAATTCCCCAAAATGAATGTAACTATTATGTATTGAAAAGACAAAACAATAAAAAATAGCATCGAGTCTTTTGTTCTGTAACTTCAGTCTGGACTTTTCCTAATTACACCTACCTTGTGTTTTTACCATGTTCTTCTATCGTCTGTATTTTGTATAAACTGAAAATTAGATGTGGAAGCTGTTTCATACATTTGATTTTAGAGAATATTTTGAGAAGTAAGCTTTTGGATGATTCACTAATTTTCCCCTCAGTGGATATTTCTATTTAGGGTATCTTCATCTACATATTTTCTAGATTCTTATGCCAAATTTAAAAAAAAAGAAAAAGAAAAAAATTTGACATAATAAATTTCTTTTAGGAGTCCTTAATGTAATTGGAATAGTAGAAGAAAATATTTCAAACCAACTTTAATAGTTATTTCATGTAGACTATTTCAATATTTGATGCTTATTTTTAAACATTAAATTTATTCAAATATGATTATAATATATCTCAAAAAGAAACATTAAAAGAAATGATGAAATGGTGGACCATGCAAAACATGATGGATGTGAAGAAAACTGCTTGATCTCATAAAAAAAAACTTCTAAGTTAATTTCTCCCTACTTAACAAAGCATATTTGTGTTGTAAGGATTGGAAAGAATTAATTATAAGCCTGGAGTTTTGCATTTTGTGTAAATTACTGATAAAAAGGAAATTTCATGTCCATAAAATTTTACTCTTTGGAAAGACTTATCCTTTTCTAAGCAAAACTGTTCCATCCTCACACCAGACTTGACACCCAGAACCAATATGCTCATTTTCTATTCCTCCATTGTAATTTGCCTCTGTGTAGTAACTCATGCTTCAGACACATCACCTACGACAATACTTGTTTTTAATACAAAAATCTATTCTCTGATTCTTTATTCTTATAGTCATATAAGACCAGACCTTACCAACACTCTTGTGAAATCAGGTACTTCACACAAAGGAATAATCAAGAGCAGCACTGAGACCCTGGAAATACCAGAGGAGGTCTTTTTCCTTTTTCTTTTTTAATCAGCTTATCTCGCAGTGTTCTGAGACCATATAAATGGTCACCTTTGTTTAAGCACTCCAGAATTAGATTACACTCATAGATATGACATTCAGAATTAAAATCCTACCTTTACTCATTTACTTTGTCTGCGGAAGGTGAGAAGAAATTTCAAAGTAATTGCACTGAGCTTTTTGGGCTATTACATGTATGTCACAGGAAGCTAATTAAAGGCCGATAAGTACTGTCAGAGTTTCAAATGTGATATATATTCTAAGCCCATTTTAACAAGTCAATTTTATATGTTAAACAAAATCGCAAACGTTGCTGGAACAAAGAAATGTTTTATGTTGTTTATCCAAGTTTTAATTTCCTTTGGCTTGACTCTCAGTCTTCTCCAATGTCAGTGATAAAGACCAGAAAATTGAGAAAAAGACATTTATGTGATGAATCTTTCAAAATTAATTTTAGCTAAACCACACCAAATATAAACTGTAATGGTGTTCCCAGAGAGCAAATATAGAAACATCACACAACATATTTTTAGGTGGTAAGACATTTAGGTAGAGTGAGGGTACCAAAAATATTAAAAGAGAAGTTGAAAATTATCTCATAGTTTTAAAAGCAATTAGTCATTTACCATGCAAAATTTTAAAAAATATACAGTTGTTCTGAAGTGCATGCAGGCTAACATTATGCCTCAAATATAGAAAAACTAGAAGGTCAGACTAAAGACTGCTGGTTCTATATACAAATGGAGATCACAATGGCTGCACTCACTCTTACATTTAGATTTTGGTAATTATAAGAGATTATGTTGAGATTAGGACTCAGTGGAGACACTACAAGTATGGGGGAAAATGGCATTAAAGTTTTGAGCTAAAAACATTTTAGAGAACACAAAGCACAGACTTTTATGGATGTTAAGGATAAAATGACTTTCCAGGCAAAATCTACCAGACAGGAAAATCTTCTATTTGTAATTTTGTGGCTGACAATGAGAAGGAGCTATTTGCTTCTAGCAGAAAAATTACAACTATACCACCACAAGCAAATATATATTATGCAGAAAGTGGGGCTTTTGGGAGGAATAGCACAAGAGTTAAATACTTGGAAAAAAATAGGCTGTTTCTTTCCTCCATTTTTCCTTCTTTCCCTTCTTTCCTTTTTTCTTTCCTTCTCTCTCTCTCTCTCTCCCTCTTTCTTTCTTTCTTTCTTTCTTTCTTTCTTTCTTTCTTTCTTTCTTTTTTTGGAACCAGAAATCGAACTCAGGACCTTGCGCTTGCCACCATGCCACTGAGCTATATCCCTGGCCCTCTTACTTTCTTTCTTTCTTCCATTCCTTCTTTCTTTCTTTCTTTCTTTCTTTCTTTCTTTCTTTCTTTCTTTCTTTCTTTCTTTCTTTCTTTCTTTCTTTCTTTCTTTTCTTCTTCTTTCTTTCTCTTTCTTTCTACTTTCTTCCTTTCTTTTGGTACTGGGGATTGAACTTAGGCCTTCTCACTGAACTAATACACCCCCATTCCATTTAGAGATGAGGTCTAAGTCACTAAGTTAGCCAGGCTGGGGATTGGACTTGTGATCCTCCTCCTTCAGCCTGGTAGAGTGCTGGCCTACAGGCAGGCACCACCGTGCCCTGCTAGGATAATAATTCTACGCTCAGGTGAGAATCCAGTTGTAGTACTACTATCATGATTATAGCTTTTATTTAAAGGAAATAATTCAAAATAAAGTGGTGCTTCTCATTTGGTGGCTTATCATTCAGCATTATACTAAATGGCCTGTGGGTATAGGCCCATTAAAAAGGACTATGTTCTTAAAGACCAAAGAGACATTCTAAATAAAGAAAAAGGCAAGAGGAGAGACTGGTCATTTCATAAGCAATCATTAATGTGATATTTTGTTTATCTCTACTCCCTGTCTATTCAAGGAACTGATTTCCTTCAGAATGTGGCATTGAGACACAACTGAATAAAATACAAAATTCAGTTTGCTACTGATTAGTACTACAATTGTTTAAAATGTAATATAAGCCAATGCTCGTTTAAAATCCATGAGGTTATCTCTTTCTGGACCTGTCAATGACAGAGAAATAGAAAGTATTTATTCTTTTATACCTGAGACCATTGAATCATGAATAGTTTTAAAGGTATTTATACTACCTCTTCCATGTGAGTTAAAAATAACTGAGATGTGGCTAACTAAATTGAATTTTTGGAGATATTTTAAGTAAATGTCCATATTTAAACCATTTCACTTTTTTGTCTTTTTCTATAGCTCTAATTCTTGTATTTTAATATATTCATTGAATTAATAAAAATTCAAATATAAAGTTAAAATTGGAATTAGTCTTTTAATTTCCTGTATTCTACAGTTCACAGCAAATTTTCATATATGTGGATAATCTAGAAATAGGCACTTTAGCCAGCAAATTCTCTAAGGCAGACTTTCTACTCCACATCCTATGGAAGGAGCCTATAGGGAAGTTCAGAACAGAAAACTCAATTTATCTCTCATTGTTGATTTCTTAGGGAACTGGCATCTTTGCAAATTTAAGACCCAATGAATCCCTTACATTTCCCCTAAAGAAATGATTGATTTTTATGTAAATGTACATCCAGTGTCTTTTAACCTTATCCCATTTATTATAAAAAATAAACTAGAGTCAAATGGAGATAATACATGGAAAATGTACTCCTATTCAAAATTTACCCAATATTCTTTATTCAAAGAAATAACAATTGCGGCAAAATACTGAAAAAAAAAAGATTTTATTACTTAAAACATTAGCATGTAGATTAAGAAACAACATAAAGACATGTCAGAGACCAGGGTGGCTCACTTAAAATGTAGTTTGAATTCAACTTCTGACCTCGCAAATGAAAACAAATAGTGGACTCTCTGTACTGTTAACTTATATTTTTAAAGAAAGTCTTATTCCTTTACAACTGTTCTATGTAAGACAATGAAACTTTAGCATCTAGCTTAAATTAATTTCTCTATAATAATTTTTCTTTTCATTAGGATCAGAACAAAGTTCTCTGATTTTCATGAAATACAGCAATATTAATGTGTCTTGATATATTACTTTCATGAAAGAAAATTCACAATAAGCAATTAAGAATTGGAAAGGAGCATTTGCTACAGTATTATTTGTTTTTAGTTTTTCTCTATAACATTTCTTTTTATAGAAATAATACTTTTTACTTTTATGATGCAACCTGATTTTTACTATTCCCTTACTCTAAAAAATTTTCTTAAAGATTATGTTGTGTCAATGATGATGACCTTACTTCTTATTTTCATGTACTTGCAGCACCTAAAACACTTATTTTCCACTTTCGTGAATATTTTCTTTCTTTCTTTTCATCGATCCACCCTTCCTTTCTTCCTTTCCCTCTTTTTTCTCTCTTCCTTTCCTCTTCTTTACTTTCATCCTCTTCTCCCTCTCATTCTCTCTCTTTCCATCTTTTTCCTCCTCTCCTCTCATGCCTCTCTCTCTTTTCTCCCCTCTCTCTCTCCCTCTCCCCCTCCCACCTCACTCCTTTCCTCTTTCTTTGTTTTCCCTCTCTTCCTTCCTACCAGCTTGCCCTCCTTTATCCTTCCTTTCTTTCCTTCATTTTATTGCTTGTTCAGGGGGGATTTGTCTTTATTTTCTGTTTTTCTACTTTTAAATCTTATTAATACATGTTTGTAGTACCTAATTATCAAATTCCTTGTAGGTAGTTGATATATTTACAAAACATATCTCAATTCTTTTTTCACCCCTTCCCCATCCTCCCTTCCCACCCCCTACATCTTGTGGTCCTCTTTCCATTTGCAAAGGATCTATTTCTAATTATTTTCCTATTCCCAGTTATCTAATTTGTGTTGCTTTTAGTTATATTTTGGGTTTCTCTTATAAAAGAAACCATGCAATATTTAATGTTGTTCATCTGATTTATTGCACTTAACATTATGGTCCTAAGCTGTATCCTTTTTCAGCAAATGGCTCAAGTTTATCTTCTTTTGGCAGAATACCAACCTATTGTGTATACATGTCATATTTTATTTATCCATTCATCACTTGAAGGATATATAGGCTTCTCCAAGTTTTAGGTATCATAAATTCTTCAGTCAAAACCATGGGTATGCATGTATCATTGTAATGTGACATATTTAACCCTTTTGGGAAGATTCAAGAAAGGGAAGAGCTGGCTCAAATGGAATTTCTAGTTTTAGTTTTTTGAGGTATATCCTTATTAATTTTCAAAATGATTGCACTAGCTTCAATTCCAACCAAAATATGTTATTAATTGATTTTGTGATGATGACTATTCTTTCTTGGATAAGATGGAATCTCATTATTATTTTAATTTGCATTTCTTTAATAACCAGTAATGTTGAGCATTTCTACATGCATTTATTGGTCATTTGTACTTCTTCTGGGAAGTGTCTATTCATTTCAATTGCCCACATTATGATTGGGTGTTTTATTTTTGGGGGCCTAATTTTTTGTGTTTATATATTCCAGATAGTAGTTCTCTGTCTGAGGAATAGCTGGCAAAAAAATTTCCCTTTATGTAGGTTCTCTTCACTCTGTTGGTTGTTTCCTTTGCTGTGCAGGAACTTTAACTTATATGAACCCATTTATTGATTCCTGGTAATCTTGTGCAATCGGGGCTTTGCTCAGAGGGTCCTTCCTTATGGGTATGTCTTCAAGTGTTTTACCTGTTTTCTTTTCCAGCAGATTTTTTCTGTTTTAGATATTTTATCCATTTTGATTTTCATTTAGTACATGGAGCGATATGGGCCTAGATTCAGTCCTCACCATGTGGAAGGCCGGTTTTCCCAGAGCTGTATATACTGTATCTTAAAGAATCTACCTTTCTTCAAGCATGGTTTTGATCCCTTTGTCAAAGATCAGGTACCTGAATGTGCCCGCAGTTGTTTCTGTATCCTCTATTCTGTTCCATTGATCCATATTTTTTGTTATCAATACCATGCTGTTTTTATCACTGCAGGTTTGTAGGACAACTTTAGTTCCAGAATTGTGATGTCTCCTGCTTGCTCCTGATGCCTAGGATTGCTTTTGCTATTCTGAGACTCTTCTGGTACTCCTAAAGTCTTCCTGGAAGCCAGCACTACCCTGATTCCAAAAACAGGGGAGGGATCCATCAAAAAAGAGAACTACACCAATCTCTTGAAGGAACATAGACCCCCAAAAACCTCAACAAGATACTGGGAAAGAGAATGCAACAAATCATCAAAAAGATCGTGCATCATGAGCAAGTGGACTCCATCCCAGCGATGCAAGGATGATTCAACACATACAAATCAATAAATGCAATACATCGCATAAACAGAAGTGAGAACACAAAGCACATAATTATCTCCATAGATGCAGACAAAGTCTTTGACAATATCCAATGTCTATTCATGTTTGAAAAACCCGGAATAAAATAGGTATAGAAGAATCTTATCTCAATCTGACCAAAGCCATTCATGACCAAAAATGGCAAATATCATATTTATAGGGAAAAGCTGAAAGCTTTATTTCTAAAATTGAGAATAAGACAAAGATGCTCACTCCTGTTCAAGATAGTGTTCAAAACATTAGCCAGACCAAGCATGCAAGAGAAATAAATAAAAGGGATATATATAACAAAGAAAGAAGTCAAATTATCATTATTTCAGATGATATGATCTTATATGTATAAGACCCTAAAAATTTCCAACAAAAGAATCCTAGAATTAATAACAAACTTTGATAGCATAACAGGTAATGAAATGTTAACAAACAAAAATCAAAAATGTTCCTGTACACCAATAATGAAATCACCAAGAATGAAATTGGGACAAAGATCCCATTCACAGAGAAAATTAAATACTTAGAAATTAACCTAACCAACGAAGTAAAAGACCTCTACAAGGAAAATTATAGTACTCTTAAGAGGATTCTGGATAGGCAGAACCAAGATCACCAAGAGCTTTTAAGATTTGGTCCTTGTGTTGGACTTCTGGGATTTTGACTGTTATGTGTCATGGAGAGGTTTTCTGATTATGGCTGCCTTGGTTCTACAGGTTTACTTATCTGTATGTTAGATTCTTTCCAGATATTAGGAAAGTTTTCTGCCATTATTTCTGCAAAGTTTTTTTATGCCATTTGTGCTGTCTTCTGGTTTTTCACTAATTCCAGTTAATCTTAGATTATTCTCCTTTGCATCATCTAGTAGCTCTTCAGTCACATTTTTGTGTTTTCTTGTTGTTTTAAAGTATTTCTGAATAACTGGTCCCTTTCAGCTATCCTATCTTCTAGGTTTTACACTCTGTTCTCACCCTAGTCCTCTCTTCTGCCCATACTTTCAATAGAATTTTTAATTTCCTAGATTTCTGTTTAGAACCTTTTCATAGACTAATTCTTTGCTAAACTGGTCACTCATGTTTTGTATAATATTTTTAGCTCAACTATGGTTTTACTAGTGCCTTCTGTAAGCCCACTGATTGTTTTAATTATTAAGCTCATTATCTAGTTAGTTATATCATTTTGTGCTTCCCAAGCACCTAATTGATTTTTTTTTTTTTTTGGTCTCCTCTTCTTCATTTCATACAGTTCAGCTATTTGGGTTTTGATTTTCTTCTGATCAATATTCCATGCATCAGCTATGGAAGAGTAAGGAGTTTGAGGAATCATTTCATTGCCTTGTTCTCTCATGCAGTGCTTTAAATTCATTCATTCATTCATTCATTCATTTATGCAGAGATGGCACAGGTTGATTTTAGTGAAGACTTTGTTGCTGGTATGGAAGAGATCTCTTTAGTGTCTGCTTTTCAGTAATGCACTCTGGCTGTGGCTAATTACAGGCCTTTGTTTCTGTGCCAATGTCCAACCACCTCCACTTATATAGGAGAGGAGGTTGCAGTGTAATTGACCCAGCACCCGGTTCTTCAGGAGTGAGCCACAGTAGTGTTAATGACACAAAGGCAATAACAGATAGTGGCATAGAGAAAAAAACAATTAATAGCGTTAACCATGCCACAGTGGCAACAGCAATAAAACCAGTAACAGTAATAGTGTCAGAAGCAAATGCCCATCTCTCTTTCTTGATAGCCCACACTCCACTCTTAAATGTGTACTAAAATTTCTGCCTAATAAACCCTTTCCTCTTACAGTCACATCCCAAAAATTCTTTACCTCTGACAGAGGTCAGCCAGCCTGCAAAATGCTATGTTTAGGACAGGTTAAGTCTCTCATCTCAGCTTTTGGGACCTCTTCAGATGCAGTCTGGTGACATTTTCTCTTAGCAGTCAGTATCAGGAGGAAAAGAGGCATCGGTTCTGCAACATGGGTAATTCCAGCCTGTGGCTTTTCTTTTTCCTTCCCCTAATCCCTTGTCCTCTGTAGTGCAGCTTATTTCTTTTTTCTCCCCTTTTCCCTCTCCTACTCTTCAAACAGCTACAGCTTTAGATTTTTTGTTTGTTTGTTTGTTATTTTGTCTTCAGCAGTTAGCAGCTCCCAAGTCTGTAGAAAATAAACTCTTGCATATAAAAGCACAAAAGAGGCACTGGCTCCCTCTGACTAGAAATGGGAAGAGGTATCAGGAGGTATCCTCTCTAATGTGTAGAGGCCTCACTGGATGCTCCTTCAGGTCAGCATACCCCATTCTTAGATCAGCTGTAACTAAGACTTCTCACCAGGGGGCATATAAGTATGGCCCCATCCAGTGTCCCAGTAAAGTTTCTCATACATCTGGCGTGTGAAACCTAGTCCTGAGACACCATGGACAGGACCAGCCTTTGGAGTGACACGCAGGGAAGGAGTCTCCTTAAATCACACACATCTTTGTGTTCTAAACACTTTAGACCAGAGGGGATCCTCTAAAGTGTCCTTTAAATTCATTTTCTCCCCCTAAAAGAAAAAACTTTAATCCCTCTCTTGTCCCTTCTCCTCCTCTGCTCTGAGGCTTTCGTCTGTCAAAAACTCAAATTGTTTAACATTTTCTGATCTTAGTTGTGTTGGGGAGGCAGGTTGCTGGAGAGTGGAGGGGAATAGTAAGAGTGAGGGAGCTCAGGAAGTTTTCTCCTGTCCCTAGGGACTGTTCCTAGTGTGTTTCACCATGTGTGGTGAGGGGACTTCATGGTCCCTGTGTTTTCCTGCTGATAGGACAAGGGGACAGGCCAGTGGGAAGAGCTCTATTTCCACCTTCACAGCCACCTGCCATGACTTTCCTGGGTCCGAGGGCCTCCTGTGTAGCTCTGCCTATAGGTGTCCCACCCCTCATAGGGCCTTTCAGGGCCACATATCCAGTGTTAGCTTGTTTCCTCCTTCCATCTGATTTGTTTCTGGTATTTTTATGGTAACTTTGTCCTCGAATATTTATCTTTCTATCTAAAAAGTTATGCCCTAATGTACGCAAGGGAGAATTTAAAGCACACATTGTATCTCAAATGATTATAGGTAACTCAACATTTGTCCCCAAAATGTCACTTTATGTTATACAGTATTTTATGAACTTGGAACCAATTTAAGACATAGGATTTTAAAAGCCTGATTTTTCTCCAAATCCAACTTAAAAAGTAAAGAGACAAGGCCTCATATTTGGTTTTATAAAAAACAGAAAAAAAATATCCTATCTAGCAACCTATAACTCTTCCCTCTTTCCCCTTTCTAACAATTATTGGTTGTAAGTCTGTAGTGTTACCGAATAGGAAAGGTACTCAGAATAGCTTAAAATATTAAAAGAAATACTATTATGATTTGTATAAGTGAAATGGAATGCTAATTGATATCCTCTAGGGAAATTTCTGACTGATTAACCTACAGTCATAAACCTGGCTAAATAGACTATAGTTATAAACTTCTCTGTGTTAACTTCCAGGTATATGTTATTCATTAACAATTCCAGGTAAGTTGGCTTATAGATAAATGGACACTCATGATATTAGCCCAAATGCTTTTTGTTCACATAGCTTAACATTGAGCTAATTTAAATTGATTACTAAGATAAAAGCAAAGGTGTTTTTAAAGTTGGTAACATGTGGGCCAGTGAGATGGCTCAGCGGCTTAAGCGCCTGCCTGGCAAGCGCGAGGGCCCGAGTTCGACTCCCGGAACCCACATACGAAAAAGGGGCCGGTGATATCGCTCAGCGGCACGGGCGCCTGCTGGCGCGCGAGGTCCTGAGGTCGACCCCCCGGTACCCACAAAAAAAAAAAATTTGTAACATGTTTTCGTACAGGTTATTAGCCAATTAAGATAATATATTTAAACAGTGGCTTTAAACATTTAATATCCATTATTCTCTGTGCATAATAACTTAAGAGTTTTTTCTTGGTTAAATATAATATAAATTTCTTGGTTAAGTATAATATACACTCTCTTTCCTGCTAAAAATATCCCTTTATCAGGGGACTATATATATATATATATATATATATTGCTTGGTTCTCATAAGTAATCTAAAGTAAATGTAATTTACTAAAATTAGTGCTTATAAATAACACATATTTATAACAACATCTGAGACATTAGTTCCTGGACATAAATTCAAATATTGGCCTTCCTAAAGTTTAGAAAAGTTAATATATTTTGGTCTATTAAATATATTGTCTGTCTCTCTCTTTCTTAAGTTGACTAAGGGTTAAATTATTTCAAATACTTAATTTAATATTAAAATAATATTTAAATATGTTGCCCAAAGGGGGAGCATTTGTACCTGAGGAATTAGTAGACAAAAATTCTCTGTGTAACTGAAAAACCAGTAGCTTGAATCAATTTGCTTCAGTCTTCTTCATTAATGGGTAATTTCTCCCATTTTTCTCTAGAGTGTTATGCCCCATCCTAACAAATATTATTGAATATATACATATATATGCACATATATATATACCCATATATATACACATATATATACACATATATATATATATACTCATATATATACACATATATATATACAAATATATATACACATATATATAGATATATATGTGTATAATTAAAATGTTAAACATTTTCTATGTCTAAAGAAATAAAGTTTTCTTAAGATATTAAAATGTTATTAGTTAAATTTACAAAAACTGAATTAGGTCGGTGAGATGGCTCAGGGGCATAAGCACCTGCCTGGCAAGCACGAGGGCCCGAGTTCAACTCCCAGAACCCACATACGAAAAAAGGGCCGGTGATATTGCTCAGTGGCGCGGGCACCTGCTGGCGTGTGAAGTCCTGAGGTCGACCCCCGGTACCCACAAAAAAAAAACACTGAATTAAAAAAGATTTTATATTTTACTAAGATAATTTCTTGTGCTTTGCATTGTTAGGCTTTTAATTACTTATAAAATTTAAGAGTTGAAGATTATTTAAAATCTTAAAATATTTAAAATCATTAAAAATGTTGACTTGTCAAATATTTTCAATAATCAGTTAACAATTGATTAAGCAAACAATTGTTACCTTAAACAGAGATGTAGGTACATCCAAAGATTAAAAAAATGTGGTGAGTCTAAGTTTTAAATTTAAGTTCAATATATGCAGAGTAACTAACATGTGTTCTCTTTTATACAATATATGTTACTACATCTAGACCTTAGACACAGAAAATGATCAAAAATTTCGGCACCTCTTTAAATTTGGTCCTACTATTTAAAACTTGACCTATATCTATTGACCTTGATTAGACAAGTTTTTTGTTATTATATAAATGAGATACTTGTACTTGGGGTACTAAGTATATTTGTGGTCATTAACACTTTTTCCTTAATTTATGGGAGCTCTAAAGGTGTCCTTTAATACTCATCTCTGCAATTATACCATGTAAATCTGTTAAAGAAATCTAAATTTTGCCTTAAGAGCAAAAACTATGCGAGTATATATAAAGATCTTTATGCAGTCATGATGATAATTACTGCTAACATCATGGTATATTAAATATATTGGGTTTCCCAAGTGCACAGTTTTGTAGAATGCATAACTTAGGAAAACATGTTATCATACTGGTGACCTTCCAGACTGAAATTGTTTACAATCGTGGACTTTTTCAGGCATACATTTATGTGATTGCTCTGTAATTTTGTTATGGTGTTTAGATGTACCTAAACAATATGCTATCCAATGTCACTCTAAAAGTTAAAGATTGGACATTAGTTATCTATAACGTATATCTGTGAACAAGGACTTTTATATTTAAAAGAGTAAATATAGATAAGAATTTATTGATGCCATAATTAGATCAAGGTAATTTATTGATAAGTTATTTTATACTAAAACAGGAATTTAAATGTATTTTTAGAGATTAAAAAACCTAATTGCTCTAGTATAATGATGTCTTCATAATTGTTGTTACATCTCTGTTTGTTCTTGATTTTATATTTTCCTTGTAAAACTTTATAATTTATCTGATAACATAGTTTGAAAATATGACTTCTAAAGAATACTTAAGTAGTATGCTCAGATTATAAGCCACCACCTAAATACAAATAGAGTACAACACTGACTCCTAATACAAATGATGATCATGATTAATAGAAGAGATAGCTTTTCTCTACTCATACTTCATATTTTTAAGTACACAATATTCAACAGAAAGATAATAGTTAAGAATACTCTTCCCATTTTAAGATTGGTGCAACCTTTTGAGTGTTCAACAACTGAGGCTTAGAGAAAAAAGCTAAGAAAGGTAACTGGGCTGAGGGGACAGCCAAAGTTTTGGCCATTCCCCTCTGAGGTCAGCCAGGAGCCAGGTCATGATGGAACCCCTCTAAAAGATTCCTACAACTATAGTTAGTCACCCACATTCCCCAGAAGAGAGATTGTTGGATCTGAGGGAACAGGAGTCAACCAGTGTGCATTGTACCAAAAGGGTCACGAAAGAGGGAAATATCCTCCATGCTTCCAAGGAAAGCGCTAAGGTCAATCAAGACTGTGACCCATCATAGTAGATGACATAACTGGTTGAGTGAAAAAAAATTATAGAGAAGTTAAAAGACTCTGCACATGTGTACAAAAGTAATTAGATAAATAGATAGATAACAAATAGATAATAGATGATAGAGTTAATTTTGATTAACATAGGTATTAGTTTGATGTGATCATTAACACCCAGCATAAAAAACAAACTATATATATAATATGCTATGAGTCTAAAAGTTAAATTAAATACATGCAAAATAACTAATGTGCTCTCTTATAATTATAATTTTATAAAATTACATGTATATCTTGGTTCATGAACTTTGTTCCACAATTCTGGAAAGGGTGGCCTTGTTTGTATTCATGTGAGAAAGATGGCTATGGTCAAGTTCATAACCCAGTGCCAAACATTTCTGTTTGTGAACCAAATTCTTCACTAACAAAAGCATTTGTGAACCAAGGTACCACTGTATAAGGAGAGAGTAATAGTAATATAAAACAAATATCTAGGCTAGATCTAAAAAGGGACTCCAAACACTGCATCATTCCTTGCTGGTAGTTTCTAGTTATAACTGTAACTTAGACATAGTAACTTTTGATTCTTAGATGCACCAGCCTTACAAAATGTGCTCTTCATCTTCCCTTACCATATTCCCGTTATATTATTTGAGTGTACTTTCAAGAAACTCTCAAGTAAAGTTTTAATTTCTTGTATGGATGTGCCTGCAAAATAAGAATAGGAATTTAAATATTCTAGCTACTAAGTTTTGTCATCTTTGTGATATAAACTAACTTTATATATTTATATTACCTGGAGCCAGTCACTAGAAAAGAGCTCCAAGTATACAAAATGGAATGCTATAGTAAAAATATTAATCATTCAATGGTCAAAAAAATAGATATCATTCTTTATTGTATTTACTCACCATTGTTATAATTAAAATAGGACATTAGATTATGTACTGACACAACAGGGAGGGGCCTGTGTGCTCCTAAACTCCATCTGATATATTTGGGTAAAAAAAAAAAACTAAAATACATAGAGATTAGTATTAAAAATAAAAGGCTTGGGCCAGTGATATCGCTCAGTGGCACGGGTGCCTGCTGGCATGCGAAGTCCTGGGGTTGACCCCCGGAACCCACAAAAAATAAATAAATAAATAAATAAATAAAAGGCTTATGCCAAATGTTTCTGACTTCTATCATTTTTTGGAGCCACAATTCATCAATATTTTACTTTTAATTCTTGGCCCTGGATTGTTTAGCAAGGTTGTGTAGTGAAACTCAAGAATCAATGGCTCTCTAATGTTCTTGTGCTCTTTTCTGAACTATCAAAGAAGGATTGTTCATCAAAACCCATCTTTGTGTCCAAAACACATCTCAATCGTGGCAGGGCATTTGTTCCCTGGATAGGCCTGATCAATGCCCTTCCTCAGCCTCAAGCAGTTATAGAAGATTGACCAGAAGTCCTTGCACCCCCTTTAAGAGTAAGGAATCAATTTCTTAGTGGCAGAAATGAGCTGGATAGAAGAAATTCAAAACATAGGCAGAAAGGAAACAAGAAAAATTATAATGTTAAAAGTAGAAACTGAAGTTTCAGGAGAGAAGCACTGTTTAAATTTTTTATCCTCCCTCATCTCTAAACCAGAGCAATTTCCCTTTACGTGCAAATGGGTTTGGTCATTTCCTTTTCATTTGAAAATAGTCCTCTTTCACTTGTACATAGACCACCTTTTTACCTGTAAAAGAGGATTTCCTCTAAGAATAAACCATTATCTTTCTGTGGCTGGGCCATCCTCATCCTAACCCTAAATAGAGACCCAGCGGATAGATCACTAGTGGTGAAACTATTGCATGCTTGCTATAGCAGGCATGCAGAACCCTTTCTGTTGACACAACAGCCAAGTTGACCCAGCAGTGAAGCATTGGATAATAGTTGTTTTTTCTAAAATAAACCCTCAGTATTTGGGTTTAATTGCAGCGTTGCATTTTTGATAAATAAGTGGGTTTTGGGTTACAGTTTGGGCACTCAGTCTCTAAAAGATTTGCCATCACAGCTGTAGATTGTCAAATTCCACAGATTTCCTTTGCCAAAAACACACAAATATTCACAGCTCTTAACCGTAGTGTTCCTTTCTTTCTTGAGGGCATGTACGTCATTCTTAGGTTTTCTAATAAAATTTCTGCCTAATAAACTCTTCCTATACCTCTTTAAAAAAAAACAAGCTGAAATACCCTAAGAACAGTAATATACCACCTTTCACAATAAAAAGGAGTCTATAATTTTTGTATAAACATTAAGGAAAACTAAATATTGGCATCTGGCTTGTATCTATTAAATGCAACAGTTAAATGCAACAAGAAAATTGTATTCAACAATAATAGCATAGATTTAACTATTGAATGATTCAGAAAGCTTAATGTTTATACCAGTAAGGATAAAGGCAGTGGAGAAATGGAGAATGAAAAAAGTAGAATTTGAAAATTTAACTAATTTTCAAAGGCTGAGGAGAGGATAAAAGCGAGACAAAGAACCTTATTGACGAGTAAAAGTAAATTAATAGTATTAAAGTAACAGAAAAAAATAAACAAGTAAAGAAGGAAAAGGAAAAAACAGAAAAATAAAAGAAAAAATAAAAGAAAAAGAAGATGGAAAAGAAGAATTAAAAGGAGAAAAGAAAAGGAAGGAAAAGTAAAAAGGAGAAAACCCACAATTGCCCCAAGAATCCAATGAAGCAACAAGAAGAAAAAAGAAAATATGTCCAAATAAAAATTCCTTTGTCTTTTTGAATGTGTGTTTTCTCAGGCTCTGCAATCTTGGAATCCAGCAAGTCACGGTTTTCTCCACCTAGATTTATAGCTGTGGGTTTGTAAGGTGCCCTACCCCCTGCTCCAGAGGCCCCTCTATCCATGCACCACAGACTGTGGCAACCCCTAAGCAGAGGCGTGACCTTGCTCACACTGGTAGATGAGGAAAGCAGCCAGGCTGTGGTTGCTGCTGAGTGCAGGCAGCAGGCAGAGATTCCAGCCAACTTTTGGACTTAATGCCAACACTTTCAGATCCAGTTGTCTCTGAAAGCCATATTTGCCCGGACTTATTTCCCGCCACAGTGGCCAGGGCCCATGTCCTTATCGGTCTGAGTTTAAACTTCTCAGGGGGTTGATGACTAGCCTGCACCCTCTTCCTGGGTCTCACATGATTTTTTCTCACCCAGTCACTGTGGTAAGGTAACAGTGGAAAACTTTAGGTGATGTTGTTCTGTGGTTCAGTCCTAAACAATTAACTTCTTCCCAAAATAGCACCTGATTAAACTCTCTTTGGCAATATAGTGCATTTCGTTTGTTTGTTTTGTTTTTGTGGGTACCGGGGGGTCGACCTCAGGACCTCACGCGCCAGCAGGCGCCCATGCCGCTGAGCGGTATCACCGGCCCCTTTTTCGTATGTGGGTTCCGGGAGTTGAACTCGGGCCCTCGCGCTTGCCGGGCAGGCGCTTAAGCTGCTGAGCCATCTCACTGGCCCCAGTATAGTGCATTTTGAACAGAATTTCTTCTCCATCTCTAGCCTTCATGAAGGGGTCACTTTTGGCATAAAACCCTAGTCTGTTTTCTAGTTTACACGGCTGGCCTGGTCTGTTATTTCTTCATGGAGCTGCTGATTCTCTGGAGCCTACTATCTCTCTCAGGAAGTTGGCCTCATCCATGATCAGGTCAGTCAGTTGGTCAGCACCTCTGCTGTCCCATGCCCAGGAGAAACAAAACAGAGAACAGTTTTGGAGTTGGCAAGTAGGTGAGGTTGGCACAGAATCTGGGGGCACAGAATTGGATGGAGGCAAACATTGCATTGTCTTTGTTTTAGTGTACTGACTAAGGGCATGAAGATTTGATGTGCAATAGACTAAAGTTGTTTCTACATACTAGCTCTGTGGATTTGAGCAAGTCACTCATCCAGTCTAATCCATTGTGATATCAGATTTTGCATCTTGAGCTTAACTAACCTAAACACTTCTATCACTTGAAAATGAAAATCAGTATAGGGAAAACACTAATGAGTGCAACAAACTCATTAGTCTTGCTAAAATTCTGTGCACTTTTAAGGAACTCTCATGCTGGAAATTTGGTTTTGGGTGGTAAGTCTGAACCCACCTCCATAAATAAGTTGTCAGACATAAATGAATCTGCAGTCCTGCTTCTCCCTCAGATTCAGCAGATGATTTTCCAAATAAGTATTGCACTGTGCATGTAGTGTCAGTATTGTAAACTCTAAATAGCCAGGAAATAACTATTTTCTTATTTATTTACTCCAGATTATTGAGAGTTTTTAAGTCTTCCTTGCTCTGTATGTTGACTCAGTTGATTCTTACAATTTTCCTCCCTCTTAATTCTGCTGCTCAACAGTCATACCTGTGCTTGCTCTCCTTTGCCACATCTACTATAGCAGCTGTTGATGTCTTTTTCAGTCTTGAATCAACCTCGTCATGAGTACTAGAAATAAAACTCCAGTTACACTACTCCTCCACGAAGTCTCCTCCCAAGCTCTGCTGCAAAAACTACTGCAGTAACCTTATCTGCCCATATGTTCTCTTCCCATTCTGTGGCCTGAAATTGCTTTCTCATCTTACTGACTTAGTCATTTAATTTATTTAATTAGTAGATATTCAGGACCTGTTAATGGTTATAGTGGTGAAATATTTAAAAGATCTCTACTTTGATATCACTTACAAATATGGGAAGTTGATAGCAAACAGTTAACAACTATAATAATGTGACATGGTAAGTAATAAAGGAGAAGGATAGATTTTAGATAGGTAACCAGGGAGATCCTCTCTCTAGAGCAAATGTTTCAGCTAACTCTGAATGTTAAAGACAAGCCAATTTATTTAGTTTTCCTAATATACTTCAAGATCCTTGAGGTAGGAAATAGACTATACTTTTGCTTTTACTTTTACGTTTCCAGGAATGCCTCAGTTTATGGCAGATGTCAGTGTCTTAATCACTTTTTCATTATTGGGACACAATACCCAATGCTGAACACCCACAACTTAACAGAAGAGAGGTCAATTTTGCCTCATCTTTATAATCCATATTCAACTGGCTCCAAGGCAGGACAGCATGGCAGAATGACATAAATGAGGACAAGCTGCTCCACTCAGAGTGGCAGGGAAAGAGAGAGTGAAGATTGGAGCCAGGAATGGAGACACGGTATGCTGTCACATCCCTAGTGACTTCTCTCTTATGACCAGACTCCATCTCTAACAGCGAGTCAGCTATGTGGCAAGGCTGTCATAATCCAATCAATTGCTTTTCAGAAGTCCTGCCTCCTAAGCTCATGAGTCTTTGGGGGAAACATCTAAATATAAAAAATAACCATCAGGGTTCAGTACATGTTTCAGAAATAATAAATGTAATGATTCATTTAAGTTCCAAAAGAACATCTCTATTCTCAGCTGCATGCCTAGGGTCTGAAAGAAGACTTGGACCTATGACAAGTACTCAATAAATGTTTATTAAATAATTGACTAAGATGTTACAATTATCCATACCTATTACATTTTATTTTCTCAAGATAATGTTAGGTCCTAAAGAGGATGTACTGAATTGAATAATATGTAGTATTTTACCCTAGAAACTTTGCATATTTTTGAAAAATAAAATACTTTAACCTTCTTTAAAAAATGATAAGTCAACACTATAGTTGTTTGTAGGAAACTCATAATTTTTATTGATTTAAAAACAAGAAAGTGTAAACAACATAGGATATGAGTTGATAAAACTGGATTTAGTTATTTTTTAAGAAAATTTCTTTGTATTTCTCATGTACGTAAGGATAATAATACATTCGGATTTGAAGGAGAATGTGGCCAGAAATGTGCTTAGATACATTGGTATCTATTGTCAAGTCATATGTGATGACAGTAAAATATTATATAAGCTCTTAAAATTCTAATACTTTTATTTGTATTACTTATTCCTGTCCTTGTGTATAAAGCTAATTAAAGAAACAGCCCTTCTCTTCTAGTGAGCATTCTTGTTTTGGATAATAATTGAAAAATCTCAACTGCTTACAAATTATATGACTTTATTCAATAAAACCTCCTTCAAAAATTCTATAAGATTCTATAAGGCTGGTTTTATGCAGAATTAGCTAAAGCGTGTCATTTCCTTCTCCACACATGAATTATTATTTAGATTAATAATTTAGATTAATAATTTAGATTATTATTATTATTATTGCTGTTTAATTTTTGTGTGTGTGTGGGTACCAGAGGTTGACCTTAGGACCTCGCAGGCCAGCAGGCGCCCATGCCGCTGAGCAATATTACCGGCCCTTTTTTTGTATGTTGGTTCTGGGAGTCGAACTCGGGCCCTAGCACTTGCCAGGCAGGCACTTACACCACTGAGCCATCTCACCAGCCCTATTGCTGTTTAATTCTTAAACAGCACTGTGTTATTCCATAAGTGAAAAATTCCACATATGAATTAAAAATTGCTGAAGATCAGAGAGAGAGAGAAGGAAAGAAAGAAAGCAAGAAAGAAAGAAGAAAAGAAAGAAAGAAAGAAAGAAAGAAAGAAAGAAAGAAAGAAAGAAAGAAAGAAAGAAAGAAAAGAAAAGAAAAAAGAACAATTTCTGAAAGACAGGTTGAAAATACTAGATTAAGTTTAATGACTTCCAAGGAAGTTTATTTATTCCTTGCCATCTGAAAATTGTCCCAAATGACATTACATTCTTCCTAAATCTTTATTTACTACTTTAATTACTACATTTTAATTCATCTCTACATACAAATTCAAAATGAGAGACTGGGGTATTATGCTTTTATTTAAGAATGAATTTTTCTAAGATGTGTTTTAAGCAAAAGTTGAGTTTAGTTCTGTACGCCATCTTTGGAAAACTCCCTTATATACTTTGTTATAATAAAATAAATCTCAGTCCCATTAAATGGCCAGGGTGCTCATCAAATCAGAATAATAAAATGGTATTGGGATGAATCGCATTAATATTGATTAGAAGTATAATAGGACATTTAAAATATTTTTCTTTTGTAAATCTGTTTAAAAATTAATATCTCCATTAAGAGGAAAATGAAATTGCATTGCATACACATATGTGAACTTGATAGCACGGTAGGTGTGATCCATGAATAGTGAAAAAGGAAGGCGTCATGTAAAAAGACAAGTCAACATTGTGTGAGGCTTTGTGGTCTAAGCTCTGTGCCATTGGTCATGGGGAAAATGAGCAACAGTTCTGATTCAGCATTGTCACCGAGGAACATTCTCTTCTCTGGGTATATTTCTGGGCTTCTCAAATTTTGAGATATTTTGTCTCTGCTGTTCCTGGCCTATGTCCTGGCTTTCTCTGAAGTCAGTAATGAGTATTTCCTTTGAAAAGAACTGTTCCTGCTTCCCCAAACTCCAAGACCTTCTGTCGCATCCATCCATAGTAGAACCAGCATAACAATCTGGCTCTAAACTTATTGGCCATGCTCTTCCTTATTATCCTTATGAAAAATGTCCATTGAGTCCTCTTTCCTGGAGGCAACGTCTGTCATGTGGATTTTTATCACACCCTCTGGAAAATCTTGATCACTGATGTGTCTACCCAAGTAAATTCTATTATTGTTTTATGAGAAAAGAACCATTTTATTCATCTTCTTAGATGGATAGATTAATTCTCTGAAGGCTAATTAACAACTAAAATATTTTCAATTTTGTCAAAATTTGGTAAACTGTGACAACATAAATTATATGCATAGAGCTTGGTAATAAAGCACATAATGAATATAATCATTATACCACAAACACGTAGTAATAAAAATTTTAAAAATTAAAAAAGGGCACAGTTCTAATGCTATTCAAAATTTTATGTGCAGATAAATAATCTGTACTGTAATTTAGCCCAACATTATTTATGCCATTTTCAATCAGCTTTTCTGTTCTTAGAACAAAATACCTGACACCTTCAACTCTGAGGAAAAAAGGGTTTATTTTCATTCACTGTTTCAAAGTTTTCAGTCTATGGTGAGCTGGCTACAAAGCAGACCCCATGGTGGAAGGACTTGGCAGAGGAAAGTGCTCAACTCATGGCATCTGGGAAGCAGAAAGCAGAAGAGCCTGAGAGAGAAGGACCAGAGACCAGATGTAGTTCCCAAGATCATGTCCTCATGTCCCACACAGACATACTCAGAAATGTGCTGTATAAATTTCCTGGTTATCTTTCAAACCAATCAAGTAGATAATCAGAATTAACCATCACAGTGTCTTACAGAGGTCAATAAATTTTTGTTATAACTAGTGCTATAAACTTTTTAATTATTATTTGCAACACAAATTATAGGCAATGAGCCAGTAGGTCTTATATTTAGAGGTGCTTTCTGGGGTGGGAGTATGCAAAAGTGGAAACTCTCCTTCTTGTCTTCCTCAGGACATAGATAATATGTGTGTGAAGTCCCAGCATAACTATTTTGTAATAACACAGAATTTCACTTCCAGATCTCAATGTTTACTTAATAGATATAAAGCTTCAATCATCCTAGGATGTAGAATGAAGGAGTATGGTGCTGAAAAGAAGCATCTAGGACATGTGACAACAAAGAAAACATTTATTCTCCTGAATATCTACATAGGAGTAAACAGAGAAGCCTCACTCACTACACTGAGTCAATTGATTAGGAATTAAGTCTATAAACAGTTCAGGGTTTTGGACCTTCCACCAATGCAGGTAAATACAAACACATGTAGGTGATACCAGGAACCATGACAGGGCTCTGGGATAGGGCTGTGTTCCATACTTTAGATCAACTAGCAAAGCAAGGCACACACCGGAATCACAGGGTTAGACTTCTGCAAGCCTACTGGGTTAGAGACAAAGCACAAAATATTCAGCATGCAGAATAAATATAACAAAAACAGTTAATATTTCTTGAAAGCTGCTTAATTTTAGTGAATTACTTATTTCAGTTCCTGTTATGAACTTTGTTTTTGGTCTTAAGTTCAAGACCTTTTTCCGTCACTTAAATTCATGTCACTTTTACTGATTTGTTTACCTTATCATAACTCAAGCATTCTAGTTTTTAAAGCAGAAAAAGTAATGACTAACACACCAGACAATTATAAGAATTAAGCAACAGAATACACACACACACACACACACACACACACACAATGCAACATAGCAAATATGAAGTCTTTGATATTATTATTATGGTGATTATGGAAACTGTAATTTATAAAGCAAGTTTTATTGTCCCACGGGATGCAAATCAGAACTAGACTGTCAGGCAGATTTTCTTGCTCCTGAATCACCTGATCAGGAACCTTCAAGTCACCTATGCAAATTTGAGGTCTATACTTCGGATAAAGCTTGGGCAGTAGAGGATAGATGTTTCAGGTATAGATTAAGAAGATAAATAGAAGTTAGGAAATAAACAACTCGTGATAATCTCTCTAACATATGGAGTATTTGTCCTCTAGAAAATCCCATATGTTCACAGAGTATTGATGGTTTACCGAATTTGCAGTTTAATTAGGTTTGCAGAAAGCTGAGAGATGGACAGCATTAAACATTCTACAGGGGCTGTCATTTTCTTTCCCAGAAGCATATATGTGTGTAATGAGACAAATTTAGCTATTATATGAAATTAGATAAAATAATTTAATCAAATTAGTAGTATTAATTTTTATTTTCTTTAAGAAAACTTTTACCCTAACTACAAAAACGAAATAATATATGGGCCAGTGAGATAGCTCAGCGGCATACGCGTCTGCCTGGCAAGCGCGAGGTCCTGAGTTCATCTCCCGGAACCCACATACGTAAAAAGGGCCGGTGATATCGCTCAGTGGCATGGGCGCCTGCTGGTGCATGAGGTACTAAGGTCGACCCCCGGTACCCACACACAAGAAAATGAAATAACATGGATCTGGAAAGACTATATTCCTTATACAAAGTTTACTTCAATGAATGTACTGGCTTAACATATTGAATTCTTGCCACTAAGAAGGGGCTAAATTAAATACCATTTTCCTCTGTGTTGCAAATTTGATGGTAAATCAACAATGAAATAAAGTGGAGTAACAGTGACTGACTTGTCTTCAGCAGATTCATAAAACACCTACAAGTTGTTGCCTATTACCTGCAAATCAAATCAGATCTTTAGAACCATGGTCCCAAAGACTTACATAAAAGCATAAAGAGGAATTAATTATCTTTAGAGTTAAGTACTTCAGAAACAACTTTTTATAGTCAGTGTGATTTGGGATCAACCAGAGAAGCTTTAGAATAATTTGACATGGACCAGTAATTATTTCTCTTAGTAACAGTAAAGAGCTCCCAATCTACATATTTAAATTTCGTAGTACATATAAACATTCTTGGACTCCAATTTGAATTGAGACATGAATTGGATTAACAGTTTAGCCCAATGGTCAAAATACAGCTATTCTATCAATAAAATCCATTATTGACCAAACACTTGTACTATTGTGTTCTATGCCCAGTTCACTCCCCCATTTTTAGGAGTTTCCTTGCTGCATTTACATGTTACAATAAGAGCAGTCATGTTTTTATAAGATGACTTTCTCTCTGTGGTCACAGGCAATTTGCCCAAGTAGGGATCTCTGACTCAAATTAGTTGTTTCCACAAAAATGTTCCATGGGATCCAAGGAAGCATCCCATGCTTTATATTGAAAGCATCTCCAGAAGACTAAACAAGAACAGAGAAACATGAACTTTGTTATAGTCAAATTTTATATCATGTGGAATGAAAAGAAGAGAATTCTAGGCCAAGGCAGGAAGAAAAAAAGGAAGATCTAAGAAGATAGAATCTTGTTTTTATTCTGCTGCCTAGGCTTACTTTCTTCCTGATATTCTACTGAATTCTTTTCCTTTATTTCCGTGTAAAGCTAATGTACCACAGTGATATATGTGCACCCATGCTTATAGCAGCATAATTTGTAATAGCTAAATCTTAGAAACAATCCAAGTGCCCATCAACTGAGGAATGGATAAGAAAGATGTGGTATTTTTATACAATGGAGTACTACTCAGCCATAAAGAAGGATAAACTTGAGACTTCTATAGATAAATGAATGCAACTTGAGACCATACTCATAAGTGAAATAAATCAGACTCACATGAGGCATCTTCAGTAGACAGTCAGATAGTAAACTCTAGAGCCAACATGTCTAACATTCAAATTATGGCTTTGCTTTGTTTCAGTTGAATGATGTTTGTCAGTAAGGTAAGGTTGTTTTGCCTCAGTCTCCTCATATTTCCTATGGTGATCATGATGAATAACATTTAATAGCTGTGCATGAGAAACTAAGGCATTGTTTACTTGTCATCAGTTCCAGCTACCTTCTCATGAGACTTTCTGCACTGTGAAGATAGCATCAATAATGCTGCATTTCCTAAATCTGCTTCCATTTTGGTTCTGGATACAATCAAGAGTAAAAAGTCAGAGGAGCACTCTCCTGTGAGTCTTGAATCTGAAACTGCTATGTGGAAAAAGGAAAAAGGATAGTTTGTGAGTTACACATTTCAAAGATACAAATTTTGCCAAAGACAGCATGATGATTGGAGCCAGCCACCAGACTAGTGACCTCTCAGCTAAGTAGGTGACTCCTGAGAGTGAAAAAGGCAGCAGTTCTTGCAGAGAGGCCAATATGTACTCGGTCTGAGGTTCTCCCAAAATTAGTGGTCTGTCCAGACCACTAATGATTCTGTGATCCTTTTAATACCTGCAATAAATCCCTTTCTTAAACTTACCATATAGTATAGAATTCCTGAAAAAGAAACTAAGAGAAAAAACCAAAATCATGTTTTTAAAATGTTGCCTGGAGTAGAACGTGTGAAGCACTCACATTATATCTCTTATGATTATTATTTGGTGCACTGTTTTGAGAGAGTATTTCAGAATGCACTAATTGCTCTCTAAGTATCCAAAAGTAATAAATAGGTACCCTATCATAGAAAATATGACAATAGTGAGTATGTATTAGAGACAAATGGAATTGTTTGTTTGATCCTGACATCTGTTCTGTTCATTAAAGGAGACATATTCTCTGTATTAAGCAGCTTTGTCTGAATCTGGGGCCAATATTTCTATTGAGAGGGACAGAGAGACAGATGCAGAGAGACAGAAGCAATGTACATGTGGAGCTCGTAGAGAAGCAGGCATGATGCAGTAATATTTCTTTGTTAATTTCTACAACAGAACCTAAATTGTAAATCTTACCAGTTACTTAGCCACATAAGAAATAATATTCAAGAAGAAAATCTGTTGATATCATCTGGAAATAATAAGAAGGAAACATTCATGGAAATCAAATTACTCTTGACTAATATGCCTTCAATTTTTACTAGATTTTGATAGTAGCATATCAATACCAGCTGACACTAATATTATCTTGAAAGTTCTTCAATACTGTTTTTTAATTGAAACATTGAAAGTCTTCCATTTTTTTACTTACAAAATACATGACTTTCAAGTTTATAGAACAATCAATAAATGCCTCTTTACTTTTCAGGTTTTCCTCATATACCCTATAAAATTATAAATTATTTTTTATCATCTAAATAGTTATCACAAGCTTCATATTATCTTTTAATGTTACCAATTATTTCAAGCAAATTAACATGTAAGCGTGAAGCAAATATTTCAATTGCCTAAAAGGTATTATAGTTTATTGAATATGAATTTTAATAAATGCCAATAAATAATAAATTTAAATAGATGGCTCCTTTTAATCATTTTGAGGTTTCAGAAGAAATATCATGAGAAATGAAATCATTGTAGATACTACCATGAAAATGGATCCATGATGTCAGTTTTAAAATAGTTTTATTCAAGCTGGTATTTCCAGTTGACCTTAGAAGGGATGATACCAGCCATCAGGTTACACTACGAAGACTCTGGGAACCTTGTTTTCTATCCCATTTCTTTTTTCATATCAACTAACCAGTCAGTCAATCCTACAATTTTACCTCTAAATTCCTCAATATGTGCTCTAGTTAGAATCTACTTATTCTCATGGCAAATACACTTCAAGATCACTTTCTTCCTCTTTTATCTCATTTTTATCTAGTTGCCAAAGGGATTGTGATTTTAAATAGGCACATAATAGCTTTTAATTTTATAAGTTATAATATATTCAATGATTACTATAACTAAATCTCAACACATATTTTCCCATATAATTGCCACAATAATTCTAAATTTTGTATACACCACACACAGTGAGCATCAGTCAGAATTTCAAACTCTGTGCCACTTTGAAATCACCTTATAAATATATGATGATCAAATCACTAATATGAGGTCACTAGTGCCTTAACTATTCCCATACCATGAAGTGAGGAAGAGGAAGGGATTCATTACTTAACAGTCAACACTGAAGTTTGCTTTTCATCTAAAATCCCTACAAAGAATCAAAGCAGCAATTTTTTAGATGACAAAGTAATTAATAAAAACAAAAAGAAACAAAAAAATACATCCCAAAGTTGGAAACAATTTAAAAGTCATGTTATTAGAAAAATCACTGTTAGAATACAAGTCATAAAATATTATTTTCATTTTTCCCTATGTTTTCAACAAAGTAGGCAATTATTTTAGTCATTTTATATTTTAAATTTACATTGTACAACACTTGCAAAATCAATTATAAATAATGGTCAAGATATGTTTGAATCCAGGCAAACATAAAGAGGGTATCAGTGATTGTACATGCTATTTGAAATGACAGTGCATTCACAAAATATGATTTCCCATTGTCCTTATACAAATATGTTCCAGTGATCTTAATGGGGATATTAACAACACATTCAACATATTTGTAAGTATGTAGAGCACTGAAAAAAGGATTTGGTTTTGAAGAAAGTCTAAGAAACAATTGCTATATCAGTAAGGACAGAGCTTCTCACATACCCACAGTCACACGATTATAAGACAATAAAGAGGTCTGGGATACATTTGCCCTTGGGATATCTGAGCAGGATACTGTGAGGCTAGAAAAAGACATGACCATTCTCATGATATATGCCAGAATTCTGAACAAACTGTTCTTTTTCCTAGAGTTCCAGGACATGAAAAAAGACAGACAGCATTTAGTTAGGTATTTTGGTTACTGGAAACAGACAAGATCTCTTAATAAATTAATCAAAAAGTGAACTAATTACTGGCACCAATGAACTTACTCATGATGGGTTAAAACACACATTTTCAGAGGTTTTTTTTAAAGAAAAAACAATGATCCAACAGTGGTCATAAACATCCTGATCAAAAAGGTGAATAAGATTTTAGATGGTTATCCTCAATTGTTTTGTTTTTATTTGCATAGGATAGTTGTTTTTTCTTATTTAATTCTCAGAATTTTTAATCTGCATTATCCACCAGAAAGAAACATATAAGGATTTCCTATGTCTGATTAAAAATAACTATTCAACTCTTGAACCTTTATTCACAATTCAATCCAAAAATCCAGTGCTCTATGAAGCTCATTTTTATACTTTATAAATTTGCTTTGAGGATTTGTTCTTACACATTTCAAATGCATCTAAAACAAAATCAGAGAGACAGATGTAGAAACACAGTTAACAGTTTTAATTAGAAAATGTAAATTATCAAGGCTGTAATTATCACAACTTCACTTTTGTACTAGTATTTTTTTAACTGTAAGTAAGAAATTGGAGTGAAAATGAATAACGATAAAAACTGTAAGTGCTTGCTCTAAGCACAATAGATGCTTCATGAATGAAATGGTTTCATTGTTTAATTACCCAAAAAACTACCAGAACTTGGGCTCCATCTGAAACAACCTACTGTTTAAACATATACACAAGTAATGAACAAACACCAGTAAGGTGATAACTAATCACCTTGGGTTATTTTCCTCTCTGATCTTTGTATTTATATAAATGTCACTGCTGTCCTCCAAGTTAATTAACAGTGGGACTACTATAGGGATATGCTCATTCCTCTAGACCAGACCAATATCAAGCTCTTTATTGGTTCCACCTCCAGAAACACTTCAGTTTCATACAATCCCATCTCTATTTTACTGTCTTAGTTCATCATTTTCATCTGTCCTACATCGAAAGCAGTCACTCAGCAGTTTCCCATAAACATCAAGCTCTCTTTTAAACTACATAATCACCAAACAGGAATTAAAATAACAATGCAAATAATAGACTGAAACATTTTTGTGTTGAAAACTTTGAATATCACTGCAATCAGATTTTTTTTGTTAACATAGGAACTTCTATGACCTATAATAATGATGGCAAAACTTTTAGAGACCCAGTGCCCAAACTGCAACCCAAAACCTACTTATTTATTGCAAAGTGCGAAGATTGAAATTAACCTTAATGCTCAGCCACTGGGGTGGTGGTGGGGTGACTTAGATTTTGTAACAATAGAGAGGGTTCTGCATGCCCACTGTGGCATGTGTGCCATATATTTGTCACCACTGACCTATAATGACTCCTGTGATGTCTTCTTTTGTATTTCTCATTTCAGCTTATTGCCATCTTTACAAAATACAGAATTTCTTTTCTACCTTAAGGTTGTGCACATTTTCATTACAGAATTAGAAGGCTCTTTTCTTTTTGTTTGCAAATCTCACCACTTCCCATCTGTCTTATCTCAACCTCAGTTACTTTTCTTTGAGAGCTTGTCTGAGAATCAAAACACTTTCCATCCCTTCAGACACCCAATATTCTCAATTAAAGTGCTTACCTTGTTTATTTTATGAAATTTTAGATTTGTAGCTTATAAGATTGCTTTGTATTCTAAGTAGGCATCAATCACATTGGGGTGGAGGACTAAACCACCTTAACTCACCCTGACCAGGAAAGTCTTTGTTTGCCAATGTGTGCTTGCTAAGTGACTGGTTTCCCCATTTGATCTCCATTTAATCAGTATTACTCTAGTGACTATACTTGTTGTATACTTATTGGTTGACCATAGTTTTGTCCCACCTCATACCCATCCTATGATTTACCATTGGATCAATATTACCTAAGCGACTATACTTGTAATCTTATTGATTGATTATAGTTCTGTCCCACCTTAAACCCACCCCACCTCATGGCTTTGCTCAACAAAACACCCTTGAGAAGTGGGATTGGTGGGCAACCCACTTTCTGGGCCCCCTTCTGTCCCCCTCAGACAAAAACTTTCTCTCAATAAATTCTTCCTACTCTTAAAAAAATTGCTTTGTTTGTTTATTGTTCATTTCCATATAGCAAAAGACAACTCATGAAGACATTTTGTTTGTTTTGCTCACAACAATATCCCTGGTGTCCAGTACTTGCCATTTATGTAACAACTCTCAGTATGTGTGCTTTGAATGCATGAATGTTCAATTATTGGGTCTCGGTTATTGTACTATATTTTTCAAAGAGAGAGGTCTTCCTATCTTACTGTTACTTCCTACGCCCACCAACGCAATGCAAAATCATGAGAAATATCTGTTCTTTTTGTATCACTGATTCAAATGAGGACAAAAACAAATTTTACTACGAGTTAAACTCAAGGGAGTTGGGCTGTGTATTTCATGCTGTGCTATTAGGTAGCAACAAGGGCAGCAAAGGCTTCAGTGTTGCTGTGATTTCTCACTTATAAATAATTTCAATCATTTCTTTTGGGATGTCCTTTAGGCCAGGAAAAAAAAACAAACTTTTTTTGAGTCATATAAATGCTATGTTTCAGTAAGTTTTAAATATCTTACAAGTAAATGTACAATAAAAAAGTAGCATCTTCTTGTTTTTCTTCTTGGAAAGATGTTGAAATTTATACATTTGATAGTACATTCCTGCTGTTTCCTCAGATTCCTCACACCCCTCAACTGGGAAGTTTTCCCAGCTTGCATAGCCAATAAGTACTTGAATTTTTGCTAAATCTTCTTCAGAATCTTTCTCTAGCTCCAAGGTCTGTAGTTCTCACAATATTGTAATTTACACATGAGTTTCCTTGTACAGCCTGGAGGACAGTAAAATGAATAAAATTTACTTTTTTTTAAGTCATATTTTTCTAGAAAAAATGTGTAGGGAAAAAAAGCCCAAAGAATATGTCTTAAAAATTACTCAGTGATCATCTAAAAACATGTTTATATCTCAAATCTAAGTTTTGGAAGACAGACACATAAGAAATTCACTTAACTTTAGTTATAAATATTCATTCAAATTAAAAGGTTGTTGTTAAAAATACAGAATATCATTTCAGTTTCCATTAGAACATAATAATGAAGTTTGCTGCTTTAGAAAAACTTGGTGCTGGAGACATCGCTTCTGATACAGAGATAAAACATAATGATATCAGACTGTTCAAACATGGAACAACTTGAAATTTTATCACACATTAGTAATGGATTGCTCATTTTGATAATGTTTTGAAATAGTATTTAAATGAATATCTATAATATTTCAGGAAACTCCAAGATTTGAGTCATCTGATGATCAGGAATAAAATTACTACCACAGGTTAAGATTTCCTGATACCTTACCACTATTTGCTAAGTCTGCAGACAATGCAACACAGTAATTTAAGAGAAATGGTTAAATTAACCTAGAGAAATATATTGTCTCACAATTCTGGATTCTAGAAGTCTAAGTCAAGTGGTTAGCAAGCTTGGATTCTTCTGGTGACTGTGAGAGAATCTATTCTATGAGTCTTTTCCAGCTTTTAGGAGTTGGCTAGTTATCTTTTGCACTTCTTGGCTTATAAAATCTTCCCTTTGATCTCTGTCTTCATCCTCACAGGACATTTTCCGTGTGTGCATTGCTTTGTGTCCAAGTTCTTCCTTTTCATATTGATATAGTTATATAGGATTGGAGCCCATCTTCATGACTTCATCTGAATTTTCCTGCATCTGAAAAATTCTATTTTAAATAAGGTCACATTTTTAAATACTAGGGGTTAGAACTTCAGCATACTGTATAAATTTTGTAAGGGCAACCCATAACAGTTACTATATGCTAAGCACTTACATTTTATTGTCTCATTTAACCCTAAGCCAGTAGCATGAAATGTGCTATTATTCTCACTTTGGAGAAAACAAAGACTTCAATAGGATGAGTACATTTTTCAGAGTAATGTAGTAAATGTCAGATCCAGGAGAAAAACTGAGCTTAACTCATTCCAAATTCCATGTTCTTAGAATGACATTTTTAAACTAAAACACAATACAACTTTTAAATAAGTTTCATAATGACTTGTGTGTAAGTAACACTATTTATTTTCAAAATCTAATTATTCAAAATGCAGTACAATAGGGAAAAGTAAATAAAAACAAGTAATAGGAGAAGAAGGAAAAATGGCAGGGGTAAAGACATGACATGCAGATATTTAAAAAGAAATTTGCTGTTTATCCCTCAAAACTTTTGGTAAAATGATGGCTTCTTTTTTTATAGATAAATAGTAAATAGAAAGTAATATTTAAAGTTGGTTTTCAAAGTCACAACTCAAAAAGCCCCCATAAGACAAAGATACAGACATACAAGTGATACTTTTTTTTTATAAAATCCCACCTGTAATCCAAATAACTCTTTGCTAATTCCATCCTTAAAATTTTGGACCAGATAATTTATTTTTTAAAATCAAGATTCTGATATGGGAAAATATGTAACTTATTTCACTATAAACCCTTTCCAAGCCATTATCTTGTATTACGAATATGTAATATTCAGACTTTGCAAATATACAGAACTTTGCTATGAACGTCTTCTATAGGTAAGCATATATACATTTGATTTTTTTGATAGGATAGAGGGAGCTTGCTAGGAATATCTTGGTTGCTTTTACATCAGCTTTCTATATACTTATTCCTCATCTTTCAGGTTCCAAGCATCCAAATTGGTAGACTCCTTCTAAAATATTCACTCGAACTTATGATTATGAAAAATCAAATAATTTTCCTTGCCCAGTCTGATGTTAAAAATTGCTGAAAATAAGCAAAATTAGCTGAAGCACTTGCTTCAAGAAATTCTTGCTCATGAGAGCTAAGACTGAACCAATAAACACAGCTAACTTTTCAAGACTAATGGTGTGTCTTCAAGAAACACATCAAGAGTTTCCTTCTGCTGTGCCCATCAGTGTGAAGCTTTTCTATCACAATTTCTTTCCACTCCTAGTGAGTTTATACTTTACAAGAGCCACACCAAAAAATATCAAACACCTGGACCCCCAAACAATACATATATACCGCTATCTTCTGATGTCTTACATTTGAGACACCACTAAGACTGTCAAAGTGGAGTTACTTTTTCTTTCAATAAGGATAATGAATTTATCTTAGTTTATAATAAATTTGTCTGGTGGTCTTTTGCAGAGAGGGTAGTCAGCAATGGAAACCTAGCATTTGGAAATATGTCAACTTCTACTTGTAAAAATGTAGGCATAGCAGTAACATTCATAGTAGAAGCAGCTGTAGAAATAGAAGCTATGTTGGCCACAGCAAGTACTTCATATCCTTTCCTATTAAATTAGGAATAGGGGACTCATGCAGTTCACAAAATTAAAAATAAAATATTTTTAGTTGATATATGTTTTCAGAGTCTCAAAAATTTTAAAGTAATGTTAAATCTTCTGGACTCTTAAGAGACTGTTGTTATAAAAAAAATAAGCAAACATGAATTCTTCAAGTATACAGAGCTTTTTTTTTGTGGGTACGGGGGGTCGAACTCAGGGCCTTGTGTGCCAGCAGGCGCCTGTGCCACTGAGCAATATCACCAGCCCTTTTTTTGTATGTGGGTATCAGGAGTTGAACTCGGGACCTCATGCTTGCCAGGCAGGCGCTTATGCCACTGAGCCATCTCACCGGCCCCAGAGCTTTTACGTTTTCTAGTTTACAAGATTCTCAGAAAAAAACCTCGTGAGTTAAGTAAAATTATGCCCATTTCATAAACATAAATATCAAGATCAAGAGAAATTAAACATGCTACCTCAGGTCCTAGGTGAATAAATCCTTCAGATTTAAAAGCACATGTTCACTTTTCCATGTCACACTGTACATCCAATACAATATTGAAGCAGCAATTTACTACCTGGAATGACATATTATTTAATACACAGTAACTACCTCTATGAAATGAAACAACACATTATCACCCTTGTACTTTTTATTTTATGCCCAAATAAGTAAAGCATTTTCAAAATTTTTATTAGCACTTATTTTATAGTGAACCCATCTGTTTGTATGTTTCTCCCCTCAGTTTCTTTGCAGATCGAAACCATGTGGCATTCATTTTTGTATCTCTCACTGAATGATACCTGAAAAATAGGAAAGTAATAAGGAATCATTTAGATTTGTTGAATAAATGAGTGAATGAGTGAGTGAATGAGACTCCTGGAAAACTGAATGACTTGATAGCATAACTTAATGTTTTAAAAGAATTCTGAGTATTTTTTATGTGAAACATCCATTCCAAATATAATTCTTAAATTTTTACATATTGATTTTTCTTACAATAAGCTCCTGTTTTTCAGTACCATTATCATAGAATACCTTTTGTTATGTACATTTTACTTCAGATAAATACTAGGCCCAAGCAGGAGTCACATGAGCAAATATGTTTCTCACTACAATAGAAAGGGGATTTTGTAATTACTAAATCTGGGCTCCACTGAAGCCTTCAGGGCAGAATAAAATAACTCTGGTTAATTTTTAAACTGAATATAATGAGTCAAATAATTCAGCATAGTTCCAGAGTTAATTTATTTGTGAAGAAAATATATGAACTCTTGTACATTTCATATGAACCAGGGCCTTCAAGATGAGTGACTTCATACTCAGAGTCATGAGAAGAGTCATGTGTCCTTTGGAAAGTAGCCAGGACTCTAGAACCAACAATTTGCAATTGTTTTAATAACTGAAAGTGGACCAAATCTCTGTTCTCTAATTTATCTGCCCTCCATAGAGTTTTACTATGTCTAACCTCAGAAAACCAGTCTCATTGTTAAGCTACTCCAACTACAATTCATTCACTTCTGCTTCCTTCCCTGAATGAGAGCACCATGCTGGGACTCCTGGGACCTCTAAGGGGCCGTAAAACACTCTGTTGCTTAGTGGACCATGATCACATACACTAGTGCTTTCGTATCTCTTGGGTTCAATAAGGAGACCAAACTTTTCTTAACCTTTACTAATACTTACAAATTGGCCTTGCCAAACTCTGCTGTTGAATCCTTAAGAAATGGGTTGTCTTTTGCTGTTAAAACAGAGCCAAGGGCCGGTGAGATGGCTCAGCGGCATAAGCGCCTGCCTGGCAAGCGTGAGGTCCTGAGTTCGACTCCCGGCACCCACATACATAAAAAGGGCCTGTGATATCACTCAGCGGCATGGGCGCCTGCTGGCACGCGAGGTCCTGAGGTCGACCCCCGGTACACACAAACAAAACAAACAGACAAACAAATGAAAAAAACAGAGCCATAACACTGTTCAGAGGCAGCTTCTGGGAGAAAATTGTTCACTTAAGAAAGTGTTTTGATTTCTTCCCCATCACCCTGTACAATTAGTGCTCTCATGGCCCCCACATGAATGATCTAAAGTAACTGACAAAATGATTAAGTGGCACCTAAAAGAATAATAAAATCCTGCCTATCTCCCTTAGCTCATTTTCTTAATCTTTCATATCTTTCCTGGTTCTTCCAATAATCCCAGAAAATTTGGGAAGTACATTATTATTTTAGAAACCACTTCACTGAGCTCTTTCACAATTGTTACCTCCCCTACAGTGAGGTTTTTATTTTTAAAACATATTTATTATTTAAAAATTATTTTAGAGTCAAAGTAAAATCTCTTAGTTACTTTTCTCATGGCTGAGACAAAATACTCAACACTCAAAGTTGAAAGAGGAAATGTTTATTTGGTTCACAGTTTGTAGCGGTTTCAGTCCATAGTTGCCTGACTCCAAGGCAGAGTGGGATGGCAGAGGGTCATCCCAACAGTCCATGGAAAAGCATGGCAGGCAGAAGGTAGCCAGCAGTGAAGTAGCAACTGGCAAGTGACAATAGCATATTCTTTCTGTCCCTTTTATATTCTGTCTAGCCTACCTGGCTTAGGGCAGGTGCCAAACCAATCAGTGGACTAATTTAGAAATCACACACCTTTAATCCTAGTGTCCTTGATCCTAGCATTGCACCATGAAACAATCACACATTCTAGATTCAGCCACCTCTGAAAAAGCCCCACCTATAACTGCATGAGGCTTTGGGGACATCTAACATATCATAATATTTTGTCTCTAGTCCCCCAAAACACATGCATATTCCATTATCTAAAGGCATTTAGTCCTCTTGCTGGCTAGCCGTCAGGGGGCAATGGAGGAGGCACAGGGCATGGAACTCCACTCCACTCAACAGCATCACTGACCTGGGGCAATGGACAATGCAGTACCATGGTGCCAGGAAGAGGAGACATCCTGAGGAACGGACACATCCTAGGAAAGCCTCAGCACCAGTGAATAAGTCCATCTAACATAAGAAATATAACAGCATCAACACAGAAAATGAAATAAAATAGAAAACAGAAAATGACAACATTAAAAAGCAAAATGCAATCCCAAACGCCCAGCCCACCCAGGAAAAGTTCAGAACACAGATAGAGGAAGTCAGAAGCCAAATGGAACTCTCTGAAATGGTAGCAGCAGAAGTGAAAAAACAAATGGAAAAGGCTATAGAAAAAATTTCTCTAAGGTGCAAAAAGAAATGACTATCAAATTAAAAGATGTTAAATTAGACACAGATAAACAAATAGAGGAGCTCAGGAAAACAATGGAAACCATGGATGCCAAACATAGACAAGAAATGGAAATCAGATCCAAACAGAAATGCTGGAGATTAGAAACTCCATTGAAAGAATACCCAGCATGGGGGCCGGTGAGATGGCTCAGCAGCATAAGCACCTGCCTGGCAAGCACGAGGGTCTGAGTTTGACTCCTGGAACTCACATACAAAAAAAGGGCTGGTGATATTGCTCAGCGGCATGGGCGCCTGCTGGCACACAAGGTCCTGAGGTCGACCCCCGGTACACACACACACACACACAAAAAAAAAGAATACCCAGCAGATCAAATGAAGGCAAGGATAGAATATCAGATCTAGAAGACAGGAACTCAACTAGCGACCAGGAAAAAAAGATATCTTAAAATCGCAACAGACCATGAAAAATCAATCCAACAGCTACAAAATGATGAAAAGAAGAATAACATAAGGTTGATTAGAATCAGTGAGAAAGCTGGAGACAGCACAAAAGCCATTAAAGCCTTTTCACAGAAATAATGGCAGAAAACTTCCTAAACATGGATAAAGAATTTGACATACAAATAAATGAAGCATATAGAACTCCAAATAGCCATGACCAAAATAAATCTACACCATGGCATATAATAATCAAGATTCCAGAAATTCAACACAAGAACAAAATAATAAGAGCAGCTAGAGAAACCTATCACTATAAAGGAAAGCTCATCAGAATCACAGCAGACTTCTCAGTGCAAACCCTAAAATCAAGAAGAGCTTGGAGTAAAGTATTTCAAACCCTAAAGGAAAACAATCTTCAACCCAGATTGATGTACCCCTCAAAACTATCTTTCAAAGCTGAAATAAGATACTTCCATGACAAAGAACAACTGAAGAAATTTATGACCACCAAACCAGCTCTGCAGAAAGCTTTGAAAGACATGTTAGAAAGAGATGACAAAGGCCATAAATGCAGGAACACAAATAGAAAGGAGCTGCCAGGCAGGGCAAGCAATTAAATAGAGTAGAAAGACAGGGAACAAACAATAAGGAAACAACATGAAAAAGAAAAGCCAATATATATCGGTTATTACCATCAACATAAATGGTCTCAACTCACCAATCAAAAGAAACAGACTGGCAGAATGGATCAAGAAGCAAGATCCAATGATATGCCACATACAAGAAATGCATTTCATTCAAAAAGAAATTCACAGACCAGAAGTCAAAGGATGGAAAACAATTCTCCATGCCACAGGAAACCAGAGAAAAGCAGGGGTAGATATTCTGTTTCCAGACAATGTGAACTTTAAGCCAAAACTGATCAAAAGAGACAAAGAAGGTCACTACATACTTGTTAAGGGAAAATTTCAAGAAGAGATAGCAATCATAAATATTCATGCACCAAACACAGGCTCACCCAACTACATAAAACAAATATTAACTGACATGAAAAACCAAATAAAAACCAACACAATTTTAGTGGGGGACCTTAATACCCCACTCTCACAAATGAATAGATCAACTAGAAAAAAAAAAGTCAACAAAGAAATATTAGAATTAAACCAAACTGTCAACAAATGGACTTGGTAGATATCTACAGTGTTCCACCCCAAACATCAAAATACACATTCTTCTCAGCTACACATGGGATATTTTCAAAAATAGATCATATATTAGCTGACAAAACATGTTTAAGTAAATGTAGAGGAACTGAAATTATCCCTTGCATACTATTTGACCATAGCACAATGAAACCAGAAATCAACAACAAAGGAAACCACCAAAACCACATTAACACATGAAAATTAAACAACACCCTTCTAAACAACCAATGGGTCACAGAGAAAATTAAAGATGAAATTTAAAAGTATATACAATTAAACAATAATACTGATAAAACATACCAAAACCAATGGGATGCAATGAAAGCAGTCCTACGAGGGAAATTTATAGTGATGAACTCACACATCAGGAAAACAGAACTAGTTCAAATAAACAACCCAATGTTGAACTTCAAACATCTAGGAAAAGAAGAACAAGTCAAACCCAAAGCTCGTGTAAGGGAAGAAATTATGAAAATAAGAGCAGAAATGAATGCAATAGAGACTAAGGAAACAATACAAGAATCAGGGAATTGAAAAGTTGGTTCTTTCAAAGAATAAATGAAATTGATTAACCATTAGCCAACCTCATCAAAAAGAGGAAAGCAAAAACACAAATTCAAGAAATTATAAATGAAAGGGGGAAATAACAACAGATCCCACAGAAATCTAGGAGATCATCAATATCTACTATGAAAATCTATATTCAAATAAGATGGAAAACACAGAACAAATGGACAGATTCCTAGACACAATCAATTGCCAAAACTGAATCAAGAAGATATAAAACTTCTAATTAAACCAATATCAACCCATGAAATTGAAAATGTAATTAAAAATTTACCAACAAAGAAAATCCCAAGCCCTGATGATTCACTGTTAAATTCTACAAAAAATTTAGAGTACTAATGCCACTAATGTTGAACTTCTTTAAAGAAATTGAAAGGGAAGCCATACTTCCAAAATCATTCCTGGAAGCAGGTATTACCTTGATTCCAAAACCAGAGAAGAACCCGACCAAGAAAGAAAACTATAGTCCAATCTCCCTAATGAACACTGATGCCAAAATCCTTAATAAGATACTGGCAAACAGAATGCAACAAATCATCAAGTTTATACACCATGACCAGGTGGGATTCATCCCAGGAATGCAGGGATGGTTCAACATACACAAATCAATAAATGTAATGTACCATATCAACAGAGCCAAAGACAAAATTCACATGATCATCTCAATGGATGAAGAAAAAGCTTTTGATAAAGTCCAACACTCATTCAGGATAAAAACCCTACAGAAAATCAGAATAGATGGTCTTTACTTCAATCTGATAAAAGCCATCTATGACAAACCAACAGTTAATATAATAAATGGTCAAAAACTGAAAGCTTTCACTCCAAAATCAGGAACAAGACAAGAGTGTCCATTATCACCACTCCTATTCAATATAGTTCTGGAAACATTAGCTAGAAAAATTAGATAAGAGAAAAAAATAAAAGGAATGAAGATAGGAAAAGAAAAATTTAAATTATCATTATTTGCAGATGACATGATACTCTACATAGAAGATCCCAAAAATTCCAATAAAAAACTTGTAGATTTAATAACCAAAGTCAGTAGTGTAGTGGGATACAAAGTAAACACTCAAAAGTCAATAGTATTCCTGTACACAAGCAACAAACTCACAGAGAGGGAAATTAGGGAAACTACACCCTTCAAGATAACATCCAAAATAATGAAATACTTAGGAATCAATCTAATACAGGTTGTAAACATTATAGTACAGTTAAAATTACAGTACCCTAAAAAAGGAGATTGAAAAGGATATCAGAAAGTGGAAAGATATCTCTTGTTCTTGGATAGGAAGAACAAATGTAGTGAAAATGGCCATACTCCCAAAACTGCTATACAGATTTAATGCAATCCCAATCCAAATATCATTAACATATCTCACAGATCTAGGGAAAATATTCCTAAAATTCATTTGGAATCAAAAAAGACCTGGAATAGCAAAAGCAATTCTAGGTAACAAAGGCAAGTCAGGTGGTATCACAATCCCATATCTGAAATTACATTACAAAGCTACTGGGATAAAATCAACATGTTATTGGCAAAAAAAAAAAAAAAAAAAACAGGCCCAAGTATCAGTGAAACAGCATAGAAGATGCAGACGCATCCCCAAACACATTCAGCCAACTTATCTTTGACAAAGAAGCCAAATATGTTCACTGGAAGAAAGATAGCCTCTTTAATAAATGGTGCTGGAAAAACTGGCTCTCCACATGCCAAAGACTAAAGCTAGACTCATGTCTATCACCATGCACTAAACTAAAGTCAAAATGGAAAAAAGATCAAAATGTTAGAACAGAAATAATAAATCTACTGGAAGACAAAGTAGGGAGAAATATTGAAGACATAGGGGTAGGCTGAAAATTCATGAACAACACCCAGACTGTATAGGAAGTACTTCAAAGAATCAACAACTAGGATCTCATCTTATTAAAAAGGTTTTGCACATCAAAAGAAATCACTGACAGAACGAAAAGAAAACTGCAGAGTGGGAAAAAAACACAGCGTGTCCCTCAAAGGACTTCTATGTAGAACATGTAAATAATTGAAAAAACTCAGACCCCCAAATTCAAAGACCCAATCCAAAAATGGGCATCTGAGATTCCATCTTACCCCAGAAAGAATGGCTACCATCAATAAATCAACCAATAGCAAAGGCTGGTGGGGCTGTGGCGAAAAATGAACACTTTTCCACTGTTGGTGGGAGTGTAGACTGATATAACTCTGTGGAAATCAGTGTGGAGCTTCCTCAAAAAACTAGGATTAGAGGTCCCATTCAACCTGGCTATTCCCCTTCTGGGTATTTTCCCAGAAGAATTAAAATCATATCACAGTGATATATGTGCACCCATGTTTATAGCATCACAATTTGTAATAGTTAAATATTGGAAACAATCCAGATGCCCATCAACCAAGGAACTGATAAAAAACGATGTGGTCTTTTAATATAATTGAGTACTACTCAGCCATAAAGAAGGATAAACTTGAGACTTTTATACGTAAATGAGACCATACTCCTATGTGAAATAAATCTGTCCCGTATGTATAAAAATCATATTGCCACACTAGTGTGAGAAATTGAACAAGTAAGTAGGATCCAAAATGTACAATAGATATTGTGAATTGGGAAGAAACTGTTCAAAAGAAAAGACAAACTGATGTGGAAAGGAAGAAAGGGGAAAAGAAAAATATATGTATACACAAGATAGTTAAGATAATTATACAGTTAGCTTCTCTTAGTTCCTTAAAAAGAATATTTTGTGCCAATATTGTTTAGACCAGATATCATGCCTATATCTTGTCTCTGAATAATACTAGGAAGACAGCAATACACAATCTATCAACTATTGTAACTGTCCTACTAACCTGTTTTGAAACTCTGTTTCATTGTTTATCTTTTTTTCTCTTTAAAATAAAAAAAAAAAAGACATTTAGTCTATCTCCAATGGTTATGAAAGTCCTAAGAGGTTCAGCATTGCTAAAAAGTCCAGTATAAAGTTTCCTCAGAGATTTAAGGCAAACTCTTGGCTGTGAGCAAATGTATAAATTTAAAGAATGTTAAAAACTTCTAACATTCAATGGTATGAGATAGACATTTCCATTCTGAAAGGAACAAAGAGGGGGATAAATGTATGGGACCAAAGCAGGTCCACAATTCAGCAAGGAAAACATTACATCCCATAGTTCCATGTCCAACAACCCTGAAAATCTGTGGCAAGTTGTGAATTCCAAAGGACTTGGGTGCCTCTGCCCCTATGGCACTGCCAGCAGTTGTAACTCCCATAGCTTCTCTTTTGGGCCAGCTATACTCCCTCCTTGCAGTTTTCCTCAGATGATCCTCATTCCTGTCTTCTTCAAACTTCTGGGGTCTCCACTGCACCTGTGGATTCACACTTACATCTTTACCTACTGCTCTCTCAGGGACACACTGCCTGGCCTTCAAGGCCTTCTTCTGAAATCTGGGTGGAAGCGTTCTTAACCGCATAACTCTTGCATGCTGCATGCACCTAAAACCAGCACCACATGGGTGATGCTGAAGTCTGCTGCCAGCTGGAGCACTAGCTAGGCTTCCTCCCCTCTTCAGTACAGGGGTGGAGTCCCTGTATTGCTGAGCGCTCTGAACCCAATTCTGAGAAACAAATTCTCTAGGCTGCCACCATTCTGTAACATGGTTCTCTGTAGCTCTATTCTCAAGGCAAAGTCTTTTACCTTTGCAACTCTGAGGGTCCAAAGGCCAGGGTTCTGATGATTCTTGTGGAATGTCCTCAGGCCATCTTTTCTGTCATCTTCTTCAAAATACTTGACTCTTTCTTGCTCGTCTTTTCAGTGACCAAATACTCCTCTGTTCCATCTTTGCGGGCAACAACTTTGCTGGAACTTCCTTTCTGGCCAAATTCAAAACATTTTAAATAATTCTTCTCAGGTCTTTGCTCTTGACTTTCAAAATAAATCTAGCAAAAGCCCCCAACAATAGCCACAACACCACCTCAACATTAGACTGCCTTGAAATTTCTTCTGCAAGATTAGTCTGCTGCCCTTAATCTCAGTCTCAGACAAAGTCACTGGACAGGAGAAAAATGCAGACAAACTTTCTGCCAAGTCATAACACATATCATCTGGAGTCCAACAACCAATGCAGTTCTTCCCAGCAGAAACCTCCTGAGACTTGTCTTGACTGGCATTATTTCTGTCAGCATTCTGGTCTTCTGAGCTCTGACCAGAATCTCCCATACAGAACAGCCTAAGCCTTGCCAGGGCTGACCTGTCAGCCTGTATCTCTGAACCTTTCCAAACTCTTCCCACAGTCCAGTTCCAAAGGCTCCTGAACCACAAGACCAGGTACAGTCACAGCAACACCCCCACTTCTCTGTTACCAAATTCTGTCTTAGTTACTTTTCTCATTGTTGAAACAAAATACCCAACACTCAAAGTTAAAAGAGGAAATGTTTATTTGGCTCACAGTTTGTAGACTTTTCAGTCCATAGTAGCCTGACTCCAAGACAGGGTGGGATGGCAGTGGGTCATCCCAGAGTTTAAACAGTCCATGGCAAGGCAGGGCAGGCAGACATTAGCCAGCAGTGAAGTAGCAACTGGCAAGTGACAATAGCACCTTCTTTCTATCCCTTTAATATCCTGTCTAGCCTATCTGTCTTAGGGCAGGTGCCAAACCAACTAATGAACTAATGGACTATTCACACAACCTCAATCTGAGTTCCCTTAATCCTAGAATTGCACCATGAATCAGGCCCAGCATCACACACTCTAGATCCAGGCATCTTTGAAAAAGCATCACCTATCACCTCATGAGGCTTTGGGGAACATCTAAACACAAGCCATAGCTTAAGATATTTTAAAGAGAATGAAAATGAGAAACAGATTAAATCCTTCTCAATGAGCCCAAGATCTACAGTTAATACTTTTGTGCATATACAGATTTATACATTTTTCTTAGTAACAGGATTATCTATGTTATTCACTTAATAACTCACATTGAGAAAGTTTGGAAAGTCACACTCATTTTTACAAGTCTGATTTTGAATAAATGTAACATAACCCTACATAAATCAACCAATATACATTTTTAGCTAATTTGCTGCAGCTATATTTTTGTAAAAATAAAAAAACTCTTTGTTCTCAAATAAGACTATTATTCATATTACATTTTAGAATGTAGAAATTATGTTATAAGTATATACACATTTAAGAGTCTAGTTAATATTTGCCGAACTATCCTTACAAAGATTGAAAGAATTACATGCTGACTACAACTCTCAAAATCTTATCTCTTCCCAATTCTGAATTTCTTCACTGTTTTAATCTTTGTAAATTTCCTAGTTATGAGTAATAGTAAATTGTTTTGAATTGTGTAATTTTGAAGTTCTGTGAAAATGATTATACTAAATTGTCTATACATTTCTGAGCCTAATTCTAAACTTCTGCTGTGTTTCATGTACTTCATGTTAATTCTTACATCATAAATATGCTTTTATAACTATAAATTTAAAAATATTATATATTTGTCTTCATTCTATTTACTCTACATTGTGTGTGTTCTTCTATTCCATTTGTTGTTTCATGTGATTTTAGCATCATTTTATAATATTAAAATTAAGTCATTGGAATTTCAGTGGCATTATATATAGTTACTGCATTGGCAGGTTTAACAATTTTACATTTCATATGTTTAAACCTAGGAATGTATTAATTCCACAATTACTCAAGTAACTTAACCTCATAATAAAGTGAATTAGTTTTTACCTGTCTTGTACCTTCTTCATGTTCTTTTTTTTTGTGTGTGTGGGTACCGGGGGCTCGACCTCAGGACCTTGCGCACCAACAGGCACCCGAGCCGCTGAGTGATATCACCGGCCCCTTTTTTGTATGTGGGATCTGGGAGTCGAACTTGGGCCCTCGCACTTGCAAGGCAGGCGCTTACGCCGCTGAGCCATCTCACTGGCCCCTTCTTCATGTTCTTAAATGTATATCCAAGTGAATTTTTTCTAGGCTGTAGTACTCAATACTACTCAGATTTTGAAAATTTCATGTGTCAAAATAATTTATTTGTGTTTCTGTATTTAAATTTTTAAAAGTCCATCTTTCTTCACTTTCTTACTATAATAGCTTTTTCATGGTTGATCTCTTAGTTTTCTTAACTATATTGTAACATTGACTAATACTTACAATTTTAGCTTCTATTTTTTCTAATTCTTCCAAACTTTTATTTGTTTATTTTTTTCTTCTGAAGAATTGTCTTAAATTGTAATGATGACAGTGAATATTTTGATCTTGTGCCAGACTTTAAAAAAAAATTGTCTTTCTGTTTTACTGTGAAGGGTTCTGTTTGATTTTATTTTGAGATACTCCTTCATTTTAAGGAAGTTCCTTTGATAACTAGTTAGGAAGAATTTTAACCCTAATGAATGTAACTTAATTTTCTTGTTAAATACTTTTGACATCTGTCTAGACTATCATACTTTTTGTTATTTGACACACTCTTAAAATGGTTTGTTAACAGATTCACAGTTTGGGGCCATTCTAAAAGTTCTGAGATGCATCCTACTTCATCATTCAAGTTACGTGTTCTTTTTGGACATACCTTATTATTGGAGTTGCATTAGTTTTAAACCGTAAATTAGGAATCTTTCTTTTTAGTTTGGAACAGTTTATAGAAAAAGAATTTTGTTCCCAATAGTCTGAAATTTATTAACCTCATAAGAATGTTTAACTTGAAATTTTTTTCAAGTAATGCTTTGGTAGATATTTCATTTTATTTCTTTGTCATTGATATATTCAGAGGTTCTCAATATTCTTGAGCTATTTTAAAACATTGTTGCCCATAAATTCACTCACTTCATCAATATTTTTCAAATTTAGTAGTTATTATGTGTGTATTATTCTTTTAAAAATTTAAAGTAGTGCTTTGGTTTTTACCTCTGTTATTTGTATTTGATTTTTAATTGTTGTAATTTTGTTTTGGGGGATTAGATGTTGCTCTGTATTATTGGCATTCCTATTAATTTTCCCAAGTCAACCATTTGAAAGTAAATTGCTCTATTTTTTCACTTTTCTAATTTATTTACTTGTTTTTATGTAGTTACATATTTTTGGATATGCTCTTCCATGAGGTTGTAGGAAGCACTGGTGTGAGAATGAGTTTGAAATGCATAAATACCACTTTTTATATATCTGAACTTGGGTAGTTATTTGATGTTCACATACCAGTTTCTCTACTACTGACTCCCTTTTAAGGCCACCATGAGAATTACATGAAATATAACATGCAGGGCAATTTGAATAATTGACATGTCATTGATGGTCAAGACAATAACAATCATATTTACTTCCCTCCATTACTTTCCTGTAATTTAAATTGTTAATGTCTATATTTCTTAGTTTTTAACATTTCATTCTGTCATCAGCTCTTTTTTAAAGTCGACATCTGTTTTCCAACCTTTTACTCCCAGGTAGAATTCAGCACTCATTTCTTTGCATCCCCATTATATCTGATTCATGAGAGATTCATGACACAAGAAGGTGCCAGAATGTATTCATCTTTTCATAAATTATAGCATATTTCCTTTTAATCTCTGAGAACTAGAAATAAAATTTTTAAAGGTTTTATTTTATCCAAATTTATAACCTTGAAATTTAGCCCAATTACTCATATATATATAGGCATAACAGAAATATATTGGCTGAAGGACAGTGATTTCCCTGTTGACTTAGGGTATAACATCAATCAATAATACATCAAAGTTATGTAACCATGAGTGAAATTGATTTAAATTATAATAGTTAATGTTGATAAAAAAATAAAGCTTATATTTTTTAAGTTGAAATTTGATATAGTTTCCTAGTGAGTAGACTTCTTAATTGTTTCAAAATCTTAATTTCAAATGTAGTTTTTAAAAAATATTGTTATACTCTATAATGTACTTTATTCATGTCTGAGAAAAAGCCTATAAATTAGAAAAATGTTTCAAAATAGTATATCAAAGTACTAAACATTCCGAGGCTAGAATGTATTTGTGTTTTGCCAATAATTTATACTGTATATAATCATGTATTTTTTTCTCTAAATAACAAATTGAGCTCTTAATATGTTCTGATGCTTGTTTAGACAGCTACCTATGAGTTTTTATTAATTGGAACATTTTCCAGAACATTCAATATCTACATTTTTATTTCATTAAGAATACATGAGTGGGGCCAGTGAGATGGCTCAGTGGTGTAAGCGCCTGCCTTGCAAGTGCGAGGGCCCAAGTTCGACTCCCGGATCCCACATACGAAAAAGGGGCCGGTGATATCGCTCAGCGGCACGGGCGCCTGCTGGCGCGCAAGGTCCTGAGGTCGACCCCCCGGTACCCACAAAAAAAAAAAAAAAAGAATACATGAGTGGACCAGTGAGATAGCTCAATGGCATAAGCGCCTGCCCGGCAAGCGCGAGGGCCCGAGTTCGACTCTCGGAAGCCCCATACAAAAAAAGGTCCAGTGATATCACTCAGTGGCATGGGCGCCTGCTGGCATGCAAGGACCTGAGGTCGACCCCCAGTACCCACAAAAAAAAAAAAAGAATACATGAGTTAGGGCCAGTGAGATAGCTCAGCGGCATAAGCGCTTGACTGGCAAGCATGAGGTCCTGAGTTAGACTCCCAGTACCCACACAAAAAGGAAAAAAAGGGCCAGTAATATCACTCAGCAGCACAAGTGCCTGCTGCCAGGGGTGAGGTCCTGAGTTTGACTCCCGGTACCCACATAAAAACAAACAAACAAACAAAAAAATGAGTTAAATGACAGATAAAATCTGAAATCATCTATGTATGTGATTTTTTACTTAAATGGCAGTGAAATGAAAGTCAACAAAAAGATTTGTAACAGTAAATAAATGCAGATTAAACCATTTATGGATCACTGATGCTAGCTCATCCAGTTATGATGGAGTATTAATGTTTTAGTATTATAGCAGATAGAACTTTGAATAAGTATTGTTTAAATCCTAAAAATAACTTACTTTATTTTTAAGACTATATTAATTCTGAAGTTTTAAGCTCCAACTATTTTGTCATCCTTTCTATAGAAAGACTACTCATTGTTCACCCCAAAATATTAAGCTAAATTAACAAAACTTTAATCTATCTCATTGAATTTTTAAAAATTTTTCATATTACAAAACAACCTGTACTTATAAAAGCTACTTATTGAAACAGAAACAAGGGTGACTCATAGCTTTATACTACATTATATGAACTATTAAATATCATTAACAATAAAATCACAAATTAAGAAATGTTTGAAGTATTGTTTTAACTCATCTCTTGTTCATTGGATTTATCTAATTTCTAATGAAAAGCTAAACTGGTTCATGGATATCTTTCTAGGACTGCAAATGATCTCTCTTTGAAAAAGTTTAGAATCCACATATGTATTATATATGGTATTTTTATAATTGGGGATAATGCTATTTCTGATGTATCTTTCCTTCTTAGGAGAATATTAATCCCTTAAACTCAAAATACATCTTTAACATGGGCTATGAACAAAAGGTCCCCATCTTTTTAAGCACTTTCTGCAATTTCATGCCCTGTACTGTTTGAAATTTGTGTTTGCTGAAATGTCAATATATCGTATATTTAAAAATATATATATAATTACTTAGAGTACAAGAACAAAAGGACTTATATTCCCAGTACCAAGAAAATCTTCTGTATTAGACAACAGTCTTATCTGCAAACAACAAAATTCATCTTGATTACTTTAAGGCAAGTAGGACTTTTCAGGGGATTTTAGATAGCTCTCATGTTGTCATTATCCTAAGGCACTAATGCTGGAAATGCAGAAGATTTTTTCTGCATTTGTACTATGTCTCTATTAAGAACTAAACCTTTTAACCATTGTTAGCCACTTCGCTGACCTCCTTGGGCTGCATAGCTGTGAGGCCATTCATAAAAGCAAAGTACAGGCTCTATTCAGAAGACAGTGTGTCATTACATTCTTTCTAATCAGGACACAGACAGCGATCCAGTTCTTTCTAATGATTGAATCAATCAAATGGATGTGTCATGATTTAATTGGATTCCTTACTGTTCCCAATTTTATTTGATTTTTTTTTCATTTTGCTATTGAATGTTCCTGGAATAAACATTGCTGGATATATATTTTGGTGTATCTTTAACGTGTACTTTAGTGTATTTCCTAACAGCGAAATTTGTAGGTTAAATGAAATGTATGTTGTAAATGTAGGATATGTCATTTAATATTCTCCAAAGAGTTTTATCAATTATTATACACTCAAAATTTATTTATTTATTTATTTATTTGTGTGTGTGGGTGGGTACCAGGGGTCAAACTCAGGACCTCACATGCCAGCAGGCACCCTTGCCACTGAGCGATATCATCAGCCCTTTTTTTTATGTGGGTACCAGGAGTCGAACTCAGGACCTCACACTTGCCAGGCAGGCGCTTATGCCGCTGAGCTATCTCCCCAGCCCCACTCAAAATTTGTTATCACACATGTTTCTTGCATAGTTACAAACATAGTTATAAAGTGATAAACAAATAGTATTTACTTTTTCTAACAAGAGCATATTTCTGACTTTTCTATTTTTTACTATTTTGGTGTTTATTTGTTAAAATAAAGAAAAATTACCATTTGTTTATCATATGTTTTAAGTTGTTTAGGGTAAAGCAATTACAATCTTCCCTTGGTATCCATGAAACATTTGTGCTAAAGCCCTCCGTAGACTCCAAAGTCAGTGAATGCTCACCTCATAAAATAGCAAAGCATCTTTATCTGACCTTGAATTTCCTATAAATTATTTATAATACTTAATACAATGTACATGCTATATAAGCAGGGGTTTTGTTTTTTGTTTGTTTTTGTTATCTTTAAATATTTATTTTGAAATAGAATCTCACCAAGTCACTAAATTGCCAGCTCTTGAACTTGTGATCTTCCTGCCTCAGCCTCCCAGAATTCACATATTTGTTTTATTATATTATTTAAAGAGAAATGACAAGAAAAAGAAGTCTGTACATTCTCAGTATAGAGTTGTTTTGCTTTCCAAAAAATATTTTCAGTCCCTGGTTGAGTGAATTCATACTTTGTTTGTTTGTTTTGGTAAGAAATTAAGCGGAGAGTGTTCCAGTTTTATATATTTTCTTCTCCTGTGGATCATCAATTATCTCAAACTATTTCATTTATTACTATATAATCTATACTTGTAAATCTATTTAAAATGACTTTTTGCATGCTAATTTTATATACAAGTACAATTATTTTCTAGTATTTACCTTTAAATTGTTTTATAATAAACTTTATTTTGGCATTTTTAGCTGTTCTTTATTTTCTATCATTTTTCTTTTATAGTCATTGTGATTATTTCAATTTTCTCTTTTCATTTTAAATGCATATTTTATGTACTTATTTCTGTAATGATGTTATTTGTCTTCCCCAGTTTCTAACATTATCTATCATCTTCCTTTTCTGCCTTTGTTGTCACCATTTTACATTTTTTTTTGTGGGTACCTGGAGTCAAACTCAGGATCTCACACCAGGCAGCAGGCACTTGTGCCACTGAGCGATATCACCTGCCCCTTTTTTTCCTTTATGTGGGTTCTGGGAGTCAAACTCAGGACCTCGTGCTTGCCAGGCAGGCGCTTATGCCACTCAGCCATCTCACCTGCCCATTTTACATTTTTTTCTGCTGAATTCATGTTTTCTCTTGTTTCATCTATACTAAAAACACTCAAGTGCTTTTGCTTCTCTTTTTCTCTTGTGTGTTTTTCTTAATTATATTCTTCTTTCCATTCATTCTTTGTAGTATTTTTGTCAGTTTGCCATTTAATTTTATGTCATGTTTTCACATTTAATGCGAAGAGCTCCCTTATTTTATACGAACATGATATATTCTATCATTTCTTTTATTTCCATGTATTTTTCCTATCATCAGAGAATTATATTTCTTTTCTTTATTTTGGCATATATAGTATGTGTGTGCTTGTTTGTTTGTTTGTTTTAACTGGAGATTTCAAGTATCCAAGACAGAGAGCTCACCTTTAGCAGTGGAGGTCTGATTTGATTGCTTTGGCTGCTTTTCACCGTGTGATGAGTGTCCGGAGGCAGACTAGGGGAGTATAAGGGTGTTAAGAGACATGTGTTCTATGCTGGGTGAAATAGCTTTGTTTTTACTTTGACTATGGTTTTAAATATTTCTTCTACAGTTTAACCACTCATTTTATTGACTGATTCAGATTTACATTATTTTTAACCAATGAGTGTTTATGGGTCTTTATTTTATCATAAGAAGAGATTAAACAATATGCAAAATAATTTAGCAGGAACAAAGTTCTGGTTTATATCTAGATGCTTCCCTAAAACTATGTGCTCATAGGTGGGGCTTTGGGGAGGTGATTGGATCATGGGGAAATGGTACTCATCAATGGATGACTCCACTGATGAATTTATCACAAACTGTGATTTGGGAGGTGAATCCTAATTGGAGGAGGTGGCTCCCTGGGGCATGGCCTGGAAGTGTCTATCTCCTTCCGTTCTCCTTTGATAGTGTTCTGTGCTGCCACTGTGTTATGAGCTGTTTCTTTTCTCCCATGTCCCACTGTCATGTCAGCCTTCCATGGAGCCAGCAGACTATGGAATGAAATCTCTACAAACTGAGAGCCAATATAAAGCTTTCCTTCCTTAAGTTCTAGGTGTTAGGTATTTGTGTCCCAGAAATGAAGAAAGTAACTAAGACAGATTTTGGTACCAGAGAAATAGGGTCATTGCAGTGATGTTACCTGACCATGTGGTTCAGAAGCCTTTCCAACTGGCTTGTAGGAGGAGAAATTTGGAAAGATTTGGAGATTCAGGCTAATGAATCTACCCTAGAATATGGTAAGCTGAGTTTGATGGGATATTCTGGCCAGATCCCAGAAGACAAGAATGCTGATAAAAATATAGCCAGTAGACAACAGCCTTGGGAGGTTTCATTTGGGAACAAAGACTGCATTGGTCTACCAGAAAATTTATCTACACTTTGCTCCTGTCCTGAGACACTGCAAGAGACTGAGGTTAAGGTGATGGACTAATTAATCTGGCAGAAGAAATTTTGAGGCAGTCTAATTTTGAGGCTGTGACATAGCTACTGTTGGGTCTTTTAGCCAGCTCTATCTTGAGAATCAAGAGCAAAAGTTACAACTGGAAGATTTTAAAAAGTTTTGAGTTTCACCAGAAAGGAAGCTCTAGTAAATTTGAGGCCTTCAAAGATGGAGCAGAGGAGAGATTTGTTGCTGAAAAGATTAATATTAAAGAGAAATCAAGTGCTTTACAACAGGACAATAGGAAAACTGTCTTGAGGGGATGCAAGGAACCAGCAATCTCTGCCCACCCTGCCTTTGCAGGTTCAAAATTGAAAAGGTGAAAGACTTTGCAATGAGAGGAGAACCCCAGGGCAACAGAATGGTGGCAGACTAGAGGATGGAAATGGATTCCATGGGTTGCAGTACACCATGCTGAGCCAGTCTGCTACTCAGAGGCCTGTGTAACCACCATGAAGATACAAAAGGGCTCAGGTACTGCTCCAGCTGGTAGCAAAATGTTGATATCTCCACATGGTGCTGGTATTATGCAGAAGGCATGAGTTGCGGGAAGTCAGGGAAGCTTTTGCCCAGATTACAGAGATGGTCGGGAAGGCCCAGCAGTGTGACCCTGAAAGGGCAGTGCATGAAGCTGTGAGGGTGAAGCCCAAAGTAGAGTGGAGAACCTAAGATTTTGAAAAAGCCAAGAACATGGGTCATCTGAGGAAAGTAGCAAGGAGTAAGCAAAGCTGGCCCAAGAAAGAGACCATGAGAGCTGTGACCACTGGCAGTGCTGTAGGGGCTGAGCTACCCAAGACCACTGGAGTTCATATCTCATCCCAGATTGCCCCAGGTGCTGTTCATGAAACTACAGGATTTAATGTTTGCCCTACTAGATTTTGTTCTTGCTTTGCTCTCATTCCTTTCTATCCCCCTATTTCTCTCTTTTGAAATGGGAAAGTTCACTCTGTGCCATTGATGTTGGAAGTGTTTAACTTTCATTTTTCCAAGGGCTCACAGCTGAGTTTGCCTTAAATGTCAGAGGAGACTCTGGTTTGAAAGTTTCAGCAATCCTGAAACTGTTGGGATTTTGGCAACTCTTAGAGATGGACTATATGCACTTTGCATAGGGGAATGTATATGAGCCTTTTGGGGGTGAGGGGCAAAGTGTTATTATTTGCATCTAGATATCCCTCTAACGCCTTATATGCTCATAGGTGGGGCTTTCCAGAAGGAATTAAATAATGGGGCATAGACTAATCTACTGGTGAGTTTATAGCTACTTGTGATGTTTGGAGGCAAACCCTGGTCTGAGGAAGTGGGACACTGGCTGTGTGGCCTGGAAAGGTGTATCTCCCTCCCTCCTCCCTCGAATGTGCTCTGCTTCCTTCCACCATGCCACAAGCTGTTTCTGCTCTGCCATGCTCTGCTGCCATGCTGCCCTACCTTAGAGCCAGCAGACAATGGTGAAACCTCTACAGACTGAGCCAAAATAAACTTCTCCTTCCTTAATTTGCAGATGTCCAGTTTTTTGTCCCAGGAATGAAGAAAGTCACAAAGACAAACAACTATTTTTTCTGATAAGGGAAGAATAATGTGGCTCTACCATGAAGTAGAAAAAGATCACCAGCCATATTGTGTTGAAATACTGCCTACCAAAGCTTTTCCATGTGTGTGTATGTGTGTTTGTATGCTCTCATGTATATTTGTATGTATTCTCAAAAGAGTTTTATTTGCACATAACATGAAAATGGATATTAAATTTCTTTTAAATTAAAAATTAAAGCATTTAGCAAATGAGGACATATCTTTCACAAATAAAAAAGCCGAACATTAGAATCCATGATAAATGTACTCCAGGGAATAAGACAATACCCAAAGGTGTAAATAGGCAGTGTGGCAAGGATAGAAAAGCAAAAGTCGGGCCGGTGAGACGGCTCAGTGGCTTAAGCGCCTGCCTTGCAAGCGCAAAGGCCCGAGTTCGACTCCCGGAACCCACATACGAAAAAGGGGCCGGTGATATCGCTCAGCCGCACGGGTGCCTGTTGGTGCGCGAGGTCCTGAGGTCGTCCCCCCGGTACCCACAAAAAAAAAAAAGAAAGAAAAGCAAAAGCCTACAAATAATTGGGTGTAGCATGGTACAAATTCAAATTGATTGATAATCAAAGGTAAGTATGATATTCACCTATTAAAGTAGCAAAATAATAAATTTATAGTAAACATGATGTATACAAAATGAAAAATAATGAGATTATAAAAGTAAAATGTTTAGGTTGTGATAGACATTTCTGGTCACTGTTAGGAACAATGGAAAATTATACAATTTAGAAGAAATCTGTGTGGTAAAATCAGCCACTACCATCTGCTGGGCATCAAGAATAAAGAGAAAAGAGAAAAGAGAACAATAGACATCGGTGATGTCATGGAATTGTATATTGTTATGTATTAAGGGTTTTCTTCATACAAATTTGTTAATTACTCAGAAAGCAAAAATTTATGAACAACTTAAATGTTCCAACTCTGGAATAATTGCAGACTATAGGATAATATAACCATGCAAAGGAATATTTTAACCATTCCCATAATATATATGTAAAAGTAGTAAAATGAAATAACTTGTGTGCTGCAATGTTCACATTAACAAAAAATACAAAGTTCCAGGATAATGTTAGCTTAATCCTTTAAAATAACATAATTGAGAAAATTAACTGAACAAATATAGAGTGCTAAAAGAAGATATTTCTTTGTATTATACATTTGCAGAACATAAGATTCTCTTTTATAATAAAATTAAAATAAAAGTCAAAAGAAAACTACAGACAATTTGTTTTTATTATTTGGTTAAATTTTATTTTGTTCAAATGGACACATATGAGATGATGCATAATTAAAAATACAAACTGGTATAAAGTAGAAAAAAGTCTCTTCCTTCCACAGTCTTCCAGCTACTTTTTCCCCTTTATTAGAAGAAAACACCTTCCCTCCTTTGCCAGTTACTTGTGTATCTTTCCAGAGACAGTTTTTTGTGTGTATATATATATATATATATATATACCTACAATATGTGATTTATTGTCCATAGATTGTTTAGTTCTTTGAGCCTGAGGGAACACAGTGTAGTACAAAGAAAACGAGACTATGGAATGAGAATATGTAGGTGTGTTAGGCCTACCACTCAGGGTGGAGCATTCACAGGAGTTTTAGACTCCTTTAGGTTTCAGATATGTTACATGCACTGACCATAATAGCCTCCAGCCTGTGAATGTCACAGTCTAAATACATGTGATAAGGGTGGACTGCGGGTCAGAGAAGGAGTTTAGAGTCATACTGTCACTGGACAAGGTCTGTGGTGGTTCCCCAAAGAGGAGATGAGGCCCACAACTCACCCCACCTACAGGGGAAGTAGTGGCTTCCTTGACTCCCATCAAAGAAAAATAATTTTCAAGAAAACCAGTGACCATAGAGAGGTTTATTAGGCAGAATTTAGAAAGTACGCACTCCAAGAGAATGAAGTCTGGGCCCTCTAGAGACACATTATGGTCTGGATTTGGGTATATTTATGCAGATTTGTTCTTTTGGTGCCTTTTTTGTTTTGTTTTGTTTTTGTTTCTTTGTTTTGTTTTGTTTTTTGAGACAAGATCTTACTATGTAGCCCAGGCTGGCCTTGAACTCACTGCAATTGTACTGCCTCAGCCTCCTGAGTGCTGAGATTACAGGTGTGCACCACCACACCAGGTTCAATTTATGCAGTCTTGTGGTTGTTTTCAAAATGCGTGATCTAGGGTGTGAATTCCCAGTGTCTGTCAGGTCACCCACTTGGTCAGCTATGTCAGAATGTAAACCACTCACAGGTGCTTGAAGCTGAGGTATGTTGCTTACTAATACAGCTGCTTTCTTGAGGCTGAAGGTTGGAAAAGGTAATTTCAAGTGAAAAGCACAGACCCAGAGCCGAATTTACAGGTTTCTTGTTTCTTTAAGACATTAGGAATTTTTTTTTTTGGTAATGAGTTTTCTAGAAGGGAATAGGCTTGAGTAACATTTTTGTCCTGAAGCTGTAATTATTTTAAAGTAAAATTTTGATATTGAGTTTCCTTGTCTCTACCTATCTTTATTTCTTCTATCCTGCCTTAATACTACTTTGATTAGCTGCATCCCACACATTTCCAAGTACAGTATAGTTAATTAAGATTACTGTATATTTTAATTCCCTACACTTTAAAAAACTTTTAAAAATGTCACTTTGAAAAATTTCTAGGATGACCTTTTTTTCCAGAACACTACAAAAATGCTCTCCCGTATTCTGGCTGGTATCATTTTTGATAAGGGAACTACTACTGTTCTTATGCTTTATCCTCTGAACTAAATGCTTCTTTTATTTGTTTGATTTTAATGTATTGTCTCCACACCTGCATTTTCAGAAATTACAAAGCTGGATATGATTTTATTTGTGTTCATTCTGCTCAGGTACCATGAAATTCTTAAATCTCTAGGTTTATACTTTTTAAATTCAATTTTGTATCCACTGCTAGGAATTCAAGTGTGATTTTAACACTTAAGCTGTAAAATTAGACTTGGAAACTTTGCAAATTTTTTTGCCTAGTACTAATAGGGAGGCTGACCCTTGTAATTTAAAGTTCTGTATCATTAGCATTATCTATTTTTAGTTATGACTAAGATGTAGAGATTGTGGTTTCTTTAAATTAGAATTCAATCCAATTGCAAGGTTTTCATGGATAAGATTTTAAAGACTAATTTATCCTAACAGGATATTTTTTCTTTGTTTAAATTTTTTATTTTTCTTACTTAAATTAATGTTTTGAAAAAAATGATTTTATTAAGTTTTCAAGTTTGTTGGCAATTACATTCATAGAATTTTCTTATAGTTTAGAAATGTCTTATTATTTATAGCTTCATATCTTGACATAGATTACTTATGGCTTTGTATCAGTGTTTGGATTTTATACCATATATAATGGATTTACAAGGTAGGCTTACAAAGGCCACCTGCATAGTTGGGGTAGAAGAATGCAAAAAAGCCATCTGTTCTCTGAAAAGATGAAATCAAAGGTTGAAGGCCTGGAACTCACCGTAGAGTCCTGTGTGAGTCTGTATTCAGATAGGGAAGCTGAAGGGTCTGCATTGGGTGACTGAGGAATTTGCACTGAAAGCCTGGAGACAGACATCCCAAGGTGATGAAGAGTAGAGCTCTTCTGAAGAAGCGGAAGCGAGCCTTCCCTCCTTTCCCTTTTTTTTACATGGAGACCACAAGCCTATTGGCTAGTGCCCCCCACTCAAGTGTGGGTCTTCCCTCTTTAGTACATCATTCATCCAGACACACCCAGAACTGGGCTGAAGTAATCTGATTCAAGTTGATACAACAACTAACTATCACAGCCCTTTTTTCCTTAAGAAGTCTTTCCTAAAGATTGCTTTATAAGCTATGTTAAGTATACAAAGTGCACTTTGGTTAAATCTGTTTTTTTCTTTTAAAATTTTTATCTTTTTTCTATGTTACCATTTTTCTTGGATTTAGTCTCCTGCCTGCTCTTACACCTCAAGTTGAGTATTTAACTCCTTCATTTAAAAATATAAATTTACCTTTCAGTTCAGCTGTAACTGCACTCAAACACTTTGTTATATAAGATTTACATTGCACTTTGGTTACGTTTTCTGCAGCCTCAATTTTGACATTTCCTTTATCAGGTCAAGTGCTATTTTTAGTTTGTGAAAATGTGTTTAGTTATTTTTAAAATTACTGATTACTGTAATAAATTTTTAAACTATTGATTACTATCATTTCTGATTTTTGATACACTGAATTGCTTTTAGATTAGAGAACAGGACCTATGTTCTCAGAACAGGACAGCAATTCTATTAAATGTATTGGAGGATTTGCTTATGGCTAAATCTCTGCTCAATTTTTGTTAATATTCCATGTTTACAAGAAAAGAAAATTCTCCTCTTCTGGCATATAAATTTTGAATATTAAGGCCGTAAATTTTTTGTGTTAGTTTTTCTATGTCTTTACTAATGTTTATCTGCTTGATTTATTTCTTTATGCTATACCTAGGTCAATATTATAAGGAAAGTTTGACAAATTCACCATTATCATAGAAAATCTTAGTTTTTACTTAATGTAATTTAAGATTTAATTAAATATGGACTCACCGTTAATTGATATCAGACAATGTTAATATATACAATATATGCCAAGGAAATTTAATAATGGAGGAGGTATTAAGGTGTCTATTTATATTTTGTGCCCTCCTTAATAATTAAAAAAATATTTATGTGTATATATTACTGAGATTTATTTCTTTTATAATTTAAGTCTAAGCCATTTCTAAAATATGAATCATGGGATGTAAGGTAGCATTACTACTACAATTGATAATTTACAATGATCTTTATTAAGGAAACACCCATATGGTTGTATTATATTGTATCACTGTATAGCATGCACAAACTCAGACACTAGAGAAAAAAAGAGAGTGATTTTAGAAGCTGAGGTGATACCACTTAAAAGTAAGCATTAACTTTCAGTCCGAGTGTGGAATAGCAATTAACATTCTTCAGTGCGCTTGAGTTTCTGAGAAAAATTGACAGCCTCCCAGTGATCATTTAGATATGAATTGAACACACATCTAATTATCCAGGGGAAGAGTATAAAAGCGTATATGGAGAGAATGAGAAAGTAGAATGAGGGAGAAAATAGATGTAATTTGTAGGCATCTGCATACACTGCTGGATATTTATAGGACTGGGTAACCAAAACTACTTTAAAATCATGCTGGAAGAACCTGAATTATGTTTGGAAACGTTTAGGAGAAATCTTAAGCTAGAAGTGTGACAGGTGTCAAATTCCGATACCTGCCTCTTGAAGAAGGGAGTTTTGGGGGGATTTTAACACAAAATGTGAAAAGGTCTTCACAGTATTTAAGGTAGAAGACTGACGGTAGTTTTGAAATTGAGCACTATATCTGAGAAGACATTTGGCATTGCAGAAGATCTGAAAGCGGGTTAAATGTCTCAGATTTTTTTAACAAGAGGAAAAGGTAGAGCAATAGAAGTTCAGACATTCTATATCAGTCTGGAATTTTGCAGTTATTGTAATCTAATTTTATATGAATAAGGTCAAATAGTGGATGCTCTTAGGGCAAGACCTAGGTTCTTTTCACTCTCATCTTACGCGAGTGCTGCCTGATGATTTTCCATTGTCTTCTTCTTTAGGAAATCACCATTGTCCCAGAGGGATCCATGTTAGTTACAAATGCCTCATCTATATGCTCACCCTCACTCACCATGGCCAACCTCAGTCAAGGCCAATAATTATGCCAAAATATGTTTTACTTTTTTAATAAATTAAATGACTGCTACATAATTTGCCAGATGAAATAGACGCTTAGAGAACAAGTATGAAAAGTACAAGTCATACAATTATGACAGAGTAAGTACTAAATATGATCAAATAGTTCACTCCTCTCTCCTACCGTCTTTCTTTTCTTTTCTTGCTTGTTTTAAAAAAAATCAGTCTTTGACCAATTGCAGTAATTTGGCTATGGGATTTATATCACTAACTTGTTTTGATGTAATTGCATGTAATATATCTATCACTTTGATGGAACTTTACTAGTTTATAAATACGTATCCCTGAAGTATAATAAAACATGGAGGCTAAATAAAACCTTGGGGAACTAAAACATATAAAGCCCAGAATTTTAAATAAATAAGGTTTATTAAACAATAAAAACACATACATTGGATTTTCCACAGAGAACAGTTTATCACTGGTTACATTGAAGATAAATATTAACAACACAAATAAGATGCAAATATACATTATTAGTATGCAAAACATCAATTTTATTTGACTTACAGATTCGATGTTGGAATGTTAGTACTCACTGAAATTTATTTTTGGGTATAATATTGTCTCAATTGCTGTCTACCTTTATAATATATAGTAGAAGCTATTGTTAAAAATGACTTTAAGAAGCCTTAAGGAACATTCATTAAATTTATAGCAATTATAGAAAATTGAACTTGGCAAATACAGAACAACTATGACTTACTTTTAAGATTTCTTATACAAAACAACTTTCTTCTAAAATTTTCTTACCTCCTCATTCTCCCCACATCTAAAATAACTTTTTGCCTCCTTCCACACTGCACACCAAAGATAAGGTTCTGCCTAAGAGAACTCCATAACAAGTATTCTTTTTGATCTAATATTTACTAAATTTAGTTCATTGATTCCACATAAAATCCTCCATAAATTATTTTGAAGAACCACGGACATTTGCTCTCTAAAGGAAAACAATTCCTAACACAGTGCTTATCTTTGTCTCTTATTCTTTTTATATACCTACTTGTTAATCATAATCCATATATTTAAGAATGAAACATGCTTAAAGACAAATGAATATTCTGATTCAATAGCAATTAAAATTAAATTCATTAAAGTACCTTTATACCTTAGATAGATATTTGTGCATTTAAACATATATGAATAATTAAGTTAAATTATAATACCTTAAATTTAAATTACTGAGTTAAATTGTATTTTGATTTATCTTTAAGGATTACAGGATATCTCAAGATTATCTGGTCTAAAATCTTTGAGAGATTAATGTGAGCTTTACCATTCTAGGTAGGAAGAAAACTATTCTATATTTGAAAGAGTTTAATAGGGAAAATAACACATACAGAAATAATATAAAAGTTAGAATATAACATAAACAGTATAAAATTAAAACTGAATCACATATGGTAGACATTTAGTATGACTGACATAAAAAATTTGAAGATGATACTTTTCTGTTTTTACATATGAAATATAACTTTCAAAGATGTGTCTTTCCAAATAAAACAGATTATGGCACTAAGTCCTGTCTTAAAGTAAGAAGTTTGTGAGTTGCTATATTGTTTTTGTTTTAATTTCTATATTTTATCACTCACAAGATTGAGTAATTTCTTGTTTATTGAATTTATAGTTAATATTTTAAATTATTATGTTGGTATCTGTTGATCTTTAATTTTAAGTGTTAACTGTCTGGGCAATGGTGCCTAGTTATTTGGTTAAACATGAGGCTGGATGTTGCTGTCAAATTATTATTTTTTTTAGATCCAATTAACATTCATATCTGCAGAAATTGAGTAAAGTGGAGTCCCCTGTATAGTGAAAATCATTCAATCCTATAAAGAAAAGACTGAGGCTTCCTAAAGTAAAGGAGTTTTGCTTTGAGACTGCAACATAGATACTTTGCCTGAGTTTCCAGCCTGCCAAAATCAGGTTCAATGCTACATCAACTCCCCCCAAAATTATCACCCTTCTAGCCTGCTCTTCTGATTTCAAACTTGCCAGTCCCCAAAATTATGTAAACTAATTCTTCAAAATAAGTATTTCCTCTCACACTAGGTATATAGATACATACAGATATAGATATAGATATGGTTTCCGACTTACTATGTTTCAACTTACACTTACTGATACAAGATAAGATGCATTCAACAGAAACCATACTTCAAAGTTTGAATTTGGTGATCTTTTTCCAGGCAGGCAATATATTCCAGGCGAGAGTACTCTCTTGTAATGCAGCAGCATGCCACAACTCCCAATCAGCAAGACATTCATAAGTATAAAAAACAAAAATATAACAGTGTGCTGTGTTAAACTACAATGCTTAGTAAGTTAGCTGTCTTAAGTGCATTTTTCATTTATATTATTTTCAATTTACAATGGGTTTACTCAGATAAACCTCAATTTAAGTCAAGGATCACCTTTAAACTTAGATATAGATAGTTATTTCACTATGTAGATAAAATCAAATATATATAGGTACATATCATACATAATGTATTATATGTAATATATGTAAGTTTATATCATGTATGTATCAATCAAGACATACGATATATGTGATGTTATATGTAATATTTTAAATATGCAAACTTCTATTGTTACTGTTTCTCTTGAGAACTTTAATACCATACTTTTTACCTATTTTTCTTTCTGTATATTTTCCTAGCTCTTACTGAGTAAATTTGCTTAATAAACTGATTAACTTTTCAAATATCTCATGATGCAATTGTTTCTCACATCTCTATGATTTGCTTTTTTGTATCCCAAGAATAGAAACATTTTCATTAATGTAACTTTGTGATTTTTCCTATAAGTTTCTTCTCCATTACAAGATCAAATATATTGTAAGTTTTATTTTCTACTTTTGGTTTTGTTACATTTAGTTTAGTAACCCATGTGGAACTTCTATTGGTATATGGAAAAGATAAAAAATTTATACTTTTCCTCCATAGTTTATCCACTGCTTTAGCACTATTTTTAAAAATAACTTATTAATTGGAAGCATCTAGCTTAGCTGGTGTTGCAAGATTTAGCAAATAAAAAGAAAATGGCCTATTAAAATTGAATTTTATGTAAAATGAATATTTTTAGAATAGGCATGTCCTGTGTAATATTTAGAATATGCTTATATTAAAAGTTTTGTTATTTGACATTAGCATTATCTGGATGTCCTGTATTTTACCTAACTACTCCAAATTTTGTCATTATGAAATTTTTCCTGAGCTTTCTGTGCATTCTAATGAAACAATGAACAAGGAGAAAGACTATAGATAATGAAGCAAATAAGGTGAAAGGCATCAAAGATGAAAGAACACAGGCCTCTCTTCTATCATCTGGTCACATAAAGTATAAATTCTTACTACTATTTTGAACTGTCTACAATACTTTCTAATATTAGGAACTGAAAATATTTTAGCTAACATAGGTCATTTTCTTATACTGGAAATTAATATGTATTTATTTAACTTTATTTGGCAGATATGATTGAATTATTCTCTAAAATAATCACATAAGTACCTCTTTGACATAAATCTAATTTTGCAAATATTTCAGATTTAATTTTAGCACAGCACTGATAGTTAATATATAGCAGTAAACTTTCTGATACTCTGGATAACACCACTCTAGACTAGTACAATATGCATAAAATCTGCAGTAGAGAAGCACCATTTTTCAGCATGACTATACTTTATGCCTTTATAGCCTTAACCATTTTATTGTGCCTCTCCTGACCTACCTGGGCACTTAATATTTTAAAACAGCAATAAAGTAATTGCTGACACAGGGTTTGTCTGAAGGGCTAGAGATAGATCAGGAAAGATAACTAATCTGTAGCTAAACAACCCCTTATATATGTGTCTACTATCTTTTGCCCACCTTCTCCACTATTAAGAGAAAGAAATTTGCATGTGTACTCAGTAATGCTAAGGATAAGCTGAATAGGCTTTAAAAATATTAGACAGGAGTGAGGCCTAGGTAGGAAAAAGGTGAGTTTTTGAATGTGGTAAAAATGAATGTTCTTTAAGGAGAAGCTGTAATTTCAATGGAAGGAATAGAAGTTTTCAGCAGAATCAGCAAGAGGATTTTAGCATGTTGTGATAACATGTAACATCACTTTGAATGAAGTTCTTAATGTCTTCAGTCTTCCATGTTGTTAGAATGCAGTAGCACATGGCATGTAATACTTAATGCAACTTTCTCCATATGATGGTTGGATGCATCACAAAAACTCGTCCTTATAATTAATTAAGATTATTATAATTGATAATTTCTTTCAACAAAACTATTCCCATTTTGCCAAGCTACAGTTTAGTACCTAAATTGATTCCATATTCTCTTTTATTCTCCATATATTGTAAATGACTTGTAATTAGCATGATGCATAACTATAAAATTCTATGTCAGATTATATTTTCAAAAGCTTGCTGTAAGGGTATGTGCCATCGAGCATGATCTTTGGTACTGTGATCATGCCACTAACCCAACGTAAGGTGAGGTCTAATTCTTCACTACCCTCCATCTGTGTGAACTCTGTTTTGATCAATAAGAGGAAATGAAAGGGTTGTTTTGTGACTTCTGAGGTTAGAACATAGGGAGCCAAATCTTTCAGTGCCATTTGGAATGCTTACTGTTAGGAAACTACCTTTGGAATATAGCTTCCTTGTTAGGAGAAGTTCAAATCACAGGGAGTGCCAACCCCTGGTTCACAGCCCCAAAGAAGTTCTGAGATCATCTCAAGCACCAACTGTCAGAAATTTACAGAAGGATTTTTGGACAGAGTCAAGCTCTGAAGTAACTGCAGAAGTGTTGGCTGATGTCTCATCTGATTTGCATAAAAAATCTCAAATGAGAACTACACGAAACAGTTCAAGCAACCCAGATACGAAAGCTAGTAAACTGGCTCAACTTAATGGAAGTTGGGATTATTATCAGCCACAAGAGATAACTAAAACAGATGCTTACAAAGATGCATAAAATTCTCTAGGTACAATAAATAATTAAGTCACATTTTCAAATGTCACATTCTACTCTTTGAACCAATTCTACCAAATATTTTTATATAATTTCTTGTTTATCACCTTATTTTCATATCATTGAAATTATTTACACCATTTCTAATTTGCAAATAAATAGAAGTCAAATATGCTTCACTGTTTTCTAATCCTGCATTTGCACAGTTGCTGTAGCACACAGAGGAAAAAGGCAATGGTCTTCCCACAAATGTGATAGTGCTCTTTACTTACTTGCGTTGCTAGATTGGACTAGGAAAAACAAGTCCAGAGAATGCTTTTCTGGATTTTCTCTCTGTCCTGAATCTTGGAGACACATAAATGAACTTCTCCTGTAGGTTCTCCAAAGGGTATTTTGTAGCCAGTTAACAGTAAACAGGGTAAATGTAGAATATCATTTTTGTAACATAAAAGGTTTATATATTATTGGAAAGTGGCTACTGAGTAGCTATCATTTTCTATGAGAAGTTCCTTCAATGTGACACAATTATAAATGAGAAAAATGAAACAATTCGAATACCTATTTTATCACAAGATAAGAAAATACCCATATGGTAATATCTCTAGACAAAATGAGAAATATAAATGTGTGTGTTTATCTGAATTATGCAGGTGTTAACACTAAAAGCTTTCTTAATATTTATTTTTGTTTGCTTTTACAGTATAGTCAATAGTAGCTTAATTATTATATTCAACAATAACTTGGGCACAATCCCTTATACGATTATTTTCTGATACACAAGCAACAAAACTAATGGATAATATGCAGAGCAGTGGTACTCCACAACAGTGTGGTATTCCAACACAAGAAGTGGTTTGCACCCACCCATGTATACTATCTGTCAAAAGATGAGTGTTTCTTTTGTTTTAAAATAATGACATTGGGACCGGTGAGATGGCTCAGCAGCTTAAGCGCCTGCCCGGCAAGCGCGAGGGCCCGAGTTCAACTCCTGGAACCCACATACGAAAAAGGGGCCGGTGATATCGCTTAGCGGCACGGGCGCCTGCTGGCACGCGAGGTCCTGAGGTCGACTCCTCAGTACCCACAAAAAAAAATAAAAAAATAAAAATAAATAAAATAAAATAAAATAATGACATAGTTAAATGAAGAGCTTTTTGACTATTTTAAAATGCCTTTGAAATAGTGCTTCTTAGGGTTTAAAGGATGGAAATATATTTGAATTGATTGGATTCTGCATCACGATGCTTAAAAATACCTTTTGACTAGCTAAAGACTATGAGTAACTGATGCTTTTTAAGCATTAGGATTGAATTAAAGTACATCGAATGTGTTTCTTAATTCTATTTTTTTTGTGTGTGTGTGGGTACTGGGAGTCGACGTCAGGACCTCGCGCACCAGCAGGCGCCCGTGCTGCTGAACGATATCACCGGCCCTTTTTTCGTATGTGGGTTCCAGGAGTCGAACTCAGGCCCTCGCGCTTGCCAGGCAGGCGCTTACACCACTGAGCCATCTCACCATCCCTATTAATTCTATTTTTAAAAAACTACTGAATAATTTGTAAAAATTCATACTCACTTTTGATTATAGAAAATACTTTTCAAACTCTCACCAGTGACAGTATGATGATCTCATCTACACAATTTAAAGTTATTCTGTTTAGTTTCAGCTGTCAAATATTGGATTCCTTCTTTTACATGAGGAAAGCATCTTCAAGGACCACTTAAAATGATCTTGTGAAATTTGGAAAGCATAGAGAAATACTACTTCCATCTTCACAGCAACAAACAAAAAACAAATGATAGGGTGCATATTGGTTACAAATAAAGGCCAACTCAGTCACAAGTCAATGAAAATATTTAATGAAGTGAAAGGATACTGAATCTTTTATTTCTGATTCAGGTGTTCAAATTATTTTATTATTTTTGAAGTACTTTGCTATATAAAATTATGCATAGGTTTAATGGTCACTCAATTGACATGTGAAAGATTATTCTGCTATGCAAGCTAATTGTTCTTGACAGAATATGCTTTTTAAAAAATATATTTTCTTATACTCCATTGGAAATGGCAAATTGAATTGACAATAAAATTATGTGCATGTCAAATGTGGTCCATTATTGCTTGGCAGGAGCATATTAACTGACAGAAGTATCAAAAGTCTTATTCAAAATCCCATTTTTCATTTTTAATTAGTCATAAAGACCAAGTATGAGTATATGTCTTATATTAGTTTAATATTTCCCTTTTTGTAAGGATTTTGTAATAAAAATAATCTGAATTGACATATATCTGTCTTCAGAAGATATTTGGCATCACTGGAAATAATTATTCTACTCCTTTACAGAATGTCTTAATAAATTGTGAATTGAACATAATTTATCACAATGTGTTTTTTTTCTACAAACGAGACAAAGATACACTGTTATACATTCAGGTTCCATTATTCTACTTTCTTTAGACATTTTGCCACATTATGAGCTCCTACAAGGAAATCATTATCTTTCTTATAAAGAAAAAATGAGGCGAGTCACTATTTCATTACCCATATTTCAAAAAAATTAAATGATTTAAAATGTCTGCCCTGGGAAATTATTGCACTTGCTTGTCTGCCTTCACAAGCACTATTATCCTTGGGTATAATTCATTTTTGAATGGCAAAAATGAGGTAAAGTAATGTTTACCAGATTTAACCCTGTTCATTTTAGTGGTCAAAATGAATCCATTTAGCATGAACAAAAGAGGCCTAAGTGCCCATTCAGGAAAACTTTGAAAGGCTAAGATGTTATGCTTATCTGACAAGCACTAAATATACAAACAATACTAGCAAAATATGTGTAATAACCACAAGTTAATACAAGGTGTATTTGAACTTTATAATACATTCTTCATCTCATTATCTGGTGAACTTCGAAGCAAAGAAATATCAGACTTTCAGTCTTGTTTCTGGCTCGGTTACCATTACTTACAGTCTTTGTCTTGGTGTCATGATTGCTATGGTCTACTATCCAGATCTCTATTCTAGGGAAGGCATTTTTTGTTATAGCAGGTCAAAATGTTGTCCAGCAACTAACCCCAGCTGCTAGAGTGTTCTTAGTTTTACCCTCATCTGAAAATAGCTGCTTTCCCAAAGCAGCTTCTCCTAACACAGGGCACCACAGAAAAGGGAACCAAAATATCTGGCAGGCAGTGGCTCCTGAAACTGACATACTGTACCTCATCCTGGGAAGGCTAGTCACACCTATATATGGGATGATGCGAATGCTGTCATACCTGGATGAATCCCAGATCAAGGAGGTCCATACTAATTTGCAGGTGATTTTGTCTCATATGATGTTTTAGTAGCTTCTTCCGTAGTGGGAAGAGATGCTGCACAGTGTTTTGGACATGACCCAATGGGAGAATCGTAATGCAGACTCCTGATTCTAGAACAAGGCCATGCCATCTTCAAGGGTGTATTATCCACCAACTAACAAAGGAAGAATGCAAAGCTTTGTTCAATGGTGTGTTGTCTCAGTACAGCTCTGCTTGCTTATAAGTAGCCTTGAAAGACAAATGGCAGTGAGCATCCTCTTATAAGCAGTGTAAGGTATTCTTCAGTTGCTTAATTCACATAGAAAGAGTAGTGTCCTCTGGTTAGAATACGTGTTGGCTCGTATGCAATGATGAGAGGCTTGGACATGTAGTCAGAGACAGGATGGAGAACAGGGAAAAGAGAGTTGATGGACCTATGGGAGTGGGTACCAGGTATATCTATTATTATTATTATATTGATTGGCCATCACAGAGCATCCAGTAAGGAAACATTACTAAACCCATGGACAGAATTAAATGGGCAGTGATGTATGATGTGACGTATCCATAGTTCAGTACTGACATAAAGGCCCATGAATAGAGGAGCCAAGCAGCGAATTTTTTTTCCTTATGCGGGTACCGGGAGTTGAACTCAGGACCTCGCGCTTGCCAGGCAGGTGCTTATGCCACTGAGATATATCACCGGCCCAGGTGCAACATTTTGAGGCTACACAAGAGCCTAAATAATGGTCTCCCTCCCACCGTGTTTTTTTTTTTATTTTTATTAGTACATGTTTACAGTACATAATGATTGCATTCATTTTAGAGAATTAGTACATGTACATAACACATCTGAATTCTTTTATTTCCCCTTCCCCTCCACCTCCCTTTTTTGCCAGCATCAGATTCATTAAAAAAAAAAAGAAAAGAAAAAAAGAAATCAACCAATAACAAATGCTGGAGAAGCTGCAAGGTAAAAAGGAACCCTTCTTCATTGTTGGTGGGAGTGTAAAATGATACAACCACCATGGAAATCAGTATGGAGATTCCTCAAAAAACTATAACAAGAAATTCCATTTGACCCAGCTATCCCCCTTCTAGGTAACTCTTCCCAAAAGAGTTAAAAACATCACACCACAGTGATGTATGCCTATCCATGTTTATAGCAGCAAAATTCATAATAGCTAAATCTTGGAAGCCACCTACATGTCCATCAACAGATGAATGGATAAAGACAATGTGGTACTTATACATAATGGAGAACTACTCTTTCAGAAAGAAGGATAAACTTGAGTTATTTGTAGATATGCATCTTGATATCATAATGTTAAGTGAAGTAGATCAGATCCACAAGCTTAAATATCCCATAGTTTCTCTTATATGAGAAACTCAATATAAAATAAAGTGCAAAATAAGACAGATCAGAGGAAAAAAGAGAGAGAAAAGAGTTATTGTAATCCAGCATGGACAATGTACCTGAAAGTGTACCTTGATTTAGTGTAATAGTCTTATGTGTTTCATGTTTTTTGGCCTGTCAGTCTTGCTGTTAATCTGTATGCATGATAACTAAATTTATAAGGACTTCTCACCATGTCTGATCTATTTACTGTTGCTGCTGAATGTCCAACGTGCCAGCAAGAGGTTAACCATAAGTTTCCAAATGAATATTATTCCTCAAAAAAGAGAATCAGATACTTGGCAGTGACTACACTGCCCTTGTCCCACCTTAAGATAGCGATTTATATCCACAGGAATTTCTGAGTAGAGTCTCACCTTCTCTCACTGTCAGGCTTTAGTTAACACCATTATTCAAGTACTGAATGATTTTTTGATTTACCAATTACTAACCTGTATAGCATCAGACCAAAAACTGTGCTTTGTAATAAAGGAAATGTTCCAGTAGTCAAAAGATAGGATGTATGGATCCTAACACTATACCATCCAGAAACTGTGCGCTTATGAAAGTGATCAATTAACTTTTTGAAGGTCAGGGGATACTATTCCTGATGCCAACTATTCTCTTTAAATGAATGACCATTATATACTGTACTGCTTCTTCTTCCAAAAAAGGAAATCCTTATTTCTAAAAATCTAGAGGCAGAAAATGTGGCTTCACGTACCAACACTTGCAGTGATTCACTTTGTAATTTTGAGCTTTCTTTCTCCACAACTGTGGACTCTTAGAAGTCATGGGTTTTAAAAAAGAGATGTTTCCACAAAGGAGGTCACAGCAACGATATTAAACATTAAGCTGCAGTTGGCATCCAGAAAGTTTAGTCTCTGCTTGTCAAAAAAACAAATAAGATAAAACAACTTCTTAGGGTGAAAATGAGAATGACTGACCCTCATTGTCTTCAGGAGATAGGGCTGCCATTGTACAGTTATGATAGGAAAGATTTCTTTAACATCCATGTAATAAACTTGGGTACACCTTAGGACTCACACAACTTCTTTAGTAAGTGGACAAAAAAGAAGCTAGACCTTGAGGAAGCCATGATAGCCAGAATTTTGTATGTTTCAGGGAATCAGATCTAGGTAAAATGCCTAGACCAACAGAAATAATAGCCAACTCAAACTATTTAGTCCAACATTTTATGATTTACCTTAATTTTTTGTTCTGTTCTTTCTTACTATAAATTTATTATTTTTCAATTCAATTGTTATTCTGAGTTGTATATTTCTCCATATATGTAAGGTAAATTTTTTTAAAAACTTACTGACTTTTTTCATAGTCATTATCAAGGTAAGACAATAAATACAAAGCATAGTTTTTGTTTCAGTTTGATTGTAACTCAGGTGTTGAAGTTCAAAATTATAAAAATTATGAAAATTCACTTTGGATTATTATCAAAATATTTTCTTAAGTAAATTATTCTGAAGATATTTCAGTTAATATTTAATGCCAAACTTTATTTTAAATACCAAGATGTTTAAGGCCAAGCTTTTTATTTAAAAACTAGAAACACAAAAATAAGGGCTAGTTTGTGACACATGTTTAAATTCCCATGTGCAATTTTGATTGCACTCCCTCTGTGAAAGTACTTTGGTTCATTTGGAAATAAATCCTCCAAGAAATTTTCTGTTCATTTATAAAGGTCATTTAGAGCTTCAGGTCAGGATTTGGGATTTTTTTTTTTTTAGTCCAAGCATTCCTAACCCTATATCCTAAAATATGCTCAAACCAAGATTGAGGTTAGTAAAGACTTTATAAAAGTGGAAAAAAGGGTTCATTTTTTTACTTGATAGATGAAATTTAAAATATACCAAAAGAAAAGCATGAAACATAAGCTATCATTAAAAGGTCACATTAACTTTTAAAAATTAATCAAGAAGTTTAAAACCAATCTAAAAATAAAATAGACATAGATCAGACTGATAAAATGGAAACAAATATAGGCTACTCAAGATAGAAGATTTGGTTTTGTCTGCATCGTACCATGCTAATTATATTCTTGATAACTTTTTCAAACCTCTATTTATCCAATCCCACAATGAAGCTGACATGGCCACATACTCTTTTTCTACCCATGAGCAAAACTTTAAGTTTCTTCATCTACAAAACTGAAAATTCAATAAATGATCTTATGCTCCATATTTTACAAATCCAATATTTGTCTTTCCTAAATTACAGACTTCAGTGATTCGATAGACATTGAATACAAAATGACTAAAAAGTGGCAAAAACCATGCAATTAAATTATTGATAAATATGCACAAATAAACATGACACAAAACAGTGAAAGCATGGTAATCCAGTTCTAAACAAAATAAGTATTAACTTAAAACTATGATACCACTCTTTAACAATCCACGATAATATGACATTTAATTACCACAAAAGAAATGAAAAATTTAAAACTTAAGATAAATGGGCCATATTTTTAGTGTTTTTGCTGTAATAATGAAGTGAGCAGTTCACATGAATTTGACCTCAGGCTAAGAATCTTATGGCATGGAATAAAGGCAGCATAAAGGATCTAAGTTTTAGAAACTCATTCCCAAAAATATTTATGTTAAAATGATTGAAGAACTCATTACAAAATTTTGCTTTAGGTTCTTCAATTCTTTTTTACCCTCATAATTGTTTGTAAAAATCCATTTATATGTTACTTTGTAAAGTTAGTGCTGCTTCATGGAGACTGTCTCTACATATGGAATTTTGTTTCTTTTTTTTTCCTTTAACTTATGTTTATTACCTCATAGACCGTACATATTAAGGAATTTCTAGTAATACAGTAATTCCAAACTTCTTGATAATTATTCAAAACTAGTATTTTTAGTATAATTCATTTTAACATTAGTACAAGTCTTAGACTTACTTGAGAATATGAAACATAATTCATTTACATGAGCATTTATTCTTAAATAAAAATCTCAAAATGAAAAAAATAGGGATCTAAACAAATCTACTCTTGCTTTGCTTAGCTTCACATAATTCTTTCAGTCTTTTTCATTACCATTGTATTTTGATGGACTTTGCTTACATTTTTTCTGATTTCCTGTATAAAGAGACAAAGAGATAAGTTTATACATTAGTGTTAGCAATTCACTCTTAAGAGTAACCATCTCAAAAGAAAGTAAAATAACATAAAATTTTAACCCCTCAAAGATGTCCAAAGCTGACAAGGCAGCATCAGAAATTTATTCCCCAAAACTACACTGAGAGAGAAGAACTTGTTTTATAATTTTGCTCTAGGAGTGACCAGTAAGGCTCTCACTCCTCATATTCTTCATACACATCAGCAAAGCAGGAAATTGCTGTAGGCAGTTCTTAGATGAAAAAAATGAGTTCAATTGAAATTGGAGATTATTTAAAAAGGTCATAATTCTACTGAGAGAAGACTCAAATAAAATGCTTTGGTAAGTATCATGTTTATTGATGTCCCAATTTAACCAAGTTGTTTGCTTATTCTTCCAGACCCATGAGGAGTTTAGTTTTAGAAAGACTGCATTATATGTTAATGAACAATGAGTTATAGTAATTGAATTCATGCTTTTAAAACCTAAGATGAAAAACATTCTGTCCTGTATTACTTGATGAATTTTAGTAATCTAAGGTGTTGAGGTTTGTGTCTTTTAATTTCCTGTAGCTCGTCATCATTTTAGTAATTCGTAGAATTCTACACCTTAAAACTACCAGAAATCAGTCATGCGAATAATTTCTCCTGATTCTGAAATATTGTCCCTGCAGATGTTGGGAGGGTCCAGGCACTGTGTTCTGGATAATATGTTAGAGAAAAGAATGATCTTTCTTAATGTCAATAATTTCAATTTAAATTGTGATACAGGAAAAATATAGATGAAATATTTTATCTATATCAGAAGTATCCACATAATTGATCTTTCAAAAGTTCAATTCCAGCAGGAGTCAAAGATTGAGGTTTAAAAATGTACCCAACTCAAAACTAGCACATAAAGTTGGAAAACTCAAAAGCAATTCTCATTAAAGTGTGACTCAGAGGTAGAGAGGAAATACTAATCCTCTCAAAGAAAGGTGCTGTAGAAATCAAAACATTCTGTTGGATATACAAAAACATAAAGTCCCCTTGATAATGTGTAAGAAATATTGGCTCTTAAATAGGTTTAGGTTAGAATTTATAGTTCACCTCCTTACTCCCCAAAATGCAAGATGAAGATTAAATTTAAATATGCCCTGGGCTGATAATGTAAATTATTACGTGTAAAGTAAAATAATTGTTTAAAAAGTCCTGAGGCCTAGAAGAATCTATTTTACATTTTTAGAGCAGAATATATTTATTGGGGAAAGAAATCTGTCTGAGAGAGACAAAAGAGCTCATGAGTGGGTTGCCCTAGAAGATTCTATTTTAAAGTTTCATAAAACATATATCTACAAAAAATATTATGCAGCACTTGTAGAAACAAGTCAGTATGAATGAGAATAAGAAAAAAGTGCAAGTGGCTCTCAGTGATATTAATAAAGATATAAAACAGATATTTTTAAAATAGTTAAGGAAATATAAGTATTCAACCTGGGGTAGTGACATAAGAAGGTATAAAACTGTCTTGAAAAGTACAAAATAATAGAAAATAATTTGAAAAACCCTTCTAAGTAGAAAAGTACAGTTTTTTTTTTTTTTTTTTTTTTTTGTGGGTACCGGTGTCGAACTCAGGATGTCGCGCACCAGCAAGCGCCCGTGCGGCTGAGCGATATCACCAACCCTTTTTTTGTATGTGGGTACCGGGAGTCAAACTCAGGACCTCGTGCTTGCCAGGCAAGCGCTTATGCCGCTGAGTTATCACACAGCCCAAAAAGTACAATTATTTACCAAAATTTCTACATACTAATTACACAGAAGAGTAAATAAGAGATCACTTCTTCCTAAGATTATTTTTATATATTGTACTCTGTGTAACTACTTTAACATTATGATACATAGTATATTAACTATTGTTATTATCTTATCATTTTGGTATGAAATTTTGTTTCTTTTATAAAATAAAAAAATGAGTCAGGTAGAAAGATACAGAGTTGAGAAAACAGCATAAAAATGTAGTATAGAAAGATGATTGTGTGAAAAATATGGGTAAGGTATAATAACCATAGAAAAGTGAGATAAAGTATAACATAAGTTAGCAAAATTTGCAGAGATATTGGCTTAGAATGATTGAAAACTGAAAAAAAAAGAAAAATACAAAATAAGAAAGAAAGAAAAATATCCCTCCATCATACACATACTATTTGGTAGATCCAGGAACAACAAAATCCTAGTGAGATTTACAGAAAGAAATCATCACTAGGACACATTGTAAAAATATAAAACACAAAAACTATAGGAAAATCTTAGAATAAATCAAAGAGAAGGAGTTTATCATCACACAATGACATTTAGTCAAACAGCTTATTTCCCAGAAGCAAAGTTAGACTATTAAAAAGTAATATGGTATCTTCAATACTTAGACAAAAATAATGGTTAATTGCACATTATCCATCCAGCTAAACTGTCTTTCATGAAAACACTTCAAATATATTTAGATAATGCCAAAACATTTACAAGAACTTATAAATGATAGATTTCTGGAAAAAGAAAAAAAATCAACCCGTGAGAAAGATCTATAAGGTAAAAAAGAAAAAGAAAAGAAAATGTTGAATTTGTGTAAATTAAAATGAACACTGTATCAAATAATAAAACAATGGGGCAGGTATATTTCTATCTTAAAAATAGATGTTAAGTACTACTAAAGATAAAGAGAATTACTATGAATAAAAGTTCAAATCATCCAGCATATATAGCAATTCCAAAATGAAATATTCCTTACTTCATATTTTGAAGATGGAAAAACATCACCACCTAAAGGAGAATTCTAATACATAGTTTGCAGTAATTGAATACCAAATAATGGGAAAAAAAATCAGTAAAGAAATGAATTTTTTCAGAAACATCTGTAGGAGTATATGAAATATGGCATTTAAAAAATTGAAACTATCCATTCCTTTCACATACACATTTAAAAAAAAAAATAAGAAGGAAATCATAACTCTTACCTTGGTAAATATCAAATAGTATCACATAAGAAATACTTTATGATCAAAATAAACTAACCGAAAACATAATTAAATACCTAAACTACACAAACAGACATTTCACATATTACAAATGACAAAACAGCTTTCATCACATTGAAGGGAGAAAACCATGTGAAAATACAAAAACACCAAATTAATTATTCTTTAACTAAAATAATTATAATGCTAATACAAAATAAATATATGAGATGCAGTGAATATAATCTTTAGAGGGAAAATTGTAACTTAAAAGTATCCTAGAAAATAAACATATGAAAACACAAAAATAAATTATATTGACCAAAAACAACAGTAGAAAAACTTTTTTGAAAAATCTCAAAGGATAATTTTTCAAAAAGTAAATAAACAAAAGAAAACATGGACAATCTCATTACTAAAATGATAATAACAGAACCATTGAATACTGATATCTTTCTTTTTTTTTCCATCTCTCTTTCTTTTTCTGTACTTGGGATTGAACTCAGGGTCTTATGCATGCTAGGCAAGTGCTTCATCACCGAGCAACACTTCTGAGCCCTTGAGCTCTTGATTCAGTGCCCTTTCAGTGACTAAACTAACAAAAATGGACCAGAATGTCTTAGAAAAAAATTATAATGGTTTATTGAAAGACTTTCAAATATATATAAATAAGTAATATTTCTTCATAATTGTTATGTAACACAAAAATGCTGGCAAACAGGAACGAAGCACAAAAACATTTATACATTTTTGGCAGGAAATGTTGCTATAATTTCTGAGATGTTTTTCATTTGCCATTCTGTATTCACTCTTGATTATTCTCTATCCTTCTTGTTGTGTCCAAAGGTGAACTTTAATGCTGTACATTGATTGTATCATTTACTATCTGGCTTCCACTTGGGTGTGGCCAATAGCAGACACCAACAGCAGATCCGAAGGTGGGAAGGAAGCAGAATCTGAGATTTTATTTCCCTGGCCTAACATATGGTAGGCCAAAAAGCTTGGAGGTGTACCTCTACTTAAGGCCCCAGAAACTGTGAAGAAGCTCTTTCCACCACTGCTGTCTCTTATGTTTTTATAATTGCTCACTTCTCTTTCTCTTTCTTTCATGCCTAGACTGAATAAAATCTTCCAGATATTCCTAGCTTTGCCTCCTCTTTTTTCCAACAACAGCTATATAACTATTCATTTATGATTGCTAATTTTGTTTCTTGTTGCTATTTTGACTCAACCATTTTCAAAATCTATCAGACATTACAAAAATTTATAGGTCCTTTTCCCCAAATTTCACAATCTTTCCTGGGTATCATTGGGAACATATTGATACGTGAATGCTTCTCAATTTATGAAAAAGTTGCATCTCAATAAACCCACAATAAATTGAAAATATCCCAAGTCAAAAACATTTAATATACCTACCTTACTAAGCAACATGGCTTAGCAATATAGTACAGTATTATGAATAGGTTAAAAGTGTGCCTGAAATCTCATTCACCTCAGCTCTCGGGGAGTAAGAGCAGGCCGTGAGCTAGTCACCTTCTCCTGTGGGCAGCTGCACTACTTGCTGTTGTATGATAGACAAAATGTATGTGTTTTATTCCACAGAGATTTGGGGAGAATAATTTGCTCCAAGAAACTCCTCCAAACTGCAATAGGAAATAGGCATGAGAATATGCACAACAGCACTGTTACAGTGGCAAAAGCCTTCAGAGAACCCAAATGTCTATCAACGGAGGAAATAATGATCTCATGATCATCTAATCTGATAATTTACGGCAGCAAGAATGAATGCTATGAATGATACATGAGATGGATGACATTTGCAGCATGATACATGAGTCAAAATGAATAAATCTTATGTCACTTTGAGCAAAAAAATGTTTAAAAATATATACAATTGTCTCTCTGTATAACAATTTTCACATCTGTGGATTTAAACCTATCATGGATTTAAAATATTTTTTAAAAAATTGTGTCTGCTTCTCAAAAGAACTTTACATGTTCAGTATGTATATGAAATTATGTTCAACACCTTTAGCCACCAGAAAAATGCAAATCAAGACTACACTGTGATTCCATCTCACCCCAGTCAAAATGGCTATCATCAAGAATACAAAACTTATAAATGCTGATGACGGGGTAGAGGGGTAGAAGGAAACCACCTACAGTGTTCCTGGGAATGTAAATCAGTGCAACCACTATGAAAATCAGCCTAGATAACCCTCAAATAACTGAAAATAGAACTACCATCTGACCCCCTATGCCGCTCCTTGGTATACATCTAAAAGAATTAGTCATCACAGTGTAGGGATATTTGCATATACATGTTCATTTTAACACAATTCACAGTAGCCATGGTTGAAACTAGCCTAGGTGGCCATTAATGAATGAACTGATAAAAACATACACACACACACACACACACACACACACACACACAATGAAGTGTTTTTCAGCTGGAAAGAGAATGAAATTATGTCATTTGCAGGACAATGGATGGAACTGGAGTTCACTCTGTTAAGTGAAATAAGCCACAGTCAGAAAAACAAGTATCACATGTTTTTCCTACTATGAATAACCTAAAAAAGAACTCACCAAAGTAGAAGAGATATTATTATTAGACAAAAGAAGGGAATAAGAAGGGGGAAAGGACACGGAGGGAAGACCACAGGAGTGGATGGATATGACCCAAATATGTTATATGCATGTTGGAAATAAGAAAGACTTTTATCTTGTGTTGCTTCCTAAACAACACATGACATCTATTTACATCGCGTTTACATTGTATTTGGTATTATAAGTAATCTAGAAAAGATTCAATTACATGGTAGATATGTGTAGGTTATATGCAAACACAGCTTGACCATCCTTAATCCAAAAAGCAAAAATCCTTCAAATTTTGAATCTTTCCACTGCCCACATACCACAAATAGAAAATTCTACAACATGAAACAGTCACATGCACAAAACTATTAAAAATATTGCGCAAAAATACCTTCTGACTATGTGTAAAGGAATATATGAAACATAAATGAATTTCCTGTTTAGATTTGATGCGCATCGAGATGTCTCATTACGTATATGCAAATTTTCCCAAATCTGAAAATTTTGAATCCAAGCATATGGATAAAATTATTCAACCTGTACACCATTTAATCTGAGTATCCTCAGATTTTGACATCCACTTGGCATTCTGAAACTAGCTCCTCGTAGAAATCAAGGGAAGTTTGTATAGTCGTTCCGTAGGTAAACAATTTAAGCACGTGTAAAACAAGTAATGATTTTGTTTAAATAAACATAAAATGAGTAAATTATAGACAAAAGCAAAGAACTTTTGGCACACAATTCATAATCAGGATGATGACTGCTTCTAGGTCACTATAGAATAATACAACCTGGGATAGGTAAAGGGGCTTCCAGTCATGATAATGTTCTATTTTGCAAGGTGAATGGTGGGTATGTGAGTGTACATTTTATTCTGCATCAACCTCAATATTTACAGTAAAAATTCACTTTTTAAAAAATATGGCATACATTTTTATGCAGCCTGTTTGTTTTGTTTTTTACAATCTAATTATTATTTTATGTCTTTAACCATAAAAGATTCCATTAAGGTCTATATGGGTGCCACTTGTGGGGTACATAGAGGTTGAAGAAAATAATAATATATTATAAATAATTTTTATAAATACTTTGTTTTGGAACAGAAATAACCCCAAACTTATATAAAATTCTGGACAAAGTTGTACTAAAATCATACACTGATTTTTATTCTACCCTTCACATCTCCTAGTACCATTCAAAATGTAATTGACATAATTAGTGAGCAGTTAGATAGAAGTAGTGCCAGCAATAAAAGGAAATGGTTTCATGTACCCCCACCTCCAGATCAGAAAGCTCTAGAAAACTACTGCTTGCAAAAATCAGAGAAGATCAATTACCTTTCTCCCACCTTATGTTTGTATTTGGTTGCTTTATCAAAATTATGCCCATGAGAAAGGCTTAAGGTGCTCATAAACTTGTAACTAAGCCCAAGGAATTCTAAAATTAAAACATAATCCATTCCAGAAGTATAATTGAATTAGTGATAAACTATAGGTATATAAATCTGTACAGGAAGTGTACAGGATTGAAATAATTCCTGTTTATAATTATGTTTCTACTTCAAAATTTTACTTGCTTAGATTTCTTATGTTCTCTCTAAGAGATAACAATTTGCTTCACATTAAGCAAGGACATCCTCATCTAACTCAAGTTGGCTCCTTGGGGAGGAAGGATGTGGGGAACACAGGCACAGAGAGCAAATGCAGCACCTGCTCCCATCACATCTGCAGGAAGGAAGATGAAGGGAAACAATTGTCAAAACATCAATCAATACACATTTGCTGATGTGAAATTAAATCATTTTACCCTCAAGCACTTTCTTATGGAATTTTAGTCTTAAGAAACAATGTGTAAATAAGTACAAAATTTCCTGAATAAACTAAAACCAGGATGACCATATGATCCAGGCTTACCACTTTTTGGTATATACCCACAGTAATCAAAGTCGGCATGCAGTACTTCACAAGATACCTGGACACCTGTGTTTAGTGTGGCACTATTCACAACAGCCAGGTATGGAATTAGCCTAAGGGCCCTTCAATGGTTGAATGGATACAGAAAATATATATACACAATGGAGTATTATTCAGTCATAAAGAATGAAATCATCTCATTTTCAGGAAAATGGAACTGAAAGCCAACTTATTGAGTGAAATAAGCCAGATTCAGAAAGACAAGTACTAGATATCTTCTCTCATATGTGAAATTTAGGGGCAAAATATCATGAAAGTAAAAGGGCTATTACAGAAGAGGAAGGGGATGGGGGAGTGGAGGAATGGAAGGATAGGGAGGGTATTTGATGGAGGGCTATAATCAAAGGATGCTATATGCATGTATAAAAATGTGTCCAGGGGCTGGTGAGATGGCTCAGCGGCATAAGCGCCTGCCTGGCAAGCGTGAGGTCCTGAGTTCAACTCCCAGTACACACATACGACAAAAGGGCCGGTGATATCGCTCAGCAGCAGGGGCGCCTGCTGGCGTGCGAGGTCCTGAGGTCGACCCCCGGTACCCACAAAAAAAAAGGGCCCATATAATTAATATGTGCTAATAAAATTGGGGAAAACCTATTATTATCAACAAATGTTGTTGTTACATCCAATCAAAATATGGAGAAATTAATTTCCAAGTGAAAATATTTTGTTTGAGAATAAAATATGAAAAATGGAATTGTAATTCAAGACACAAATGCAGGCCATTACGGGCCTCTGCGTCTAAAGAGCAAAAGAAAGGATGAGCATATTACTGGGAAAGGAAGAAACATCATTAAATAGTTTTTAAAGAATGCTATTTGGTGCTGGTGACAGTTTTCTGGAGACAGTGAAATCTGATTGGTGAATAGTGGCTTTCATTAGGCAAAGCTTTCCTTAACGACATAGAAGAACATTTCAATAGATTGGACTTGAAAGACGGTTCCTGGAGCAGTTGTTGTGACCTGAGTGTTCTTTCCTATGGCCCCTGATTATTTTAATTAAATAGGGTAAGAATGACTCCACTTGTATAACCAATTTTCATATCAATAATCTTTTCTTTTTAAAAGTAATGGTTCCAAATATGGCTATTGTTACATCTCATGTCTAGGCCGTACCTCCTAGTTGTGGAACTGTTGAGAGCTTCTTTAACTTTTGGAGCTTACCTCTCTATATTTGGCAAATATGGATAATGCCTAATTTATGATTTGTATTATGACAAGGAAAGGGAAACTGATCATTCTCAAGTAAAACTTGTGGAGATTGAGAAAGGAAGCCTTATGAAGAGGCATTTATCATTTCATTCAATGAATATTTAAAAGTACTCAGGGTGACAGGAAACCAGATAGCTTCTTGTAGGACAGATAGCTTGTTGCGAATGTTACTAGATGTTAATTTCAAGTACTGCAGTGGCTTAGCTTATTTTTCATGGCTTTTTGCATGGATTCCAACTGATTCACTCTCTGTGTGATCTAATTCCAAATCTCCAGGAGGTGAATCTGACTGGTACAACTTGGTCATATAAACAAGAAGCATTGGGTCATTTATGTAAACTTAACCTCTAAGCGTTTAAACTTAAAGATGAAATGGTCTTTGTGATTCCATTGAAAATAACTCATGAACTTGGAAACCCCTAAAATATTACCTTAGAGCGTATGCAGCTGCTCAGTTTTTTCTATCACTCTCAGGCTAGAATTTATTTGGTGAATCCCTTGCTTTAATAAATCAACATCTATTGCCTCCTGCTTTTGCTAGATGAAAACTGAGTTCAGTGACATTCTAAATCATACTTTGACCGCTTATATGTTATACCGATATGCATAGATGTGTGCTATTGTTACTGCCTATCTTCCTAATGTGCAATTAGCATAAGACTCCCTCATCTAATAATGTGATCTAAAATGCTTTTTAAAAGTACAATGTTGTAGTCAAACTTAGGAGTTATTATTATAACAGATGCGGGGGAAAATGCAAAATAGAGTAATGAAAGGCTCTGACCTATAGATGTAAATAGAGTTCAACTAGAAACCAGGTGTTCCAACCTCTGCCATGTGTTTTACTCTTAAACCATGCTTTCTCAGGCAAACTAAAAACTAGTAAAATAATGTAACATGGCTTGTTACATGATGTATAGGAAAGGAAGTAGGTCTTCTATTTTTATTTCTTAAATCTCTTTTTGATTAAATCATGTACTGATTAAACATTAAAAACTGCTTTAAAATGAGTCATTTAAAACAACACAGTGTGTAAAGTAGCTCAGTAATATGACATAAGGGTCCTGAATTAGTTTTGAGTTAAAGTAAATATTTTCAAGTTTTACTAACAGTTTTTAAAATAAATACTGGCTTTTTTATATGAAATAAATACATCAAGACTATCTAATAATTTAATTAGATAATAGTTTTCAAGACTGGAGGGTTCACAACTTATGATGAGCATATCCATAAAACTAGCATATATTATTTAGCTTCTGAAAAATTCATGCATATGAACGTAATCATAAACCATGTATTTTTCATATTGGCAGAAAATTAAACGTGACAAACTATCCAGCAAACTTTTTTGTAATGACTTTTAACAGTGAAATACAAAGTATTTTCTTATAATTTAGAAAACTCAAGTGATAATTCAGCTGTTAGGGGAAAAATAAGGTAAAGGGAAAGAAGACAGAAACACACAGACCAATGAGTCAGCTACATAAATCAACAGCATTTTTTAAATTAAACAGATGTTTCTCTATAACATTTAAACAAGGGAAGAAAAATTGTCAAAGTAGTGGGCTAATTACTTGTCTTTATTGAATTGTGTCCACCTCTGTATTAGGCAGTGTACTTAACACTGTTGATACAAAGATGAATATGTCAAGATGTGTGCTTCCTTTTATTGTGATGGAAAGAAAAGGAGGAATGAGAATCAATGCTGATCAGTTTGCAATATTTTGCTAAGAAGTTGCAGGATTCTGTTTTACCTTTTCTCTTTGTCTACAGTCTTCAATATAATGTAACAAAGAAATAATTGAAGGAGACATCCTTTCATTCTCCTGCTCTTAGGGAAAAAGCATTGACTCTTGAATTGCTAACCTCTCTTGTAGGCATTCTTTTCTATTCCTAAAGGTTTTAATCATGAGTGAATGTCAAATTTTATCCAGTGCTTTGTCTGTGTGTAAGGAAATAATTCCATGTTTATGTGTTGATATGGTGGGTTACATTGATTGATTTTTTAAATCACACCAACTTACATTCTGGGAATAAACACTACTTGGTCATACTATATTACCCTCTTTATATATTTCTGGATTCAATTAGTTAATATTTCCTTAAGGATTTTTCTGTCTGTGTTCATGATGGATATTGGTTTGTAGTTTTAATTTTCTGTAATACTGGTCTTTTAGAGTACTCTTACATATTCCATTTTCAGAAGGAGGTTATGCAAAAATCAATGTTTACCCAAGAATTTTCTAGAAAAGACAGTCCATAGGCTTTAAAGTGTGGGGAGACTTGGAATGAGAAGTTAATAGTTTTAACAGATTGAGGGTATTTCAAGTTACCTATTACTTCCAAAGTGGGCTTTGTGTCTTATTTTTCAAAGTTATTTGCACCTAAGTTACCAAACTTCAAAGTATAAAATTGTTTTCTTAATATATTCTTAATATTCTCTTCTGTTTTAAAGTCTGTGGATCTATAGTAATGTTTTCTCTCATTTCAAATAAAATGTACCTTTTCTCTCATTCCTTTTTGCTGTTGTTTTTGTTTTTGTTCTTTAAGACAAGGTCTTTCTATGTAGTAGAGGCTGGACTGGAACTCACTTTGTAGCCCAGGCTGGCCTCAAACTCGTGGCAATCCTCCTGCCTCAGTCTCCCGAGTGCTTGGATTACGAGTGTATGCCACCACACCTGGTTCTCACTTTTTATCAATCTAACAGGAGATTTTCGATTTTATAGATATTTTCAAAAAAGTGGATTTTGATGTTCTCTACTATTTCTGGTGTTTTTCTGAATAGAATTTAACTGATTTCTGCTCTTATTGTTTCCTCATTACTATGCAATTGAGTTTAGCTTAGTCTTCTCTTTCTATTTCTTACCACGAAAAATTAGATCAGTCGTATGAGACTTCTTTTTCTAATAAATTTATTTTATGGTAAAACTTCTCACAAAATAGTGTTTTAGCAGAAGCCAAAACATTTTGACATATTGTATTTTTTTAAGTTCATTTCAAAATATTCTTCAGTTTCCTTCCTTATTTTTATCAGTGGATTTTGTATTTAGAAATGGACTAACTCGAAATATTTGTCATATTATGGATTGTTATGTTACTGATTTGTGATTTAGCTTCATTTGGTTTAACATTAAACTTTGTGTGATGCTTGGTTATTTTAATTTTACAGACATTCAGTTTGCAAAACAATATAGGGTTTACTCGGGCACATATTAATAGGCTCACCTCAAAAGAATGTGCATTCTACTTTTGGCTGAATTGGTCTATAGCCTTACCGTCTTTTTACCTTTAATTATTGATTTTTTCTGTATATGATTTGTCAATAGTCAAGAGAAGAATATTGAAGTCTCAATATATACTTGGGGAATTACATGTTTATCTTTCAATTCTTCTAGGTTTTTATTTAAACTACAGTTTTAAATTCCCTTAATAGGCTCATAGACATTTAAGATTATTAAAGCTTCTTAATCAGTTGATATCCTTTCTAGTTATATCATGCCATATTTATTAATGAAAAAATGTATTTCCCCTAATTTGTTTTATGTAAATATAGCAACTTAAATTTCTCAAGATTAAAATTTGCATTAATTTTCTGAGTTTTAGTTTTAATCTCCACGTGTGTTTATATTATAATCAGTTTCTCTGGATAGAATATATATAGGTTTTACATTTTTGTACAGTCTGACAATACTGCAATTCAATTGCTGAGTTTGAACAATTTATATTTAATATAACCATTGATTTTGTTTCAATATTATAATTAAATTGTTGTGTTTAAACTATTTATATTTGATGTAATCATTGATGTTTTTAATTTATGGAAAAAAGTAAAACAAAATTTTGTAACAAAATAATAGGAGAATAACAATAATTAATACATTGCATAATGTTAACTTTAAAGTACTTTCTCAGAGCACAAGATATGGGCATAAAATATTCTCTAATCTATATTAGCATGAGCTTTTCTTTTCAGTGAACTAAGAGACATTAGTAGTGTAACTAACTCGAATTTTTTTTCCTTTTCCCTTCTTTCCTTTCCCATTTCCCTAGCCTAGTTCCTTTTTCCTTTTGAATAATTTCTTCCCATTTCACAATATCTATTGTACATTTTAGACCTTATTTACTCTTTCAGCTTCTTACACCAGGGAGACAGTATGATATTTACACACGTGAAACTGATTTATTTCATTTATAAGTATAGTTCCGAGTTGCATCCATTTACCTATTAAAGTCTCAAGTTTACCTTCTTTTTAGCTGAGTACTACTCTATTACATAAAAATATCACATCTTCTTTATCCATTCCTCAGTTGATGGGCATTTGGGTGGTTTTCAATATTTAGCTATTACAAATTGTGTTGCTGTAAATGTGGGTGCACATATATTGCTGTGGTATGATGTTAATTCTCCTGGGAAAATACCCAGAAAAGGCATATCTGGATCAAATGGGACTTCTAATCCTAGCTTTCTGAGGAATCTCCATACTGATTTTCATAGTGGTTGCACCAGTCTGCACCCCAACCAACAGTAGAGAGGTGTTCCTTTTTCCTCATAGCTCTTCCAGCATTTGTTATTGGTTGATTTATTGATGGTAGCCATTCTTTCTGGAGTGAGATGGACTCTCAGTGTTGTTTTAATTGGCATTTTTTTTGTGGGTACCGGGTGTTGAACTCAGGACCGCATGCGCCAGCAGGTGCTTGTGCCGCTGAGCGATATCACCGGCCCTTTTTTCGTATGTGGGTTCCAGGAGTCAAACTCCGGACCTTGCGCTTGCCAGGCAGGCGCTTATGCCACTGAGCTATCTCACTGGCCCTAATTTTCATTTCTTGAAGGACCAAAGATTGAACATTTTTTCATATATTTATTTGCCATTGGTATTTCTTCATCTGAGAAGTGTGTGTTCATCTTAGATGCCCATTTTTGGATTGGGTCTTTCAATTTGGGGTTTTGTTGTTTTCATTTCTTTATATGTTCTAGATAAAAGTCCTTTGTTTAGGGGGAAATTGGCTGAAATTTTTTCCAACTCTGTGGGTTGTTTTTTCACTCTGTTGATGATTTTTATGGATGTGCAAAGGCTTTTTAGTAAGATGAGATCCATGTTGTTGATTCTACCTATGTCTTCAAGATTTCTACCTACTTTCTCTTCCAGTAGATTTAGTGTTTGTGTTTTAATATTTAGATCTTTGATCCATTTTGACTTTAGTTTAGTTCATGATGATAGACATGGGTCTAGTTTTAGTCTTCACCATGAAGAAAACCAGTTTCTCCAGCAACAAATAATAAGGAGGCTATCTTTCTTCCAGTGAACATGTTTGGCATCTTTGTCAATGATAAAGTGGCTGAGCATGATTGTAGTTGTGTGCATCTTCTAATCTCTTCCACTGATCCTCATGTACGTTTTTTTGCCACTACCATTCGATTTTATCACAGTACTTTTTAGTATAATTTCAAGTCAGGGATTATGATGTCTCCTGCCTTGTCTTTTTTGCCCAGAATTCCTTTTGTTATTCTAGGTCTCTTATGTTTCCAAATGAATTTTAGGAATGTTTTCTCTAGTTCTGTGAGGTATGCTAATGTTATTTTTATTGAGATTGCCTTAAATCTGTGTAACAATTTTGGGAGGATGACCATTTTCATTATGTTGGTTGTTCTTACCCATAAGCAAGGGATATCTTTCCCTTTTCTTTTTTTCTTTTTTTTGTGGGTACCGGGGGGGTCAACCTCAGGACCTCGCGTGCCAGCAGGCGCCCATGCCGCTGAGCGATATCACCGGCCCCTTTTTCGTATGTGGGTTCCAGGAGTCGAACTCGGGCCCTCGCGCTTGCCGGGCAGGCGCTTAAGCCGCTGAGCCATCTCACCGGCCCCCTCCCTTTTCTTATGTCCTCTTCAATCTCCCTTTTCAGAGTACTTAATTATAAATCTTTTACTTCCTTTAACTTTGTTACAATAATTTCTAAATATTTCATTTTGTTCAATGCTACTGTGAAGGGTGTGGTTTCCCTAACTTCGTCAGTGAGTTTGTTGTTTGTGTACAGGAATGCTATTGATTTTTGAGTATTGACTTTGTATCCAGCTACACTATTGAATTTAGTTATTAAATCTATAAGTCTTTTTTTGGAGTTTTGGTATCTTCTATATAGGGAGAGTATCATATCATCTGAAAATGATTATTTAACTTCTTCCTTTCCTATCCTTATTCCTTTTATTTTTCTCTGTTTTCTAATTGCTCTGGCTAATGTTTCTGGAACTATGTTGAATAGGAGTGGTGATAGTGGACATCCTTGTCTTATTCCTGGTTTTAGAATGAAAGCTTTCAGATTTTGTCCATTTACTATGATGTTGCCTGTTGGTTTGTCATAGGTAGCTTTCATCAGATTGAGGTTAAGACTATCTATCCTGATTTTCTGTAGTGTTGTTATAATGAATGAGTGTTGCACTTTGTCAAAAGATTTTTCTGCATCTATTGAGATGATCATGTGGTTTTTGTGTTTGGCTCTGTTGATATAACGTATTACATTTATTAATTTATGACTGTTGAACCATCCCTGCATTCCTGGGATGAATCTCACTTGGTCATGGTGTATAATCTTCTTGATGATTTGCTGCATTCTGTTTGCTAGTATCTTATTGAGGATTTTGCATCTATGTTCATTAGGGAGATTGGACTGTAGTTCTCATTTATGGTTAGGTCTTTCTCTGGTTTTGGTATCAGGGTAATACTTGCCTCCAGGAAATTAGTTAGGGAACATTACTTCCTTTCAATTTCATTAAAGAGTTTTAGGAGTATTGGCATTAAATCTTCTCTCAATTTCTTGTAGAATTCAGCAGTGAATCTATCAGGACCTGGGCTTTTCTTTGTTGGTAAGATTTTAACTACATTTTTAATTTCATTAACTGATATTTGGTTATTCAGAATATTTATATCTTCTTGATTTGACTTGGATAATTCATACACATCTGGGAATCTGTCCATTTCTTTTGTGCTTTCCATCCTATTAAAGATTCTCAAAGTATGTATTGATGATTCTCTGAGTGTCCACAGGATCTGTAATGATTTCACCCTTTTCATTCTGCATTGCATGAATTTGAGTCTTTTCTTTCCTTTATTGATAAGGTTGCCTAAGGGTTTATCAATTTTATTTATTCTTTCAAAGAACCAACTCTTCAATTTATTAATTCTTTGTATTGTTTTCCTAGTCTCAATTGCATTAATTTCTGGTCTAATCTTTCTAATTTCATCCTTTATTTGGGCTTTGGGCTTGACTTGCTCTTCTTTTTCTAGAAGCTTGAGGTGTAACATTATGTTGTTTATTTGTGCTCATTCTGTTTTCTTGATGTGAGAATTCACTGCTATAAATTTCTCTCTTTGGACTGCTTTGATTGTGTCCCCCAGGTTCTGACATATTGTATCTGCATTTTCATTTAATTGTAGATTTTTTTATTTCTTCTTTAATTTCATCTGTGACCCATTGGTTGTTAGGAGGGTGTTGTTTAATTTCCATGTGTTTATGGAGTGTAAGTGACTCAGCATGAGGCCAAGGTTCTCACTTTGTAAACATCCTCATCCTGTGCAAGGGGAGGGGATGGAGATGGTGTGATTTCTAAACCTGCTCTTTGGGAGGTAGCCTGCTTATAAGGGAGGAAAAGAGGCTTGCTCTCCCCCCTTCTTATTCTTGTTGTTTTTGCTGTGTTCTTCCACCTTGAAGTGTTGCCCTTGTGCCATGCCACCCTGCCTGGGAGCCAGCTGATTATGGACTGAAGCCTCCACAAACTGTGAACTAAACAAACCTTTCCTCCTTTAACTTTGGGTGTTGGATATTTTGTCTCAGCAACCAAAGAAAAGTAACTAAGACATAATTTGGTACCATGAGTGGGGTCATTGCTGTGACTATACCTGAGCATGTGATTCAAGAGCCTTTAGGAATGGCTTGTGGGAAGTGCTTGGAAAGGTTTTGAGATGTCACCTGAAATAACAGGGCTGGAACACCTGAGGTTGTTCTGTATGGGAGATTCTGGTCAGAGATCAGAAGACTAGAGCTGATAGAAATCCTGCAGGTAAAGACCAGGCTTGGGAGGTTTCTTCTGGGAAGAAGGACTGCATTGGCTGTTGGACTCCAGATGATGTGTTGTGGCTTTGCAGAAAGTTTGTCTGCATTTTGTTCATGTCCATAGATTTTGCCTGAGACTGAGAGTAAGGGCAGCAGACTAGTTAATCTGGCAGAAAAGTTTCAAGGCATTTGAATGTTGAGGCTGTGGCATGGCTGTTGTTGTGGGCTTTTAGCCAGATCTATGTTGAGAATCAACAGCAAAGAGCCCAGCTGGGTGATTTAAAATGTTGTTAGTTTGGCCAGAAAGGAAGGTCCAGTAAAGCTATGGACTACAAAGATAGAGCTGAGGAGATCTTGATTGTTGAAAGGGAACAGAATATAAAAGATGGCCTGCGGGCATCACAAGAAGCAGCAAGTCTCAACCTTTTACTGCCTCAAAACTGCAAAAGTGAAAGACTTTGCTTTGAGGAGAAAGCTACAGAGTACCATGTTCTAGAATGGCAACAGCTACATCATGTTTCAGAATGGCGGCAGCATAGAAATTTTGTTCCTCAGAGTTGGATTCAGAGTGTCCAGCATTCCAGGCACTTGATCTTTACAGCCAAGAGACAGGAAAGCATGGTTACTGCTCCAGCTGACAGCAGACCTTGGCATCAGACAGCAGACCTAGACATGGTGCTAGTTTTAGGTGCATGCAGAATGCAAGAGTTGTGGGGTTAAGAAGGCTTCCACCCTGATTTCAAAAGGCCTGCGAGAGCAGGCAGTGTGCCCCTGAAAGTGCAGTGTGTGAAGCTATGAGTGTGAAGCCAAAGGTGTAGTGGAGATCCCAGAAGTTTGGAAAAGCCAGAAACATGGATTATCTAAAGAAAGCTGCAAGGAAGGAGCAAAGCCAGCCTAAGAGAGCAGCCATGGGTGCTACAACCACCAGAAGTGCTATAGGGGTGAAGCAACTCAAGACTTTGAAGCTCACAACTTGTCACAGATTGCCTTAGATGCTGCACATGTAACTACAGGACTTAATGTTTGCCTTGCTGGATTTTGGACTTGCTTTGGTCTCAATCCTTTGTATTCCCCTGTTTGTAACTTTTGGAATGAAAATGTTTATCTTGTGTTGTTGAATGTTGGAAGTGTTTAACTTTTCATTTTGTACAAGGGCTTGCAACTAAGAGTTTGCCTTACATCTCAGAGGAGACTTGGGACTTGGACTTTTCAGCAATGCTGAAACTGTTAGGACTTTGGCAACTCTTAGACATGGACTTTTGCATAAAAGATGTGCATGAGTCTTTGGGGGCACCAGGAGTGAATGTTATGGTTCTAGTGTAATATAATGTTGATAAACTTAATACTGGTTCTTAAGGTTGTTAAACATGTGTTATAATGTTCAAGTTGTGAAATCATAAGAAAAAGCATATCTTTGCATCTGGAAACAGGTGTCAAGAAATGTGTCTGGTTGCCAAGTTCACAAAGGGTGGATTGTAATAGTTGATACATGTGACAACTTGAGAAGTCTAGAAATTTAACTAATTAACTCAGCAGTTCTCTATTCTAGGGTATAGAGGATATGCCCTTACCACTCTAGAATGTTGTTCATTGTGTCAACTTGAGAAATTTAGAAGTTTAACTGAGTGACTCAGCATGGGGCCAGGGTCCTCACTTTGTAAATATCCTGAGCCTCAGGTGGGTGTAGCACTAATACAATCTCCATGCCCTCCTCTTGCACAGGCTCAGTAGGGCCGGTGATATTGCTCAGCAGCACAAGCACCTGCTCGCAAGTGTGATGTCCTGAGTTAGACCCCTGGTACCTACAAAAAAAAAAAAAATCAAAGGCAGAGTACCACATGAGTCCATATCAGAAACCTGAAGGATCAGTGTTGCAAGGCTGAAGAGGTTGTACTGGAAGGCTGAAGAGTCTGCACTGGAAGCCCAAGGATTCAGGTTCAAAGGCAATGCTGAAGACTAAAGCTGTTCAGAAGAAGCAGAAGCAAGACTACCTTCTTCATTCCCTTTCTTATTCCATCCAGTCTACAAGCCTATTGGTTAATGCCATATTCAGAGTGGATCTTCCCTCTTCAGTAAATCTTCAAGACAGGCCAGAACTGTACAAAACCAATCTTCTAGGCATTTCTTTTTCAAACTGACACCACTATTAACTTTCACATCCTTCAACCCCATTTTCTAGCATTCACTGCTAAAACTCTTGGAGTCTTCAAAGTCTTGGCATGCTATTGGGTTAATTGATGGCTGGTCAACTGTATGTACCTTCCAGAATGGGCACTGGTCCCCTGAAAGACAAAAGCCACATCAGAGAATATTGGATTTTGAAACCCTCACCCCATATTACTGGGGAATAGAGGACTGAAGATAAATTGATCAATAATTGTTAATGATTTATTCAATTGTTCTTATGTAATGAAGCTTCTGTACAAACACAAAAGGATAAAGTGGGAGAGCACTGGGATACCTGAACCCCCAGAGTGTGTTGTGCCAGGAGATGGTATGGAAGTTCTGTGCCCTGGCCCATATCACTTAACCTGTACTTTTCTTCATCTATATGCTTTGTAATATCTTTCACAATAAACTGGTAAAAATAAGTACATTCCTGAGTTCTGTGATACACTTTAGAAAATCAATTGAACATGAGAAGGAGGTGGTAAAAATATCAATTTGTACCGTGTTGGTCAGAAATACAGATCACAACCTGGAGATAATACTGGGTGCATGAACTTGTGGAGGGGATGTCTTAAGGACTGATCCTTTAATCTGTGGGATCTGATGCTATCTCCTCTTAGACATTGTCAATATTGACTTGAAGTAGAGAACACTCAGCTGGTCCCTAGTGTAGAACTGATTCTTTGCTTGCTAATGAGGAGGAGTTGTTGTCATGAAAGTTTTCTGTGTTGACTATAGCAGAGGAAAAACAGTTTTTTTTAACACACTAGTATGAGGTGTTTTGTAGACTAAGCATATAAAAAGTTTGAAGATAATGATAGAAGTAATTAATAAACTATAAGCTTGCTAAAGAAGGAGCTGAAGGCAAGAATTAGTTCATGGTTTGGAGGAAAATACAGCAGTCAATGAATCAGTACCAGAAATAAAATGTGTCCCAAGATCTCTAATGTTGAGGAGATAAAAGAACTGGGACACTACTATTAGATGTGTTATTCATGTAGCTATGTCTACTAGATTGAGAGTAAAACATGGAACACAAAGACAAGAGGAACTCCTCAGTGAACAAGTGACAATAAAATAGTATTTTGAGTATTATCAAAAAGTGGTAGTCTGTTCAATGAACTAAGAGAAATCAGTAGTATAACTATCTTGTATTTTTTTTCTTTTCCTGTGCTAATATCATTTGGAGAATTTTTATGTCCATAACTTGTACTCTGAGTAAGTACTTTGAAAATAACAACATGCAATGTATTTACTATTGTTATTTTCCTAATATTTTGTTTTGAAAATTTTTTTTTTTTTATAAAACAAAAAAAGCATGAATTAAACAAAAAGCACCAACTCAAAAATGTAGTAACCTGGTAATTGCTTAGGAAGCACAAGAGACACACACTACACACATCTTACTGATTTATGCTTGGAATGGCAGAATCATGCTTTTGCCCTCAGTGCAAACAGTTGGAGGAAATTTTATCAAAGTGATTAAGAATTGGAGAATGCTTAGTAGAAATTTTGGGAAGGAAGAAAGCAACTGAAATTTGAATTAGAGAAGAATGAACAATCTATGAGTAAGAATGACTGAAGGGGTTTGCACATGTTTTAACCAAGGACAATAGCAATGTGAGGTCCAAGGTATCTAGCAGGTTGTAAGTAGTTTTTCCTAAAACTTTTATGCAGTTTTTTTCTTATAAAGGAAAAATAAGGGATTCTGAATTGTGTGTACTACAAATGAAGTTATTATTCACATAAACCAGCAACACTGATTAGCTGATTATCAGAAACATATTTAGAAAGCAGCACATGAATCTCGCATTTTTGTGGAAATCTCAACTCCCTTTGCAAAGACTATGGTGGCTTTTCATACAATATTGCACATATAGATAAAAATGAAATTTGCTTAGTCTAAAAGCTCTTTTCTTTCCTTAAAATGACCTTGCACATTTTAACTTTAACTTTAGAATGAGAGTTAACAAATATTAACTCTTTAGAAGACTTGCTTTTGAATTTTCAGATGTATCATTTATCTTTATCTTACTCCAATTGTCAATCAAGGAAATTTTTAGTGATTTCTTTAGAATCAGACATATCTTCAGCTGTATAATTCATCATAATTCCAATATTTATTTCAAATAAGTATTATCTTTCTTTTAAAGTCCATCCTACTCAATACATTCATGATATAACTGGATTTCTGAGATAAAGGATAACTTTTAGAGATACATAGGCCGACCTGGTCACATCAATTTCCCCACTATCAAGTAACAATAAGGGCTTCATGGCATTTTTTTTTTCAGGGCATTTTCTATGGCTCAAGAACAAGTGGGTTTCACATATCCATATGTAACCCAAATTAAGGCTAAGATTAGAAATATATCTTTTTGAATGAGCTGCTATTCTTACATTTAACAAGTACATAGCACAATAATTAATCAACTTCTCAAATATGACCAGATCTTACTTCACAGAACTAATGTCATTTGTGCTTAAAAAAGCTAGGGAGCAGATGTCAGTGCTTCTAGATATATTTTATACACTCAATAATCTCAAACAAAATTCAAGTATTTTCTTGTAGGAATAAAATGAGATAATTCTAAAGTTTATAGGAAATCAACATTAGCCAAGGTATTTTTGAAGAATAAAGGGAAAGGAATTACCCTATATAATATCAAGATTTGTTGTAAAGCTACCTCATTAATATATTGTGAGACAAAAAGACCAATGACCTAAGATAGACATCTAGAACTATATCCATACATAAATGAATTTATGAAAAACATGGACAAAGAACTTCAACATAAGGTTCTACATAAATTGGTTTTATTTATTTAAAAACCTAAACCTTAATATATGATATGTAGGAAAAATTAAGTTCAGATTTGATTATAGATTTAAATCTTATAGAACAAAACATTTCTAGAAATAAATATAGAAAAATACTGATTTTGAGGTAGATTAATTTTTAACATTCAGAAGTGTATTTACCAGGGAAAAACTTATGTGAGTTTTATCATACTAAAGAAACTCTAAATGTTAAAATACCCTTTTTACTGAAACCCTCCTGAGAAGAGGATGATAATACAGTAATCAATAGTATGTTTATTTAAACAAAGCATTGTTATTTACAAGCCTAAGAACAAGAACAGAGAAAGGTCAGATATCAATTTAGAGAAGACATTTTATCAAGTATACTAGCAAAGATTTTGTATTCAGAAGTAAAATAACTATGGTTGAAATATATGATTAGATTTAAATATAAATAAAATAGGGCTTGTATTAACATATAAAAAAAGCACTGATAGAAATAAATAGATTGCCAAATAAGTCCTTCTCAATTTGATGATATATGTAATGAAACAATAAATATATGGAAAAATAATCCAGCCTATTAGTAGTTACAGGATGCACACTGAAACCAAGATGAGTATTTCTACATATCTGCCAAAATGATTAAAATTGAAATGTGTTTAAAACTATGTGTTGGGGCCGGTGAGATGGCTCAGTGGTGTAAACGCCTGCCTTGCAAGTGCGAGGGCCCTAGTTCGACTCCCGGAACCCACACATATGAAAAAGGGGCCGGTGATATCGCTCAGCGGCACGGGTGCCTGTTGGCGCGCGAGGTCCTGAGGTCGACCCCCCGGTACCCAAAAAAAAAAAAAGAAAAAAACTATGTGTTGGTAAAAATATAAAACAAAGAGCAGTGTATAAATTAATAAATTTACTTTAGAAAACTAAAGTATGAAACATGTACCTTATGATCCTGGAATTGTACTCCCAAATATAAGTTCAATGACAGCAAGTATTCATGAGGACAAAGGACAGGCATAACATTGTTTTTAGTTAGAATAATTATGGCATATATAGATATATAGATATAAAAATGAATAAGGTTTGAAACATGCAAAAAATGATACATATTACAAAAATGACATTGAGTTAGTCTACCACAAAAAAAGAAAGAAAATGAAAAGGAAAGAAGAAGGAAGGAAGGAAGGAGGAAAAGCATATGATTCCACATATAAAATATTTGAAACAGTACTAGTGCACTTCAACAATTACCTTTTGGAAGAACAGAAGAAAAAATAAAGAAGAGAAGAGAAATAAATGAAAATTTGAATTTGACAGTGATGATTTATTTCTTGATTTGAGTGGGAAGTAAGTACCCTGTTGTTTTTATTATATGATTATTCAGCTAAATATTTATGATTTACAAGCTTTTCTGGATGTTATATATCAAGAAAATTTTAATTGAAAATAGGATGCATATTTTATAATAAATTAAAATATGTGAGTCAGTGTAGAGTGTAAGTCAATATTCAATTTCTGGACAGGTAGATATTATTTAATCCCTATATATACACATCCTTTAGGCATAGCCTACATAGTTTATTGCTTAGTTTTCATCAATATTTTTAGTTTTGTTCTTTTCCTTCTTGACCAAATGTAGAATCAACTGGTTTCAGTCCAATGAACAATCAATTAAGTCTAAAGATTGTCTGTTGTCACCATGAATGTTGATTTAAAACTCTGCTAAATTTTATCAAGTTTCTTATTTCCAATACCAAGATTTTATTAGTTTTTAACATATTATAAAAGTATGATGTAATATTCTACTATTTGTATAAAACTATTTATGGATAATATCCCAGAAAAGTCTGTAATGTTTTAATTTTAATTTTAACTTTAATATAGTCTGAATCTCAATAACTCACTCTATAGTAATTTATACATTTATATTATTATAATGATTTATATACATATATACGTTATATATAATGTTATAATCATTTATATTATTATAATAATATATTTTAGAATATATATTATAATAATATAAAAATATAAATAATATTCCTATTATTGTAATCTTCATATATTATAGATGTATAATTATATAATGTGTAATACATGGCATATATAAATCATAATACTATAAATGTAGAAATTACTATAGTGCGAGTTATTGAAATGCAGACTATATTAAAATTAAGAACCTCTAGAATAGTCACAAACTACTCCAAGTTTCTGTCTTGAGATAACAGGAAAGGTATGACTACTACTCTCAATGAGACACTGTCAGTGGAGGAACAAATTGAAGGAAAATTTTGAATTCAAGTTAACCAATGGGATATGACCATCAGCACTTGTAAATTCATGTTAGGCTCTCAGGAGAACTATCAAGAGTGATTACTTATATTTAGGGGTTATCCCAATCAACTGAGATCACAGGATTAGATGAGATTAATTAGATAAAGTAAAAAAAAGAACGTGACTAAATGAGTGAGGAAAAAATCACAGAATCACCAACACAATTGCAACACTTAAAGAGTGATGGGCTAAAAAATCACAAAGGGAATGAGGGAGGTGGAATTGAGCCACGCAGAAGGACAGCAACAAAAGCAGTGCCCTGTGAGGCATGGTGTTTTGGACAGAACTGATAGTAATTCCAATCAACCATTCATTCTTCTTTAACATGTGTATTTTGAGTGCTACTATGTGCCAAGCACAGCACTGGGCAAAGGCTTGAGGAGCTGAGCTAATCAAACACTCACTGAGTAAAGCCTGTCTTCTTATCTAGAAAGAGATAAAAGATAAATAAACCAGGCCTGTATGGATGGAAAGAGAAGGCTTCACTGCAGAGCTCTTTGAGGAGTGTGGCGATGCAGGTGGATAAAGGAAAGAGTGCAAGAAGACAAGGAATGTGAGGCTGAAAAGAGCTCCATCATTTAGGGCCTTGAAAGAAATTTGGTAGGGAATATTAAATTTATTCTGAGTAGTGTAGGGAAATTTTGGAAAGTTTTAAAGAGAAATGCCGTTATCTGTCATATTTTATAAGACTCATTCTATTGCTATTTGGAGAACAGATTGTGGAAAAATGAAGTACAGCAAATGTGGAATTATATTTTTATGATCAATTGATTTTTTTCCAGTTTTTATTTTTTAAATTAGTACAGGTTTGTAGTACATAATGACTACATTCTTCATGAGGAGTTGGCACACATATTTAACACGTCTCAATTCTTTTTTCATTCCCTTCCCCTCCTTTCCCATCTCTCTTCCTCCATCTCTTGGTCCCCTTCCCATTTGCAAAAGATCTCTCTCCCTACTTTCTATTATCTATCTTTTATTTTGCTCTTTATTAATATTTTGGGTTTTCATGTAAAAGAAACCATGAAATATTCAAGCTTATGTGTTTAATATATTTTACTTAACATTATGTTCTCAAGGTGCATCAATTTTCCAACAAAAGATTCTAGTCTATCCTTTATAGCAGAATAATATTTTATTGTGTATAAATATAACATTTTCATTATCCATTCATATATTGATGGTCATATATGCTGCTTCCAAGATTTAGCTATGTATCACTGTAATGCGATGTCTTTAACTCTTTCAGAAAGAGTCCTAGAAGGTGAATACCTGGGTCAAATGGAATTTCTATTTTTTGAGGAATCTCCATCCTGATTTCCATAGTGTTTATAATAGTATCTATTCAAAGTGTGAAATTCTTATACAAATAATTTGGCAAAAAGAAAAGAATAGATTAAGAGTATAGCTATATTGCTGGGAAAAGAAGGGGGAATTTAAATATGACAGATGGGTATATGTTAATACATTCCAGAAGAGAAGCCTGTGGCTAGAGTGGCAAAGATAGCAGACAATATTAGGTGACTGATGCTGTAAACTACTGAGATGAACAAAGGCTTCAGTTTGTGCTAGCCCTGCTAGCCCTGCTATGGCATTACAGAACAGGGAAAAGAAGAGAAAACAACATAAAAGTTTATTATAAAATAATCTCTAAAGAAATAAATCTAAATAAATGAACTCAAAAGAATTTGAAGAAAGCCTTTGTCTTTTGCTCTTTATATATGCAAAGACATGTCATTTGCTCTTTGCCTTTTGTATAATGATTGATTTCCACGCATTTCTATTCTTTCACTGAGCCTTAAAATATTTTCCTCACAGTAAAATATTTGATAGTAATGCCCACAAAGCACTGCATGTAAGTCATACTTCCATTTTCAGTTAATTTATTTTCCAAAAACATGTTTTATTTATAAGGTTGTTTTAGTGAGACAATGCTAGTAATTTTGATTACATCCCTGTTTTACTTTTGTCACAGGGAAAATGTTATACATAAAGATATGTAGAAGTCCTATGTTTATTTATTTATTTTTTTTTTTATAAATTTACAACTTTATAAACTTCATAAATCCTCAACATTTGGCACTGTTTACTGACTCTTGTTATAAATGATAAGGGCTGTAGCACACACTTCAGCTCATGTGTCTAATTATTAATGACTCATTTTTAGTTTGAGTCAAGGAGCAGGACACACTTTTTTTTTTTTTTTTTTTTTTTGTGGGTACCGGGGGATCAACCTCAGGACCTCGCGCGCCAGCAGGCGCCCGTGCCGCTGAGCGATATCACCGGCCCCTTTTCCGTATGTGGGTTCCGGGAGTCGAACTCGGGCCCTCACGCTTGCCAGGCAGGCGCTTAAGCTGCTGAGCCATCTCACCGGCCCAGAAGTCCTATGTTTAGACATTCCATTAAATCTCTGGATGTTAAACATTTTCATAGTCTCACTGTATATAACATACAGCTAATAAATTACTGTGAATGTTTTATCTATATTATTTATATTATATGAAGCCATTTAGAGTTAAACATTTTATTGCAGATAATGGAATGAAATTCACATATTAATGTAAGACTAATAAAGCCAGAAATAACCTTAAAATAGCTGTAGTTCAAGAGTCCTAATTAAAACAAAAAAATATATGGGACAGCGCTCTAATTACAGAACAAAAAATCTATTTTCTTACATTAGATTTTGAAAAGAAAAACCATGGCATTGTAACATTTAATGGAATAATAATTTTTGATTTAAATAAATTTATTGTAATAATGCCTTATACATATTTTATGAGCTAAGAAAACAAGTGTATATGGAACTTTCTCGCCTAAACATTTTGACATACAGACTTCTTTTCGCCATATTATCTGAATTAGCTTAGAGTAGACCTTATTGTTGATTATAGCTATATATTACTCTGCCCTAGGAATATTTTCCCCAAGCTTCTCATCTACTGAGCTGCCCTCAGTATAAAGATTCCAAGAACTTTCTCACTTTCCAATCATTTGATGTGTCTGACTGGCATGCACTTGAGCTCGTGTATATAGCAGTCGTGCCCTCTGCTTTGGAAGAATGAAATGATACCTGAGGAAGAGATAATGCACAAGCAGCACTTCATTTCAGCAAAATATCAATGCAGACAGAACCCTGGGCTTACAGATATCATATTCCAGAATACACAGTGCAAATTAAAATTTGGATTACATTGTTTGCTCTATGTGTTTTCCTCAATCATTCTTTTATATCTTTGGCAGCATGTGAGAAACTGGTCACCAGATACCAAATTAGGACAATGTATCTTCCACGTGTCAAAGATCATAATTAACTGCTAGTGTAATGGCTAAGAAGGTATATGTCTTGGAAAAAAAAAGGTATATGTCTTGGTATACTGCCTTGGGGAAATCGATTAGCATTAGAACGCAGGAAATAACAGATGGAAAGGAAGCCCAGTTCTGGTTAGGAGGTACAAGTGAGCTCATAAAATGTCAGTTCACACTGATTATTTTCAGTAGTCCACCAAGGACAATATGAGTAAGCCTATCCTTACTCTTCCACCTGAGGGCCATCCACAGTATTGTGATCTGTTCCAGATATGGAACACACCCAAATAAATATGCATGTAAGTAAAGGAAAACGCAGAGTCAGTAGTTTCCACACCACATTGATTTGGAAAGGATGAGAAGGGGTAACTGGCCACTGTGTCCTCTAATTTCTTCAGACCAATTCCTGAAACATTCTCTTTTTGTCATCCAAAAATTTCTTGGCAAGTTTTTTGGTTTTTTTTGTTTTGTTTGTTGTTGTTTTAATGTGGGTACTGGGAGTCGACCTCAGGACCTCGCACTTGCCGGGCAGGAGTTTACGCCACTGAACTATCTCACCAGCCCTCTTGGCAAGTTTTGACAAACCAAACTTGGGAACATAAATTATTCATTCTTCCTATGAAATTGAATATTTGCAGGAATTTCTTAATGTCTTCATCCTAGCTAGTATTTAACTATAAAAAAGCAAAACTTATATTCAATGCTTAAAAATAAATATTTTTTATTTTATCACATTTTAATTTTCAGTAATAAGTATGTAAAAAAAATTGACACAGAAGTCAAAAGAAATAGCATTTCTTTGGGAAACCAAGAATTTCAATCCAGATACACTGAATGAGAACAGCCCTGAATAGTAACCTCTAGACAAGAAGGAGGAGGTGTTCCTTCTTGGAAGCAGTTCATTGGCTGGGCAGAAATCCTAAACTGTAGGCTCATTTTGATTGGTTAGTACATTAGGTACTCCCAGCTGAGAGATACTGAAGGTGGTAGATGCTGACTTAGGTTGTTTTTCTAAGTCTGTTGGAATATTATGTAGTTTGACCTTCCGCATGTGTGTGCACCCTCTCGCAACCTCCAGATTCCACTTTAGAAAGCCTCAGCCTTAGTTACTTCATTTTCTTTCACACCATTATATTTCCACATTGTTCCCAAACTTCTGAAAATGTATCAGTTAATCCTTTTTCTTTTAAAATTGTTATTAGTACATGTTTTTAGTGCATAATAATTACATTCATGGTGGGGAGTTGGTACATGTACATAACACACCTTAAGTCTTTTTACAACCCTTTTCCCTGCCCTCTTCCCCTCCTTCCATCTCTTGGTTCCCTTCCCATTTGTAAAATATCTATCTTGCTCTTTCCTATCATCTATCTTTTGTTTTTATCTACTTGGAAATGCTTGAAAGTGATGCATATACTAGATGTATAAATATTTAAATCATTTAAAATGTGATATAGGAAATGTTCATAAAATTTACTTTCTCTTCTAGGAGTCAGAGTTCAGTTACTGGTTCTGGATATCCCCCTTTCTTCCTGTACCATCCCACAGCAGTGAATGTGATGCAAACTAAAAGTGATACTAAGCTATAAAGCAAGTGAAAGAAAAATGTGATGTGATTTATAATAAAAAAATACATATTTTGGTCTTTGTACTCAATTTCTGGAAAAGATTTCCTAGAACCCTTGGACTTTTTTGAAAGATGGGTGTTTGGTACATCTTTTGTTCTAGCATTTGAGCTTTGACTCTGGTTCTCATTTCATAAATTCCTAATCTATCAAAGTAGCCTAAGTGAAAGGATTACCTTTCATCTTAGTGGGGTGACTATTAGTGGGCTTCTGAATGAGGGCTGGTCATGAGAAAGACCCAGCCATGATCAAAGTTTGGAACCCCCCCACCCTCCCATCCACCAGGAAGTGTAGAGGGCTCTAGATAGAGTTAATGATCCATTATGCCCCCTTGAAAGAAGTCTCCATAAAAATCCCTAAATAATAGATGTCAGAGAGCTTCTATGTTGGCAGACATATCCACATCTTGGGAAGGTGATACACTCCACTCAGCTCCAAGAGCACAGAGGCAACTGCACTGGGCCTTTCAAGTCCTCACCCTATCTAAGTAATAAGTAATTATGTCAAAAAAATATTGACATGAAGTTTAAAAAATAGCATTTATTTGAGAAACCATCTGAATTCTGTGTAATGTCCTTTGTAAAGAACTAGGAAACACATATACTGCTCCCTGAGTTCTGTGAGCTGCTTTAGCAAATTAATAGAATCTGAGGTGGGGGGTGTAAATTCCCAAGTTATAGCCAGTTAGTCAAGTCCAGATTTCTGAGTGACTTCTGAAGTAAGGTGAATAAACATTTGGTTTTTCCTTTCTCACAAAAAAAAAAAACAATAAGAATTCAGATTTTTTTTTCACAATAATTGTTATAATTTAGATCTAAAATGTTCCCCAAATATCTCATGTATCAGAGGTGGGCTTTTTGAAGATGACTGGAACATGGTGTGCTATACAAATCAGTAGATTAATCCATTGGTGAGTTCATACCTAAATGTTCTGTTAGAAGGTGGGGCACGTGTGGAGAAGTATCACTGGAGTATGACCTGGAAAGGTATGTTCCTGTCCCTGGTTTCTCTCTTTTCTCTTTGGCTATTCCTGCTCTCTGTGCTTCCTGGCTGCCATGAGTTGAATAGCTTTGCTCCAGCATACCTTTCTGCCATGGCATTTCTATTTCTATATTAATACCAACTGACAATGGACTGGACCTTCTGAAAATATAAGCCAAAATAAGCCTATCCTCTTTAAGTGAAGCATGGCAGGTATTTTTCCAGTGATGGCAAGGCTGACTGTTAGAATAACTGTTTTTTTTTGTTTTGTTTTTTTGTTTTGTGGGTACCGGGGGGTCGACCTCAGGACCTCGTGCGCCAGCAGGCGCCCGTGCCGCTGAGCGATATCACCGGCCCCTTTTTTGTATGTGGGTTCCGGGAGTCGAACTCGGGCCCTTGCGCTTGCAAGGCAGGCGCTTAAACCGCTGAGCCATCTCACCGGCCCCTAGAATAACTGTTTTGATGTGCATTGGAGGATATAGATGTTTCCTCAGAGATGTCTGTTTGTTTAACACTTGCTTTTCCACTGCTGGTACTCAAAGTGTGTTCTTAGTCTGTTGTGTAACCTAATATGTTTACCATTCTTTTAATATATAGATCACTGGAGGACGAGTTGTTTCATAGGTATGATTCTCAGCCTCCTCCCAGTTTAACTGCTTCTTCATTACTCAATATAATCTTTAGTGGGTTCATAACTTATCCATGTACCAGTCAGCATATGTTTCTTATGCATTCAATTAGGAAAACACTTCGAGGACAAACAAAGGGGAGCAACCAATTTTCTTTTTGATCTTGATGCTAGTTTGCTGAAATGCAAGAACATTGGAAAAATAAACATATTACTAACAGTTGGAGGATGAATAGAGCAGGTGAAAAAAAGGACAGTTTAGATAATGGTTATAGGATATAAAAGGAGAACATTACTCAATCTGCATTGTGTTTGTTATAAAGAAATTCAGAATTGATTCATCTTGAAGGAAAATTAAGTTATTCTATTACAAAGAAAAATGAGTCGGATGTTCATGTATATAAAGGGTATGGACAAAGAAAACATATAAATCATATTTAATGGCTAAAGTGAAGGCTTTTCATAGGTGACTATTGGGAAATGAGTTTATTGAATAGGTTAGCTCACATCATAGAAGTCCTCAAGTACACTGCAAAGGAATTTGGTATAAATGAGAAATCACTGAGGTCTTTCACCAAGAGAATGACACAATGGAAGCAGTGCCTCCAGATGGACCCTGTAGCAATGTGCACTGCATATTAGAGTTTGAAGATCAGGTCATTGTGTCATCTTTAGTATTTAGCAGTGTCTACATCACAAAGCTTTCAAACAAAAGTTCCCCCCGCCTATGTCATTTAGCCTGCATCATACTTCTCAATAGCATGAACTCCTCTTAATAGAACTTGTCAAAACATGAAGGTTTCCTGAAAGCTACTCCATTTGTTCACCCATCTCTGAATAAGCCAATCATACCTGGGATACACAATATGTTTACCCAAGAGTAGGGATGGCAATGCCAAGTTTTTGACTTAACTCTTGAGTTATATGACAATATTTTTTATATGTATAAAAATATTATTTGTTCCTATCTGGAGTTAGTAGAAGGCCCAATGTTTAGTTTTCCCAAAGAACATTGCCTTCTAATATGAATTATGATAAAAGGCAGACTGTTTATATGTTTTAAAAATTCACTCTATTTTGCTTTACAAATAAAAATTATGTGTATATGAAATGGCAGGGGGCAACATAAAACAACTATCCTCCCAATCAAGTGGTCTGTAATTTTAAGAAAATTCTTGCTTTAAAATTTTATGGCCCACTGAATGGTGTTAGACAGTGCAGTAGATGTTGTCAATTGCTCTGTAAATATTGTATCTAATTCTTACAGATGTTTATTTTCAAGTCTGACTTAAAGATAGATGTGGTCATGTAGCCAAGTTCAAGTTGAAATAATATGATCAGAAATAAAAAGTGCATTCTGAGCCTAGCCCGTGCAGGTTGACTGCAGAAATGGTATATGGTAAATGACAGAATATCTATTAACTCACATTCTTGAATGAATAAGCGGACATGGATCTTTCCACTGGCATGTCCAGTTACCTACTAATTTTACATGAGAAAGAAATCAACTTTCCCTTATGTTTAGACTATTATACACTTTGTATTAAGTATTTGTTATAAGAGTTTAGTCTGCCACAGTGTACATATATATATATATAGAGAGAGAGACAGAGAGAGAGAGAGAGTCAATATTTTATTTATTCCATCGAGAAAAACACAAAAATGGTTTTGAAAAGAAGTAAATTTGGGGAAAGAATTTTAATAATAAATTTTGTAGTTAAAAGCTTAAACTATAAAAATATAAGAGACCTCTGGTCACATAATATTTAAACATTTGGCATATATTCAGGGTAATAAGGTATATTTAGATAACTGATGACTAGCAAGGATTCTTAAAGTATATTTTGTTGACAACAACTTTTACATTATTTATAACAACTTCATTTTATGCTTTTTTGTTTTTTGTTTTTTGAGACACGGTCTCACTGCATAGTTTAGGCTGTCCTTGAGCTCACTATGTAGCCCAGGCTGGCCTCGAACTCGTGGGGATCCTGCTGCCTCCCTCCCTAGTGCTAGGATTACAAGCATGCACAACCACACCCAGCTTCATTTAATGCTTCTCATGTGTATATTTTAGGGAATTTAAGAAAATTAGGAGGATTTGAGAAAATTAAAATGAGTAAAATCATAAACTGAGATAGAAGGAATGAGTGTTAGTGTTGTACAGTATAGCAGGGTCATTACAGTTTACAAGACCCTATTACATACTTTATGGTGAACTAAAATAGAGGAGTTTGAAGAATCTAACCACTAAGAAATGATACATTTATAATAAGTAAAAAGTGTTAATTAACCTGATTTGATAATTATACAGTGCCTACCAGTATTGAATAATCACATTGGATCACATAAACATATACAATTATTTTGTGTTGATTAAAACTAAAAAAAAATAAGGAAATTTTGGAAGTGAAGAAATTCTTACTGTAGTTAAAGTAAAAAAAATTTTGAAGAAATTATCTTAATCATGACTATTAAGTATATTTTCATTATACGAACTGTGTAGTTTTCACCTTAAGAAGTTATCTATTTTGATTAGTTGATTGAACATGCTTCAAATTTATATACAGAACACGATGTGTATATCACATGGCTGCTTAATTAGCATCTTTTCTAAAGCTGTTAAAATGATAAAAATGGCCAAAATGTAGGAATACTTAGACCTAGACTTCAAAGCAATCATCACTTCTTTAAATATTAAGGTAAAATGTCAACAGGATTACATCATAATATTTAGTTATCATCCACAACTTTGGCCAATAAAGTTATAGCTCCCTGTTTTCATTAATTTAACAGCTTTTGAAAACTTATAAAATTTTTTCCATTTTTTTTTTCTGTGACCAAATGATGACTAGGAGGTAGAGTGGAACTTTTGCTCAGAGTGACACTGGGTTTCCAGGTAGTTTCTGAGGACTGTAATCTACCCGTTTTTCTAAGGAATTTTATAGTTCTAAGGGGAATTTTAGAGCTAGGCTTACTTACAGTAGTTTTTGTGTTGTTTCCAGTGGGTCTTGGGTTTGTTTTATCTTTTCTTTTAGTTTATGAGTAGAAGCCACAGATGATCAGTGCAATGGCGTATCATATTTTACAATCCTTACTTTGGGACATGGGCCCAAGTTATAAAACTTTATTTTGGTACAGTAGCCAAAAACATCAACATTCATTAGGAATGTAACAATAATATCAACAAATGCTTCATTCTGTGATTTTTATAATGCTTACATTCCTTGTGAGGAGTTGGTACATGTATATGACACATCTTAATTCCTTTTTTTCATGCCCTCCCCTTGTCTTCCTCCCTCCTTCCTCCATTTCTTGGTCTTTTCCCATCTGAGAAAGATACATCTCAGTACTTCTTATTATCTATTTTTATTTTGTTCTTTACTTATATTTTAGGTTCTTTGCATAAGAGAAACTATCCAATATTTAAACTGTGTGTCTGGGATTTAATTCACTTAATGTTATGGTCTCAAGGTGAACAATTTTCCTACAAATGACTCAAGTTTAATCTTCTTGTAGCAGAGAAGCACTCCATTGTGTGTAAATACCACATATTCTTTATCCATTCATCTGTTGATGGATATATAGGCTGCTTCCCAGATCTAGCTATTATAAATTGTGCTGTTATTGACATTGTTAGGCATGGATCATTTTAATACGATGTCTTTAACTTTTTTGGAAAGATATCTAGTAGGGGGAGAGCTAGATCAAATGGGATTTCTATTTTTAGTTTTTTAAGGAATCTCTATACTAATTTCCATAGTGGTTGTGCTGGTTTACATTCCTACCAACAATGTAAAAGGATTCCTTTTTCCCGGTCAGCATTTGTTATTATTGATTTCTTGATGACAGACATTCTTTCTGGAATAAGATGGAATCTCAGTGTTATTTTAATTTTCATCTCTTTAATAGCAAGTGGTACTGAACATAGACCATTTGGACTTCTTCCTCTGTGAAGTGTTTATTCATTTCATTTGCCCATTTTCTGAATGGGTATTTTATTTTGCAGTGTCTAATTTTTTTATTTCTTTACATGTTCTACATGCGAGTCCTCTCTCTGAGGACTAGCTGGCAAAAATTTTTTTTCCCATTCTGTAGGTTGTTACTTTATCAACTCTGTTAGTTGTTTCTTTTGCGGTGCAAAAGATTTTTGATTTGATAAGATTCCATTTGTTGATTCTTGGTACTATTTCCTGTGCAACTGGGGTTCTATTAAAAATATCCTTGTCTGTGCCTCTTACTTCAAGAATTTTACGTATTTTTCTTCAAGTGAATCAGTGTTTCTGTTTTAACATTTAGTTCCTTAATCCATTCTGATTTTAATTTAGTACGTGGTGGGATACATGGGTTTAGATTCAATCTTTTGCATGTGCACCATTTATTAAAGAGACTATTTTTCTCCAGTGTATGTTTTTGGTCCTGTTGTCAAAAATGAAAGAGTTGTACGTGCTTGGGGTTGTTCCTGCATCCTCTGTTCTGTTGCATTGATCCTCATGTCTGTTTTTGTACTGGTACCATGCTGTTTTGATCTCTGTAGTTTTGTAATATAACTTCAGGTTAAGGATTTTGATGCCACCTGCTTTGCTCTTGTTACTCAGGATTGCTTGTCCTATTCTGGGTCTCTTTTGTTTCCATATGAATTTTAGGATTGTTTTCTCCAGTTCTGTGAATAAGGCTGTTGGTATTTTGATTTGAATCTTACTAAATCTGTATATCAATTTTGGAAGCATGGCAATTTGGACTATATTTGTTCTTTCTAGGAACAGGAAATATCTTTCCATTTCCTGATGTCCCCTTTGCTTTTCTTTTTCAGAACACAGTAGTTTTCATTGTAGAGGTCTCTTACTTTCTCAGCTATGTTAATTCTTGAGTATTTAATTTTTCTTGGTGCTATTGTGAATGCTAATTTTCCATAATTTGTTTCTCAGTGAGTTCATTATTTGTGTACAGGAATGTTATTGATGTTTCTGTATTGATTTTGTATCATCCTATATGCTAAATTTGGTTATTAATCCTAGGAGTCTCTTGGTGGATTTTTTTTTTTAGGGTCTTCTATATAGAGGATCATGATTTTAATGGTAAACTATATGTTGGGGTATTTGGCTTGGCATTTATCCCAAGGATTTATTACATATTCCCCAGAATTTATTTCATTCTCTGTGAGTTATATTTCATATGCATTTCCTACAGAATTTTTTCTTTTCTTGGTATTATATCTTCTTTGTACTAATATCTATTATAAATATTGTTGAGTCAAATTTACTAATGCTTGTAACCTATTTTCTCACATATTGCTGAAGACACATATGTAGTATATTGTTTAAACATGCTGCCAAACTCTTATCAGAGATCTTAAAACTATCCTGCAATATTCTCATTCATTTACCAGTTATTTATTTTAGTGGGATTTTTATATATGCAGTATCATCACTTTCAAATCTAAACCACTGGGCTGGTGAGATAGCTCAGCGGCATAAGTGCCTGCTGGCACGTGAGGTACTGAGTTCGATCCCCGGTACCCACCAAAAAAAAAAATCTAAACAACTTGTCAATATTTCATTCTAACATAGAAAAAGAAAATGCAAAAAAGCTAAGCAATGAATCCTTCAGTCATCACTGTGACCCAGCTTCAGCACCTAACAATAGAAATTTAATTGTTCTTCTTCTTCCTCAGACCAGTATTTCTGATAAAAATATGAATTTCTTATTTCTGCCTTTTTAAATGTAAACATGATTTAGTATTGTCATTTAAAAAAAGAAAAAGGTGCAAAAACATTGGAATTCTTGGATGAGGTTTTGTGCTTGGTGAAACATTTTAAATAGATGGAAGAAAATGATTCTGGAAGAATGTGAAAAATATTTGCAATCATAAGCATTATTTTGATCACTATAATTGCTACTAAAATTCACTACACAGATTGTGTAATATAAATAAATTAGTCATACTTACTTTTAAATTTTATGTTAATTGTTTAAATTTAACACACATAGTATGCTGTTAGTGGTGTCAGATTTTAAGTGATCCTATGTGCAGTAGACATTTTTATTTTTTTCAGCCTTTGAGATAAGAAACAACTATCAGGGACAAATCATAAGATTGTCCCCATTTTAATGTGAGGAATCTAAAGCACTGTGAAGGTAAAAGGCTCAAGATCTCCCAACCCTTAACGTGAGCTGCAATTCGAACATATCTGTGCAGACGTCCAGCTTTTAATATACGTGTTGTGATGACTCCTCACATATTCCAATGGTAATTCTGTCCTCACTGTTAATACATATAAAAATCGCTAAGATATTAACTCTGGTTTCTCTACTTTCTTTCCAACAGGAGGCTTTGCTTCCTGTTTTTTCTTTGAAAATTAAACCAAGTAAAATCAAAGAAACTTATCCTTTTGTTCTTCCTCAAAATCAAACTTGATTTTTTCCCTTTGAGGTTATATTTTATTTATTTTACTTTTATTTATTTTATTTTTTTATTTTTAAATAGTGATAAGGAAAACATACTATTGTTATCAGAATCTCCTGGCTGTGCCAAAATGTTACCGGGTAGCTCCTTCTAAAAGTGGCTCACCAATTAAATGTTACCTGGTTCAGGGTTGCTTGCCTCTCTTGCTGGAATTGGATTCTAGGTTCTTCTCATCTGGAACAAAGAATTGAATGAAACAAGTGAAAAAACAGTGACAACGTTTATTTGAAAAAGTAAAAATGAAGACTGAGGGAAAAAGCGGCTCTGCAGAGTGAGCTTGGGCCAAGAGAGAAAAAGCTATAAAAGGACATCCTGGAGAAAGCAGGGTGGGCTATCATGAAGAAAGTCATGACAGCCAGCTCTTCTTGGAGCCTGCCTCCTTAGATGTTGCCCAAATCTGAAGGAAACCCATGAGAACTTCTACATCCATTCCTGAGAGGTGGTGCCAGAATCCCATGCCTCAGGCTGACATCAAGTCTAGGCCATCCTATTGAAAACCTGCTCACATTCTCAGGAGAAGTCCATGTGCGGAGCTTTGGGAATTGTTCTGCCCATGTGTCCAGAATCTTGTGATTAAAGGTCACCCTTACTTCCCCAGCCAGCTTTGCTGAAACTAATCTCTTATCTCAGTATAATTTACCATTTTAACCATTTTAAGTGTTGTTTTGTAGTGTTACATATATTCTTGTTGTTGTGCAACCAGAATTATTTCATCTTGCAAACAAAATTCTATATTGATTAAACAACTTTCTCTTCTCTCTTACCCCAAGACCCCCAAAACCATTATTATACTTCCTATGAATTTGACTACTCTTGGAATCTCACTTTGGTAGAACTGTGTAATATTTGCCTTTTTATGACTTTTTATTTCACATATCATAATGTCCTCCACATTCATCCATGTTTAGCATAAGCCAGAATTTTCTTCCTTTTTAAGTCTAGATAATATTCCATTCTAGGCATATTTCACATTTTGTTTATCCATTCCTCAATTGGTAAACAGGTGGACTATTTCCAGTTTATCTTTAAATTTTTTTCCATTCATTTTGGCTCAGCTACTTCACCATTAATTATATGTTTCCAATTTGGAAACTTACAATATACTGGATAATCTAGGATGACTGGGAAGTTGTTATTTTTTAAATTATACCCATTTTTAAATTTAAATTTATTTAAATGATACATAAAAACAAAAACATATACCTATTTATAGAGCATCACAGTGTGATTAAAATATCTACACATTGTATATCATTTAAATAAGGTTAAACGTATCTGTCCTCTCAAAATGTATTCATTTATTTATGGTGAATATTCTAGCAGTACAGATAGCACAGTTGGGGCTAGGAGACCACGCTCCTCCCACCCATCTGAATTTGTGCAACAAAGTCTCAGGAAATCTTTAAAGCTTCAGGTCTGACCACAATGGTATTAGATCTCATGATCTGACCCTCAGTAACCCTTTCCTCACCTTAAACCTCATTAAAGGTAAATACATATGGACTGCACCTCATTTAGGTAATTTAATCAGAGTGGATTCTGAAACCCGCATGTGTGTTTAAACCCCCTGGGATGACACAGCGCTCTGTCAAACACTCCTGTCAGTCTATCCAGAGACTCAGTGAGAGGCACCTGGGTTCTTTTCCTTTACTATTGGATGTACACCTGCAAGTCTTTACTCACTGTACACAAGAGCCTGGACTCTATCTTTTGGATCCACCACAAGGTATCACTAATCATCTTTCTTTTAGCTTTTGAGATATGTAGTTGGGGAAGAAGTGTAGCTCAGTGGTAGAGTGCTTGCCTAGCATGTCCAACTCACTGATTTTCATCCCGTGTCTCAGAAAAATAACAAAAGGAATATATATGTGTATATATATATATGTATATATATATATAAGCATATGCATATATAAAATCTTAATTTGTAGCCAATCTCTTGTGCAAATCATGCTAGAATTTAATTTACAGACATTTAGTAATGATTTTAAAGGTCAAATTTTTGATTTGAAAGCTAAAAACATGCCATTATGGTTTACTACATCAAAAACAACTTGATGACAAATTTTTCTTTCCAGTTAGACAATAATAAAACAACCTACATAAATCATACGCCATAAGCAAAATTCCTGGTAATGGTACTAAAAGGGAAAACAAGGAATTTAAATTCTATTTCTATAAATTTTCAAGCTAAATGAGTTGGAATACATATCTAAAGCTCTATTTCTTCTACTTTAAAAGAAGGCATTGGCCTAAAGGTCTTTTGTGGCTCAGTACTTGCTAAATAGCTTTTATCCTCACCAGGGGTCATTTTCTTGCTTGAAACACAAATAAGATTTATTGTGTCCTTAGGAGTGCTGAAACATGGAAGAGAAAGTTGACCGCAGCAACTCCATTTTGTGACTCAGGTTCCATCTTGTGCTGTGGTGACCACTGTATAAACTCATGACAGGCCAAAAGAAAATGACTTGCTGAGAAGGAATTTCCTGAACAATCATATATTTTCCTATAACAATATATGATCTGAGTCAATCTGTATTGAACCAATGAACTATTGAAGTCAATTTACTCTCCAATCATACTTATTCATGAATAACCTATGTAACCCACTTAAAATTCCTCTTCCTAACCTTCAGAGAACCCTTTAAACTTATCCCTGGTGAGACACATTCTGGTTTCTTTTGGACTAGGTGATGCTGGAATTGAAATTCTCAGGCACCAAATAAACATCTTTTTGGTTAGATTGCTTGAGCCTATTTAGATTGACAAATTAACTTCACATCTATTCTTTTGGAAAATAAATTTTGATTTGGCAAAATGTCTTTGCAAAGTATATATGCAATATAAATTTGCATTTAGAAAACAAATTTATATAAACAGGAAATACTTAAAAAATTGCAAGTCATTTTGACACACTTCATTGCAAAATGGTACATCTTCCAACTTGGAAAACAACCCCATATTTTCAAGTCCAGCCTTACAGCTCATCACCTCCATGTTTTGACAGTAGTCCTGTCACTGGGGCACCCCCCCCTTCAAAGCCCACATGTGTGTACTTTGGACACAGCTACTTGGTAGTAACTGGCTTTGTCTAGATTCTATTTTCAAAATAGAAATTTTCAAGGGAGCAGCTTGTGTGCAGTATACTTTTAGAAAATTCAGAGGTTAAGCACAGTGTCCAAGCATTTTAAAGCCAAGGAAACTCTGAGTTGTCCCAAAGTATCTATTCATCAAGAGCCTATCATTTGACCCCAGAGTTTCAGTGAAACATATTGTATATAAAAAGGAATTTCTTTTTCCAGCTTCGTCTTCCTAGGACCAAGTCAAAAATCTATATAGTATTTCCAAGAAACACACTCTCTTTTAAGCCAGCCAGTTTCAGATTTTCATTTGTGTTATTCCTTGCACTACACAGATAATAACTTCAAAATTGGAAATTCGCAAAATGCTTCTGAAACCTGTGCTGCTTTAGTTCAGTTTATACACTGGTCATAAGAAGGTGCCAGACCTGCAAGTATTCTGTTCACGTCAAAAATATTTCTAGTCCACTTGGTTAACCCCATTAGATCAAATCGGAAAGAACGTCAAGTTGTCTTGGAAGCAAGCAAATAGGTGTAGCTGATCCCACATTTCCTGTGACTTGAGGGGATTCTTTGCTACTTCTGAATCTCCAGCAAATAATTTGTAAGCATTTTGTGGCTGGATTTGTGTTTGCAAAATTAATTTATACCACTAACTATACTATTAATGATAAATTTCATAATGTAATATTTTACTTCTATAGAATGAATGTTTCATTGCTCAAAGCACAAATTTAAGCTTCTCAGATCTGACTTTTTTGTGCTGTCTTTTCTGTTATGAATGATCCTCATTTTCCCTCCTGGGTTCTTTGTGGCTGTCCTTATCCTTCAAACTTCATACTTCTGAAATGGAAACAATTTTAAATACATTCCACCTACACATATGCCCATAATCACACTATTTTCCTGGAAGATTTTCATCTTATTTTATCATTAAAACATCTCCTTTGTCATTGTCTTCTTGGTTAATAGTTGCATAAGTAATAATGAAAATGTAGCATTGCTTTTATTGGAAACAGTATCCCTTCAACCTACTTACATGGTGATCCAATATCTACAATATAATAAAGTCAAATACTGTAAAACAAAATCCTTGTGAAAAATTATAGCAGAATATGAGTCATTTGGCACAAACCAGGATCTCTTTGGAGAGATTCTTACAGTTGTTGCCCGATTTTACTACCATATCCATGGCTGGAGTTCTAAGGATATCAACCTGATTATGAAATGTATGAATGGAACCATTCCCAAGTTTACTAAATATTTATCTTTCAAGTACAATGGTGAGTAAATGTGACTTTATGTATCAACTATTTTTCTGAATCCCTCTAGCTTGCTCTGGTGTCTCCATAGAGTCTAATAAAGTAGCCAGGGATAATTCAGTACCTAATTGCACTAAAGAGTGTCAGTCAATTATAGATCTACATCAGGAACAGAGACTAAATAATGTTGTCTAAAACAATGGCATTCAAATACCTGCAATGCTTTAACAACCCATATATTTTTAAAACCTCTGTAAATGAAGACTAGATTTCTGTGATTAACCTGGAGGCTAATAAACTGTGTTGACTTTTAGGGCCTGCCTATAGGTGTGAGTGTTGCTGTCACAGAGTTTATTAGTGTTAATTTGGCCCCTGGATCACCAGAAGTAATTTTAAATATGCTTTCAGTGGTATTGTCACCCTTTGCCTTTAGCTCTTTCCACCTATGGTAGTTTCTAGATCAGAATCTACTGGATTGATGTGGTCCCAGGAAGGAACAAACATTCTAGTTTCTGCTTTAATCAAATATTACATTCCTATATAAATGTATGCATATTAATAAGAATGAGTGTCCTCATTTTTCTATGACAATAATGAGTACTTTTCCCTTTTGAGTAGAGATTTAATGCCATCCATAAATGAACAAAAATAAGAAAATGCTCATTAGCAAGTATTAATTAAATAATTATGTTTGTTTAAGGCATTATCTTAAAATTTACAATCTTTGTGAAAAACAGAGATTTAATCTCAATCTATTCACTTGTATAATGAGCTAAATTAAGAACCAATGCAGTTTTAATTGCTTAGGGAAAAAATATAAGAAACCAAGGGAGAAAAATGCTCTTTCAGATTAAATAATGGGTACAATCTCCAAAATTCTACTACTACAAAATTGTCTCTAAATTTTATTTCCATTGGTTTTAGGACTAATTCTTACTTCTTTCTCAACTTCTTTCTGTGTTGTGAGAGAAAGATGGCTAATGGCAAAAGAAAACAATAACATTGGGAATTTCAAAACTTTTTATACAATATACACTTAAAAGATTATAAAAAGTAATAGAGTCACTCAAACTTTTAAAGAAAGATTTGACATTCCCTAATAATGAGTTGAATATTTGCAGAAATGAACATATTAGGTTCATTTGTGAAAAAATGTTAGAAGTTGCATCCATACCTAAGAGGCCAACACATGAACTAGTACTTTAATATACTCACTGAAATGTCCCTTAAGAGTAAATGGTGGAATGCAAGAGCCTACTTTATCTTTTCAAGACTGTACTTTTGTAAACAAACAGAATCTGATGCAATGTGAAAAGAGGCACACTTACATTCCTTTAAAGTAAACAAGAACATTTTTTTAAATTTTAAATGAGGAACTGACACACAGAAAGCAATTTTAATCTTAGGTACTACCTATATAGCAGAGTCAATGCTAAAATATGGCTTACTATTAACTTGATTTTAAAAGTACCAGTTCGTAACCCTTAGGGTCAATGTACATTGAAGTTCTAGACAATATTTTTTTGGTTACTATCACACTTTGCATTCCATAGCTTTAACATTGCTAGTTTATTGATATAATAACAGATAGATTTATTTACTTTCTGCTATTAAACTTTTAAAACTACCCTATTCTTAAATGGAGCTACTGTTTCATGAATTTAAATATTGTTGAAGAAAAAATTCTAATTTACTGAAGTTACAGAAAAATTAGCCAAGGTCAGAATTAAAAGAGGAAGGCTCCAATGTCAGAGGTGGAAAGTTTTGTTTCAGTGCAAGTCAAGGATATTAAAGTAGGAAGGCTGGAATTTACCTTGCCCAATAAATTATAAGAAGAGCTTTCTGTGTGTCCTTTCTCAATCAGATGTAAAAACAAATTACCTCAGTCACATTCTTTTTGCATTGCATTTAACTACTAGGGTGCTACCCTTAGAAAATTTAAATAATAGCAATGGTAATACTGGAGAAGATTCAAAGTGTAGTTTTGTCTTTACAAAAGCAAACTATGTTACCTTATTAAGGTTTTATTCCAAAGGAGATCTTAAAAACAGTTGGCAGGATTTGAAAAATGCTGTAGCTGCACTTTAGAAGTGTGGTTTTTGAAACCCCCACATAAATACAGATAAACTTTATATTCATCCTTTACAGTTTAAGAACCATTCAGAAAGGGGTGTTTAAAAGCCCAACAACTCTCATATTGCAGTTTCCTGATACAACATTTCTCCAAGGGTAAACAGAAAGAATTAAGGTAATTATCGTTCGAGTCCTCTGGCAGCAAAACACATGTTTATTTTAAGCTATGAATGTTCAAAAGGATGTTCAAAAATGTGTGGCTTTACCTGAACCACAGTTTTGTAAGGAAAGAAGAAAAAAATATATATCTGCAGCAAGATTTTTCCAGGCCTGCAGCAGCCTTTCTTGCCCATGTGAATAGTTTCACCACTGAAGTGCTGAGCCATTGCTTTTTCCAATAGTTTCTCTCTAAGCAAAAGAAAACAATACTTTATTTTCCCTCCAGAAGGCGGTACGAAGGCTGCTAATTAGTGTGTCTATGGGTGGCATTTGAGACTCCATCAGGTCAAACATATTATACTATGGGTAAGGTATCAAATTAACCTTAGATAGCAGCCTCCTATGGGTTGCAATATACCAGGAACACCCTCAGCCCATTTTGTATTGCAGGATGAGGAATTTGAAGGACTATTAAACACTCTGTAAAATACTAACAGCAGATCAGCATAAAGCCATACAGTGCAGGTGTTTCTGTAATTGGAAAAATGCTTTGTGTTCAACGGCCCTTCAAATTCACCCTCTTCCTGAGCACTCCTTTGGGTTTTACAAAGCAGTTCAGGAAACCTAAGTGCTGACTGGACTTTTCTGAAAATTCAGGCTTCCATATTTGTGTAAAATCAAGAAAGGGTTTTTTATTTTACCAACATTTACTTGACAAGCTGGCATTCCTGTTGAGAAAATAGGCACTGACAATTCCTTGCACAAGTCTGTTGGAAATCAAAGATTCAAGACACATGAAAGATTCACTCATACCAGATTAAAGGATATGTCGTGTGCATAATATTTAAAATATCACAAGCCCCTTTATTTCTGAAACTAGTTTACAGCTTTGAGCTAACAATATTTGTAGAATAGTCCATAGATTAATTCAAATATCATGGTTAAATGTTTTATCTGAATACTTGCCTTAATAAAAATGTCTTAGATACTTGGGTACTGCCTTAATTTCTGTTATTTTTGAAGATGATGGGCAGCAAAAATTGTAGAGAACCAATGAAGGCAAATTATGGTTTGGGCATTTAGCAGGCACAGTCTTTGCTATTTTGCATGTCCACTTCTCAGCTGTATAGCAATTTGTCTGGTGAGCCATGTTCTCTGCCACCAGAAGCATCTGTTTATCATGCTTTAGTAAAGTCTCCAATTTGTTGCATTGCTGAAATTTCCCTCCTTTGCCAGTTGCAGCTGATGAGTCTATAGAGCGAACAGTTCCCTTGCACAGCTCTCTCGACTCACTTGTCCACTTGAGGGCTGAGCACCTTGGTGGTGCAGAACTGTTCCTCATAGAAATGGCTTTCTCTGAAAACATACTTCAGTGCTGCAGAGCTCTCCACTATGGACAGGCTGCCTACCAAAATAATCATTCGCTTAAATGAGGGCTTATGATGCATAATAATTAAAGGTGCAGATCATAGGCTCCGGATATCAGTCCATGAGAAAGACAAGAACTACTGCCAACTTCGCAACTTTCCTTTCTAGAGATTAGACAACAAACTCTGAGACCATGCTTCTGATTTGTCATATGAATAATCAAGCATAAACAGTAGGAGAATTGGAAGGTAACTTATCCCCTGCCCCAAAAGTAGAAGAACTAAAAATTTTTAAATGTGTCACTTATATAACTGAAGAGAATTTTTCAAAGAAGATGGAAAATAAAACCATCTCTACACAAAACTTCTCAAGGCCTCTTATGAACAGCTTGATTTCTTCTTATAAGTTATTATAAATTATATATTAAAGAAGGTTAATAATATATATGAACTTGATAAAGAAGGTCTTCACCAGGAAGGTAATCTCATTGCCATTATGGAGTATTAAGTAAGGTAGGACCACAAACTCTCCTTGTATTTCATACTTCATTAGGCAATGTAGTAAAAGTCAAATCACATTATCTGAAATATTGTTCAAAACTGGTAACAGCCATTGGAAGAGTTTATCTATCTTATCATTTTTATCATTTGTATTATATAAATATATGCATGTCAATATAAAAACTAACTTCTCTGAAGATGACACCTGAAAAATAAAGATAAAAATTAATTGGAGTTTTTTATAATATTTTGATATACATCTGATCTGTCTATTAACATGGTATTGAAGGCATACTTATAGGTTACATGTCATTGTAGGACAAAAGATTAATTTCATTAGTATAGATACTACTTCATTTTTAATTAGTGCTTTACTGTCATTTTCTTGTAACCAGCAAATATATCTTATTTTTAATTGATCAACTATAGTTTTGTCTAAATCTCTGTACTGAGAGGTTACCAAATGAAACAAGATAAATGAGAAAAAGCTCAGGTTAAAAACATTTTAATGTGCATAAAATATGTAGCAGCACTAATAATATTGCAGTTAACACTAAAATATATAACTTTAATGGCTAATAAAATTTTTAAAAAATTGATCATCTCAGAGTAACAATTCTAATTGGGATAAGTTTTTTTTTAATTTTAAATAAAAAATAATAAAAACCAAGGTACAAAATTTTAAAATAAGACTGTAGGAGAGTAACAATGGTTAGTACATTGCATATTGTTATCTTCAAAGTAGCTGCTCATATTACAAGATACAGGCATGAAAAATTGATCAAACAGTATAGGCACAAACCTTTCTTTTCAATGAACTATTAGTCATTAGTAGTATAACTATCTTCACTGTCTTGTGTGTGTGTGTGTGTATATATATATATTTAATTATTTATTTAATTTTCCTTTTCGCTTCCTTCTTTTCTCCCCTCCCCATCCCAGTTTCTCTACACTTTTGAACAGTTTCTTCCCATTTCACAATATCTATTGTACATTTTGTATCTTATTTACTCTTTCAGCTTCTTACACTAAGGAGACAATATGATGTTTACACGTAGGAGTCTGACTTATTTCACTTATGAGTATGGTCTCAAGTTGCATCTATTTCCCTATAAATGTCCCAAATTTTTTCCTTCTTTATAGGTGAGTAGTACTCCATTGTATAAAAATATGACATCTTTTTTATCCATTCCTCGGTTGATGGGCGTCTGGGTTGTTTCCAAGATACAGCTATTACAAATTGTGCTGCTTTAAACATAGGTGCACATATATCACTGTGGTATAATATATTTAATTCTTCTGGGAAAACACCCAGAAGGGGAATAGCTGGGTCAAATGGGACCTCTAATCCTAGTTTTTTGAGGAATCTCCACACTGATTTCCACAGTGGTTGCACCAGTCTATCCTCCCACCAATAGTGGAGAAGAGTTCCTTTTTCCCCACATCCCCTCCAGCATTTGTTATTGGTTGTTTTCTTGATGATAGCCATTCTTACTGGGGTGAGATGGAATCTCAGTGATGTTTTAATTTGTATCTCTCAAATGACCAAGGATGTTGAACATTTTTTCATATGTTTATTTGCTATTTGTATTTCTTCATCTGAGAAGTGTGTGTTCACACCCATTTTTTGATTGGGTCTTTGAATTTGGGGTTCTGATTGTTTTCATTTCTTTAAATGTCTAGATATAAGTCCTTTGCTGGGGACAGTTGGCTAAATTTTTTTCTCACTCTGGGGTTGTCTTTTCATTCTGTTGGTGATAGTTTGTTTTTTTTTTTTTTTTTTTTTTGACATGCAAAGGCTTTTTAATAAAATGAGATCCCAGTTGTTGATTCTTTGAAGTATTTCCCATGTAGTTTGGGTTTTATTCATGAAGTCTCTGCCTACCCCTATGTCTTCAAGATTTTGACCTACTTTCTCATTAAGTAGATTTAGTGTTTCTGTTTTAATATTTAGATCTTTGATCCATTTTGACTTCAGTTTAGTGCATGGTGATAGACATGGGTCTAGTTTTAGTCTTCAGCATGTAGAGAGCCAGTTTTCCCAGCACCATTTATTAAAAAGGCTATCTTTCTTCCAGTGAACATGTATGGCCCCTTTGTCAAAGACAAAATGGCTGAGTGTGTTTGTAGTTGTGTCTGCATCTTCTAATCTTTTCCACTGGTCTTCAGGTCTGCTTCTTTGCCAGAACCATGCTGATTTTATCACAGAAGCTTTGTAGTATAATTTCAAGTCAGGGGTGATGCCTCCTGCCTTGCCTTTGTTGCTCATGATTGTCTTTGCTATTCTAGGTCTCTTTTCCTTCCAGATGAATTTTAGTATTTTTTTTCCTAGTTCTGTGAGATACATTAATGGTATTTTGATCAGGATTGCATTAAACCTGTATAACAGTTTTGATAGTATCGACATTTTCAGAAAAATAGTTCTTCCTATCCATGAGCAAGGGATATCTTTCTATTTTCTGATATTTTCTTTGCTATCCTTTTTCAGAGTACTGTAATTTTCAATATATAGATCCTTTACTTTCTCTGCTAGATTGATTCCTAAGTATTTCATTTTGTTCAATGCTTTTGTGAAGGGTGTGGTATCCCTAATTTCTTTCTCAATGTGTTTGTTGTTTGTGTACAGGAATGCTGTTCATTTTCGAGTGTTGACTTTGTATCCAGCTAAGCTATTGAATTTGGTTATCAACTGTAGGAGTCTTTAGGTGGAGTTTTTGGGATCTTATATATAGAATATCATGTCACCTGTGAATAGTGATAGTTTAACTTCTTCCTTTCCTATCCTTATTCCTTTTATTTCTTTCTCTTATCTAATTGCTCTGGCTAATGTTTCCAGAACTATATTGAATAGGAGTGGTGACAGTGTGGTGAACATCCTTGTCTTGTTCCTGATTTTAGACTGAAAGCTTTCAATTTTTATCCATTTAGCATGATGTTGGTTGTTGGTTTGTCATAGATGGCTTTTATGAGATTGAGGTAAAGATCATCTATTCTGATTTTCTCAAGGGTTTTTGTCATGAATGAATGCTGGACTTTATCAAAGGCTTTTTCTGCATCTATTGAGATGATTATGTGATATTTGTCTTTAGCTTTGTTGACAGGATGTATTACATTTATTGATTTGTGATTGTTGAACCATCCCTGCATTCCTAGGATGAATCCCACTTGGTCATGGTGTATAAACTTCTTGATGATTTGCTGCACTCTGTTGGCAAGTATCCTATTGAGGATTTTTGCATCTATGTTCATTAGGGATATTGTCCTGTAGTTCTCTTATTTGGTTGGGTCTTTCTCTGGTTTTGGTACCAGGATAATACTTGCCTCCAGGAATGAGTTAGAGAGTATTGCTTCCCTTTCAATTTCATTAAAGAATTTGAGGAGTATTGACATTAAATCTCTAAATTTCTTGTAGAATTCAGCAGTGAATCCATCAGGACCTGGGATTTTCTTTGTTGGTAAGTTTTTTAATTACATTTTCAATCTCGTTAACTGTTATTGGGTTATTCAGAAATTTTTTATCTTCTTGATTCAACTTTGGTAATTCATATGTATTTAGGAATCTGTCCATTTCTTTTGTGATTTCCATCATCTGAGAGTAAAGATTTTCAAAGTAGGCACTGATGATTTTCTGAGTTTCCCCAAGATCTGTAGTGATTTTACCCTTTTCAGTCTGCATTGCATGAATTTGAGTCTTTTTTTTTCCTTTTTTTGATAAGGTTGGCTAGGGGTTTATCTATTTTATTTATGCATTCAAAGAACCAACTCTTCAATTGATTAATTCTTTGTATTATTTTCTTGGACTGCATTACATTAATTTCTGCTCTGATTTTTATAGTTTCCTCCCTTCTATGGGCTTTGGGTTTGTCTTGCTCTTCTTTTTCTAGAAGCTTGAGGTGTAACATTAGGTTGTTTAATTGTGCTTGTTCTGTTTTCCTGATGTGAGAATTCACCAAGATAAATTTCCCTCTTAGGACTGCTGTCATTTCATCCCATAAGTTTTGGTATGTTGTATCTGCATTTTCCTTTAGTTGTAGATGTTGTTTAATTTCTTCCTTTATTTCATCTGTGACCCATTGTTTGCTTAGGAGGGTGTTATTTAATTTCCATGTGTTTATGGAGTTTTTGCAGTTTTTTTGCCATTGATTTCCAATTTCATTGCACTATGGTCAGATAATATGAATGGGACAATTTCAGTTCCCTTGCATTTACTTAAGCATGTTCTTTGGGCTTATGGTCTATTATAGAGAACGTCCCATGAACATCTAAGAAGAATGTGTATTCTGATGATGTTGGGTATAACATGCTGAAAACATCTACTAAGTCCATTTGTTCATAGTGTTGGTTCAGTTCTGATATTTCTTTGCTGATTTTTTGTCTAGTTGATCTATCTCTTTGTGACAATGGGGTATTAAGGTTTCCCATTACAATTGTATTAGTGCTTATTTGGTTTTTCATGTCTATTAATGATTGTCTTATATAGTTGGGTGCTCCTGTATTTGGTGCATACTATTTATGATTTTTATCTCTTTCTCTTGAAGTTTTCCCCTAAATAGTATGTAGTGACCTTCTTTATCTCTTTTGATCATTCTTGGTTTGCAGTTCACATTGTCTGAAAACAGAATAACTACCCCTGCTTTTTTCTGGGTTCCTGTCACATGGAAGATTGTTTTCCATCCTTTGACTTTCTGTCTATGAATTTATTTTTGAGTTAAATGTGTTTCTTGTATACAGCATATTGTAGGATCTTGTTTCTTCATCCATTCTGCCAGTTTGTTTCTTTTGGTGAATTAAGGCCATTTACATTGATGGATATAACTAATGTATTGGCTTATCTTTGTCATATTTTCCTGCTGTTTGTTCCCTGCTTTTCCCCTCTGTTTAACTGCTTGCCCTGCCTGGTGGTTTCTTTCTGATGTTGTTCTTGGAACTGTGGTCATTTTTATCTCTGTCTAGAATATCTTTCAGTACCTTTTGTAGGGTTGTTTTGGTGGTCATGAGTTTCTTCAGTTGTTCTTTCTCATGGAAGTATCTTATTTCTCCATTAATTTTGAAAAATAGTTTTGCAGGGTACATCAATCTGGGTTGGAAGTTGTTTTTTTTCAGGACTTGAAATGCTTCACTCCAAGCTCTTCCTGATTTGAGGGTTTGTGTTGAGAAGTCTCCCATGATTCTAATGGGCTTTCCTTTAAAGGTGATCTGTTTCTTTTCTCTAACAGCTTTTAATATTCTGTTCTTGTGCTGAATTTCTGGAATCTTGATTATTACATATCTTGGTGTAGTTTTATTTTGGTCATGGCTGTTCAGAGTTCTATATGCTTCATTTATTTGTATGTCAAATTCTTTATCCATGCTTGGGAAGTTTTCTCCCATTATTTCTGCAAAGAGATTTTTTATGGCATTTGCACTGTCTCCAGCTTTCTCATTTACCCCAATCAATCTTATGTTATTCTTCTTTACTTCATCTTGTAGTTGCTGGATTGATTTTTCATGATTTCTTACTATTTTTAAGATAACTTTCTTTTCATGATTACTAACTGCAGTTCTGTCTTCAAGATCTGAAATTCTAGCCTCTACTTCACTCAATCTGTTGCACATACTTTCAATGGAGGTTTTAATCTCTTGGATTTCTGTTTGTATGTGTTTCATAGATTCCATTTATTTCCTATGTTGGGCATTTTTTTGTTTCCACCATTTTTCTAAGCTCATTTGTTCTTTTTCTGTGTCTTCTCTAATATCTTTGATTTTAAACATCATTCATTTTTGTACCTGAGAGATCATTTTCTCTATAGCCTTTTCAACTTACTTTTTCATTTCTGTTGCTATCATTTCAGAAAATGCCAGTGTTTGACTTCCAATTTCATCTATCACATTGAGTTCCAGGCTTGTCCTGGGTGGGCGGGGGGTCTGGGGTTGCATTTGGTTTCTGCATCTTTTCGTTTTTATTTTCTCTTTTTTATTTTATTTTATTTTTTATGTTGATGCTTGCCAATACTAGCTTAATCACTAGTATTGAGGCTTTCCTAGGAGATGTATGTTCTTCAAGGATGTCCTCTAGATATAGTTGGTTCTTCATAGCAATCCCAAGAAATAACCGTCCCAATTTGTAAAGGATGAAAAATTAGCTCAGCTCCCAATCATTTGGTACTGGGTTGTGGTGATGATTATGACCTCATACAATCACAGTGTTATCATACAGAGGAGAAAAAGTGTTTATGACATGTATGACATCCTGGCTAAAGTAGTACAGTTAGTAATAACAACAGTTTCAAGTACAGCTGAACTACTGACAAACTATGATAACCATTTACCTGCTTCCTCCAACCACAGAAGCAAACTCTAAAGTTATATAATAAAATCAAACATGTACCATGCACTTGCATGCAGTGATTTTCCCCTTAGTGGAGTGATTTTACCCTCCTGTGGGGGACACTGGGGTTAAGATGGTTAGAAGACAGGCTAAAGTGATGAATAAGGTCAAATACAGTAGAGTCAAGGTTGGAGGTCAAAGGATGATCACCCGAGTTTTCAGAAACTGGAGGACAAAGGAGGGAAAGAGTGAAATAGAGGGCTGGTGAGATAGCTCAGGGGCATAAGCACCTGCCTGGCAAGCATGAGTTCCTGAGTTCGACTCCCAGAACCCACATACGAGAAAAGGGCCAGTGATATTGCTCAGTGGCACAGGCGCCTGCTGGCATGCGAGGTCCTAAGGTCAACCTTCGGTACCCAGAAAAAAAAAAAAAAAAAGAGTGAAATAGCATGCGAAGGAGTAATCAGAAAGGCAGAAACAATGTTTGCTCACTTGAAAGTTTAAATTCAAGAAGTAGCTGAGGAAAGAGAGAAAGAGGATCAATAGAAGAAAATGAAAAAGAAGGGTAAGAAACCTAAGCAATGAAAAAAGAAGGAAGAAAGAGAAAGAGAACAAAAAAGAAAAGAAGAAGAAATAAAGAAAGAAGGAAGAGGAGACCAGAAAAAGAGAGAGAAAAAAAGCCCAAATACAAAAATAACCACAGAATGCAAAACAAAACAAGACAACATCCAACCAGACAGGAAAGGGATAGCCAATTAGACAAATAAGGGAGAATGAAAGTAGTAAAATACCTTTAGTGTTTACAGTTCTGTGATAGTGTCCATGTTTAATTCCAGAAATGTGCTGGGTATGGAGCTGATTTTGGCCTCTGAATGTGGGGCTGGGACTGGTCTTCTGTTGGTGGAGTTCTCCAGAGTCCAACTGCTGGCTCCATGCTGCTGCTTCAGATGGTTCCACATTGCTGGTCTTGCTGATTACTCCAATGGCTTGTGTGCACCCACGCTCCCAGGCCCAGCGGTCATCCTTGGTCTCAGGGTTCTGGTGGGTCCACAAGACAAAGGCATGTGTCCTTACACTCCTCTTGCAGACACTGCCTTTCCGGGGCAATGGAGGAAGCACAGAGCATGGTCTTATGCTCTTCTGCAGGCTACACTGTCCTGGGGCAATGGAAGTCGCAGAGGGTGTGGACGTACAGTCTTCTCACAGGCCCTGCCCTCCAGCGGGGAATGGAGGAAGCACACAGACAGCCCAGACTCATGCTCTCCTTGCAGTACAATGAGATTTTTAAAAGGAAAAATTAAAGGATCCTAAGAGTTTTCTAGCATTATACTCGCAATTCAGGTATGCTTTCTTTAGCACAATGGTTGGATTCTACTACAGCTATTTCTTTTATTTTACGATAAATTATTCGTAAGTTAAGTACCTCAGGGAAGATTACTAATTAAAGGAGTCAGATAATAAATTGCTTTGTTAGTATAAAAATTAACTGAAGTCTTCTTGTTAAATGAGATTATGGTTGGAAAGTTAATTTTAATGCTAATTTAAATAGTGAAGAAAGATTTTTTAGGTTTAATCATGTGCTGTGTAACATTCTGGTCAACAACAGACTGCATATAAAATGGTCATCCTGTTAGGTTATATCACATACTGGCATCAGTCACAGCCCTCTTAGTTTGTCTAAATACACTCTGTGATGTTCTCACAACAATAAAATCACCTAACAACTCATTTATTATTATTAAAATCCCTGTCATTAAGAGAAGCATGACTGTGTGTTTATGGTGTGTTAATGAGAAGCCCCAGCAAAATGATACACAGTGCCCTGGTCACTTAAAACATACGATAGTCCCCATCCCTCAAGTTCTATTATCCAAGAGAAACACATTATTCAGTAACATGGTAGCTTCATAGGGCCAGCACTAAATGTATTTATGTTTTGTAAACAGTTTCACCTGAATTTTACTTGTTGGTATTAAACGCAAGATTTAAAAAGTCAGTAGATATCATAAGCTTTGTCTACTTAAATACATAATTAAGAATTTGGGGGCCAGTGAGATGGCTCAGCAGCATAAGCGTTTGCCCAGCAAGCTCAAAGTCCTGAGTTCGACTCCCAGAACCCACATAAAGGAAAAAAAGGGCCAGTGATATCACTCAGCAGCACAGCGCTTGCTGGCAAGCACAAGGTCCTGAGGTTGACTCCTGGCACCAACAAAAAAAAAAAAAAAAAGAATTTGGAAATAAGTGAATATTCAATATTCAGAGGACTGAAGGATTCAGAGGATTTTAAATACTTTAAAAATAAAATTATTTCTAGTTTTTAATTTCAAAATATTCTTTTACACATATACATGCACATACAGAGAAATATGTAATATGCACTAAAAATGTCTTATAAATAGGTCCTTTCTCATGTGTGATGAGAAATAGAGACAAAATTGTACACAGTTTTGTTAATGTTGTTCTTTATTTAATGTCTTTTCCATTGTTAATTGTGAGAGTTCATTGAAATTTTACTGTGACTTTTGTATTATGATTTTTAGAACAGTACACACAAACACACAAAGGGGCATCATTATAAGGTAAAAAACAGTAAATACTTGATTCATCCAAAATAAGAGAAAATTGAGAACACAATAAAAAATTAAGACAAATAAAAAATGTTATCTAAGATGTTAGATTTGCAATCATATATGTCATTCTTACACTAAAATGCACAAAGTATACTATGTAAAAAGAAGAAATATTTACTACAAATAAAACACTAGTTCATGAGTTAAATTATTTAAAATATTTTCTCTAGCAATAGTATATTTAAAGGAACATATTCTAACCATAGAAAACAGACAAGTGAAATGCAGAAAGAGAAAAAAAGAAATAGACCAAGGCATCATTAAGCACATGAAAACTTGTGTAACTATATTCCTTATTTTTTTAAGTAGACTTCAAAAATAAAAGTAAAAATTTCATGATAATGAGCAGGTATCCATGAGCAATCTTAAATGTATCTAATAACTGTCCTGAATAGTGTCAGGCAAATCCAGCAGAAATAAAGACAAAGATTTTTAATACTGCCCTGTAATTGTGGATTACTGGTAAACAGAAAATATAAGTAATAATGTAGAAAATTTGAACAATACTATCAATTGAACTGGGGTAACTGGCAATTCTAGAACGTTATATCACTTCAGAATATACGGTTTTCAAAAGAACATGGAATTTTCATCAATATAAATAATAGGTTAATTTATAAATATCTTAATAATTTTAAGGGATCAAAATCATTAAGAAGTATATGTTTTGACTCTCTTACTACTTTCATATAATACTAGATACTTTAGATAATGGAATACCTAGAAAATCCCCAAATATTTAGAAGTTAAACAATGAGCTTCTAAATTGTCCTGATCAAAGAAGAAAGCAGAAGGGAAATTGAAACACATTTTGTGCTGAATTAATTTGAATCATTAACTAGAATAAGAGTCTGAAATGAATGAGCTAAGTTTGTACCTTAAAAGGCTACAAAATGAGGGAGCAGATTAATAAAAAAGAGATCAAAGAAAGGATCCAATAAAAATGGTAGTGGAAGTAAATAAAATAGAAAAACTGACACTGGAGAAATTTGCCAGTGGCAAGTATAATGCTTTGAAAATATTAATAAAATTGATCAACATTTAGTAAGATTGATCAAGAATTAAGAAGCAAAATTATTTACTAATATGAGGAATGAAAGAAGGGATTTCACCATGTATCACGTAAACACTAAAATCTTTATTCCAGTTCAACAAATTAGTTGAAAAATGCCTTTTAAAACACTAACTAATAAAACTTACACTTCAAAATATAGAACAAAATATCTGTGCAAATTAAATTCATAATTTAAAAAGGTTTAATTGGCTTCATTGGTAAATTCTATCAAACATTTCATGAAGAAACAATCATTTCATGAAGAAACAGCACCAACCTTACAAACTCTTTCAGAACATAGTGAAGCAAGGAAAAAATGATAACTTGTCTAATAGGCCACCAAACAAATGTTGGAAATGATATTATAAAAAATTACAGGGAAGTATCTGGCATGAGTACAGACTCAAAAATCTTAAAATACGTAAGAAAATAGAATGTAGCAATAGATCAAAAGCAAGGATCACATGAGTTTGGTATCTAAGTAATATTACTTTTGTTTTATTTTTAGTAAGGTTAGTTAAACATTGAAATGTCAACCAATGTACTTCATCATATTAACACAATAAAGGAAAAATATACTTTCAAAAGATGGCAAGAACCCATTTTTAAATATCATGCTAACCAAATTCTTATATGCATTGTGGTAGATTATAAAAATTGTTACAATTTTCCCCCTGAGTTTCTACCCTTAAAAACATGATGTTTAAAGTCCTCTGCTCTTTGAAACTCCTAATCTTTCTAAATTGATTATCTTATGAATTTGTTATAGTGATGGGAAACTAACATATTTAATTTCTACCTATTATGGTACTGGCATATCTTGCTTCTATCTTTTGGTTTTCTATTTGTCAGGATTTTGCATGCTTTTTTCCCTTCTACTTTAAATTTCATTTTTAAAATGGAACTTGATTTAGAATTATGGCATTTACACCAATATGCACCAATAGTTATATTTTTCACTACTCTATGCAAGCAGTAATATAAAACAATGTTACTTGATGTACTTGATGAAACAGTTAAAACTGTCAATTTTATTGAAACTCAACTGTTAAGTACATGATTTTTTCACAAATTTCATTTTTACTTGTAACAAATGCTGTTTTCCTTTTAAATATGGCATCAATAGTTATAATTCACATAAATAAAAACTTTGGGTGTCCTCCTCAGTAATTTTTTTTTTTTTTTTTTGTGGGTACCGGGGGGTCGACCTCAGGACCTCGCGCGCCAACAGGCACCCGTGCCGCTGAGCGATATCACCGGCCCCTTTTTCGTATGTGGGATCCGGGAGTCGAACTCGGGCCCTCGCGCTTGCAAGGCAGGCGCTTACGCTGCTGAGCCATCTCACCGGCCCCTCTCCTCAGTAATTTTTAAGAATGAAAATAAATCCAAACTTCAAAAAGTTTTTGGATTTGTTAAATTGTTTAATATAAATTAGATGCAATGTATATAATTTATTTTTTTTCTATTTTCATGTATTTAACTACTGTAACACAGTCCGTGTTATTTTCTCAAAATTATTTTCTGGCTTACTACCTCTCCTTTAAATTGAATCTAATTTTCTCTTTAATCTTTCCATTGACTTTTAAATGTCAATCACTTTTTCATAAGAAGACACCTCAGATTTTGTGTTTGATAAAGTCCTTGGTGTTGTAAATCTGCTAAACCTTAATTCCTCATATATTTGTTAATATTTAATTGCCAAATCTTATCTGTCCAAACTTGAATAGAGAGTCCTTAGGTCCTTGATTGAGAATGCTATTTAATGAAAGGATATTCCATTACTCCTGACAAGAATCAAGAGGTGCTACCGACCTGGGAACTCTTTCAATTTAATGTTTACGGGCAAGATTTTTCTGCTGTGCAGGGAAGTAAATTCATACCCCATACCTTATGAGAAAAATCTACGAAATCTCAGAGAAAAATTATATCATCTTTTTTTTTCCTGTCTTTCACATGGAGCCTACATAGACAAAGTCTTTTCTGGGTAGATTCCATTTATTCCCAGAACAATTCTCAGACCATAGCATTTTCACCTATACTGTATTTATGCAGCATTCTCAGATTTTTCTTTATCTTTTGGTTGCACTAGGGATAAAACCAAGGGTCTCACATGTGCTAGATTAGCACTTTATCACTGAGCTACACCCCAGCCCAAGCACTTTCAGATTTAAATTCTCTGCTTTACTGGGCCCAGGGCCTTGTGTTCTATTCCTCAAAGCTCCCTATTCCTGCCATAGTCACTGGCATCCAAGAAAACTGCGATCTCCACATTTATTTACCATATTGATATCAGCTTACTCTGTGGGGTGTATGGAGGCCTCTGGGGATCATCATTTTCTTGTAAACTCAGCAAAGCATTTAAAAGTTTATAGTTGTAATTTACCCAGCATCTGTATGTTTTCTGCCAGAAGGGGATTTCTGAATATTTACTATGCCATTCTGATAGAAATATAAATCTAGACCCTATAGCATTTAGTTATTTCCTAAAATAATTTCTAAAGTATTATGTAATGGCACACATACAATGATAAAACCTGGCATGCATCTAAGTTGTGAAACATATACTACCTAGTTTTACAGCATTTGATATTTTAATCAAAAGGTATTTGTGAACCACAATTATTTGGATTATAAAGTTATTTCATTAGAGTTAGGCAGACTTAGAAACTGCTTGATTTCAGGCAACCAGACAGAGGAGAGGAAAAGTACTGTTTTAGGCATTTGTGCCCTAGGAAATACGGCTCACTGTGTACCTGCTTTGTTGAAAAAATAAATTTATACAGCTGTGAGCAAAACCACAATAGTTTCCAAAACTCCTTCATTTTCTGAAATATTCTAAGTCTTAACTTGGCTCTGAGTCACACAGCTCATGAGAACAAAACAAACATTCCAGCTCTCCCCTACTGTATTTTAAACTACGTGATTTGTTGAAAATCACAGTGCTGACAAGCCTGATAGGATTAGAATGCTGACACAGATAATCCAACTGTTTCCTTTAGCCCATTCAGCTCATCTGGTTTGGTGTAAACACTGTAATATCACCTGCCTCCTTCTGCATGCCCATTAAAAAATACAAATAAATCCTGGCTTACTTTGACTTTAATGGTTATGGTGTCTGCATTTTGTACTGTCTTGGCATTCCTCTATTTCTAGTGAAATTATGGAAAACTTTAACTTCCCTGAACACAACTTTTTTTTTTTTTTTTAGTGCACAACTAGGGAGTTTATATGGTTTCAGTCAATGAGCATGGCCTATCCACTGCATGCATTGATTATATGATTTGTGGTGAAGGAATAATTAGGTAATTTGAAGTCAGAGTAATCCTTTTATAATACTGTTAATGTAATCAAATCCTGGAAGTTTGGGAGTTCTTTTTTAAGGTTATACTGTATTTCCAATGAAATTTTATGACCCTGAAAAATAGAATTTTTAATAATAGAAATACTAGAATGAATATAATATGCATGATAACATGGCCCACTAAAATAAGATGAAAAGATTTATTCCATTAGCTAAATGTTTGTTTCACACTTAATCTAGTATGGATAGCTCAAAGATCTTTTCAAACTAGGATATATGTCATACTGCATATTTGTTTGACTAGGCAGTTGGCTCTGCTGAATAGTGCATTTTTATGTCTGCATATGATAGAAGTGTCCTTGCACATTAGAATAAATCACAAAGCAAGCCACTTCTCCTCCTGCATGAGCTGGAGAGTCTCTCTCCAACCAACTCAGGCTTCTAAGCAAGCTCTGCTATGCAGGCCTTTGGGAACTTTTAGAGCATTTTGTTTTTATGGACTCAGCAATATATTTAAATGTTTATGGCTGTAATTTACCTAGCATCTGGGTGTTTTATGGCAGAAAGACATTTCAGAATCAGTGTTCTTTCATTCTGATAGAAACATAGACTAGGTAATTTTCTGAAATAATGTTTTAAATGTAATTTAAGGACAGACATACAAAGATGAAACCACACATTATCTTCTTCCAAAGATTTCCTTCTTGATTCCTTGTGTGATCAAACAAGCTACTATGGAGCTAATACACCCCAAGAAAACATTCTAATGATTCTCCAGTACTGATTATGGAAGGTGTGCACCTACAGAATTATTGCAGATTGAACCATTGTTCAGAGAAATTTGAGAGCTTCGTTGGATGCGGCAGTTTGCAGTACATAATGTTTACTATACCTTGTGTGGAGTTGGTACCTATATATAACACATCTTAACTCTTGTTTTCATCCTCTTTACTATCCCCCCTCCCCCTCCCTCCATCTTTTGATCCCCTTCCCATCTGAGAAGGATCTATCTCTCTAGTTCCTAATATCTATCTTTTATTTTACTCTTTATTTATAATTTGGGTTTCTCATATAAGAGAAACCATGTGATATTTAAACTTGTGTGATTGATTTATCAATTTAACATTTTTAGAACCATTTGTGCTTACATTTAACTTAGTTATTGGAGAGATGTTATTGATGAAATATGGAGCCCTTGAAACAAATGTAAAAACAGAGTAAAAATACATCATTCTCAACCTGACAATCAAAATATTGGGAGATATTGATTATTAAGTACAGACTTTAAAATCCAATTTTAAGTTTTCAGTTACTAAACATCAAAGAATTTATTATTGGAAGCATCAGATTATAAATGTAGTTATTAAGAACATGGGCTGCCTTGAACTCTAGTTTATTTGCTTTTCAGATTTAATTTAACAATTATTTCACATATTGTTCACCCACATTATCTGACTCATAATGTGTTTCAAGAAAATAATTATAGAAAAGCATATGGTTGGACTCTTCAAGGAAAGAAAAGTCCTATGGGTGAGTCCTATAGAAAATCTAAATGGAATGTTTTTACCTTACTTAAAAGGCCACATTTTGAAAATAAAAGATTTTGACAGAAGTAAGTTTTTCTCTTTTTGGTTATAGAAAAGTTTCCTCGATAGTTAATGGTTCCCAGACCACAGAAAGTTTGTTACATGGAAAAAAAAATCTTATTAGACAAATATTAAGTCTGCATCTCTTACTCATGGGACCACTCCCACTGGAAATGCCATGTGGAATCTATCATGCAGCTATCTGAAAAACATCAAGCAGATGAAGACGAATTCATTTATTTTGTATATATCAAATGAAGTCAAATATTTGAAGTCTGCTAAATCATACCTAAATTCCAAACCAGGTATATTGTCTCTGTACAATGTTCTTTGCACAATATAAAAAATAGGTATAATAGTATTGTACTTAATGGCACTAATAAACTACTAGTCTCCAAAATGTGAATTTCAACATGCTTTCTAAAAGAAAAAGTAATATTTATAAGTAAGAATGCTAAATTTCTTAAAATATAATACATACATAAATAGATATCCAATAATAGCTAGCCACTGACAAAAATATTACTAAGAATAATATGAAAAATAGTGTTGGTATAATATTGGTAAAATGGATTTGGAAAATATAAGTTATATAGACAAAAACATTTTTAATACTTTTACACAATGTATTTTTACTTCACTCAGTAGTATTTTTACTTATGTGGATAGCAATGATTATTTGAAACAAAAAATGGACTTTGACTTTATATTTGTGTATTCAAATGTTTAAATTATTCCTAAAAGTAGACTATCAAAAAATTTGGTTGATAGCATTGCACAATTAAAACCATCCAAAATTGTCAGAGAGCAGATGGTCCACTTGTCATACACTAAAAAGAAAATACAACCAATAGCTGGTTCATATATAACCACCATTTTAAGTATGTAAATTTGACTTTACCTATCATCAATGTCTAAAATTGACTTTACCTATCATCAATGGTTTACCTTTCCTAAAAGTTAAATGCCAAAATTTAATTGTACCTTGGGTTATATTGCCACATCAAGTTATTAGCTTGCATATCAAAATCAAGAGAGGTAAGGTTGACTAACAATTCAGAATTTAGTGTATTAATAAACAATGACTTAAGAGCATTAAAAACTAAATCACAAGGCCAGTGAGATGGCTCAGCAGCGTAAGCGCCTGCCTGGCAAGTGCAAGGGCCCAAGTTCGACTCCCGGAACCCACATACGAAAAAAGGGCTGGTGATATCACACAGTGGCATGGGCGCCTCCTGACACGCAAGGTCCCGAGGTCGACCCCCAGTACCCACAAAAAAAAAAAAAAAAACTAAATCACCCCTAATTATGAAGCACTTTGGGTATTTTTCATTCCTTTTTATTATGTATTCAAAAATAACGACAGGGCCGGTGAGATGGCTCAGCGGCTTAAGCGCCTGCCCGGCAAGCGCGAGGGCCCGAGTTCGACTCCCGGAACCCACATACGAAAAAGGGGCCGGTGATATCGCTCAGCGGCACGGGCGCCTGCTGGTGTGCGAGGTCCTGAGGTCGACCCCCAGTACCCACAAAAAAAAATAATAATAACGACAGGTTTCATGTGAAATAATTTTGTTTCTAAAGAATCCAAAGAAAACTTCCAGGGATGAAATTTAGAGTGGGATCATTACACTAAGAAATACTATAAAAATCAATGAGTATCAATTTCAGAAAACCTTCCCTTTTAAAGATGAACTATTTGTATAAGCACAATAGCAGATATTGTGATATTTCCTATGAAATATTCTCTAAGAATGTTATTCTCTAAAAATAAGTTGTGGAGCCAGTGAGATAGCGGCACCTGCCTGGCAAGCACGAGGTCTTGAGTTCAACTCCCGGTATCCACATAAAGGAAAAAAAGGGCCGGTGATAACATTTAGTGGCACAATTATTTGCTGGCAAGCTCGAAGTCCTGAGATCGACTCCCAGTACCCACATTAAAGAAATAAAAATTAAAAAATAAAATAAGTTGTATTTCTAGGAATAAGTAGTTGTGGACATTGAAATTTTTGTTTAAAGAAGCTAAAATATTTCACATATAGCTACAATATAAAGAAGGATGTATAAATGCATATTGTTCTGTAACCATCTATTATTCACTGAAAAATAGATTTTATAAACCAGTTCATAAATCTTTCATTTACAAATATTAGTTTTTGAGAGAGAACTCTCATCTGTGAAAATAAAATAGAGAATAAAAGTGGGATTTTTAAAAAGAACATATGTAAATTTTATGTAAAATTAGCATTACATGATTATCTCTTTAGAGTGATTAAAAAGTCACTATTATAAAACAACAGAGAAACTTAGAATTGTCTGTATCTATATAATCTCTCTTGGATTCTCAAGTAATTCTATTTTTTTATTTATTTATTTTTTTGTGGGTACCGGGGGTCAAACTCAGGACTTTGCACGCCAGCAGGCGCCCGTACTGCTGAGCGATATCACCGGCCCTTTTTTCATATGTGGGTAGCGGGAGTCGAACTCAGGACCTCGCGCTTGCCAGGCAGGCGCTTATGCCGCTGAGCTATATCACCAGCCCCCTGTAATTGCTTTTTTACAATAAGACTAGATCTACTATGCTTCACCCCTACACATTCACTCGTACACTACACTTGATTATAAGGATGTTGAGGTTAGAAATGACGTTTACTTTCACCAGTGTAATTCACTTTCTTCACAGCTGGCTTGACCATTGCTAATATCCTACATGTTCACATGTATTTACAGTTTATTTGAGCTCTGCAGCCTCTTATCCTCTGAACTGGTCCTTATTTTCCAAATCCGTGCTATCAATAATTGTGAAGCTACAAGTTAATTAGATTTGGGCAAAGGGCTGAAACTGTGGTAAACATGTATCATAACAAAGTAATTGTGGAAAAACTGCCCTCCTTGAACACTGCCAACTTGCTGGTCAGAAAGTCTGAGTGAGATTACAGAATTTTAATGCCCTGTGGATCGTTTTGACTGGGACTGACTGAAGCCTATCTGAAAAACTATTTTTAAAACAATGATAATAAATCCCTTCAATTACATTGGCTAGTCTGGGAATATTATCTTTAGTCATGAGTATAATAAAAGTTCCCACAATATTTTAGAGAAAACTGGGGAGAATCTCCCTGCAGAATGCTAAGCACCTCAGAGATCATGAATTAATGCTGGATAAAGCAATCAAGCTGGCGAATACTGGCAACAGCCTTAATTTTCTAGTTAGAATTCTTTGTGGGTGGGCAAGTTAATCATTGCCATTTAAACCCTCACGCCTGTGCATCTTTACAGTGTGGATCAATGACAAATTTAAAAACAAAAGAAAACAAGCTTTAACTCCAGAAAAACACAACCCTTAGAATGATGGGTGACAAGTCCTACAAAGGCAAGTGCTTTCTCGTGGTGTTCTTATTTTTTCATTTTTAAAAGAGAGATTCATGTTTACTGTAGGCAGGCGCGTGTGTCTTCGCATACTGGTAAGTTCTCAGGTGCAGTGTCTTTGAACTTGAGAAAGTAAAGCTTGCAAAATGGAGAAAAGCAGTTAAGTAAAACTGCTGCAGATTGCAACCACCTGCTCTCAACCTGCTTCAGTAAGTACTGGTAGAAGGCTACTGCCAAGTTCTCCGCAAACAGATCGACCACTGCTCTTACTCTCCCGGAATATGGATGAGTAAATTTTTCTGAAATTAAAACAAATTTCACTATCAATAGATTTCATAAGAAGAAAATTTGGAGTTATAGTCTAGTCTTAGTAGAGGTTTTGGGGGTAACTACTCAGACAATAGCTAAAATTGTAATCTGCCTTAATAACTTAAGAAAGATATACTGAAAAATATTTTAACCATATATTTCATATGATGTGAGTTATTGTCACTGGATTGTAAGCTCCACGAAGGTCGACATTTTTTCCTGCTTTGTTATCTCTGTCTCCAACATTAAAAAAAAAAAAAAAAACTTGCTCATGGGAAATACTTGATAGAATAAATGAGTTATATACTCAGCTTATAGGGTTGTTTACAAATATATGTTTTCTCTTTCATTCATATTCTGAATATTTTAGTAGCTTTGTGCTCAGCAACCTATAAATAATAAAATATTCCTACCATGTTCCAGGTACTTTTACAGATGACACATTATTTAAAGTTTATACAAATTTATCACAATTCTAATTTCTTATTTTACAAATAAACCAACTGAAATTCAAAAGATCAGATTGATCAACATTTACCAGCCTAGTAAATGCTGGTTTTATATTTTGAAAACAGTGCTAGTGTTGATATAATTTAGATGTTGGAATGCCAGGGTCCTGTTCCATGGTGAAAAAGAATGAAACCACAAACAGAGGAGGTAGGGTTCAAGTACATTTATTTAAAAGATACAAAAGCAAATAAGTAAAAGATATAATGGCAAGGAAGTAGAACTCCAGGTAGCTGAGAGAGGGGCCTGAGCAGGATATCTGCGGAGGCTCTTCATCCAGGGTTTTTAAGGGCTTTAGAAGGAAGGGCTTTAGAAGGGCCTTTGGGTAAGCAGTATTTTTTTCTGCCCTATAGCAGATGCCATACTTTTCAGAGTCCAATCTATGCAGTGTTCATGCAGTGCCATGCAGGGCCCATGAGCGGCCTACCTGATCATGCTCTCTGAGGTCCCTGACAGCCTCAGGGTGCCTGGCAGGTGTTTTTGTAAGATCTTTGGAGGTGGTGACTCAGCAGACTCCATTTGGGCTCCTAGAGTCCATTTTGGTACTGCAGTCCTTACTGCCTAATAGAATCCTAACCCCTGTTTCACTAATTCCTGTCTCAATGTGACATATTTTCTCAATATTTTCTGGTTGTTACTTTGAGTCTGTGCAATTTTGTTACCTTCAACTAAAGAGATGTGTCAAGAGTTATATTTACCAACTTGGAGGTTTTTTGTTTTTGTTTTTGTTTTCCTATTCTGTCCCAGTTATCTGCTCTTTTATGATTTATATTGTATTTCACAAGGCAGGAGAAGCAGTGTGCTCCCTATTCTACAGTCTCCACCAAAGGGGAAAATGCCTAAAAGGAGACACTCAGCAACAAAAGAGACAAAGGCCCCAAGAGTTTGTCTCTCTCTGGTCCCACATAACATATGACAAAACGAAATGAGTGACAAACAGAGAAACATCTCCTCTAAACCAGGACAGTGAACACACAGTAGGAGAAGAATCAGTGAGGTGCACAGCCATTTACAGAAGTGTGTGAATTATAGCAGATTTGGTAACTTCCCCAACTTCACTTTATAGATGAAAATAATAAAGTTAGAATTAAAATTTTATTCTCCAAATTCCACTACAAGAAGGGGAACAAATAGCTCTAGAAGTCACTTCTTAGTCCAAATGCAATGCACTAGATAGAAAAATCTTTGATAATGAAGTTTTTTTTTCAAGTCAGATTGATTCTCTGTTTTATAGTCCATGTTATTTTATTTACATAATACTTTACATGTACAAATATTATATCATAAAGGCATAAACATGAATATGTATTTTTGAAATATTTTTAATACAGATTTTACTTTTGCTGGTTGAAAATGGCATTTCACTTTCAAGGAACCACTCACTAATTATAAGATAGAAATTGCAATTAGAAAGATATAGGGCCAGTTAGATAGCTCAGCAGCATAAGCGCCTGCCTGGCAAGCATGAGGTCCTGAGTTCGACTCCTGGTACCCACATATGGAAAAAGGGCCAGTGATATCACTCAGCAGCACGTGCGCCTGCTGGCACGCCAGGTCCTGAGGTCGACCCCCGGTACCCACAAAAATATATATATATATCTTTTAGCATCATGTATCTCCATTAAAGAGTGTGTAAATGTTCCTTATGAATTAATTTTCAGTTATATGTATCATCTGTCTTGTCTAGAAGTACTTTCTCCTCCAAAAACTTCAAATCATTCTCAGAAATTGGATTGCCTCAGAATTAAATGGAGGGGCAGGCCATGACAGTTCTCACTCATAATACCAGCACTCTGAGAGGCTGAGAATCACAAGTTTGAGCTCAGCCTAGACAACTCACTGATTTAGTAAGTCCCCACTTCCCCAAAGGATTGGGTATCTAACTCAGCGAGAAGGCCCTGGCCTCAATCACCAGTATAAAAAAAAAAAAAAATTTACACGGAGTGCTTGCTAGCAAACCAGATTGCTGGGCATATCTTTAGAGTTTCTGATTCAGTACACATGGGATGAGAGTCAAGGAATTTCAGTTCTAATGTGATTGGTGAGAATGCTGCCATCATTGAGATTATAGCATCTATTGGCTGAAGCTGTATCTAAGTATGTGTGAGCCTACCTGTGTTACATTTTTTTTAATAGATTGTTCTTACTTACCGTAACTTCCCTTCAATTATTATGACCATTAAATTTGGCTGAATAGGCCAATACCAATAACCCTTCTTTCCCAGTTTAAAGACACCATTTATTATTAATCCCTGACATGTATAACTACTGCAATTATAGAATCATTGTTCAAGTCAAGGAACTTTAAAACATTTTAAAATTCCAAGTTTTGGAAAAATGTAAACTCAGACAAGTGAAGAAAATTGTTTTATAAAACTCTTGTCTATCTCCCTGGTTTTGCACTGCTGAGTGTTTATTTTTCAGCCTCATGATCTTGGGGCCAACTAGGAGCAGGGCCTTCTACCACTGTAGAGCATGGAGTATCCTGCTTTTTATGGTAGCCTGTGGAAAGAACGCAACTAAACATATGATTTCTACTGAGTGTGTATTGCTTTGACACCATCCTACAGTAAAAAAATCCTATGTCAAACTTTTGTAAGTTGAGGAACTTTTCTACATAGTCTTATTTAATGTACATAGTCTCTTCTTTTCCCTGCCCCTGAACTATTTTAAAACATATTCCCAAGCTTATATAATTTCATCCATAAATATTTAAGTATGTATTTTAAATTGCTTAATATAATTAAATGTCCAGATACTTCTTATATATCTTATGTAAAATTTGTTTGAATCAGAATGTCGGTGATACTCATGTGTTGCAACTAGCTATGTTTCCAAAGTCTCCTGATCTTTAGATTGCACTAGTAATTTTTTCCTTTCCCATGTAATTTTTGCTTTGATAGAGCTGATGTTTCTTTTTTGTTTTTTGTCTTCTAGAATTTTTGCCAAGTAGATTTCACAGACTTTACTCCAGTGATGTCACTGATCATGTTCTTTGTTTCTAGTGTTTCCTATAAGTTGTTATTAAAATCTTGAGAAGTGATTAAATTTGAGTCTGATATTTTCTAAAGAAAGTTTTGTATTGTGAGGTTCTACTTGCTGGCATAGGTAACTGCTGCCGGAAATATTATTGCATTAGCTGTTGCAAAGTGTTCATCCTCTAATTCAATCAATCCTTTGGTAATCGGTGAGAATATTCCCATAAACAGAAACAAACTTTCATCATCCATGTGCCTGCCCTAAGGAGCCATTTACACAGTAAAGGTAGAATGTGAGGGCTTGATCACTGTAAACTGGAACTTGTGAGGTGAAAGTGGTGGTATTAATAATTAGCCAGAGAAAAAGGGTAGCGTCGATAAGTTCTGGGCAAACTAGAACATGTGCCTGCTGTACGTACAATTGTTTGTTAATTGGTAAGGAGAGAAAAGCATCTTTTAAAAAATGTTCTGCACAAACTACATTTATGTTTTGCACAATAAATATTCAAAATGTAGCTATTTTTTCTCTGTCTTCTGGAGATTTCCATCTCCTTTGTCTCTGGAGATTTCTGAAGGAAATAATGTGAAGAGGAAAATAACTCCCAACCTGACAGATGTCAAATGTACTGAGTTCATGGTCTCACAACATCAAGCAATGAAGTTGCAAACCAAATGAAGAGGTTAGGAGAGTTTTACTGGATATAATAATAAGAACAGATCCTGGATTTCCAGGAGGAGTCCAGAGTGGATAGCTGCTGAAGCTTTTCATCGGGGGTAGTTTATACAGCGCAATTACAGCATGGGTACAATGTGAGCCAAATTACAGTCAACCTACAGGACTACAATTATAGTTGCTTAGCTAATATCGATTCAATAAGGGCGTGAAGCACATAGCAAGGGTATATGGTGAGCATCATTCATCATTAACTTAAGTTTTCTGTAACTTCTAATGGTAGAAAGCAGAGGCATTCCTGGAAAGGGATTATGGGTCCAGATGGCCTGGTCACCCGGCTGTGCCACTGATACATGTCTGGGCTCACTGCACCAGGTGTTGTCAATTTCAGTACAGTTACTGCTTATCTCTAGAGAGGCTTGCATCTGACTTCCTCAAGGACCGAATCCCTCTCTGACTGCCTATTATTTTCTGTCTAATTTGCCTCTATAATGATAAGAGGACACAAGTATCAGTTATGGATTAGAGTATTAGAGTATTAGAGTAACATAGAATTTCAGCAGCCAGATAACGAGGAAAGTTGGAAGTGCTGTAAATTACTCTGACATTATTCCGTTTGTCAGAATTCTGCCCTATGAGCTTTTTACCCAACAAAAGAGACTGGAAAATTATGTGGCTTTTCATCCAGAAGGAATTCATAATAAACATGATAAATAATTAGGCAAAATATGCAACAAAAGTAAATGAGTTTTGAACAACTGGAATTTATTACACTATGTATATATGCATGTGTACATTCAAGTCCATGGTAATATTAATTTTAGTGCCTTAGATGGTAGACTTTAGATCTATTTAGTGGGTTTTTTTTCCTTTCTTTTCTTTTTTTTTTAGGAGGGGAGAAGTGGTACTGGAAACTTGAACCCAAGGCTTCATGCATGGTAGGCAAGTGCTCTACCACTGAGCTCCACTTCCAGCCCTTACTATTTATTTCTAAAGTTTAATAACATAACCTCATTTTTAACAGGAGTAGGGCTATTACAGCAATTAGAAATGTGATCTTGATAATCTGGCAGGTCCATACATGAACCCCAATTAAAAATTGTAGCAATTAACTTGATAATCATAAATTGAGTTGAAGCAAAATATTTTTATTAATTTACAATCCTCCAGTTTTCTATTTCACTTTGTTGACCTGGATGATTCATGTATGGTTTGGTTTTTGGTAGATCATGCATGTTATTAGAGACTGGAGATACACAGTTGGAGATATTACAAGCACGTTGTATCAGCATGACTTCACCTTCTTGTAAAGTTCTAACAAGGAATAGGAAGACATGATGTAACTCCATGTCAGACAGGAGGCAAAATCAACACAAAACAAATAAACAAAAACAAGGAGAAGGTGTTAATTGATGAGTGGGTGAAGTCTCACTACCAAAGACCTACGGTCTACTCTAAGGGTGATAGTCCACATCTGTTACAATCCAGTTTAATACAATGATTACAGGCCTGGAAATCTTTCTTAGCTCAAAGTAGACTGACATTTATCTGTATGTCAGGATAGCAATAAATCAGGCTAAATAAAAGGCCATAAAATAGTGGATAAAAAAGGGGTTGAAGCATTTTCTTTCTTTTAGACCAAACTCTCTCTAGTGTATGCAGCGTAACAGAGTAGGTGACTTTGTCCATATACAAATTGCCTTGTGTTTTACATCCAGACTTTGAAACCACTGCTCAACATTTCCCTTCAGGACCAATTCATGAGACTGACATTTATAAATGTAAGCATCAAATTGCAGAACATTTTAAGTTGTACATAGTGCCTGAATTGTGAATTCGCCGTAAATGGAGTTGACACTGAGATTCTCTGTATACATTTATTTTTCACATAAAAGGAAATAAAACTAGGTTTTTTGCCACTTGATTCAATAGAAAATAAAAAATTATAGGTTTAACTTGAAGATAGACACTGATTTCAGTGAATACTCTGTATTTACTCCTATTAATAGAGCTTTAACTTGGTTAGGTGATACAATTCAAAGAATATAATTTGATACCTGGAAGGTTTCAAAAAATTTATATTTGGGTTAGAGTTTAGCCACAGAGGAACAGAGAAAACCAAGGCTTTAGTGATGTAATTAATCAAGTTAAATGTCATAATGCTTTAAATTCCCCATGTTCTTCTATTTTTGTAGACACAAGCATAGTCTAGAAGGACTAGAGGAAAATGCTATCATTGTACTTGCAAAGAAGAAAAACATTCAATACATTGCCTGAAATTTGCAAAATCAACCCTAATATTTCCAGATAAATTGATGACATGGATTATATACAAAAATATATAGCTGTTTTTTTTTTTTTGTGGGTACCGGGGGGGGTCGACCTCAGGACCTCGCGTGCCAACAGGCGCCCGTGCCGCTGAGCGATATCACCGGCCCCTTTTTCGTATGTGGGCTCCAGGAGTCGAACTCAGGCCCTCGCGCTTGCCGGGCAGGCGCTTAAGCCACTGAGCCATCTCACTGGCCCAAAAATATATAGCTTTTCTCCTAGCTTTTCTAATGGTGGGAGATTTAATTTAAAAGTATGGATGTCTGAGCTATTTTCTCAAATTGTTTAACCAGATAATTGATAATGTTACAGAAAATTTGGGTAAGTTCAGTTTCCCTTTAAGATTTCTGTGAATCCACCAACTAATAAATGTACAAAGGTTTCCAAGGAGTTTATCAAAATTCCCTTATTCCCTTATAATCAACTAAATAGCTTCTCTCAAGCTCCTGAATCCAAAATTCATCAAAAAATAAAATACTATCTGGCAGTTGCTTAGAAAGTGCAACTTACTAAGTGACAAAAGGCCATACACTGGATGACCAGTCTTAAACTGCAGGAGCTAATGTGCAATGGTTGCAAAGCGCATTGAAGGTCAAAGCTTGAATAGAAAGATAATTCAGATGATTTCACTTAATTGAGTTTTACAAACACAATCTTTGACATTTTTAATGTAGTTATTTAGAAAAAAACTTATGCATTTATAATACACAGACAGAGTATAGATTATGAATACATTATAGTGCATTCATCAAGGGAGTAATTACAAGTGAAAATCCAAGTCAGGTTTTTACAAAGTACATTGAGGCCATGATCAGTAGATTTCTTTGTTGAAATGGATGCCTAATTTGGAAGAATAGTAAAAAGTACACATTAAACATTCTATACCACTTATAGGTTCTGGAATTTAAGAAGAAGGAACAATTAGAGTTATTTAAGAAATAAAATATAATGGTAAAAGGTTTGCAGAAGATTAATCTGGAATCTGTATTCAAACACTGTTGGGATTTAGTCTGAAACTTTGGAGATTATTAATATATTTTTCCTAAAATCTAGTGAAGGATGCATAAGGTATTGGTCATGGGAATGAAAAGAATGAAATGATGTAAAAAATATAATCCTAGAAGACTTCACAACATTTAATAATTGAACGGAGTTTAATTTGGAGTTCATATCTCCAGAATGTTGACCAGTTGTTAAGAAAAATATACTGTTATAGACAGAACTGGTAAAAAGTAAGAGAAGAAATAGTTGTAACTAAATATGCGGGCTCTCAAGAAAAAATTATTTGGTAGATTTCTTATCTCAACAGATTGCTATTGGGAAATCTTGGACAAGTTCTATAATTTTTACAAGATTACACACAGTATAATCACTTAAACTTACACAGTATGAGTAAAATATATGATGAAAGTTTAAATTTTAAATAATTTTATGATAAAAGATATATTGTGCTGAATCACCGTCAAAATGCTCCTCTGTTGCTTTGATTCAAACACACTTGTCCCATCCTTCTTGCTACATTGTGAAGCAGTTCTGGAAGTCCTCTTTCATGAGTGTCTTTACCAGGTGTGATCAAAGATATAGTAAATGCTGCTACCAAGTGCCATCCAAGGGAAAGGCAGGTTCATGAAAATATTACAATGTATTCTCATTCACTTTATTCACTGTATCTGACACCATGTGATTTCTTGCTCTTCCACGAAGTCCAAATATCCATCAGAGTTAAAAGTTTTGAATAGATCCAGGATACCAAGTCAGCCAGGAGAGCACAACTAAAAACACTCACGACAGAGGACTTCCAGAATTGCTTCAGAACATGACAAGAATGATGGAATAATTGTGTTCAAGGCAAGGGTGAGTATGTTGGGGGGATAATAGTAATGTGTCTTTTAGTGTAATACAATTTAAAAGCTTAAATTTCATTGTAGTTTTTTATCACACTGTGTATAAATTGGACTAGTTATAGTGCTTACCTGTCAGGCTTGTAGAGATTAAGATAATCCATGTATAGTATTTGATGAATAATGTCTTGATAAATGTTAGTAATGGTTGTTACTGTTGTTATGGAAGGATTTATGCTCTGAAATCAACTAGGCAATCCATAAAGGGCCAAATTTGAGTGGGATTTAAGCATATCTATCCTACTGAATATTCTAGCAGGCCACTGGAGACGTTGCAGTTTTGATACAGTTCATAGTTTGAGAGAGGGACTTGAGAAGTACACTTAATTAAAATAGCAGTAAAGTTCACATTTTGGAATTGCATGTTGAAATCACAGTTACACACTAGGGATTCAGTGAGCTACATCTTAGTTCAGAAGTCTAGAAATACATGTACCAATGTATACATCCTTCTTTAAAGTGGTCAAATACTGTCACCTTGGGTTTCCTAAAGTGTTTTTTTACAGAGCACTAGCTCCACCAGATATTTAATTTGGAGAGTATTCATGATCTGATATGTTTTGGGAGTATACTGAAAACCCTGAGAAGTCCTTCAGAAGGAATCTCTTTTTATTTTATTTAAAGTAGAATTTCCTAAAGAGTTTTAGAGAAATTTTCCCCTCTTCTGTATAGTATCTACTAATAGTCTGAGGAATTTGTGTTCCAAGGGACAGACATACTGCATTTATTGGTCAGAATCCTTTCAAACCCTCATAGCCCTTTTGGGCAGGCAGAGACAATCAGCTGATTTTATACTTTCAGAGAAAACAAATGATTCCCAAATCCCCAAATTTCACTGAATTAAAGATACATTTGTTGAGCCCTGTCTTCTGTCTTTGTGTTTGCTGGCCTCTTGTGGTGATGACCTTGAACCTATCTGTTCAGGCCTTTACGACAGAGTTCTGCTGTATCCTTTACTCTTACTGAATCCAAATTACTCCCAGATTTATTTTATGGATACTTTGTACATTTAGATGAAAAATAGAAAGGAACATATTGACATAAGTGTACAAAAGTGCAAGATGAATATATATTTCAACAAATTTACATCTCTGATCTAAAGATGGGAGAGGAAGTACACAGCAAGAACTCCCACATTCTGGGTGTTGTTGTTCCCAGATCTTTTGCTGGAGCACAGAGGTAACTGAGTATACTGGTGACCATTCTCTCTGGGAAGTAACGGCATCCCTTGTGTTGTAAAACTTTTCTCTCACACCTTCAAGACATCACAAAAAAGATAGTGCCACCACTACTCCTCGCTGTTATGGTGAATGACTTATTCTTGAATCCAAAAATAAGAACAACATATGGAGAAAATTTCAGATTGTAAGAGAATGTTCTACTACCTATTCAGTTTTAATTCTGCTGATGCAGAAAGCAAATATACTTGAGAGAGAATAAAAAGACGATAGAGACAAAAGGACTTTGTGTTGCTCAAAATAAATAACCACTTTCAAAACTCTCTTGGTTATGTACTCTAGAATTACACAAATTCTATGTTAGGCATATTGTTTCATAAAATATAATAAAGTTTTAGAGAGGCATAAAATTTTGCGTTACTTTGGAAAGCACAAAATAATCTGACACTGCTCAGTTACTGCAACTGCAAATGACAGCACAAAATAGTGATCAACTGATATAATCTTGTGTTTCTTTCCTAGATAGTTTCCTAGACTCACTGTCTGTGAGTCAGTTATCTAGCCCATAATATACAATAAATAAATGGTAGCTGGGAAGGAGGAATAAATAAATGTAGTCCAGTGTAATTCATTTGTGTAGGTGTCCTAGCCCACAAAGCTTGGTAATACCAGTCTTCATTAAATCAATATGTGCAAATTTTGTTGGAAAAGCATAAGAATATATTGTATGCTTGGAATAAATCAAAGATTCCAATATAAAGTTTTATACTAATAATAAGGAAAATATAAGTGGATTCTTATGAAATTACCCATTCCAATTATATTTCTTATTATTCAGCAGAAGTTTCAAATTACAAATGACAGACTTAGTATTCACACTAAAATCACATGAGGGGAAAAGAAGGTGATTTCTGCTTGTGCCAGTTTCATGATTTTTACCAAATTAAATTATAAAGTAAGCAACTAGTTACAAAGAATAAAACTTCTGAGAAACCAAAATATTAACATACAGTGGAATCTCAATATTTATCATCCCATACATTATTCATTGCTTAGTCCTTTCATCCTGCTTAGTTATGCATTCTTTTAGTGGTTGCCATTGTCACTACTTATTCTTTGTACCTCACAATAGATTGATTTACTATAAAATTTCCCAATTTCCAAGAGACCTGATATCAAGAGGACAAAAAGAAAAGCTCATAAAGAAGAGATGATGAATAGGACAAACTTCCATGTGAACACTGTCATTGAAAAAGGAAATTTCAAACTTGTTTTTTTATTTAATTTTATTCAAAGTAATCTGTAGTATTATTGCTGAATACAACTGTAAGGTTGTAAGGTTGATTTTTTTTTAAAATGACTCAGTAGAGACCAAGTAAACAACAACAACAAAAAATCTGATGGGATCTTCCTTTGTCAGAAAGAGGCCTTCTGTGAAAATATTTCATCCTCCAAGGTGTCAGAGGGACGTCTGGAATGCTGCTATTGAGCCAATCACCAGGGCAAAATAAGAACTTTGACCTTACTTTCTAACATTAATTGTTTCTCTGAAAAGAATTTGCTTCCCAGTTTGTGAACACAGAAAGAAAGGAGACTTTGGGACACAATGGTTGGACTGTGGTTGCAAAAGTATTTTTATTCCTTTACCTGAGGATGAATAGAAATACGAAACCAGCTAAATGCTGGTTGCTCCTTGGATAATCCCTGCCTTAAAGTCACCAACCATGACCCAGGATCAAATACCTAAAATACTCTTAATGGAAAAGAGGTAAACCACTGCCTGGAGGAGAAAGAGATTACTTGTGTACACATCAGATAGAGAACAGGAGAACAAACCAAATACCACATAAATCTGAATGATTTTCCATTAACACAAGGGTATTCAGTAAATACTGTATGATTTAAAACAAGGCTTACAATTTATTTCCTTGTGGACAGAAATTATATTTTCTGATAAGAATTGTAGTTTCACAAGCAGACAAGATTTGCTTGGATAACCACAGAGGTCTTTTATTCATTCTCAAATACAAAACGAATGTCTGTAGAACATTTCACCTAGGTGAGCAAATGTGGGCACACTTAGTGGGCAGTCCTATTTCCATACCATTTATTGCACTCATGGCAGTTTGCGGCACAGTGTATGGCAGGCAGTCAGTTAAATAAAGATTAGTGTGTTGGTTGAGCAATAATTCAAATCAAGTGAACCTGAAATCTTAAAAGACAAAATAACTCCATCTTTCCTGTTCTCATTCATCATTCTCATTCAGGTAAGAGAAAACAACCTCAACTTCCAACATTCTTATTGAAAAACATAAATTACTTTCAGTTTTCAAAAATAATATGAGTCATGTATTTTCTGTATTATAAATATTCACCATATTAGCATAATAATTCCTATCATCTGTAGAAATTCTTCTCTTGAGATTTGCAAAATATTTTACATACTGACAATACTGTAACTATCTTAAGATGCACTCATATTGTTTTATTGGGCCAGTGAAATAGTTTCTAGTACTTAGAAATTTCATGCAGTTAAATGGATCCAGCCAAAGACATAGTTCAAGTGTTCTTCTTTAAAAGAGTTGTAGAGAAAAATAAAAAATGGACTATAGAGCTCAGGAATCTCTACTTTAGTAAGAGGGGCAATGGAGAATTACTTGACATTTCCCCATGGCTAACTCACACACCTAAATATCCAGAAACAAATAGGCAGAATAACAGTCTCTCAATTTTTCCCATTGTGTCTTGTTACATACAATCTTCTAATATCCATTATGTATGCTTTGAGCGTTAAGTTCTGAAGCCTACGATACAAAGAACAAGCTAACACAGTTGGAAAGGTTCTGTCTGAGCAGGCAAGAAGCTATGATAGGAAGCTTTATGTCAACAGGGTTTATGCCCTATGTAGGCAAGAGGAATATACCAGGCAGCACAATACAAACTGTTCACAGCAGTCAGTTATTGCTTCCACGAGTAAGAAAATTTGTAAACATTTACCACACAGATCAGTGATGGATATATCCATCCTCCAATAGTTCAATGTGATGACTATAAAGAATAAGAATGGTCAGCATTTCAAAGTGTAGAGTACATTATCATTGGTTTAAAATAATTTTATTACATTCTTTCATACAGCATTATTTTGGATTCCTAGTTATATGTATTTGCATTTTGCTAATAGATGACTTTTATCATCTGAGGAGAAATGCTATATTTTTTATGTAAACTACATAAGCTTATTTTCACCCTGAAATTATTATTTTGACAGGATATTTTGTAGATCACTTGTTCACACAAAGATGATATCATTAGAACTCAAGTGAGCAACAGGAAAATCTTGAACAGAGGGACCCAAAAGTAAATTTCAGGTACTCCAATGGTAAGTCACAAGCCTAGAGTCTCTTAAATGAAGCAAATTTCCATTTAGTAGTGGAAATTATAGAACAGGAGTCTTAAGATATGTCAAAATTGAGAGACTCCACGTGAGAAAGGATAGAAAAGACAAGTCAGTGGTGAGACACTGAGTCCGGATCCAGGATGTCTATACAGGAGGGATAGGTAGGGATCAAGAAAGCACTGCAGCCTCAGAGTAATATCATGGCTACTACTACAGATCTGTTCTCTAAAATTTAGAGTTCATAATAGAAATTCAGGTATTGCTGAAACAGAGCAATTAGAGAGTTTGGTTAAATAGTGGACTATAAGAATTACTGAAAAACTCGAGTAAAACAAAATAGTTAAAGTAAATATGGAGGTGGTTTTAGTGGTATGTGCCCGCAGGCCCAGATGCTCAAAAGCCTGAAGTGTGAGGATCGCTTGAGCCCAGGAGTTTGAGACCAGTGTGAACAACATAATGAGACCCTGTGTCAAAAAATACATAGACCTGAGGATGTAGATCAATGGTAGAGAATTTACCTGGCATACACAAACCCTGGATTTGATCCCTTACTGCAGAAAGAAAGAAAGGAAGAAAAGAAGGGAGGGAAGCAGGGAGAATAGGAGAGAGGGATGGAGGAAGGAAGGAAGGAAGGAAGGAAGGAAGGAAGGAAGGAAGGAAGGAAGGAAGGAAGGAAGGAAATGAAGGAAATGAAGGAAAGCAGACATCTGGGATTAAATCTTCAGATAGTCCCACTGCCCAAAGATGGGATGTTGATATAACACAGAGCAGCACAGAGGTGTGGGACAGTCGGAGATGCTATTCTGGTATTGTGCCTTCACAGTGGATCCTTTACTTTGTCCTGTGCCCCGGCTTACAGAGATATAGGCTGCATGTCTCAGTCTGTTGGAACAAGTCTTCTGATTTAGCTAGACCATGCCAAATAGATGAAAAAGAAAGGGACTTTTATGAAGTCTAATCCATCTCCAACTTCAGACCAACTGTTGTACTTACTGAGGAATCATGAGGGGGTTATCTCAATGAGGAGTCTATGAGAGTCCTTGTAGAATTATATATTTGGTTTTTAAAATATTTGATTATTTTACCATAATTGCAAAGAAAATAATAAAGACAGTAAAGAATAAATAACTGTAAAGCATTCTTCAACTGGACTTCATTTAGCCCCAAAACATGGATGGAGTGTAGTTTGGGATGAAGCAGTTTCATCTTCTATTAACTGTGCCATCTTTTCTACCCAAAGAGCAGGATCTGAAAATCTCGGTAAACTAAAGAACTATTAAGGAATTTCACTATTCAAGCTTAGCATAAAAATGCGAACAGTCTGGCCAGTGAAATAGCTCAGCGGCATAAGCGCTGGCCCAGCAAGCATGAGGTCCTGAGTTCGGTTCCCGGTACCCACATAAAGAAAAAAAAATGCGAACAGTCAAGGTAAACGGTAAAATAATTTTGACAACAGTTTTTCAAAATTATTCATAAACAGTGGTAACACTTTCAGATACAATTTCTTTTAAAATATTGACTAAATGGGTCTGTCCCTCAGGATCTGTGGGGAAATGATTCCAGCACACCCTGCAGATAACCAAAACCTAAGGATGCTCAAGGTTCTTATATGAAATGGCATAGTCTTTGCATACAACTTACACATGTCTTTAAATCATCTCTAGATTATCACACTTAGCACTCAAAATGGTATGTAAATGTTGTTATATGGAATTTTTCAGGAATAATGAAAAGCAGAAAGTTTCTCCATGTTCAGATGCAATTTTTAAAATATTTATTATTCATAAGTAAGTGAAATATCAGACCAGAAAGCCACAGTTACACAGGGAAGACTATATTCATTTTATTCCAAAATATTTCTTGATGTCCACTGTGTGCTTCATGCTTTTCTATTTTATCTATCAGGGATACATCAATGTTTAAACATAGCAATATCCTTCCCTCCTAGAAGTTAATTCTAGCAAGAGGAAGAAGGAAAAATAAGTAAAAATAACAAATAAATAGAGTCTAGTGTAGGTTCTAAGGTGACTAATATGGTCGATGATATAGAACAGAGTAATGGGACGTGAAAGTGTAGAGAATACACAGATTGTAAGTTACACTGGGGTAAGTCAGGTTAGATACCATTGTGAAGGTGAAATTTGAGAAAAGCTGCAATGATGTAAGCAAGTGAGTCAGATGTATATCTGGTGGTGAGGGATATCTCAGAAAAAGGAAGAAACTGAGCAAAACCCCTAAGATTGCATCATTTGTGTTGTGTTCTAGGATGGTAAGTCACCCAACAGGTTTGAGTGTGGTGAATGAGGGCTAGAAGAAAAAGAAGAGACAGAAATGCAGAGACCATGGGGACAGGTCATGAGCCCAGCACACCACAATAAGGAATGACTTTTATATTGCAGGAGACAGAAAATTATCATAGGTTTTATCTCTTTTTCATCAGTATGTATTTGCAATACCTAATAATCATATTCATTTGGGTGAATTGGTATGTATACACATCACATCCTGTTTATAATCCCATCCTCTCCTCTCTGCATCCTAACCTCTCCCCTTCTACAGATCTGATTCTCCATCTCCAAGATGCCTACCTCCATTTCCCACCATCCCTCCTTTATTTTACTTTTTAAATTATTTTTATCTTGGGTTTATCATATAAAATAAACCAGGTTTTGAATGAAAATAATGTGATCAGATTCATATTCTAAAAGGACTTATTTTTTTTAAAGTCTGAGTTATTCTGTTGCCTATCTCAAGGACAATTAGAAAGAATGGTAGGAATGAATTGCCACTAAATATTAATAAGAAAAGAAGTAAAATATGATAATTTGAAAGTGAGACAAGAGAGAATATTATATAAAAACAGCTAAAAACAAAAAAGACAATTATCTGCACCATTCATTATAAGGACAAATAGTTTTAAGTTATTCAATATCTACCAAAATAAAATAATAAATATCTAGTTTTTATTGTAATGCAGAATTACTTTAAATACTCAGATGATTGCAACATGCTACTATATTTTAGATCATAGTAATAATTACAACAAATTATTGTGAGTTAAAATTTTTTAAGTTATACTTACCTAATGTCCTCTTTGAGAATCATGAGGAATAACTTTATGATAATTTTAGATTTTTTAAAATAAAAGTACTTAAATAGAAAGTTTTTCAACATTAAAGGGTAAATTTTAGTGTCAGTAAAGTTTAATTTAAAAAAGCTTAATAGCAAAAAGTAAATGAGATGTTAATCTAACACTATGCCTTGAATAAGTCTGCTCCACTTGAAGCTTGAACTAAAAGAATAAAACTGATGTGAGTTGACATAGTTTTATTTACATCAGAAAAATGATTAAATGGGAGGGTTTTTCTATATTCAAGGTGTAGAGAAACAAAGGAGTAGTCTTGAATGAGTAGTCTTGAATTCGTAGCACGATGCGTCGCCATTCCATGCCAAAACTTCCCTTAGCCTCTGACTTGTGAATCATCATGATATACAAAGTGCATCAGTGATTCCATTTTCTTAAAATCTCAAAATACCATTCCATAAAAATCATATGCCTTTAAATATTCTGTCCATAAATAAATCACACCTAACATAGCAATGACAATGTATTGGTTAACCTGGAGTCAAACATCAGTAAATGCCACGGGACACTTAGAAGAACCATTCCATTTCCTGTCCTTCTTTGTATTCTTTCCTTTAAATACTGTTATTTCTTTGGAGGCTTAGCCACATACCAGATTTGAAACAGTTACGTTGAGTCATTTTAGTTATTGCTGTGCTTATTCCTTCAAAATTCAAAAATAATTGAAAGGGTTATTTTTTAGAGCTTTCCAAAGGAACATCTCATCTTTTAGATGAAGTGTGGAAATGTTGAGTTCTAAAGCAAAAGGGTTATGAATGTCCAAAGCACTGAAAACCTAGGATTATAAGTACAATGTGAGTCCACACATTTTTACCATGCTTGCTACTGTAAACACTAAATTTAATACCCAATTTTTATTTCCTGGACTTACTGTGATGTACAGGCCTATGTTATTTAGATATATATTAAGAAGTCAATTCATATAATTTTTACTAGTGAAATTTAGTTAAAAAGCAAAAAATAAAAATAAAAACATAATCCAAGGGAGGATTAGAGGGTAAATAAATAATTACTTTTTTTCTGAAGAGTAATATCTATTAATTGAACAATTTACTTGTGTTCATATAAATACATATGTACATTGTAATGGTACAGTAAAAATTGCTTTTTGAAACTATTTCCATTTAACTTGATGGGTACTATTTTGATATGTCATACTACTAAAACAGCAAAGATGAATCACCAAGTTTTATCTATCCCATCTGCAATCACAGATTTACTTCCTATTCAAATAAGTAATAATGTAATATTGACAGACAAAAGGACACATCTCAATATCTCATTATGTCTTCCCTCTAGGCATATTCAGTTAACTAAAATTTTCAATGTGTGGCCTTTCTATAAATATAGATTCTTATACAACAGAATCTGTAATATTTCTGTTGTGATTTTTAATTCTTCCTGTACCAGGCAGTGATACTCTGTTTTGCAGGTAATTTCTCTTTCTCTCATAACAAATACATCATCAATTTTACAATCTCTTAGGAAGACTTGGTCTGATGAAGTCCATTCCTTTGTAGAGAAGTTTACTATGTTCTCTCAATAGCTTCTTCTCTCTCCAGTATGGTATAATTTCTAGGAATATTCCGAAGTGAATTATGACATGCGAAAGGTTGGGTTGATGTTATGAATGGGCAAGTCAAATGGAAATATGTGAAGAAAGGAAAAAGGAAGACCTTCTTGTGTTCAAACGTCACACCATTAGTTTAACATGCTATTTGAACTCAAAGTTTAACTTAGGTATCTTAAAACTTCTACCTCCAGAGTGCCTATAAAAATCAAATACGTCTAAGAGTGTTAGATACATAAATTTAGAATAAATTTATCTCAAAAGATTCCTGAAAGAGTCTCCTGGAATAGAACAGAACAATCTACATCGTGATAGCACTGAGGAAAGATATATCAGTAAACATTTCTACACTCATACAGACTTCAGCAGAAAGTGATTCTGAGAAAGACCGTGTTAAGTTGATGAAGGCAACTTTGTTCCTTTCAACTGGGTCACCTAAAAGAAGCTTGGTCCAAATTTAGCAACTATTAGGGACAATTTACATGATTCTGGTGAATTGTCTACTACTAAGAAATTTTCAGATCACCTTTGTATGAGTTAAGACATTGCCAAATAATTATTGATTCCTTTGTTCATCCACACATGTATTCAAATGTTAATGTGAAAGATATGCCAGACATTCTGAGCATTCTGAAGGATGTAGAAATAAACAGGACAAGGTCTTCTTGCTCAAGAAATGTACACTTCAGTGAGAAAAATAAATAAATAACACAATTATAAGAACATAGAAGGCAACTGAGAGAGAGAATCTTATGATACTACATAACATGGAAAGGAAATGTTTGACTAGAAAGATTAAAAAAGTTCTTCAAGGAGAAAGTAATTTTCAGTGAGTTAGGAAGACAGACACTTCTTAACAGGGAATGCTAGAGACAGTGTGGCTCACTGCATATCAAATGAATAACTGAGTGAATTCTCGTAGAAGGCTAATTGGACTAAAATCTGTTATGAAGTCTACTCCAGATCTGCTATATATTCTCTTGGGAAAATTAAATTGTTTGAGCCTTGGTTTCCTTATCTACAAAGTATGAGGATTAGACAAATGTCTTTCCACACTTTTTTTTTTATCACTATAACTGTATGAAGGCATGGTTTCTATATATGGTCTCCAGGTTTCCTCTGGGAAAATTTAGCTGCTCTTGATACTATTTAATCTGCAATGGTTACTGTAGCTGCTTTACCAAACTTCATTCTACTTCCACCACCCCCACCTCATTTTGTAGTAGCCAGGAAGTTTGTGCAGAATTTACTTTGTTCTCAGATTCGAGAGTACACCCTGATTTCTCATCACGCTGTTTGTAATAAAGATTGCTTCTCCATTGTTCCACCTACTTCAGTCCTAAAACATGACCAGGCATTACTGCAGCATTGAAATTAGTCCAAAGCTGAGCATCTGTAGATAATCTGGTAAAGGAAAAACTAGGACATTTGTTCCACAGTTGAGGACAGTGTTCAGTTTGTTCACAGTGTGTGTGAGAAAAAAACAAGCTAGCAACTGTCACATGATCATAAGGATAGGATCTTAAGGTCAAAGATGCCAGGAAAAAGATGGAAACACAAAAATGTCAAGATAAATGCAATCATCTCTGCTCACAATTTGAACAAAATCCAACTTACCCTTGGAATTTTCATTTGTGAGCTGAAAAAGTCTCCTTGACTGTTTAAAACACATGATCTTTGCTTTCCTTATCTAACATCCGTTTTCCCAAATACTAAACCACTTCAAACTACTTGTTTTACAAAAAGTGTTTCTCTAAAACACTTCTCAAAGCAAGGAAACCACAAAACCATAAACTCAAAGACACACATTCTCAATATATAGAGCTTGCAAAACTGTATCTGACAAAATCCCAACAAAGAGGCTATGACTTCCTTTCTGATGTAGAAAACCCTGTAACTTTATATTAAGAGCTTTAATGAGAAAATAGACTGGTTTGTTGTTGTTGTTTTGTTTTTTAATTTATTTCTTTTTTTAAAGACAACAAGTAGACATTCTCCTGTATTAACAAACTCAAGCATTAGAGAATGTACAAATACCTTTTGGAGAAAAACATTACTCAGTATAAGCTTAAGCCATGTAAAAGCTAGGTAAAAATAGAAGACTAAGGAATGGAATAGTCACAGTGAAATTGCATTTTCATACTAGGGAGACAATACGATGTTTACAAATGTGCATCCGGTTTATTTTGCTTGTGAGTATTTTCTCTAGTTGCATACATTTACCTGTAAAAGTTTCCAGTTTATCTTTCTTTATGGCTGAGTAGTACTTCATTGTATAAAAAATACCACATCTTTTTATCCATTCCTCGGTTAATGGACATTTGGGTTGTTTCCACAATCTAGCTATTACAAATTGTGTTGCTATAAACACGGGTGCACATATATCACTGTGGTACGATGTTTTTAATTCTTCTGGGAAGATACCCAGAAGGGGAATAGCTGGGTCAAATGGGACCTCCAACCCTAGTTTTCTGAGGAATCTCCACACTGATTTCCACAGTGGCTGTACCAGTCCACACTCCCACCAATGGTGGAGAAGTGTTCCTTTTTCCCCACAGCCCCTTCAGCATTTGTTATTAGTTGATTTCTTGATAATAGCCATTCTTTCTGGGGTGAGATGGAATCTCAGTGTTGTTTTAATTTATATCTCTTGAACGTCTAGTGATGTTGAACATTTTTTCATATATTTATTTGCCATTTGTATTTCTTCATCCTGAAGTGTGTATTCATCTCACATGCCCATTTTTGGATTGGGTCTTTAAATTTGGGAGGTCTGATATTTTTGAGTTCTTTGTATGTTGTCAATAGTAATCCTTTGTCTGAGGAATAGCTGGCAAACATTTTTTCCCACGTTGTGGGTTGTCTCTTCACTCTGTTGATGGTTTCTCTTTCTGTGCAAAAGTTTTTTAATAAGATGAGATCCCAGTTGTTAATTCTTTGTGATAGTTCCTGTGCAGTTGAGGTTTTATTCATAAAGTCTTTGCCTACACCAATGTCTTCAAGAGTTTTACCTATTCTATTTTCCAGGAGATTTAATGTTTCTGTTTTAATATTTAGATCTTTGATCCATTTTGAATTTAGCTTAGTGCACATGAAAGATATGGGTCTAATTTTAATCTTCAGCATGTGTAGAGCCAACTTTTCCAGCACCATTTATTAAAGAGGCTATCTTTCTTCCAGTGAATGTGTTTGGCACCTTTGTCAAAGATAAGGTGGCTTAGTATGTCTGGGGTTGTTTCAGCATCTTCTAATCTGTTCCATTGATCTTCGGGTCTATTTTTTTGCCAATACCATGCTGTTTTTATCACAGTAGCTTTATAGTATAATTTCAAATTAGGGATTGTGATGCCCCCTGCCTTGCTTTTGTTGCCCAGAATCACCTTTGCTATTCTAGGTCTCTTCTGGTTCCAGATGAATTTTAGGATTGTTTTTTCTAATTCTGTGAGATATGTTGTTGGAATTTTGATCGGAATTGCATTAAATCTGTATAATAATTTTGGAAGTATGGTCATTTTCACTATGTTGGTTCTTCTGACCCAAGAGCAAGGGATATCTTTCCATTTTCTGATATCCTCTTCAATCTCCTTTTTCAGAGTACTGTAGTTTTCAGTGTAGAGATCTTTTACCTCCTTTGTGAGATTGATTCCTAGGTATTTCATTTTTTTGGATGTTATTGTGAAAGGTGTTGTTTCCCTAATTTCTCTCTCAGTGAGATTGTTATTTGTGTACAGGAAGGCTATTGATTTTTGAGTGTTGACTTTGTATCCAGCTACACTACTGAATTTGCTTATTAAATCTAGCAATTTTTTAGTGGACTTTTGGGATCTTCTACATAGAGTATTATGTCATCTGCAAATAATGATAATTTAACTTCTTCCTTTCCAATCATTATTCCTTTTATTTCTTTCTCTTGTCTAATTGCTCTGGCTAAAGTTTTCAGGACCATGTTGAATAAGAGTGGGGACAGTGGACATCCTTGTCTCATTCCTGATTTTAGAGAGAAGGCTTTCAGTTTTTGTCCATTTAGTATGATATCAGCTGTTGGTTTGTCATAGATAGCTTTTATCACATTGAGATAAAGACCCTCTATTCCAATTTTCTGTAGGGTTTTTATCATGACTGGGTGCTGGACTTTGTCAAAAGCTTTTTCTGCATCTATTGAGATGATCATATGATTTTTGTTCTTGGTTCTGTTAATATGGTGTATTACATTTATTGATTTATGTATGTTGAACCATCCCTGCATCCCTGGGATGAATCCAACTTGGTCATGGTGTATAATCTTCTTGATGATTTGCTGGATTCTATTTGCCAGTATCTTATTGAGGATTTTTGCATCTATCTTCATTAGGGAGATTGGTCTGTAGTTCTCTTTCTTAGTTGGGTCCTTCTCTGGTTTTGGTATCAGGGTAATGTTTGCTTCCAGGAATGAATTTCGGAATATTGGTTCCCTTTCAATTTCATTAAAGAGTTTGAGAAGTAGTGCTGTTAGGTCTTCTCTAAATTTCTTGAAGAATTCAGCAGTGAATCCATCAGGCTGGGCTTTTCTTTGTTGGGAGGTTTTTAATTATATCTTCAATTTCATTGATTGTTATTGGTTTATTTAGGATTTTTATATCTTCTTGGTTGAGCTTTGGTAATTCATATGTATCTAGGAATCTGTCCATTTCTTCTGCATTTTCCACCTTATTAGAATACAAGTTTTCTAAGTAGGTGTAGATGATCTTCTGGATTTCTGCAGGGTCCAGTATGATATCAACCTTTTCATTCTTAATTGCATGGATTTGAGTACTTTCTTTCCTTTTTTAAATAAGGTTGGATAAGGGTTTGTTGATTTTATTTAATCTTTCAAAGAACCAACTCTTTGATTCATTGATTCTTTGTATTGTTTTTTTAATCTCCAATACATTAATTTCTGCTCTGATCCTTATAATTTCCTCCCTTGTACAAGCTTTTGGGTTAGCCTGCTCTTTTTTTTCTAGAAGTTTGAGGTTCACCATTAGGTTGCTTATTTGTGCTTGCTCTGTTTTCCTGATATAGGTATTTAATGCTATAAATTTCCCTCTTAGGTCTGCTTTCATTGTATCCCGTAAATTCCTGTATGTTGTACTGTCATTATCATTCAGTTGCAGAAACTGTCTAATTTCTTCTTTAATTTCATCTGTGACCCAGTGGTTGTTCAGTAGGGTGCTATTTAATTTCCATGTGTTTAGGAAGTTCTTGTGGTTTCTTTTGCCATTGATTTCCAATTTCATTGCACTATGGTCTGATAATATACATGGGATGATTTCAATTCCTTTGCACTTACTTAAGCAGGTTCTATGAGTTAGTATGTGGTCTATTTTGGAGAACGTCCCATGTGCAGCTGAGAAGAATGTGTATTCTGATGTTGTGGGGTGGAACACTCTGTAGACATGAACTAAGTCCATTTGTTCCAAAGTTTGGTTCAGTTCTAATATTTCGTTGTTGATTTTTTGTCTAGTTGATCTGTCTTTTTGTGACAGTGGAGTATTGAGATCCCCCAATACAATTGTATTAGTGGTTATTTGATTTTTCATGTCCATTAATATTTGTTTTATATAGTTGGGTGCACTGGTATTTGTTGCATATGTATTTATGATCGTTATCTCTTCCTCTTGGATGGTTCCCTTTACAAGGATGTAGTGAACTTCTTTATCTCTCTGAATCATTCTTGGCTTGAAATTCACTTTGTCTGCCAGAAGTATAGCTACCCTTGCTTTTTTCTCAGTTCCTGTCACCTGGAGTATTGTTTTCCATCCTTTGAATTACAGTCTATGAATTTCTTTTTGAATTAAATGTGTTTCTTGTATACAGCATATTGTTGGATATTGCTTCTTGATCCAATTTGCCAGTGTGTGCCTCTTGATTGGTGAATTGAGACCATTAACATTGATGGTTAAAACTGATATGTATTGACTTATCCTTGTCATGTTATTTTCTTGTTGTTGGCTCCCCCCTTTTTATTTTTTTTCCCTCCCTTTCTTTAATTGTTTGCCCTGCTTGATGGATTCCTTCTGTTGGGGTTCCTGGAGTTGTAGTCCTTGTTATCCCTTTCTAGAATGTCCTTCAAAACATTTTGGAGTGCTGGTTTGGTGGTTATAAATTTTATCAGATGTTCTTTGTCATGGAAGTATTTTATTTCTCCATCAGTTTGGAAAGATAGTTTTGCTGGGTACATCAATCTGGGTTGAAGGTTGTTTTCCTTTAGCACTTGAAATACATCATTCCAAGCTCTTCTTGACTTGAGGGTTTGTGCTGAAAAGTCCGCTGTGATTCTGATGGGCTTTCCTTTATAGGTGATTTGTTTCTTTTCTCTAACAGCTTTTAAGATTCTACTCTTATGTTGAATTTCTGGAATCTTGACTATGATATGCCTGGCTGAAGATTTTTTTTTGATTGTGGCTAATAGGAGTTCTGTAAGCCTCACTTATCTGAACATCAAATTCTTTTTCTCTACCAGGGAAGTTCTCTGTGATAATATCTGTGAACAGTGTTCTGATGTCATTTATGCTATCTCCTGCTTTTTCCTTGACTCCAATCAATCTTAAGTTATTTATCTTTGAGTCATCTAGCAGCTGCTGGATTGATTTTTCATGGTCTCTTGTTATTTTTAAGAATTCTTTCTTTTCATGATCACTAATTGCAAGCCTGTCTTCTATATCTGAGATCCTGTCCTCACATTGGCTTAATGTGCTACAAATACTTTCAATGGAATTTTTGTTCTCCTGGATATCTGCTTGAATCTGCTTTATGGATTCCATTTCTTTCCTATGCTGAGCATGCATGGCTTCCATCATTTTCTTAAGCTCGTCTATTTTTTTGTCGGTGTCTGCTCTAGCATCCTTAAGCATGGTCTTCATTGTAGACATTATCTCTGCAGTTATCTGAGAAATTATTTCTGATTTAAATTTTTCCAGAGCCTCATTCAACTGCTTTGTTGTTAGCACTTCAGAGATGTCAGGTGGGTGGCTTTCGGTTTGTCCCACCTCGTTGCCCCTGGGTTTGCCTTTGGTGAACTGGATGTGTGGGGTTGCATCTTGTTTAAGTGTCGTCTCATTTTCTTTTCTTTCTTTAGTTTAATTCCTGGGGTGATGTTTGTAAATTGCCTATGGTAGGTTGCTTTATTGCTAGTATTTCAAACTCTTAGGAGATGGCTACTTTTCTGAGGTATCTTCCAGGTGTAGCTTATTTTTGGGTTTTGAGTGTGCTGTAAGATCCTACCTCTTCAATTTGTTGGAGATAAGAAGTTGCTGCCTGTTTGGCCCAGGCCTTGGTTCTTTGGTACTGTGCCATAGTATTTTCTGTGATCCTTAGACAATCTCAGTCTTGGAATACCAGGAAGAAAAGCACCAGTTAGTATGCCCTTCACGGCCGGTGCTTCTCTGTACCACAGTGTCTCATGTTCCTCCGTGAGGTCCCCGCTGGAGCCATGAATGGAGTGATAGCCGCCCTGAGTTTCAAGTTCAGCTGCTGCCCCCCACACACAATGACACCTGGCTAGTTGCTCTCTCACGCACGGGATGGCTGGGCATCAGCACTCACCTCCAGTCAGTGTGTCCTTCAGGGCTGCTGCTTCTCTGCACGGCTGCTTCTTGCGTTCCTCCATGGAGGCCCCCGGGGGCAATGGCAGTCACCGCATGTCTGCAGATTTGAACCGCTTCTATTATGTCAGGATTCCCGGCACAGGGAAAAGGTGCCAGTGGCCACCTCCTTCTTCTTTGTTGGAGTTTCTCTCTTCACTTTCTCCATGGGCCCCGAACTGCACTTCAGATCTTTCCTGGGTCCAGTGGAGCCACTTCCCTCTTTCTTGTCCTCCTCTAGTCACTGTATTCCAGTGTCTGGATGGCGACTTTTGCAGAGGTTCACTGTCTGCTTCTTACAGATCTGCCATCTTTTTCCGGATAGAGAAAATAGACTTTGAAAGGATAAAAAGAAAATACTTTTTTACTAGAGACTTTCAATCACTCTGGTATAATTTTAGTCTGGGATATTTTGGGTGTTATCCTCCCTTCCATTTCTTTAAATTTTAAGTCCAATTCTTCTGTTAAGGATTGCAGGTATTTTCAAGAATCAAAAATAATCAGCAAAAAGCTTAGTGGTCCACTTTTCCATACTCTTTTTTTACACATAGGACACCTGAAGTTCAAATTGGCCTGCTAGCAGCCTTCTGAGGATAGGCCCATGTCAGAGTAGGATCAGCAGCTCAGATATGAGTTGAGATTCAGAATTCTCTGCTTCATTATAGCTGCAGGATGCTTTGACTCAGCCACTGTGTGTGTTAACGGTTGCCTTTGCCATCCAGGAATACACATGTGTGGCAACTCATTCTTTTCACTATTTACTTCCCATGTACCAGGTTACTTATCTTCTGTTATGGTTTGTGTCTAGATGTCACCCAAAGCCTCATGAAGTAATAGATGGGGCTTTTCAGAGGTGGCTGGGTCTAGAGTGTGTGATGCTGGGATTAATGCTGTGTGATTACTAAATCAGTCCACTGATTGGTTTGGCACCACCCTAATCCCCAGCGCCTAGATACAATATAAAATGGGCACAAAGATGATGCTTAAGTCCCTTCCTTGTTTGTTTTGCTACCTCCTGTCTGCCATGAACTGTTTCTCCTCTGTGAAGCCATCCTGCCTTCGTGCCAGCCAGTTACGGACTGAAACCTCTACAAACTGTGACCTAATTAAACCTTTCCTCCCTTAACTTTTAGGTGTTCGGTTTTTTGTCTCAGAAATGAGAAAATTAATTAACACACTTCCATTGTACGGTTTAAAAGATTTAAAAGAAACATTGAAAATGAAAGATCTCCTGTTATTCCAGCAAGGTTACTATCCCAGTCCTGGCCAAAGTAGGTCAATACACAGAGCCCCAGCCTCCTAGCTAAAGATTTATTTCACATTTCCTTTCCATTATCCAAACTCAGTGAAAAGCATACTGAATAAAATTTTTCTCTACAGTCTCTTAATTTTAAAAATATCTGCTTTTACTCTTAAGTAAAAAAAATATAGAATTTTCGACTTGAAAATACCCTTAAAGTCATTTAAATGTAAAAATTCTTCAACTAAACAATGATACCAGACTCTACTTGCTGAATTTATTTCTCTTTGAAGAGGAAGGTGATCTCCACTCTACATAATGAGTATACTCCCATTTTTATAGTGGTGGGTACAATGCCATAAAATGTTGAACACTGAGAAAAGGTTAATTCACAATAAGTTTTCATGTTTTTTTAACAATGCTTGTGTATATCAAAAACAGAGTTGGAAATCTTTAAATAGTGATACCCTACTCCAAAACTCCATTACTACAACATTACAGACTGCATATAAAATACCTTTTTGAATTACACAGTGATAGCTTACTGTATAATAAGTACATATGAAATATGACTACATATGAAATATGATTACCTCTTTTGTCCAGGGGTAATTTTTAATGATTCTGCATTGCCTATGAAGCATGCCAGGAAGAAAGTACCATATCATATATTAGCCTGTCGTATTTATGCTGTTTTCCTGGAGAATTTTAATTACATATTTTATTTCAATACTTGAAAATTTTAAATTGTTTACTTTGAGGTTTCAGCTGGCCAAACATTCCTTTCTTCATAGCCAGAGGTAAGTGTAGATATTGTAAGGTCTATGTTAGAAGTGCTCAACCATGCCATCTTGTAAGATATGCCGAACTACCTTTAGAGTTTTGAGAAATCAGCTGCATATTTAATTGACTTATGTAGTTATGAGAGAAAACAGTCTTTTCTGTTGGCTTAATTATCTTTTCAGACTAAAATAAGTAAAGGGTAGTGGTTTTTTTAGAATGTATTGAGGTCTATAATCACGTATTACACAAAATTTAAAATGAAGAAACTTGTTTCCTCCAATTTACTATAAATCAGGAATGGAATATTGCATGGATGTCTGTAGTCCTAGACAGATTTGTGTTCAAATTTTAGTTATAAGACTTCCTTATTGATGTTTTGGGAAACTATTCTGGCCCTCAAAATGGTCTTTTGAGAATAAGGCATAGTATATATGTTAGGTAAAGAGATTAACAAATTGTATGCATCATATGTAGTGAGAAATACTACTCATTCTATTCATAAAGATAGTTAAACAAGCCATAGGGGACTTAGGCTGCTCAAGTCATATCTGCTTTTATCAATGCTATAAAAACAGAATCACTTTTATTTTTATTGTAAGGCTTACTATTAAAACACGTCTTCCTGTCACCTGCCTTAATAATCAAATAGGACTAACAGTAACAGATTAAATTGCTTAATAGCAAAAATAAATCAGAACTTATAACTTAGTAAATGACACAGGTAAAAATGACCTTGGTTACTCAGAGCTTCCATGAATTTTTACTTTCTACAAGGCAAGATCTTTTTAAGAACAAAGACAAAAAGAGATTTAATGTCAAACCAAGATGAGAATTTATTTACATTCATTGGTGGAATCAATACAAGGCAATTAAACTACAAAGATAAGTTAACTTATAAATTGAAAATGCTAGTTAATAGCTTTGTTCTCCTTATCTTTTCTATTTTAAGTAACATTTTAAAAAATTTAATGTTGTATTATAATGTAACCTGCTACTCGAAGAACTACTGTGTTTGGGTTCTTATGATGTTTGTACAGATTTGTATAAATGCTGTTTTTTGCTTCAGAAAACATCAGGATATACTTAAAATTGTCTGCAAGAGAAGTAGAGAATGAATTCGATTTAGTTTCCCTACATTTTTATTCATTGTCAGTCAGTTTCTCAGTGTCCTTTTTTGTATGTTTCTGCTTTCATCTGTCTTTCCTATTGCTTAACCAGGTTGTTAGCCATAAAGCAGAGCATGTTATATGCTAAGCAAATGTAGAATTAAAAAGTGTCATGGGAGAATTTGAGTACAGCAACAGTTTGGCTAAGGTCATGCCACAGTGAGATACAAAGCAACCCATCATAAGAAAAATCACTTAAACCTAAGAAAGTTATTAATAAATCAGGAGAAATCAAGTGTGCATGAAAAGGCTGGATGTTACGTATTTTGTGTTCTCAGATACAAGGTTTATTACCTGTGTAATTGCTCTACCATGGAGGATATGCATTTGAGCAAATGCTGTAAATTATCGCAAAGTGGGTACAATAAAATCTCTTCATAATATTTCCACACTTAGTAGTTTTCCATATGGAGAAAGCCCCTGACTTATATAACCCTCTTACAAAGAAGTAATCTAGAACTGTGGCTCCATGCCAGAGCCACAGTAACCCTTCCAATCATTTCTTAGTGTGGTTTTAGCACACAAGAGAGGATAAAAATATCAGTTAGAGGGCCTTAAGATGCAATCCATGTAAATGAGAAAAGGTAAACAGCAGGCTGCCACTGGTGCTACTATTATTGAAGCAACTGGTGCTGCTACTAGTAACAAAAACAATAGGGTGTGTGTGGATTTCATTCCAAACAGCTGTCTTACAAATGAACATTATTTTGTAAAATAATCTTTCCTTTAACAAAACATAACCTTGAACAAGTTACTTATGATATGAACCTCTGTTCCCTCACTAGTAAAATACAAATAATAGCAATCTCACATGGAATTATTTTAAGGGTTGAGAAATAAAGGTTGAGAAGTATTTGGTTGTGTGCCTGGAAACATGGAAGAACTCCATGAATGGGTGCTATTCATTGCTCTTATTACTACTCATTTTCTATTTATTGCTCTTATGCTTTTATTCTTACATTTATATTCTGGGTATAAGACATATTTGAAAGCCTCAGCACTCAAGTAGAACACAACCTAGGTAGGAGCTTAAAATATGCAGACATACTTAAAAATAATACGAGATATTTAATATGATAATTAAAAATTAAAGCTAGGCAACCCATGCCAAAGATTTTATTTTATATTTCCACATAGCTGTTTCTTCCCTAAAGGAATAGAGTTAACATAATATTCTTGTTCATAAAACAGATCAAAGAGAGAGAAAATACATCATATCCTATTTCTGCTTCTATGATGTGTATTATACCCATTTGTCCTAAGACACATCCAATTTAGAGATATCTAAATATAAATAAAAGTTTTCAAATGCTATGTTCAATCTAATTAGAAAGTTAGTATATAATCAAGAGTACCAAGGACAAAAGTAGCTGAATAATATATCATTGGTATGCTCATATGATTTTTCCTTTGTAACAATTACAGTAAATTTCTATACAGTTATTGAATTTATTAGTTTGACTATCTATTGTCTTTGCTGATAATACAAATTGAAACCACCATGACTATAACCTTCCTAACTTCGTGGTGATAATAACAATGGCCACTGACAGGACAGCTTTGACCTGAACTGACAGCTGCTGTGACCAAGATGCTTGCTCTTGGCTAATGGATATTGATCGACTCCATGTGTGTCAGCTGAGTCAGAGACAATTTTGAACTGATGAACAGGAAATGATCGACTCACCCAATGAATAGGTAGGGCACTTGGGGGTGGGATGATGGCACAGAATATCTTATTGGCAGGTCCTGGTTGGGTCTGAGACAGAAAGGGTAAAACTTTGCATCTGTTATACTTTTGAGGTCATTCTGACCCAGACAAATATTCAGAGGGGACAACTAGTGATCCACAAGCAGGTTAGACTCGTCCTTATGAACCTTAATTAAACACTTTGGCTGAAAATGTCCCTCAAATGATAGAGAATAATGGCATTGATCTTTTAAAGGAGCCTCCTCTTAGTTATTACACATGCCACAAAGAGTGGAAAATTAAACATCATTACTAAAATACTGAAAATAAGGTCATAGAAGCCTTTGATTTTATAGCCTAACTTTCTTATTTTCATGATGTATAACATATATGTCACATTTCAAGAAATGATGAGAAAATAATTATTAGGAACTAGTATTTCATACTAGTTATATGAATTGCATTTGAGGTTTTAAAGCAGTCTGGAACACTGTTGAAGGCATTTACTAATATACTGGGTGACAAAAATTTTTGATAAATCATCTTCCTTCCAGGCTCATTTAACTAATTACTTCATTTATTTATTTTTCTTCCAGGAGGAAAGGAAGAGTAGAGTTGATAGCATGGTCTTATTGATAGGAACAAAAGAAGTAGCAGAATAAAAATGTGAGAATATTTAAAAATAAGTAGATCATTAATTTTGAGAAAAAATATTTAATGTGATATCTTAAATATCAGTGGGGTAATACTATCCAATGATCATGCATTGCACAAGAGATCTGTAAAATCAATAAAGCTGATTCTTTCTAAGCTTCATTAATAATGCACTAAGGTACTACAATATAATAAATAGGGCCTCGGTTATAAATATTCAGAAAGAATGTAAATAATTATATTAACTTTAACAATGAGCCAAAGATATAAAAATGGCTTTATGTACTTTATTCAAGATGTAAGAAAACCACAGAATCATGTTACAGAGGTTGAGGATAGGACTAGTAAAGTCTTAATATTAACAAAAATATGTTAATATTAATATGTTAATATTTTTGTTAATGCTAATAAATGTGGTGGTAGTATTTCCAAGTCTGCTACACAAGTGCACAAGCAGGAAAAATGAGATCATTTACAATGATCTAAAAAGACATTGGTCCATAAGGAGCATGTCTCATAAATATATGCAATTCTTATCCTTTTGTGTATCAGTTAAAGCAATAAATTTTAATATGTGTGTGTATCAATAATAAAAAGGAAAGAAAGAAGAAAGTAGAATACAAGACAGATGTGGTGGCCCTCAGGAGGCTGAGGAAGTAGGATCAGAGGTTTGAGGCCAGCCTTGGCTACACAGAGAGGCCCTTCCTCAACAAACAAACAAACAAACAAAGAAACAAAGAAAAAAAACATAATACAGGAACTCGACTCAATTTTTGCATCTTTAACACTGTACAGTGTGGGATAGGTTCTATGTGCTGGGTGAACTATTTTATTCTATTGCCTGTCATGGAGAAGGGATGTCAAGACCCTGTGATAATACAACATCATTAACATGATCATTTATATCTCTGTAATTATGTTGGCTTTTCATTTGAATTACCATGCAGAAATCAGGATTTTCTGCTCAACAGACATGAGCCACCTTATCCACATTGCAGCAGGAATTGAATTTTAAGAAAAGAACATTCAGAATGAACAATCTTTTTTGAGATTAAATATTATGAATCAGTCCCAGAAGCCTGACAAAAAAAGCCTAGGACAAGACACTGGCTCTTGCTTCCCCACTACTGGTACAATTAATTACCTGAACAAGTACTGTTGCTTGTAGAGATAGTTAGTTTATCTTTCACAAACTCCTAACTGTAGCACATAGTGATAATAAAAGTCATTCTTATATGATATTATACACATAAACTAGCTGAACTGAAGAATTGAACTAAGAGAAAATTATTTAAAAATAATAAGCATGTGTGTTAGGTATTTATTGCTGTTTTTATAACTCCTCCCCTAAATAGTGACATAAAATAGATTTGTTATGTACAATAATTTTGTGCATTGACAGTTTGGATAGTTCTGCTGATCTTACCTAGATTTGCTCATGCAACTCTAATCATTAAGGAGGCATCCATCAATTGTCTTTACTATTATTTCACACATTCTACTGTCACAGCAAATCAAAAGGCCTGCCTTGTATCAAGGAACTGGAGAACTAGACCTCACCTCTTCATTGTTGGAACACCACCGCATTGTGTGGATCCAACAATACATTCTTCATTGAAGGCATAGTTCATTGCCAACCCTTTCCCATGGATTTATTCTCTAGCAGTTCCCACCATACTCTGTAGCTCTGTTCAAAGCTTTACTAAGTCTGTGTGTACAATCAAAGGAAGTGGAGTTGGAGGGCAGGAATTATGGCAGTAATTGAAGTTATTTTGTTGTTGTTCTAAACCCAAGTCTCTGTTCTTTTTTTTTATTTAAAATTCATAGCTCTGTATTGATTTTCACATAGAAAGAAATCATCCAAATATTTCAAAACTTAATGGAAAAACAAACCATAAAAATACTCCGTAAAGTAAGGCAATTTATATATAAGTAAGTTAATTTATATATAACATGGATTTCACAAATCAATGTTTTGTGAAAACTTTAAAGGACAAAAACTTGTCCCAGATAACTTTTTCATGATTTTATAGTTTCTGTTTGATAGCAAAAACATTTCCCATCTATAAATCAAAACTGTTGGCATTAGGAAAAAAATAAAAATAAGTTTATTGTCCATAATATGATGGAGAAAAAATACTTTTCAAGTCAATTTAAATAAGGAAAAAATGTAGAAGATCATTTTTTGTGTAAAGTAGAAAGAAAATAGGAACATGGGGCAGCATTAGCAAAAATTTCAAAGAAAAGAAATATTAAATACAAGAGAACTTCTTAAGAGTAGCTAAAAGTAAAATTGATGACAGATGAGGTTACCAAGCCCCTGAAAAACTTATGCTCTTCCACCCTTCAATTTCAAACAAAGGAGATATTAAGCCAGTGGGGAATTGCTACCCAAGGATGACCAATGGCTTCCTTTTGACTAATAAATCAAACTCTCCCTGTGGAAACACATGAGTTCCTCTCTGCTACTTGCACTGAAAGTGTCGAAGCTGATATGTCCCAACTGTCCAGAAGGAACCTTTTGTCAACTCAAGCTCTGATTTCCCAGCATCAGTTTACATCTATTGTAATGACTTCCCTCTCCACATGTTCGTGTGGCCTCTCCATCAATTGTGTGGTAGTTCGTTTTCTAAGGACGCAGATCCTACATGTGTTTCAACATCTACCTACTTCTCATACACTCTGTTACACTCTCTCTGACTATTCTAGGCTATGTCCCTTTCCTGACTTCGCTAGGGAATTTTTAAACTTCATTATTCATTTGGTCTGAAAACACATAGTAATAAGTAGCAAATCTGCAATTGCTCAACTGGGTGCTTTTTATATACCAGTACAGTCATATTTTGCCTTCTCAGCTTCATAGCATCTATATGTACTGTATTATTAAAGAATGACATTAGCCCCTTTGTGAATGGTTTTGAATTGTGAAAAAGTCCAAACAATTATCTTCCAGTAAGAAGCCAAAGGTCTTCCTATTCTTATTCCAGAACCTCTTAGAAAATAGGTACCTGCCTATCAGTGCTGCAAGAATAAGTAGAATGTCCAGAAGTTACTCATCTTAGTGATGGTGCTCACTGGATTATATTCTCAGCATTTTGTCTAGGCCCTTTTACCTATAAAATTGCTGTTTTGTTTCCTTCTCTGTGTGTCTCATTCTTCAAGAATTTGTTGTTCCTTATCATTACTATATTTGCTCCGTGCAGTTTTCTGTTGATTCTGAGTTCCTTGAAATTTTCTTCAAAAAAAAAAAAATTCTTAAAAGCAACTAAGTTTCTTTCCTTCAATCAGCCTGAAACACTTTCAGTTATTTGCAGCCCAGTACCCTAGTGTGACCAGCACTGTAGATAGTATATATGTACCAAGTATAGTATCAGGTCATAGATAGACTAGACAAAAGATGCCTTTTGGTTTTTGTATATCTGCTCTTATTATATATGTTTTTCAGACAGCAAAAATCAATCTTAGTTGATCAGGACAAACTCAATCATTTCAGTGTTAATTTTTAAGAAAAAATCTCATAGGTCTCCTTCCAGTTTCTGGACTTAAAAAACCATGGGTGAGAGTAGGCACCTGTCTCTCGGCAGTTGTTATCTATTGGGATGACTGATTTTCTTCAGGATTCATGGCCATTCTTATGTACTGAGTTGTGTCCTTTCAAATTCATATGTTGAAGTCTTACCACCCAGAACTTTAGAATATAACTATATTTGAAGCTAGGCCCTTTAAAGTGTTGATTGTATTTTGGGCAGTATCGATTTTTTTAAGTTTTTATATTTTATTAGTAGATGTTCACATTACAGAATGATCATATTTGTTGAGGAGTTGGTACACGGACATAACACTTCTCAGTTCCCTTTTTAAACCTCCTTTTCCTCTCTTTCTTACCCCCTCCATCTCTTGAGCCCCTTCCCATTCAAAAAAGAACTCCCTACTTCCTATTATTTATCTTATTTTTCTCTTTATATACAGTTCGTGTTTCTCATATAAAAGAAAGCATGTGATAGTTAAGTTTATGTGTCTAGTTTATTTCACTTAACATTATGGTCTCAAGGTGCATCAATTTACCTAAGGATGACTCAAATGTGTGCTTCATTATAGCAAAGTAGAACTCCATTGTATATAAATACCAAATTTTCTTCATTCATTCATCTGTGGATAGGCATATAGGTCATTTCCAAGGAGATGGAAACATACCCCTGTTCTTGGAGAGGTGATTAAATTTAAAATGAGGCCTAATCCAATCTAGCTTTTGTCCTTGTAAGATGATATTAGAATGTCTAGAGAAAGTCGCTAGAGGTGGGTGTGCACACAAAAGACATGGTAAAAAACTACCACCTACAAGTCCAAGGGACAAGGCTCAGAAGAAACCAAACTTGCCAACAGCTTTGACCTGGTTTTTAACTTTCAGTACTGGGAAAAATAATCTGTTATTTAAACCATCCAGTCTATCATATTTTGTTACAGCTGCCCTAAAATTAACATAGCCATCATCCTATGTTAATCATTACTTTTTTAGCCAGTTACTATTTATAATCTCTGCATAACTAATTCAAGACCTCTTTCAGATACTTCTAAAATACTCTGGAACCCATACTCTTAAATATTAGATTATTTCCCTATAAATTATACTGACATTTGCTTGGTTCATGCATAGACATATTGTTGTGTCTTCAATGAGCAGTATATGAATTTTTATTATTTAGATTCAAAATCATATTAATAACTAACACTTTTCAAAGCTGTGGACCTAATTTACTATTTGTAGAGACTGACCACTTTGGTCAAGGACTCCTGAACCAGTGAAAAACATCTTATTAATGAATAATTATTGGGCATGGGGCTCACCATCCTTAATAGCTACTCTATTCAGAAATGTTCAGTTCAAACATTTTGCCAGTTTTATTTACATAAAATAAAACTTATATAATAACTAAAGATAGATATACAATTATTTTATATAAAACATGTTAATTGTGATATTCTTGAAGCATCTGAATTACTACTAGTTTATGATCAAATTCAATGCTATATAGTGTATTGGGCTAAGTGACCACTTAAATAATTCTTTAATAATTGGTACAGATCATAATTAATATTAACTCATGATTTGCTGAAATTAATAATTTATTAGATTTTGTTTTGCTTTTGTTTTCATTTTAGAAATAAATAGGAAGTTTTGATGAAGCTAGGAAAAAAAGAAAGCTGCTTTTCCAGTTGAGAAATGAGAAAAATATCAGTGGACAACCAACATCTGGTATCACTTAAGTTTATTCTGGATAGGGAAAAAAAAAAAAATCGTTCCAGAGGGAACAACCCTGTCCTTGCAGGGAAATGAAGGAGATGACATAGTAGGTTTTTTTAGTTTTTTTTTTTTCAGTGATTAAAAAACTTCCATTTCCACATAGCATTTATCTTTATTTGACTTTTGCATTTTATTGACTAATACACAAACTCTTGATGCAAAAACTCAAAAATGCCATTTTCCCAGAAAATAATCCAAGAAAAGATATCATAACCTTTCCAACTCTTTTGCAAGCTACCTTCAAAGGCAATGATAGATGTAAATGCAGAACATTCAGGTGAAGTTGGGTGATCGTTTTCCTTTTTCAGGAAAGTAAGAAGGATTATGTCCTTTCAAAGTCAATGTATATTGTCACCAGGAAATCTGTTCATATTAAATCCACTGGTGTTGTTACCACAGACGTAATAACACCCATATAAATCAGTGGTGAACTGAATGTTGCTCGTTTGCCTTTCCAGCATTGTAAAAGAGGTCAGAAATTAACGTATTTGAAATACAGCTACATGACTGCTGTATGCAGATATATATATTCCACACCTGCATAGCAAAAGCACTCACCTCACTAAGTCACGTAAGCCTAAGGCAAGCAGGATAAAATACTGAGTCTTTTGGTTTTGCAACATAGAATCCTTCACTTGCTGCAAAGAGTTTAATCTAGGCTCATTTATATGATTTTCACTCTAGCCAGCCTATTTAATGAACCCTTTGAGCAATTATAATACTGTTCTAAGTTCTATATGACTATACTAAAAAGCTATGAGTTATAAACTTTATAACATAGTTACAATATTGATACTAAAATATAAATGAATGCACTAAGAATGGAAGCTGACTGGCTGTAGAGATAAGTCTATCTCTTGGGGAAAGCTAGACTATAAGCATCTAAATTTCAAGTATAGGTGACAAAAATGGAATTATCTTTTTATGTAGGAAATATATTTGCTACAATAAATGTCCCCAATAATTTAAGACCTCTTTCTAATCTCAAATACCATATGATTAGAGCATAGCAGGTGATTCCAGGCAGAATTTGCACATTTTGAAGATACTGGAAGATACAGATATAGATATTGATATAGATATAGATTAGATATAGATAGATATAGATTAGATATAGATGATGTAGGTATGACAACTATTAGCAAATGTTAAATGTTTTGCCAGACAGCAATTGTTCAGATACTTACCAGTTGTTTTTTTCTTGTTGGTGAGAAGAATTTTATCTAATAAAGGGTAGTCTATTTCTATATGTAGTCTCCAAACAAAATTACCTACTTTTCCACCCTATGGAACTGTCAAAAATCAACCCAGTTGAGGGTTCTTTTGCTCAATTTGAAAAAAATCACAAACTGCCAAAATGCAGCTTCCTCAATATTTGTGGCACCTGATCTTAAATGCCTGCACTTCTCAGCCCTTAGTGTTACAGATCTTAGTGTTAAGGCCCCTGGTGGCTTCTACCCCTATCAGCTCCACAGCTGCCATAGCTTATAGCCCCCTTGGTGGCTTTCTAGAACTTTTCCAAAAGCTTCTACTGTATTTCTGAGGTTCCGATGCATGCAGGTTTGCACAGGTCTCTGCCAGTTGCTACATGTCTCTACCAGTGTCTGGAATACTTCAAGGCTAGTAGCCCCTAGTGCTACCACCTCTTTTTAGGGAGACCCAGTTAGTCCACTCTGTCAGAGATAAGAAGCATGAGTCAGCAATAGGACCACTCAAGCAAAGCTTTACTGGGATCCGTGCTGCAGCACAGATAGGTAGCACCTATATAATCACCAATGGCTTTGTCTTTATGTGTTTATGTTTTTATTACATTTGGCCAAATACAAATATTCTATCATGGCAAATATAGATAATGGCTTCAGTTCCTTCTGGGCAACACTGACTTAAATAAGTATACACACTATTTAAAAAAAATAATGGAGAATCAAATAACATACACAACAAAATATGCATGCAATTTATTGGCTCCAATATTTAAATTTTGAAGTCTGGATTTGTTGATTAGAGATAAAATAATTTGTCATCTATGTGGATATGAAAAAGACAATATTTTGCATAGATTGAAATTGGTAAAATTGTAATGACTGGCAACAAGGACAGAGAAAAATATTTTTTTCTTAACTAGAGAAATGATTCTTTTTTTTTTTTTTTTTTTTTTTTTTGGTGGGTACCGGGGGTTCGACCTCAGGACCTCGGGCGCCACCAGGCGCCCGTGCCGCTGAGCGATATCACCGGCCCCTTTTTCGTATGTGGGTTCCGGGAGTCGAACTCGGGCCCTCGCGCTTGCCGGGCAGGCGCTTAAGCCACTGAGCCATCTCACCAGCCCGAGAAATGATTCTTAAAATAGAGATTAGAATAAAAATCCAGAAAATGAAGAAAGATTTCTAGTGAATGCTATTTTTTTACACAGCATGCACAGCTAGCAATCACTGAGCACACAATCCATCAAGTGTTTACTTTGCACTATTCTTTCTCTAACTGAATACAAATGGATCTCTGAATCCCTTCAAAGTCAGTTCATAGTGTAGCCCTTATAGTTACCCTCATCATTCACATTTTCCTAAAGGGTTCTTGGTTGTCTTCTACCTTTATAACAAGGGACAGTAGAGAATCTGGTTCCTTCTATTAACTCTGAAAGTTTCTGTAAAGATATGAGCTGTGAGATGTTATATAAGTTACTCTTTTTTCTAATAAAGTCTTTCCTTCTATTACAGTTTTCTGTCCTCATTAGATTATTGATTCTTACTCTGTTGTTCTATTTCAAACTGCTCTGTTGTTTTTCTATACTATGTCCTATTATACTGAATCACAAATAGCTTCATTCCCCAAAAGGACCACTATTCACAAGATATTTTTCCAAAATTAGATTCATAAGAGGAATTTCAGAAGGTCAGGCTACCACTAACAGCTGAAATTGGAATATTGTGATCCTAAAAGTTTATGGGCTATTAATCTGCAACAGATGAGTTACTCTAGTCCTTGTTTACCGTTAAAGCCTTAGATTATCAATATTTGGGGGAATATTTTCTTCTCCTATAGCTTCTCCACTTTTTAGATGTCAGTCTTCAGCCTCCATGTTTCTGTTACTTTCTTATGCGAAAATTTTTCTTTCTTTTTTTTTTTTTTTGTGGGTACCGGGGGTCGACCTCAGGACCTCGCGCGCTAACAGGCACCCATGCCGCTGAGCGATATCACCGGCCCCTTTTTCGTATGTGGGTTCCGGGAGTCGAACTCAGGCCCTCGCGCTTGCAAGGCAGGCGCTTACGCCGCTGAGCCATCTCACCGGCCCAAATTTTTCTTTCTATTGCATACTCCAGACATGTTCTAGGCATTCTGCTTTACAAAGGAGTAAAAAGGAAATTCCCCCATTAAATAAGTACACAATCTACAACCAGATCCACTTTACAGTACAATGTGCTGGAAGAACATGGAAAAAAACCTGTTAAGATTATCAAACTTTTTTCCACTATTTTTTGAACATAGAAGAACCATAATGAAAATGCATTTTTTCACCCAGACAAAACAAACCCCTGGACATCTTATTCTTTGTTATTATTTGTACACATGAATTATCACCTACACTGGACTATATAGTCCCTGAGATCAGCATTCTGTTTTGCTGAATAGTGGAATCGTGTACCTTGGGCCTACAATGCTCACTGAAAAGTTACAAAACACATGGAAAATGGTAAGCTTATACAAATATAGACATACATCTATGACACAGAAAAATTGAAACAAAAATGTTGAACAAAAAAATATAGAAAACTTCAACTGTTTTTGGCTTTACACTATGTGTGTACTCTAAGGCAGTGATGGCAAACCTATGGCACATGTGCCGCAGTGGGCAAGCACAGCCTGCTTTGTTGGCACAAGAGGGAAGTTACTCCAGCATTGCCCCAGCAGCTGAGCATTGGATAACAGCATATATAGGGGCAGTGCTGGCACTTTGCAATAAATAAGTGGGTTTTGGGTTGCAATTTGGGGACTCAGTATTTAAAAGTTTTGCCATCACCGCTCTAAGGTGACTTCATTGCTAGGTTTTGCTGTTCTTTGCTCAGAATATTCTAGGGGGGTCATGAAGTGATTTCAAAGAAAGAGATAAGCATAGCTATTTGCCTCCTGAACGATAATATGAAAATGACAGTGGAAAATATCATAAGCAAGCTTTGCATATTTCTGCAAAATTTATATCATGCAAAAACCAACGTTCGCTGCATTATTCTACTTGACTATCATTATAATGATGGAACATCAGCTTAACAATAAAGACACTGAGGTGCAGAATAAGATGATCCTTTTGGTTGCATTTCTTTTTGACCTGCTACTGAACCATGCTGGGAAATTACATGGTAACCCATTGAGAACTGCAGACCTTAATCATTCTAATTAGCTCCCAGAAGCAGTTATTAAAAGGGCTTCCTCTTCTACTTCATACAACAGCAAGTGCCGAATGAAATAACTCACACTGCCTGTTTTAAACTTTCTCCCATATAAAATGCTACAGTTGAATACCACTCTTCCATATTGTTAGTGGAAAGAAAAAGAGACCATGCATGGTAGCTTCCTTGACCTGGGATACGAAGAGGAAACCTTGGGATCTACACTATGGGCAGTGTATGTGACAGTGAGTAATTGTCTCTACAGCTGGGTCTCAGAGAGTTCATGAAGCAGACGAGTTAAGCTGGGTCTGCAGGAAGACCCAGTCCCCTAGCTGAGCAATGGCAGTGGAGATTTAAATGTTAGTTTCCTAGGGCTGCCATAACTAAATACTACAGACTGGGTGGCTTAAACAGAAAAAAATTTATGTTACACAGTTCTAGAAAGTTGAAGTCCAAGGTCAAGGTGTTGTCGAGTTTGGATTCTTCTGAGGCTTCTCTCCTTGCCTTGCATGTGGCCACGGCCTTCCTGTGTCCTCGCTCGGCTACTGTTCTGTGAAAGCACATCACATGTATAGTGTCTAGATTTCTTCTTCATCTAGATACCAATGTTACTGCTTTAAGGCTCAACCCAAAGAATCTATTATAAGTTTCTTGGCTCTTTAAAAATCCTATCTCCAAGTAAGTTTGTATTCTGAAGTACTGGCAGTTGGGATTTCAACATAAGAATTTTGAGGGAATCCAGTCAGCCAGTAACAGATGCCAGATAGTTAATTGGAACGGGTGGAACTGTATCCTGATTCTTGCTTGTGTGATAAATTGATAAACTGCACCTGCCAGGAAGCATTTATTCTATTAAGTAAAAATCTGCTAAAAATCTGGTACCCAATTACCTTACTATGGACAGTCCACATATTGTTTCTCTAACTTGTAATAATTTCATGAGACATTTTTTAGAGTGATTGGTAAAATAAGTTTTTCTCTCTAGAAATAATATAATTCGTTAGAACTATTGCATAACTTTGCAAATATTAAAAATTAATCGGAATAATAGGCCACTATAGACAGACATTTAATATTAAGTCTCCGAAACTTCTAATTCTGGCATCACACAATAGCATTTTATGCGGCAGGTAAGAATTTGGGAGAAAAAGCAAACTTCATATTATGCAAATTGTTTCTATTGAGTACATTCTCTGTACACAATATAAGATTACAATACAGTATTGTAAGCCCCAAAACTTTAAAAATTATTATGGTTCCAGAAAAGACACTTCACCTCTGAAGATAAAATAAAACATGGGATAACTCTCCAAAATAAATTCTAAATTATTGCAAATTTAGAAAATTTTACTCTGGGGCCGGTGAGATGGCTCAGCGGCATAAGCGCCTGCCTGGCAAGTGGGAGGGCCGAAGTTCAACTCCTCGATCCCACATAAGAAAAAAGGGCCAGTGATATCACTCAGCGGCATGGGTGCCTGCTGGCGCGCGAGGTCCTGAGGTCGACGCCCAGTACCCACAAAAAAAAAACAAAAAAAGAAAATTTTACTCTGATAAAAAATTAAATATTAAAACATTTTTACAAACATTTTATGTAGCTTGTACAATTTTGTTCTATATTTTAAATATTTTTATGACTTATTAAGCCTTTACAATTTCATTTAAGTATAATTCAGTATTTAAACTTAAGCCACTTATTGAGTCATTATTCTTAAATTTTAATCAGTTACTGCAATGTTTTTCTAACTCTGAAACAACAAAGAAATTTCAATCATGCAAGAACTTTTACCTACCTGAATGAATATGCTTTTGCTCACCTAGCATCATTGCATACTGACATTTAAAAGACAGTAAGAGGGGGCTGGTGAGATGGCTCAGTGGCATAGGCGCCTGCCTGGCAAGCGCGAGGTCCTGAGTTTGACTCCCGGTACCCGCATAAAGAAAAAAAAAAAAAAAAAAAGGCAGTGGGAGGGCTGGTTTTAGATCTGACCATTAAGCATTTATTTGAGATGATGAAAATCATCCTTATAATGTGGTATGTTTCTTTAGAAAAGAAAAAAATTTAAAATCACAAGAAATAAACAGTATTTCAAATAATTGTTAATATAAGTAAAATGGTATACTCCTAAATATCCATAATTTAATCCTAGGACTATTTTTGAGTATTTCAGTATTTTTATTGAATGCTACAACCAAATACATAACAAGATACGAGGTAAACTGTAATACATAAAATGTAATCCATAGTTCTCCAAGAAGTTATACAATGCTATTGCCTAAAATCCACAAATTTCCTACATTGATATGAAATGTTAGGAAATAAAACACAGGTGAGATACTAATGTAACAAATTATGAAGTTCAAGCAAGGTAAAGGACTTGTTCTGGTTTAAGTTAAAGAAGTCATCTTCATGAAAGAATTAAGTAGATAGAATTTAAAAAAAATGCTTAGAGTTAAAATTAAGCTCATGTGAATAAAAATAGAAATTAGGAATGAAAGAGTGAATTCCAATTGTAGGAAATAATATAATCATAGGCATTAAGAAGTTAAGTTTTGGAATGATGAGTAAATCCAGTTTTATTGAGTGGATTTTATGTCATGTCTCAGTAAAAAAAATTCATTTGTTTTTGGAAATATGACCTGGGCTTTTTAATGGTACAATATAGTAAGGTAAATCTTTGACTAGGTAAGTAATATAAAAAAAAGTTGATCTTGATGTATGATATGTATTTAGACTATGCCTTTAAGCCCAGCACTCTGGGAGGTTGAGGTAAGAGGATTACAAGTTAGAGCCAAGCCTGGGCAATTTAGTGAGTTTAAAAGAAGAAAAATTAGAAAAGGGCCATGGATGTAGCTCAGTGACAAGGCCCTGGGTTCATTGTTCAATCAGCAGTAATATATATTATACACAAAATTAATATATAAATCAATATAATATATATAAATATATATATATATATATATTGCTTTTACCTACCTGAATGAATTTGCTTTTTTTTTTTTTTTGTGGGTACCGGGGGTTGAACTCAGGACCTCGCACTTGCCAGGCAGGCGCTTATGCCGCTGAGCTATCTCACTGGCCCTGAATATGCTTTTGATGCTTTTGCTGACCTAGCATCATTGAATATGGACATTTAAAAGACAGTGGGAGGGCTGATTTTAGATCTGACCATTAAGAATTTTTAATATTTATTTGAGATGATGAAAATCATCCTTATAAGGTGGTATATTTCTTTACAAAAGAAAAAAATTAAAATCACAAGAAATTAACCATATTTCAAATAATTGTTAATATAAGTAAAATGGTATACTCCTAAATATCCATAATTTAATATTAGGACTATTTATGCTTAGGAGTCATTTTGAAAGAGCTGATAGTTGAAACAACAGGAATATGTATATGTCTAAGACAAGGAATGGAGTTGATCTCACCTTAGAAGCTGATTTGTCCAGGACCATGTACTTATTATGTATTGTTCAAGGTCCTATGTGGTGGCTGTCCTCTTTCTTTCTTAAAAATGTCAGGCTGGATGATAATATATACGGGCACCCTACCTATTGAAAGTAGGGTGAAAATTAGAAAACCCTTGATTATAGACAGAAAACAGGTCCAGAAAGTGGTAATGGAAAATTGTAATAAGGTACCATGGAAGTTTCAATTTTTATGCATTTGCCTTGTAACTGAGCCACATAGTAGCATATTTAGTATTCTTCACATCTAACATAGTTAGGTCTGTTCCAATAGGAAAAAGGAATAATTGTCCCTAATATTTACATTATTCGTATTTTACTTTGGAATTACATTTTTTCTTATAGATTAAAAACATAATTTTCTAATTTTTGAGCCAGCTTGAAGATAGCTTGCACTCATTAAACCAATACCAGCTTAAATAAAAAGAAAATAGTTGTGATTATGATCAATAGTACAGACATTGAGGCCATAAGCAATTTATCAACTAGATTATTCACATGTGGGTAAGTGTTCATTTTTGAGGGGGAGATTACTTTGTGTATAATTCTTTTTAATATGATTCTATTTATTCATATCCAGTTCCTTCATGTAATTTTAAACTTCCTGCAGGCAGTGACAATTCCTTTCCTATTTCTACTAAATGTCTGCATATATCAGATAAAAAGCTAAGATTGATTGACTGACTAAGCAATGCCCCATTAGAGGAAGAAAATTGCCACGGGTGTACATTTAAGTCTTGTGCATGCAAGTGTTTTAAAGCGTGATATCTCTACTGCTACTTCAACACTATGACACATCTAGACAGTTTCCTTCCTCAGCATCAGCACTGTTGGCTCATATGCCTCATTCTCAACCTTTTTATTATATCATATTTTTTCTACAGAAGGCCAATCTGAATAGGGAGAAGTTAGAGAGGAAAGCAGATATTTTTTTTTTACAGTGGAACTATACTTCTTTATTAAATGAGTGAATTTATTTGAGTTTTCAGCTCTTGTAGACTGCTGTTTGCTTTTACTAAAACTCCTTTGTTGGAGAGGCATGGCAATTATTTGGTAGAAAACAAGGAACATTAATATGTTAAAATCACTAATATCACAAACTGCCTATTAAAACATTGACTTGATCATTTGTCTGTTTCATTGGCTGCTGTATCTAAGGAGGTTGTACATAAGTACTGTGCCAGTTAATCTTGACTGTCAAATTGACTGGTGGTGGAAGTATGTGGTCACTAACTTTATCAATAGTTTATCCCATTCATGAGTCCATAGCTGATGGGGATATTAGGAAGCGGGGCCTATTGGAGGAAGTAAATCATAGAGAATGACCTTGGGGACTGTATCTGGTACCTTGTCCTTCCTTTCTGGCTCTTCTCCTGCTTTCTACTTCCCAGCCACCATGAAGTGAGGCAGCTTTGCTCCATCACACCCTTCCTGCATGATATTCTACCTCACCTCAGACACACAGCAAAGGAAACAGCCTACCATGGACTGAAACCTATGAAAACATGAGACAAATAAACCATTTCCTTCTTTAAGTTGTAGACGTCAGGTGTTTTGTCCAAGCAATGGAAAACTGCCACTACAATTATCTCTGTGTCCTTTGAACAAATGAAGATGGTGGTTTCCTATATTGCTAAGTATTTTAATTTTAACATCTGTCATAATAATAGTCTTAAAATTTTAGTTGTCATTGCCACTTAGTAAATTATTGATGCAGTTTTGTGTGGGTACCGGGGGTCGACCTCAGGACCTCGCGCGCCAGCAGGCGCCCGTGCCACTGAGTGATATCACCAGCCCTTTTTTCATATGTGGGTTGACTCCCAGAGGAGTCAAACTCAGGCCTTCGTGCTTGCCAGGCAGGCACTTATGCTGCTGAGCCATCTCACCGGCCCTGTTGGTGCAGTTTTGGCATCTGTTGCCTTCCTCAGTGACTTAACTTTTAATTAGTGGTAGAAATTAGAGGAAGTCAGAGTATTTTCACATTCACCACTTATATCTGTGAAAATAAAAATAAGTTTTTAATCATTTAAATATTTTGACTATGAAATAAAATATGCAGATATATGATAGGACAAAACTATTTCAGGCAAAATATATTGTATTAAATCAGAATTATGATACAGTGTGAGTGAGTTACTGGCTTGATTTTGCTTACCTGATTTCTTTTCATCCTTTCTTCCTAATGTCTCATTCTTTACTGCTAATTGGCAAGAACATAAAATGTTTTAATACTTTTCTCTCTACATCTATATTTTACATGGAAAAACTGCACTTGTTTTAAGTATATAGTTCAATGAGTTCTGACAAATATATAGTTACATAATACTTTATAAAACCTCAAAAAGTTTTCTCTTGTCCCCAGAGAATCATATATTTGTCATTATCATTCTGTCTATTCTTAAATTTCATATACATGCAGTCCTATATGATAATTTGTGTCTTGCTTCCCACATTTAGAAAAATATTTTTAAATTTCATACCTGCATCTGTATAAATCATGTGTGTATCAGTTGTCCATTTCTATTCACTAGGAAATAGTATTCAGTTGAATGAGCTGGGTTTCTTTTAATACATTCATTTGTTAATATACATTTTAGTCATTTGCAATACTTGATTTTTATGAATACAGCTCTATAACCCCTGAATGACCATCTTTTTGTATATGTGTTTGCATACCTCTTGGGTCAAATAGAATGTGTCAAATATTTCTGTGTCTTATATCTTATACATATGAGATGTTGAAAATTATAATGAATGGTTAAAGAAAATTATTACAGTAAAATTTACATTACTATTTATTCTCCTCAAAAGCGCACTTATCCCATCATTCTTGCATTTTCTGAAGCAGTTCTGGAAGTCTATTTTCACGATTATGTTTACCTGCACTGTATTGAATTAATTATTCAAAATATTTACCTTTCATGGTTGACTTTAGCGAAGAACCAGAAGTTGCATGGTGAATAAGGTGGATGAGGACATACCATAATGTATTTATGAGACTGCCTTTCTGTTGGATGGTGCTGAGCAGCAGCATTCACAATATTTTTCATCACACCTCATGTCTTAGTTACTTTCTCATTGCTGGAACACAATACCCAACACCCACAACTTAAAGGAGGAGTTTATTTTGGCTCACAGTTCAGTCCATTGTCAGATGGCTCCATGACAAAATGGGCATGATGGAAGGGTCTGGGCAGAGGAAAGCTGTTCACATCATGACCACTAAGAAACAGAGAGTGAAGGGAAGAGCCAGGAATGGAGATGTACCCTTCAAGGTCATGCCCCCAGTGAATGCCTCTTCCAGCCAGACTCCACCTCCTAATAGCCCATTCAATATGGATTCATCCAAGGACTTGTGCACTGAGAAGTATAGCACCCCCATGACCCAGTCTCCTTCCACACATGAGAATTTTGGTTAACATCTTAGATCTAAACCAACCTTTCATGGTTGTCTTTGAAGAAGAGCCAGAAGTCTCATGGAGCCAGATATGTATAGGGAATATGGTAGATGAGGATGCTCTGTAATGTCTTTATGAACTTATCTTTCTGTTGGATGACATTTGGCAGCAGCATCCACCATATTTTTCATCACATCTCATAAAGACACACACAGAAAGAGGACTTTCTGAACTGCTTCAGAAAGTGCCAAGAATGATGGGGTAAGTGTGTTTGAAGTAAGGGAGAACGTCTTGAGAGGATAAGGGTAATGTATCTTTTATTTGTAAAAATATTTTAAAATTTCAACATTCACCATATATTTTGATCACCACTTGCAGTTCTGCAAGTAACTACTAGTTTTTCTGGTGGTTGTACATAATTCATTCCCAACAGCATTCCAATGGAAATTCCATTTGCTCCATTTCCTTGCTAATTTGCTGATATATTTTATATCAGTTTCATGTTTGAGAGAAATGAGTTTTTGCAAACCTATGTATAGTATCTTGTATTCTGGAAACAGAATGAATTTATTTTAAAGTATAAGCCAGGGATCCCCAATCCTGGGCCATGCAGGACTACTGGTTCACGGCCTGTTGGTAACCAGGCCACACAGCAGGAGGTGAGTGCGAGTGAGCAAGCAAAGCTTCACTGTATTTGTAGCCACTCCCCATCTCTTGCATTGCTGCCTGAGCTCTGCCTCCTGTCAGGTCAGCAGTGACTTTAGATTCTCACAGGAACTGGAACCCTTCTCTGGATTGCACATATAAGGGATCTAGGTTGCAAGTTCCTTATGAATCTAATGCCTGATGATCTGGGTGGATTTGAGGTGGTGATGCTATTGTTAGAGAGCGGTTGGAAATATAGTTTAACATCAACAGATAATTTTGATTACACAGAGACCATAATAAATCAATTGCTTGCAAATGCATATCAAAAGTTTATCAGTGAATGGCAAGCGACAATTAATCTGTATCTGGTGGGAGGCTTTATAGTGACAAATAAGTTGATCTACTTCAATGATAAGGCTACATCTGGTGGCAGACTTTAAGTAAGAATCAATGCTTACTTTAGTCCATGAATGGGCCCACCCATTATTTTCTTTGCCTCTTCTATCCACTGCTCTTTCCCACACTGTGCTCTTGTCTCAATCATAGTTTCAATTAGCTCACGAGCTAACCCTAACTAAAATGAATAAAAAACAAATGTCGCTGGAGAACATCTTTGAAAAGGGAGAAAGATGGTGAGATAGCAGAAGATTCTAAGCCTGCCAACAAAAAGAAAGCTGTATTTAAATGAAAATACAAGGTCCTACTTAAATTATAGGTCCAGTGCAACAGGTGATTCTCATTCTCCAAACCAGCTTTGTATGATACGTGATGGCCCAACTAGCCTATTAAGCCATGAAAACAAAACTGCTTTGCCACATGGAGACCGCACTTTGCATTAAAAGACAAGCATTTGGAGTTTTTCAAAAGATAAAAATGTGAACATGTAATACAGAAGCAATTTTTGAAGGCCATTACTGCATCAGATGTATTGCATTCACAGCATCAATCTTAGTGACTAACCACTTTGCTTAAGCTAAGAATTCCTCGGCTATTAGTGAATATTTGCTCCTGCCTGCTGCTAAGGATATTTGATGTGAACATTTAGATGAAGCTGCATTCAAAAGGTGGCACGTGTTCCTCATTTTGCTAGCACCATAACTAGACAAATCCATGAAATAGCAGAGGATATGTAGGTACACTTATTAATAAGTCACCATGGTATGCAATCCAGGTAGAAGAGTCTACTAATGTTAACAACAAGGTAACAATGCTTGTTTTTGTATGATATTTTCCAGAAGGATGTGTCTGAGATATGTTATGTGCACATTTGTTGCAAACTAATACTATAGCTGCACAACAATTCAAGTTTTTGAATGATTATGTATCAGAAAAACTGAATTGGTCATTTTGTGTCAGTATTTGTACAGTTGCTGCCATGACTGGATGGCTTTCTGGTTTCACTACTCGGGTCAAAGAAGTCACTTTTAATTATAAGTCTATGCACTGTGTCAGCCACAGAGAAATTCTGGCTGGCCAAAACTGTCACCTGAACTTAATAACATTTTGCAGGATGTGATTCAAAGTATCAACCACATTACAGTACATTCCCTGAACTCAAGTTTGTTCACTCAGCTCTGTGAGGAGATGGACACAGAGCTAACGTGTGTTCTCTTATACAGAGAAATGAGATGACTTTCTAAAAGTAGATCACTGGCCAGAGTTTTTGAATTACAAGAATTGCTCCAGAGATTTCTTTTAGAAAAACCACCATCACATCAGCAGGGGCAGCACATTTAAGTCACACATATTGATCACAAAACTTGCTTATTCATGTGACATATTCAGCCTACTCAACGCACTCGATCTGTCACGTCAGAAGAGAATGGGAGCTGTGTTCAACTCAGCAGATATAGTGGACACATTCAAATCCAAACTGGAATTATGAGGTGATGAGTGGACGTTAGGATTTTTAATATGTTTGAAACATTAGCAGAGATATTGAAAGGGACTGAGTCAGGACCTTCTCTCTGCCATCTGGTGATTGACCAGCTATCTCGGCTTTCAAACAAGTTGGAGCATTATTTGCCAATCACAAAAGACTCTTGAACTGGAAAGGAATACATCCATCACCCATTTGGGAATAATCCAGGTGATTCAACTTTGTTCCTACTAGAAGAGGATTAACTTCTTGAGATCACAAATGGCAGTGACATTAAAAGTATGTTTGAGACCATCTGAAATCTCCCTTTGCTCTGGATTAAAGTCAAGGTGAAATATCCTGATATCACTGCAAAAGCACTGAAAAGCCTGTTTCCATTTTCAACATCCTGTCTTTGTGAAGTAAGATTCTCTGATAAGAAGAGATATTGCACTTGATCTTAGCAAAAAGGCCAAGAAGCAATGAGTGAAGCAGAATTTTCTACACTGACAGCAACCAAAGCAAGATTAAGAAGTACACTGGACATAAGGAACCCACTTCAGGTGTCACCATCTCCCATCACCCCCAGAGAGGACCATTCAGTTGCAGGAAATAATCTTAGGGTTACCACTGATACTGCATTAAGGTGAGTTATATAATTCTTTTATTATATTTTACAATGTAATGATCATAAAAATAAATGTCATGTGCCTGAAAAATCCTGAAACCATCACCTGCCCCAATCTGTGGAAAAATTGTCTTCTGCGAAACTGGTCCCTGGTGCCAAAAATGTTGGAGACCACTGTTATAAGCTATACCATCACCATCCTTAGCTCTTTTAACAGTCTCTTTTGAGAATTTAGGGAGGTTGACTCTCTATGATTCAGCAAGGATGTTTTACAGCTTGTCATTAAATACACCCCAAGTTAAACTACCCAAGAAAATGTTACAAGACAGTTTCATCAGGCTAACCTTAGCTTGTTATACTAATAAATATATTTATGTCAATGCCTAAAGCATTCTATTAAGAGAATGACCAAATTTGAATTTTATAATGATCTCATAAACAAATGACTTTTCAATATATACTTATTTCACTTGTAGATAAATGTAATAGTTTTGTGCTCAAATAAGATATGACTCAATAATAGTGCATAAATTTAAATGACTTCTCCAAGTCTCAGTTTTTTCAAAAGCTAATTGAAGATACTTAAGTATCATACAGAATTCTTGAAATAATTAAATCAGTTGATATTTATTAAGGATTTAGCAATAGTATTCCTGATGAAGTGTAAATTATGGAAAACAATATGAAATTCCTAAAAAAAATTGAAAATAGAATCTCCATATGATCTAGAAATTCCACTTCTGGGTATGTATCCAAAGGAAGTCAAGTCAGTATGTCAAAGAAGAATTTTCTCTCCCATATTCATTGCAGAGCTATTCATAATAATCAAGAAATGGAAATAAACCATGTATCCATTAACTGATGAATGGATAAGGAAAACGTAATACATATACTCAACAGACTACTCTTCAGTCATTATATATAAAAAAAAAAAAACAGAATCCTGTCCTTTGTAAAAACACAGAACTACAGAACATTATGCTAAGTGAAACAAGCCAAACACAGAAAAATGAGTGCCATGTGATCATACTAATATGTGGAAGCAAAAAATGCTGATCTTAGAGAAACTGAAAGTGGGATGGTAATTATCATAGGCCAGGGAAGTGAGGTTGTGAGAGGGAGAAAAATTGACCAACAGGTACTAAGTTATATAGTTATATATGAGTAAGAAACACTAGTGTTCTAGTGCAGAGTGGTGTGATTACAGGTAACAAAAATGTGCTATACATTTGAAAAACCTAAAAGAAGGATTTTGTATGCATCCACCATAAAGAAATAATAAATGTTTAAGGACATCAATATGTTTAACCTGATTTAAACATTACATGAAGTATACATGTGTTGAAACATTGTCAGATACCCCATCAATTTGTGCAAATTTTATAACAATATGTATCAGTTAAAAGATAAATTAAAGAATGTAAAACTTTAGCAACACTTCTTATTCCTGAAGAATTGCTCAATCATTTATAAAATTAATAAATGCAGGTATCACAAACCATATTAAATGGTTCAACATTATCAAACATATGTCACCACTCACCACATAGAACACGTAAATTTCTTGGATCTTTGTCAGCCATGTGTTTTCAAAATGTGCTTTTTAGAAAAATGCAAATTTTCAGTTTTTATTTTTATCATTTGTTCATATCTCTTTGCTTTATTTATTACATTTAATGTGCTATATCCAGTTCAGTGGCTCTAAAGCAAAGCAAAATGTTGTAAAGGCAAAATGGTATTTCTTCCCACATAAGCTAGTACTTTTGTTCACTTTTTTAAAATTCTGAACACTGAGACTTTATCTTACTCAAGAAAGAACAGCAGCCATCAGAAATTCACTGTAACAGCTAATGCTGGTGAGACTGTAGGGAAAAGGAGCTCTCATACATTGTTGGTGGGGACATAAACTAGTACAGCCACTATGGAAATCAGTATGGAGATTCCTCAAAAAAATAAAAAGTAGAAATTTTACTCAGTCCAGCTATTTCTTTTCTGTATATATTCTTCAAAAAGTTAAAACACTTCATATTATAGTATTAAATGTATAGTCATGTTTATAACAACACAACTCCCAATAGCTAAATCTGAAATATAGCCTATATGACCATCAACAAATGAATAGCTAAAGAATACATGGTATATATACACAATAGAGTAGTACACTGCCATAAAGAAGAATAAATTTGGGTCATTTTTAGGAAAATAGATACATCTTGAGATCAAAATGCTAAGCAAAATAAATCAGATGCAAAAAGTTCAGTGCTACATGGTTTCTCTTGTATGAGAAGCCCAAAGTATAAATAAAGACCAAAATAAAAGACAATAAAAATCAGAGAGGTAGACTTCTTACAGATGGGAAGGCAATCTAAGGATGGAGGGAGAGAGAGAGAGAGAAGGAAAGGGGAAATAAAAACAACTAACATATGACATGTATGTGTACCAGTGCTCCATGATAAACCTATTCATTGTATATTGTAAATATACACTAATAAAAATTTGTATTAAAAATGAAATAAAATTTAAGAATTTTGACACTATCTTAAAATAATGACAAAAAAGAACATCTGAATTTAATCTTCCATATATTTGCTAGTCATTTTTGTTTGCTTGTTTATTTTTCCTTTTTTTTTTTTTTTGGCAAGGTTTTGCTATGTAGTTCAGGCTGGCCTTAGCTCATTTTGTAGCTGGCTTTGAATTTGCAGTGATCCTCTTGCCTCAGCCTCCTGAGTTCTGGGGTTACAGGCATGCACCACCACACCAAACTGCTTCCCATTTCTATAGAATGCATTGATCCTATTGGTCTTTAACTTTTCACAACAAAAGAGGGAATAATTAGTAATTCTAATTTTAATATTAGGTTCATGTCAGCATTTCTTATACACAAATAACCTCCTAATGGCTGAAGGACCATGATTATTCTCATGAAAATTCACATGGTAGGTACTGCTTATCCCTAACTAAACCCTAACATCATAATAAGAACTTTCTAGGGAATGCCATCCATAAACAGAACTCTTTTTGTTTTGTTTTTTAAAAGAAAAATATGAACTCAGTACAATAATTTGTACTTTGTAATAAAGTACAAAACTACTTTGCCTACCTCTTAGTTTCTGCTAAGTAAGTGTATTACTAAAGTACTTTTGGAAATGTACTGTAACCATTAGTGGTCTAAACAGCTAGTAACCCTAGCCCTAAAAATGATGGTAAAAATGAAAAAAGACAACATTTCCTAATAGCTTGAGTTACTGAGATTCTTCACTGTGTTTCTGAATCCTATCCTCTTGGATGCTATAATACAAGTTACTGGCATTTAAACTTCAGATTCTCATATTTTGCATGTAATAATTTTTTTTCAACTTCCTTAAAGTCATACTGTATCTGGAAGCCCCAGCTTAAAAAAAAAAAAAAAAGCACCGCCAAAAACCTTGAAAACAGAAAAAAAAATCCATGTAGAGTGCTGGGTTTCACAAACTGCTACAGCAGTTTCTACACCCACTGACATGATTCTGTCCATAGTTCTTTACTTCTTTATTTTCATTAATTTTAACTCAATTTAAAATGTAAAGTGCACCTCAGCCAGATTTGCTATGCCCAGAACCTCTACAGATATTACAGGGTTTTCAGAGAAGAGACTTCCATATATCTATTCAGTATTTTCTATTCATGTGAAAGAGGTTGTCTGTAAAATAAACTTGGTTTTTCTTTAGTGTAAAATTATTCCCTTTTGGAACTTTGAATTAAAAACAGAGAAAAACAACATCGAAGTCTGTGCCTCACATCTTTGAGTAATTATGTTGTTGCTTTAGGTGTGTGATTTTTTTTTTAAATCATACATTTGGGTTTGCAATTGTTGGAGCTTCCCATACTGCAAATTCCACAGTATTTTATGAACATTTGTCAGAGAACCTTGAAATGAGGTGATATTAACATCTGTCCAGTACATAGTACATATTGTAATTATTCTAAAAAGTAGATAATTACCCAATTATCTGACTAAATTATTAATTCACTATAAACAAATGCAAATGTAAAGAACCTAATTTTTGAAAATAGAGAATCAAACCACAGTAGATAATTTTCAGATTTGTGAAATTTCTATTAGAGCTGACTTTTTGTAGTCTTTTTTCTTACAAGATAGTTCTCATTAATGAGATTTGAGTTGAAGAAAACAACTTTTCTCATACACTGACAAATTCAATGAATTGGGAAAGGTGGTGAGCTGGAAAACATGAAAATTGACTATGTGAGGATGTTGAATAAAGAATACGAAGTTTGTACATAAATGTGTATTTTATCTCCTAAAAAATGTGTATTGTCCATTTTGTCTACTCAGAACTTTTCCTTCTTTTTACCTTTCTGTTTTGGTGTCAGGAAAAATATATAACAACGGAGTCAGGCTTAAAAACTAAGCTTGTATAAGTCTCAAAAAGCTATGAGAGAATTTTTATTAGAGATCATACTTTTCAACAAACAAAAGGTTAGAAAGGTCAAGTACTTGGCACAAGGACACATTAAGGAGTAAAGCCAGGATATGAACATGGATATACTTTATTCCAGATCCTATGTTCTTAACCTTTATGCTGCATTAAAAAATTACTAACCATCTTCATTTGGTTCATGACCAGCTCTTGAATCTCATAATTATTCTCCTTTTTCCCAAAACAAGATCTCTCTTCTTTTAAAAACTGCACCATTCTTAACATTCAAAGTGTCTGATTTGTCTTTCACATCTTTTGTCAAATGTGCTGGATTTTGCTTAAAATATTTACCATCTATTTTCATTTTTCAATATTTTATCTAAATATCCAATCTTTTTCTACCAGCTTATGTATTTATAATTCATGTATCTTCCTCTAGTGTCTCCTCATTGTTTAATATCACATAAATATCTATATAAATCAAAGACCTTTCATTTCTTTGATCAATATAGAGTCTTTGCAAAATTAAAACTGGATCATTATTATTATCACAGAAATCTCTCAGGTTTCCTTCAAATCTCAGAATTATATATTATCAAATTTCTCAATTAACTTGTCCATAATTTGCAAGCTAAAAATAAAGTTACAGATAAAAGAATCTTCCACGTATTTTGTCACTGAGAAAGCTAAAGCCTAAGATCTTGAGTACTTGGTCATTGTCTGTTAGTTCAGAAGAGAAAGAATTCATCCAGCCTCTCATGCGAGTTTGTTTCCTTAATCTGTGCTGTCACAGGCTATCTCAGTTTTCCTTTGGACTCTTGGTAAAATATTACATCCATTCTACAGACCCACTACCAAAAATGCTTATTAATAAGTTTAGAAAATCCAGACTTTTTACATCTAGTGGATTATATTTTAGTTTTAAAATATACAATAAGCACAGAAGTTGATATGCAGGTGATGTACTAATTAATAGACCAAAACGCAAACCATTTTCCTTCAGTGTAAGAGCCATTTTCAGTGATTGTAACACTTTCATTAACAGAATGCTAATATTCACATTTCTAATGCTACACCATATAGAATTAGGATGGCTATGTGCAACAGAAAATCTAAAGTAATAGTGACTTAAACACATAGATTATTCTTTCACATAAAAGAAGTCAGGAGGCTTATGGCCCAAAGCTTACATTAAGGTTCATAAATTCACTGTAATGCCGGATATTTAGCCATTGATGCATTTTCCAAAGAGCAAAAAAGAAGACAAAGACAAACACAGAACTGTTCAATTCTTCCCTGAGTCAACATTTAAGTAACCTTCTTAGATGTTTCATACAGTGCTTCTGCTTGTGTGTCATTTGCTAGAACATGAACACAGGGGCCACACCTGCTTACAGAAGAGACTAGAATATGTGCTGTACGTGGTCACATAAAAGGAAAGGGACAGAGAGGAGGTTCAGTTTCGCTCACAGTTTCAGTAATCTCAGTCCCTGCATGATCTGCAGGCTCTAGGCAGAAGCCACATGGAGGAAGGGCCTGGGCAGAGAAAAGCTGCTCACACCATGGTGAGCAGGAAGCAGAGAGAGAAGTCAGGAGCTGAGGAAGGAGATCTCCCCTTCCAGGATACGCCCCTACTAACCTGCCTCTTTGACCAGACCGCACCTCCCAGCGAGTCAGCTCTACAGTCCCACAATTCAATCACCTTGCAAAAACACCACCCATGTACATGAGGGCTTTGGGGAATATTCTTGATCTAAACCATAACAGTATCTATCAAGAGCAGGCTCCCATGACCTACTCCCTCTACCTGAACACTACCTCCTAATAGCCACTGAGCTGCAAACTCATAAATGAATTCATCTATCAGTATATTCATGGCCGTAAGCCCCAGTAAACCGTGGAGGTTTGAGCCTATCTTTGAACTTTGCTGCACTGTAGAGTGAGCACTCCCTCCATGAGTCTTTGGGAGCGACTTCTTACTTAAACAATAACACCATCCAACATCTACAGTTTGGTCAGTACGGCCACATACAATCTTAAGTTTTAGTCAAGAAAATAAATCCACTATGCTCAGCATATAGTAAAATGAGCTTAAAATTATTCTTCAAATACTGTGACATAATTTCAGATCTACTACTAAGAAAGAATATCCCAAGGAAATTCTTGAAAATATATGTGCCTTAGTTAGCTCATTTATAAAATAAAGGATAAAACCTGCCTTTCAGATCATGTAAGATAATGGTAATGATAGATATAAGATGTGAAATGGTTTTCCAAAAGAAATCTTTGCTGCTTACTTTTTATTATTTTCTCAAATATGTCTTAAAAGTTGAATAAGATAAATATACTTGTTTCTGAATTAACATTATTCCAGATCCAAGGGCTAAGATGTGGGTGAGGAGGCACTCACATTTTCAAGTTACCTTTTTAGCCATGTCCTTTTATTACATTACATCCCCTATGGTGGTGTTTTTGGCTGTCTTTGGTTTTGTTTTTCAACTTTTTGAACACAGGTTTTTCTTAGCAAATGATTTTCTCCCATTTGAAATCCAGACTGTTCTACTGAAATCATACACATGAAATAAATAAATTCTGGTATGACTAAAGTAATCATGGACTGTTGCTTAATCAGCATTTTTGAGCTACACTCAAATTAAATGTGACCATTTGGCCTATGAGATCAAATGATTGATTATGTCATATAAGATTTAAAGGGTTTTACTGTTAAAAACTACATTAAGATGTGGCTCTGTAAACATCAGCACAAAATATTTGGCTATTCTTTAAATTGGAAAACAATAAAGTTTTAGCACTATATATTATTTGGCCATCAATTCAATGAACAATTCCTTTGTTCATTTTATTCTATTCAAACATAGCCTACTACCTTCATTCATGACCTATCTCAAAAGAGTTTCAGTTACTAAAAACAAAACAAATTAAAACTAAAATGTCTTAACAGCTCTATTCAAATGAAGAATACACTTAATGCACATTAAGAGAATTCATATCAGCAAATTGGGTTTCAAGTAGTAAAGCTAAATGTTTTCTTCTAAAAACTAAAGAACCAGGGATATAGCTCAGTGGCACAAGTGCCTGCCTGGCAACCACAACATCCTGAGTTCAATTCCCAGTACACCCCCGAAATAAATAAATAAATAAAAATAAAAACTAAAGAAATGTAAATATTAGTGAAAAGTCTTTACAATTGAATTAGACCACCAAGTATCAGGAAAATTATAATACTCAATCTTCTTAAGTAGCATAGAACACTCAGTTGTGAAAGTTCTAAATTTTCAAATGTTGCAAAAGTACTACTTGCATTAGCTACAAATTTTCTTTAAAAATTATTATCAATCATTTTATGTCTATAAACATTCCATATGTATTATTAAATATCAGAATACTTGCCACTCATAGTAGGTGGGTATTTATTCTGCTTTCAACTTATCAAATAAGTATTTATTTAGATGTAATTTATTTTCCATTAAATCCAACAGTTAACATACCCAGGCTTGTGCACCTGTGCTTATTTTTCATTTTTTATTTTTTATTTTTTTTGTGTGTGGGTGCCAGGCATCGAACTCAGGACCTCGCGCACCAGCAGGCACCCGTGCCACTGAGCGATATCACCGGCCCTTTTTTCCTTTGTATGTGGGTACCGGGAGTCAAACTCAGGACCTCGCGTTTGCCAGGCAGGTACTTATGCTGCTGAGCCATCTCACTGGCCCCCATGTTTAATTTTTAAATCTGGAACATAATTTGAATAGTAGGTATTAATTTTTATTTAATATCTTCTTTAGTAAATACAGCAACTGCATGTCCCAACACTGTGCTTTTTAAAATTTTAGTTGTGAATCTGTAGGCTCCATAAAGAGTTAATAAATATTGCAGATATGTTTATAGAGTTGCAGATTACAGAAAATAAATATGTTAGCAGTCATTCTCCCTGACTCTCAAAGTAGGAATCTAATTTTAAAATGCAAAAATTATTGCATAATTTCTATGCCTTGCTAGGTAATTGTACAGCACTGATTCAGAACCCTTTATCCCCCACAGAAATTTTAACTTGTGTACATGTACAGCCCCACCTTTTAATCATTTTTTCTCCTTATTATTTCTTCTCCATTACCCAGTATTATTTGTCTTCTTATTCCTCGACACCCAAATGGGTACTGCTCATTTACTGCTTGTTCCTTACCTCTCAACTAGAACAAAAAGCACGGCCTCTGTCTTTTCTCCATCACTTTGTCATTCTCCAACACTGACGCATTCCTGGAATGCTGTAAGTCCTTGATAAATATTTGTTGACTGCATCACTAATCAAATTATCATCTCAAGCCCTCTCTTATCTTGGAGTTACTTCCTAAATTGTGGCCTGCCTTCACTCTTGCCCTTGGCCAAGTGATTCTCCACACTGCTACCTAAATGCCCATTTCCAAAGGCAAACTTGATGATCCTCTTCTTCAGCTTAAAATCCTTCAGACTGGCCATTACTGAGAAGACAAAGGCCCAAGTCCATGGCGTGACTTATAAAGTCCCTTCAGGCTACAATTGCCCGGCCTGCCTTCAGTCCACGCACTTTCACTGCCTTGGCCATTTTCTTTGTTCCCCAAGTACTTTTATCATTCCATACCGCACCCTGGATAAGGCTCTTCCCCTGCCCTCATACCCTCTTTCCTAAGCCCCAAACTTGAGATTTCAATTCAGATGCCATGTCCTGAAGGAAACTGTTTATGTATTTTCCTGATTGTATTAGGAGTCCACCCTGTATAGAGGACCTAGCGCTCAGGCTTTTCTTTCTTTGCATTTATCACTTAAATTATACCTTTGGAGAACTATTTGATTAGAGTCAATTTTCTTCCAAGTTTTAAAGCTCAATGGAGATAAAAATGTTCTATCTTCACTGCCTGACACAGATCAAGTACATAAAAAGTATACAATAAATATCTTTAAATAGATACCATTTATGAAGGTATTTGAGGTTTTATTATTATCTCATAGAAGCCTCGTTGCCACCTCTGTGCATGAGTAGTCTTTATATAGGTTTGGGGAAAAAATAAAATCTCTTAACTCAGAGAAATCTTTCTTTTCCCCCACGAACATTTTCAATATGCTAATTTTGTTTAAGATCACATAATGTGAACAAGTACCTCATTTTTTTAGCACTGAAAACTGTGTTTAATGTAAGAATAAAGGAGAAGTTATGTAAGAGCCCTCACCATATTAATGGGATATATAATTGATACGTTGCTACAAGATGATCCTGCATATATAAAAAGAATATGGCTTATTCCTAGTAAATAGCATTATTTTTATAAAATCACAAGAAAATTTTTTTTTTCATTTTTATAGTCATAACTCTTCAGTTTCTATCTTCAGTGATAATTTTGAAAATGTTTTCTCATTTTTTTGTGGGTACCGGGGGGTCGACCTCAGGACCTCGTGCGCCAACAGGCGCCCGTGCCGCTGAGCGATATCACCGGCCCCTTTATTGTATGTGGGTTCCAGGAGTCGAACTCGGGCCCTCGTGCTTGCCGGGCAGGTGCTTAAGCCGCTGAGCCATCTCACCGGCCCTTGTTTTCTCATTATTGATATGTAATTGATCTCCACTGTATCCCTAATACACATTAACAAATAAAGTTCTTAGGGATCCTCCTTAGGAGTATGTATATCTTCAGGCCAGATAGCTCAGTGGCATAAGTGCCTGCCTGGCAAGTGCGAGGTCCTGAGTTCGAATCCCAGTACCCACATACGAAAAAAGGGTTGGTGATATCGCTCAGCGGCACAGGCGCCTGCTGGTGCACGAGGTCCTGAGTTCGACCCCCAGTATCCACAAATAAAAAAAAAAGAGTATGTATATCTTCAATGAAAGACAGACTACTAATCTCCAGCTGCTTTATTCAAACTCTAGTGTTGAACCACTGATCCTAAAAGTCTCACACTGAAAGCCCAGGTATAGAGGTAGACCCTCTCCTCCTACCATGATTGCTCTCAGAAATGAATTCGTTTTAAAAGCGTTAAGAAAGAAGCTTGTGGTGCAGTGATTATACCACTGTGTTATGTCAAAATTCAGCACACCAAACACTATACTTGATGATATTTGTCATATATAAAATATACGTCAATGAAGCTGAATTTAAAAATAAGACAGAAGAAATTTAGGCCCAAACAATATCAGCACTTTTCAAAATGTCCCGTAAATGTGCTAACAGACAAAAGTGGTTAGAGGAGATATTTCGAGAAAGCCAGGGGAAGGTCATCTGGAGAGTCCTGTGCACGGTGTGTTGGGCCAGCAGCTGGGCAGCAGGGTGTTGCTACATTGTGTGAACCCTAAAGCACGCGCTGGTCACACAGGGCACATGCTGGACAACACAGTTAAACACTGATTAAGGGTGGTAGTCTTCTAACAAAAGAAAGCACAGGAATAACAGGGTATTCCACGTAAAAATCTAATTCCAACACTCATTTGGATAAACTGAACCTCTCCTCCGAAATGACAAACATCAGAAGGTGCTTTATATGTGCTCCCCTTTGGTTGGGCCACGTACTCTGCTGGTTCAGCCTGCATTGTACACATCACTTGGTCCTGCGGTCCGCTTGTTCCCCAAAGACAATGCTAGGCATGTTTCCGGTCTGGGACTGCTTCGTGCCCCTTTTGCCGTCTGCATCTGCCTGCATGTGTTTCAACTACCTGCATTGCTCTCTCCACTCCCACTTTTCAAAATCCCCTCTGTTTTCAGAGCCAAACACAAATGTCACTGTGTCCTATAATTATAAATTTATAGCATTACTCTGAGTCGTATTTAACATTGTTACAAGATTTAGTTCATGCTTTACTCTATATTTTATTTTTACATTCTGATGCCACTGTTGATTTTTTAAAAGAGGTTTTACATATATAAGTAACTGATTTTTATCTAAATTGAATGATTAAATATAATTGAGGAAATCATGTGTGTACTTGTGGGACATAGTTTCACTGTTCTGGTTCAGTAATCATTTTAATATGCCAACTCGTATATTATCCATTTCAGAAAAACATCATGGCATTCAAGTCTACTGTTCCTCAAATAAGAAACAACTCACAAGTCTTTTTTACTGTTTTTTGTTTGTTTGTTTGTTTTGTGGGTACCGGGGGTCGACCTCAGGACCTCACGCGCCAGCAGGCGCCCGTGCCACTGAGCGGTAACACCGGCCCTTTTTCTCATATGTGGGTACCGGGAGTCGAGCGCAGGACCTCGCACTTGCCAGGCAGGCGCTTATGCCCCTGAGTTATCTCACCAGCTCTGTTTTGTTTTGTTTTGTTTTGTTTTGTTTTGTTTTGTTTTGTTTTGGGGCTATGCAGCTTGCAGCAATCATGCTTACTGCCTTCCATTTGGGCTAAAAAAGAAAGTAAAAAAGTTTCCTTTCTTGATTGCTTTGTTATCTGTGCAATGGATAATCATTCATTTTGTTCAATGAAAAAGGAAAGTAACTGTGATAAACTCTCCCAAACTTGTATTTATTGTGGCACAAAATGCTATTACTGGCTGAACTTCTGAGAGCATGGCACCACTGTAAAGGATGAGCATTCAAAGTGCTAGAAATTTAATTCCAGATATACAAGCAATAATTCTCAAACTGTCCAGCTTCCACTAATACAAAATGACACGTTTTAGAAGAAAACATTCATTCCCTTCCTGGAGCATTTCCAACTTTTCTGAGCAGTTGAAATTTTCTATTACATACAAATGGTCACTAATGCTTTTCAATGGCTGTTAGTACATAATCCCCAAGGCTAGAAAGGAGACATCTCTCATAATGCCTTCCTCACAAAATGCACTTGTCTGTACAAAAAAGATTAAAAATTTTATCCACAAAAGAAATATGGGAATAAGTGATGTAACAAGTTAATTACAAGGGATTATAAGACACTAACAAGCCACAAGTATAAAGATTTGAGGGAGAAATGAATGGCAAGCTAGATGCAATCAGTGAAATTTTTCCCAGGATCAACTTCCCCATTGTTAAACATCTAATGAATTAATATACGCACTGTAGTATCTATAGATGTCTATGACAGCCTTACTCCACTATAATTCATCAACCATATGCCAAACTATTCAATAGAATATTTCTTTTAATACCTATTGCTTATTTTTATGTACTTATGTATGTGAAGAATGATACCTTCATTTTAGTAACACATTTCAAATGAATTATTTAATCTTTACTGCTATTTCTGGGATTCCTTAGACAATTGGGGTGATTTTCTGGCAGCAAGATATGGTTAATATGGGAGGACTGTGAATCTTGTTCTTGGACAGCAGGCAGGCCCTGAGAGCAAGAAGTGCAATGGCTCATTGCTTTAACTCACATTTTTCTTTCCCTTTATCTCCCCTAGGTGTGGGGCACTAATGTCAGCATTAAACTGGTCATCATAGTGATGCATATGTAAAAAAAATGATGCAAACGACATTAGGCTATTGGGAATATAATATTTGCTAAATCTAAATGATGTTAGAATTCCATATTTCACTGGTGTTCAACATCCAGAATTTTTGCCTATAGATCTTTAGTCCCTCTAGGCTAAGTTAGGAACCAGATAAGAATAAGATGGGCTCCTAGAGCAATTTCTGAACTAGAAAGCCTGCTAAATTAAAAACTTAAATGGTCTTAAGCCATTTATATGGTTATATGTTGTTTAGTGCACATGGGCACCTAGTTAAGGAGAAAAACTGGTGGAAATTCAGCATTTGTTCTGCTAAGTGGTGTAGCCTGGCACGGTGTTAAACAGCTCTGGAGCAATAGTCACCCTTAGCAAACTTCATAATACATGGTGTGCACACTGAGCCAACTCACCAACTGCACAGGAAACAGCCCACCCAGGGAACAGTACCTTTTTTCATTTGAATAAAGAGTCCATGTAGGTTAACAATACTGGCTTTGTTAGTCTGAATTCAGGTTGCTAAAGTTACTTAAGCAATGAAAACTAGAATCCAAATAAAATCATTTACTCAAGAAGATGAGAAAGTGGGCTTCCACTAGTAGAACAACATAAAATTTCAGAAGCATTCACTGCGACCAGCAGGTCCAAGTGAGATTTGAAATATGTGTCATGTTTTAAAGCATGACAAAGTCACCCGATACTAATACCTGGGTACCACAATATCTCAAAAGCAGCATGGTAAGGAATTCCCTCAGTGTCAAACTGCTTAAGTGCTTCTTATTGCTCCACAGTGCTGGTCTGGGATCTTGTGCAAGGTAGGTCCATGAAGAGATTACTGAACTAGCTATGGCATGTTTTAGGAGGGCAGAAGGCTGAGAAGGGTACTAAAGTCCCCACCTCTCTCTAGAGTTAAGACTTGTTCCAACAACAGGGTAGCTACTCAGAGGCATTGCCTACTTCAGTTTTGCTATACGTTCTGCATCTGGGGACTTCAGTAATTCTGTGTCAAACAGGGCAAAGTAAAATGCATGAAGATGGGATGAGTTCCAATTCACCACTACACATTTTGATGACAAGCACTTCCACTAATCTATGCACCAGAAAACAAGTCTGCATCCTAGCCTTGCCAGCCACCTGCAAAATCTTTCCTTCTTTGTTCCTTCTTATACACACAACCCAACACTTTGTTTCTCAAGTAAAACATCTAGAAGAGGTAATATTAGTTTTTTTTTTTTTTTTAATGTGGGTACCTAGAGTCGAACTCAGGACCTCACACTTGCCAGGCAGGCGCTTATGCCGCTGAGCTATCTCATCGGCCCAGTATTAGGTTTAATACCAAATATTTATTTTTTACTTGTATGGTATGGTGCCAAAGATCACAGTCATGGGTTGATATAACTGTCAGTTTACTTTGCTGAATATCATAGCCAGTGACTGCATTTTACCCTGTTCATGCCCATTATGCAAGAAACCTAGGTAAGAAAGAGCATATTCTACACTGAATCAAGTGCCTCACCGTGGGCAATGAATTCCAGTAGTTGTGCCTGGTAGGGGAGAATAAGGAACAGTGCCATTCATTTATTTTATTTTATTCAGCAAAAATGTTTTGCACTAAGCAAAATCCTGAACCTCCTGAAACCGTGAGATTTAACTTTACAGTAAAAGGCCACAGTTCTTACTGTGGTATTGTCATTGCATACAAAAGCTTTTAGGACTCACCCTCAGAAAACAGGCAATCCACCAGCAGAACTCGGCTTTCTACTAGCTAAAGTCACCCCCCTGTAAAGTGCCAACATGAATCCATATATATATATATATATATATATAATCCATATATATATATATATATATATATATAATCGCATGCCTTAAATACTGTTTCGGCAATAGGAGAATAACACTTGTGTGAAACAGACTGAGCTGGAATAAGAGTGTTTTATAGGTTAGAAATTCTACCATTGTTATTCTGAGGTAGAAATTCTGAAGCAGCCTTGCAGCTTCGTGCTATGTCCTTAGCACAGCTGTAAAACGTTCTTCATAGATGAAAATGATTACTAAGTAGAGTCCCTGGGGGAAAGAGTGTGGTTTTGCTCTTCAGTCAAGCAATAGCAATATCAAGATGTCCCCACTAGGCATTTGCTTTTGAAGGGAGCATGTTGTCTCCCAGGGGCCTTCTTTACTTGATGGACGCTCAGTGCGAAGTTGTCTCCTGAGAATTCCCAGAGGGCTGAGAACGCTCCAGGGTCAGTGCCTAACCTATGGGCTGGATATTTACTAGAAAGGACCCAAAGCCATGTGTTTGGGCATGAGATACCCAGCTCAGGCAATCATTCAAGAATTGATGGATCACACTGGGGCAGAGTCCGCTTTCCTGCATTAGAGACGCTCAGTTTTTAACTCAGGTGAGCCACTTTCCCATTCACAACTTCGAATCCTGCACACCCAGGAGTTTCATTTGCTAAATGTGATCCATGCTTCACTCCTGCTTTTGATCACCAGAAAATGTAAATTGTTCTCCAGATTCAGCTCAATTAATAACCTTGAATTCAAAGTGCAGCAAGAGCTAGCACAAACTTCAGTAATTACTTGAAAGGATCAAGTGGCATTTGTCATCCACTTCTGTTTAGATCAAGAAGTCTCATTACTGACATCACAGGTGTATTAATTATTATACACAGGTCTTATGCTGTACTTCAGCTTTCTAAACATCTGCAGTGCCAAACTTCATGTAACTGACACTTCAGATAATGAAAAACATTTTTTTCTAAAACTCACCACACCAGAAATGAACTCTCAAACAAGCAGTTTTCAAACATTCTGGATTTTCTACCTCAGTAAAAAATGTATTTTATATCAAAGATACTCATATACAGTATATGACATATATGCATAAATTGACAATACAATATGTAATTTGTACCTATTCATTCTATGTTTTTATATTCTATTGCTTGAAACATGGTAGTCACACACCAAGTGCTTATTTTATGATCCATTTGAAGGATAAGACTAAAAATTTGATTTAAAAAATCTCTTATAAACAGTTTTAAGTGTAAGTCTGCAGAATGCTACTAAATGCTGAAAAGTTCCCTGGTGACCAGCATTTTTCATGCTAAACTCATTAAAAGTATACTCCTATAAACTCAGATGGCCCCACTCTAGGATCCCTGATTATGTATGTCACCTATGTCCCCTCTCATTGGTAACCAATCATCAAGTGTTTTTTCTTCTTCAGCTTAGAGAAGACTTCAGATTTTTCTTCACTACTCCATTACATGCATCAGCTTCTGGTTTATTATAACTGGCAGGAAAAAAAAAAAACCTACTTGCATTCTAATCTCCAGTCTTTTTTGACATTAGTTTTGAGTCATTTTCCAATTTGAACCTTCCAGAGAGGTGAGAAACTTTGCGGATAAGGTAAGAAGGATGGCAGAGAGAAGAATCAGTAGGAACTGAGTTACAGTCCAGATCTGGGATATTCCCCAAATGACTCATGTGTTCAGAGGTGGGGCTTTTGGAAGGCGACTGTGTCACTGAGGGTGCTACACTCATCAGTGGATTAATCCATTGGTTACTTCCTGTGGAATGTTAGGGGTTGGGCTGAGTCAGAAGAGGCGGGTCACTGGAAGTGAGCCTGGAAGGGTGTGTTTCCCTCCCTAGCTCCTCCTCTTGCTGTGCTTCCTGCCCCATGATGTGAGCAGCTTTCCTTCACTATATCCCTCTGCCACACTGTTTCTGCCTTGGAGTCAGCTGGTCATGAATTGTAAGCGTGAGCTGAATAAACCTGTCCTCCTTGAAGTTATGAGTGTTGGGTATTTTGTCCTAGCAATGAGGAAGTAACTAAGACAAGTAGTCTAAGGGCTGAACAGCTAGTGAAAGAAAACTCAGGTGGTGCTTTATACTATGCTGTAAGACACTGCAGGATATTGCTCCAAACTTCTCCATGCTGTGTTCTCAGATTTCTGCCCTCCCCACAAACTCTAAGCATTGTTACCATTTTTATGTAAAGACCTCGCTTGACGAACACATTGACAGAGATGCTTATGCATACTCCATAGGAATGCAAGATATTCTTTTATTCCGATTGCTTTCCTTCTTGGTATTCCTCTGGCTTCGACCCTTCTAACCATCTACATGTTTTTATTCAGGCTATGACTTTATTTGAAATAACCTTCTCTAACCCATGGATACCCTTTCCTTATTTTAAGTAATGTTTAAGGTGCAATTTTATATAGAGATATTGGTATATATTTTATTTCAATAACCTATTAATTGTCCTGTAAATATTCATCAGCTTTATATTAACTAATTATATTTGTATAAAATTCTGAGAGGGTTAATTCCAAGTATACACAAAATCATGAAATATTTCTGAATTTTGTCTATGTTTTCATGGTTTGAGTTTACATTGATTCTTGCCTTAGAGGCAGATGCAATATTAAATTTTAATGTAAATTTTTTTATGGACTAAAATACAAAAAATCTTAAACCCAAATTCAATAAATATTGATAATTTATACAATCAAATAACCAAAAGCCTTAAAAAGATACAAAATATTTCCAAGTTCTCAGTTTTTCATTTCTCCCTACAAGCAAATATTGTTCTGATTTCTATCATTATTAATTAGTTTTGGCCTCTTTTTGAACCTTAAATAAGAAGCATAAAATGTAGTAATTTTTATCTAACTTCATTTGCTTAACAGTTTTGAAATTTACTCATATGTATCATTCACTATTTTGCTTTTATTGTTGAATATACATTTACATACCTATATTCTCTTACTGATGGACATTTAATAGGTTTCTATTGTTGGCTACTGTACATTAAAAACTCTGTTATGTTTTTATGCAAATTTTGTGCACATATAAGTTGTGATCAAAACATATGGTAAATGTTTAAATTTGAAAAATTACAGTAAAGGACACATTGTCTTTAAGCCCCCCTCAGTATATCCTCCACTCACTTGGAACACATTTATTGCATTGCACTTGCCACTTTCTGAAGCATTTCTGGAAGTCCTCACAAGTGAGTGTCTTTAGATGCTTTGTCATGGGTCCTTCAATCTCCTGAATCAATTCAAAATATTTATGACAATTTCTTTCAATCAATAAATCAATAAATATATTGCAGTGTGTCTTCATCCACCTTATTCCCTGGATCTGGCATCATGAGACCTCTGGCTTTTCCCCAGGGTTAAAATGAGGTTGCTTGAAAGGCCATGGGAAATCCAGTCACTGTAGCTGCTTAGCATCACGTCTTTCTCATTCAGTTTTTACATTAACCAGTACTTCTGGTTTTTATTCAACTTCCTCATATGTAGGTTGGGGAGGATTTAGTGAGAATCAAAAGTTTCCACTGGACTAGGCCTTCTTATGGCTTTTTCTCTCAAATCTTCCTGTCTATTTTTGCAATAATATCTTCTTCCACTTAGTCATGAAAGACATTCTTGACATACCCTGTCCCACACTCTTCATGTATCTCAGCAACCTCTGTTTCAATATCCCTACCTCTTTGTATTCTGATTCTATGTACAAAGTACTCTGATAATATTATCCCCTATTATACCAAGAGGTTCAAACTCACCACCAATGAGATACGAACACATTTCCTTTTGGAAAACATGAATAGATTGTACTCATCTCCTCCTCTTGTTTTCACTCTGATGTTTTACTTTATTCTTATTTACTTTTCACTTTTTCTTTTTTTTTTTATTGTGGGTACCGGGGTCGACCTCAGGACCTCGCGCGCCAGAAGGTGCCCGTGCCGCTGAGCGATATCACCAGCCCTTTTTTCCTATGTGGGTTCCGGGAGTCAAACTCAGACCCTTGCGATTGCCAGGCAGGTCCTTACACAGCTGAGCCATCTCACCTGCCCTTTACTTTTCACTTTAGCAAATACAATTTCTAGGACCCTTAATTCTTACTATTTTCTAGTCTCTTTTCACAAAATCATGCCTTATATATGCCTCTTAATATTTCTTCACAGTATCCAATATTTTTCCACTGTTTACACTACAAATTAGAAATTCCTTTGGCAAGCATAAAAAAGTTATTCATCATCATCTTACTTCAATTTTAGAGTTTTTGGTTTTCCAATTGTTCATGAGTGGATTTCAGGCACACCAGAGCATTTACCAGTTACCAAACTTATTCTTTTGGATTATTATGTTTCTATGGGTTATTCTTTCTGCCCACATCAGCATTCATATCTCAGCTGTATGATAAGCCTTGCACATCCTTCATGGTGCCCCATTGTGATGACTTTCTCTATACTTGAGTCCGCTGCTTAGCTAGTTGATTCCCCTACTACTCCTAGACTCTTCCGTGCCATTTTCTCATTAAAACACAACTTCTTAACTATTTAATGAAGTTTAACCTCCAACATCTTACACTAGAATCTTATTGCTAGAGCAGTCTCATCTTATTTTGTTATAGTTTATTTCCCTTTTGTCATCTGTGAACAAACAACAGGACAGGATACAGATCTGAGTACAAAGGACTCTACACTCCACAACATCCTTAATGACCCAAGACTCCCAACCCCACATGATGTTACAGTATCAGTGACCAGCTCCCTCTTTGGCTTCAGGATTACCTCAGCCCCACTGCCATTCTGCTGCCTCTCATGTTGAACTTTAATCATAGGACAGTTTGGTGACAGTGTCATTGCACCAAAGTGAATCCCTTCTCCTGCACCAGTTTGATTTTTGTTGGACTTTGGCCTGCAGTCTAAATTGCTTAGCTCACTGATTGAAGAATGCATTCTGACTTTAATTTAGTGTTGGTTTATTTCTTCACTTTTGCAAATGTAGTTTAATTGTTGCTGTAATCATGTAATTAATCCATTTACTAAGTGGGTCACCCAATAGCTGGCACTACTCTGTCACAAAGACTAATCATTCTGTGAGAGATCATTTTCACAATAAGCCAAGGCTTTTGTCTGTGTTTGTAAAATATGTAAAAATCTGTGTTGAATGCCATAGTCTACAAACTCCACAACTTTGAACATTGGGCATTTATGAGAAGAGTACCTGGAGCTCTGATAGCAGTCACAGCGTAGCTGAAAAAGGTAAGGATAAACATGTTAATCACAGGCACAGTGTACAAGTCGCCATCCTCCTGTACAAATTCCTTACGTGAAATGCATACATACACATAGCCATTCATAAACACACTCCTTCAAATATATAGCCCAAGATGACATAGCTTGTTGGTGACTTTTCTCAACTACTTATATTTAAATTCGCCTGAAATTCTTGAAAAAAAAAAATAAATAAAGTGTTCACAGTGTTCAAGAAGTCTGAAACAAAACTAAAAGCCTTATCGATTTGAAATCTTTAAATCTGTGTAAAGGAAACTACAGAAGGAGATTTGAGGCCTAGCTGGGCAGAAAATAATAACAACAACAAAAAGGTCTTGAAACAAGACACATGCAGTGACTCCTCTCTCCTCTGTGTAAGAATTCCCCTTACCAAATCCAAAGGTTTTTCTGCTTTAACTGTGTTGTCCATATCCTGGCTGATATCTCCATCTGTTATGCAATCTCATGATTTTCAGGTGTTGTCCAGGTGGTCATTGTGACTACTGGCCTAGCCAATGATACATCAGTTTTCAGCTTTGACACCTGATTTATGAACAGAGCAACTTGGCGTGTTTCTTACCCATACATAAGAACAATTCTAACTCATTCATGCTTATCCTCATTTTTCCACATGACACAGGGCTTCATTACCTTTAGGCCATAAAAGAGTGCGACTAGATAAACACAATATATTTTCTTCTTTCCAATAGCATAGATAGTATAGCAGAGATATGACATATGAAGCTTAAAGGGGAAGTATCAAATGAGCAGTCCTAACAAATATTATGGGAATTACAATCAAGGAGAGAATAAGTTGACTTAGCATGGAAAATCTTCCAAGAAATGGAAGTGCTTGGAGTGAATTTAGAAGGTGGTAAATGGTGAAGGGACTGAGTCTAGGAAGGACTGATGACAATGGACATTGTAGACAGAGGAGGAGCATCATATCAGTATCTTGCCTTTGATGGAGGGAGAAGAGGAAGTATAGAAGACGTGGCAGGAGAAAAGTAACTGTGTAACTTCTTGTTTAGTTTTTGTCAAGTTATATAATCCATATATACATGTGACATATGGTCATAATATAATGCAAGTGTCAAAGACAGACTATAAAGACAGACATTTGAATGGGAAAGTAGAAAGCACCAATATTCAAGGTGGAAATCAGTGGTCAGATCCTGAGTGAAAAGTAAATATAAAGTGGAAGAGAATTTCAAAAATTAAAACCTGCTCTGTGCGTGGGATGCTATAACACAATTTCAAAATGAAAACATAGTTAAGTCTCAGAATTCAGGATTTTATGAACATTATTACCAATAGTCAATTAAAGGAATATTTATTAGGCATATACTATGTAACAGGAATTATGTTAAATGCTATACGTTTTATTTCTCTCATTAAGAGAAGCCTATGAAATAGAGGTAGCTCATAAAAGTGCACTTTTAAATACTTTCGTTTGGTAAGGATATGTCTTAGTTACTTTTCTCATTTTTGAGACAAAATACCCAACACCCAAAGTTAAAGGAGGAAAGGTTTACTTAGCCCACAGTTTGTGGAGGTTTCAGTCCATCATGGGCTGGCTGCAAGGCAGGGTGGCACGTGACAGAGGGGCAGCAGTTCATGGCAGCAGAAAGCAACATGCGGCAGAGAGAAAAAGAAGGGACAAGCAACTTTCTATCTCTTATATTGTACGCAGTTTACCCACCCTAGGGCAGGTGTAACATTCGCACCATTAATCCCAGCATTGGACCATGAATTAATCACAAACGCTAGACTCAGCCACCTCTGAAAAGTCCACCACCCGTGAATGCATGACACTCTGGAGGAACATCTAGACACAAACTGTAACAGAAAATAATAGAAAAGGAGACATTAGAAAATCTGTAGGAAAAACTCAAATGCTATGTAATAGAAAATATATTGGTCTAAAAATATAAAATATATAAGAAGAATCACTAATTTTTTTTTTTTTTGTGGATACCGGGGGGTCGACCTCAGGACCTCGTGCGCCAGCAGGCGCCCGTGCCGCTGAGCGATATCACCGGCCCCTTTTTCGTATGTGGGTTGCGGGAGTCGAACTCGGGCCCTCGCGCTTGCAAGGCAGGCGCTTACGCCGCTGAGCCATCTCACCGGCCCACTAAAATTTAATTAACTCAAGAAGGTAGAAAATGTTTGTTACATATTGCAAAAAAAATTGGAACAGATAGAAATATAAATTATTAACATGAAAATTAAAAATAGTAAAGATAAACAAAACCAGGAGCTACTTTTACTACAGAATAACAAAAGGGAACAAATAAATATAACCACTGAAAAAAGGGAAAATACAGCTAAAGATAAAATACATTTAAAGGTTCTAATAGAATGCTATGGACTTCCATATGCTAACACATTTGAAAGGCAATATGTAATAGAAAATTTCTAGGAAATTAGTGATTCTAAAACCATTCTAAGAAGTTAACAAACACATACGTCAATAAAAAGAAGATAGAGCACCTGTCAGTTAAGATAATGCAGCTTTGGTTCGAGATGGAGAGACTGAGTCTTTGTACAGTATCGTGGAAAGGTTCATATCTTTCACTATGTCTCATTTCTTTTAGCAGCCTCTATTTTTTTGTCACTTGTTTTCTCAAAGACCTGCACATTCATTAGCATTTTAATCACTGAAAATAACTGATGTACTTCTCTGTTTGGAGTAAATTAGACAAACTACACACCAAAGTACTTTCCTCTTAATAAAAAGCAGTCTTCTCAAATTAATGAATCTCAAATTAATTGTTAGAGAGAAAGGTAGTGGATGCAGAAAAATTGATTTTTAAAATTTAAAATAACTGATTTTATATCACAGCTAAATTAGTCCACCAAAATGAGAACACATGAAATTTCAATAATTACCTTAATGGATGTGATTAGTAAATGTCAAAGTGAAATGAACCATATTTTCAGAGATAGTAACCTTCTGAGATTACATATTAGAAGCATATATTTTGTCTTGGTTCCTTTAGACACAATCCCTTTAAGACTTAAAACAATTCATATCAAGTTTCCCTTTTTTTAAGTAAATATATGAAAAGCATTTACAGTAGTATATTTTGAGGTCTTGCTAAATCATATATATCAAACTATTAATGTACACCAAGTCATCATATTCTTTCCTTTCAAGAATTAGTTGCCAGTAGCTTTTTAGCGATAAGCTTTATTACCTTATAGTTTCATACTGAAAGTAACTAAGAGGCTGTTTTATATAATTTATTCCATAGCTGAATTATAGAAATACAGACAGGTAATAGGCATTATTAAAAACGCACATAGCCCTCAACTGGAGTGAATGTGTCTGCTTTATAAATAATCCAAAATGTAATAGCTAAAAACCATAACAAAATTTATTTTCCTCACAAGTCTACAACGTGGGCAAAGCTCTGTGGAGTTATTTGGCTTTTGTGTTAGTCAGCTTTGCCATTGCTAAGACACAATATCTGATACCCACAACTTCAAGGAGGAAAGGTTTAATTTGACTTATGGTTTCAGGGGACTCAGTCCAATGTCAGCTGGCTCCAAGGCAGAATCATCATGGCAGAAGGGCATGGCAGAGCACAGATGCTTAGTCCATGGCATCAGAGAGGCAGAGCTAGAGAACAGTGACTCATCCAGGTATATCCAGAAGCGTGTTTTACTAATCCTTGGGGTGGATCCTAAGTCAAGTTGACACAATCAACCACCACAGCTCTGCTCCCCTCGGAATCAGACTGGAAGCCCAAAGTCTTGGAGCTGCAGTCATTTGAAGCCTCACTAACCACATGTCTGGCACTTGGTTCTTGGTATTGCTGAGACCCTACCTAGCGTTAACCCTCCAAACAGCTGCACATGACTTCTCAGCAGTCTGAGATTTCCTTTCCTTTTCTTTTCTTTTTTGTACTGCGGATTGAACCTAAGGCCTTCTCAATGAGCTCCATCTCCAACCTCTTTTTAATTTTAATTTTAATTTTAATTTTTTAATTTTTATTTTATTTATTTATTTTTTGTGAGTACCGGGGGTCAAACTGAGGACCTCGCGTGCCAGCAGGCACACGTGCTGCTGAATGATATCACCGGCCCTTTTCTTGTATGTGGGTACCAGGAGTCAAACTCAGGACCTCACGCTTGCCAGGCAGGCACTTATGCCACTGAGCTATCTCAGTGGCCCAAATTTTTATTTTTAAATAGGGTCTTGTTAATGTGTTAAATTGTCCAGGCTTGTCGCCAAATTGCAATCCTGCTGCCTCAGCCTTCCAGAGTGGTGGGACTAAAGGTGTGCAATGCCACACCCAGAGTCTGAGCTTTCTTCCAACATTTTGCCTGCATTTCAAGATCTGGGCAAAAGCTGCATCATTTTCATGGGTTAATTACAAAAATCAGATAGTACCAAATCTGCCATACTCTGGTCAGAACAATTAGAAAAATAGACCTCATCTCTTCATGGGTTTACCAACCTCTTTATAAGAATATCTGGAATGGTTTACAAATCTGAATGTGTGTGTGTGTGTGTGCATGTCTATACATATGTAAACAAACACATACACATATATAAAAAATTTGGGGATGCAATCTTTCCTTCTTGATCTCATTTTAATTTCAGTGGAAATATAAGATTTTAATACCTTATGGAAAATTCTGAAACTCTCTTCAAGAAGTTGATGTTACTCCAGAAGCTATTAAATGAGTGGGGGGAGCGCTACCAGTTAGGACACTTCCATCATCTTTTAGATTCTTTCAGTATAGTGAAAGAAAAGCCAAATTAAGAATGTCAAAATAAAGGCAGATGCTGTGGCACACATACCTGTAATCCCAGCTCTTGGGAGGCTGAGGTGAATAGATGATAAGTTCAAGGCCAGCCTGGGCTACATAACAAGACCCTGTCTCAAACCCCACTCCTGACCACTAAAAAAGAGAGTGAAAATTATCATAAAATGGCATGCTTAAAAACTGTTGTTTGTGCCAGCACAATGTATTTTTTTCAAATACCATGGCCCCCCCAAGGGGATTATGTTATCTTGTGGCTCCATTGATAGTTACTAATTCAAGCCTAACTAATAAGATTAACCCATTCTCCTGGTCATAGTGTAGGACTCGGCTATAAGATATAGTCAGTGTTTGTCATAACTTTTCTTTGAACTTTGTGGAAAAGTCTAATCATTTCTCTTTGCTGCAATCAAGCAGGTAGGATAGAAGCCTGTATCTAATGCTGACAATTTTGCTATTGAAATAAAATCATACAGAAGAAAGCAAAAGTGCATAAAAACAAGCACTTCATGAGTTATTGAATTTTAGAAGTACGTAAGGTAGCCTTGCAGTGATGTGAGTAAATTCATTCCTTTTTGCTTATCTGTTTGTTAATTCATACCACTTGGGATTTTGCCACTTCTTAAGAATCCAAAATAAATACTATATAGGAGTTAGAAGAAGTATAGAGTGATTGGATATTTTCAGAGTGCAGGTAGAATGAATTACATTCCACCAGTTGTAAAAAGGCAGATGTAAACCCAAAAATCTCAGTGACCACATTAAATACAAATGGATAACGGCATGGGCGCACATGCCTGTAATCCCAGCACTCAGGAGGCTGATGCAGGATTACCACAAATTCGAAGCCAGTCTCTGCTACATAGTGAGTTCAAGGCCAGTCTGAACTACATAGTGAAACCTCGTCTCAAATATAAAATGCAAATGGAATCAATTCGATCAAAAAGATTTTCAGACTGGAATTTTAAAAACAATCAACTGTATGTAATTATAAGCATTTCTATTTATTCTATCCAATTATTTCATGTAAATGAAATATAGTCAAGAATTAAGTTCCTAGATCTTGACTGGTTTTGGCAAGAGATCCAGCACTTGGGCTGGGGATATAGTTCAGCAGCACAGTGACTGCCTGGCAAGTGCAAGGTCCTGAGTTCAATTCCCGGTACCAAAAAAAGAAAAAAGAGCTCCAATGCTTAGATCCATTATAACCTCTGCTCAGTAAAGAAAAAATAGTCAGGCCCATTAATTTTTAAATCCTCACTAATGCCGTCTCTTTTCTGAATCCTTTTGATATCCCTAGTGACCAAGTGAGGAGTTCATTAAATCTCTCCAAATTCAAAACAAAACAAAAATTATTTGGACAAAATTTCTAAAAAGATATTCATTGACTCTCCAAATTTCATATGGACATATTCAATAGCCAAAAATTAGGAGCAACTCATATGTTCAGCTAGTAAGGGGATGAAAAAAATTTGTGTGTTCATACAATACAATATTGCTTTAGACAGCTTTCTATTTCTGTAACAAATACCTAAAACAATTAGCTAATAAAGTGAAACATTTATTTGGCTTATAGTTTTAGGGGTTTCAGATTTCAGTCCAAAATAGGTTGATCCTGTAGATTTGAGTCTAGGGCAACACATCATGGCAGGAATATGGAGCACAGAAAAGACTTCAGGTCATTGTGAGTCAGGGAATGAAATGAGGGGTGTCCTACAATCCCCTTCCAGCATGCGACACCCCGGATGTAGACCTCCACCATTCCCCACCTCCTAAAGCGTCCACCAACTCTCAATAGTGCCACATCGAGACAAAGCCTTTAACACATGGACGTTTGGGGTACACTCGTCCAAACCATGGCAAATATTGTCCAGTAATTTAAAAAATGAAGCCCTGACACAAACTATAATGTAAATATTGAAAATATGCTAAATGAGAGAAGCGAGATATAAAACACCATGCACTGTATGGTTCCATTTACATGAAAATTCACAAGAAGCTGATCCATGGAGTCGGAAAGTGATTACCTGAGGCTGTGGACAGGGAGAGACACTGTGTACACAGGCAAGAGGAATTCTGAGGGGCAATGGAAATGTTCTAAAACTGGATTTTGATTATGGTTGCACAGCTTTTTAAATTTACAAGATGATTGATTTGTACAAGTAAAATGGTAAATGTTATATTATGCATATTGTATCACTTTTTTTTTTTTTATTTTAAAGAGAAGAAAAAACAAAACAAATCAAAAGAAGAACAAATTTTCAAACAAACATAATAGGAGGGTAACAATGGTTAATACATTACGTATTACTATCTTTAAGTTAGTTATTCAGGACACCAGACATTAGCATTCAATTGTCCAAACATTATTGGCACAAACCTTACTCTTCAATGAACTAAGTAAAAATGGTAGTGTATCTATCTTAACCATCTTATATATATATATATACACAATTTTTTTCCCTTTCCCTTCTTTCTTTTCCCTATTCCAGTCTCTCTTTCCTTTTGACCAGTTTCTTTTTGATTCACCATGTCTATTGTACATTTTGGATCTTATTTACTCTTTCAGTTTCTCATACCAGAGAGATAATACGATGCTTACACATGTGCTTCTGGTTTATTTCACTTATGAGTATTTTCTCGAGTTGCATCCATTTACCTATAAAAGTCTCCAGTTTATCCTTCTTTATGGCTGAATAGTACTCCATTTATTGTATCACTTTTAAAAGAATCATTTAAATAATTTTACTGCACTAAGCTAACCTAAGTACTAAAAATAAATAAAATGACATAAATGATACTATATTTTGTCCACTGAGACATAAACACGAGAAAGTGTTAAGGAAAACATGGTATATCTTTGAGATATATGACATATTTTAATTGTCTGCAATATGGAAATTAATTTGAAACATACACCAACAAAACTATTTGATTAATTATAATAATGTTATGAAAAGGGCAAAACACTTTTCATCCATTTTTTAGGGGAAAATTTCTTCATAATATTTTGGTTTAAAATAGTCCATTCAAACTATTTCAAATCTATTGTGGTTTTGACTTTATTTCTCTTGGGTCTTTAATTTCTTTGGAGTGTTATGCAACAATTTTAAATATAGGCTGATATTTCATATAGCACATAAATTGTATAAATTGTGAACAGAATGTTGTATAGCCAGATTACTATAATCCCTACTTATCCTCATGTATTTTGTTAATTGACAGCTTACAAACACACCACTTCCTTTATTTATTCGATAAAAATTTACTGGTCCCTTACTATGCATCAGACAGAACTATAAACTCTGGAAATATATAGCAGTAAAGTAAAAACAAAATTATGAATTTGTGAGGCTGATATTCTAGTAGGGGAAAATTTACTTCCTCTTCTTTTAACACATTACCAGTTATAATTTGTTGTATAAACAGCTAACTGCTGAAAAGACAGTAGTATGTTGGCAATAATATTTTGCCCTAAAGCCAGTTGAACAGTGTAGCCAAAATATATGTTCATGTTGTAGGTTACTCAGGCTTGTTTTTAAATTTCAATATAAATCATTCATATATACATTTTCTACATTGAATTATGATGTCAAAAAAAGTGTTAAATACATCATAGATATGTAAATCTAATCATTCTAACTACTGAAATTCTAACATGATAAAATAGAAAAACACCAAAATGAAAGTACTAGTATGAATTATTGTTGCATGATATCACTGATACATATATGAAATGTAAAAATAAATTACTATTTATATCAATTTACCTTAACATAGCAAATATTATAAGCTAAGTAGTTTATTCATTTAAAATATATTGCAGTATATACATAAGAAAGCACTTTTCGGTATACTTATGAAATAAATTTTAATGCTTACTAGACTTGGATGTAGATTTTACTCAATGTTAGTACAAGAAAAATGACTTTTTTATTGTTTTATATTACTTTGTATTTTTAAGATAACTATTGAAAAAATATGCTAAATATAATTGAACTACTAATGAGAATTTTAGTTTATTGATTCTCTTGACACTTATAGTTACTCAAAATTTACCGGATATCTGGAATATTAATCTTTTATTAGATAATTTTGGATATTTATTTTGTGTTATACATTCTATATTAGACCTCCTAATATAGATTAGTTTAGTTACTTGGATTAGTATAGATACATAGCTTGTATAATTAATCTTCACAAAACCTTCTGATGAAGGTGTACATTAATTTTCATATTTTCAAGTTATAAAGCAAATTGGGGCTTGGACAAGAAATATTGTCCAGAGCTACATATCTAGAAAGAGCTGATCTATGAAAAACAAACCTGGAGCCATGCATCTCTAGTCCTCTAAACATAGATCCTACATCTCTATTCTATTCATTATTACTGATCCAATGAAAGGCGTCCAAATGTGTAAAGGCATGTAGTAATAGACTAGATTACATGAATTATTAGTTTTGTTTTAGACTGTTTTTTTCTTTTGTGTCAACCAGGAAATGATAGATCATTTCAAGGCACTCCCGCTCTTCTCTGTGTATTCAAAACTACCTACAAATCTATTTCTATTGTATGCTTGTTTCTTTTTTTGAATCTTTAAATGTAAGTCACTATGTGTGTAGGTCACTATGAAGACATCTGTGGAGAACTCATCCTCAATTTTTAAATCTCTTCCCATAACAGTGGTTTGACATCTCTGTTCATATCCTTTACATGTTACTAACTGGGGGTCCTGAATGTTTTCATATTCCATTTGTCAGGTGATCTTTTGGAAAGGGGGATGAATAGTAAATAAATGCTTCATATTTTATGATAATCGCTGTCTTTCAAATTTCTATGGCTGTCTGATTTTTATCATTTGGAGAATTATCCAAATTTCTTTATATTTACTCAGAAGATGTGGCCAAGAAGTAGAATAAAATGGTTAAGAAAATAAATTCCATGTACTACAAAAGACCTTTTACCTTTCATCCCCATCCTGAACATCTTCAAGCAAGAAAAGAGCCAGAAAACCAAGAAAGGGTGTTAAACGTTATTGAGTGATTTTTATGCATCTCTTGGGATGATCTTATAATTTTTGTGTTTCATACTATTAATGTACACTATTGTGTTTAAATATGAGATGAAAGTGCTAACTACTCTGATTTTATTGTATATTTTATCACTATCACATATATTGAGTTATCATATTATTCCCCATTAATATGTACAAACATTACATGTTAATTTAAAAAATAAAATTTAAAAAATAAAGCAGTAAGTAAACTATTCCTCCACATCTGGCACATGCCATTTCTGATATCTCATTCCACACTGCTGGATGTTGCCTTAGATGTGGATGAAAATACAGGGTTTAATTCAAAATCAGGTTTGAAGCTTGATTATTGCACAGCACAAGTCTGTATAATTACTGAATTAAAACCTTTTTGATGAATGGGTCGTATAATACACAGGTCACCATACAACCACATGATTCTCAGCAGTGAATACAGTGAATGTACAATCACATAGATGACTCTCACATGAAAGAAGCCAGATTCTAAAGGCTACATGCTATATGCATCTATCTATTATACATTTTATGAAAGGCAAACTTATGGAGCTAAGGAACTACTCAGTGATTATCAAGGGCTTGGTAAAGGAAAAGGGAACATTTGAGAGGATGTTGGAACTCTTCTATATTTTGATTTTGGTAGTGGTTATGCAAATATATGCATTGTTTAAAACACATAGGATTGTACACTAAAAAATATGAATTTTATTGTAGACAAACTATACATCAATTTAAAAATTGAAATAAATAATGAGACTGGGTAAAGTTACTCTAAAGAATAAGAAAGTGATTTGACTAATGGAGAAAAAAAGGAAAAATAAGTAACAGTCCCTGACATTCAGAATCTGGTATGGCACTCAAAGCAGTTCTCTCACTAAACATAAAAATGCTATAGAAAAGTAACTTCAAACATGGTTAGGCTGAGGCCATTATTCAATGAGATAATGTAAGGGCACTTTAAAGTTTTGCCTAAGAACCAGATCACTGTCACTCACAAAATATCAAATGTTGGAGACCACAAATTATAAATCGAGTCTAGGGGACATCCACACTTGTTCTTGTCCTGCCCTTAAGCCACATTGGAACACGGAAACCCCCTGCTCTTTTCCGGTCACAGCTGGAAGCCTTAGGGCTAAGGACGGCTGTGGTGCTCACAGGGCAAGATAAGACCTGCTGGAGACCATAAGGCATCTGGGGAAATTACAGTTTGCTCATTGTCTCCCTGTGTAGTCCTTGCCCCTGCAAGAATGCTTTGTTCTTCTTACTCGCCCGACGTAGTCTCCATTACTGTTCCCGGAAACACCCGCTGCCCTTCACTCATTGTCCTTGACTCAGATGTAATAAATAAATACCAAGGTTTTGGGTGCCTCATGGCCTTTTGTTCCCTGAGAACAACTGGTCATCCCAGATCCCTGCCTACACATCTATTTTGTCCCTTGCTATTTCTTCCCACTGTACGCCATAACTCCAGGCAGGAGATTGGGGACTCACTGCAAGGGTCCCCGATAACTGGCACCACAGAAAGGGTCTGTAATAGTCAGTATCTCTCTCTACTAGTTCATATAACTGGCAGTACTTGTTTAGTATTGTGTGGAAAGGCCCACTCTATTTGGCCGTCCTCATACATAGATAAGATTTATGAATGAGATAATCAGTCATAAATAATTATTTCTGACGGTGCCCACCAAAACAACTCCCCACCTCCAGTTACTGGTCTCTCTCATAAATCACCATTCCAAAGTCCAAGTCCTATATTAGATTTTTCTACCAGTCTTTTACAAACACAATCATAGTTTCCCCAAAATATGTGGTGTCCCTCACTGTAGCAAGAATAACTCAACTCGTGCAACTATAGGTATTTTCCTGGTGATATTTGGCTATAGTGAATTTACACTAAAAATGAAGTAGGATTTTGGGGTATATGCAATGGATTTAAGTTGGAAATAGTAAAAGGATCCACTTTTATTGTTTTAATTAAAACCCCATCATATAAATTCTTTTAAGGGATGAAATATCTTTGTTTCCTACTAATTAGGAAAATAAATTTCATATTCAATTTTGAAATTAGATGTTATTTTCAGAGCTAAAAGTTTAAATAACAAGGTTACATATTCAGGGCCTATAAAGTGATACTATATTTGGAAAAGTGTTTTCATTGGTTAATTTTATGATGGCATAGAAAAGTTCTATGAAAAATAATTTAAAATGAATATTGGGTTGATTTTAGTGTTATACTTTTTATCTTGGACTTTATTATATTAAGACAGTATTTTGGAATAATTGCTTATGATACTTCATTATTGGTCTACAATGAAAAGTTATTGTTTGGAACAAATTAGATAATGTTTTAAAATGAATCTAAGATCATGGCACATTAAGTATTCAATATATAATTTTCTTTTCTCTCATTGCACTTTAACCTTAAAGTAATTAAGGATATTTATTGCAACTGTACTGTGGCTTCCAAGGAGTGATTGGACAAAAACTAGCTATAGTTATTGCTAGCTATAAAGAATCAACTAGGGCCGGTGAGATGGCTCAGCAGCACGGGTGCCTACTGGCGCGCGAGGTCCCGAGTTCGACCCCCGGTACCCACAAAAAAAAAAAAAAAAGAATCCACTAAAGTACTACAAAGAGAACTGATCCTGTGATTTAAATTGGATAAATTCTAAAATAACTGGTTGACACACAAGCATGATCTAAAATTATAAATACTCATATATTATCTAAAAATGCAAAAATGCCATAGACTGTTTCCCTACATTTTTACCATATTTATAGTAATAATGAACCTGGTCATAACCCTTTCTATAACTCCACCCCAACTGCTACTTTCTCCAAGACTTCATTATCTTTTGGGCATTACATTAAAAAAAAAAAAAAAAAAAGATTCACCCTCTATGATTCCCAAAGTTTTCTCGCTATGACTTCTTCAAAGTCTACAATGTACCTAATTTAGAAACCGTAATTATATTTACCTCTTTGCCTTTGCCCTCAACTCTCTTACCCTTCTCTTTCCAGTTACATCTGATTGGCAAAACTTTATCTTGATAAAATTCTGATCTTGTCATGCTTTTCTGATAGCTTATGTGAAATAAACTTGGCTAGAAAAAGCCATACAATCTTGCTAATTGATCCAACTGGAAGTTCATGTTCACAAACCTCATGTCAGTCCTTAATGCTTCATGTTTATCATGGCACATTTTCCTGGTCAATTCATCATCCCTTCTTCTAGACATTCAATTCCAACTTTCTTTTTCAAATTTCAGACATATACAGTTCCTCAGTTCACAAATTTAATTTGTTTCACGATTCTGAAAAAGATGGCCACTTTTGTGTTCATGTGGGAAAGATGGCTGCAGTCATGTTCTTTACCTGATGCAGAGTTCTCAAACAAAAACAAAATTTTGCTTATCATTTCTGTTTGCAAACCAAATTGTTCCCAGAAAAAGCCTTCATGAACCAAGGTACCACTGTACTCCCTCATTCTCAACCTGAACTGATAACCTCTTATGTTATTTTAATGAGAAGAGTATTCCAAAGATACTCCCACAAAACTTTCTCCAACTTTCCCTCTCTCTCTCTCTCTCTCTCTCTCTCTTTCTCTCTGATTAATCCTATTATAATAGAAAATTCCCCATGTCCTTGGTTAAGATAATTCCTTCAGTGGAAGCATTTGACCCCACATTCAATGGCAACAGACACCTTTTGCCTGAATTATCCTTAACCCTCCTCTCTATAGAGATTTCCCACATAATCTTTCTACATAAGGAAATGAGAGAGGGATGCAGATGGTTTATTATTGCTATCACTCTTTGGAAAATGGACATTTAAAGTTCGTCTTTTAAAATCAATTCTGAATGTACAAAGAAGTGGAAAGATTTTTAGAATTCAGGTTAATTTAACATTCCTCATTGTATTTGGAGACCTTAGAAAAATGAGAACAATCCTATCTCTTTATCAGATTGTTTTTCTGGAAACAATAAATGGTGGATGAAGAGTGGGTGACAGGCCCTGAGCAGAGCAGAGGAACTCCATTAAGCTGTCCATAGCTAAAATAAGCACAGGATGGCAGAGGAAACTCTATACATCATAAGAATATATAGAATTTAATGGTAGAGGAAACTATATCTGCAGTGGAATCTGATAGGTGTAACCAGGGACATCCCTGTGGAAAGCTTTCTGTATCATATGCCAGAGAAAAAGTAGAAACAGGGGTCATTTAGTAGATGTCAACAAAGAAGGGTATAGGTGCCTAAGAAGCAGATAGTATTCAATATTTATTTATTTAATATATCTATTTACAGCTGTTATATTTATTTACAGCTCAGCAAAGCCAGCCAAAGTTATTGATGATCAGAAATACAACATGACCTGGTGATGCAGTGACCTTCAGGGAGCCTCCATATCGTAGCCGATATCCTGAGAACTTGCAAGAGGAGGGAGAACTTGGGCCCAACTGAGCTTACACTTATTTATATTGAGATTATATTTTCAAATATTAATGTTTTCCTTAACTTATTTTAAGAGGTCTTTTCCCTTATCTCATTAAGGTGGTCTTTTTCTTAGCCAGTTGGAAGAAGTCTTTGGCAAGATTTTATACTACATAACTTAAAAATAACAGGTAGATTTTGAAAGATTTTTATATTTCATTTTTCTATTGTTTATTCTTGTTTTTCAACAGGGCTGTGAAGATTAGTCAGGAAGCAAAACTATAATCAGTTTAAGCTGTATAACATTGAATTGGGAACGTCATAGAGGAAGAGATAGACTTTATAACTTATCTCTCTACTCTTGAGAAATTAAAAAAAAATGTTATTGAGAACAGATTAAGAGCAATGGAACAGGAATGGCTGTGACCTTGGAGGATATGAGTGGGCCTGTACTGTGGGAGCCAACGTAGGAAAGTCAAGCCAGCGTCCTCAGTATTTCCCACCAAGGAGAGAGCACCACAATGTGTCACGATGGAGAAGCTCTACTAGCTTTCTATCTAGTGTCTGGATGGTGTCCTTCCTTTGAGAAGTGGGCATGTGACACTTCAGGCTCCATTTCGAAGGCCTTGAACAGACATACCTGCTTTTTGGTAGAAGATGAATAAACGGATGTCCTTGATCTTGGAGGTAAAATAGTAAGCCATTATGAGGAAGGAAAAATTCTTTTTTTTTTTTTTTTTTTTTTTATTTTAAAGAGAAGAAAAAAACAAAACAAATCAAAAGAAGAACAAATTTTCAAAACAACATAATAGGAGGGTAACAATGGTTAATACATTACGTATTACTATCTTTAAGTTAGTTATTCAGGACACCAGACATTAGCATTCAATTGTCCAAACATTATTGGCACAAACCTTACTCTTCAATGAACTAAGTAAAAATGGTAGTGTATCTATCTTAACCATCATATATATATATATATATATATATATATATATATATATATATATATACAATTTTTTTCCCTTTCCCTTCTTTCTTTTCCCTATTCCAGACTCTCTTTCCTTTTGACCAGTTTCTTTTTGATTCACCATATGGTTGGAGGTCCCATTTGACCCAGCTATTCCCCTTCTGGGCATCTTCCCAGAAGAATTAAAAACATCGTACCACAGCGATATATGTGCACCCATGTTTATAGCAGCACAATTTGTAATAGCCAGATCTTGGAAACAACCCAAATGCCCATCAACTGAGGAATGGATAAGAAAGATGTGGTATTTTTATACAATGGAGTACTATTCAGCCATAAAGAAGGATAAACTGGAGACTTTTATAGGTAAAGGGATGCAACTCGAGAAAATACTCATAAGTGAAATAAACCAGAAGCACATGTGTAAGCATCGTATTATCTCTCTAGTATGAGAAACTGAAAGAGTAAATGAGGAAGGAAAAATTCTTGCACTGGTGTTTGAATAGGACTTGAGTAAATATTCATCTGAAATGACAAAGAAAATTGAAGAAACTGAAGAAGATTGTGTTTTCCATCAGGCAGAAAAAAGGGACTACACTGAGTTCTACAAGACAGATAAGAAGACATACAATGACAGTTTGAATCTAAGGTTTGTTAATGTTAAATTTGCTAAATTTTAATACAGTAGATTTATTATAATTTTTTTTGAGTTTACCTTTCATATTAAACTGCAATTCTCTAGAAGAAAAAAGTTATGTGTTCCTAGTTTCTCTAGCTCAAGGAGCTAATATAATATGTCATATAAAAGAATCATCAAGTGCCAAGGCCTTCAGCACTGTTTTTGCCACTTGCTTGGGGACTTCAAAGGTGTGGGCAGTAATCAGGAGAAACATTAGCACAGAACACAAAAAGCTCAAAGTCATTCAAAAGAAGAATCTTGGGGAAAAGCTGATAATTGTGTAATAACAAGTTATGCAATAAAACTAGAGAAATAAATTAGACTAAGGGAATTTAAGAGAACTAATGGAGATATTGGCAGGCTTAGTAAGCAGATATGCAAGAGTGAGGTACTATTTAACACTTCTACCTGGAAGCTGATATTAAACAGTAATAGAAAAGAACGTTTGAAAACAGCCAAAGGCAAGCTCAATTTAGGTGTGAAAGTAAAACACCTAAGATTTAGCAAAGGACTACACGATGCTTTTAAGCTGTTATAGTTTCTAGGTACACTTGTATCTAAAACTTGGTTTCGGGACCCTCTTGAAAGCCTAAATCTGTGGACAATCAAAACCCTCATATAAAATGGGCTATTTCCATGAAACCTTCACACATTCCTTCATATAGTTTGAATCACCTCTAGATTGTATATAGCACCAAATATAACATAAATGCTGTGTAAATAGTTATGCTTTCTAATTTAGGGGAGAAGGGCAGAAAAGAGTCCATACATGCTCAGTGGGATTTTTACAGATACTTCTGTCTTCAGTCATTTGAAGCCATGATGTGGAGCCACAGAATCAGAACCAACAGGTATGAAAGACCAAATCTATTCTGTTTAAGGTAACTTACGTTCTTCAGCTGGGATGTTGTAACTAGATTAGTGAAGGATAAATTGATACACAAAAAAAATTGTATTACCTTGTGCATTCCCTAAACATCTGGGAGAAATTTAGTTATTAGTACTCAAAGGTGTGATTAGAATTTGGGGTCTATGCACCTCACTTAGTGGGGGGAAAGGAAGAGAAAAAGCCTCATAAAAAAACAAAGGACTCCTTTGAAAGATAAAGGGCTCTTAGGAGACTACATAGGAGGGAAGACACAGTCAGTCTGGACATGATAGTTGCTGTTAAAGAACGGGATATCTGGGCCAGTGAGATGGCTCAGCGGCATAAGCGCCTGCCTGGCAAGCGCGAGGGTCCAAGTTCGACTCCTGGAACCCACATAGGAAAAAAGGGCCGGTGATATCGCTCAGTGGCACGGGTGACTGCTGGTGAGCGAGGTCCTGAATTTGACCCCCGGTACCCACAAAAAAAAAAAAAAAGAACAGGATGTCTGACCATTGAGTTATTTTTAGAGGTTCTGCTTTTAGATAGTTAATGTATTTCATGAACAGAACTGCTTTCAGATTAAAATAACTCTTAAATTTGAACATTTTCTGGCGGCATATCTTGATCAACTCCAATTGAATTATTTCATTATTTTTATTTTAAATTATTTCATTATTTTATTATTTAAATTAGCCATTGTCTTCTCAAATATTAGTGTTGTTTTTATTTCCTGCGCCTCTCTCAACTGTCCACATTAGTCGTCGTGATTCCACTAGGAAGTCATTCCTTTCTTTACCAATGACTCCTATTGTCATATAAAAGTATGTCGCCATCAGTAAAGTTTACAAATAAGTAAAACAAAAGCCCTTTTCTGTAAAATTTTAGTCCATGTTTGTGTTATTAGAAATAAGTATTGTCATTTCCTCAGTGGAAGTTACCAGTTATGGTATATAATTAAGGACATCCTTAAACCACACAGTATTAAATAGGCTTCACACAAGAAGAAATTTCTTTGAAAGATCAAATTAAGACAAATGATTTTATACATTTTAACCTTGATTTTGTAATTTTAGCAAAATACTGCACACTTTTACTGCCGTTAACACTGATGGATGCCCTATGAACTGCTGTGACAATTCCTGGGATCTGTTTTCTTCTCAGATAGTGATTGTCAGGTTACACATGGCAGCACAGGAAACTGTGAGAACCTTGAATTTGGTCCCAAGAACATATCACTGTTCAGCATTGGCATCTCTTTTGTCCCTTTCCAATCCTCATCCCCAGTGCCTCACACCGTAATGAATAAGGGGCCACCCAACCAGAACTACAGTAGGGGATTATAGCAACAACTATTTTTTCCAGGCACTGCAGTGCCTATTAAATTTTAATGAACTCATGAAACTTTTATTGCTTTCTCTGCTTTTTGATGGGTGTGAGAAATAATCACCACCACAATTTTAAAAAATGTAAAAAAAAAAAAAAAAAAAAGGTAAAACAAAGCAGGAGAAAAGTCCACAAACACCTCACAGTTTTTGAAGTTATTGTGCCATTGAAATTGCGAATCTTTATTCTCCCTGTGACTGATACCTTGCAACATTAACACACATGTACAACCCTCTTAGAAAACCAATGATTTGTGTACTGTCATAGGAACTGTCAGTTTTTAACAATAAGAAACACTAATGCCACTCATTCTCTTAGTTACACGTTTTGAAAAGCCAAAAACAATTAATGATTGTTTTTCAGACTCTTTGGAATCTTTATTATAAATGAGTAGTCTTCAAATAAACGTAACTACGCTGTTCAGAAGTTCAAATTCAGCATTCCATACCTTTTATTTTCTTTTCTATTCTTTTCTTTTTTATTTTTTTCTTCTTTTTAATCTCAAAAATGTTCTGCACATCATTTTGGGGACAGCATTTCAATGCATTCCTTCATATGTATTTATTAAGCAAGTTTGCCACTTTTAGCATAAAAATCTTTGTAAATCTCTTTTATTTAATCATTCCTTAATTTCCTTAAATTCATTCACAATAAAAATTTTTTTCTGTGTAAATAACACATCTTTTACCCCAGAAAAAAAAAGGTTATTAAAAATAATCTATTCAAAAGAAGAGATAGTTTAAAAGCTGATTGGGCCGGTGAGATGGCTCAGCGGCGTAAGCACCTGCCTGGCAAGTGCAAGGGCCCGAGTTCAACTCCCGGAACACACATACGAAAAAAGGGGCCGGTGATATCGCTCAGTGGCACGGGCGCCTGCTGGCACGCGAGGTTCTGAGGTCGACCCCCAGTACCCACAAAAAAAAAAAAAAGCTGACCACATTCTGTCAGTAAGTATCAAAATATTTTCATTTAAGTTTCGGCTATCCTTCATGTAGAATCTGATCTATGTGCCATATTTGACGGAAAAAAAAACACACAGCACAAACATAAAACATGTGCATGAAAGCCCTGGAAGGCCAAGGGGGCTTGTTTGCCTGAAGGGTGAACACAGCTCATCAAAGTCCACCTGTTTTTCCATTTTATTAATAAATGTAAGGCAGGTATCATTATAGGAGAAATGTTAAGATATGATTCTAATATAACCCTGGGGATGAGTTACAATGACTGGGCACCAATTACTGCCTTTGGGCATTGAAACTTGGATACCCCAAACACTATCTTACTGGAGCACAAGCAGCAAATCCATAAAGCATTCGTATATTTGCAACGTTCTGAAATGTAGTTACGATGACAGTACAATTTTGCACTCTATTGATCTTTTTGTGTTGCCTTTTATGACCATAGAAACATATTTGATGTTCTTAAACTATATCACTCAAAAATGAGATTTACACACTAAAAAAGATAAATTATACTCTTAATCTATCATTTTTAATCTTTGTAATCTATCAATAAAAATCAATTGCAGCACCACAAGACACTGTAAAACCCATCATTATACTTAGGAGCAAGAAGAACCCTCACTTACTTGCATCATGTGTTTTAAAATTTCAGGTCTAAATGTTCTTAAACATTCACTGTGCCTCATAAACCAGAGCAACTGAGCCGTATTTGAAGAGTTAATGGGAAATTTCAATTAGTTATAAATACGTTGTTATAGTGACTCAAGAGATCTTCTTGTCAAGTACAAATGATAATATGTTTTCTACTTTTAAGAACCCCAACACTCAAAATATCTATCTTCTTGAAAATAGAAATACTAATATAATACAATAACTAGAAGGATTTTATATTAAGGTCATTTCCCCCACTGAATTACTTTAGATTTTCAAAACAGGAACCAATTATACAACTTATGGGAATCCTTTAATTAATATTACAATCAAGTGGCTAAAATCTAGGCAAATATATGTATATAAAATCTAGGTATATGTGTGTGTGTATATATTGGCGAAATAATTCTCACAGTAAGAAAGAATTTTGGTATACACTCAACATTATGTAATAGAAAGAGTGTAAAATATGACCATATTTTCACATTTCCAAAAGAGCATTTTAAATAATCTCAAGTCCATATTATGTACATGTCCCAATTCTACCAGTTCTGCTCGGCTTCCTCATGTGTTATGGGCCCTGAAGTATCATTGTTTTTCTTTGTGATGAGAGTGTTCATCTGATGTTGTTTCTGGGTTATCAGATCAGGCGCAGACAGCTGCAAACACAGCTGCAGTTGCACACACAAGCAGTGCATACCAACATTAAAAGCATGAAAAATTTTTTTGAGCATTTCCTCTAGGGCTATTATACTACAAATTGTCTTTAGTTGTGAACAAAATGCCATTTATTTTCTCCAATAGGTGACTGGACCTATATTTAACATCTATTTTCTAACAATGTTCTCGTACTTCTGCGATGTATGTAATGACATAAATGAAAATTCAGTCTTTTAGAAGGTTTAGAGAAAATAAAAAGAAAATCATATATTAAAGAACAAACCACGTCTACATAGGTAAAATTATATTAAGAAAATGTCTATTATAAAATTCTGCTCTGAAAGTAGTGTTAATTGCATCTGAAATTGGAAAATAAATAGTATTAAACTCAGTGCTTAACACAAATATATAAAATTGTCCACTAATTATGTTGAAAGACAGTTAATAATTCTGTTAAATGAATTGGCCTCATTTGATAAACATCATTAGGATTTCAAAAAAAATTGACACAGTCATGATAGTCTATTATGTTTTTATGCCTACAACTGTTTTTATATCTACAACCTACAACAATTAATAACATTATTCCATGCTAAAGCATTTTTCCTGAAAAAAAATTTTATTCAAATATTTAAAAACTTTAATATTAAACTGTATGGAATTATATGGCCTAATAATTGGCCAGTGACTTTTACAGTGTCCTAAACAGCCCATATATGGCCCAACAGTAAAACTCCACAGTAGCACAACGTTGATCAACTCTTTGTTGCATAAATAAACATGTTCTACATTTTTAGAAAGCTTTTGTTTTTCTAAGTATGTCCTGTTTATACCTTCTTATTGCCTTTCATTTGTTTAAACATTATTTCAATTTTAAAATATACTAACATAACAAAATGACACATAGTTAGAAAAGGACATTTGAAAAAATATACGAATAAGAAAATCTCAGTCAGAAGAATGAAGCTCCAGCCAGGCACGTTTTAAAACAAGGACCAGCAAGTCAATCACCCTGGCTCAAGAGAAAGGTGGCTATCTCAGAGTTCCTAAGACAAGGTGCAAGCTCACCACAGTCACCACATGCTCTGTGACTGGCTTTGTCCCAGAGTCCCCACTATTCTGCATTCTGCACAATGGTCTCTTATTATTCATGGCTTCCTTCTGCCCCATAATTTTTAGTTCTATGTAGCTTTGACTTGTTTCAGTGTCAACTCTATGTTAGTTTTGCACTCATTATGTCTGATATCTTTATTTTCTCTCAAATTTTTCAGAGAGAACATTTAAATAGCTTAGGCCCAAGCAGGTAAAGTTAGAGAGGCAGATTTGAATAGTGTTTCCCTCTCTGCCCAGTCACGTGCCCTGAAAAAGGATAATGGACTGTAGATGATACTTTTTAAAATGACCACTGCTGGGCGTGGTGGCATGCGCCTGTAATCCCAGCACCCGGGAGGCTGAGGCAGAAGGATCACTGTGAGTTCGAGGCCTGATTGGGCTACATAGTGAACTCAAGGCCAACATGAACTACAGAACAAGACCTTGTCTCGGAAAAAAAAAAAAAAAAGATTTCTCATAAAAAATTTTTTTGCAAGATAGAATACCAAGCAATAAACAATGTTTAAAAAGATAAATACAATAAAATGAGCACAGACAAAATAATACCTTATAGGGCATCTTCTACATTATAAAACACACCTTAAACATAGATGATTCATAAAAAACTGCTAATGATCATTTTATAGGAAAAAAGCAGTAACTAAAAATTGAAGACAGGGTACTACAATGAAATACCAAGAGTTGTGATGGTACTTGAAATGTAATGATCTGGAACCAGGTTGTGTAGTAAAATATGCTAAATATACATATACAGATATACACATATACATGTGTGCATATTCTTCATATATGCCATAGATAGATAATAAGTAAGAAGATAGAAATAAAAATAGAAGATAGATAGATAGATAGATAGATAGATAGATAGATAGATAGATGATAGAAAGATAGATAGATAGATAGATAGATAGATAGATAGATAGATGAGGAGGAGTGGGAGAGAGAAAAAGAGAGAGAAAAACAACAACCACCTATATTTCTTTGATTTCATTTCTTGACCAAAATATGAATCAGGAGGAAATATTTTGTATCTGATTCACCTTTCTCAAAGTCCATAATGTAAACAAGAGAAAGAATATGTAAGTCTTGGTAGATTTCATCTCACTGCTGTCAGATATTCTGAGAAAGGAGAAGATACACGACATGTGAGAAACCGTATTTCCAAATGGATGTGATTTGAAAAAAATTAATGCTCTACTTTTTCTAGAATTAAGACATCATTAGCAAAAATGTATTTTGGCATTAATGAACTGATTAGTTACCTAGAGGTAGAATAAGGAATAATAATGATAATGAAGTAAACATTATTGAAGAGTTGGGAGGTGATATGTGATTACTGTACATGCCTTATTTTACTTAATTAACCAATAACTCTTCTAGTTACTATCTACATTTTATGAAAGGGGTTAAAAAAACAAAGTCACTTTTCCAAGGACACAATGTTAGTGAACTGAATGGTGAAACCAAGGTTCAATCAAACTTTAATCTCAGAGTAGGCAATTGTTAGTCTATGACTTTGAAAAATACAGACATGAAAATAAGTGTGTTATTGATATTCTAACAGTTTCAAAAATAGTCCTAATGGTACCTATATTCTCTCAATGTTATATTAAAATAATCTACAGTGCCAGGCATGGCAGCACACACCTGTAATCCCAGCACTTGGGAGGCTGAGGCAGAAGGATCACTGAGGTTGAGGCCAGCCTGTACTACACAGTGAGACCCTGTCTCAAAAAAGATCAAAAAGGAGGGCCAGTGAGATGGCTCAGCAGCGTAAGTGCCTGCCTGGCAAGCATGAGGTCCTGAGTTCGACTCCCGGAATCCACATACGTAAAAAGGGCCGGTGACATCGCTCAGCGGCACAGGCTCCTGCTGGCGCGCAAGGTCCTGAGGTCGACCCCCGGTACCCACAAAAAAAAAAAAAAAAAGATTAAGAAAAAAGTCTATGGAAACTAAATAGTATAAATAGCTAAAATACAGACAGACAGATTTGGTAGCACACAGGTGTAATCCCAGCACTCAGGAGAATGAGGCGGGGGGATCACCTTGAGTTCAAAGCCAGCACGGGCTACATAATGAGTTCAAGGCCAACCTGAAATACATAGCAAGACCCCCTGTGGAAAAAAAAAAAAGAGCTAAAATATAATCAAAAGTTGTTAGAATTTTCTATTTTATTTAAAGGTTTTTTGGAACAATATTTTAAAGTACATCAAGCAATTCTATTTTGGTAGTGATACTTCCCCCCGAAGGAAGCGTTTGGTCAGAAGATAAATTAGGAAGCATATTGCTTCCAAGTAAACACAAAAAGATAGATTTAATGCTCTGCACAGGTTTCTTGTTTATTTTTCTTTGCTATTAGTGTGTGTGTATTTTTTTAATATGATAAAAATCTCTAGAGAGTGAAAATACAAAGATAACATAAAATTGGCATAAACATTAATATCACATTATAATTTATGAATGATGAAAGTAGTGTGGAAAAATAAATTTATAATTTTTATCCTTGTCCTTGGACTAACTTCAAGGTCAAACCCACTAAGGTAAAATACATCTAATCACAGGTGGCTGTCTAGGGAAAATAGGATTTCTGGGATGCTGGAAATCAGAGGGGAGAAAAAAAAATGTTCTGTAGTCAGCAATATTCAGACTGGGCAAAATTCTCCTAAAAATGGCTCAGAACAAAAAATAATTAAAGCCAGGAGTGGTGCCCCACACCTGTAACCCCAGTACTCTAGATGCCTGAGGGAGGAGGTTAACAAATTCAATCCTAGGCTGGAAAACTGAGCAATTTAGCAGGACCCTATCTCAAAATTTTAAGAAAAGGAGTTGGAGGTGGAGATGTAGCTCAGTGTAAAGACTCTGGGTTCAATACCCAGTACAAAAAAAAAAAAAAATTAAAGATATGTGGAAATTAAAGAGATGTTAAAAAATAACAACAAAATACAATGTAACATATATGACTATTTAGATCCCAAATAGCCTTTCAAAACACATTTATAAGAAAATTAGAAATTTGCACACTGATTGGATATAAGGGATTATTTATAATTTATTTTTATGTATGAAATGATTTTGCAGTTGTGCAAACATGATAATCACTTTATTTTAGAAGAAGTACTAAAATATTTACCAAAATAATGATATTTCTGGGATTTACATCAGTATAATACAGGAGTGGCATAAAACAAGTGGAAGAAATATGATAGGCTATGAGTAATCTGGCACATAAAGTTTTATTATATTATACACAGACTACTAGCATACATGTTTAAATATTCCATAATAAAAACTGTTTAAGAAAGTATCAGGCTGCTTAAAAACATGCGTGTACTGGGAGATGCTTGGTAGTCATCAAATTTTTATTAATCTTTCTAACTACTTATGTATCTACACTGAAGTCAAAAGCTTTCAATTATATATTAAATATGCATACATATATGCATGTATGCAAACATATATACTCTACATGTATCTGTACATATGTACATGTACATATGAAATACATTCTACCTATAAAATATTAGTTGTTGATTCCTCTATAAATGCACTTTATTCTCTCATAAACACCTTTCTCCAAGAACAATTGATAATAGGAGCATACATACTTGTTATTTAATGGATAAGATGGTAGATTGGAGAACTTCCACTGCCACCTCAGGTAGTGTCTCAAACATTTTCTAAAGACTTCACAAATGAGGACATTGTTGTTATCCTATATGTCAAGTTCCATTGAGTTATGGGATGTCTGAGCCTGAGGTCAATTTTTAATTCTAAGACAGTTAGTTACATGCAAAAAAGCTCCAGTTTGTCTTAATAGTGTCCCATGACAATGACTTCTACTTTTTAAATATTTTACCACCTATGTGTTGCCTCAGATCACAAGTCTTTGGCTTTTGAAAAAGGAGAAACAGTTAAGAAAGGAGTGATTTGCTGTTGTAAATCATACTGTTAATGTATTCTCTAAATTCCCAGAGTCTTCTGTAGAAGCTGAACTATATAATACTGATTTTATTGCAAATATATTTTGATCTCTATTTTTTATATTTATAATATTTTTAAACTATAATGATGCATCGTCTTAAGAACCAATTAAATATTATGTAAAAACTTATAGTTAAGACATAGCCAAAAAGCAGAACATGAAAGACAATCAAAAATTGATATACTGGGTATGTGAGGATTATTGGCAAGAAATGTATTATGAAATACTTAAGTATTATTAAGGAATAACACTTCTTAGGAATTATCTTTCTTATGTCAGAAACACAAGGAAGCATGATTTAAAATACATCATTCTACAATCTGAAAGAATAGATTGCCAAATTATCCACAAATTACATATAATATTAGAAATTTGAGTAAGAAATATGTAAATCTACTTGGCCTGTCTCCTTCTGAATTCTGAGGAAACCATTACTATGAAACTGACAGCTGTAAGGACTACAATGAAATGGGTTAACCTCGCTTTAGCAAACACAAGGGCTAGATACAAATAAAAAGTAGTATTAGAATAGACCATGAAAATGATTTTCAACTAGAAGGAGAAAATTGTAAAGGATTTACTGAAAAAAAGAAAAACGTGTTAATAACTGCATTGGAGTTGCCAAAAGAAAATATGGACACTTCAAAAAACAAATAGAGGGTAGGAAAAAAGATTTTCTGGCACCCAAAAGATTTTGAGACCATTCAGTAAGCTGGTCTAAAGGCAAAGACAGGAGTCAGAAGTTGGCATTTCTCAGCATTTTTGCCTTCTCCCTACCAATAAATCCAAACATGGGCTATTAGTTAATAACTTCACATTCTTGCACAAAGCTGGCAAAAGATATAATAAATAAATAAATAAATAAATAAATAAATAAATAAATAAATAAATAAAACAGAACACTGAAACAAAACACAAAACAAAATAACACTACCCAAAATGAAGGAAAGATAATTCTGAAAATAAAAAAAATAACCAAAAATGAAATACTAACAAACTCGTATGGGAACTTCATAAAATGAAAACAGAGTGGCATAAATTGTTGAAAAATCAGAAAATATGAAAAAGTTGTTGAAATTACCAAGATAAAAATTCAATGTAAGAAATGGAAAACAGAGTTCAGTAATTCTCCAAGAAATTGGAAGAAAATGATGCAAGTGGGAAAACAAATTAAAATCCCAGTCTCAAGTTTAAAATTGATTTGGGCAATGGAAATTTATTTCTGAATCATCTCTGTGTAGTTGATAATCAAAGCAATGGCCAGAGATGAGATTGTTTATAGACGAGTCCCAAACAAATCTCCCAGAACTTCAAAATATACTAGCCTCGAGCAGAAAATGAACTAGGAAAGCACACAGAAAGGTGTAGCTGGGAAGATCAGAGAAAAGGCAGGAAATAGAGACATCTCCCAACCCAAAGAAAAAGTGTTAAGCAGTAGAAAACGTTAGCTAATCTCGATGACTCACACTTGGAATCCCAACTGTTCAGAAGGCCGGGACAGAGGATGCCAAGTTCGAGGCCAGCCTGAGCAGAATATGAGAACCTGTCTCAAAATATTTCTAAAATTAAAAAGGCATAGAAGTGTAGCTTACTGGCATATTGCTTCTCTAGCATGTGCAAGGCCCTAGATTCAACCCCTAGCACTGAAAAAGCAAACAAATAAAATGTTGAAGAGAAATCAAGGAAAACAAGAACAGAATACAATTTAGTGTGGAGGTGTTGGTTGACATTTGCAAAAGATGTTTTCGTGATGTGTTAAAAGTAAATGTCAGGTTTTAAGGGATAAAGCGTAAGTAGAAATATGTAGGGGCCGGGGAGACAGCTCAGTGGCACAGTGCCTGCCTGGCAAGCATGAGGTCCTGAGTTCGATTTCCAGTACCCCCCCCAAAAAAGAAAAAAGAAATGTGTAGAAGATGCAATAGTAGGAGAAAGTTAGAACACTTTGATATAATTTTTTTTTAAATCTACTTTTTTTTTGTCAATCCCATAACCTAGACAATTCTTAAAGTGAAACTCAAGAAGTATGCTCAATATAATCAAGAAAATTGCAACATGAATGATTTATTGGGGATTATAATTTTTACTGTGTGTAAAGGTGAAAGTTTTCTTTGTTGTACACTTATTCTGTTTCTAAATATTTTTCCTGCTGTCGTATATCACAATTATACAGGTGACTCAGCATAGAGCTGCTTGCTGTGTGACCAGCAGGGTGCCTCCAGTTCTAACTACCTGTTGTGATTTGCATTAAATACACAGTGGGAACACAGACGGCACCACTAGCGAGGCTCCCCTTACCTCCACCTTGTCTTTGCTCTTTTCTGCACCACTGAATAGTACTGTGCGTTCTACAAACCTAATGGCAGTGCAACATTTGAATGAGACAGGATCACCATTCTCCAACATAGAAGAAGGGTAAAATGGTGATAACATTTCAAATCTTTCCACTTGGTCTTTTTCACTCCAACTCAGAGTAAACTGAAGAGAGGAAGTAGCTTCTCTTGGAGATTGACCATTGCTTCTCTAACAGTTAAACATTTTCTTACTCAGATTTTTATTGGTTAAGGAGTCGGGATTATACTAGATGGCTAATTCTGACTTCCTGACTGGCATATCTCAACAAATTTAAAAGAGAGTGGCTTCACCCAATGGCAGTTCTCAAAATGAAACATATATCCTGTTTTGAATTGTACATTTTAGTTGCCAGTGTTACCACTTGACATTAGATCTATCTTATCACCCTTGCATTCTCCTTAAACATTTAATACTTTTGGTTGAATTATGTCCAGCTAAGACAGGAAACAGAGACAATTATCATATGTGTGTCTTATGTGTGTCTAAGGAAATATGATGATGATTTTTATAGATTATAGTACAGTTTAGAAAATGCACATAAAATAATTTTAAATTTCTGAAATTGATAATAGGATTCTGTAAACTCATTACAAAGTGAACATAGGGAAATAAATCCCCACTGTTGTTTAAATTGGAGTAAATTGGGTAGTATCAAATTTACCTGAAGATAATACCAATTGATTCTAAAAACTAAACTTCTATAGAATATACCAAGAATCTTGAAGTGGTATTAGCCCTTTATCCAGTGAGTCAAAGAATCCATACTTAAAAAATACTTTAAAAACTATGCAAGAATACACATTCTAAAATGATTATTTAAGGCATATTTATCTTTTATAAAAATGAGAATAACAATGTGGGGATAAAGAAAGATGTGTTACTTTTAAAAATGTGCTATTCCACAGGCATCAGATATTATATTTATATGTTCCTCTCACAATATAGAAAAAGCTCATGACACAATGTTACACGAAAAAACAAATTTATTTGTATGTAAACCCAACCACATCTCACGTGTCTTTCTGTTTCAAGAAATTGGAGGCCAAAAGCATGTCAAATACCCAATGCATCCCAAAGTTTAGCCATAATGTTATACGGGACATGCTTAAAAGTTATAAAACTAGGAGCTCAAACTGAAAGTGACAGAAATCTTAAACTTTGGATTTATGATCTTATTTTTTGTTTATGAATTTTGTTTAGAAGTAAACAGAGGGCCGGTGAGATGGCTCAGCAGTGTAAGTGCCTGCCTGGCAAGCACGAGGGCCCGAGTTCGACTCCCGGAACCCACATACGAAAAAAGGGCCAGTGATATCGCTCAGTGGCATGGCGCCTGCTGGCGCGCGAGGTCCTGAGGTCAATCCCCGGTACCCACAAAAAAAAAAAAAAAAGTAAACAGAAGACTGCAAGAACTGCCTGAATTTTCATTTAGAGAAAGACGAAGTACTCAAGAGAGGTAAATTTAACAGGAAATACTGAAATATAAATAAGTTGTTTTATAATTTCACCCTATTGAATTCTAATTTTTTTATCTACCACTTAGTGTGTATAAAATAAAAAATTGAATATGACTGAGAAAATATTGAGTATCTTTAAACAAGATATATGAATAATTTTCCTTCCTTATAATTTTTTAATATAGTTTATATGCAAGACAGTACCAATTCTAAAATTTAAAAGTACATTAAAAATACATTAAGCCAAAAGGGTAGAAAAGTAATTCCATGTCCATAATTTCTAGATCAATCTCTAGTTCTGTTTTAGCCAACTTTCCATAACTGTGACAAAATAGGTAAAAAATCAATTTAAAGGAGGAAAAGTCTATTTTAGCTTATGGTTTCATAGGTTTCAGTCCATTGTCTCTGGCTACATTGTTTCTGGGCCTGTGGTGAGGCTGAAGTTTATAGCAGAGGCCTATGGTGGAAAAAAACCTGCTCACCTCACAGCAGACACAAAGCAAAGAGAGAGAGGGTCCATGCATGGGGAGTCTTCTCCCACTTTTGTCCCTTGGGGTACCCTGTCTATTGAATAGTGTTGTCCAAGTTCTAGAAAGGTGTCCCCCTGCTATGCTCTCCCACATACCAACTGTATCTAGAAATACCCTGACAGTCATATCCAGAAGTGTAATTTCCTAATTTCCTAGGCATTTCCTAATTCAATCAAGTTGACAATTGAGATTAACCATCAGAACTTCCAATATAAGAACCACCATCCTTTAGTGAATTAGTAGTTCTAGGATTTAGCCAGTTAGACATTATTTAGACTATGAATCAACAATCTAATTTTTCATGCGCCTTGTGACAGTTTTAGTACTTATTTTGGCTAAGAGAATATTGAAAGACGTTTTTCACATATGTGGGATAAATTATGCAAACACAAAGTACAAGAACAGAGCGGTGCATACATTAGGTATTCAATATGTGCGCATAAGACAAGAAAAAACTCATTTTTGAGGATTATTGCTTGTCTATACAATAAAAATGAAAGTGTTTCTAAAATGAGTAGGGCATACTAAGCAACTTTGTATCATTTTACTAATTAGAGCTGGATGGCTGATATATGTTGAATATTTATTCCATAAACAGAAACCTGTGACAGCCCCACAATTCTTCTTAGGGGATCCATTGAAAAAGGCCCACTTGATTGCAATCCCTAATTGGAAGAGGGGGAGGATTCCTGTTTTATTGCTCATCCTTGTCTATACATATTTTGCTTCAAATAGAATGTGCCAATTACATTCCTACATTATTCATGGCCTACCAACTGGGTATCCTCAATAGCTGTTGATATCAGCCTTGAGTTTAATTGTGTTATAAATTTGGCCAGATATCTAATGGAAAAGGGACAGTCATTTGCAGTTTCAATTCAGTTTTCATGCACCAGGCTTTTTTCTTCAACTGTGAAAGTGCTCTGCTTGTCAGCAGTGTAAGTAATTAAAAGGTTCAGTGGTTAAATATTGCTACAAGTAGTCCAAATATAAATTGTCATTTTTAAAAGATAGAAAAACAAATACAGATAGATAATAATGCATGACACATGGACTGTTCCAGAATTAGAAAAAGAAATTCTGACACCTTTCTCCACTAAAAGAAGACAAACGACTAAATTTAAAATTGGAGGAAGCCCATAAAGAAGCAGGTTATAATAGAGAGGCACATTATGGTATTCAATGGCAGCCACTTTATGAGAGAAAAAAAAATCAATATAAACATTACATTTGCAAACTAAATTCTGGGTTATTGTTTCATTTGTCAAGGTTTTAGAACACAGAAGAGAAACATTTAAATGAGCGATTTAAATCAACCTAAGCTTTTTGAGATTGTCCGTTTATTCAAAGCATTAAACTTAATTGATGTTTTAAGATAGATTACTTTTTCTTTTCCATCTTTGTTATCTTAACTATCGCCACTGCCTTCCTGCTGATTCCTTTTATTAGACTCTTTAAGTTTCATAATCAAGGTTAATGTGTATTTCCACTATTACCACCAGGTTTATTAATTTGTGAGAGCTCTGAATCACTACCAAAATCCCCAAAAGGAGATAGAAATATATATATATATATATATATATATATATATGATAAATATAGAATCTTATTTATGTTTAAAGAGAAATTCATTACAAAATATTAATTCTCCTTTGTAGAAAAATAACCCAAAGTATTTGTTGTAATATGGTGTTAAACATAATTATATTGTTTCAGGTTTTTTTCTTATTTTTTAATACTTATAAAAATAGCAAATACAAAGAAAATGGTCACTTATAGGTATAGGTGTTTGATTTTCTCTTTTCTTGGATTTTTACCAGTGATGTACAGAATAGAAGGTAAAGATTTTCATGGAGCAGGAAGGGAAATGTTAGCTGCACTGTAGCTTGATCCAGCTGTACCTGGCACTGAAAGTTTCCTGGAGAAACTTATTTCTTGTAACCCAGTCCTCTTTCTCATGTGGAACTACCCTGCTCCCGTGCTTCCTAATTAACTCTAGCAGTGGTTTTACGTTGCTCCTATTTTACAGATAAGAACACTGATGTTAGAAACTTAGAATTATTTACCCCAGAGATTCATACCCAGTAAGTGCCATCATGGAGTTTGTATTAGTCCCCAACTCCCTGATTATGACAATTAAATGAGTTTAGCCTTTTTAAATTTAACCCTTTATAAAAGATTATTTTACATACTGGGTTGTTCTGCTAAAGTGAAGAATGAGAAAAATTAACAATGTTTTGGAATATCACGAATCAATATTTTCCCATTGTACTGGTGACAGAACGACCATGTCAGAATGATCTAGGTGTTTATTAGAAGGAAAATTCCTGAACCATATCTTATACCTCCTAATTAAAACTCTATAAATGGAGCCTAGAAATCTCAAGTTTTAATGATTTTTCTGAATTTTTGACCACATTAATTTTCTGAAATGTCATATAACCTAGTCAGTTTTATTTATGTAATGTTAAATGAGACTATGGAAGATTATATGGAAATACTTAAACTATTGTTGATTATAGAAATGATGAAGAAAATGAATAATTATATATTTCAGTAACCATTTATTTGGATTTTTATGACATTCTAAGTCATATACTTAGGAAATGACCACCGTTTTTCCTTACTCTACCTATGTAACATTTTTTATGTAAATATTTGTTAGAACATGGAGGAACCAGTATGATAACCAACGCTTTCCTAATTTTCAGGGTCCCAGCCTGTAGTAATAAGTTCTCACTTATTACAGAGGTATGAGTCAGGAACTTCCGTCAAGATTTTTCTTAGAGCCATTTAAATCAATCACAATACAGTGTTCCTAATGGTCCAAGGATGAAGGAGACAGAAGCAACCTGAAATCTGAAAACTACCAAATGACCAATATATAGTGGAGTAACTGACTTATTAAAACTAATAACAATGCAAGCACTGAGCTAGAATTAAGAATAACGTTTAAAAGTACATTGAAATGTATCCTTTAGCATCAACATCTTACCAAATTTTGGTGCAAAGTTTGACATGTAATATGTCATACCTCTCTTCTGTCTCAACCACTTCCTTGTTTCCCTTCTCTTCACTCTTTTGCCTCTGATTTTCCATCTCACATTCTCCAAAACTAATCCAAAATGCTCGATTACCCTACCTAAACAAGAAAAATTCTGCATTAGTAAATCCATGAGATAGTATTGTTCCTGTTGTACTGTTATTTTATATATCTATAGGTCAGTCACTTTTTTTTTTTATGTGGGTACAGGGAGTCGAACTCAGGACCTCATGCTTACCGGGCAGGCGCTTATGCCATTGAGCTATCTCACTGGCCCAGGTCAGTCACTTTTCAGCTAAAATAGCCTGCTCTAATAAATTTAAACATTCCAAATTCATAGGCTGCTCTACAGAAAGAATGTAAGGTACATTATTCACTAGGGGTTCAGGGTGATAGATTATCACATAATTAGATCATTAAATCTCTAAAGATAGTCAAATTGAAGCAGAGTTTTGGTGTAGATGTAAAAATTGTCGGATACTGACAATGAAACCACTGAGTTTCAACATGGGCTTGTACTTCATATTCTAACATTCATTTTTGAAATAATGACTCCTACTTTATGTCTGTAAAGACCATGAGAGAGGAAAAAAAATGATGTAATGCATTCAGGCACATCAATGTTGAAGGGACATTAAGTCTTCATAAAAATGTGTTTTAGATGTCAGAATACAATACCAGAGTACATCATGGTTTCCTTCAAAGAAATTCCTGGCATGTTTTACCCCTCACTGCATTATTACCATCAACTCTATACACAGTCATGGAGTTTGAAATCATCATAAATACCAAATAACTTTCATCTATTGGACAAAACCCATAAATTCAGGGTGTTATTATATTATTTAGCAAATCAGTGTAAAGGAATACCATATGTTCCACAGTTTTTTCATAAACACACAAACTTAAGTATTTGAGGTCTTGAAATGTAAAAGGAGAATACAGTTATTACTATTTTATACGTGAGAAAATTAAGACTCAAAATATGGATGCTTTCTAGAGGTAGGAAGAAAAACACGTCCTGGATCCCAGTTCAATCAATACAACACCCATTTTTCAGATGGAATGCAAACCATGCGAATCAACTAAATAGACCTTCTTTCCATGGTTTTGGAGGTGAAAGAATTGCAAATTTCATTAACTCCTGCTAAGGCAAAATAAATGAATGAAAATTGGGTGAGTGGCTTTTTTCATTCTGCATGTAGCCCAATATTTTCTGGTTTCCTCTGAATTGCGCAGTTAGCTTCTGATCTCACTCGCTCATGTCCCTTTGTTGTTATAAGCAGGGGTGGCACATGTAGAAGCAGCTGCCTCCCCTGAGACCAGTGCCTGCCATTCCTCCAGAATATCTTTGCAAGCATGACAGCTCAGTAGAGGAGGGATTTAGCAGACAATTACTAATTAAAGTGTGACATTCCTTAGGAAAAAAATCTCTTAAGCAAAGGATTTACTATTACAAAAATATTTTCATGTATTTTAGTTTTGCAAATGAATCTAAAACTTAGTCAACAATGTATAAGGATACATCAGGGTGAAGTTTGTCAAACTGAATTATTTCTATATTTATGCTTAACTCAATATATAATTATTTAGCCATATAAACTTCCAAAATGCATAAAAACTGATAATAATAAAAACATGCTGTGGCATTCTAAGTACTTACCGTATTCTAAACATCCTACATGTATGAACTAGTTTATAATTGTATTTATAATTACAAATTATATTATATATAAATATTTATTATATAATTACATTACATCATCAATATATTTCTGTAAATAAATTTATATAATTATAAATTAATCCTTTCAATAGTTTGGTGAAGAAATTACTAGGTCATTCCTGTTATTCAGATGAGGAACTATGGAACAGGGAGATCAAATAAAATAATAAAAAATTCTGTATTTACTTTATGTAATTTCTTCATCTTAAATTAGCTTAAATTAGCTTCCATTTCTATCCATGTCCACCACCTTACTCCATAGATGCAAATAGGGTGGATATAAAAGATGGACACATTTAGAATTCATGCATTCATATTGTTAAATATGGTTGATATGAACTTTCACTTTATGCTTATTTATATTGTGGATACTTTCCCTGTTTTTTAAGGTAATTAAAAATTAGCTCTATTGTATCAGATATCATTATTACATGCATAAATGTCACGTCTACCTACCTGACCAGTTCATGATTTTTCAAAAGGCAGATTTCAATCTAGGCATCCTTTAATTTCCAATGTCTCTAATATGTTTTGCACATAGCTGGTGCTTAAATGAAATTGAATAAGTGCCTGGATGAATGCGAGAACTCATGACACTGAGAAGATTATTAGCTTTTGTTACTCAATTTCCTCATCAGAAACAGAGAAGAAAATTAACACAACATCACACAATATACAAAATAGTTGTGAAGATCAAATAGATATGAAAACTAAAATATGTTAGGACACTCTAATATATTATATATAGATATAGATAACTGATAATATCTATAAGTACTAAAATTATTACATTTGCTGCTTCATCCACTTTTTTTGGTGGGGGTACTGGAAATCGAACTCAGGACAGGCAAGTGCTGTGCCACTTCATCCACTTTTACAACTTTGCCTTCCTAAAATGATTACTCGCTATAATTCTCATCCATTCCAGGTATTACTGAACCACCTCAATCTCAGTATCTAGTTTGGCATTAGCATGTAGTGAACACAGCAACTTTCTCTGCTTTCCAAGAGTAGACTTAATCAACAAAGTAGGCAAATGATGATTCAATGTGCCCTATCGACCGAACTCAACTGCAAGTTATCCAAAAATTGGATAAGACCAACATATTTGACTGTTCCAACAGTCAAATTCATTTATGGTGGCTGTACCGCAACTGGTTATTTTAATGACTACGCAAAAGTCATATGATCAGCCATTCTCCTTAATAGTATGAAAATTGTTTTCAAAATAGCAACAACTGTTGCTAAACAGTTGCTAAAAGACTCCAAACTAAACATGTTAAGTTTAACTATTCCAAGTTGAAACAACCCAAGTCTGCCAAACAATTTACAAGTCAATACTCTGCTTCTCATATATTCTACTTACTTTAAGATACCATGGTAACTTTTATTTTCTTATGGAGTTTCCTTGTGTCCAAACAATATGCCTCTTCCTTCTTACAAATAACTTTCAGAAATTGTATTAAAACAGGCTATATGGCTCTTTGTCTCTCAATTCATAAATCATCTGCACTCCAAACACTAAGATGAATTTGGGTCTAGATTATAATATACACATATCAACTTTGTTTTAAACCTTAATACATTCTTCTCTATATTCATTGCCTCCATCTCCAAGTTACTAGACTCTGATATTCATGCTGTGGTCCCATTATTTCCAGTATCAATCTCTTCAAAGCAAAAATTCTGATATAGGATTTCTATATATTCTGACCTTTAAAAATTTGTCCACTCTTCCACTGATCTTTTACTACTGGAATCATGTTGATCATTTTGTCCTGTTCCTTCTACTTAACAGATTCTTGTAATTAGCTTCAATTTGAACATCAATTAAGCATCCCCAAAGTTATCTGTCCTTCTATGGAAAGGTTACATTGTTTTCTCTAGCCCTCATTATGCATTTTCACATGTTGTCAGCACTAGAATATTTGCAGCTTGAATTGATTTTAAATGCAAATTTTCAGCATTTTTATAAAAATTAATATAACTTGCAAAATAATTCAGGCTTGAGAGACAGCTGGTATTCATTATGTTAGTTTTCTTCTAATTTTTCTGGATTCTAGATGCTGGCTTGGAATTCTGAAGTTGAAAACCTATCTGCTTGGAATTCTCAGAGTTCCCTAAATTGCTATTGTTACATTTTAGAAAAATATATATTAAATAGCATATTTTGATGTAGAACTTTGGGAATATCAATGTACTTATGGCATTCCTTTTTTCCTGGAATCGTGAGACCTTATTAAGGCCAGAACAGAAGCAGAATTCGAAGTCTTATCTTTCAGCACTCTATGTCTTGTCTGATTCCCTCTAGAACGCTAATCATACCCCACTTGTTGCCTCTAAAATGTAACATGACTTTGCCTCTAAATGTAATGTGACTTCTACATAGTCACATAAGTCATTTGGCTACCCTTTCCATACTCTTTCTCAAACATCACATTCTTAGTGAGATATTTTCTGATCAACCCATCTCCTACTCTCCCACCCCTACCTTTCCCTTCATCCTCCAATCTTCTTCTAAATGTATTGATAACCTTTCAATACCTATATTTCACTAATTTGTTTTTGTCTGTCTCCTTCTACTAGAATAAAAGTTTCTTAAATGCAGAGATAAATTTTCTTTATTTTTTTGCTGTATTTCTAGGATTTACAACAGGCTGACAGTGATACTAACAAAGGTTTTTTGAAAGAATGCATAAATTTTTCAGGAAACATATTAGATTCTAAAGAAAATATTTCCAGTTAAGAAGATCAGAAAACTATCAAGAAGAGATTACATTTAAGTTAATATTTTTTAACATTCATAATTGTAATAGGAAAAATGTTCTGAGGTTGCATATGGGACGGTAGATGACATCATGAGGTCACTCCCAGAGTGTGTGTAGTAACAATGAACCACATTCAGCCTTTTGCTTCTAAACCATGAGGAGCATCGCCGCTGCCTCTACACAATTGTATTCTCTGTCGGTGACGGAGGCAAAAACACATTAGTTGCAAATTACAATTAACAACAATACTTTTTCAGAAAAATCAATATATTTCAGTTTTAACAAAAGTACATCTATGCACATTTAATAATAAAGACATAAATCCAACTTGGGGTCCAGAAAAGGGAAGGGGTCCTCTGTAAGGACCCTACATTTGCCAGTATTACCTGCACAAATTAATTCGGTCAGACCTGGCCATATAGTTTATAGGTAAATTTAAATTATTTCTAGAACCCCTAGAAGAAGCAAGGTTTTTTACTACTTTGTTGAAAATTCCTATGTAGTGGCTTATCATCTACAAACTCGGCTTTTCTCCGGGGAAGGGCCTCCATTTTGGGATCTGTAATAGATTTTCAAAGACAAATATTGTGACTGTGTAAGAATCTAGGAACTCCCTTTAGTTATGACAAGATACATAATTTCACCACATCATAAAATATTTGTATGTAGATATTAACCATAAAAGAAGTAAGTAAACTTTGTAGCTGACAACAAATACTGCACATTAAATGTCTTGCCAAAAATGTATAAGTATTTTCTCAAAGTTAACTACTCACCTCTCTAAAAAAATATTAATAAAATAAATGAGAGAGTTGAAGCTCAGTCATGTCAAACTCATAGAAGTTCAAGATCCAAGTTATTTATGAAGCAATTCCATTGACCTTTTGCAATTATTCCCAAGGGACTGATTCTGAATAGAATGACATTAAAGACAATGTGAAACAAACACTGCATGAAAAAATACAAATTGCCTCAGCATTATGTGCTTTTGCACACCCAAAAGAAGGAATTAGTAACTACAGTGATCCAAAATACATGATGTCAGATATCAGCTATTGAAAGAAACATCAGGGACATAATAAAAAGAAATGCTTTCTTACTAAAATTAAATCTTAATGACTCCTCTACCATATACCATGTGCAAACAAGCCCTGATTTTGACGTCTAGCTGTAACAAATTATAAAATATTTAAAGCACTATTGCTATTATTGATAGAAGCATTTGGCTCATATTTACTTGAATCTTACTGACTTTCAAGCTGGGTATTAGATTGACTATATCTGGATGAAATGTTTTCTGTGCTAAGCTGATACCAATTACATCCCTTGCTCAGAGCACATTCTCCTAAGGTAAACATTCCAGGATGGATTAAGCTCCTAAAATGATATTAATTCTTCACTGTATTCAAAAAGACTGATGAGCAGAAGTTAAGATATCGTATTGATAAAGTGTTTGTTGGCAATATTCGTACATGATACTTTCTTCTCAATCATATCTATTCTATTCTCCATTTATTCCCAGAAGCACAATAAAAGGTATTAAACAATGATAAATGATAAAATTCTGGTGATTGAGAGAAGTGGAATTTCCTTTCTAGCTCTTGATATCTATTCTGAGCATTTAGAGGTTGGTGATTTTTATGTTTTTCAGGTGTACAGATAACAACAAATACTATCTCAGCTTCTCTTCATGGATTGAAAATAGAAATCAATATTTTAAAGTATATCCTAACTTTAGAATGATTAATACATGGAAAAGTACATACCATAGAATCAATAGAAAATAGTAGAGTGGTTATGTGGATTCAAATGAATTCCATCTAAAAATTTCAGTGTAGTGGTTAATACAGTGTAATCACACACTGAATCTGATGTTGTTATTACTCCTAGCTGATCTATCACATGTTCATAACTCCAATTGGTTAATTAGCTTATGGAAATTCTACTCCACTGTTATTTTGTATTTTTTAATCCTTCACTATGAAGAAAATTCCTTGGAAAGTTACATACTAATAAACCTTTCTAATGAATGAATGATTTTTTGAAGCTGATAAAGCAGTGATGGTATGATAAAATAATTGTATGAAGCAGCAGTACTAGTGTAATAACAAATATGATGTAAAGTATCTGAAGAGTTATAATGGTATTCAATGAAAGCGTGAATTTCATAAAAGAATTATTCTGCCTTTTTCTAATATATTGTACATATCAATCCAAAGAAAATAAAAAAGTTTTTCATTCTGTCCTAATGCTTAGCCATTAATAATCTCCTGGAGTAAGGATATGGAAAACACATTGCCCAATGGGTCAGTTATCTTGTTTCAGGTATACTAAGACGAAATGATGATATCCCATTAGAAGTCTTCAAAGGTCAGAAACTATAGTAGTTAATTTTACACTTTAGGCTGGTGGCTGAAGTTTTTCCTTGCTCACAACAGCAGTTTAAACAACATAAGCTTTTTCTTTCATAAAATTAGATGACCCTATCTGAAAATACACCCACGAGGTTAGATTTCACTTCATAAATTCATGTGCCATTTATAATTAAGTACATTTAAATCCATATCCCTGCCACAGTGAAGAGTCACTGCCACCTATGGACACATACCAGATTCAAGAAACAGCTCAATTCCTAAGAAAAATTAGTGTTTCAGAATTTAAATTAGAAATATTTTGTTAAACCAGCACCTTAGCCAAGACAAGCCAAGACAAATTGTAACACATAACAGAGCAATCCTTCAGACACAAACCTTTGTCTATTGCTTTACTGCCTGATCAAATCATTTATCCAAAAAGACATCAATGTTACCTATGAGATGAATGAAGTATGTTTATTTACATGTAATACATTGAAGTTTCAAAATATTTATTTCCCACACAGTTGGAAACCTTCAGAAATAAAGTTTATCATTTCTTAGTTTGTTTTCTGGGAGCAGCTTGCTAAAATGTAAAAGAAACTGTGATTGTACAATAAACATGAGTCTTCTTTCTCCCCTAACATAAGCAAAGAGAAAAGCAAAAGTTGCAATTGCTAAGAGAAAATGGTATACCCTAGCAAAGTAAGAATACAATACTAAACCTCTACTGAAGTATTTCCATATTTATACAAAAATAAATCTCTTCCATTTATTTTCCACTGATGCATGTTTTCAGTGGATCAGCCAGATGTCCAACAATGAAATACCATCTTGTGCAAGAACTTGGGTTACAGTACTTCTGACACACTCGTGATAAAATGTGGCTCTAGCCAGGTTTCTTTTTCTTCTATTCTCAAGTAATTTCCAGATAAGACAGATTTGGTTGCAATGGGAATTGAGCATAAATGCCTGGAATTTATCCACACCAATTCACACTTTGTTAATGCCAACATTCTTTTCTCTTAACCTGGGCATTCAATACCACTTCCCTGTTTTTGGATCCCTTTGATCTGGGAAGAGGGTTGGCCTAGAATCAAACGTGGATTTAGTGAGAACTTAGTGGGTGTAAAAGCAGAACAATTCATTAACTCTCAGAACAACAGGAACTATTTCTCCATGAGTTGTTATGATAAGATGGCAGGCCCATGTCTCCTTCTCTGTGATGTTTTTCATGATGGTCTGTTTTAAACTGATCACAATTAATCTTCAGGAAACACACCCCATCTACAATATAGGCCACGCCCTTCCCCTTCTCAGTGTGACTCACAGAGCTACCAGAGAAGATGTTCAGACTCAAAGTCAGACTTCCTAAGCTGTAAATCAGTTGTCGGGGTAGCAAATATAAGGCTAGCCTCAATAAACACTATGAAAGAATAAAATTTCAAACAAAACATTTATTTATTAATTATTAATTTAATAACATGCTACTTGATTTATACCAAATATAGCCAGTGATTCTGTAAATGCAGGGTAAAAAGATGCATCATCGATGTTTGAAAAAATGAAATCAAAGTTTTGTGATTGAAGCCAAAAGTGGTACTGGAATCAATGTAGGCTTTGTAGGAGCTGGGGATAAGGTTAGGGATGGCCGTTGCTCACCACACGTGTGCCCACAGGAGAACAGAGGATTTGCTAGGAAAATGACCTAAAGATTGGTGTCATAGCCATGAGCCTCTGACCTATGTTAAGACATTAAAATCTTCAATGCACAATTTATTTTGGAATCCTCAGGTTGTGAAACAATGTACAATATAATTTCAAAATGTTGGTCTTGTTTCTCTCTTTTCTGTTCATGATTGAACATGAGAAATAGGAACTCCTTGATTAAAAAAGAGGTCAAAAAATTCCATATTTCCTCATTGAATCTAAATGTATTCACCATTGCTCAAGATTCTTTATATAATTTGTATTAATTTATAAATAAGGCAATGTGCATCATAAGGAAAATTCTGAGCATCTACTATAAGAATTATCATTTTATTTAATAAATTAGGAAACAGATAATCATTTAATCTCAGTGGTTTGATCAAGATCAGATACCTGGTATTTGAAAAGCAGGGATTTGAACCCAAGTTTGAATGTACCATTTACATTACACTTCCTGTAAAACTGAAAGGGTATATTTGGGCTACTACAACTCAAAGCCTACAAAATTTACTGGTTTAATAAATTGCTAGCCTCTCATCTTCCTTCTTTACAACTTCTCTGAACAATCTATAATCAGGCTTCCACTTATATACAGAAAGTTAATGAGTAATAAGACAGCATATTACCTGTTCTTAGAGATAGTAGGTAATATATACCTATTACTTAAAATTACAGAAATAAATAAAATCCTTCAAAATAAATCAAGGTATCACAAGTAAGAATTATATTTAGCATGCTGAAACTTCAGATCAGCCTGATCTCTATACTTTACAAATTAGAAATATAGAAGGTAGAGTCACATTTTGTAGCATTTAAAATCAAATATTAGTACATATTCTCATATAAACATTGTACAAGTTAAATTGCCTCTTATTTAATCAATGAACCAAAATGCTCTCAGATAACAATATCTTAAAACTTTGTGAACTAGAAAGGATCATTTGTTTCAAAAGCATTGAAATATAGGAACCTTCTAGTTCCTATAAAAAATAAAATTTTAGCATTGTGTCACAATTTTGTTTGAATGACCTTGAACTATTCTTGAAGGAAATGTCATAGTTTGAAACCCAGATACAGGCAAAGCAGATTTTAAATAGATGAGAATATGAAAGAAAATTAGAATCCCCACTTATGAGCAATTTTGACTTAAAACGTTGGCTCAAAATTTGCAGTTGGAAGAAAGAATAGAGGTCAAGAAGGATATTTTTTCTTCAAAAAAACATTTTATAGATTTTGAAAAGCTAGTGCTTTTAAATTGATATTTACCTATTAGGAAAGGCAGGAGAAAGACAAAATTTCAGAAAGTATAATCATTTTGTAAGTGATTTTTATAGTAATACAAATATGTTGGTATTGAACAAGTTATCAAATATCAATATGCAAACCAACTCATTGTAGGCAATTCAGTTCACTTCATCTGAACACAGAGCTGCACTGAGCATATGTTCAATAATGACAAGGAAATAAAGTTATTGCCTAGAAATAAAAATGTTTGTGGCAACCCAATACCTACCCTCAACTTTTTAAACATAAAAATGAGAACACCAAACTCTGAGAGCATTCCCAGCATAAGCTAGGCTTCTAGCATCAGCATAAGTCAGATCTATCACGAAGGTCAGGACACATTTACTGAATTAATAGGTAGGTCACAGTATGCAGTTAGGATAGTGCATGGTGTACCTTTCAAAGCTGTGGTGTAAAATTCCAAATGTGTACTAGTTTCTACAGGGTATCAAAATAAAATCTACAAAGGACAATTGATATTTGAGCTATACTTTCCCATCAATTTGATCAACTGTGTTTCTAAGTAACATGCACTTCAAGTTCTTTCATGTCTCAGAATTAATAGCCCAGGTTCTTAATTCTTACTGAGGTTGACAAATTATTGATTCTTACAGCACCAGTCACACTTGATCATAAGTACCATCTCTACACATAACTTTCCTTCTATAAAATTGAGCCTAAGTTTATTTGTCTAGCACAAAATGCCAAAAGGTCTATGATGTGCAATGAATCAAATGCTCTCCATTAATGAGCAAATGTTTCATGTGTGGAAAATGATTCTCCAGCTTCCAAATGACTTCATGCATACACAGGGCTGCTGTAGCTAGTATTTTTTTTTTCCAGAGTAAATGTGTAGCATTTTTATAGTAGCACTTAGTAATTTCCAAGTCTTCAAGACAAGGGCCATTGAAATGTCAAAGACTACACATATATTATATGTATGTATAATATATACTACATAACATATAGCGTACAATATATTATAAAAGGTGAATATTTAATTAAAAATATTTATTTCAACACACTTATTATCCTTGCCACTTTCAAAGCAGTTCTGGAAGTTTCTCTTGTCTTTTTTTTTTGTGTGCTTTAGTAGCTATCTCAGCCTCTTGAATCAATTCATATGGTTTACTTTCTTGGTTATTTTGAATTTGGAGAAAAGCCAGAAGGTGCACATTGCCAGATCTGATAAATAAGGTGAATGAGGACACACGGTGTTGTTTTTCCAAGTCTGCCTTTCCATTGGATGGCACTTGGTAACAGAACTCACTATATTTTTTATCACACCTTGTAAATCCACTATTTTGGAAAGGAGCAAGAATGATGGGATGTGTTTAAAGCAAGGGAAATTATTTTGAAGAGTATTAATGGCAATGTGTCTTTTCCTGTAACAAATATTTAAAATTTAAGGATTCACTGTATTTTTCAGTCACACCTGATGTCCGTCTTTTTTTTTTTTTCCTGGCATCAACACACACTTGTTTTTCTCAACTTTTTTAACTTGAGGTCCTATCAAGAGATTTATGTCACACTATTGTTCAATTCATAAACACATTTTTAAAGAAGCGAGTCTCTGAATCTTTTACATCTTCAGGTTCTACTAAGTATTCTAAACAAAATAAATTACAGCTTATTGTATTATTTAAAATATGTAATTAAGAAGGAAATGGAGGGGCCGGTGAGATGGCTCAGCGGCATAAGCGCCTGCCTTGCAAGCGCAAGGGCCCGAGTTCGACTCCTGGAACCCACATACGAAAAAGGGGCCGGTGATATCGCTCAGCAGCACGGGTGCCTGTTGGCGCGCGAGGTCCTGAGGTCGACCCCCGGTACCCACAAAAAAAAAAAAAAAAAAAGAAGGAAATGGAAATTTCAAGAGGAAGTACAGCAGAAAGGACAAGATTAAAATCTCAAAGTGACCAATAATTGTCTAATCCTGGTTTGGTCATTTCACTTTTTATACTATCATCAGCCTAATCATTTACAAAAAATTTAGTAAAGTTTAAATAAGATTATTTCTTTAAAATACAAGAGTGCACATCATTTCATAGGTGCTCAGTGGTCATGATTTTATTATTTCCTCCCTCCTTTATGCTTATGCATTTCACTAAGATCCTTAAAAGTCCTTCTTCATTTAAATGCACAGTGAACAGTATAAGGCCAAAGAAAGAATGATTAAAGCTTAAAGGAAAAATTAAAAAATGGCAGATTTAATACTTAATAGTATAATAGAGGAATAAATTTAATATAAATACTGTATTTGTCACCAGGTAAGATTTTCAAAATGATGTGGCTGCCCAAAATTAGCGCTGGCCCTAGCGCAAGCCATTGCTTCTCTCAACTGAAATGCTAAATCTCCCCCTTCTTTACCTAAAGCAGATCTTATTTCATCATGATGAAAGTCATCAAAATCTGATGGAGGGCTGATATAGGCTGATATGGCAAGTGCGAGGTCCTGAGTTCGGTTCCAGGTACCCACATAAAGAAAAAAAAATGGTCTGATGGAAATTCATTGCTGCAAACTAAGTAAATAGACTGGGTCATCTCACTATCTGGATGCTTAAGGAAAATATGTCTCCGGAGTTAGACACCACTAGAATTAACAGATAAGACCTTGTAAGGAAAAAGCAAAAATATTTATGGGTCCTGATTATAACTTGGAAATAAAGACATGCCCATAGTAACTATCTGTAATCTACACCTTGTCTTAGAGTGACCACCCCTCAGTCTTTACTCCTGTTGTCTTGATGTCTTAGGAACAATGAATTCACTAACTTCATAGAGGGCTTCAGAAAAGCTAAAGATTAAACAGTGATCAGAATGTTATCATTGGTAAATATTCAATATTGGAATCCATTTTAAAATTTGGTGGGTTTTTTTTTGGGTTTTTTTGTGGGTACCGAGGGTCGAACTCAGGACCTCACGCTTGCTAGACAGGCGCTTATGCCGCTGAGCTATCTCACTGGCCCTTAAAATTAATAATTCATGCACATACAAAATTTAAAATAGCTATTTGCACAATTTAACTAACTGGAAAAATTATTTCATGACCTTCTCTATAACAGAGAGAATATTATAATACTAATGTAAATGAAAAAAATGCACTCCTTTAAGTACAAGAAACATTGTAATGAAAAATCATTTATTTAATCTTTCTTGAATAAGAATGAAAACTCAAGCTTTTATACTTATCTTTTTACACTAGAGTATGGTCAAATTATTTTTAAAAGTGTTTTCACACATTTGCTGGTTTCAATGAACTAAAGCATCTCAAGCAATAATTTAAGCAAAACATAAAGATGTTTTTGAAGGAGATTCAATGTCTCAGAGTAAATCCATGCCCTATCTTCCATCACAGGAACTAACTGCGCTCTCCCAAAATACATTTGGTTTTATAATGAGACAAATTTATGTTCAAAGAGATTTTTGAAAATGCACTTTAAAATTGATTTGTTTTAAAAACTATTGAGCGTAGGGAGTGGCTGAGCCGCGGCTGAGCTGGAGGTCAGAGACCTCCTTGGGACTTGAGCAAGGCCAGTGCAGCAGGTGTCTGGCCTTGGTGGTCCTCCCTGTTAACTGCAGCACAGATAGCTTTGAGAAAGTTTCACTTTCTGTGTTCTCAGCGAAATGCTGAGATCTTGCACTTTTGACTCCCTCACATGCTTCCCCATTTTACTGGGTATAAATAAAGACACAGACCATACTGAGTTGTCACTGCCTCTCCATCAGAAAGGCCAGGTCTCACCCGGTGCCAACTTTCCTTCTTTTTTTTTTTTTTTTTTTTTTTTTGGTGAGTACCGAGTGTCGACCTCAGGACCTCGTGGGCCAGCAGGCACCAGTGCCACTGAGCAATATCACTGGCCCTTTTTCCGTATGTGGGTTCCGGGAGTCGAACTCAGGCCCTCACGTTTGCCAGGCAGGCACTTACACCGCTGAGCTATCTCACCGGCCCCAGCTTTCCTGTTATGTGTCTTGTTTCTTTTTAATCTCCCGTCGCCCCTTATCAGGACCCCACTCCCAGCGCAGATCGTGGCAATTGAAGAATTAAATCCTGTAACATCGCAAATTTAAAATTATACAATGATATGTCTTTATACCTTTCTTTGAGTAGTAGCTTTAGAAGAAGATTGAAAACAAGATCCTGAGGGATTATGCATGTAATTGTGGCAATGCCTTCTGAATTCCTCTCCTTAAATGCCAAACTCTTCACCCAGATTGAAATGCTTTTAAGATTTGTGTGATTGGATCTCAAACTTAAATTCCTGAGCTGAGATCAAAAGAGCCCATGATCCTGATACAATTTCCTGGCTGCTGACATTATGAATGGTGATAAAGTACACTCAGCCCCTCCAATCTGCCTGACACTGCGCAAATCTGGAGACTGGTGAAAAAATTGGGTCTTGACAGTATCTTACTCTTACCAACCTCAGCTCACTCCAGCCCTACTATCAGATTATAGTGATCCGATTGGACAAACTCCCAACATGCACTGAACATAATGCCAATCATTAAGAGTTTTTTCGGAGAAAAACAATAAGACCAAGAAAAAAATATAGAGAGCTTTAAAAAAATAATAATATATTTAAGGATACTACATGAACACCTGTAAAGAATGGAATTCAGAATGAGGATGGCTTCAGGCTTTAAGACATCACTTAAGCCACAGTTGTATATCAGAGATTCAACTCTGTTTTGGAACAAGATGAGTTCACTTCACTGCCAATTAGGTCCTTTCTGACAAAATCATTGATATTAGAGTCATGGTCTCAGTTTGTTTTATTTTGTTTTTACCATTATCTTGTAAATTTATTTTTAAATTTTATCTGTACAAATTTATGAGGCATAGTGTCCAATTCAATACGTGTATACAATGAATAATGATCAAAACAGGATATATAACATTTCTCACTACTTTAGCATTTTCTTCACTTTTAATTAACACATTATAATTGCACTTATTTGTGTGATACAGTGTGATATTTTAATACATGTGTTTGATATGTAGTGATCACAAAAGGTAATTAACGTTTCCTTTATCATTACATTGTGTTTGAAACCTTCAAGATCCTCTAGTTTTTAATAAGATAAATGATGGATTATTGCAAAGAATAGTCACCCATCTATGCTACAGAACACTTAGAACGTATTACTCTTATTTAACTGTGCTTTGGCACTCATTATCCAACCTCCTGAAAGAGGTTGTAGCACCTCTCCCCACCCTCCTGAAAGCCTCTTACTTTTTTTTTTTTTTTTTTTTTTTTTTTTGTGCCACTGCGCCATATCATTGGCCCTTTTTTCATTTATGTGGGTACCGGGAGTCAAACTCAGGACCTCGCGCTTGCCAGGCAGGCGCTTATGCCGCTGAGCTATCTCACCGGCCCCTGAAAGCCTCTTATAACCTATATTATGCATTGCAATCAACTTGGTGTTGTTTATGCTTTGTATCACTGAACTCAGACAGGTAAAACAGCTACTCATACTATAGGCCAGGGAACACAGCATGATTAGTTCTGACTCCATGGCTCAAATGATGGAAGAAACTTAGACTGGTGATCTACAATCAAAAGAACTCCAGATATTATTTCTCATCACCTCATCCCAGGCCAATACTAGAGTCTGAAGTTTTAGTGAAAATTTCAGCCACTGATTCTAGTTTTTTAAATATTTTCTGGAAGACTAAAGCTAGCAACATGGTGTATAATGAAAGTATTAAGTATAAAAATTGTTTCACTTATTTTCTTTCATATCTGCATGTACAAACATGTAAAAATACATACACATGCTCAATAAGGAAGAATAATTAACAGCACGATAGAATGGCCAGTGTTCACTGAATTGGACCTTGAAAGTCATATATTTAACAGTATCCTCAGGATTTCCTTCTTCATGGTGCAGCAATGTGCTTCTCATTAGTAATAAAGCCCTGGTTATTAAGCTGAGTATACAGTTTTAGAGATTGTGATCAATCATTTTGCTAGGAAAACATTGAGATTATATATTCAGTAGACACTGAGATGTATATATTGTAAACTGTAAGATTCTACTTATTCAATTCTTTTTTTCTGAGACAGGGCTTCACTGTATAATTCAGGCTGGCCTTGAACTCACTATGTAGCCCAGGCTAGCTTCAAACTCATGGCAATCGTCCTGAATGCCAGGATTACAGGTGTGCACTACCATGCCTGGCTCTAGTCTATCTTATTCATTAGTAAAGTAGAATGTTTGTGATGTTTAAGTGTAAAGGCAAGGAGTATAATTTACAGGTGTACTTCTCAACAGCAATAGAAATTTCAAATGCTACTTCAGATAACTAATCTGTTGACTTCAATATTTAATGCCAGCTTGTGTTGTAGTCCACTGTACATAATAATTTCCCCTTATCTGCAGTTTCCCTTCCATAGTCAGTTGTGGTCTGGAAATATTACATGGAAATTTTCAGAAATAAGCAATTCATACGTCTTTAAAAAATTATCATGGTATTTGGTTATAGTTATTTTATTTCATTATTAGTTATCATTAGTCTGTTACTGTGCCTAATTTAAAAATTGAACTTTATCATATGTATGTAGGAAAAATTGGTATGAATAGGATTTGGTGCTCTCTGCAGTCTTAAGCATCCATTAGGAGTCTTATTCCTCATGGATAAGCAGGCATTACTGTTTCCTCTCATACTATTACATGGAACTTCCTAAAGTTTATGAGCTAAGTAGGGGTTGATATTTTTATTTTATTATGAAGAAAATTATAGTTAAGGATTCTAAATTATTAGCCTATGTTAATAACTATAAGTAATGTCAAGGCTTACAATTCTATCTTATGTTTCCTCATAAAGTTACAAAGTCCAAGACTATATCTAGCTCAAGAAATCCACCAAGAGCTCAAGAAATCCACCAAATGTGTCATCTTCGCTTCTCTCTCTTATGTTTGAAATTTATTTATCATTTAGCCTTATATTTAAGTACATCTACATTTTCTGGAAAATTTGGTAGCTGACATGTTCTTAAGGTTTATGATAACAAAGGAAGAAAAAGACTGATCCTCAAAATGTAGATTTCACATCTTTAAAGACTATTATTGCATATGTCCTCTGAAATAAACACTATGGCCAGTAAGTCGGGGACTTTTTCAATCAAATCTAAAACATATGCCTAATTCTGCACATATAGGAAAAGCTGACACACAGTGTCACTTTGCTTGAAACATATGAAGTAAACTTCTCTCAGGGGAAGAAAGTGATTTTTTTGCCGTTGTAAGAAAAGGGGATTCTTTACCCACAACCAACAACAACCACAGAGATGTCTACCCTACTTTAAAATTTTCATTTTTTCTTAACACTTAGCATTTTTAATTGAATTTCTTTCATTTCTACTTCCATTACTTAGGTAAATACACAGATATTTTCTAACCATTTCACTGAAGTAAACAAGCATTTACTATGTGCTAGTCATGGCACTGATACTTACTTTGCATTGGTTGTCTCTTTTAATATGAAAATAAAGCAAAATTGTAGGTGCTCTTTTTTGTCATTTTACAGTTTGAAAAGCCTGTATTTTAGATATTAAAATACTTTGCCCACACCAATCAGCCAATGAGTAGCTGAGCCAGGATTCCAACTCTGGCAGTCCCACTCTAGAAACCACATTGTTAACACCATACACACATCTAGTAGAAGACACTTGAGAAGGCTTGAAATACGGCAAGAGGCACGTGGTCTGTGTGTGTGTGTGTGTGTCTTTGTGCATCTGTGTGCCTCCGTGTGTGTGCTATATTCATTGGCAGTAAATAAGAAATAGCTACCAGTGTTCAGATTCAGCTCCTTATCTGCGTGGCTTGAAATAACTCTGAATGAAGAAAATATCAGACGGGTCGGTGAGATGGCTCAGTGGCGTACGCGCCTGCCTAGCAAGCGCGAGGACCCGAGTTCAACTCCCAGTACCCACATACAAATAAAGGGCCGGTGATATCACTCAGCGGCACGGGCGCCCACCGGAGTGTGAGGTTCTGAGGTCGACCCCCGGCACCCACAAAAAAAAAGAAAATATCAGACAAGCCAATGTTTTATAGTGCTAAACTTTTCCATAAACACCTGGAGAAGGAGGTGGCAGCAGGGAAATAGGCCAGAAAGAATTATAAAGATGTTAACCTCATTCCAAAGTAAACATAGTTTAAAATATAGAGAAGTCCACATCGAAATGCATCAGTTTCATGACAATGGATTAAGAAAAAATTAAGCTGTGAGATATTATGATGAATCTTTGTATACAGGTCAAAATTAAAATGTCACATAAAAATATTTTAGAAAACATCACTGCCAATCACAATAAGTAATTCCAAAAACCAAAAAAGGAACACACAGCATTTTTCATACATGAAACATATGCAAAGATAGTTAGAAGTAATTATGGGAAGACAATATTCTACATTAGGCACCTAGATATATTAATAAAAAATTTTAAGATAAAAAATTAAATGGACACCATGTAACTGTCATTGCTAAAACATAGCTAAAAACAGTTTAATATTTTAAACATGAATTCCAGTTGAATCTGATTAACCTATTTTATTCCTATATAAAATATTGGAATTGCTTGCTGTTATGATATTTTATAAAGATGCATTTGCATGCACAACCTCTCATTAAATACCTGTCAAAAAGGGAGGATGCAAAAGTGTGCAGTGTAGGGTGGGGTAATGAATCAGTCTGGTCTTGTGCTAGTAATTTGGCAACAAGCTTTGAGTTGTTATTTGGCCGGTGAGCAGTTATACGCCAGGCAGTCAACAATTTCTGGGCATCTATTAACTTGTCATTAAGAAAATTCCAATTACTACACTTGGCAACCTGTTTTTTGTCAGCTTCCAGTTTCTGATACCAATATACTTCGAATTTCTCCTGTCCCGTTGGGAGATTAAGAGTGAGAATCATTATGATTCTGCTTCTGAGACAGTGACTGGAGACACTATTTCCTTTAACTGACAAAATTCGGATTAGGGACTGTAAGTCATAACACTGTTCTTAATGTGTGTGTAAAATATAGGTAGCATGGTAATTTTACCTTGACACACATTCTGAATGTGTTTATATACACTTTTCAGCTTCCTTTTCTTTGTCACCATTCTTAAAAGTCTTACCACTCCCAAAGTTATTATTCTCTGTCTTTTTAAAATCATCAAATATCCTAAGTGATTTCTGTACCACTTGGCACAATTTAGGTAAACAACATCCTATACAATATATCTGTTTCTGGCATGTATCCTGACAAGTAATGTTATTGGTTTCTTTTTTCCTGATTTAGTTAATCTCACCCCAATAACTTCATTATCAGCAAGAATTTATGAGCATATAGTATGTGCAAGTAACTTTACACCATGAAGCCCTGGCAAAGTAACTGGTATTGACATGCATTTTGCAGGTTCAAATAACAGTGTCCTCTTGCTGAGTCTCCTCCAGGAAGTAAGAACTCCCATTTCTCCAAATTTCTTCCTTCCTTGAAGAGCCATAGATTGGTATACGTGTTCTCTGATGGACCATTATGGCTCTCTTCTGGGAATCCTGGGCATTCCCAGAATGTTATGGGGTTTCCAGCCACCATTGTAACCACTTCAAGTGACAGTTGTGGTTTTCATTTTGGTTTAGTTTCATCGCCCTTTCAATTACAATGAGCATCTTCTCAATTTCTCAAGCTAATAATCATGCCACTTATATTATTTATTATAGTACCTCCTCCTCCTCCTCCTCCTCATTCTCCACCTTTTCTTGTTGCACACACACACATGCACACACACAAACACACGCACAAGCACACACATGTACATGCATGCACATTGGAATGAGAGAGTGGCCTGAAAGTACAGTATCCTACCCCAGTGGTGCCCCAATACTATCGAAATAAGGTGATACATCCTGTTATCCAGACCTATTTTCCCCCCATAGCTTTTTGGTACCTTGAAATGTTCCCTGGAGATTAGGAAGTGGCACTTATCCATTGACTCCAGATTTGATAAAGGGTGTGATTTTAATGTTGGTTACAATCTCCAATATATTTTACCCTATGGCTCACATGAAGTTTATGATAATATTATGAAATCAGAATGTTTAATAACTTATCAGCATTTTTGGGCAGAACTAGGGATTGAATCCAAGGTCTTGTACATGCTAGGCAAATGCTACCTTTGAGCTACATCTTCACCCCTTTTCATTTATTTATTTTCTTTTAAATTTGATACAGGGCATCATTATATTGTTAGATTAACCTCAAACTTGGAAATCCTCCTGTCTCAGCCTCCCAGAGTGCAGTGTTTACAGGCATATGCCACTATATCGGTTAAAGTTTTGTCTTTTAAGGTAGTTTATTAGATCTTGACATTTTGACACACATTTGTAATCACTGTACTTTTGAAGGATGAAGCAGGAGAATTACAAGTTAGAATGCATGCAGGGAAATTTATTGACTTAGTGAGGCCTTGTCTCAAAAAGAAAAATATAAATAAAGAATGGGGATGTAGCTTATTGTGAAAGCCCCGAGTTCAATCTCCAGTATCTCAAAAATAAATAGATAAGTAGATAAACAACACAAGACAAAATTTCAGTTACACATTCTAAAATTCTTACTACATACTAGCAATTAAATTTTCTTACAAAGAAACTGTTCTTTCAAAGAAAGAACAATGTAGTACAAGAAAAGACTTTTTTCTAATGATTTTCATTAGTAAGAGTATACCCTCAAACTCAGTATGGGTGCAAAAGTATTGTTCAAACACTGACATAATCATAAAGCATCAATATTCATTATTATATGTAGTAGTCAGCTCTCCCACCCTGGGACAAAATACCCAACACTCTCAATTTAAAGAAGGAGAGGATTATTTTGACCTACAGTTTTAGAGAGCTCATTCCATGTTTGCCTGACTCCAAGGCAGAAATGGCATGGAGAAAGGACATGATAGAGAAAAGCTGCTCAATCCATGACTGTCAAGAAGCAGAGAGAGAAGGCACTGGGGATAACAATATATCCTTCTAGGTCAGACTCCAGGGGCCCACCTCCTCCAACCAGCCCATCTCCTAACAGCATATTCAGGTATGAGCCGTTCAGTGGATTAATCCCCTGAAGAGTATAGAGCTCCCATGTTTTATTTGCCTTCCAAAGCCCACCTCGGAAGACATGACACTTGAGGGGGATATTTTAGATACAGACCACAACATTGTGTCTACCCAGTCACTACTCAGTCACAAAAGGAAAACTACTAATGACCAAAATACATGCAGAGTCTGAGAGCTCTGAATCACTTGTCTTTTCCAAGAGTATAAGTAAAATAAATGTAAGTGGAAGTGATGCATGGATGAATGAATAAAGTATTACAGTTCAGTCACTTTTAAGATGGCTTTATGTTTTTAATACTTTATTGATCTTTCATTTATTATTACTGTGTTTTCATTACTTCCATGCCCATAATATTAAGTCTATAAATTTCAGAGGGTTTTACACTGATATTCATCCTATCTAGACGTAGTGAATATATGAGTACATCCAGTTTCTCTGGGAAAGTGCTTGTTTACCACACAAAGTATATAAATTTCATAATCAAACTATGCATAGATATATTAGGTTGGATTCATTTCACCTCACCCCAAAGTAGAGCCTGAGACAAAGCTTTGCATGCATGTAGTTTATTATTGGATGTAATGCGAGGGTATGTTTTATGCTGAATAATATTAGTTATCTGGGGTTACTAGGCTCATTTATTCTGGGAGAACTTCAAAGAGATATGTGAAATGCGTTTGTTGTCCTAGACATGAAAGAATAGAATTAGTTACCCAACTAAGTTTTGTTTCCCATTAGACTAGGATTTCCACAAATGTTATTCCTTCTCCTTGGTTTGTACATACAGGGTGTCTGGGCAGAGTCCAATAATAGTCCTACACAGTGACATTAGTCAGAGGAAATACCCAGTACAGACAATGTGCTAGTGGACTAAAAGTGTGTGTAAGTCGCTACAGAAAAGTTGGAGCAAAACTTCGGGTGAAATGAATGTGGAACAGGAAATAGAATATGACCAGACACAGTTCCCCACTTGCTTCATTTGAATATAGTAGAATCCTACATTAATTTATTCATTCTGAAAGTGTTCAAAAAGCCAGAAACTCTACAAATCATTCAAAACAAGAGGCCTCTAATAAGATGCCATATCTGCCACATTAACCAGTCTTAAGATCATAACTGGTGCTATCTTCCTCCCGTGGTGCCTATAATAGTGTTTCTTCACACTCAGCCAGCCCTGCAGTGGGTGTAGGCTGCTAGCCTGGATGGGCAACAGTGATTTTCATACTTAAAGTAGCAAAGCTCTGGTTTGCTTTATCCTTGCTGTTTAAGCTTATTTCAATTGTCTGCACGTGGTGAATACTGGAAGTGCAATGTTCCAAGAAACAGCTGTGAGCATCCCTTGATTTCAGATCTACTCTTGATTTTCTACTAGTGTAGTTGCAACACTTACTTTTTAGGGTATTATTTAATACCTCCTAATATGGCAACTCATTTCTTTTCCTATTGGTGCTTTGGAATAAAAAAAATCAAACAAGGTGGTACTTAAGCTTCAGGATCAGTGAACTATTTATTCTGACTTCTGATGTTACCCTGTGCAAGCCTTTTAAACCAGCACCTAAATGGTTTGGAAGAAGAATTCCAAAAGTGGGTCCTTGGAATGAAGTCTGGGCCCAAACTTCCCTGCATGGCTTTGTTCTCAGAGTCAAGTATTTTTCCAGTGGGGACACTTCTCTGCATAACCAACACTGACTTACTGCACACACACTTTATTTATAAGGTGTTGTCTGTGAGCTGTCACCTTAGATAAGCATGCAACATGCCAAGTTGGTATCTTATTAGCCTGGCTGTCTAGGGTGAGTGGCTAATAGAAAGCTAAGTGGATTCCATGGTTATGTCACACCTGTTTAGTTGTAAATGGGCTTCTCTGATGTAATACCATGTAGGATTTCACATCAAGAAGTCTTTCAGTAAGCCTCAGAGGGTGGTGCTGGCAGAAGCTCCACAGCAATGAGAACAATCCTGATTTTGAGTGGCGGTCACTACTGAATAGGATGCACTAGCACCCCTTAAAGTTCTGGAATCGTTCCCAGGTAAGTATCTTGCATGCCTCTTTTCCATCCCTGCCCACCACAGTGTCTCTGTTCATGACCCCATACACCAAGCTGAACTGGTTATAGAGAGAATGGGGCTTCTGAACACCGTGAAAGCACTCCATGCTTCCCAGCTACCTGTGTGATGAATGCTTTCAGATGGGAAATATAATGGCACTAAAGGAGGCCCACGACTTTTGTTCTGTCCTATGAGTCCATTTACATGTCTCTGCTTAGGACCTCCTCAACCCAACATTACCGGATTGCTCCTCCCCAACCAACCCATTCACCACTTCCCAGTAATAAATCTCTTTCCCTTGGGCCACTCCTCTTTATACATGAAGTTAACGACAGAGTCTGTGCTGGGAGCTCTGCTCCCCGGGAAGATTTCTCTTCATTTACCTTCAGGGGTTCTCCTTGGGGAACTTCAGCTCATAGACTTCTCTTTTTGGTTGACATCAATATGTTGGAGGCATTTATATATGGAGCTCAAGTTTCTTCTGCTAAGTGGTCATAAGATCCACCCCAGAAGCTGTGAGTGCTAAAAGAAAATCCCCTTAGTGAAATGGTACACTACAAAAAAAACGATTACCAGAAAAAGGATTTAATGAGGAAATTTGAGGATCATAGCCTCTGTTCATTTTGGGAAAAATAAAGTTCTCTGCCGAAATGTTTTTAACTGCAGTCTTATGGCAAGATTGTTGCAGACGCTGCAGAGTTTAGCATCCAAAAATCCTTGAAAAGACCTCAATGAGGAAGAAAAATATAAAAGATAATATGAGGTCAATTAGTATAACTTCAGTATGGACCATTACAAGATAATAGAGTTAATGTGAGAAAATTAATATGGCTATATTGAACATTGTATTTGCTCTGTGGAGATATATGCTGAAGTATGTAAGGGCAAAGTATCATAATCATTAAAATTTTAAGAAGGTTTAGGAAAAGAAAGTTAATGTACATGTGTGCATGTGTGTGTGTGTGCATGTGTGTGTGTATGTGTCTTTAAGGAGAAAACGATAAAGCACATATATAAAATGTTACCAATTTGTAATCTTCATGACACTATTCTTTCAATTTTTCTCTTGATTTTTTTTTAAACAAGAAACAAAAGAAAAATGTAAAAAATATTAAGTAGAAGGTTGCAGGATAGGGAGATTGATCAATGTCACATATAGGAGGAAAAATTCTAGAATTCTATCACACAGTAGCATGACTACAGCAAATAACAGTATATTGTACATTTCAAAGCAGCTAGAAGAGAATATCTGCAATGCTCTCACCATGAAGATAAAATAAATATTTCAAGTGATAAAGATATTCTTTTTACCCTGATTTGATCATAATGCATATATTAGAATATCATGTTGTATCCAATAAATGCTATATGTACAATTATTACAGACCAATTCAAAATAAATCTTTTAAAAATAAAATATAAAAAATTGGATAGTTTCAAAATTATCTGGTTAAATATAAGAGTATATAAAATTAAAAGAGAATTAAAGATTATAAAATATATTTGAAGAAATTATCAGAAAGATAGCATGCATAAGAATACAAATGAGCAATTATGAGGAATATTGCTTTCACTTAATACCAAATGGCTTTTTGTATTGCTATGATTTTTATTGTTATACATTTTATATGTTGTAGATATTTATTTTAGAAATAAAAGATAAGAAAAATAGAAAATATTTAAACATGTAAACTTTTCCTTTTCTCCCTATTTAACACAGAATTATGTATCAACTGTTATCAAAAATTAATAACTAATTAATTTTATTTATGAAGGATAATCTTAGCTAATTATTTCTTAAGGAATGAGTAATCCTGAAATTTTCTCAGTCAATATTTGTAACTTATAGTTTATAGTCACATATTGATTCTGATCCTCTAATCCATACTACAAAATTGGTAAATTTTTGAAAGCTGACAAATGCTGGCTTATTGTAATTATGATTTCTTAAAGCTTAAAACTGGAGAAGAAAGTCTAATCCTAATTCATATTGATTTAAGTTATTTTAAATATAATGTTTTGAGAATTCTTATATCATGCTTGTCTAAGCAAATTAAATTGATAAATACGGTGTATTTTATCCAAGTATACTCAGCAAAGTGGTGTACCATTATCTCATGTATTTCATATATTAATAGAAGCTAAGCCAAATACTGGACTTAAGTAACTAATTTAGCAATTTCAATAATTCTAACACATTCTAATGTCAACTCTGCCAGTCCAAAAGTTCAGTGTACTGAAACCTGAAAAAAGCAGACTGTATATTTTCCAGGTCGCTCTCTTATGAGAAAATATGTACTTTATAGTCATTTTCTGGGTAAACACTTAGAAACTAACCTTTTCTTGTAGTGCTGTAAATCTCCATTGTAAAATAATAAAGAGTTTACGCATTGTTTATGACTGTGACACATTCCATAGTGCAAATTAGATTACATCAGATGAGTGTTTCACATCTATTTCTATCCTGACAACTTTCTCATCTGACAAGATGTGATAGGATGTGATATGAAACCTTTGTTATTCTTTTCTAAATCTTAAAAATCAGAGAGAAAACTATCAAGAATATTTTGTACAATGTGGCTTTTTCTCTTAAATTTTCAACCTTTCCCCAGCTTTAGGGCACCTGGACACACAGTGTTGAGAAGCCATGTCAAGGTGGCCCTTTGTTTGACGGACCTATGTGAAGGTTTTGGTCTGCAGCAGGACAGCTGCCTCTCAGGCTACTGTTTCACAAATATTAGCTCCAAGTCTAAAAACAAAAATGTGAGGTAAATATTAGTACCCACAATCCATGGAAAGGAACGTGCCTCAATAAAGTTTTAGCTCAAATAGCTCTAATAGCTAAACGAAGGTTCAAATGAAAATGCCCTAGATACAAAGCCAACATTTAAAGATCAATAGCATTCTAGTACACCAATAGCAAACTCACAGAGAGGGAATATAGGGAAACAATACCCTTGACAATAGCAACAAGAAAAATGAAGTAGTTAATAATTAACCTAACCGATGAAGTGAAAGACCTCTACGATGAAAACCACAGTACTCTGAGAAAGGAAATTGAAGAGATCAGAAAATGGAGAGATATCCCCTGTTCCTGGAAAGTCAGATCCAATAGTCAAAATTGCTTTACTGTACTTCCCAAACTGCTACATAGATTTAATGCAATCCCAATCAAAACACGAATAACATTTCTTACAGAACTGGAAAAGGCCATCCTAAAATTCATATGGAACCAGAAGAGACCTAGAATAGCAAAAGCAGTTCTGGGCAACACTGGCAAGGTAGAGGACATCATAATCCTGGACTTCCAAGTTCTACTACACAGCCACAGTGATAAAAACAGCACGGTATTGTGAAAAACAAAAATGAAAAACAGATTTGCAGATCAATGGAACAGAAGACAAAGAAACAACTCCAGGCACACTCAGCTATTTTTTTTTTTTTGGTGGGTACCAGGGGTCGACCTCAGGACCTCACACGCCAGCGGGCGCCCGTGCCGCTGAGCGATATCACTGGCCCTTTTTTCGTATGTGGGTTCCAGGAGTCGAACTTGGGCCCTCACGCTTGCCAGGCAGGCGCTTACACCGCTGAGCCATCTCACCGGCCCTCAGCTATGTTATTTTTAAGGCCAAATCCCTTAGCTGAAAGTGAAATAGCCTCTTTAACAAATGGTTCTGGGAAAACTGGCAGCCCAAATGCTGAAGGTTGAACCTAGACCCATATCTTTCACCATGTACTAAATTAAAATAAAAATGTATCAAAGATCTAAACATTAGAACAGAAACAATTTGCTAGATGATCAAATAGGTAAAACTCTTCAAGGCATAGGTGTAGGCAAAGACTTTCTGAACAAAACCCTGGTAGCACAAGAAATAATACCAAGAATCAACAAATGGGACCGTATCAAATTAAAAAGCTCTGCACGGCAAAGAAAACCACTAGCAAAGTAAAGAAACAATCTACACAGTGGGAAAAAATTTTGCCACCTACTACTCAAAGAACTAATACCAAGAATATATAAAAAAACTCAAAATTTAGGCCACCCCAAATTTAAACATCCAATTAAAAAATGGACTTCTGAAATGAATAGACTCTTCTCAGATGAAGAAATATGAACAGCCAATAAGTAAATGAAAAAATATTCAACATCACAGGCCATTCAAGAGATGCAAATTAAAACAACACAGATTTCATCTCACTCCAGAAAGATGGATGTCATCAAGAAATCAACAAATGCCAGGATAATTTCTATGATTCTGAAATTTCAGTATCTTCTTGAAACCTAGGTAAGAAAAGAAAAAAAAAAAAACATATGGAGTATGCTTCTTAAATAACTGGCCTCCAATATATTGACTGTGTTGGTTGAATTTCATTTGTTAAATCATTCACTAAACATAAAATGATGTGTGTTCGTTCATTTCTTAATGTACTTGCTGTACATTTAGATTGTTCTTTTTTAAACTTTTTTCAGCCATGGAAATAAGACTTCTTTTGATCTATCTTTCAAGTGTTTTCATGGGTGTGTGCACGTGTGCATTTTAATTCACCAGTGAAGTCATTTCTGGACAGTTTTCTTTTCAGAAGAGATTTCAACTATGGTTCAATTTATTTAAGATACATAAACTAATTCTTATTCATTCTCATAGCTATAGTACTTTCCATCTTTCAAGAAATTCAGTCATTACATCTATTATGTAGGATGTAAAGGCCCAAAATAATAATTTTTTCTTTCTCATTCTTTAAATGACTCAAGAGTCTCTTAAGTTAGATTCGTATATTTAAAGCATTGCTGGCATTGAAAGTTTGTGATTTTTCTCTTCTTTTCTTTGTTGCTATGGGTAGATAGTTATTAATTATTTGATCTTTTTAAAGAACATTATTTTTCAAAGTTTTTTCTTTATTTTTTGTATTCAGTTTTTGTTTGTTTGTTTGTTTTTTATGTGGGTACCGGGAGTCGACCTCGGGACCTTGCACTTGCTAGCAGGCGCTTGTACAGCTGAGCAATATCACCAGCCCTTTTTTTCCTTTATGTGGGTACCAGGAGTTGAACTTGCCAAGCAGGGGCTTATGCCGCTGAGCTATCTCAATGGCCCTGTTTTCAGTTTTAGTAATTTCTTCTCTCATCTTTATTATTTCCTTCCTTCTGCTTGTTTGGGTTTAATTTACTAGTTGTTTAAGGTGGAAATTTATATTATTGATATCTGACTTTTCTTCTTTTCTAACAGAAGTAGTTAATGCTACAGAATTTCCCTCCAAAAATGATTTTAGCAACATTTTACACATTTTGAAATTTTTTGTTCTATTTCCAATAAACTCAAAGTATTTTTAAATTTTATTATGATTTTCTCTTTAACCTATGGGTTATTTTAAAAATGGTTTAATTTCCACATGTTTTCAGATACTCCACATATACTTTCACTTTTTTTGATTTCTAGTTTAATTCTACTACATCAAGAAAGCATAAAATATTTTATTTCAATTTTTTTTTTTTTGTGGGTACGGGGGGGTCGACCTCAGGACCTCGGGCGCCAGCAGGCGCCCGTGCCGCTGAGCGATATCACCGGCCCCTTTTTCGTATGTGGGTTCCGGGAGTCGAACTCGGGCCCTCACGCTTGCCAGGCAGGCGCGTACGCCGCTGAGCCATCTCACCGGCCCTTTATTTCAATTTTTAAAAATATGCATGGTCTGTCTTTGTAATAATGTATTGACACTCAAAAACATGTATCATCCTGCTATTATGTTGGCTGTTTTATTAATGCATTTAAATCCAGAGTGCTTATAATGGTTTTAGGGTCTTATATAATACTTATTGTTCTATCATAAATTGAGAAAAAAATATTAAAGTCTTCCACTATATTTGTAGTTTTGAGTATTTTTCCTTTAATTTTCAACAAGACGATGTATATGTTTTGAAGGTCTCTCATTAGAAGCATGCACATTTAGAATTATCATTGATGATATGACTCATATAGATATAAAATACAATTTTTGATGTTCATTGCTTTGAAATTTATTTTATCTAGTGTTAGTACAACTAACCCAGCCTTCTTTTGATTAATATCTACCTGGCCTTTCTTCATACATTTTTTTGTGAACCTACTCATATTTTTATATTGGAACCATTTTTGGTAAGTCATTTTATAGCTCCCTGTATTAGTTTTGGACATAAGATATGTCCTGTCTGCTTCATTGGGCTACATGATTAATCAAATTGCATGTGTTTTTTTATTTACCTAACCTATTTTGTGTGTCAAGTATATTATCATCTAAGTAGGAAATAAATCTAAATCTGCTATTAAAAGAAAGCATATTTGGGCTGGTGAGATGGCTCAGCGGCGTAAGTGCCTGCCTGGCAAGCGTGAGGTCCTGAGTTCGACTCCCAGAACCCACCTACAAAAAAATAGGAGCCGGTGATATCGCTCAGCAGCACGGGCGCCTGCTGGCATGTGAGGTCCTGAGGTCGACCCCCGGTACCCACACACACACAAAAAAAAAGCAAGCATATTTGAAAAAGCAGTCATCAGACCCTTGGATAATTTTATGTTAGCCAAGTTTTGAAGTATATAAACATCTCTAGGTATATCATCATCAAAAATAATGGTGATAATGAATGTAGAGAAAAAATGAAAACATCATAATAATTATAACATGTCCAATATTTTCTAACAATTTTATATTCCTTAATCAAATATTTCATTGCTAAAATTCACACAATGCATAAGATTGATAACATTTGTTTCAACTTATCTCCCTGGTTTTTAGCTTACTTACTATTAGATATTTTAAAAAGTTTCAACGGGGCTGGTGAGATGGCTCAGCGGCGTAAACGCCTGCCTGGCAAGTGCAAGGGCCCAAGTTCGACTCCCAGAACCCACATATGAGAAAAAGGGCCAGTGATATCGCTCAGTGGCACGGGCGCCTGCTGGCGTGCAAGGCCCTGAGGTCGACCCCCGATACCCACAAAAAAAAATATTAAAAAGTTTCAACGGTATATATTTTTATCATATTACATAAAGAAGAATATTCTATGGGTTAAATACAATTTATAAAATTTTTAAATAAAATGGTCATTATTAAGAAAATTTGAGAGATAAGATTACATAACAAAAAAAGTAATTTTTTAAAGTGTATAATTTTTTATTGTGCATTCACAAAGTTGTCCATTCATTACTACTTATTCAAGAATATTTATATCACTTTCCCTCCAAATAAACTCGTACCAAATAAAGTCATTCTCCATTCACCCCACTAATAAACCCTAGAAAGCTCACGTATTTCTTCTTTCAGTTTGTGAACATGGCTTTTCTCCACATGTCACATAAATAGAGCAATATAACAATCTCTTGTTTCATGCATCATTCATTTAGATTACTGTTTGCAAAGTTCATCCATATATAGTAGTATGGATCAATATTATACATTGTATGGGTATACCACATTGTATTTATCCATTATCTGTTGATGAACATTTGACTCGTTTATAGTTTTTGGCTATTGTGAGTAAGCCAAAGCATGCATATACAAGTTTTTGTGTAAACACATTTTCAATTCTTTTTAGAGATTTACTAGGCATGGAATATCTAGTTATTACGATAATTCTGTTTTTTTTATGTAAGGAACTGCCAGGTTCCTTTCCAAAGAAAAATATTGTTTTACATTACACTAGCAAAATTTATGAGTTCTAATCTCTGTACTTATTTTCTTATTAATTATAGACATACTAGTGAGAATGAAGTAATATCTCAATGTAGATTTGATTTTTATTTCCTTTTTAGCTAATAATATTGAATGTTTCTTCATAAGCTGTTGGCAATTTGCATATATCCCCTGAACAAACAGGAATTTCTTCTATTATTGATTTTTAATTTCTTTCTAATTTGGTCTGGAAACATTTGTATAATTTCATTTTTTTTTTACATTTATTGAAACAAGTTTAAGGTCTAATTTGTAATACATCCTGAATCCTGAAGAATGTTTTATGGGCACTTGAGAAGAATGGTTATTCAGCAATTACTCGGAGGAATGTTCTATAGATGTCTTTTAGGTTTAGGTAGTAATAGTGCCATTCAAGTCTTCTATAATCATGTTGATTTTCTCTCTTACTGTTTTTTTCCACTATTAAAAGGGGTGTATTGAAGACCCCAAATTATTTTTGTTGCATTTCATATTGCTCCCTTCAATTCTGTCTGTCACTTGTCACTTCATAATTTTTAGTGCTTTGTTATTAGGAGTACATATGCTTATGATTACTATATAGTCTATGTAGATTGATCCTTTTGTCTCTTCTCCTTCCTTGTGGCTAGCGACACATATCTTGAAATCTATTTTATCTAGTATTTATATCACTACCCTCTTTATTCAGTAGTTACTGCTTGCATGTTATACGTTATTTCTATTCTTTAACATTCAATATACTATGTTATTTTTTGTTAAGCGTGCCTCTTATAGACAGCGGGTAGTTGGATTATTTTTTAAATTCAGTCTGAGTGTCTATACCTTTTATATACCTTGGAGTATATTCAGTACATGTACTTTAGTGTAATTGTTTATTAGGCCTAATTTATGACCATATTTTTTCTATGTATTATGTTCTTTTTTGTTTTTTTTCTTATTTATTTCTATATTCTTTTACATTAAATAGATATGTACTACTTTAATTCTCTTCTCTTTTTGTTCCTATTTTTTAAATTTTTTCCTTAGTATTGCTCTGGAGATTGCAATTAGTAACTTAACTGATAACAGTATAATTCACATTGCCTTGGCTCTTACTTCATTCTGCTAGTGTCATGCATATTATGTCTTTACATAATGCATGTCCATCAACACAGAATTATTAGTATTGCTTTATGTAATTTTTTGTTCAAGTCAGAAACAAGAAATATACCCTGAACAAAAAGTTTTGTATAATAACTTTATATTTACCCAAATAGCTATTTTTACCTGTGCTCTTTATGTATATGGGGGGCATCCCTTCAACATTAAGTGAGGTAGCTTAAAACTCTTATGCTTCACTTCTTGCATTTACAGAAGAACTTTAACCAGAGATAAAATCAGGGCCTTCTCCATTCTTTCCTGAACAGATACACAAACCTAGGCATATCCATAGCCTGTGCACATCTTCTAAACACCCAGATGATCTTAAAGCTTTTCATTGTTCTGTGTAGGCATCTCATTCTCCATCTTTTTATTTAAAACTTTTCGATTTGCCAAAATTATTTAAATGTAGGTTTACACCAGCTATTATCCAGTGCTGCCACTAGCTACAGTCTTAGCTTCTGTTTTGGGTAAATACCCCATGGGAAAAGCCCGTTTCTTTTGAGCCATTCAAAAACAAGGTTTGAGACAAAATAAAAACATTATTATAAATAGTGTATTCATGGGAACCTTCAAAAACATGAAATGATTGTAATTATCTAAGACTACGGCCTTGAAGGAACTCCAACCCTGTTCTGCCCCTGTCAGAGATGCTAGTCTTCACTGTGATTGTGAGATTTTGGTTTTAAAAATCACTGCACAGGGCTGGTGAGACGACTCAGCGGCGTAAGGGCCTGCCTGGCAAGCGCGAGGGCCTGAGTTCGACTCCTGGAACCCACATAGGAAAAAAGGGCCGGTGATATCGCTCAGCGGCACGGGCGCCTGCTGGCACACGAGGTCCTGAGGTCGAACCCCGGTACCCACCAAAAAAAAAAAAAATCACTGCACAGATGGAGAAAGCAAACAGGAATGGAGTATGTTAAACACACACAAAGCTTACAGTTCTCACTGAGCATCAGGAGTTTCTGTTGAATAATTTGCTCCTTTCATTCCTGTAAGTCTCTGCTTAACCTTCAGGGTTGTAAAGTGGATTTCAACAATTTTGCCACTGTTCTCATGAATTTATGTTCAAGGGAGATTTGAAGATCCTTATTCACCTGTTGTCATCCCAACACTGAGCCTTTGTTTAAAAAGATGCTCTATCAGTAGAAGAATTTTGAACAGGTATTTCAGTTAAAGATGATTTCTGATCCATAGCCTCTTTCCAATATTGAATATACTGACCATTCTAACCCAAAGACTTGAGCAGATAGCCATCCGTCTTTGAATCTCCTCTGCTGACAGTCTGACACCTGCCAGATGGACTAACTGTAATATACCACGTTAGAGAGAAGTACTTCTAAGAACCAATGTATTCACTCTCTCCTCCAATTTACAAATCTTCTTTTCACCAAAATCACTTTTTAAAAACAAAAATCCAGTTTTTATATTTCAGAGTTGTATATAGCAAATGTATGGTGAGGAGCAAATACAAATATTTTATAACTTCTGCCACTTTTACATTTTTATGTTACATGTATAACTCTAAAGTTTAAACTAAGAAAGAATAAACTTTGTGTGATTGTAAATGTTTATTTTTAAGTTTCTCTGATGATATTTTGTGAATAATTAGGATATTATTAAGCCAACTCAAACAAACTTCCATTTTGGAAAGAATATGATAAAGCCCGTGCATGAAGGTGATCCTCAAATGGAAAAAGCAATTTTAAAGAATTATTGCATTCATTTGTGAAATCTCCAAATATAAAACATTAATAATGAACTATTCTTATTATAATTTTCTGGATTAAGCAATATGTCAAACTCCAAACATTGAGAATCTTAACCTGAATTATAAGAAAGACATATTTACTTTATACTTTAACCTTTCTAAATCTGATGTAATGTGTTTAATTCTGGGATACAAATCTAAAGTGAATGTTAGACTGAGTGCCAAGGACAGCATCCAGAAAAGCTCAATAAGCCAAGGAATGATATATATGTGACACAAAGTTGAAATGATGGTTAATTTTAAGCATTGAGAAGATGACTTAACCAGAGAATCTGGTAGCTTTCTTCAAATGTATGAAAAGCTATTGTTTGGAAGAAGGATTATGATGATACTATATTATCCTACGAGGTAGAAATCAGAACCAGTGTGAGAGATTTCATTACTAATGGATCTCAGCTCCATAGATAGAATGATACTTAGATAGTAAGGATTGTTCAAACATAGGATATTCAGCCTATCCTGGTAAGATAGGACAAAAAGGTACAAGTAAAGATTTTTTTAAACAATAGGATGTTGAACTAGATATCATTGTAGGATAAATGTGTTTGACCTTCAGATATTGACCTACCAAGAAAAATAATAGCAGGCAACAAAGACTATAACTAATTATAAGGATTTATTTAAGTGCACTATAATTGTTTAGTTAGAAATTTAAAGGAGAGGGAAATATTACTTGTTTTACCATCTTATGTGTTTCTCCAAGAGTCCAAATTTTTGAGAAACAGTGGTAGCATTTGTACAATTTTTATAAGCACAAAAAGACCTAGGGAATACCACAGGAATCGCTCTTACTGATGGTAAGAAATTTTGGTACTTTGGTAAGAAATTTTATTTACTTTCCATATCCATTTTAATAAAATATGTGTTAACAATTATGTAAGATTTGAAAACCACTTAATGGTAACAATTTTATTACTTGTAGTTCTATGATACAGGCTTCTATTATTTTTATATCCCAGAAGCTCATGTTTTTATTAGATAAAAGGCAAGGGAAAACAAGAGAAAGAAAAGTTTTGTGTATGGTTTGTGATTTTCATACATTTGTAGGTTAGACAATCAACTCTGTGGTTTCATCCCTATCCTTTTCTCAGGAAATGCTTTTCACAACCACGATTTTGGCAGGATGTCTTCCTGTTCTGGGGATCAGGAGTAAAGCAAATGTTTATTGTTAGAATCTGTCTGGCCAGGAAAATTATCATAGCAGAAAATACTCACTTTCCATAAACATTTTATTCATGGGCTAAAAGGCCATGTTGTATTATTTCCAGAAATGATGCTATGAACAAGTAAAATGCTAGTTGGAGACAATGTGGTCACAGATGGGAGACCATAAAGAAAACCCAAACTCAAACTGGAAACATGGTAAAGCAGCCCACTCAAAAATGTATGAAAATTGCTTTGTGGTTTAGGACCATGGTGATTATGTTTGGTGGTGATTTTGTTTATGAAGCAAATTTCACACTAGCAAAAATTTTCAACTGGAATTCTTGGATGCATTATATTTGTTAAATGATATTTTGGAAGCTATCTTATTCATCTATCTGCCAACTCCAAGTGAGTGAAATGTAAAAGAAGAAAATTTAGTTGGTGGAAGAATTTGTACCTATCTTAGAAGAAGTATAAGAAGTTATTGATAGAAAAGCAAACAAAACATTGATCATTCATGGTGGACTCTTGCTCATTTTGCATTTTTTAACATGTCTGGATTTTCTCATCACCCTGAACCAGGAACCTCGAGACTGGGCCTGCAAACGCCCAATGGGGAAGTAAAAGTAAAATAAAGTTGGCTTCTCTCTCTCCATATGTCTCTCTTATTATCTTTGAGTGAGACCCTTTCTTAGCTCACAGTCACATTAATCACTTGTGTTACTAATCCGCGGCTTATCTCCTTCCCCTTCAATATTGAGGACACCAAGATAGGAGTAAGTAAAATAATTTTCAGGATTTACAAGGACACCCAGTTGCCAGCTTTTACAGTGTCTGTTTCCAGACCTGAGGGAGGGGTACCTGGATCTCTCCAGTCATTGTCCTAAACCTGGAGTCACCTCATATTCCAAGAAAAGCAGAGCCTTGCAGACAGCCCCGATATGAAGCTAACCTGTACATGGTAGCAATTACCCATGATCAGAACTCAGGCTGCCCCTTTAAATAGGAGCTGCCATATCCTTGTGGAATCTTCAAGTGATGATGGCTTTCTCAGGGCCTCACAGAACCAGTCCTAAATACTCATCAAACAGACCATGGACTGGCCAAGATTACCTATACTGCCAGCTATGCAAAACCCCAGCTATGCAAACCCCCAACCCTTGCCTTTACTCTTCTTCTCTAGAAAACATCAAACTTTCTGTCAGCCCCTTGGAGACAAACCTTGAGCCTGTCTGTGCTTCTCAACGTGGCCATGATGACTAAAGCTCCTTTCTTGCTCTTCACCACAGCTCATCTACTTGATTGTCATTATGGGATAGGTGTCCAAGCCTGGTGGATTGGGACTCCTGGAGCCAGGGACTTTGCCCTAAAACTCCAGCCTATAATTTAAATGTGAATTTTTAAATACTTATTTTGTATTTTAAAGACTATGAATTATTTATATAACCCTGAATGCTTTATATTCATTTACTTAGCATGTGTGATAATTTGTAATCCTGCATTATGGAAAGTTTTGAATTCTAAGATTATTTAAAAAAGATAAATAAGCATATTCTCATTTCCATCTCCAAAGATTACCCAGAGCTGCTAACAATAAATAAACTTTCTAGCCACATTATAAAATTTTTGTATAGATTACATCTACACTTGACCAGACTATTTTAACATTACAAAAAACTTTGTAATAAATTCAGAATCAAACTTTGGAAACTGATTTAAACTTAGCTAATAGTGTTAACATCATTATGAATCTTTCCTTATGATTTATTATTCTTTTGATTTGGTTTGAATTGGCTGTACATTGAAAAGAATTTTGCACTTAGCATGTGGTATTATCTGTTTTAACCCTAAAGCTTTACACATTGATTTTTTATATATTGCAATGTTTTTGTACCACCTAAAGGAACCTAGAAAAAGGGTGACCAAAGCTTGAGTGAATTGATGAGATGTATTTAATTACCTGGGCATAAAATGAAAAAAAAAGACTATTTTCTGTTTTGTACATGCCAATTTCTAGTTGTTTATTAATACTGAACTTCAAAAAAGTAACCAGAATTGAATATTATTACTATGGAGGAAATTATGTGAAGCAAGTGAAAGAAATGTAAATACCGTCACTTCACTTATACATAAAAGAATTTCTTATTTAACTAGATAGAAACTGTGTGTTTGCACTGATTTGACTTCGGTACATTTTAATGCAGAACATGTTCAGTTGTATTTCAGTTGATATTTTGAAAGAAAATTCTTAGCCATGTTGAAATGAAAAATAAATCTAAAAATCTGTCAAATATTGGTCCCAAGCAAAAGTACCCTTACTAATCCTAGCATTGCGACGTGGCTCATTATTGTATGTTCTCTGAATTGATTTCATTCTCTAGAGTTTCAGAGAATCATTTTCAGTATACTGTTTACTATTGTTCCTATGCAGATTTGCAATATTGGAAAACTATCTGCATGATTTACTGCTGTTTATTTGGAATCCTTTTAAGAGAAAAGCATTGCAATTGATCTTAAGAGGGACATGTTCACAGAAAATTTAGCCTGAAGAGTTCAATGAAAATTCCTTAGATTACTTTAATACTGAAAGAGAAAACACATACATATTTGCTTGTGTATCAAAACATGCCTTCCACAACATGAAGAAAATTTAATTGCAAAAAGACAACTTTATAAAAACAACTCACTGCTGCCTTGCTAAATCTTCTTCTTTTGATTTACTAAGAAATATAATACAAAGAAGATATGTAGTGACAAGTTAGTGACATTTTAGAGGATAAAAAAAAATGACTGAATTATGCCGAGAACATAGTGTGTGATGCTGGTAACCATTATGGTATTTCTTACTCTGAAAATTGGTGTGAATATTTTCATGTGAGTTCCACTCTGATGATGCAAAGTGTTGCCTTTACTTAATTAGTGTTCAGAAATACTCCTTTTACATATAACTAAAATGAGGCAAAAATAATAATGAAAGAAGGAATAGATTTTTCTGCTGTGGCATGGAGAGATCTTAAGCATATAAAATCTTAAATTGCTTATTATAAGTCTTTAAATTTTCTTTTCAAGACTAAATAATAATTAGAAGGGCATGCCACTTGAACCAAAAATTTGGACTCATGACTTAATATCTTTTATCATCCTGTCCTCAAACTAAAACATACTACTTGGAGTCTTGTGCTGGTAAATGTGGAATGTAAATAAGTAACATGAAAAAAATTATTAAAAAATAGATCCTAAACATTGATGATGTGAAATCTCACATCAGATAATCATCTATTTATTCAAGGAAACACTAATTTCATATCTTCTCTCTTTTTTTTGTCACCATGGTGTAATTTAGGAACACTCACAAGATTTCATGCCCTCTGCTCTGAAGAAAATATTTAGGTGGAGAAAGAGCATGTGTGAATTACACAGATGTCCAAAAGAATGAAGGGGAAAGTTTCTTAGAAGTGGGAATTTTATCATATTAAGGGAAAGGATGTGATAATTATTTCCAAAAGTTGCCCTTTGGAGTAAAATCAAAGTTTTCAAATATGTAAGTAAAATTTTAAAAACAAAATTTTAAAAATACATATCTTCATTTTTTTGATGTTTATAATGCAACCAATTGACCACTTTTGCCAGTTATAATAGATAAAGAGCTAGTTTTGGCCAGTAGGGATTTTGGGAATGGTAAGAGAGTAGAATAGGGGATTCATTTTTGCTTTTCAAATACTATTTTCCAAACATTGAAGACTATCTTTATTTAAAAAGATGATATTTGGATTCTACATTTTGTAAAAGGTGGCAGCAAGAAATCAAGAAATTTAAATCTGAAGACCCTAAACAAACAAAAAAAATACCATTTTAAGGAATTGGAAAATGACTAGAGGCCAGCAATATGTGTGTAGTGTTCACTCATGGAAAACTGCTGCTGTGTCACTTAAAAAGTCAATTTATTCCTTAGGATGTTCCAACACTCCCCAACTAAGGCAGTGCAAACCCATGGGGTTATCAGCTGGAGGCAGGAAAAAAGGTGTGGGGTAACCAAGAAAGCAACTGAACATTTAAAGATGATATTTTTTAAGTCAGAGTCACTCACAGAAAAATAGCATTAATGGGCTGAAGAAATAAATATGACATTGAAAAACTGCTCACTATGTGTGCATGCGGGAGATGGTATGGCATAGAGTAAAACTGAAACCCTGGAAAGATTAAGAATCTTCTGTGTCTCTGAATATCTTCTTCACCCTAAATAGTACGTGGGTGGCAGAGAATGGAAAATTTTCTGGCTTAAGGAGTTTCAATATGGCCTCTGCACAAATACTTATCTAATATGAAACTATACAGGTGAGGAAAGGCTTCAGAGTACTAGGCACAAAACAATGCACTTTAAAAATGTCTGGTGTGAGACATTAGGGGCTGAACACTATTGCATTTTGAGTCCAAGCAATTTAGATGAATATTAGAGTAAATCAAAACAAAACGAGAAACTAATGACCTTCAGTAGAAAAGAAAGAATTCACATATCCTGATGTGTATTATCTACATTGTTCAGATTTCAAGCAAATAAATACACAGGGATACATATGTAAATATAAACATGTAAATATATCTATATCTATCTATATCTATATCTATCTATCTATCTATCTATATATATATTTCCTAGTATGTGTAACTATAATACTAGGAAAGTGCCATAGTCAGAAAAAAAAATAAACAAAAACTGACTTGGGGTGGGATACAGATGTTGAATTTAACTGAAAAAGACTTCAAGTAAGTATTATAAAGAAGCTCAAAGATTCAGAGGATACATGGTTAAATAATAGAAAAAATTTAAACTATGAATAAATTGGGAATCTTTAATGGGAAAGTGGACATTATGAAAAAGAAGTAGAAGGTCCAAGGGTAAAAAGTTTAATATCTGAAAAGTCACTAGAGGACTTGAGGGTGCAGAAAAGAGAATCGATGGATCCACAGTTAGTTGAATAGAAATCACACGATGTGACGAAAAATGTTTTAAGCGAAGACAAGAGCCTTGGGAACATGTGCTATAATTTCCAATGGAACAGTAATGGAAATCCCCCCAAAAAGAGAGATGTGGGAAGAAAACAATATTAAATTTCTTGCCATGCACTTAAGAATTTTATAAAATTTTTAAATTTGTAAGTCCTAGAATCTCAATAAACCCCAAGTAGGTTAATGTAAAGAAAATCATACCTAGACATATAGACAAACTTCTGTAAGCAAGAGATAAAAAGAAAAAAATAGATGCATTATATAAAAAAAGAAAAAATAGGAGAAAACTGTACAATAACGTATTCAAACTATGGAAAGGGAAAATAATCAAGCAAGATATAGCCTCCAAAACTACCCTTTAGAAATGAAGATGATTTAAAATATTTCCATGTTGTAAAAAACTTGGGAGAGTAAGATGCTAGTAGCATAAGAAATGATAAGGGAAGTCTTTCAGGCTCTGACAAGGCAAAGCATGTCAGAAGCAAACTTGGATAAACAAAAGGAAATTTAAGAACACAGAAATATCTGGGCAAAAATAAGAGACCAGACACGCACACAGACATATGCAAGCATTAATGGGCATGTTTGCTTGGAGATAGGGACTTTAAGAGGTAATTATGGTTAAGGTCATAAGAATGTGGCCCTATTCCAATGTGGCTGGTGTTTGTGCAAGAAGCAGTGACACAGAGATGTCGGAACAGAGGCGATGTCGTATAAGGACACAGACAGAATGTGGTTATTTGAAAGTCAAGCAGAGAAGCATCAGTAGAAACCAACTTTGTCAGCACATTGATCTTGGACTTGCAGCTTCCAAACAACTCTGAGGGCTTCAACACATGAATTATACAGGAAGACAATTTGTCCGTAACACACAGATATTAAAAAGAAACCCCATGGAATATGAGAGAATAGCAAAATTTAACTTTAGCTAGAATATTGATCCAAGAAAGTGTTTGAAAATTAAGTTGAAAGTCAGTCATTGAATGTTACAGTTTAGGCTTTATTTGTGGGATGTGATGGAAGGGAAAGCCTGCAAGTTCATACTTGGGAAGCCACGAATAACAGTGCTACAGCAATTTCTTCCTAAAGGTAAGATCTGAAGCCAGGTTGATGTGGGTTGAAATGAAATGCAGATTAAGTGGATAGCTGCCTGTTCTAAGGAGATTGAAAATGAAAAGTCTGTGAATGGAAGACAACATTTCAGTGGGATTATCACTTTAAGTTGGGGAAAACATGAGATGTACACAGACAGATGGTTGGATTTCAGCCCCATAGGAGGAAAGAGACAACAAAAACCCCACAAGGGACCTTTCGGCACTAGTGGATGGGTGTGTTTGGGGTAAGAGGTCTTTCTATGTCACAGGAGTGTATGATTCAATAGGGCTGATAGCCACTCAATACCTACTGGTTGAGCCATGCCATTTTTTTTTTTTTTAAATGTGGGTACCACGGGTTGAACTCAGGACCTCATGCTTGCCAGCAGGCACTTGTGCCGCTGAGCTATCTCACCGGCCCATGCTAATTTTTCAAATGTGGTTGCCGTGTGACTGCAGTTTGGAGAGCTCAGACTCCCAACGTCCTCTCTAATGCCATCCTTGCTAATTCCCAACAGAAAGCCCTGAAAAGGTGCATTCTAGTTCTGATGATGATGATCTGATGCCCTCTCCCTCTTTGTTGTTAAATATTCTGAATATTATATCACCCCTCGATGTTACAGAGTCAAGTACTAATTTGGATGTTCACATAAGAGAAACTGGAGTTCATGTCTCAAAATTTTAGTGATTATATATTAAAATTCAGATGAGAATAAAGAAAAGTTCATTTGAATAAGAAAGATAAGAACTTATATAAAAGAGCTGGGGTTTCTTAAAAGGTCTTGAAAATCAGGTTGAGATTTGGGCTTGTACAAGTGTCATGCTGCTGTCACCACTGATATGAGGTATGATCAAAAATATGGTTAATGTTTAAATTAAAAATTTATTGCAGTAAAAGAGTCCCCCTCAAAATACTCCTCTTCAGTTCAAACATGCACATCATTCTTGCCACTTTCTGAAGCTTTTCTGGAAGTCCTTTCTTGTGAGAGTCTTTACAAGGATGATCAAATATACGGTAAATGTTGCTACCAAGTGCCAGCCAGTGGAAAGGCAGGATCATAAATATATTAGGTTGCATCCTCATCAACCTTATGCATTAGATCCGTCACCATGTGAATTCTGGCTCTTCTCCAATGTCAAAATGAGCATAAAAAGTAAAAGGTTTCAATCAATTCATGATATCAAGGCAGCCAGGGCAGCACAACTAAAGACACTCATGAAAGAGGATTTCCAAAACTGCTTTATTTTATTTATGTATTTATTTATTTTGTGGGTACCAGTGGTCGACCTCAGGACCTCGCGCCCCAGCAGGTGCCCGTGCCGCTGAGCCATATCACTGGCCCTTTTTTCGTATGTGGGTTCTGGGAGTCGAACTCAGGACCTCACGCTCGCCAGGCAGGCGCTTATGTTGCTGAGCCATCTCACCGGCCCAAAACTGCTTTAGAAAGTAGCAAGAATAGTGAGTTAAATGTGTATGAAGCAAGGCAGAGTATTCTGCAGGGGATCGATAGCAACACGTATTTTACTAAAATAATTTTTTAAAAAATATAAATTCTCTTTTGTTTTGATTACCCCTTTTATGTGACATTTCCTAAGTGGAGGCAGGAACACAAATTAAACTGGCAGCTCATGTAGTAGAAGGATGACAGGCAGAAAAATGGAGGTTCACCGGAAAGCAAGCTTAATAGATTTTGATGTCCAGGCTAGGTGGGAAAGGATCAAATTCAAGAGAGAGCAGAGACACCATGAACAGGGGTAAGACCCAGGGGAATGAATGTCACCATAAAAGCACAGCTTTGTGAAAAGGTTAAGGGATGAAATGCCAAGGCAATGAAAGAAAAGGAGTAGAAAGCGAATATCAAGATGATGTGGTCTGGGGCCGGTGATATGGCTCAGCAGCATAAGCACCTGCCTGGCAAGCGTGAGGTCCTGAGTTCGACTCCTGGTACCCGCATAAAGTAAAAAAGGGCCGGTGATATCACTCAGTGGCACGAGCACCTGCTGGCAAGCGCATGGTCCTGAGTTCTACTGCTGGTACCCACTAAAAAAAAAAAAAAAATGATGTGGTCTGGAGATCAGTCATAAGAGAAGGCTAAGTAAAATATTTCTGGAGTCAAGAGCCAGGCTACATGAGGCCAAAGTGATAATCGTCTACACGGGTACTGTAAGTTGGCAAGAAAAGTGGAAGGAGAGAAAAGAAAACTGACAAAAAATAAGTCAAATAAATAGAAATGTTACCAGTGACCATATGAAGAATGTTGGTACCAAATCCTGTGATACTTATGGCAGAGGGTAAATGGGACCAATTTGTAGCCTACTTATGTTTCTAGTGGGATTCAAATAGGAGATTGGCAAACAGGGAGGGCTTATTACTACGTGTGCTTTAGTCCTTGCAATAATAAGAACTGTTCTTTCTACAAATTTTCTTTTCTAGAAACACGATCCACATGAGTGTTATTTGCTAGAGGAAAGGTGAAGTGTGCCCCCTGGACATACTTATACAAACTTGGACCTGAAGTTATGCTATTTTGAAACAAGCTGGTAAAATCCAGCTGCCTGAGAAAGTATAATACTGCCTTGCTATGCAAGGCTCCAACATAACTCTTGCAGTTATATGAAATGAACGGCCATTGTCATCCTCAAAAGCCTTGCTCTTTGGTTGAACCTGTAATGATTTGCTTGGCTTTTTATTGCTTGAGAGAGTAAGGGGAGTGGGATTGCTGTGTTATTATAATAAGAATGCTTGCCCTGGGAATTTCTGCAGCCACCGAAACGACCTACGGGTTATAGTCTCTGGTTCACAATTTTCTTTTTGATAGTGATTTTCTTTTGTGCATAGACACAATAAATAATACATCTTTCACCATATTATCCATAGTCATAGAATTCAAAAGCCATTCAATATTGAATTCTCTCTTTGGAACAGTAAGTGTGGAGCTGTTGCTTGACATGGCTATATCCCCAGCCTTCAATGATAATAGAAGTTTAAAACACCAGTGTTATGTTATGAAGCAAAGAATAAATAACAATGCAAGGCCAGCATAATTCAAACACGGTATCTTTCTCAAGCAGTAAAAACTCCAACCCATTAAAATGATTAATAATATGGCTCAGTATTTATATACTGTCTTTCTGCAAAGGAGTTTAAAATGTTTTACTAACATTTTCTCATTAACTGTAAGTTCATCTCCATGAAATATAGGGTGAAAGTTGTTATTCCTATTATTTTTTCTTTTGCTTTACCTGTGGTGAGGCCATAAGCCCAAGGTCATTCTGTGAATTGATCATTAGAGTTCCTTTTATTTCTTTTCCCCTTTTGCTCTATGCTACAGATGATGTCCAAATTTAGGTTTTCAGTTCTCTTTAGAGACAATAGATCTAGTTGGGAATTTGGGAACTGAATAAGGTCATACAAAAAATTGATAAAAATATTGGCAAACTTCCAACTTTCTAAGCTATTTGTCATTAAGTAAGTACTTTCACAGTAATTAGATTTCATTCCTCTGATAGGCACTGAGAAAGATTATTGTGAAACATACAAGAACAAAATCATTGGGCCGGTGAGATAGCACAGCAGCATAAGCACCTGCCTGGCAAGCGTGAGGTCCTGAGTTCGACTCCTGGTACCCACATAAAGGAAAAAAAGGTCTGGTGCTATTGCTCAGAGGAGCAAGCACTTGCTGGCAAGCACGAGGTCCTGAGGTTGACTCCTGGTACCCACATTTAAAAAAAAAAAAAGAAAGAACAAAGTCATTAATCAGCTCTGTAAATTTTTGCTCTGAAAAAAAGTGGAATGTAGGAGAAAGAAAAGCATTGAAATGCAGGCACTAAAAGAGGCCTGAGAGATACCTGTTGCTTTTTTCTATCTTGTGAGGGCAGACCAAAAACCACTATCCATGAATCTGAAAGTTGGCCCTCACAAAATACCAAATATATTGGAACGTCGATCTTGGACTTTTGAACACCCAAAATTGTGGGAAATAAACTAATACTGTGTACAAGCTGCTGAGTTTATATGAAGTATGATAAAAATACAATGAATGTTTAACTTTTTAAATTTATTACAGTGAAAGACAGATTGTCATTAATCCCCTTCAGTTAGAACAAATTTACCCATCATTCTTGCCACTTTGTGCAGCAGTTCTGGAAGTTCTCTTTCGTGAGTCTTCTTGTCATGGGTGCCTCAATGTCCTCAGTCAATTCAAAACAATTACATTTCATGGTCATTTTGACTTTGTGGAAGAGCCAAAAGTTGCACTATGCCAGGTCAATTGAATAAAATAAATGAGGACATGCAGTAGTATTTTTACAATCCTGTCTTTCCATTTGATAGCGCTCAACAGCAGCATTCACAGATTTTTTTTTTTTTTATCTCACCTTGTATGGCTAGAAAGAGGACTTCCAGTCATAAGTGTGTTCAAGATGATAGGAAGTATTTTAAAGGGGATTGATGTCTTTCAGTGTAATAAATTTTTAAAATGTAAATATTCACTGTAGATTTTGATCACACTTCACATTGACAAGTATTTTCATGGTAGCTCTCATTTCAAGTTTTCAACTATTTTTTATGTACCAGGCTTTACTCTTAGACTATGACTTGCTTATAGGGGAGGGATTGTAACTTTTTAATCCCAGTTCCTGTGCCTAGCAAATGATATGCATTCAAACTGTGAAGAATGAATGTTTTAATCAGTTTTTGCTAATTTCACTATATCTTACTGTTTTATTCTACATGTTTACTGAATGGGTCTATAGCTAGACAAATGATAAACGAATGAAGGAAAGAATGAAGTCATTTAACTGACTGCTAAGCATATCATGATAAACTTCCTCCTCCCTTCGGCAGCTTTTAGTAGAGAGCACTGTACTTCTCCAAAGTCTGGTTTTCAGCATCTATGAATCAGCAGTCATGTGCAAACTCAGTTACTCACCTGAGTGAATATCACAGCCATCCAATGATTAGCTTGGCCTGTAAAATTTATGCACAGTAAGTAACGTATAACTACTGGCTGCAATGTTGTGTTGTTACTGGTGTTAGTGGCTGTGTTCAGTTATATTTACCGGATTTCAAAAATATATTGGTCGTGTCTTGAGTCTTTTCCTCTAATCAGATATTAGCACAAGATTAAATCATTTTCTTAACCCCACTCTCCCTTCTGTCCCCAGACATAAGTAGAACCACAACAATCATGATACTTAAAACCATTCTATGTTTTCACATGAATTAAACAGTTTAGGTCCTCATACAAGGTTAATTCCATGCTCTATCAATGACTGGCCAATCTTTTCTCAATCTTTTTACCCATGGGTCACTGCCCTTTCTCTTTGTCATTCTTTGAGCTTTGTTGTCACACAGACCACTAGACTCTATCCTCTCTCCCTCTCTCTCTCTTTCTCTCTCTCTCTCTCTCACACACACACACATACACATATACATATACATTTTAATGTGTTATTGTATCTATGTTCATACGTTTTACATTGTTTCTTTAGGGCAACATTGTACACCAAATGGCCACTCAACATTTATTTTATTTTATTTTATTTATTTATTTATTTTATTTATTTATTTTTTGTGGGTACTGGGAGTCGACCTCAGGACCTCGCACGCCAGCAGGCGCCCGTGCCACTGAGCGATATCACCGGCCCCTTTTTTGTATGTGGGATCTGGGAGTCGAACTCAGGCCCTCGCGCTTGCCAGGCAGGCATGTAAGCGGCTGAGCCATCTCACCAGCCCTCAACATTTATTTTAAAATGCATTTTAGGAGTCGGTGAGATGGCTCAGCGGCATAAGCACCTGCCTGGCAAGCGTGAGGGCCCGAGTTCGACTCCCGGATCCCACATACGAAAAAAGGGCCGGTGATATCACTCAGCGGCACGGGTGCCTGCTGGCGCACGAGGTCCTGAGGTCGACCTCTGGTATCCACACACACAAAAAAAAAATGCATTTTAGAACAGTATATACAGAAAGTAAAGGAAATCATCAAAATTTGTATGACCAAATAGGTAAACTTTTTTCTTTATCCTTATGTTCACTTCCTACAGGGCCTTTTAAAACTCCATGGTAGTAGAAGACAGCTTAAATATTCAAGCTTTATTTTATACATATATATCTCAGCTACCTGTTTAAAGAATGATAACAATGTTATCTTGCTTCGTAAATTGGCAAATGAAACATTTTGGTGTAATGTTTAGAAATATATCATAATCCTATTAAATATATCACCATTTATACACCATTTGGTGTTAAACTGTGAAGTGAGTAACATTAAAGTTCGCTGTGACAAGGCACTGCAATAAGAACTTTTTCCAGATAGTTCATTATGCATTGTCAATCAAATGTAAGAGTCCGTCACTAAAGAGTTAAGAGTTTCTTTGTATAAAGTCCAACAACTTAGTATCCCACACAGCTCAGTGAACATGGAGCCCCAATTAGAGCCTTTAAGGACACAACTACTATAATCATGATAATTCTCAGAAGAAAGAATTTTGCAGTCAGAGAGTATAGTCCAGTAGCAGTTCTGAACTGATGTGCAAATAAAAGAAATTAAGTGCAATTATATTGATCTATTGGCAACAGTGCAGTTAAAATGAAGTTCCTATGATGAGACTTTCCAGAGATAAATTACTTAGTGAGCTTATTTATTTACAATTTTGAGAATTCCAAACACATTCCTTTATTTTAAAATAGATACAGCAAGTCACCAACTTACGAACAGGTTTCATTCCAAAAGAAACTTCATAAGTTAGATTCGTTCATAAATCCAACAGAGTCTTACATACCTTTGACACGAATATACAATGCACGTTGCTTTTCACTTTCTAGCAGTGCCCTCCACATCACCACTGCTTTTCATCTTGTTTCCAGACATCCTGGGCTCCGACTGAGCACTGAGTAATGTAGACCACCATACTGTACAGTAAGCACATGGCAGCACAACTGTGACAATGTCTGGCAGATGCATGAGCTACTTCTGCTATTTGTTTACATATATGTTCATTATGCAAAGTCCACTGGTATCTGTGAAAGTGAGCAACTGCAAACTTTGTGAGTCAGGGACTTACTGTATTAACTTTCCTTCTCCAAACACATGTAGTGAATATTTCCTGAAGTTTTTCATTTAGGATGTGAGTGGATAAATGGGTAGAGCACAGCGAGGGTGCTCTTTTAGACAAGGTGTTGAGAAGAACCTCTTCAAGGTGGTGGTTCTGACCAGAGGTGAAGTTAGGTAGCAAATCACATGAAGATTTGAAGAATGAAAATTTCAGGTGGAGTGCAGAGTAGGGGGTCTGATTTTTTTCAGTTCTTTATATATTCTAGATAGAAGTCCTTTGTCTGAAAGACAACTGGCTAAAAATTTCCTGCTCTGTGGGTTGTCTTTGCTCTCTGTTGGTGATTTCTTTTGCTGTGCAAAAGCCTTTTAATAAGATGAGATCCCAGTTGTTGATTCTTTGTAGTATTTCCCATGCAATCTGGATTTTATTCATGAAGTCTCTGCCTACACCTATGTCTTCAAGTGTTCTACCTTTTTTCCCTTGCAGCAGATTTAGTGCTTTTGTTATAATATTTAGGTATTTGATACATTTTGATTTTAGTTTAGTGCATGGTGATAGACAAGGGTCTTGTTTTAGACTTTGACATGTAGAAAGTCACTTTTTCCAGTACCATTTATTAAAGAGGCTATCCTTCCAGTGAATGTCTTTGGCCCCTTTGTCAAAGATTAGGTGGCTGAGTACATTTGGAGTTGTTTCTGCATCTTCTAGTCTGTTCCATTGATCGTTAGGTCTGTTTTTCTTTTTTTTTTTTTTTTTTGCCAGTACCATGCTGTGTTTTGTTTTGTTTTATTTTGTTTTTAATCACAGTAGCTCTTTAGTATAATATCAAGCCAGGGATTGTGATGCCCCATGCCTTGCCTTTGTTGCCCAGAATTGCTTTTGCTGTTCTAGTTCTCTTTTGGTTCCACATGAATTTTAGGATTGTTTTCTCTAGTTCTGTGAAGTATGCTAATGGTATTTTGATTGAGATTGCAATAAATCTGTATAACAACTTTGGAAGTATGGCCATTTCCACTATGTTGGTTCTTGTTACCCAAGAGCAAGGGATATCTTTCCATTTTCTGATATGCTCTTTGATCTCCTTCTATAGCTAAATGGATGGACCTTGAAACTATAATCATAAATGAAATAAATCAGACACATATGTGTAAATATCACATTATCTCTCTTGTGTAAGAAACTGAAAGTGTAAATAAGAACATAATTGTACAATAGATATTGTGAGATAGGAAGAAACTGTTCAAAAGGAAAAGGGAACTAGGGAGGGTGAGGGGAAAGGAAGGCAGGGAAAGAAAAAATGAGAAAAGAAGGATAAAATGATTGTGAATGGGGAAGGAAAGAGGGTATGAAAAGAGGGTATAAGAATGGGGGAAAAAAGAGGAATCAAGATATATCACATACAGATACAAATTTCCTATAGTGAACGTGGTCATTTTATAAACCTAAATTGTACCAATAAACTTAAATTACAATATAAATGTTCTGTTGCTACCTTTTCATCAGATGTGAGATAGAGAACTGGGATAATGTTAAATTTAAGGCAAAGATTTTTGTCAGTTTTCTTAAATAATTCTTAGCCCTAAACAATAGAACAGTATTTAATCCTTTAACTGAAAGTTTTGAATTGTGTATTTTAAATAGGTGAATAATATCTCCATGTGAATTATTTAGAAAGTCCATTCTAGTGGACACATACCTACTACGTAGGAATACTGTGCCCACAATCCAACTGAGTTAATAATATATGGATGCCTGTGAGAAGAAATAAAAACACAATGAAATAAATAACAAAAATGTATCTCCTTATGTATATCAAAGTAACACAATTATATGACTTATGATTCTTCCAAAGTATAGTTGGCACTATAAATTGTTTTAGAATATAACATAGATTAATGTTATATATTTTCATGTGATAAAGTAGCTTCTTTATGACTAGGCATTCTAAGAGTTATGAATTCCATCCACAGGCATTTGAATCTACCTCACTCTCCCATTTGTTTATTACTCTGGGATAGTAGCATATTTCAGCTTTACTGTTTATGAAAATGAATCACAGTTTTGAGCTGTTAGGATAGCTCAACAAGAAAAGTTGTTCTCAAGCAGGGTATTCTTCTCTCAGTTTAGATAGCACCCAAAGAACTAGTTGTATGTAGGTATACTAACTCCCCATGAGAAATTCAATCATTATGTACTGCACACATGTACCAATAAAAAAAATTAAGAAGAACTAGCCATAAAAATAAAACAAAAATGAATAATTTTGTGTACCAAACAAGTTGCAAGAACAATTTTCTGGCAAAATATATAATAAAGTATTGATTTTTATGTTCTACAAAAAAAGATTACGTTCGATGCATTTTCCCATACCTTGAAAATATTATTGTGTTTCTTTCATTATTAATAACTACCCTTTAGAAACTTGCAGCTAGTTTATTTAGGATCCTTCATGAACCGCAGTAATACACATGAATTTTTTGTGCTTCAAAAGAATGAGATTTGAAAAGCAAAAGTAGGATTATCTGGAATCATTAGAGAAATTAAAAGTCTTTGCATACAAATACATAAACAAAAGAATAATATTTCCTTTAAAACTACTAGATGAAGGGAACAACCTTCATGTTCTACTTGAAATCATCATCTCATGAAAGCCACAAGAGAAAGCAATATAGTCTATCTGAAAATAAAAGTCCACACGATTTGATGCTATTGCTATAAATGTTTTCTGATTTTCCATTAATTTTAAACAAATGCATGGAAAAGAGAAAATTATTTTGTAAAATAAATAAAAGAATAAATAACTTGATTGGTACACTATATTGTTTTATAGAATAGATGGGACTGGATAATTTGGGAGCAGCAGTTCCGTTACTGCAAAACCGAAGTCTAGAGGATCTTAACTACCTCAGGGAGCTTCAAGCTAATTTCAAGCTCTTCAACTGAGCTCTGTAGTTAATTACTGGATGAAAGTATTGGTAGATATTTAAGATGTACATATAAACTAGGTGGTGATTCATGACCATAACCTCAGTACTCTGGGAGGCTGAGGCATGAGGATAGCAAAATGAAAGCAACTTGGGCAATTTAATGATGTAGCGAGACACTGTTTTAAAATTAAAAAAAAAAAAAAAACTTACAAAAGGATAGGAATATAGCTCAGTGTGAAGGTCCTCTATTTAATCACCAGTATCACAAAACAAATACATATAATTAAGTAAGATGTTTTGCTAAGTGTATTTTAAACATACACCTAACTACATAGAGGTTTTTTTTAGAAAACCGCCCCACTGTTAATTATGTAGAGTAACAAAAATATAATACAAAGTAAAGCCCATCAATATTGTGCATATATATTGTGTTGATAGCTCCATTTCTAGTATTGCAGGTTTACCAGACAATTAAGAAGGAGGATTACTGTGATTTTTTTTTTCTGAGTCCCTCTCCATTTTAATTTTCACATTTTAGGATCTCTGCTTGCCAGCAATGCATGAAGCAAAACACTGATCTATCGAACGGCAAGCAGAATAAGCTAGGTATGATTACTGTAAAGATAAATCTTGTTCTGTGTTTTCTTGCATGTGTGTGCTTGTGTGTGTGCATGTGTGTGTGTGGAAACGGAGGAGCACTGTGAAAATCTGAGACAAAATTATCACTCTATATGAGCTCATACGTGTGTGACTCATTTAATATTTATATGTTTATAAAACTATCACAAAGGATATGATGATGTGATTTCACTCTGTAACCTGACATATTGGTTAAAATAATAGGATTGTTGGTAACTCGAATTAGACAAGATTTTGGAGAAACGTCACTGTGCTGAAGTGAAGGAGACCACAGACAGATATGTGGGATTGAGACTGAGAAACACGTTATGCTTTGCAGATATTTACATGAAACTCTTCAACTCAAGAATGATGATGCCTGCGAAAAATCTAAGGTTCTCAGGAAGGAATGTAACTACTTCCATGTTTTCACCTTCTTTAACTTATATTGATTTTTTGCTGATTTCTCATATCTCAAGGAATATAATGGTATAATAACTAAAATGCCGATGAGTTTATTTGTTTACAAAAAGACATGTTGTTGATATAATAAAGTAATTGTGGTGGTAGAAGTTTTATACATGAATTTACCTTTAAGGTCTCACTCAGTTGGATCACCTGTTTAATCTTTTCTCTTACGTGCAGAATCTGAAAAGAATGAGGTCCAGGTGGTATATATTGAAGCTGCTTTGGGCGTTGTTTACATTATCCATCTCTAACTTTTTCTACCAGTAGCAAACTAGAAATATTTGCTTTACTGTGTTCACCCAAAAGTAAAGGTTGTGATTGGTGGCTATTTACTATTGGTCATTGACAAAACATGTCATTGCCATGGTATGCTTAAACTATTAGAAAGATAATATTTCAGCCGATCCTAAAATTTTTACTATAGACAAATTTTTAAAAATTCAAAATTTACCTCCACAGAAAATAAAACTATGCTAAATTTGAGTATGAAACCATTTTCCTTTGAGTTACAAAAGCACACATAAGATATTTTTATGAAAAAAATAAGTAAGAACATACTATTTTTAAGTTTTGAATGTTGTTCATTAACCAATAGCTGTTGGATATAAGCTAAAAAATAAAGAAGTCTAGAATAATTCCATCAAAAATAAGGCACAGGAGATAAAAAATCTTTTATCATCATCTGTTAAACTTACAAATTTGTGAAAATGAAATATTTGTTGTTAAATGAACTACAGAATTTTATCATATTTATTGTTCTTTATTCATTTAGTCATTCCACTACCTTCAAAAAGAAAAGACAAGAGCAATACCCCCTTTACATAAAATTTTTTCCTAAACAAAGGAATGTAGGCAGGGAGAATTCTGGTTTTCATTCACTAGTGAACACATTAGTGTCACTTTCTGTTTGGGGTTTTGAATTTATCTTCTCATCTACATAGAGTGAAGCAATCTGGCATAGATTCAAGTTATTATTTGTCTTCTTTCAGCACAAGGTATATTAAATAGTATGTAAATAAACATGTCAAGCAAAACCTATTTATTGTCACAGAAAAGTCATTTGGTAGACAGCTTGTCAGAGAATGGAAAATTAACATCTTTCTCAAACACTTTTTCTTCCCAACAGGTTGCTATGTTTAAGACAAAGATATAACGTACACTGGTGTCACTAAAGGTATAACTGAACTTCCTTCTGTAATAGGAAGAACTAAAGAATCTCAAATGTGGTCATAGCTCTGACACAAAATAATGTCTTTTAACTACATTTTAATTATTTTACAAAATATTCATGCCTGTTCTCATTACTGTACAATAGAGAAATTAAGTATTGACCAAACTGGCCAAAGTCACGGAAAGCAGTAAAGATACATGAAGGAGTTATCTGTACCTTTACTTTTCATTTCACTGTCCAGTCCTTCTGTTCTGTCCTAGGAAGACAGCAGAGAGAGGACTTATTTCAGAAAAGTGTTGCAAAGTCTCTGCTGGGTGGGAACTTTTGTGAATATCTTTAAGTGTTTGGGAAATGAGCTATGAAGTTAATTGTTTTCTGATGCCCTCAACTTACATTAAGAATAACGAGCAAAGAAACCAACAATACTTACATAAAGGAATGAAGGAGGATACAAAACCTTTCAATTTTTTGTCCTTCAAATTAAAAAAAATGTGTTAGCATAACCTAAATGTTATACCCCAAGGCAAACAAACACCTATTGAGCATTTAGTTTAATTATGATGTGGTAACAAATGCATCAAAGTCATAAAAACTCAATGGTATAACAAGATATTTGTTCGGGGATTGTTTTATTATTATAAATAGTAGTAGCAGTAGTAGTAAAAACAATAATGGAATTGAGATAATCCATCAATACCATTTTAGTGTCCAATTTACATCTCCATGTAGAAAAGCTCACCAAGCTGAACAAGAGCTGAAGCTATTATTTTTTAATCAGGAACCATCCTTTTTCTTGATTCAAAAGCATTATATACTAAACTAACAAGATAATTGGCAGTTCAAAACCTTCAGTATTTCCATTTTTCTAGCAAATCAATATAAATTCCTTAACTTGTAGGCTGACAAAAGTCATTTTGTCTTTTCATATATATCAGTTTTGGGGGAAGAAGATAATCAGTCGATAAACAGACAAAGCTGAGAATTGCAGGTTTCTGCCTTCCATTCAGCAGTATTACAGAATCAAGTCTCAGAACTGATTTTCACACACACAGACACACACACACCCTTCCACATACAATTTGTTGTTACTTCATCAGTAATGTCTCAGTATTTTCCCTTTTGTTCCTCCGTAATGACCTAGATTGGAAGATGCACTTAAGGTAAACAGAACAATATTCCAGGGCCAGAATTTGGACATTTTTCTCATAGGAATCAGGTGACATAGTAGAAATGTGACTTAAGCCCAAATGTGCTTATAGCAGGATACTATAAGCACTGCTGCTGACTGGAAGATGGATTGGAAAGGCAGGACTGGGGAGAGTGCCATGAGAATTGCTAATAGTTCAAATGAGTAATGAGGAAGACCCAAAGGAAGCCATGGCAATGTGGACAGAAAGGACAAAAATAAGACCAAATATGACATGTAATTAAAAACCACTAACAGTGGCATACAGCAAAAGAATGAAAGAGAGTTGATAGTTGAGATAACTTTTGGGCTCATACAGTAGGTGTCCATGCCACAAAATGAGAGGAGATAAATTGGAAAACCACCCCGTTGAAAAGAGAGGAGAATGACACTGGTCCCAACTTTTAAAATGTTGAGTTTTAAGTTTATATATGTCCATCAACAGATGAATGGATAAAAAATGTGATATTTTCACCCAGTGGAGTACTACTCTATCATAAAGAAAGATAAACTTGAGTCATTTGTAGGAAAATTGATTCACCTTGATACCATAATGTTAAGTGTAATAAATCAGACCCAATATCTTAAGTATCACATGGTTTCTCTTATACAAGAGACTGGTGCAGACTTTCTAGCTTCCACCACCAACCTTGGGCCTTCCCAGCACAGACCCTTGATATAGACTTGCATGAGACATTGTCGTGGGCTCTAGGCCTCTAGTTGGACTCATGGAGGACATTGCCATGGGCTCTAGGTCTTCAGCTGGACTCATGCAGGACATTGCTGTGGGATCCAGGCCCTCAGCTGGATTCTTTGGATCTCTAGTGTGTGGAAGATGTCCCGCAGTCTTTTGCATTTGACTGTTTGAATGAATATTATGAAATAATCCTATAAATTTTGCGTCCTGTATTAATTCTTTTGCCTTATAAACCCTGACAACAACACTAGTATATGTTTTATTTATATAGGGACAAAAGGTCTCATAACAAGGCCTAATACATTAGGAGGGAATGTGAATGCTGAATGTTGCTTCTGCATGAAAATGGTATATTTAAAATACCTGTACTATTGGTTGCTAACTACAAGGATATACAGGAAACCTACAGAGTCAGAAGCTCAGCAGCAGATAACAAACGTTTTATGAGCAATTTGGCCAAACAGGAAGTACTAAGGGAGGCGAAACCAGTTCAGTGGTTGTCTATTATAGACAATAACTATCTTTGGCTCACTGATGGACTTCGGCTCCTAGGAGCAGACGAAACAAAATGCCTTCTCATGACAAAATTTTGTCTTCTGTCACCCACGCAGTTTAAAATTCAAGACCCAGCAATGATCAACTACACTGTTCACAGCGATTTTCCCAAGAGCCATCTGGAGCCTTTCTACCATTTTCTGAACTATATACATGCTGCTCTTATAATTTTTTGCCTCTGGACCAGAATGAGAATATACCGTCAGTGACTCTGGACCTGAACTAGATAAATAATTAATTCTAAATTCAGCTAGAAGCCACTACAACTGGCTTCAGTTGACAAAAAGCAACTATTACTCTAACTCCAATGCTGAGTGCACAGCCTGGGAAAAAGCTCTGGAGTGTCATGATATTTGCAATATGTATGAATGATGATCTCCTTTTAATACAGTTTTTTACCTTCTGTTTTCCCTGGTGATATCTTAGTAATGAGGATCAAACTAAGGGAATCTACCATTCTCTAACTCTTTCCTTCCTTACTACTGTACAGTATGATTCATCCTGCTCATGTTATATATTCTTTATTACTCTTAATATGAGGGGGACCTAATTAAATGTATAGTATTAAATGTTCAAGACTAGCAGAAATTTTAGAAATCTTTTCCAACTTAAAACCAACTTCAAATGCAGATCTTTGTACTCAGTGTCAGATATTCTATTGCATTCATAAAATGGTAAAAAGTAGATTAATGTGAAAGGCTTAATTCAGGTATACAAGTGGGAATTTCTTTTTCAAACTTCAAAACCAGGTATATTGGTTATTCAATTACATTTTTCTCTATTTCATAGTAAATATAATAGTGTGTATTAGGACAATAACTGCAAAATAATCTCTTAGTTAAAAATGATCCCCTTAGAATTTAGACAATTACATTCATATATGTCAACATACAGAAATACCTATACTTTATATTTTCTCCTTTTGCTCCCTAACTTTTTCAAAGTAATGATTCTAAGTGAACTAAAGACAAAAAATTTAATAAAGGGATTCAAATACTACAAAGGTTTAAATAATAAATGGAGGTTGAATGAAATTCATTTTCCATCCCTCCAACTGTGATTAGTGGTGGCATCTTCATGGATTCTTATTGGTTATTTGAAGCTGCACAGCTCTCTTTCATCTTCACCCGACGGGTAGCTAAAGGGGCTCTGACTATCAGGAACGTGGCCCAGGAACCCTCATTTTGCCAAAGCTTTCTCCACTGAAGCTTTACTATCATCTCCCAAAATGCTCTGCATGTCCAAATAGATCCTGAAAAAGTATGAGAACTATGTACATCATCTTTTTATCGCATCTGGAAAAATCTCCATCCTTTTGCTACATCGTAGCACTCTGCTATGTCTCCTCTACGTAACTTACCCATCAAGGTTTTTATCTTCTTACACAAAGTGGAAGAAGTTACAAAGAGCTATTGTTTTCCTGAAATTTTGTTCCAGGAAACAAAGACCGCTGAGACAAGAAAATAATAAGATTCTTACTATATAGATGGAAGGATAGCAAAGGACTGGGGAGAGAAAATTCAAAGAGGAAGAGAAAAATCAGTATCTCAATAACGTAGCCTACTTCCATAGTGGTTAAGAGGCTAGAAAAGCTTTGTATGAAATTCTGGCTCTGCCATTTACAATTTGTATGACTTTGTAAGACATTTAAATTTTTTCTTAACATTTTACCAAAAAATATTAATACCTATACTGATATATAGAAAGAAAATTACAATCACCTCAAGTGTATGTATAGCTTAACATAGTCTCACAAGGTACACAGACCCAGATAGCCAGCATTCACATCTAGAAGAGTGGCCTGTGACCCTCACCTTATTCCTTCTAGTCCTTATTGCCCTCTTCTAAGTTTGCCAGCCCCTGACTTCAAATAGTAGTTAGTGTTGGCATCAACGAGACCTGCCACTGAACTAGTTTCTGCAAAATGGGGATGATAAATTTATCTTCATTTTGTGGTGCTTATGAGAGTCAAATGAACTAATAGAAAATCATACTATCTAGTAAGCATTCTATATTTGTTAAATAAGAATGTTTTAAAAGTAACAGTTAAATCCAAGTTTTATAACCTTAAACCTATGAATTGTGATTAAAAATAATCCAATTGACACATGGTAAACAATTATCTATTCTAGAAAAACCAGCACTCACTTTCACGAAGGCATCACTCACTGGTAGTAGGTGGCCTTAACATACAACTATACACATTTTTCATTTTGATCTGATTGAAGGAAAATATCAGTAATAACAGAATACTGTTTCTTTCTGAAATGTACCACTTTTTCTGATTATAAACCTTACAGGTCATATTATATGTCACTTCAAAGAATCTGTAGATATTGTTCAGTTTGTTCTACTAAAAATTTTGTATGTTGTTCCTTTACAAGAGTTATTATTTTGTTTTAAAAAGTGGACAATAGAGTTGCAAATCTCTGGACTAAATCCATGCAAGTTGAATTTAAAAATATACCAATATTAAAGAGATGCATTATCTGCAAAGGATGAGACTGCCATCAGATTAAAGCAGTATACTATATACCCAAAAGGGCATGAGATCACTGTGAAGAATCTTGTTTCATTAGCACCACTTCATGGAATTGATTTTATATCCTTAGAAAAGAGGAAATTTTGGGCCAGTGAGATGGCTCAGCAGCATACACGCCTGCCTAGCAAGGGCAAGGGCCCGAGTTCAACTCCTGGAACCCACATACAAAAGAAAAAGGCCGGTGATATCGCTCAGCAGCACGGGTGCCTGCTGGCGTGCAAGGTCCTGAGGTTGACCACCGGTACCCACAAAAAAAAAAAAAAAAAAGAAAAGAAATTTTGTAAGTGAGCCACTGGATGAAAGCATGATTTGACACTAAACACTTTTTTTTTTAAAGGAAAAGAAAGCAGGGAAATAGTTTTCTAAGCTAAATGAACAATGTATAAAAACTCAACTTCATGTAAATTTTATGATCTTTTGTCTTTCCCTTTTTCTATTATTGAACACCTATTGTATGATTGCTTTAATTCTTACAAATCATTACACTTAATTTGTACATTATATTTCTGGCCATTTAGTGGCATTGCATAACCAGACAAGAAGAAACAACACCCAATGTCACATCCAGACACAAATGCCAACTTGACCAACAATACTGAATTATAAAGGTATGAAACTGAGAAAACATTTAAAAATAAACTTGAAAACACATCATGTCAAATTTAGTAGTATTCATTATGGAGAGTAATTCTCTGAGGTTTCTTTCTCCAAAATGAAATTCTAATAGTTCTGAAACATATTTGAAAGCCCAAAAGAACAAAGAAAAGAAAGTAGCACATATTTGGCAAAGATACTGTTATTTTGAAAAATTTCTTATGGTGTACTAGATGAAAATATTTAAACTTATTCAGAAAATAGGATGCATTTTCCTTTAGAATTTTTGCCATAGAACTTTTAGGCTATTAGAGGTGTCCAGGATTTGCAATATGCGGACTAGGCAGTCGTAGGGCTCCCTGGCTTCAGAAGACCTTCAGATACGTGTTACTGTGGCCATTTAAAAGCTCTTAAAAACTTCTGAAGAAAAGGGCTTATGTTTCTTTAGTGCTAAGTCCTGCAGGATATGCAGTCTGTCCTGATTACAGTGCTACACAATACCCCAGATATTTATATATCTGACATACAGCGCGCTTGTTTTCCCAAAGACCTTCTGAAAAGATTATAAGTAGCAGCACTTGTTCCGTGCTCCTGATCCATTCTGTGTCTTTGCAAATGGCTGCATGTTTTTGTTATATTTTCTCTGTTTCCTGCAAGGCTGTTTATTTGTGTACTTAATGTCAATGTTACATTTCTTCCTATATCTTTGAGTTCACCTTCTTCATACCAGTATACTTTCAAGCAAAAAAAAGCAAAAAAAAAAAAAAAAAAAAAAAAAAAAAACCAACTTGCATGCATGTTTAGGAGAAAGATTGTCCCTTCCACTTAGAAGTCTATTACTTTGAAAATAAGACTGTGAGGCATGATATCCATTTTCCTTATGAAACTAATGTGAATTCATAGTAAAACCTTAGAAAAACAATTCTAAGAGAGAAAATTTATCTAAAATTTAACAATTAAGAAAAATACTACTTAAAGTCTCAAATATTTATAATATTAAAAATTGTTTTTAGTTTTCAATATTTTTATATTTGCATAGATGGTATAATAATAAGGGTAGGTTAAATCATGACTACGACAAGTCAAGGAACCAACTCTAAACTATACAAGTAATTATTGTATTCTTCACAATCACCCTTTAGTGAAAAAGATTTTTAAAATCAAGAATACCCTTGATGAGGGCCGGTGAGATGGCTCAGCGGCTTAAGCGCCTGCCCGGCAAGCACGAGGGCCCGAGTTCGACTCCCGGAACCCACATACGAAAAAGGGGCCGGTGATATCGCTCAGCGGCACGGGCGCCTGCTGGCGCACGAGGTCCTGAGGTCGACCCCCCGGTACCCACAAAAAAAAAAAAAAAAAAAAAAAAAAGAATACCCTTGATGAAGTAGTGAATTCTATTGATTTGATTGCTTTTCAATCCTTAAGGATATGTCATGTAATATTCTGTGTGATAAAATGAAAATATTCTTAAGGTGCTTAGGCTGCATGCCATTGTAAGTTACTATTAAGAGATAATTTTCATTACTTAAACTTCATACTCTCCAGAAAACCATGATGGTTATAGAATATTGATCTAAACTGGTTAACAAATAAAAATATAACAATTTCCTCTAGAAATCGTAATAATACATAATAATATTCAATCAAAAACCATAATACTTTTGAGTTATGTAAATTTTATACTGATTTTATAGTGATTTTAAAGAATAATCTCAAGAATTAGCATCATAAATCCATGTTTTATTTATTTTTTCCATGTTTTATTTTTGAAAAAATATTAGTATGTGATCACATTGAATAAATCACCTAAGATAGAAGTCTTATAAGACAGAGTCAAAATATCAGTTTTTGCTATCCAGTCTATTTCTACCAATCAAAATGCCAACAGCAATAATTTACAATAAATATTGGCTAATAGTTTGTATTAAATGTCTCACATGATTATCAAAATGCATTTCTCCCTCTGTATGATAAATACATAACTATATTTTTAAAATAAAATAATGAAAATAATATAGAAGAAACCACATAAAAGATTTGCATAGACTGGGCAGAGACAACTGGACTCCTGTTCACATACCTCCTCTCCTTTATCTCTGGCAGGAAAACTAAGCCAGTTATCCTGGCAGCACCAGGAGCTTAAGAAGAAAAGAGAAACACAGAAGCCCAGAGTCAGTATGGGAGGGCACTGCCAAAGGGAACAGTGCAGGAATAAAGATTAAAATTTGTACCTGTTATTGCAATCAATTACTATGGTAGTGTCCTCGTCTTGTTTTCATGTAAAAGATATAGATTTGCAATTACTTGTCAATAATTTTGAGAGATAGTCAAAACTTTGATAAAATATCACAGACTGTCCTTAGAATGTATATTTCTTAACTCAATTTTTGTGTTCTCTGTCTTAAGCCATGCTTATAACATATCACTCCTTTTCTAAAAAAAGTTTTAATCAGATTTTATTGGTACATTTTAGATATACACAATGATCACATTCATCATAGAGAATTTGTACCTGTACATTATATAACTTGTTTTTTCCCATTCCCCTACCCTCCTTTCAATCCCTCCTCCCCTCCCCATTTATAAAATCTTTGTTTCCATGTTTTCCTTCTTTTCTCATTTTTTTTACTTTTCCCTTTATTTTCCCCCTCCCCTCTCCCTTGCTCCCCTCCCCATTTGAACATTTTCTTCCTATTTCACAATACCTATTGTACATTTTGGTCCTTATGTACACTTTTGGTTTTTCACACCAGAGAAATAATGTGGTATTTACACGTGTGTCCAATTTATTTCACTTAAGAGTATAGTCTCAAGGTGCACCCATTTTCCTAGAAATGTTTTGAGTGTATCCTTCTTTATGGCAGAATACTGCTCCATAGTATTAAAAAAAAACACATCATCTTTATCCATTCACCAGTTGATGGGCGTCTGAGTTGTTTCCAAGGTTTGGCTGTTATAAACTGTGCCGCTATAAACATGAGTGTGCATATATATTTATTTTTAACTGACACATTAAAACATAAAATTCAACCTTATTAAATATGATGTTTTGATATACGCATGCATTGTGTGATTAGGTTAAACAATCTGTCTCCATGAACGTATCAGTACGTTTATAGTAAGAACATTCAAAATTCTTTCTTCTAGTATCTGGTGATATACAGTATAAAAAATACTAGCTATAGACACTCTCCCATGCCACAATCCACCAGAACATCTCCTTCCTAGCTGTAAATACCCATTGGCAGCCATTCCCTGTATTCTCCCCAGCCTCTGTTAAACACCATTTTACTCTCAAATTCTGAGATCAACTTTTTAAAATTCCACCTGAGTGAAAATATAATTCTTGTCTTTTTGTGCCTGATCATCTTCATTTAATATAATCTCCAGTTCCCTTCATGTTGTCACAAATTACAGGATGTCATTCTCTTAATGGCAGGATAATATTCCATGGTAAATGTATATTGCGTTTTCTTTGTCCATTCATCGGTTGATCCTTACTGTTTCCATCTCTTGGTGTTGTAAATAGTGTTGCAATGGACACGGGCTTACAGCTATCTTTTCAACCTGTTGATTTCATTTCCATTAGATACAGACTTAGAAGTGGGACTGATGGTTCATGTGGTAGTTCTATTTTTAAATTTTGAGGAATTTCCATACTGTTTCCCATAATGGTTATACTTACATATATTCCTATCATTGGTGTGCAAGAGTTCCCCTTTCTCCATACCCTTATCAGCACTTATTATCTTTTGCCTTTTTGATAGTAATGTTTCTTGTTATTATGAGAATATTTTATACTGGTATTGACTTGCATTTCTCTGATGATTAGTAGTATTAATCATTTTTTTTCATGTACCTGTTGGCCATTTGTATGTCTTCTTTTGAGAAATATCTTTTTAGATCTATTGCCCAATTTTTGATCTGTTCATTAAACTGTTTTGTCTTTTTTAGTTCTTTATAAATTCTGGATATTAACACTATTAGCTGCATAGTTTGCAAATATTTTCTCCTTTTCTGTAGGCTGTCTCTTCACTTAGATGATTGTTTCCTTTGCTGTTCAAAAACTATTCCAATTGATGTAATACTATCTGCTGGAGTTCTTTTGTTTTTATTTTTTGTTTTTGTTTTTGTTTCCTATGCTTGGGGTCTTTTCCAAAAGCCTTTACACATTACAATATCTTCAAGAATTTCCTATGTTTTCATTTAGTGTTTCACTGCTTTGGGTTTTGCAATCAAGTTCTTAATGCATTTGGAGTTGATTTTTGTAACTGGAGAGAGAGGGTCTATATCTATTTTTCTGTGTGTGGATACCCAATCTTCCCAGCACAGTTTTCCAATTTAATATATCATCTTTGATTTCTAATTTTGTTTTATTAAGAAAGATAATGCAAAGACATCTGTTAAGCTGCCTTACTACATGAGTTCTTTGTAATTTTTTAGTTATTTTTCAAACTTTTATTTTCTTTTGGAAATTTAAAAAATTGACTTGCCCTTATCAGTTCTTTCATAAAAATCTAACTAATTCAACTACTTATTTATTTATTCTCAAATTTATCATTTTATATAATAGAAAAATCATAATTTTGAGTAACAAATTTTGAGAAACAAATTTGTAAATAAAAACATAAAAATAAATCTTGCTAGGTATGTACTCCACTGATGTGAGTAGAATTACTTGGACATTTGCACAGGAGTGCGCTTCCCGGCTTTCTGCATTCAACAAACTGTGAGCATCAGTCAGAACAATCACAGAGGAAATGGAGAATAGCAAAAAGTTTAGCAAGTCGTTTAAGTTACATAAAAAGTTTTGTCTTGTATTTGCAAAAGCATGAAAGAGCTATGAAGAAGTTGAACAGGCTAAGGAACGTCTAAAGCCAAGGAGGAACATAGTATCTGAGACTCCTCAGAAACACTGCCTGAAATTTCCACAACCCCCCTCAACCCAATCATCCTGGTCTTGGAGCTCTTTCCTACATTGTAAGCAGCATCTGCAAAGCAGAAGTAGCTTGCTAAAGATGCCACCTCTGGCCACCCACCACCGTGCAATCTCACTGATGTACTATGAAGGTCATAATTAACGAAAATTGAAGTGGAGAAGGCATTTATGTCCAGACACTTGAATTTGTAATTAAGGTAGAAATGAGGTTGAGGAAACCATGGAAGCATAGAATTTTAGGAGTTGCAGGTTTACTTTGCAGTTTATATAAGCAGAAGCTTTTCAAATTACTGAAACAGTATAAAATTAAGTTATATAACAAATAATTAGTCTCAGGGAAAGCAGAAACTAGATCTTCCTCTTTAGTTCAGAATATTCATTTTAGAATAGCAGCAACTACAAAATAGAAAGGATCAGAGGTACTATACAAGTTTTCAAACTGTCAGCTTAACATCTGAGAAAAGAATGGTAAAATTAATCAGGAGTAGTTATTAGAGAACAAGCACAATCTATCTTCCCTATCAGTGAGCGAACATTAGGTGACTATAGACTTTTCCATGTTCAAGGGAAATGATATTCTCAGGAAAAAATTCAGTATATGTTCCTGCAGTACTATCTTCATTGATATGGAAATATGTGCAAAATTAATTATACAGTTGAAAATTTCAGCTACAAAATTGGTTAGAAAATAAGTTTCAGATAGATAAATAGAAAGAAGTATACTATAATTTGTGAGAAAGCACATTGATCTTTAACACCCATGCAATATGTATTAAATCTCTGAAACAGGAATGCAGGTAAATGAACAAGAGCAGCATTACAAATGGTGAGGCCAGTGAAAGTGTATGGCTTATTAAATCCACAGGAGTGCATCTAACTCAACCTCATAATAAAGTCTTTTTGAAAGAGGAGAACTCTAAGACTTGACTGTCAATAATTGGTGTGTTTTCTAGGTGAAAATAATGAGGGGAAGATTTAATAGAAGACTGAAGATGATTAAATTTTGTAGTCCAGACTGAAAAGAGGTATGATCATTGTCTACAGTCATAAAAAATGTAATGTGTAATAGTGTAAACCTTGCAACCAACCATGGATGGATGACATTAGGAAAGTAAATTGCATCTGAACATGTATAGAGATTTTCCTTATCAACATGGTGTAACAATTACCCACATAGCATATATATTATAACAGATATCATAAGTAATCTAGAAATGATTTAAGGTATACATGAAGATATGCATAGATTATACACAAACACTATACAATTTTAATTCATGTAATTGAACATCCAAGGATTTGGGAATGCACAGAAGACCCTGGAAACAAATCCCCATGGATACAAAGGCATAATTTCCTTGTATATGAGATGGGGAGTGGCAAGAGAGCCTGCTGGAAAGCTAAGAAATTATAATGTCATAAAAATCCCACAAATTTATATAAGAAATGTGAATTATATCCCAAAGGCAATAAAAATAAGGAAACATTTATATACATTAGACCAAAAAATAAAAATAAAAAATACATACCAAACAAGTCTAAAGCCACTGAGATTTCAATTACAGCAACTGTCAGTTCACTTGAGGAAAAGCAATAAAAAGGTGCAAGTACCTAGAATACTAGATATCCTAACACTTGTAATTGTAAAATGAATTAAAAGAATGAAAGAGAAGAGGTGTGGAGTTGGAGCACCAAAACTCCAGCTGCATAAAATACCAGAAATCCATTTTCCCCACAGTACCCAGACAGGTCAGTGACTGAACGGAGCATAAAAACGATTAGCAATCACATTACTTCCTTAATTCCTGTAATGAAGAATCAGAGTATATGGTTGAACAGGAGCAAAAGTCAAAGACACTCTCTTATTGATAATTTGCAAGGTGGAAAGGTGAAACTAAAATGTAGAGAAAAACTACATAGTTATAAAAATATGCGGAAAATTAGGGAAACACTGCCATTCAAACAGCATCATGAAAAATTAACTACATAGGAATTAACCTAACCAAGAAAGTGAAAGACCTCTACAGTGAAAAGTAAAGATGGAAAAAAAAAAAGATCAAGGAGGACAGCAGGAGGTAGAAAAATATCTCTTGTTCCTGGATAGGCAGAATTAATATAGTCAAAATGACTATACTTCCAAAGGTGATATATAGATTTAACCCAATCCCAATCAAAATACCTACAGCATTCCTCACAGAACAAGCCTAAAATTCATATGAAACTGGAAAAGACCCAGACTAACAAAAACAATCCTGGGCAATTGAATAAAGTAGGAGGTATAAGAATACCTGACTTCAAGTTATACTAGAAAGCTACAGTGAGAATAAAACAGCATGGTATTGACACAAAAACAGACATGTGGATCAGCTGAACAGAACAGAGGATACGGAAACATTAGAAACATTCAACCATTTGATCTTTGACAAAGGGGCCAAAAACATGTTGGAGGAATGTTAGCCCCTTTAATAAATGGTCCTGGGAAAACTGTCTTTCCATCTGCAGAGGCTTTTGGACCCATGTCTCTCACCATGTATTAAGTTAAAATCAAAATGAATCGAAGATCAAAATATTAAAACAGAAACATTCAACCTACTTGAAGATAAAATAGGTAAAATTCTTGAAATCATTGTAGGCAAGGAATTTCTGAACAGAAATCCAATTGCACAAGAAATAAACCAAGAATTAACAAATGGAATTATATCCAATTAAGAAGCTTCTGCACAGCAACGGAAACAATTGACAGAGTGAAAAGACAATCTACAGAATGGGAAAAAAAATTGCCAGCTATACATCAGGCAGAACACTAATATCTAAAACACAAAAAGAACTAAAAAAAAGTTAGAGACTCTTGAAAATAAAAAAAAATCAATCAGAAAATGGGCAAGTGAAATGAATAGAGACTTCTCAAAAGAAGAACTACCACTGGCCAATAAACATATAAAAAACTGTTCAGTATCTCTGGTTATTAGAGAAATGCAAGTTAAAACAACACTAATATTTCATCTTTTACAGGAAAAAAAATGACAATCATCAAGAAACAAAATAACAAATGTTGGAGTGGCTGCAGTGAAAAAGAAACCCTTCTATATTGTTGTTGGGTATGTAAACTAGTACAACCATCATTGAAATCGGTATGGAGATTTATCAAAAAAAACTACAAATAGAATTTCCATTTGACTCAGCTATTCCCTTTCTAGGTATCTTCACAAAAGAGCTAAAGACTTCATTCTACATTTATGCACACATACCATTTTTTATAGCAGCAATTCGCACTAGCTAAATCTTAGAAGCAGCCTATATACACATCAACAAATGAGTGGATAAAGAAAATGTGTTATGCATTCATAGTAGAATTCTACTCAGCTATAAAGAAGGATAAATTTAAGACTGTTGTAGGAAATGGATACACTTTGAAAACATAATTGGAGAGGACTAAAAATACTTAAAAATGCATAATGTACATACAAACATTGTATATCACAAACATAAACTGAAAATAATAACAATGATAATAATGAAAATGCGGAAAGGGGATCTAGAGGCAGAGGGAGGGAGGTGGGTTTGGAGAGAAAGGAGAACAAAAAGAATTAAGTTATGTTAGGTTCATGTACCTACTCTCTAAGATGAATGTAAATTTCGTGTACAACAAACATGTGCTAAAATAGAATACACACGAAACAATAGATCAACAAAAAATATCTGAAACAAAATTGTCCCTCAATTTTTGTTTGTAGGGGAGAGAGAGAGAGAAAGAGAAAGAGAGAGACTAATAACTGTAAAGGTAAGAGAGATAGAAAAATAATTTGGGGAAAGAAAAATTTAAACACATCAAGAAACAGGTAATCTTAACATTAATTGTAATCTTTAGTAAAAAAATTATTAACTAAGATGAAAAGTAATCAATCAAAAATATGATAGTATGACAATGAACTTCATCAATTAATTCACATGGAAAATATGGAGAGATGTGAAGAATTTTAAAAATATAATGAATTTATTTTTAATTGACTCATCAATTATACAGTTTTGGTATACCATGTGATATTTGGCACATATACACACTGTATATCTCCTCAGTATTCATAATATTTTCTTTGTGGTGAAAATATTCAAAAACTTTTTTCTAGCTTTTTGGAAATATACATGCATTATCTTTATCTATTGTCACCTACTATACTGTAGAACACAAGAGCTTATTTCTCCAATCTAACTATAGCTACCTAAGTTTTTTAACCAAGGTTTTGAATAATGACACTAAAATTACTTATTTCTTTTCTTACTTAATTTATATTTCCTTAATTTTCTATAATTAAATCATTAAGATTTTAATCCAACAAAAACTGATTAATACCACCAAGAACCAGGCAATTACCAGACACACTGTGAATATAACAGTAAGCATACTAGCTACTGTTGCTACCCTTCCAGAAATAACACATCAGAAGGAGATATAGAACATTAAAGAAGTACAATGCAGTGTGATAAAGTGTTATGACTATCTATAATTGCATAATAGGAGAAAAGGGTACACAAATAGCCCTTATGAGTTTGATGGTGGAAGATAACTGCAAAGAAGTTTATGTAGGAAAAGAGCTCATGACAAAGTGAGTGGACATTTAAAGAAAAGAGAAAGAGAACATGTATTTTTTTTAAATTTGCTGTATATGATGTGGAACTTTGAAGAGAAACATAGTGTTGTGGTTTGTGTCTAGGTGTCCCCCAAAAGCCTCATGCAGTCATGGGGCAGGCTTCTAGAGTTTGTGATCGACTCATGGTCCAATGCTGGGATTCTGCGTGTGAGTGCTACACCCACCCTGGGGCGGGGAGCATGCATACAAAATAAGGGAAGGAAAGAGGCTTGCTTTTGCTTGCTCCTCCCTTTTTGCTCTATCTGATTTTGCTGTCTTCAGGCCGCCATGAACTGTTGTTTCTCTGCCACGCCACCCTGCCTTGGAGCCAGCTGATTATGGATGGAACCCTCCATAATAAACCATTCCTTCCTTAATTTTGGGTGTCAAGTATCTTGTCTCAGCAAGGAGAAAAAAGTAACTAAGGCACATAGAATTATGGAAGAACTTTCTATCACCTAGCTCATGCAAGAGCTGTACTGATGACAATAGAAGAGAGAGAATATGAAGAGGAGAAAGTAGATACTTTGCAGCATTCAAAGCCAGATATCCAAGTTTTAGATCTTCAACTTAATTTTCAGATTGCCTAAGGTCTATTTAACTGAAACACGCCGATCTTTATCTCAATTTCTTGGGTCAATTTTTATTGCCATTTTAATTCACCAGCAAGCTGTCCTTAGTGATTGGTTATTTGGGTCTGAAAATGTCTCTACAGAGTTTATCTGAGTAAATTGAACTGGTAATGTACAGTCTTTACCTGTGACAATGACACCTGAACACAGGGCAAGAATATAGCTCTAAATGAAATTGTTAATCTCTTACTTAGACCCATTAAAGGTGTAAAATGCAAGTTGATTTTAAAGCAATTATAGGTTTTTATATTATTGACTGGCACAAAAAGAAGAAAAGAACGTGTGATTTCTCCCCGCTCCTTTTTTTTTAACAAATAGAGTCAGAAGGAAAAACAAAATAAAACAAAACAAAACAAAACACTGGATAACTAGTCTTTGATATTCTAGCCTCTTACCCGGAATACTGGTTTTGAAAGAATGCTAAAAGGAGTTTCCAATGAGTTCCCAGATGAAAGTTTCAAAACTCTAAAAGGATTTTTTTCCTTTATGTTTGCAGTTTTAGAACAGTATTCTATGAGAGTGGTCATCATCTGGTGACCTGCAATAGGGGGGTTTTGAGCCAGATTCTTGACAATAGCAATAAACATAATTTCTATCACCCACACTTCCACTACCTTGGACATTATGACACAACCACCAGTCAGTAAAATCCAGTTTCAGCTATTTTCTGAGATGCCAAAGTTAAACCATGTTTATGTGTACACTTACGACACTGCCCCAAGGGGGTTGAGTCGTTGCTGTGTGCGCCCTACTGCAGTTCACGTACACCACCACGAGTGGGGACAAAGAAAAGCAGAGCAGGGAGATACTCTTTCAACTAGGTGTCACCTATTGCTGATAGATGACATCTTACTAATACATTAAAACTTATTTATTGGACACAAAATGCAAACAAGTACTTAGAGAGAGATAATAGAGATAGAAATACTGATATAGAGATAGCCTGCATTACCTTCATAAAAAGTCTCATGTTCAAGTGTTGCTTGTCATGATTCGTTTTCTTTAAATACAACCCTTAAAATGCACAATTCTGAAACCCTAAAATAACTTGCATTCTTATGGTTAAGCAATCCGGTGTGAACTCTTTCAGTAAGCCATAGGGCTTCCTAATGGAGACACAAATGTCTGGGTTGTGCTTGATCATTACAAAGCGTTTCAGCTATGGTTTGTGAGCTCTTGCAAATCAAACCTCATGAAAATAGTCCAGATTACAGCTCATTTGTGATCCTCACAGACACAATGCTTTGAACTGGTTTTGCTGCTGCACGAAAACACTTTTAATTCTTAAATCCTCTCTTTCATACATTCCTTCCATATATGTGAACATAAATGCATCCAAAATACCTAATTCTCTAGGAACGGTTTCTGCAGTCACAGACTCAGCGGCATGAGCCAGCACCTCCAGTGGAAGCCTTTTTAGCCTGAAAGCCCTTGATCCATAGGCTCCCACCTTCCACCCGGCACTCAGTCTCCTTTCTCTCTGCTTCCTACTTGAGCATCTTAGCTGGCCTTCACCCTACCCATTCTTTTCAACACCTCTGCACCTCCTGTTCATTTCTCCTGAAAGCACCATGCCTGGCTGCTTCTCAGCCACCAGACCTCAGCTAATACGACGAATTGTAAAAAAGGCTGCCTTCTAACACCCAATAGGGATTAGATTCAAGCATAGTTTTGCTTCACGAAACTCACTACAAGGAGCAACTATCCAATTATTTCCTTGTATGCTTACTTCTGTATTGCATTTCTTCCTCTCTAAAATATAAGTTTGGCAAATATAAACATTTTCATTGTCTTACTGACTGTTTTATGTCCATTAAAATCTTATAGTACCATGTTGGGGAGAAGAAATGTGTACAAGAAAGAATTTTTGAATGCTTGGATGAATGTTCTCGCATCAACCAAACTGAACAGCATATCTGAGGCTTTAAAATTTTTGATAAGCCTGAGCACATGCAAATAACTTCATTATATCAAAGTCGCACTATCTGCTAAATGGCAACTAATGATTATAAAGGCAGAGAAGACATAAATGAAGTTCATGTTATTAGTCTGGTGATTAATGTACTTAAAGAAAATGTTCAAATTTTCACTGAATTTCTCCATCATGAAGAATAAATGAAAGAAAGATACCAAATTTTATTTACAATGTAGTTGATCTCAGTGCAATTGGAGAAAATCTGAAGTTACTCAAAATCTGGCTAACTGAATTTTGCTAGTCTACATAGATAATGATCCCACAAGTCCTTGATACACTGGTCTTTTTAAACATGGACCAAAGAAAATTGGAATGACTGCATCTTTCATTCTTATTTCTCTGGATAGTGTAAATATATAGGTACCATGTGACCTAAATAAATACTTCAGGGACGTTATATTCCATCAGATTTCTTTGTTGCCTATTTTATGCTCATTTTGACTGTTTTGTCTGTCTGAGAATGATCAAGATTTTCTCCCTCAAACTGTAACCAATTAGATCTAATTAAGATAGTTCATTTCTGAAAGCTGTTTACAACTTAGGAGATGCATCATGGGGAAGGAGTATGCAAATTGGCAGGATACCAAAAGGTTCTCATGAATGAATAAAAGTGAGACACTGTTTGCTAAAAAGAGAATAAATGAGAGAAACAGCTAGTAAGAAAAAAATCCAAAATTGCAAATGTAAAAAATATATATATTCTTCTTTCCCTGGGAATATCAATTGTCTTCTACTCAATTGTTAAAATTAGGAACATAAAGGATAGAAAGATACCAACCTTGATATTAGGTGAGAAAAATTTGTATAGTTTTACATTTTAGTATTCTAAATTTAAAAATTAAAAATAAAATGATATTGTGTGGACATACTAATATTTTGTTTTGAAAATTTATTGAATGCTTAAGTTAAATACAAAAATCTGAACCAATTGATGCTAAAATAGAAGTGATATATAAATACAACTGAAGCAGAGGTATCAGGAAATGTATCTTTAGACGTCAGATGGCACAGTATCAAAAGACAGCCCACTCATTTATTCTCCTTAAGTTTTGTGACAGATCAATAAGACTGAGTTTGACATGTTGGGATAAGTACTTTTGCCAAATTTGCTGCCAAGTAGTAAACTAATGTCAGACAGCAAGAGTTAACCAGATTTACTAGTACTCCAGCAAGCCTGTTTAGTACCGTTTTTCAAGTACTCCCAGAATTTTTAGAAGACAAATATTTCAAAACAAAAATATTCTATAAAGTAATAACTAAGAGATGTCACATAAAGTAAATAATATTGTTTAAATGATATTCAAGAATTTTTATAAGAGTGGTTCATAGGTTTCTGGGTTTTATAATAACAATAATTTATTAACTATTGTTTATAATTTCATAAATAATGTTCATATATCAAAAGAGAAAAGAGAAAAATAGATTTAGAACATGATATTACATGCTCATACACTTGTAGAAAAATAATTGTTTTTGAACTTGGCTCTGGCAATTATGGACCATTGTTAATTATTGAGCTAAGTAATGATAAACTCAGTGTATATATTAATAATCACTTTGCAAGTTAGGTATTGTCAGGCCAGTCCTGGTGTAGGAGGTGATAACCAGGGACATTAGACTACTCTACTCATACATATTAGGGCTCAAAATGAGTTTCTTGTATTTGAGGTTATAAAAATAAAAAGAATAGATAGATATTTTCAGAATAAATATTAATTATAAAAATGCAGAAAAATATATAGAAGACAAAACTGGAGTTGAAGCCAGAAACCATGGATGTGAATCACACTGTAGAGGTGATTAAATCCTTGAAATTGACCAGGTCTGGAAATGAAGGATGAACAAAAGGAAGAACAAGATAATAACTGAAAGGTGCACAAGTTAGGTAGTAATACAGATGAAAATTGATATCGAACCAAGATAATTCATAGAGGAGAGCTTAACGGAGACCTGGGTTGCATTGTAAGTTTACTTTGTAAGGATAATGAACTGCCTTCGACCATGAGAAAATATACACAGGGAATTAGGATCTATCCTTTTCTCCTTTGACTACTTTATGTTCTTTAACTATACGTTCTGATGAGTTATGAAACCACAATGAACTACCATTGCTTAATTTCCCAGTTTTTAATTGGATTTTTAATTGTGTCAGATATTAGGATCATATTTCTGAGTCCAAGGGAACATAAGTCCCTTAATTTTTAAAATGAAATATTAATTAAGCAATTTTGATTTGTCTTCTATTCTTTTTTTTTTGTGGGTACCGGGGGTCCACCTTAGGACCTCGCGTGCCGGCAGGCGCCCATGCCACTGAGCGATATCACCAGCACTTTTTTCGTATGTGGGTTCCGGGAGTCGAACTCGGGCCCTTGAGCTTGCAAGGCAGGCGCTTAGGCCGCTGAGCCATCTCACCGGCCCCTTGTCTTCTATTCTTTATCTAACTCATGTAGATCACCACATCAAAAAGGGCAGAAAAGTGGTTGATGAACACAGATCCAAGAGAGAGTGGTATCTATTGAAAACAAACACAAGCAATCCGACTGGCTGGCAGAATCCAGAAGCACTTTCAGCCTCTTCAGGAGGGCTTTCTACAAGTGCCCAGCAACCTCCTTTCCTATCTCGGCACCTGTCTTGGCACAGACAGCTGCAAGAACAGCCCTCCACCCAACCCCTTTTCTTCATGACCAGAATCTGGAAAGTGAAAGTGGCTCCTCTTACTACCTGTTCCATGGATGGAAGGCAAAGTGGCCATTCGCTGCAGGTGGTTAGCAGACAACGCTAACAACCATGGTCCAGACCAGTGCTCCAACAGAAACACATCACATCATTAAAGCCGATGCATAAAGTATTTCTAAAAAGATTTAGGGATATCAAGAAACTTAAAACTAGGGGCCAGTGAGATGGCTCAGCGGCTTAAGCGCCTGCCCGGCAAGCGCGAGGGCCCGAGTTCGACTCCCGGAACCCACATACGAAAAAGGAGCCGGTGATATCGCTCAGCGGCACGGGTGCCTGCTGGCGCGCGAGGTCCTGAGGTCGACCCCCGGTACCCACAAAAAAATAAAGAAATAAAAAATAAAGAAATAAAATAAAGAAACTAAAAAAAAAAAAAAAAAGAAACTTAAAACTAAAAAGAACTACAAAAAAACTTCAGAATATTGATGAATCTTTATGGTCCTAATTTTCAGCAGTTTTTAAAAATGGCTCCTTCTTTTTGTCAAGAAAAACGTTTGCAAGATACGATCTTTTGCATTTTTTCTTCCTCTCTAAGTACTCACTCTGTTGCTCTCCAGACTGTTTTGGATACTGATGATACAGCAATGTATATGATGTAGTCTGTATTCGTGTGGAGTTTAATGTCTGGTAAGTGAAGAAAGAAATTTGACAAATAAATGTAAACAGGTAATTATAGATAATGTTTAGGGCCATGAGGAAAATACAACAATGTACAGAGACAGTGGTGATTAGGAGGGAGATACTGGGAATGATTTTGGTGAGTAAAGACCTATTTAAATTGAAACACTTAAACTGAAGTACAAACACTGGTAACAAATTTAGCTAGCTATTTGTCTGGTAGGACAATTTCAATCAGGAAAGCAAGTGAAAACCCTGAGATGAGAAATCCCAACAACCAACAGCAGAAATATTGCCTGGCATAAAATGAGCAATAGAGAAATGGTACAGATGGTGTTGAGGAAGAGACAGAGGGGAGCCATTCGGAGGCAAAAAACCATATGAGAAAATTTGGATTTTACTGCTTGGGCAAAGAGAAATTTTTGAAGTGTCCTTGATAAGACATAAACTGATTGACATGTTGAACCTACCTAGTTTATACCTTGAGGACCCACTGTAATAGAACAGAGTTCCTGCCGTATTTTTCCAGAATGACTACAAGGAATAATGGTACTGCTTCCCTGAAAAAAGCAAGGGGTGAAAAATACCTCTGTGTTCAATAGGTCAAGTTGTTCCTTCTGGGGAAGAGCTTTTCACTAAAAAGTAATCACTTCTTTTCAGTAGGCTCTTCATGAGGTCTTTGTTAAGTGGAACATATTTCCTCAATTCTTACACCTACATATAGTTTCTCTTCTTTATTACCTTAGCTAGAAGCAATAACCTGTCCTAAGAGGTGCAATTTTAGTGGGAGTAATAGTGTACATAGGCTCAGGTAGAAGGCCTTTTGGAATGATTCAAAAATTAAAGCCAGGTCTGCAGCAATGAGGAACGGAGATGGCAGCCCTTTGTAAATAATAATGCATAGCACAAGTATACATTTTTACTAAGAGTGTAATAGCAAATATGCTTTAAATAGGACATGCACCTGCGCTCAAACTTTACTTTTTAGCTTTTAGCCCCCAAAGTCTCTGTTTACAAGCAAGTATCTGAAAAAGAGGTTTGGCACAGTAGTGACGACCAATCTATAAGTGAGTAGCTTTGAACTCTGAATTACTTCACAAAATATAAACCTCAAGTTGGAGGGAGTTGTATTCACCTGTGATATTTTTGAGAAATCTAAAGTATGTATTATTACATAAAAAGAGTTAGTGTAAGCAATCAATATCAGGGTTGGTGTATTCTTTCTGGTGGCTTCCAGAAGACACTTAGGATACGCAAAAATGAATCTTCACCTTGCTAATGTTTACATCATATTAATTTACTAAAAAATCTCTTCAAAGAAAATATATGATCTGTCATTTCATTCTTCAGCTGTGTAGTCCAAGGTCATTTCGCCAAGGGGGAAAATTAAAACTGCATGACAGAGTAGTTCTGGAATGTCAAATTGACTTTAAGTTACCTATTTGGATCAAAAAATCAACTTTCATGACTACAGAAAAAAATTGAAAATTATTTCTTCCATTTAAACTTATCAGACTGATAATGCCAAAGGAGAAACACAATTTCCCTTCCACTATGACTAGTACAGTATGTAGAAAATATATAGGCAGTTTTTCAAGGTTATGGGACCAATAGACTTACTGACACCATCTTACTTCAGAGGCTGAGACTTTGGGGTTTAAAGAGGTATCATGGAGGGTTCTCGGCTAGATAAATGTTTTACTTGGGGTTTTGTTTGTTAGCTGAGCACATAGATCAAAAAGGTGGCATGTCTTTATGAAGCCAAAATTAGAACCGTTACTCATTCTGGGGATGAGTCAAACCATATGATGACAAATATTCTATATTCTAAGTATGCTAGATAAAAAATTTATATCACTCCAAATTTACCAACTTGGACATGTCTTTGCTGTTATTCAAAATCAGAGTAGATTTAGCATTAGACAGATATACACTAAAACCTTGGTTTGCAAGAATAGTTCATTCCAGAAGCATGCTTATACTCCAAAGCATTTGTACATCAAAATGAATTTCCCTATAAGAAATAATGGAAACCCAGTTGATACACTTGCCAACCCAAAAATATTCATATACAATGATTAATATACTACAAAATAAAAAAGAAATGCAAAATATAAAGAAAAATAAACAAATTAACCTGCATTTTCCTTTGAAAACCTTCCAGGCTGGTGTCAGGGAGACAAGAGGGAGGCTCAATAGAATCTTTTTGAGGATTTTGCAGAAATGTGACATTACATTGTTGTTAAACATATTAATTGCTCGCAATGCTACAGCCTAATTCAGAGGTAGTTTTCTAGACAGTTTTGCACTCTTTCCCACATTTTACATATCTCCATAATCTCATTAGAAGTGAAAGATTCCTCTGCCTTTTCTCCTCCTCTCCAGGTGAGATCTCCTCCATAACCTCTTGCTGTTGGGACACGATCACCCACAATCCTTCCAAGAGAGAGAGAAGAACCATTGGCTCAGTTGTGGTCATGTGACATTTAGCATCATGTACTATTCATATTGCAAGACACCACACATTTATCAAGTTAAAATTTATTAGAAATGCTTGTTCATCACACACTAAAGAGCTCTCCATATTTGCAACAAACTCATTCCACTATAACTGATGTTTAATCCTCAGCACACTGGCACACACAAAAAAACAAAAAACATAATAAAAAAGGTAACAAGATGCCATGCAAAACTCACACTCCCCAAAATTGAGAGGCAATCAAAAACCAAGCAGCTGAATTATACAAAGGCAAAAAAGAAGAAGCAATAGTAATAACAAAGGCAAATCAATAATGGGCCCACTCAGCTCAAAGATGATATAGCTAAGGAGATAATTAATAAACAAAATGATCAGTGAGCTTAAAGATGATACAGCTCAAAGATGATATAGCTAAGGAGATGATTAATAAACAAAATGATCAGTGAGCTTAAAGAAGACACTAATAAAAAGCTAGCTGAGATAAAGAAAATGATGAAAATGTGAATGATCAGTTCAGCAAAGAATTAAAGTCCATGAAAAGGTACTAAACAGAAATCCAGGACATAAAATTTCTATTGAAAATATGGGCAACAAAAATGATCAATATGAGGAAAGAGTGTCAGAACTAGAAGATAGATGACTATGTACTCAGAGATACCTTAAAAAACAAGAGATCATGGAAAATGAATCCAAAGCTGCTAGATGATGCAAAAAAGACTAACCTAAAACTAATTGGAAGTAGTGAAAAATCAGAAGATAACATTAATGCCATAAAAAACTGTTTATAGAAATAACAGCACACAACTTCATAAAATAAACACTATGGCACATAAAAGATAAAGTAAAGTAACTCTATTATAGAGTGAGATCTCGATACCCCACTATCACAAATAGATCCACTAGACAGAAAAATCAACAAAGAGGTATCAGAGTTGAACAATACCTTTAAACAAATAGACTTAATATATGTTTACAGAGTGTTCCACCCAACAACAACAGAATACGGATTGTGCTGAGCAGCACATGGAATTTTCTCCAAAATAAACCATATGCCAGCCCATAAAGCATGCTTAAATAAATACAAAAAATCAAAATTATCCCATGCCTATTATCAGATCATAGTGGGATGAATCTAAAAATCAATGGCAAAAGAAACCACAGAAATTATGTAAACACATGGAAAATTAAAAGTATGCTCATGAATAATTAATGGTTTGCAGAAGAAATCAAGAAAGGAATCAGTTCCTAGAATCAAGTGATAATGTCAGTTTGATTATATCAGAGCCTATAGGTCACAACAGAATCAGTTCTAAGAGTAAAGTTTACAGTTGTGATAGCTCACATCAGAAAAACACAGCAAACCCAAGTAAATAACCAAAGGATGCTCCTTAATGTCCTAGAAAAACAAGAACAATCCAAATGTGAAGCTAGTACAAGAAAGTAAATTGTAAAGATCACAGCAGAAATTAATGAAATTGATACTAAAACACAATACAAAGAATAAATGAATCAAAGAGTTCATCCTTGAGAAGAATAAACAAAATAGACAAACCCTTAGCCAATCTTACCAAAAGAAGAAAAGACCCACATAAATAAAAAAGTTGAAAACCCAAAGACAGCACCAAAATCCAGAAGATTATTAATAACTACTTTAATTACCTGGAGAATCCAGAAGACATGGATAGATTCCTAGGCACAGATGAATTACCAAAACTGAACCAAGAAGATAAGAAAACCTTGAATAATTCAATAAAAAGTAATGAAATTAAGACCATGTTAAAAAACCTACCAACAAATAAAAGTGCAGAAACCAGTGGATTAACCACCAAATTCTACCAGAACCTCAAGAAAGATCTAATACAAATACTCCTTAAACTCTAACAGAATTTAAAGGGAAGAAGTACCATCAAACTCATTTCTGGAAGCTAATTTCAAAACCAGACAAAGACCCAACCAAAAATGAGAACTAGAGGCCAATCTCTATAATGAGCATAGACACAGAAACTCTCAACAAGATGCTAGCAAACAAAAAGCAATAAATTATTAAAAAGATCATATACCTTGACCAAGTAGGCTACATCCACTGGATGTAAGGATGGTTTATCATATCCAAATCAATAAATGTAATACAACACATAATCAGAAACAAGGACAAAAATCACATGATCACTGCAACAGATGCAGAAAAGCCTTTGACAAAATCCAAAGTCCATTCATGATAAAACCTTAAGGAAAATAGTTATAGTGTGTCTTTATTTTGATCTAATAAAAGCCATTTATGATACACTCACTGCCAACATAATATTAAAAGTGGAAAATAACTAAAAGCTTTCCCTTTAAAATCAGGAACAAATCAAGGATATCCACTATCATCACTCTTGTTCAATATGGTAATTGAAATACATGCCAAAAATGAAACACAGCAGAATAAACAAATTCATTAAAACAACTTACATAAATTTATAAAATATCAATTTTTTGAAAATCTAAATTTATTATTAAAAATCTTTCCCATAAAGAAATCTTTAGTTCTGTATGCTTTCAGAAAACTTTCCATGCAGCTTTTCGGAAGAGTGGCAGTTTCCAAACCATTTTATCAGAGCAAAGCATCCTAATAAATAAACATGACAAAGATATTACAATAAAGATAGAGGAAAATATCTTTCAAGAGCACTCATGTAAAAAAATAATAAATTTAATTTAGCAACATTTTAAAAAGATGATACAACAAGACCTACCAGGCTGAATTTTAAGAATACAAAGCAACATTTTAAAATCAATGTAATTCTCAATACCAACTGACTAACCAAGAGAAAAAAAATCACCTCAGTACAGAACATATAGAAAAAGTAAGTGACAACATGCAATATTCTAAAAATATCTGGAGTAGAAGGAAATCTCTTTATTCTGATGAAAATTATCTACAAAATACGTATCACAATTATAGGTGAAATGCTGAACAGTGTCCCCTTAGAATGTGAAAAAGAGAAGGGAGTTTGCCCTTAACAACTCTGTTCAGTAGTATGCTGAGATTCTAGCGAGACTGTGCAATAAAACTAAGAGAAAGAGTGAGGAAAGAAAGAAAAGATGGGAGAGGGTGGAGGGTAACATAAATTTAGATCATCACTGTCTCTGTGGATGGCAGGACTGTATACATAAAAAAATCTAAGGAATCTATAAAATAAGGAGTAAATATAATAAATGAGCATAGTTCCAGGTTATAAGTTCATTTTTAAAAAGTCAGTTGCAGTTTTATGTAAAGCAGCAAACAAAAATTAAAAGTTTTAAAATATTCTTATGATAGCATCACAACTCATAAAATTTTTGTAAGTAATTTCCACAAAAAATGGAAAATATCTTTACTGAAAACTAAAACATTGCTGGAAGAAAATAAAGGATGTCTAAATAAACGGGGAGTCATATAATGTTCATAGATTATTAAGACAATACTAGGATGTTAATTCTCCCCAAACTATACACCCAATGCAATCCCAAATATGACACTAACGGTTACTATTTTAATCCACAGTCTGATTCCAAAATATATATTTCAATGAAAACAAACAAAAGCAATTAATTGTAAGATTCCCTGCATGAGTCTAAGAGTTATTACAGAATTAATGACGTCAAATAAGTATCAGTGTGGTCATAGCCCACAATCAGCAAATAGGACAAAATAATGAAAACAAAAGTAAACTCCAGTCATGTGATGGTACATAAAGATAAATGGACAATGGAAGTTTGTTTCAACAAATAGTACTAGAATAGCAAGATAGACATAAAGAAAAACTAAAACTAAATCTTAACCCTTATTTCACACCACGTACACAAATAGTTTGAAATAGATCTTGGATGCAAATAAAATGTGAAAACTAAATCATAAATCCTTATATTAGATCATAGAAATGTATTGTGTCTGTAGCAAAGTTTCTCATATCACAAAGAAGAAATGACAATAGAAATGATAAATTAAACTCCATTAAAATAAAAAATTTCTCTTTATAAACAATCCATATGAAAACAAGTACATAAGCAAAAGACAGAAAAAATGTATAAAACATATCTCTAATGAGGGTCTGAAATTCAGGAATTACAAAGAACTCCTATAACTAATAATAGGACTAACAGCCTCAACTGACCTTATCAATCATTTTAATGTAAGATTATAAAAGACCAATATCTACATGAAAGAGTGGTTGATATTAGGGGTTATTAGGGAAGTGTAGACATTAAAAACATAAAGAGATATGAAAAATTTAAAAATCAATAAGACCTAACAGTACAGCTATAGAGCAACTAAAATGGTCATATACTGCTGGTGGGAATGGAAAGTAGTAAAACCACTTTGCAAAAAATAATTTATTATACACCTAAATTTATTCTTACTCCAAGACTACTTAATTAAAATTCTAGTTATTTCCTGGAAGACAAATAAAAGCATGTGTCTACAAATACCTACATAAGAATAGTCATAATTACCAATAATTTTAAATGGTACTTCATGGCAAATATTATTTTACAAAATACATATCTATAATTTTTGATGAGCAAAAAAGAATAAAAAATACTTATATCTTGATTAGGTAGTATTTTATGTTACTAGATAGCATATCACAAGTTACCAAAATTTAAAAATGTGAACTTTAAGTATTTTTGTTATTATTCATTTGTATAAAAAATTATAGTTTATTTTCTACTATATTTTCCTTGATTTAATCAAAACCCCAAGAGGAGATTTCTAGTTTTAAAAATCATTAATTAAATTTATAGTTAAATCTATAGTTATTTTAAAGAGTATATAACTTAGCCCCTTAGTTTACAAAAAAGAAAAATAATATTCGAAAAAGTTGGGCCGGTGAGATGGCTCAGCGGCTTAAGCGCCTGCCCGGCAAGCGCAAGGGCCCGAGTTAGACTCCCAGAACCCACATACGAAAAAGGGGCCGGTGATATTGCTCAGCGGCACGGGCGCCTCCTGGCGTGCGAGGTCCTGAGGTCGACCCCCCGGTACCCACAAAAAAAAAAAAGAAAAAGAAAAAGTTAATTGTCATATTCATACCATCATAGAAAAAAAGAAATAGAAAACAGCATATAACAAGATACAGATATATATAGTAATTTTTAAGTCACAGTATTTTATTTATTTCTAAGGGATATAACAAAAGTACCATCTATATTTGATTTTATTTTTTATTTTGTACCTGTTGATCTTATAGAAAGTCATCTGGCATTCTTCAAACTGTACGAAAGGCAGAGGTCATAATACGGTTGCAAAACTATAGCAATAAATATGATTTTGCCAGTCACAGTACTCACTATATAAGTCTTCTAGGTTTTCTCATGCTTTTTATTAAAATTTTTTTTAATGCATCTTTTTTCCTCATTTTTTCATGAGATGTTACATTAGTTACACTTTTGAAAAATACACTTGTAAGTACAAACAGGAGATCTATTAACTTGAACATGGATTAGTGTGGTCCAAACAGCATGTGTACTATCTTCATCCAGTGGGATTTAGCTTTCCTTGACCATGTGATGTTTCCTTGAAAAATGCCTAGTGTGCTGTGACAGCAAGGAAGAACCGCTTCCAGTGGACAGTTGACATGTAGTGTGATGCTAGCAAAGCTTGAAATAGAAGAGCTTAGGTATATCCTCTGAGAGCAGGACTTCAACAGTGTTCATTCATGAACATTCCCTTTGTTCTTTTGAATACAGAATACAAACAATTTGACTGTCATTCCAAATCGGACTGCTTAAAAATCAGCAACAAGATATTGCATAATTTTTGATGTGGTGGTTGGGTGAATATTTGCAGAGAAGAATATGAGTACTGTAATCTGCAGTTTGTCTTGACATAAGAGAGTCCTCAGTTTCAGGTTTAGTTGCTCATCTCGAGGGTGCACTCCTCCCAGCCCATAGGCACACTGCAATCCAAACTCCCCCCGTGGGCTTCAAATGATGCACAGTGACTTTTCACTGCTAACAAGGCTTTTCAAGCTCATACATCATTTTCCTGGAATTTTCAACCCATTTGGACTCTTACATATTGGTTATATAAATTTTAATTAGAAAAAGACTTTGAGCAAATGAATACACTTTCCAATTGCAGGATTTTAGTAGTCAGTAAATTTGTCTCATATGAGAATAGGGAAGTGGATGGGGGAGAACAGGACTACCTCAAACATCCAAATTTTCACAACATACAACCTAGTAACTCTGTTGTGAAGTAGTAGACTTTGTTAATGAAATATTCTTCAAGTAAAAGAACATTTCTTACAAATATTTAAATAACAAAATGTAAGATATTGTATATTTGTTATTCGGTAATTTCCTGATGTAAAAGCTATACAGGATTTAATAATCTTTCATGTATTTTTAAAAATATACACGAATTTTAAATCAAATTAATGAGATACCAATAACATAAGATAAATCATTATGTGTTTTTCTTTAAATGGATATATTGGAAGTGGGGGGCAAAAGGAAGGGAATAAAAAACTAAGATGTGTTGTGTATGTATACCAAGTCCTCAAGAGGAATGCAATCATTCCGTGCTACAAACATCGAGTAATAAAAAATAAAAACTGATAAAATAATAAATAAATTGATATTTTGTGTTATGGGAGTTCACTAAGTCAGTAACATTCTCTAATTCCCCAAACTGAAGAAAGTGTTAGAGAACAGGAGAGAAATTTTTAGGAGATTTACAATTGTTTTGAAAAGTTACTTTTAAACACATGAATCATCGTCAGAAAAATGTCAAGATGTTGACATCTTGAATTATATGCTGCAAAAGTTAAGATAAAAGGGACAAATAAGTTGTTAGAGGCTCTCATCATAAAAGCAACAAGAGTTAAACATTAGTATGGAAAAAGAGAAGAAAAAGTAAATACTTAAAAAATAGAAAAGCACATAAAATAGTGACATAAAGAGGAGAAAACATATATAACAGTCTAAATCTATATAAAGGGTAGAATCCTTTTAGTGAATTGGAGACAAAAGTGGAAGGAGAACATCAAGAACGTCTGAAGCTAGACCAGAATTTTTAGTTTGTCCTAGGAGAGAAGTGTGGCCTCAGAGCCTAGAAGAGGCATGGTGAAAGCCTCCACCAGCAGGGACCTGCAGGATGACCCCACCAATGCTGAGGCGTCAAGGATGATTGCTGACCTGCCTGTGAAAGATGGGTAATGTAGCACCTACCCATGGCACTAGGATATTAAAATGAGACTGGGATATTTATTTGCACACCTGCTTTGTGCTGTAATCAGTTTCTATTTTTCTTCTCTTCGATGACCTCTTTGACCATTCTATGCATTTTGAATAAAGCAATCAGATGTAAATTGTCACGTGTTCATCATAGCTTCTAAACACATCAGATGATACTGTGTGCTGTTTTCACATCCATTTCACAATAAAAATTAAGCTGCCTAAGTTCTGAAGGATACACGGTACCAGAAAAAGCCATACTATAACCTACGAGCTCAATTCCGGGAAAAAAAAGTAAAGTGTTTTATCCAGTACTGACGATTAAAACAAGGGGCTTCTCGCTGAGCCAGATCTTCAACCCCTTTTCTAGTTTGAGATGAGGTCTTCATAAGTTGCTAAGTTTCCCAGGCTGGGCTCAAACTTGGAATCCTCTTGCCTCAGCTTCCCAGAATGCTGGGATTAAAGGTATGTGTCACCATGCCTGGCCTAACGGTTGTTTTTATGATGTTGTCTGCAATTTCATTATATTTTTGTATATATGTAATATTTGCACAGCTCTTATTTAAAAATAGGCTCAGAAAAGTCTTGCTTCTATTTCAAACTCATATACCCTGTTACTACACATTACTGTATTTTGATTAGTTTTTAGTTTATAATATTTGAAGATATGTCCAGTGTGTATTTTCAGTTCTCCCTTCTTAAACAAAACATATAGAATATCTATCTCCTGACATTCTTTTCACTCCGAGAGTGTTGTGTGTGTGTGTGTTTGTGTGTGTGTGTGTGTGTGTGTGTGTGCGTGCGCGCTTATACTTGACGGTCCACTGAGAATGTACACTAGATGAAGAGCTATTAATTTTATTTCACAACCTTTTGTTTTCAAAAATAAAGACACCTTGAATAAATCTTCATATTTGAGGAGATAAATCTTCCAGCTACATTTGTCGTAACATGATTGCTGGGTCAAGGAGAAATAAGTTTCTTAGATAAAGCCAATTTAGTCTCCCCATAGAGATTTTATCTGTTTGCACTTCGACAACAATTTACAGAGCAACTGATCCACCTAACCTGGCCAACAGAGTGTATTTTCAAAGTTTTCTGTTCTGTTGATCTGATATGTGAAGAACTATCTTCAGTTCTAAAAGTTTTCTAACTGCAGCAAATTAAGCATTGCATAAAGAATAACAGCTTGTTCTCAATTTCACAGTTTGGAAATGTTCTATTATTTAGAAATATCTCTTTAGTGTCTTCAATTTGCAAAACCACTTTTAAAATACCAATAACAGGCATTATGTGTTGGCTCATTTGCCAGCCAGGGAGACAGATGAGTCTTTCTTTGTGTTTTCTAAAGGGAAAATTTATAAAGCAAACCTTAGATGTCATTTGGAACAGTCATTTTGACTCTAATATTGCACATAATATGGAGTGTATACTGCATAACAGTCATATTATTCCAACTTAGAAGTGTAAATGCTTTTTTTATTTTTATAAATAAAGTGAATTTAAGATGCTCTTCTAATTAATTGTCAATCTCCTAAGATTTGACATTAAGTGCACCATACATTCAATTAACCAAGAAGTTAAAAAAATATAATTGCTTTCTTTTCATGGAACAATGGGATTTCATCTAGATTTTCTTTTCTAAATTTTATTGATACATTTTAGATATAAATTATGATAATATTATCATATGTAATTTGTACCTGTACATGATATATTGATTCTTCTTTTTGCCCATCCCCTTACCTCCCTTCATCTCTTTTGTCCTCCTTATTTACAATAGCTTTATTTCCATTTTTTCCTTCTATTCTCTTTTTTTCTTCCTTCTTTCTCCCCTCTCCCCCCTTGAGCATTTTCTATTTCACAATATCAGTTATACATTTTTGTCCTTATTTATCCTTTCAGTTTCTCACACCAGAGAAAAAATAGAATATTTAAACATACGGGTCCGATTTATTTTACTTAAACATATGGTCTCAATGTGCAATTATCTACATGTCTTGAACTTATCCTTCTTTATGGCAGAGTACTATTCCACTGTATAAAGAAACACATCTTTTCTTTATCCATTCATTGGTTGATGGGCATTTATGCTGTTTCTAAGATTTATCTATTAAAAACTGTGCTGCTATAAATATGGGTGTGCATATATTGCTGTGGTATGGTACTTTTAATTCTTTTGGGATGATATCAGGAAGGGGACTACCTGGGTCAAATGGAACCCCAGTTTTAGTTTTTTGAGGAATTCCCACACTGATTTCCACATTGGTTGCACCAGTTTGCACTCCCATAATGCAGAAGGGTTCCTTTTTCCCCACAACCCCTCCAGCATTTGCTTTTGGTTGATTTCTTGATGATTGCCATTCTTTCTGGAGTGAGATGGAATCTCAGCATTGTTTTAATTTGCATCATGTGAATGACCAGTGATGTTGAACATTTTTTCTTCTATTTATTTGCCATTTCTACTTCTTCATCTGAGAAGGGTCTATTCACTTCAGATGCCCATTTTTGGATTTGGCCTTTAAGTTTGGGGGCCTGAAATTTTTGTTCTTTATATATTCTAGACATGAGTCATTTGTCTGAGGAACAGCTGGGAAATTTTTTTTCCCACACTTTAGGTTGTCTCTTCACTTTGTTGGTGATTTCTTTTGCTATGCAAAAACTTTTTAATATGATGAGATCCCATTTGTTGTTTCTTTGTGATACTTCCTGTGCAACTGGGGTTTTGTTCATAAAGTCATTGCCTACACCAACGTCTTTGAGAGTTCAGCCCATTCTATTTTCCAGCAGATTTAGTGTTTCTGTTTTAATATTTAGATCTTTGATCCATTTTTATTTTAGTTTAGTGCATGGTGAGAGATACTGGTCTAGTTTAGATCTTTAGAATGTGGAAAGCCAGATTTTCCAGGATCATTTTCTAAAGAGGCTATCTTTCTTCAAGTGAAGATCTTTGGTGCCTTTGTTGAAGATAAGGTGGCTGAGTGTGTTTGGAGTAATTTTTGCATCTTCTAATCTGTTCTATTGAACCTCTGGTCTATTTTCTGCTACTGCCATGCAGTTGTGTTTTGTTTTTTGTTGTTGTTGTTTTGTTTTGTTTTGTTTTATCACAGTAGCTTTATAGTTTAATTTCAAGTCAGGGATTGTGATGCCCTCTGTCTTACCTTTCTTGCCCAGAATTGTTTTTGCTATTCTAGGTCTCTTCTAAAACCAAATGAATTTTAGTATATTTTTCTCTAATTCTTTGAGGTACACTATTGGTATTTTTATTGGGATGGCATTAAATCTGTATAACAATTTTGGAAGTATGGCCATTTTCACTCTATTTGTTCTTCCTACCCAAGTTCAAGGGATATCTTTCCATTTTCTCATACCCTCTTTCATTTCTTCTTTTGGATTATGTTAGTTTTTAACGTAAAGGACTTTTACTTCCTTCATTAGATTAATTCCTTAGTATTTCATTTTTTTCAATGCTATTGTGAAAGATGTGGTTTCCCTAATTTCTCTCTCAATGAGTTTATCTGTGTACAGGGATGCTATTGATTTTTGAGTGTTGACTTTGTATCCAGCTATGCTACTGAATTTGGTAGTTAAATCTAGAAGTTTTTAGTGGAATTTTTAGGGTCTTCCATGTAGAGTATCATGTCATGTGCAAATAATTATAATTTAAACTCTTCCTTTCCTATCCTTACTCCTATAATTTATTTCTCATATCTAACTGCTCTGGCTAATGTTTCTAGAACTATATTGAATAAGAGCAGTGATAGTCGACATCCTTGTCTCTTTTCTGAATTTAGAGTGAACACTTTCAGTTTTTGACCATTTAATATGATGTTGGCTGTGGTTTGTCATAGATGGCTTTTATCGGGTTGAGATAAAGACCATATATTCCAATTTTCTGTAGAGTTTTTATCATGCATGGGTGTTGGGCTTTGTCAAATAACTTTTCTACATCTACTGAGATGATCATATGGCTTTGTCCTTGGCTCTGTCAATATGTTGTATTACATTTATTAATTTATGTATATTGAACCCTCCCTGCATCTCTGGGATGAACCCTACTCGGTCATGATATATAACCTTCTTGATGATTTCCTGTGTTCTTTTTGCCAGCATCTTATTGAGAATTTTTGTATTGATGTTCATAAGGGAAATTGGACTGTAGTTCTCTTTTTTGTTGGATCTTTCTCTGGTTTTGTTATCAGAATAATGCTTGCTCCCAGGAATGATTTTGGGTGTGTTGTTTCCCTTTCAATTTTATTAAAGAGTTTGAGGAATAGTGGCATTCGCTCTTCTCCAATTTTCCTGCAGAATTCAGCAGTGAATTGGGGTTTTCTTTATTGTTAGGTTTTTACTTACATCTTCAATTTCACTAACTGATATTGAGTTACTTAGAATTTTTATATTTTCTTGATTAAGCTTTGGTAATTCATATGTATTTAGTAATCTGTCCATTTCTTCTGTGTTTTCCATCTTACTAGAATAGAGGTTCTCAAAGTAGGTATTGATCTGGATTTCTGCAGAATCTGTTGTGATTTCACCTTTTCATTCCTAATTGCGTGGATTTGAGAATTTTCTGTCCTTTTTTTTTTGACAAGGATGGCTAATTTGAAGATTAAATTTTATTTAATCTTTCAAAGAACCAACTCTTTGATTCACTGATTCTTTGTATTGTTTTCTTAGTTTCAATTACATTAAGTTCTGCTCTGATATTTATAATTTCCTCTCTTGCATGAGCTTTGGGCTTGACTTGCTCTTCTTTTTCTAAAAGCTTGAGGTTCAACATTGGTGGTTTATTTGAGTTCACTCTGTTTTTCTGATATAGGAATTCACTGCTGTAAATTTTCCTCATAGAACTGTTTTCACTGAATCCCATAAGTTCTGGTATGTTGTATTAGCATTATTGTTTAATTACAGAAACTGTCTAATAGCTTCTTTAATTTCTTCTGGGACCCATTGGTTGTTCACAAGGATGTTATTAAATTTCCATGTGTTTATGAAGTTTTTGCAATTTCTTTCCCATTGACTTCTAATTTCATAACACTATGATCTGATAATATGCATGTGATAATTTAAATTCCTTTGTATTTCAATTTCTAAGCATATTTTATGAGCTAGTATGAGGTCTATTTTGGAGAATACCCCATGTGCAGCCAAGAAGAATGAGTATTCTGATTTTATGGGCTCTAGACATCTACTAAGTCCATTTGTTCAAAAGTTTGGATATTTCATTGTTGATTTTTTGTCTAGTTGATCTATCTACTTGTGACAGTGGGCTATTGAGGTACCCCATTTAAATTTTATTACTGCTTATTTGATTTTTCATGTCCATTAATATTTGTTTTATGTAGTTGGGTGCAATGGTATTTGGTGTATATATATTTATGATTGTTATCGCTTCCTCTTGGATTGTTTCCTTAACAAGGATGTAGTGACATTGTTTGTCTCTCTTGATCAGTCTTGGCTTAAAATCCACTTTGTTTGCAAAAAGAATTGCTAACCCTGCCTTTTTTGAGCTTCTTGTCTCATGGAGTGTTCTTTTCCATTCTTTGACTTTCAGTTTATGAATTTCTTTTTGAGTGAAATGTGTTTCTGGTATGCAGCATATTGTTGGATCTTGTTTCTTCATCCATTCTGCCAGTCTTATTTCTTTTTTTTCTTGTGGGTACCGGGAGTCAACCTCAGGACCTCATGCTTGCCAGCAAGTTACTTGTGCCACTGAGCGATATCACCGGCCCTTTTTTCCCTTCATGTGGGTACTGGAAGTCGAACTCAGGACCTCACGCTTGGCAGCCAGGCGCTTATGCCGCTGAGCTATCTCATCGGCCCTTGTCTATCTCTTTTGATTGATGAATTGAGACTACATTGAACGTTATAACTGATACGTACTGACTTATTCTTGTCATGTTATTTTCCTGTTGTTTGTTGCCTTTCTTACCCCTCTGTTTAATTACTTTCCTTGTCCAGTGGATTCACTCTATTGAGGTTCATGGAGTTGTAGTCTTTATTATCTCTTTCTAGAACATCCTTCAGGACATTTTGGAGTGCTGGTTTAGTGGTCATGAATTTCTTTATTTTATCTTTGCCATGGTAGTATCTTAGATCTCCAACAATTTTGATAGTTTTGAGGGATACATCAATCTGGGTTGGAAGCCATTTTATTTTAGGGCTTCAAATACCTCACTCGAAGCTCCTTGGCTTAAGGGTTTGTGATGAGAAGTCTGCTGTGATTCTGGTGCACTTTCCTTTATAGGTGATTTGTTTCTTTTCTTTAACAGCTTTTAATATTCTGTTCTTTTGTTGAATTTCAGGAATCTTGACTATTATATGCCTTGGTGTAGTTTTTTTTTTTTTTTTATCATGGCTTCTTGGAGTTCTATATGCCTCACTTATCTGTATGTCAAATTCTTTCTGCTTGGGAAGTTTTCTGCCATGACTTCTTTATTTATTTACTTACTTATTTTATGTGGGTACCGGGAGTCAACCTCAGGACCTTGTGCTTGCCAGCAGGCGCTTGTGCCACTGAGTGATATCACCAGCCTTTTTTTTTTCCTTTATGTGGGTACTGGGAGTCAAACTCAGGACCTCATGCTTGCCAAGCAGGCGCTTATGCCACTGAGCTATCTCACCAGTCCTGCCATGACTTCTTCAAACAAGTTTTTTATGTCATTTGTGCAATCTTCTGGTTTTTCCTTGACTCCAATAAATCATATGTTATTCTTCTCTTCATCATCTGGCAGCCATTGGGATTTTCATGGTTCCTTACTATTTTTAAGAAATCTTTCTTTTCACTATCAATAACCACAATCCTGTTTCTAGATCTGATAATCTGTCTTCACATTTGTTCATTGTGTTGCATATACTTTCAATGGAATTTTTAATCTCCTGGATATCTGTTTGAATCTGTGTCATGGATTCCATTTCTTTCTTATGTTGGGCATTCATGATTTCCATCATTTTCCTAAGCTCCTCTGTATTTTTATTTGTATGTAGGATCACTATGCCTTCATTATGTCCATCTCTGTAGGTATCTAAGAAATTGTTTCTAATTTGACATTTTCTAGAACCTCATTCATCTGCTTTGTTACTTCCACTGTTACCACTTCAGAGAGTCCAGGTAGGTGGCTTCAAATTGTTCTACCTCATTGCCCCCCAGGTTTGCCTTTGGCAAGCTGGAAGTCTGGGGTTGCATCTTGCTTCCATATCTTCTCATTTTCTTGTTTTTTTTTAATTTAATTCTGGCATTGATGCTCTTAAATTGCTTATGGTAGGTAGCTTTATTGCTAGTATCAAGAACCCTTAGTAAATCACGACTTCTCAGAGATGTCTTCCAAATGTAGCTGGCTTTTGGATTTTGAGTCTGCTGCAAGATCCTACCTTTTCGATGTATTCAGGATGAGACACTTCCGCCTATTTGGTCTAGCCCCTAGTCCTTTGGCACTGGTGTATAGTATTGTTTATAACCCTTAGGTAATCTCACTCTTGGCATACAGGAAAGAACAACTGATTAGAAAAATTATGTCACCTTGGCTAAAGGAGTACAATCATTAATAACGATAGTATCAAACACAGCCTAGAAAATGACAAACTAGAAATTTGCCACCTTTAACCATATGAACAAGACTTATAGTTATATAACAAAATCTAAAACAAACCGGATAATTGTATATGGTAAATATCCCCTCACTGTGGCTATTTTATCTTCAGGGGAGAAAATTTAAAAGGGATTATGTGAAGAAATTGAGAAATAGAAGAAGAGAAGAATACAAGAACAGAAAGAGATTAGAAGCAAGGCTGGAGGACAAAGGAAGATTATGCAAGTTTGTGGAAACTGTTAAAGACAGAGGGAAAGAAAGAAGGAAGAAACAGAAACAAAAACAGAACAAAATAACAAAAAAGTCCTAGAAGCATTGTTCACACTCATGTAAAAACAAGAATAAACAATCAAAAAAAAAAAAGAAAGAAAAAGCAAAGAAAGAAAGAAAAGAAGAAAAAATAAGTCCTTTTCAGGGCATGTCCCTGCTGTAGCTGGTGGACAGAGGGGGGCCAGCAGTAGAATTGCAGCACGGCGAGAGTGGTGGATAATCTCAGCATCCCTGTGGCTTTAGTTCCACTAAAGTTCAGGCTGCTTCTGGTTTCTGACTGTGAGACCAGGACCTGAGTTGTTCAGCCATATCCTCTCTGGGTGTCTCTTGCTGGGTTAAACTTGGCCCTCCCAGCTTGAACTCAGCTCTGTGGCCTCCTGCCATCTTGAACATGGATGTATCTACCCTGACACTGGGAGCCACAGCTGCTCTAAGTTCTGTTGGTCCTTTTGTAAGATGGCAACCAGACAATTGTCCTCTCCCGAGGGATGTCTGAACCAGGATAACTCACCAGCCACAGCAGACCACTGTGTGCACTGCTCTGTTCCATGGTGCATTTCTCTATGAAGGCCTGTGGGGTCTTCAGTATGTCTGCAGTTTTGAGCCCTCTCCCACCAGGAGCTGCTTGCCACCTCCCTCTTCTGTACTGAGGTCCCTCTCTTCACTCTTTTGGTAGGTGCCAATTCTCACTTCAGCTCCTTGGGGAGTCCTGTGGACCCACCTCCCTCCTTCTCTTCCTCATGTTGGTACATTCCAGAGTCTGGACTTCAAATCTCAGAGAGGCTGTATCTCTGCTGCTAGTCACTCTGGCATCTCATCACATTTCTTCATCTAGATTTTCTGATTAATTTGGTATTTTATTTTGTCACTATAATTCAAACAAAGTAGCATTTCTGTCCATTGCTTCAAGGCATTTTTATCACCCATGAAAAGAGAAAATAAAAAGGAAAAGTATTTCAATATACAATTTTCCCCAGAGGGATCTTTGTGCTACTAAACCACAAGTAACACCTTACAACTGGCATTTTCAATTTCTTAAGTGCCAGAAATTGAGTTCTTACTTTTCATTTCTTTATATTTTATTCCTCACAAAATAAATGAAAGTAAAACTAAATTATTTGTTAGTATCACTAATCGGTCTGCAAGTGTCCAGCCACACAATGAAAGCAGTTACAATTTTTGTTATATTAGATCAGGCTAGAAAATAAATTATTATTATTAATATTCTTTTTTTTTTTGGTGGGTACCGGGGGTCGACCTCAGGACATTGCGCACCAGCGATATCACCGGCCCTTTTTTTGTATGTGGGTTCTAGGAGTCGAACTCAGGACCTCACACTTGCCAGGCAGGCACTTACGCTGCTGAGCCATCTCACCGGCCCCTAATATTCTTGTGAGTAAGGAACTACTACATTCTAGGTCATGGTCAAAGAAACATTACATGAATATCAAATTATTTTATTTCACACTAAGAAATTATTTTATTTCTTAGGTATGTGATTTTGTTCTGAATAACTTTGCATGTTTTATTTTTCTAAAGAGAACCAAGACTCCTTACAAGTGTAGCATCATGTCCATCATTACCTTTTTAATGGAGAAATAATATGGATAACAACAAATGCTTTATACTTAATGATTGCATTTATTTGACATAAATAGTCTTCAAATTATGAATTCAGTATGTTCCAGTGATGCCGTCATTTATAGATAAATCCAACATGGACTATAATGCTTTAGTTTAGAAATAACTTATATCCTGAGAAAAAGTTTTGAAATAGATGAGTGATGCTTTATAGGTTAATTATTTGTAGTAGGTAGTACATATTAGATTACCTATGCAAATATATTACCAAGGGAAGAGGTGTAGGTTAATTATTTGTAATGGGTAAAATGAAGGGAGAAAGTTGTGTGGGTGAGGCAAAAATAGTACTTCCAAAAATTATACATATATATATGTACTGTCTAAAGGTCTAGAGAGGGTCCTGCCTGATAATATTAAAATATTTGGTTTAGCTGGAACAATTCATGTCCTTTCTTAGATCTCTGTTTGCTGGCCTGGCTGTCTGTGCTGCACTTAGCCTGGCTGTCGGATGCAGGGAGGACCCTTATGCTCCCTCCCTTTCTACCTAGTGTCTGAGAACCTACCATGTCTCAAGCACTAGCTTCAAGTCTCAACCAATGTCTCTCTTGCAGTCTTATCCAGGCCCTCATGACTCCAGTCCTCCACAGGGATACAAATAATGTCTTCATATAATTCCTTCATATAATTCCTCACTTTCGGTTTCCTTCACAGTTTAGCTTTCTCTTTCAGGTGCAGTTAATATCACACACTTTCTATCACACAATTCCGGAGATACAACAGACAACTTTCCATTCTTAGGATATACCAGGCACTTTTATGCCTCTTTGTTTATCCTACTTTGACTTTAATTTCTTCTGCTTAACACCCCCAACACACACACACACACACACACACACACACACACATGCTGCCACTCACTTCTTTGTCTCCCCATTGCATTGGGGCCTGGCCATAAGATTAGTTCTAATATAACTAGTGAGGAATGCTATGAGTGGCCGTTTGTACCTGCACTTTAAGAAGTAGTGCACCTTTCCCAAATTCTATTTATAGCAATCTTGTTAGGCAGATGCAAAAGTGGAAGAGGCCCCAGGAAACAGAAATTAGCAAGAAGGAAGGAGCCCAGGTTCCAGAGTCACTGTGTGTAGGATAACTTTCCACTGATGTGAACACCCACATTAGGTTGTTACATGTGCAATAATACAGTATCAGTTAGTAAAGCCCTGGTATTTTGATTTATTATAGCAATTTAAAACCCTAAATACTGAAGATGCTAAGAAACCAGGAACATTCTGAAATTTAGGCTGGGCAATTTATCTCTAATGTTCTCTCTGCTTCTATTAATTTAAGAAAGAAATTTATTAGACACTAATTTCAATTAAAATGTTATGTTAAATTTTCTTGGGAATGTTACTATGATCAAAGTGTAGTCTTAAATCTAGATGTTTTCCTTGTTAAATTACTGTCTTGGAAAATGTGCTGTGTGTATAAAGATATAAGCATGAATAAATTTTCTAATGTCATTTTTATGCAGATGAAAGAAAATTTCTGTCAAATGTTACCTATAAAATATTTCTATATATTTGATTAAGACCTTACTATATGTAATGAACTATACAAGTCACCATAGAGACTTCATTGCTTTTTTGTTTTGTTTTCTTGAGACAGGGTCTTGCTATGTTTTCAAGCTGGCCTTTAACTCATAACCTAACCCAATATGACCTTGAACTCTCAACAATCATCTTGCTTCAGCCTCCTGAGTGCTGGGATTACAAGCATGCACCACTACATCCAGATCATCATAGAAACTTTAGAAGTACATAGTCTATTCATTAAATGTGTTTAAAAATGTAATGATTATATGAAAAGTTGTTCCATTTTCTTCTCTTATGTTTAAGGAACACTTTGAATATAAAATAAAACTTTTTTTTAATAGCAAAGGGTTTTAAATTAATGGTAAAATCAATTAGATAAAACTAAAAGAAGATAATTGAAATTTATAATAAGATCTTAAATGAATTTCTTTTTTATGAGACAAAAAGTTTCTCTGCAACTAAAATAATTCTTCCATTAAGAAGAAAATGAAGTATTAAAAATTAAAATGAGAAAACTTTTTCTCAGCTCCAGTAGTCTCCTGGATTATTATGATATCAATAAAATTTTACAAGACCCAACTCAAAGTTTTAGTTGTATTTTTGCCAGTCTTGGGCAACAGCTTTACTCAGTCCTAGCTTTGTACCATATTACCATGTAAACATTACACTGTTCCAGGAAAGGGACATTATATGGTCCATTTAAATAAAAGTATTCCTTAGAGAAAAATCACCTAATACCCTTCAGACTGCCCCAGGGGAGGACCAGCACATGCCATGATAAGACAGTAAGGATTTTCCTGATTTTCAAACTAAGTCTATAAAACAAATAATTTATAAGATGTTCTGTGATGGGAAGAACTTGTTTACACTTAAGAAACCTGAACTTTTACATGGAGTCTGGCTAACAGTTGAGCAAAATATCAAATCTGTTCAAGGACAAGCACATAAGCAAACTCCATAAAGAGCCATACTGTAGTGCAGAGTAACAACAACTTAATTGCTTCTCAAATTTTCCAGTCTATTTTTCGCCATAAGTCACATAAAACACCTACTGAAGGAAAACATTTTATGATGCATTCTAGTGGAAGAGGTATATCAATCAGAATAGCATTTCTTTGGCAAATGCCCAATATTTGCTCTTGAATTAAGATTTATTTTTAATCTATATGATATTCGAAGTTAACTTGGCCTAATTTTGAAACATCGAGGTCTTCTAGTATAAGAATGAGTGCTGGTTTTGGTCGTTTTATAGACAAGCCTTGGCACATGCACTTATGTCTCTGTGTTTTCAGTGCTCAGACGTCTTCTCCCCAACACACAAAAAGCTACATTACTAAATGATGCCCATATCATATCCATATAAAGTTGACCAAAGCAACCTATACCCTTACTACTTGTTAATGGTTTCCCATTACATATGTACATTTTTGTTGTTGTTCCATTTTCTGCAATATACTTCTATTAACCTTAATTCCCTCTTGCATTTATACTGAAATTGCTGTCATTGACATATAAGAATTTTAAAAATAAGTATACCCACTAATATACACTACACACATGAACATAAAAAGGAAAATTCTAGATAATATCATATTCTTTAACATTTTTATTAGTAGTTTAAAGACCACATAAAAATTTAAATAACAGGGCTGGTGAGATAGCTCAGCGGCACAAGCGCCTGCCTGGCAAGCGCGAAGTCCTGAGTTTGACTCCCGGTACCCACATACGAAAAAAGGGCCTGTGATATGGGCTCAGCAGCATGGGCGCCTGCTGGCACGTGAGGTCCTGAGGTTGACCCCCGGTACCCACAAAAAAAAAAATTTAAATAACAACTTTTGTATTCATAGCAAAGATAGCTGGGTAAGAGACTATAATTAGAGTTTATTGATAAAAAATAGTAAAGGATTAAAGTTGCCATTACTGAATTAAATATTTTTCAAAATTCTAATCTAGTTGATTTATTTTTAATATTATATTCAATCAGAAAATATTCTTAATTAACTTTATTAATAGAAACTTTATATATATCATTTAATATATATAGTTTCCTTTGATACTGAAAAATTCAACTTTGTGACCAAAGCAGTGACTTTTCCTACTAATAACATATTCCAAGAAATAACTCTAGAAAGAAATAGTACTCTCTTTCATCAATTCATCAATTATTTGCTGAGCTGAATCCATAGAAATGTGTATACTGATTTGATATTACTATATTCAAATTTGTATTATTGGATGTTAGTGTAGCTCAGCAACACATAGCTCTTTCTGTATAAATTTATAATTAAAGAATTCAAGTATAACAATAGTGGTAATATTTCTTTGTACTCAGAGTGTCTTTCAATGATAAATTTTCCATATTGTAGTTTGGACTTAACACTTTTTTCCTAGCTAAGCAACCCAGTTACTTCCAGAACATAAGGAATAAAAATGCAGAGCATTACACAGTAAAAATGGGGGCAGCATTGTTTAGTTTAGTTTAGTTTTGTTTTCTTCCTACATTCTTGCATTTATGTCTAATTTCTTGTTCTATCCCTTATTGTATTTATTATTATACACTTCCCTTATTAATTTTATAATAGTGATGTGCACACAGTGACAGTTGTTCATCAAAATTATTCTTCCTGAGCCCACATAGATGAATATTTCCCATATTCAACTGCAAGCAGATAAAACCATGTGACCAATTCAGCCAGCAGAATGTGAACGGAAATAATATGTTCTACTTGATATCGGGGTCTTCAAGATAGCAGTGGGGCTCATGTACATTCAGCTGGGATGAAAATGAGCAGAGTAATGTACAAGTGAACATGAAAGCTGTGTACTGAAGATTGCAAAGTTGCCCAGTCTGGAAACCTAAATAATCATCAGAAGCCAACATCCTGTTTACCCAATATACCTCAACAGAGACTGACTGGTACTTGGCAGAGGAGGAAAACTTTAATTATCTCAGTTACTGAAATAGTATACTATATTTGTCTTGTTGTAGAAGCTTACTTACTTTTACTGATATAGAATTCAAAAGTCTGGTGTGCCTTAATAAAAATGAATAGGACTTTCCTAACTGCTAGGAAAAAGATGCTCAGAAAATAAGTATTACAGTCTGAAAAGCTGATAACCCTTGGTATATCATGATAAAGTTTTTGGTAAACTGGTCATGTGAACTAAATTAGAAAGGATTTTATTTTTCTCCAGACCATATATCACTAAGTTTTACAGTTAGTAAGCCTGAAGATATTAGACTGTTAGTATTTTGAGTTAGTATCAGCTGCACATTTTTTGAAGACATAAGAAGAAATAAATTCACCCAACACGTAGCAGTTTTCAATGAGTTGGTAAGAAAAATAAAGTTCAGAAGGTTGCCTAAGTATCAGATAAAATCACTACTCATGTATATTTACAGATCACGAGCTAAATCTGACAAAAGCTCTAAAAATGAAGGCCCATTAAGACTTAGACAAATCGATGGACATCCATGTGAAAAGAAAGGAAGTATGCTTCCTTCTCATTGAAGCTTGTGTTTTTAGATGCCCTCAACACAGCTTCTGTTTAGACTGAAGGTAGCTTTTGAGTAAAAAACAAAGTAATATAAAAATAATGAGAGTTATGTATCACAGGTTGGGTCCTACAGAGTAGACTATGAGATTTAAGGGCAAGAAAAAAACAAAAGAAGAGAAAAATGAAAGGAAAAGAGGTCAACAAAAGTGGGCATTGTCATACAGGTTAGACCTGTGGATACTGAAGCTTGATCTTGTTCTGGAAGACAGTGAAAACATTCCACAGAGTTATCCTGCTTGAGAGACAAGAAGCTGGTTACTTAAATGTCTTAATCTGTTTTGTGCTGCTATAACAGAATAGCACAGACTGTGTCATTTATAATGAAGAGAAATTTTTTGGCTAATAGTTCTGGCTGCTAAGAAACACATGATTGATGAGTTGTAATCTTGCTGAAAAGTGTGGTGGAGAAGAAGAGGAAGAGGGAGCAGAAAAAGGAGGTAGTGGAGAGAGAGAAGGAAAGGGAGGTAGCTGAGAGAAGAGGAGGAAGAGGGAGAAGAAGAGGAAGAGGAGGAGGGTCAGGAGGAGGAGGAGACTCACTTCTGAAGTCATGGCATTTATCTACTCATGAGTGCGCAGGAGTCATGGCCTAATCACCTCTTAAAGGCCCCACTTCTTAATAATGTTACAATACCAATTAATTTTCAACATGAATTTGAGAGGGGATAAATATTCAAACCATAGCAATAACTCTAGCTCCTGGGGTCATTAACTGCTTGGAAGTCTTGACTTATCTCAGGCTATTCTCTTTCTGTTTTGCTGAGTTGAGAGTTTAGATTATTAAACTGAGGTTTTCTCTTTTTAATATGTACATTTAGTGCTATAAATTTCCTTCTCAGGATTGCCTAATCTGTGTCCCACAGATTTTAATATGTTGTGTTTGCATTTTCAAAGTATTTTATTTTTTATTTTTTGGTGGGTACTGGGGGTCGAACTTAGGACCTCGCATGCCAGCAGACGCCTGTGCCACTGAGAGATATCACAGGCCCTTTTTTCCTTTATGTGGGTTCTGGGAGTTGAACTCAGGACCTCGTGCTTGCCAGGCAGGTGCTTATGCTGCTGAGCTATCTCATCGCCCCCTCAAAGTATTTTAATCTTTTAAAATTTTGATTCTTTTACTCAGCAGAGCTTAATATTCAAGTGTTCGAGAAATTCCCTGTTGGTTTTCTTTTGAATTCTAATTTTATTCACTGATGGTCAGATAACATATTACATATTATTCAATTTTTGAGAATTTGAGGTTTTTGTGTGATTTTATTTGATTACTTCAACAGGGACTTGAAAGGAAGTGTATTGTTAGTGTGGGGTGGTGTATTCTAAATGTGAATTGTGCAGGTTGATGAAGTTCTCCTAAATCCTCACTGATTTTCTGTCTAGTTTGTCTATCGTCCATCATAAGGTGATGTTGGATTATCCAATCATAATCCCTTTTAAATATGCCCCTTTTTAGGAAACTATTTTGACATATCTACAAGGAAATATGTTATAATTTAAACCATTATTTTCTTAGAAATTTCCATCATTAAACATTGCAACAATATTTTAACCAATCTATTTTTGTCTAAATATTTTTTACCTTTTTGCAGATTTTCCCTACCAATGACACTCATATTTAACTATGAGAAGGGTGGTTACAGAAAAACTGTTCTTGCCGTTTCACGACATCTATTGTACATTTTGGTCCTTATTTACTCTTTCAATTTTTCACACCAGGGAGACAATATAATGTTTACATAGATGAGCCTGATTTATTTCATTTATGAACATGGTCTTAAGTTGTATCCATTTACCTATGAATGTCTCAAGTTTATCCTTCTTTATGGCTGAGAAGTACTCTATTGCATAAAAAGACCACATCTTTTTTATCCATTCCTCTGTTGATGGGCATTTGGGTTGTTTTCAAGATTTAGCTATTACAAACTGTGCTGCTATAAACATAGGTGGACACATATCACTGTGGTATGAATGTTTATAATTCTTTTCAGAGGGAGAATAGCTGGGTCGAATGGGTCCTCCACAGTTATACTACTAGTTTCTCCTAGTTCATTGAAAAGACAGGTTTGTGCTAATACCATTTGGAGAATTTTTATGCCCATCACTGAGTAACTACTTTGAAGATAACAGTCTGCAATGTATTAACTATTGTTATTCTCCTATTATTTTGTTTTGAAATTCAGTTTTATTTTTTCCATAAAATAAAAACTTATCAAAAAAAGAAAAACTGTTCTTGGATTATTCTCTTTCTAAGTGAACTTTCAAAACTTGCTGTAGAGACATTAAGTATGGAAAGCAGTGTTTTCAAGCCTTTTTGAGAATACAAAAGGACCCTAAGGGATTCTAGAAATAAAGTTCATATATAAATAATGGATTAGGAAGAATGTATGACAAAGTGAAAGTCAGTTTTCCTTCCCCTAAGGAAATAAAGATCCCTGTACAGGGGAGAAAAAAAGTTATAAATCCATAGAGTTGTGTTGTACAATTTACTGAACTCAGTACCTGGTAATTATGAAAGACTAAGTAATGAAGAAAGCTAAGGAACAGACAAGAAAAATGTATATATTATCTTTTGCCAATGTGAAGAGGAGACAGTTAGTCAGGCATGCCTTTGTTTCCCCCCAAATCAAAAATTCTAATGAAGCTCTCCAAAATTTCAGTGAAATACTATTAAGAAAAAGGAACTGACTGGGTTTATCAAGAAATGCATGAGATTAAATTTTAGCCACCAAAATGAAACCACAGTTCTTATAAGTCCAAACTAGTTATAGTATAACAAGGCTTCATTTTTTCCTACTCTTAAGTTTGTGAATTGTGAAATATGTAACAACTTCAACTATGTGCATCACACAAATAAGACTAGCCCATCTAGAATCTTGCCAGATTTTTGGTAGCCAAAATCACAATACACATTCCATCCATGGCAACACGATGAGATTCAAGAATCGTGAGGAGTTGAGTGAGGGAGTGATAATTAGAAATAAAAGAAGTCAGGAATTTTTTTAAAAAATATTTCTTTCTGGGCCGGTGAGATGGCTCAGCGGCATAAGCGCCTGCCTTGCAAGCGCGAGGGCCCGAGTTCGACTCCCGGATCCCACATACGAAAAAGGGGCCGGTGATATCGCTCAGCGGCACGGGTGCCTGTTGGCGCGCGAGGTCCTGAGGTCGTCCCCCCGGTACCCACAAAAAAAAAAAAAATAAATAAAAAATATTTCTTTAGACATGAAGAAGACTGAAACATTGATGCTTTGAAACAAGAATATAAGTCTATCATCAGAGCGGCACAGTGAAAAGCGAAGCCCATAATACGTGCTCAATGTGTGCTAGGTTTTTCATAACCTGATTAAACACTCTTCTTTATTAAGAGTGTACTGGAAAAGAATCACATAATCTGAATGATTTCCTTAAAATTTTGATCATTTGTCCTCCTAGGATAAAATCCTTTAGTCATTAACAATGGAGTAATATATGTGTTGGCTCTGTTAATACTAAAATCTATACCATACAAATAAAATGTGACCACTATTATCATTGCATGAACATCATTATAATTATTTCAATTCATCAGAAGCCCAACTACTTATTAAATGTAAAGTTCATGAGAGGAAAAATCAATCTCAGAAATAATGGGTCATCATACAAAATTTGGCAAAAAATTAATATATATTAAAATGTAAATTTATATTGAATATTATAAAGTAGATAAATCACTTGTAAAATTAATCTACATATTATTTGAAAACATCAATAGCAAGCCCAACTTCCTCTTCTCAATATACTGTTGAAATACGTTGTTTTTACAATGTTCAATCAGATTTGCACAAATGGCAACAATGAGATTAAAAGAGATTTATACATATTTACATCTTTAAAAATTTCAGCTCAGTAGTAAACAGTAAAAAATAGTCGGGCCGGTGAGATGGCTCAGTGGCATAAGCGCCTGCCTTGCAAGCGCGAAGGCCGGAGTTCGACTCCCGGAACCCACATACGAAAAAGGGGCCGGTGATATCGCTCAGTGGCACGGGTGCCTGTTGGCGCGCGAGGTCCTGAGGTCGTCCCCCCGGTACCCACAAAAAAAAAAAAAAAAAAAATAGTCACCATTTGTCTTCATCATTAGGGTGGCTAAGGGGATTGGAAATTATACAGGTGCATATTTAAAGTGCAGCCAGTTTTATTATTCTGCATTAATTATATTCATCTGATTGCTTCCAGATTGCAATCGTATTAAGCTAGAAACTGTAGATATTCAGAACATAGAAATTAAATAGATTAATTTATAAGCACTATTTTTATTATTTGTAGTTTTCCTGTGTAATTTATACATGTATATCCATAAAAGTATTAATGCAAATATTTAGTGTACAATATTGCATTTTGTGCTTCCCTAATTTGATTATATTTTCATCTACCATAAACTTATTAACATTGAAGTTAAACTATGTATCTCTCATATAACCATCATGAAGTTTTATTAAAGATTCCTTATGCAATTCGGGAAACATCCTGATTTTACATGTGTTATCCTTTTGTGCAGTCTTTTAAATTAATAACTCTATTTCTGAAATCCATAACTTTCTAGAAACAAAATAAAGACTTCTTTACCTTTAAAAGTAAAGAGAAAAATTACAAATCAAGTTCAGAAGCAAGCCTTTGTCCAGCATTATCATTTTTTTCTGCCCCTATTCTCACTTGCACAGCATTTACTACTGTTGTAAGTTACAATTTAGAAATCATTTCTGTATTGCGATTTCTTAAAGCTGGATTTGTCACACTATCTCAAATGGTTTCACATTTAGACAAGAATGATGCATGAGTTATTTGAAGCCTAGCAACACTTCTTCCAGAAGTAAGAGAACCGCTGTGTGCACAACCTCTGATAGTACACATTATGTGTGGAAAAGGCCGGGTCCTAAACAGTGATTTGATAGGATGGTTTTTGGAGGGACCGTGACTTCTCTTGCCTAGAGGGAAAAAGAAAAAGACAAATTACCAGCTAAATGATAGTTTTCACATAATTACACGTAACTCTCAATTTTTCATGCAAGGCTGTATTTATTGCTAGAAATAAGGAATAGACTGTGAATCTGCGGGGCAGATGAGCTCTAGAGGTGCAGTTTGCAGACAGCTGCATGGTTTGCACTTGTGCATCATCCCCATTGGACGATAAATGGGAAGAGAAGAACCAGAAAGGGAAGGTTTACTCGGCCCTATTTCATAACTGTGAAGGCAGGTTCTCTTCATTATCAGTCAGCCACAAGGGGTCTGGGTTTGGTTTCATTTATTCATTCTAAAAATGTTGAGTTCGTACTGTATACTGAGCCATGTTCTAGGTGCTGAGCCACAGCATTTTTTAAACACAAAAGGAAACCACTGCCTATCACAGAGATTTCACTGTAGGTCTACACCCACTAGTTCACTCTCCAGATGAGGCTTTTCCCAAAGCCCTAATCTTTACTTTAAAGATTTTTTTCCAAAATTAAAATAAATCTTATAATTCACTGTCTAGAATTTACACAGAAGTTGTAATATTCCTCATAGTGTTTCTTTCTCTTGTTGCTGATGTAATGGAGATTTTAGGCAACATTAAACATCATACTGGCTATTGGGCTGAGTAAGCAGAACTATTAACACTGATATGACATGTTTGTTCACAGATCTGCTGTCATACTTTATATTGCCTTATTAATAATGCTTTCTTTGATAAGAACAATCTTATGCTATTTGTGTTTTCTTTAACTATTTTCTTCTTGCTCATGGCACATTTTATGACCTACACTGGTAATTATTCTGGTGTTTGTATTTATAACATTACAAAGTAAAATTAAGCCTTCATATCTTCATTTATCAGCTTGACTCTGTATCCATTGAGTTCTCACAAGGAAACATGAGAAAATTATTCCATATAAACATCCATTTAAATTTTAACATTCTTCATTGCCTTTGTTATATTTTATTATTGTCCTTTTTCATTTTAGATTCTAATATTATATATTTTAATGTTAAATATAATATGATTATATTTGTGAAAATGCGTTAATTTTGTACTGAAACTTTTGTATCACTTTTAAGATTTCAAAGAAATTTTGCAAAAATGATACAGTCTACATATAACTTATAAATCCCCATACACACACTTTCCTCTATTATTAACATTTTGCATTAGTACAATACATGTGTTGTAACTGATTTATATTAGGATTTACTCTCTGTGTTGTTCAGTTCTATGGATTTTGATAAATGCATGTCATGTATCTGCCATTACTGTATGGTATCAAAGAGTTTCACTACCGCAAAAATCACCTGTATTCCACTTCTTGATTGCTTTTCTCTCCCACAAACAACTGGCAATCACTGATTTCTCACTATTTCTTCTTTGCCTGTTTCAGAATGTCATATTGGAATTACATAGGATATAACCTTTTCAGATTGGCTTTTCACTTACCAATAAGAAGTTAAGTTTCTTCCATGTATTTTTGTGACTTGATAGCTCTTTTCTGCATTGTGTAGCATAATATGTCATTGTATGACTATACCACCATTTGTTTCTCCATCATATATGGAAAGGCATCTTGATTTCTTCCCATTTGTGGGAATTATGAATAACATTGCTATCTACATTCATGGGAATATTTCTGTGTGAGCATAAGTTTTCAACTAATGTTGGCAAATGCTAAGGAGCACAATTACTTGATCTTATACTAAGTCTATTGTTAGCTTTGTAAGAAACTACTAAACTGCCTTCCAAAGAAGCTATACTATTTGCATTTCTACACACAATTAATGAGAGTTCCTTTTGCTCCACATTGTCAAGAGTATCTGGTATTGTCAGATTTTACCCATTGTAATAGTTGTATAATTATATATCACCATTATTTTAGTTTCCAATTTTGTTTGACATATAATATTGAGCATATTTTCATATGATTATTTATCAACTGTGTATCTTCTCTGAAAGTATATCCATATTTTTCCCCATTTTTAAATCAGACTGCTTGTGTTCTTATTGTTGAATTTTAGGAGTTCTTTGTACATTTTGGGAATAATTCATTCAACAGATACTTGTTTTGTAAATATTTTCTCCCATTCCATGGCTCATTTCTTTTTTTAAATTAGTACATGTTTGCAGTACATAATGTTTACATTCACTGTGTTGGGTTGGTACACAACCTAATTCCTTTTCCATCTCCTCTCCCTTACTTTCCTTGCTTCCATGCGCCCTCCTCTATCTCTTAATCCCCTTCCAATTTGAGAAAGACCTCTCTCCTCACTTCCTAGTATCTATCTCTTATATTACTTTTTATTTATAACTCGGGTTTCTCATAAAAGAGGAATCATTTGATATTTAAGCTTGTGTTTTATTTATTTCACTTAGCATTATGATCTCAAGGTCCATTTTCCTATAAATGACTTGTGTCTATCATGAGCAAATACCACATTTTCTTTACCCATTCACCTGTTGATGGACATATAATTTAATTCCAAGATTTAAGCATTATGCATTGTACTGGTATTAAACACTGTCCCTTTGCAGAGCAGAAGTTTTTAGTCGTATTTATTATTAAGTTTATTGGTACCCTAGATATACATAGTTATATTCATCCTAGAGAATTTGTACTTGTATATGATATATCGATTCCTCTTTTTTCCCATTCCCCCCTCCCTTCAACTCCATTTCCCCTCCTTATTTATAAAGCTTTGTTTCCATTTTATCTTTCTTTTCTCATTTTTTTCCTTTTCCCTTCCTTTCTCCCGCCTGAGAAGTCTGATTTATCAATCTTTTTTTAATGGTTCATTCTTTTGGAATTGTATATAAAAAGACAATGTCTTAATTTCATATTTGTCTGTACATCACCATGTGGAATCTATGATAATTCACCTGTTTTGATAATCTGAGACCAAACTCCCAGTTTCACTAAAGTTTTTCCTGAAGTACTCCCTGTATCAATTTATAACAACATAATTATTACAGTAGTTAAATAAAAAGAGTTTGAAATGGGCTGCATTTTACTTTTATTGTTACATTTGATTCATCAACTAACTATATTAGTTATACTCCAATACATCTAGAACTTCATCATTCCCTCACTTTTGACATTACTACCCTCATCTATCTAAAGTCATTTCATTTTTGATTATTGCAAATCTTTCTGCTCTCTCTGCTTCAGCTTTTATTCCCTGCACGATAGTCAGACTAGGTATTGTAAGTGATGGCAAACACATTTCTGTGCTCAGAATCTTTCAGTCAGCTTCCCAGGTCACTCAGAGTAAGCCATGTTCTTATGGTGGGACACAAGGTCTTCATGAGTGCCCCTAGCACCTAACCCCCAACTTTAACCTTGGGTTCTTTCATTGTAGCTCCTCCTCAGCCTACTCCAGACACACTGACCTCCTTACTCATCCTGCATTCTTTTTCCCAAATATCTACTGGTTTTATTTCCTTATTTATTTCATACCCTATATCACCCAATCAGGAAGCCTTTCCTTGACCATTCTACAAAAAAATAGCTTAACTCTACAATACTGCAGACTACCCAGGCACTGCCCTCTTCCTGTGCCTGCTCTATTTACCTCCATACATGTAACACCACTGAATGCTCACTATTTTATCCACTTTAGTGTTTATTGCCTACCTTTCATACTTAATAGTATACTCTATGAGGAAGGGGATCTTGTTTCATGCTTACTACATCACACCAACAAGAATACTGCCCGACACAAAGTGGATGCTCACTAAGCCAAATGTCTAAATGAAAGATGAGATGGAATGCTACATCTTGATAGCAACAAGAAGATAACTCAGATAAAATTCATTCTTTTAAATGGCAGACTCCTTTTAAGAAGTTGGAGGATCTATGTAACAAGCCATATTTGGGAGAAATAAATCTTTCTTTTCACTCTTTTATAGACTTTAAAATAGCTATAGTATTTTCAAAATGCACAATTCATACTAAAAACCTATTGGAAAAATATGTTACAAACATTTTCTAGGGTTTATGCTTGTAGTAAAATAAGTTTTAGAGTACAATCATAACTCTTGACAACTGCCATCTCTATATAAATGTGTTTTAGAAATGGGCAGAGTTTCATCATGAAATTTGATTCAAAAAGGTTTTCATTAAAGTGTACTCCTAAATATACTTTATTTTGACTCTTACTGTATATTTTAAAATTTTGCATCAGTTAGATGGACAACTACTTGTTGAATCAAGTATTATTTTAATATGTAATTGAACAAAAGCTTTTATAAAAATAAAACAAAAAAATGAAGCATGACATGAGTATTTTAAAATTGGGTTAAATGAAACTGTTTATGCCTTGGATGAGAAATATAATTCAATGGGAAATATAAAAAAATTTTCGTCCCATGAATGAAAAATATTAGCTCTTCAGTCTTGATTTCAGGAGCTAAAACCGTGTATGTTCGGTTGCTGATAGTAAAAGTTTTAGTACATTTCCAAATTAGAGATAACTCTGAAGCAGTTTTTGTGACTCTGATATGGATCTATAATGAAATAGTTCTACAGCAAAAAGAAGTGTAAAATAGTTCTTTTTTAAAAAGTTGATTGCCTTTAAACATATTAGAAAATGGTCATGCAAGAATTCACTATAATTCCTTGAAGAACTTTGAAAACTATTGTTGACAGCAGTGCGCCCCCACAAAGGACACAGCTGGACTGAGTACACTAACCCAGACCCTCCTGGGCTGAGGAGCGTGAGGTGCAACAGAAGGTGCCCAGCAGGTGAGGCCAGGTTCACAGACAAAGGGTTCAAGCAGGAGAAAGAGTCCACGTTGTTCCAAAGGCTGTATATAACAAACGTGATTCTTTTTCCCAGAACCTCTCAATCATCAGAAATATAGGGAAATTTTTGATATGCTTGACACACAAGCCACTGAGGGAGGAGAATTTTGCACCCACATAAGCCTTGCAATGGAAACAGATGTTCTGCATGGTTGAAGGATCAAATAAATGAGGAAAACTTAATCCAATATACTCCGAGCTAATGGGTTTGAATTGATCACATTTAAGGGGCTTGGACCCTTTCAATTGAAATTTGGATCATGTATTTGGAATTCTCATAAGAAATCTTTGAACTATTATCACCAGTCATCCCATAGGTAGATTTTTTACCTTGACACTTTGTACAAAATACATTTCTTCCATGCCTGTCAAACTATGCAATGCAGTGTAGAGTGGCAATAAGATGGCGTGAAAAATGACGTTCTTGGATGAGTGATGGAAGAATAGAGTTAAAAATTGATGTTTTATCTTATTAATAAATTATCTAGACTATATAATTTGCTTAGAGCAATTAAGTCTTCAGAATCTGTTTATCAAATAAGTAGCAAGAGAATATTCTAGATGTTACTGTCTAACACAGTCTCAAAAGCTGCACAAATCTTGAGTCATGTGTAGAAAAGCCTGTTTGAGCTGATTAGATCTTTGCATTCTGATTTATAGTTAAGAACAGGTTCTCTGCAATCAGAGAACAAATTTGTCTGCTATTTGGATAATAGCTATGGAGTTCACCTTGGAGCTACTGAACGAAACTATTTGACAGCTGATTCCAGGTGCAACTTCTTGGGCCCAATGGTTACATTCATAACAATAATTGTGGAAATTTTTCAAGTAGTTTTTAAAAGAAAGACATAATGTGAAGATTCAAAGTTATAATTAGCTTTGACAAATATACGAAGATGTACATCCACCAGCATGGTATGCCCATTGTTTCAATGCGCTAAAAATCTTCTGTGCTCTGCTGATTCATCCCATCCTCCACTGGACCAATGTCATTTTATTGTCTCCACAATTTTCCCTTTTAAAATAAGTCAGTACACATTTAAGCTTTCTCTATATCTTTTCATGGCTTCATAGATCATTTCTTTTAGTCCTAAGTAGTATTCCATTGTCATTATACATTTGTCAAAACTCATAGGATGTACAATATGAAGAGTAAGCTCTAATGTCAGCTGTAAACTTTGAGAGATGATGATGGGTCAAGGTAGTTTCATGGATTGCAACAAATGTGTTCCTGTAGTGCAGGATATTGCACATGTGTGGGGACAGAGAGGAATTCTCTGTTCAGTTCAGCTAAATGGAAATCTAAATCTGCTCTTTAAAAATCAATTATTAATTGAAAAAATTGCTTTTAAAGTTACCATATGCTTTATACTTTCCAAATTTCAAGACAAGAAAGTAACAAAAACATAATAAATAAAACAAAATAAAGAAACATACTCAATAAAAATTTAAAAAACAATATAACCATATGACTATATAGAGAAAGCATTAGACAGAAAAATATGGGACTAAATAAATTATATTAAATATGAAATTATATTAATATTAATTTTGACTAAATGTCACGAAAAACCTGAAAGATATACATGTCACATTCTTAATAAGACAATAAAATTAGCTCTAATTTGCTGTTAGTCCATTAAAATATGCTTAAATTCAAATAAAAATTCCAAAAAGACTATTTTGGAACATAAAAAAAGTGATTCTAAATGTATCTGATGAATAAGTACACAATCAGAACCAATAATACAAAATAAGTATATAAATATATTATGACTTCTATAAATTACATTTGAAACTACACAAGAACTAACACATAAATGGAAGTAAATAAAAAGCACAGAAACAGGTGTAAGAATTTAGTATAACAAAAAAATGGTATTTCAAATTTGTGAAACAAAAACAATTATTCCATTAGTGGTGTTAGAATATTGGCTAAGGATTTGAGAATTAAAAAGAAAGAATCAGATCACAATTCCATACTTTACACGGAAATTACTTCCTGTATTATATGACAGAAATGAAACCAGAGAGAAAAATTAGGTTTGTGTGTGTTTTCTGACTTTGAAAGGAAAATATTTCAAAGAGAAGCTATATAAAAAGGGGTGATACACTATGCTGTATCAAATGTAAAATTTGTACACATTATAGAACCATATAAAAAACTGAAGAAAAACTGGGGAAAATTTGCAGTAATATATATTACATAAAAGATAGAACCCTCAAAATGCATGAAATACATAAAGCTTTTTTACTGTTATCATTGTTTGGTCTACCAGCACATTTCCCTCCCTCTCCTGTGACATTAACCATCCTATGGCCAGGATAGGTCCCAAATCCGGAACAGACACAAACTGAGGACAGAGATTTAGCTCACCTTTGGAAAAATTGTGTAACATTTGTTGCAGGGACTGTCATTTTTCTAATGTCCCCAATTACCTGGAGAGAGAAGGTCTGAAAGATTGGCTCTGACATGCCAAGGGTTGCCATCTCCCAGAAGCACACACACACACAACACACACACCACATACCTACAGTCCTCACTTGTAGAAATCAATCTAGTTTCTAAAAAGCCTATAAAGTAAAAACCTGTATTGGTGTGTGGATAAGCCAAGACAATGTACACAAACGTATATAGCTGCAAGTTTAGATGTAGCACTATGGAAATCAAAACTCAATTACGTTAAACCCTGTGAACTGTTTAATCCTTTAAAAACTCCAGTCTTTTTCATTTTACTGGAAAGTATTTGCCAGAATAAAATAAGGAGATTCTTAACCAGGTCAAAAAGCCTTTTAAGAAAACTTCCCTTTTATGAAACTGCACTCAAGAAAATTTCACTTCCATTGTTAAGTATTTCTTTAAGATATTTTTGGTAATCCTTTTCTCATTATGTAGAACTATTAATGTTAATTAAATGGAAACTTTGAGTTATTTTCATTTATTATTTTTTAAAAATCTTGAAGTTTTAACACTCATAATCTCTAATTAGAATGTATAAGTCCAATACTTTATACTTAAGAGATTTCTCTTCTGAAACACATCATTATTCATAATGACTGAAGATTTTTATTCCACAAAATCTAAATTATATGCTTTATAAAGGATACAAATTTAATTCTCCCTAGAAAGAAAGACAAAAGTAATCCTTTTGACATACAGATATCTGGATGATTTACCAAAGCACCCTGACTTTAAATTGTATTAAGTGTATCCATATTTCTATTATAAGCCATGAAGAATATACAGTTTAAGTCATTGCAAACCTCTGCTCTTAATGAGTTTTGATAGTCATTAGCATTTTTATCACTTTTGCCCAAAGGTAACCTAATTACTGTTATTATTTTCAGTTAGAAATATAAATTATATGTCCTATTTTTTATGACTTTGAAACATAACTCTTGGGTATCATCTCTATTGGAAAAGCATGAAATGAATAGTCTGTTAAACCGTATGTATTCTTCTCATAATGCAAATTTCAATCTACCCTCTATCACCTAACAGGCACATAAAAATCAAGCTTTCTAACATTGTTAGATGTTATTTACACTGAACTTCTGCCAACTTCAGATATCACAGAAACTGAGCAAGGGACCACAAAGTAAACCCATACACTCACACACACACACACACACACACACACACACACACACACACACACAATTGTATCATTGCCATTATCTGAGAACATAAAGAAGTAAATATATTAGGCTTCTTTAAAACAATTCATGAGCTCTACTGAAAAGTATCACTGCAGTCTAAGTGAGATGCCAGTAAGGGATATCCTAATTTATTGTAGTCATATTTTATTGAATATTAAGCTTTTAAAATACTGAAAGGGGGCCCATACAATGTGAGGTAACATCTAAATCTATGGAGAATGTGCTGATAGATACAATAGCATAATATCATATAGTGTTTTGTAAAAATATATACCTGAATATCTACACCATGGTTTACTTACCTGAAATTATTATTATTATTATTTGGTACCCAGAATCAAACTCAGGACCTTGTGCTTGCCAGGCAGGTGCTGTGCCACTGAGCTATATCCCCAGCCCCTGAAATTCTTATGAAGTAGTTGTGTAGGTTGACTTGAATCTTTACACGAACAGAAATAAATAATTAAATAATAAATACATAAATAATCCTATTTCTATAAAGTTAACAATTAACTTTAGTTCATCATACGATATATTTCTCTGAAGTTGTATTCACTTTCAGATTTGATTGTTGTGCTTATTTTTTCATGTCAGCATCAGAGTCTATGACATGATAGATTTTTCTAGAACTTCAGAGAAAAATGGATTTTGGTTTCAGCTACATATGGTATGTGAATATTTGTATTTTATTAACATTTGTATGTAAGATAGATGTGGATAACTTGAATGGTATTTTTAGCTCACGTTATTTCAATTTTTTTTAGTTAGTTTTTGGGGCTGTTTTATGATCCAGTTTTAATAGATAAATTTGGGTTCATTCTTAATTTTACAGATATACTGTTCTCCTTCACATAATGCCCGTAGTCTTTATCCACTACCCTGATTTATTCGTATTTGTAGCCTAATTAATATAATTGGGAGAGAGGAAGTGGTAGCCATGCTGTGTACAGAATACAAGTTTTATAGTGCATACAACATTTTTAAGTGACTCACAGACTATATAATGAAGTTTGTAATAGATATGCATGGTTAAAATTAATTATTTTAATGAATATATTCTATAAATTGGGAGAAATTTTTAAGCATATGAAAAGCAATGTAATTTCATCACAAATATATATTACTACATCAAGATCATGTTTGTGTTTTTATCTTAGTAGGATTTAGGGATATTTGGGTGAAAGAAGGAAACATTGTAACCATAGATAGTGTTATAATGCAGGAAGTTACTTTTTGAGAAACAGGACAAATCGTACCATGTAGAAATGCTGCTGTCTTAGTTATGTAGGAGCAGTGTTAGTTACGTCTGCCCCTCAAACTCGTGGTTCTTCAACACTGAGATAACATTCATGCATTCTGATCAGAATGGAAACGGTGCACTGCACTGTCTATTGTATGGGAGGTTCCTTACATTCAGGGACATTGGAGCATTTTGTTTTTAATATTGAGAGTCTAGCACAATGTCCAGAATAAAACCAATATTGATCGATATTAACTTTTGATGTGCACCTCTTTTCCAGGAAGGAGTTGAAGTTCTAAACTTTGTTAATATGTTTTTCCAGCGTCCAAATCAGCAGGAGAATCTTAGCACTGCCACCGAAACTCTCATCTCAATTCTCTGATTCCTCGTCTGATCCCTTGAGTAGTAGACACACTACTCAAAGTGTGTCTGTGGGCTTGCATTTGAATAGGATGCCCTAGCAACTCATGCATACACTAAAGACAGAGAAGCACATAGGTAGCACTTTCTCCACTCACCACTGTGATGAAGGGAGGCTGTATTTACAGTGGTAAAGTATTCAGGATCTGAAGTCAGATGACTTCCTTTTGGACTTGTCTTTGCTTCTGACTGAGAACTTTTAAGTGAGTTACTTAACTTTAGTAGGCCTCAGTTTTGCCATATATAAAATGAAGAAAGTGTGTCATTATAGAATTTTCCAATCTCTTTAAGTAGGAAGTAAAATAGCATATGTGAAACTTCTTCCCTATAGAAAGTGCATAATTAGCTATTATTGACATATTTAATCATAAATATTTCTATCCAAAGATTTTTTTCTGTGATTATACCATGTTCTACAATGAATCTTGATTTAAAATCAAGGAACTTTCTCACATCTGGCTTTCAAACAATACAATATGCAAGAGGGAGACAACATGGCTGAATAGAGAAGAAGCCTCATTCAGAGGTACTCAGAGAAATTCAACTAAAAACACAGGTAATTGGAAGAAAGGGGAGGACATACACCCTGAAACCAAAATCAACCTGAAATAAGAGACTCATAGATCCAGCAAAACATAGATAAATTACTTAATAAAACAGCCAGCCAGCCCACCTGGCTGCTAGTGGGTCACCAGGTCCAGATGACTGCCCACCATACATGGAATCTTAAAAGAAGAAAAAAAAATGGATATATTATAGAAGTGTGGGTAAATCAAGCCATACAGGATAGACATGGGATATATGGTTCCCTGCCTCTTCTGCCTTCCCCCAAATAGAGGATGCTACAGCCAAGCCGTAAATTACACTGACACATGGGAGTAAGTGAACTTCTTCCTCCCTGAAGATCGACCAGTTTTCCTTTTTTTTCTTTTCCTTTTCCTTTCTTTTCCTCCCTCTCATTTTGTGCACCAGAGAGCAAACTGGAACCTCTAGGAGCAAGATTAAATACTACAGGGGTGCATAGTAAATGGAACAGGTAACCCCTCACCCATGACCTGCAGTTAGAGAGGCATGGGGAATTAAACAGCCTTGCACCATGGGACTGTGCAGCCTGGGACCATCATTACCCCGGGGGCAGGAGCAGAAGGCACCCCACAGCACCCCTCCATCTCGCTTACAGACTACAGCATAAGCTGGTGGTGGTCACAGCTGACCTTGTAAAGCAATGAGTGGGAAGATAGCACTCCCCCCTCAGGAGCAGAGAAAAAAATGGGACTGAACAGCCTTGGATGGCAACAGAAGGAGCAGAGGACCAAGCAGTATCCCACCCCACCCTGCAACAAATGACATGAGAGAACAGAGACTTACCAGTGGAAGAGGAACACAGAAGGGTGAGCAAGGACCAGGAGGAGCCAGAGGTGCACAGGACAGGAAACAGCCCCCAGTCTCTGTCTGAAAGCAGCACAGCAATGGAGAGAGAGACACTGAGAGAAACAGGGTAAGGAAACGAGCTGCTAAGGGACATACAGAAAGTACTGGTTGAAGACTCTGGCCACAGTCCCCCACATCTGGAGGCGAAGATCAGCCTCAAATTCAGCACAAACTCTACTGCAGGCTTGGCAGTGTTATCCACAGTGTTGGGCTCTTGGGGAAAACCAGAGGAAATTAGTTTTTTGAGTTTATTTTAGTTTTCTTCTTTCTTTGCTGGTTTATTTCCTTTTCCTTTTCCTTTTCCTTTTTCTTTTTTCTTTTCTTTTATTTTTGTCTTTTACCTATATTTTTGAACCAGTGTATTCTTCTTTCCCCCTTTCCACAATTCACCCCTTTAGATATATTTTCATATGAGTGAATAGTTTCTCTAATTTTTCTGTTTAACTTTGATAATCCTTTGCTTACTCCTTCATTTTTTCTCTTCTGCCTTCTTCTCTAATTTCCCAAAGCTTGTATAATCATCCTTTGTCCTCCAGCCTTGCTTCTACTTTATTTCTTTCAGTTATCTCTGTTTTATCCACTATCCTTCTTAAATTTACCCACCACAGGGTAAAAACACTCTACCAAGGGGAAACACTTTGCCTACAAGCTCCTAATTTATAATGAGTTCTGTTAAATAACTGTAGATTTTCTCCTATGGTTGAAGGTACAAAATTAATAGTTACCAGTTTGTCAGTTTCTAAACTGTGGTTGATGCTATTGTTATTGCTAATTATACTATTTTAGCTAGGATGTCATATCTGTTGTAATCAGTTGTTATCACTTCTGTAACAATACTGGGAAGCTCTGAGGTAATAACTTCAACACACCCCAGCAACAAAGGACTGAGGACTGACCCAAACAGGTACCAACATCCCACTCTTCATTAATTGGGAAAGTAGGATCTTGGGACAGACACAAGCCAGAAGCCTCCTACACAGAGAAGACATCCCTGAAGAACAAACATTGCCTAGAGAGGCCTTGATACTAGTGATAGAGCTACCTACTATGAAAACTTACAAAGATCAACACAGAAAACAAAATAAAAACTTTTGAAATAGAAAATAAGATGCAGAAGCAAAATGCAACCTCAGATCTCCAGCCCACCCAGAACAAGTCCAGGAGACAGTGAGATAGAGGAAAATGGAAGACACACACCTGAAATTTCTGAAATGACAGCAACTGCAGTAAAGAAACAAATTCATGAGGCTATAGAGGAAATCAAATCAGAAATAATCTCTCAGGTAAAAAAGGAAAGGACAATCATAAAATAATTGCTCCACAAATCTGGAGTAGAAATAGATAAAAAAAATAGATGACCATAGGAAAATGCTGGAAACTGTGAATGGTCAATATATGAAAGAAATAGAATTCATTAAATGAATTCAAATAGGTATCTAGCAAATTAAAAATTCCTTTGAAAGCTGGCAAAACCACTTGAAAGAAACTAAAGATAGACTTTCAGATATTGAAGACAGGATTGCAGCTAGTGATCATAAAAGGAAAGACCTCCTAAAAATAACAAAGGATCAGGAAATGATTCAACAGATGCAAGACTATGCAAAGAAAAATAATATGAGGCTGATCAGTTTCAATGAAAAAGCAGAAGTCAACACAAATGACACAAAATGACTATTTGCAGAAGTAACAGCAGAAAATTTCCCAAGCATGGGAAAAGAACCTGACATACAGATAAGTAAAGCATATAGAGCTCTAATTAGCCATAACCAAAATAAATCTATACCCAGACATATGATAATCAAGATTGCAGAAATTTAGCACAAGAACAGAATATTAAAAGCTATTAGAGAAAAGAAACAGATCACCTATAAAGGAAAGCCCATCAGAATCATGGCAGAATTCTCAACACAAACCCCCAAGTCAAGAAGAGCTTGGAGTGAAGTATTTCAAGTCCTGAAAGAAAACAACATCCAACTCAGATTGGTGTACCCTGTAAAACTATCTTTCAAAATTAATGGAGGAACAAGTTACTTCCATGACAAAGAATAACTGAAGAAATTCATGACCACCAAACTAACACTACAAAAAGTACTTAAAGATATTCTTTTTTTTTTTTTTTTTTTTTTGTGGGTACCGGGGGGACGACCTCAGGACCTCGCGCGCCAACAGGCACCCGTGCCACTGAGCGATATCACCGGCCCCTTTTTCGTATGTGGGATCCAGGAGTCGAACTCGGGCCTTCGCGCTTGCAAGGCAGGCGCTTAAGCCGCTGAGCCGTCTCACCGGCCTAAGATATTCTTGACAGAGATAAAAATAACCACATTCCAAGAACAAGAACAGAAAGAAACCACCAGGCAGTGTAAGCAATTAAACAAAGGGGAAATGCAAGAACAGCAGAAAAATAGCATGACAAAGATAAGCCAATACATGTCAGTTATAACCATCAATGTAAATGACCTCAATTCACCAATCAAAAGAAACGGACTAGTAGAATGGATCAAGAAACAAGATCCAACAATATGCTGTATACAAGAAATACATCTAACTCAAAAAGAAATTCATAGACTGAAACTCAAAGGATGGAAAACAATATTCCATGCAACAGGAACCCAGAAAAAAAGCAGAGGTAGCTATTCTGTTTTCAGACAATGTGAACTTCAAACCAAGAATGATCAAAAGAGGTAAAGAAGGTCACTACATACTTGTTAAAGGAAAAATTCAAGAGGGAGAGATAACAATCAAAAATATGTATACACCAAATATGGGAGAACCCAAATACATAAGACAACTATTAACAGACATGAAAAATCAAAAAAGCAATAACACAATGTTGTGAGGGACCTTAATACCCCACTGTCACAAATGGACAGCTCAACCATACAAAAACGCAGCAAAGAAATATTAGAACTGAATCAAACCTGTGAACAAATGGACTTAGTAGATGTTTACAGAGCATTCCACCCAACAACATCACAACACATTCTTCTCAGCTACATGTGGGACATTCTCTAAAATAGACCATATACTAGCCCATAGAACATGCTTAAGTAAATTCAAAGGAACTGAAATTATCCCATGCATATTATCAGATCATAGTGCAATAAAATTGGAAATTAATGACAAAAGAAACCATAAACACATTAATGGCAAAACTCCATAAACACATGGAAATTAAACAACACCCTCCTGAACAACCAATGGGTCACAGATGAAATTAAAGAACAAATTAAACAATATCTATAATTAAACAATAATGCAAATAAAACATACTGGAATCTGTGCGACACAATGAAAGCAGTCATAAGAGGGAAATTTGTAGCAGTGAATTCTCACATGAGGAAAACAGAACGAACACAAATAAACAACCTAGTGCTGCACCTCAAGCTTCTAGAAAAAGAAGAGCAAGTCAAGCCCAAAGCTCATACAAGGGAGGAAATTATAAAGATCAGAGCAGAAACTAATGCATGGAGACTAAGAAAACAATACAAAGAATTAATGAATTGAAGATTTGGTTCTTTGAAAAATAAATAAAATTGATAAACAATTAGCCAAATATATCAAAAGAAAAGGAAAGAAAAAAATCTAATTCATGCATTGAGGAATACAAAGGGTGAAATCACTACAGATCCTGTGGAAGTTCAGAAGATCATCAATACCTACTTCAAAAATCTCTACTCCCATAGGATGGAAAACACAGAAGAAATGGACAGATTCCTACATATGTGTGAATTACCCAAGCAGAATCAAGAAGATATGAAAATTCTGAATAACTCAGTATCAGTTAAAGAAATAGAAAATGTAATTAAATACTTACCAACAAAGAAACGCCCAATTCCTGATGGATTCACAGCTGAATTCTATGAGAAAAATTTAGAGAAGATTTAATGTTAATACTCCTCAAACTCTTTAATGAAATTCAAAGGGAAACAATATTCCCTCACGCATTTCTGGAGGCAAGTATTACCCTGATACCAAAACCAGAGAAAGACCCAACCAAAAAAGAGAACTACAGGCCAATCTCCCTAATGAACATACTTGCAAAAATCCTCAATAAGATACTGGCAAACAGAATGCAGCAAATCATCAAGAAGATTATACACCATGAACAAGTGGGATTCCGCCCAGGAATGCAAGGATAGTTCAACATATGCAAATCAATAAATGTAAAACACCATATCAGCAGAGCCAAAACAAAAATCACACGATCATCTCAATAGATGCAGAAAAAGCTTTTGTCAACGTCCAACACTCATTCATGATAAAAACTCTTCAGAAAATCAGAATAGATGCTTTTATCTCAATCTGATAAAAGCCATCTACAACAAACCAGTAGCCAACATCATACAAATGCATAAAAAATGAAAGCTTTCACTTTAAAATCAGGAATAAGACAAGGATGTCCACTATCACCAACCCTATTTAATATAGTTCTGGAAACATTAGCCAGAGCGATTAGACAAGAGAGAGAAATAAAAGGAATAAGGATAGGAAAGGAAGAAGTTAAGTCATCATTATTCACAATAGCAATCCAAAAAATGAAATACTTAGGAATCAATCTAACAAAGGAAGTTAAAGATCTGTATATTAAAAATTATAGTATTCTGAAAAAGGAGATCAGAGAGGATATCAGAAAATAGATATATCCCTTGCTCATGGATAGGAAGAACAAACATAGTGAAAATGAACATACTCCCAAATCTGTTATACAGATTTAATGCAATCCTGATCAAAATTCCACTAGCATACTTCATAGAACTAGAGAAAACATTCCTAAAATTCTTTCAGAAATAGAAGAGACCTAGAATAACAAAGGCAATGCTGGGCAACAAAGGCAAGGCAGAAGACATCACAGTCCCTGACTCAAAATTATACTACAAATCTACTGTGGTAAGATCAGCATGGTACTGGCAAAAAAACAGACCTGAGGATCAGCGGAACAGATTAGAAGATGCAGACACAACTCCAAACACACTCAGCTACCTTATCTTTGATGAAAGGACCTAACATGTTTACTGGAACAAAGATAGCCTCTTTGAGAAATGGTGCTGGAAAAATTGGCTATGTACATGCCAAAGACTAAGACTAGACCTACATCTAACACTATGCACTAAACTAAAGTCAAAATGGATCAAAGATCTAAATATTAAAACAGTAACACTACATCTACTGGAAGAGAAAGTAGGTAGAAATCTTGAAGACAAAAGTATAGGCAAAGAGTTCATAAACAAAACCCAGACTGCATGGGAAATACTCCAAAGAATCACAACTGGGATTTCATCTTATTAAAAAGCTTTTGCACAGCAAAAGAAATCACCAACAGAGTGAAAAGACAACCCACAGAGTGGGAAAAAAAATTTAGTCAATTGTCCCTCAAACAAAGGACCCCTATCTAGAACATGTAAAGAACTGAAACAAATCAGACCTCCTAAATTCAAAGACCCAATCCAAAAATGGTCATCTGAGATGAATACACACTTCTCAGATGAAGAAATACAAATGGCAAACAAACATATGAAAAAATGTTCAACGTCATTGGTCACTTGAGAAATGCAAATTAAACCAACACTGAGATTCCATCTCATCCCAGAAAGAATGGCTATCATCAAGAAATCAACCAGGGCCGATGAGATGGCTCAGCGGCATAAGCGCCTGCCTTGCAAGCGCGAGGGCCTGAGTTCGACTCCCGGAACCCACATACAAAAAAGGGGCCAGTGATATCGCTCAGTGGCACGGGTGCCTGTTGGCGCGAGAGGTCCTGAGGTCGCCCCCCCGGTACCCACAAAAAAAAAAAAGAAATCAACCAATAATGCAAATGCTGGTGGGGTTGTGGGGACAAAGGAACACTTTTCCACTGTTGGTGGGAGTGGAGACTGGTGCAACCACTGTAGAAATCAGTATGGAGATGCCTCAAAAAGCTCATATTAGAGGTCCAATTTGACACAGCTATTCCCCTTCTGGATATCTTCCAGGAAGAATTAAAAACATATATGAGAGCGGTATATGTGCACCCATGTTCGTAGCAGCACAATTTTAATAGCTAAATCTTGGAAATACCAAAATGCCCATCAACTGAGGACTGAATAAAAAAGATGTGGTATTTTTATACAATGGAGTATTTCTCAGCCATAAAGAAGGATAAACTTGAGACATTCATAGGTACATAGATGCAACTTGAGACCATATTCATACATGAAATAAACCAGACCCACATGTGTAAACACTGTATTGTCCCCCTGGTGTGAGAAACTGAAAGAGTAAATAAGGTCTAATATGGGCAATAGATATTGTGAAATGGGAAGAAATTGTTCAAAAAGAAAAAGGAACTAGGATTGGAGAAAAGGGAAAGGACAGAAGGGAAATGGGAAAAAATGCAAGTCAGTTGTACTATTAGTGTCTCTTAGTTCACTGAAAAGGAAGTTTTATGCTAATATCAATTGAAGAAATTTTAATGCCCATAACTTGTACTCTGAATAATTACTTTAAAGATTACAGTATGTAATTTATTAACTCTTGTTACTCTCCTTTTATTTTGTTATGAAATTTTGTTTTACCTTTTTTCCATAAAATAAAAGAATATGATATTCAATAAATACATGTAAATATATTCATTTTGGGGAAAGTAAGAGAAAGGCTAAGCTATCTTTGCAGAAGAAAGTTGTTTCTAAATTAAGAGTTGATAATTTCTGGGAAAAACAGAAAGTTGATTATTCAAATAAAATTTTGCTATAGAGTTTTCTATAGCAACTTCATGAATGAAAACTTTCTCTCACCTTTCCAACCATTTGCAAAAATTATCAGACACAACCTACTGAGCATCAAGTTAAGGAAAAAGAGAAGACTGAAGGTACAAGATAAGATTATGCCACCACTATAGAAATTTTATGATTTAGCACTCCTCAACCATCCTCTGAGACTAGGATGGATGAAATATCTGCATCTGGCTTCAGAGCATGGACAGAGCAAATGAACTTTGGAAGAATGGCATGCATTATATAATTAAGAGGAAAGGAGAGGGATTTTAAGAGAAGGAGCTCCTGTTTTGTTGGCTTCCTCTATGCTCCGTTGGTGAAGGAGGGAATCCAACCTCAGCGTTCAGGCTGAACACACAACACACACAACATAAAGAGATTAAATTAACAGGAGATTTTTAGTCACAAATACTCAAAGCCCAGGTGAGGATGACGTAGAGCACTACGCAGCTGTATGTGGGAGGTGCACTCGGGAACAGAATGAACATGTACAGGATGTGGTAGGCAGGCTTACAGTAAACAGGAGATGCAGTGACCTCTTGTTACCCGGGGGGATGCGCATGACTGATTTCAGCAATTTTGTACCTGGCAGGGAGGTGAAGGCTGTTAGGTTGAGCACTGGGTGAGTACGGTTGATCTGACAGCACATGAAATTTTAGGATTCATAATACAACTGACACATTTGATGATTCAAATATCTGCTGTGATAATGACTGATATCTTGAAAGGCTGACAAAGAGGACTTCTGTGACATCACAATAAATATATAAAGATGAGAGAGGATTAGGATGGCTACAATTACGAGTAATAATTTGGAAGCTCATGAAAACCTACTCCCCTGTTTGTTTAGCAAAAGGCAGAAAAGGATATCTGGGTCCTCTGGCAGCATAGGATTGGGTTTTCTTTTTTAAATATTTGGGAAACATTATGTGTTCCTCGTATATTGGTTTTTATTTTTCTTGTAAGGTGTTGGATCCTTCCTATTGATCCAAAAGCAATAGATGATTTCAGTATGGAGGACACTCACTGACCCTGGGCAGCTCAGAGGCCAGGTGGGTGTCAAAGTGTGAACAATAGAGATGGTGCTCTTGTTGACCAGATAAAACAATTAAGGAAATTGTGTAACACTGATGCAGAGAACATCTGTTTCTAAACAATGCCTGTGGCAATAAGAAACCCAGCAGGGCAACCACTTGCAATTTTGTAACTTAAACAGGAATTTTTTGATGAGTTCATTATGTCCCTCTATTTAAGCACTGCCTGGAGCTTATAGGGGAGGTAGGAGTCCTACTGGGTGGCTTCTTTAAAAGCACTGCAGTATGTGTTTTGAGAAGCAAAGTAAGTACCTTGGTGACTGTAAGTAATGTCTGGTTCTGAAGGGGGAAAGGAGTGTCCCTGTGAGATCTTGTATTAGGTCCTTAGAAAACAGATACATCTGTTACCTTGGTTTATATTCTGGGCATCTGTGAGATAAGAGGTTCCCAGAGTTCTTGAATACAGTGTGGGGAGCAATCCAGGGGAACAAAATTACATAAAATGCACTGATGGGCCCAGTTGCTGCCCAGAGTACTATGATGACAGTCTAAAGTTTGGCCAGGCTTATAAGACCTCTGAGTCTTACCCGTTATCAGGGAAATGCTAGTTAATAGAAAAAAACCAGCAATATTCCATAGCTCCATCACATATGACGGCGGCATTTTGGAATGCCATCTATCGAATCAACAAATGCCTATGACTCCTCACTAAATTAATTTAAAGAGGTTACTCAGGTGCATAAGGGGCCTAAGGAAAAGGGTGAAGTCCCCCAGCACCACATCATCTTCAAGAGACTGAGGACGAAGCAGACCACTGACTCCTGCAGGTGAGATGTGCCAGAGGGTGATGTTGTGGAGTGAGGAGGACTTTGTAGCCACACTGAGCCTGTGAGATGCTGTGCCTCAAGGTCGTGGGCAGCTGAGATGGAGGGTCTTGGGTTTAGGTAAAGTCTCTTAATGACATTTTCCAGGACAACCTAATAGTAGTAGGTGGTCAACAATGGTCACTCTGATGGCATATAGTACAGGGCTAAGGAGGAGCAGTTCGTTACATCAAGAGCCCATGGACAATTTATGGCTACCATACATAGTCCAGAGACTTTGGGAGGCACATGGCTTCAAGGAAAGGAAATATTCTCTTTCTCCATTCACATTCTACTTCTAAGAAATGATGACAAGAAAAACTCCATTTGGTCTCTATGACTAGTGTTTCTATAGAAATATGGAAAGACACCATGCCCTTTAAACATAGGGTTTATTTCCTAGCAATGCATAACTTTCTAGAAGGCCAGGGATAACATCAGTCTTGAGTAATTAAACTCTAATTTTTCTAATAAAATATAAATTTATAACTGCAGAAAATTATTCTTTTGTGTAGATTGCTAAATATTAGGTCCATCTTAGATAGTTATTCAAAGGAAAAAGTAGTCGATTAGAAAGAAAGCTTCAAAACAATTTAAAACTGTTTAAGCAGAGTCTGAAAATACTTTCTTTTGGTCAATCCAGTGTGAAAGTTGAAATCCTCATTCACAGCATGTCTCAGTGAGAGAACTATTATTGGAACCCAACTTCAATACAACTTTATTGTAGTGGACTATCCCACGCATTTCAGGATGCGTCAGTAGCTTCCTGCAGTCATAGTTCCCCCACAATTCTCCAATGCATTTCTAAGTAAACTGCAGAGAAGCAGAGCAGTGGTGGTTAGAAAGCACTGTGTAGAACTACAAGAAAACAAGGGTAACACTTTAAGACCCCCATACAGGCAGTGGTGCTTTGAATAGGATTCCAAAAGCCCAAGCAACAAAAGCAAAAATAGACACATGGGACTATATAAAACTAAGAAGGTCCTGTAAAGCAAAGGACACTAATCAGCACAACAGAGAAACCACACACAAGAATAGATTATTCCTGTACCAAGGGATTAACACACAGAACACAAAGTACTCAACAGTAAGAAAACAAGTAGTCTGATTTTAAAATAAGCCGATGATATAAAGACATTTCTGAAAAGAAGATATACCAATGTTAAATAAATGTATAAAAGAATGTGCTCAACATCATTACATCATCAGGAAAATTCAAGTCAAAACCACAATGAGATATCATGTCCTCCCAGTTAGAATGGCTACAATCAGTGACAAAATATAACAAATGTTGGTGTGCATGTGGAGAACAGGGACCTGTTGGTAGAAGTGTAAATTGGTGCAGTCTTGGAAATTCCTCAATAAATTAAAAATAGAACTTTCATATGATTCAGTTATCCCATTAATAGGTACACTTCCAAAGGAAGTAAAAATCCATATATCAAAGAGACACATGCATTCTTATGCTCCTTACGGCATTATTCTTAATACCAAGATAAAGAATAAACTGAGGTGTCCATTAATATATGTATATATGTCTATGTATTATGTATATATATATATATATATATATAGTGTATATACATCAAATATATATATACATCAAATATACATCATATATATATATATACATATATATGTGTATATATATATGCATACGTCAAATCATTATTCATTCATTAAAAACATGAAATGTGGGCCGGTGAGATGGCTCAGCGGCGTAAGCGCCTGCCTTGCAAGCGCGAAGGCCCGAGTTCGACTCCCGGAACCCACATACGAAAAAGGGGCCGGTGATATCGCTCAGCGGCACGGGTGCCTGTTGGCGCGCGAGGTCCTGAGGTCGTCCCCCCGGTACCCACAAAAAAAAAAAAAAAAAAAAAAAAAAAACATGAAATGTTCTCATTTGTGGCAATATGGATGGAACTGGAGGACATAATGTTAAAAGTGAAATAAAACACAAAAAAACCAATGCTGCATGTTCTTGATCATATATGGAAGCTGAAAAGATTTCTTAGAAGTAGAGAATATAGGGGCCGGTGAGACGGCTCAGCGGCTTAAGCGCCTGCCTTGCAAGCGTGAAGGCCCGAGTTCGACTCCCGGATCCCACATACGAAAAAGGGGCCGGTGATATCGCTCAGCGGCACGGGTGCCTGTTGGCGCGCGAGGTCCTGAGGTCGTCCCCCCGGTACCCACAAAAAAAAAAAAAAAAAAAAAAAAAAAAAAAAAGAAGTAGAGAATATAATAGCAGCCACTAGAGACTAGAAATTGTAGGGGGAGGAAGGATAAAGTGTGGATAACAAAATATAGCTAGAAAAATAAGTTCCTAGTGTTCTACAGCACAATAGGTGACTATAGCTTATATCAATTGATTACACATTTTATAAAAAAATAGAAGAGATCAAAGGCTACAAACATTAAGAAATGATAAATATATAAGGATTTCAAAATGCTAAATATATCAATTTGATCATTACTTATTGTATCTGTGTCAAATTATCACAATGTACTGTATATGTATATAATATTCTAAAAAGTAATTTTGAATGAAAAATAAACAAATAGAATGACTCTTAAATTCTATTTTTAGGAATATACTAAAAGAACTGAAAATAGACACTCAAACAGAGACTTGTTTATAAATGTTCACATCACTATTATTCATAGCATCCGAAAGATAAATGCTGTATAATCCAAATACCCATTAACTGATGATTGGATAAAAATGTGTACATCTACACAACCATGAAGTGGAATAAACTGCTGAACCATATTACACCTTTATAGAACCTTCAAAAAATGCTAAATAAAAAGGCCAGACACAAAATGTCACATATTATATGATTTCTTTCATACAAAATATTCATAATAACCAAATTAATAGAAACAGTTGACAGCTGATTGGGGGAGGGTGAACAAGAAAGATTATGTAATGTTCTCCTGGCATGATAAAAATAGTAGTGAAACAGAAAGCTATGATGCTTACTCTATATTCTGAAGACACTATGTGCAACTGAAATGGTTAATTATATGTGATATGAATTTCACTTCATAAAATAATGGAAAGAGAGACTGGAATAGGGAAAAGAAAGAAGGGAAAGGGAAAAAAAATTGTATATATATATATAAGATGGTTAAGATAGATACACTACGATTTTTACTTAGTTCATTGAAGAGTAAGGTTTGTGCCAATAATGTTTGGATAATTAAATGCTAATGTCTGGTGTCCTGAATAACTAACTTAAAGATAGTAATACGCAATGTATTAACCATTGTTACCCTCCTATTATGTTGTTTTGAAAATTTGTTCTTCTTTTGATTTGTTTTGTTTTTTCTTCTCTTTAAAATAAAATTAAAAAAAATAATAATAATAATTTAAGAAAAAACATTGCCTGGAGCCATTGTTTTTCCACAAGTCTCTTTAGGATGTTTTAGTTAGTTTACATTCCTCTTAAAGTCAAGAATGGCTATTATCAAAAAATCAACCAATAACAAATGCTGGGGGGGGTGGGAAAGAAGGAACCCTTCCCCACTGTTGGTGGGAGTGTGGACTGGCACAATCACTGAGGAAATCATTGTGGAGACTCCTCAAAAAACTAGTATTGGAGATCCCATTCAACCCAGCTATTCCCCTTCTGGGTATCTTCCCAGAAGAAGTAAAAACATCATACCACAGACATATATGTGCACCCACGTTTATAGCAGCACAATTTGTAATAGCTAGATCTTGGAAACAATCCAAATGCCCATCAACCAAGAAATGGATAAAAAAGATGTGGTATTTTTATACAATGGAGTACTACTCAGCCATAAAGAAGGATAAACTGGAGACTTTTATAGGTAAATGGATGCAACTTCAGACCATACTCATAAGTGAAATAAACCAGATGTACATGTGTAAACATCGTATTGTCTCCCTAGTGTGAGAAGCTGAAAGAGTAAATAAGATCCAAAATGTACAATAGATATTGTAAAATGGGCAGAAACTGTTCAAAAGGAAAGAGAAACTGGTATGGGAGAATGGAGAAAAGAAGGAAGGGAAAAGGAAAAAAAATATATATATATGATAGTTAGATATACTACTGATTTCTCTTAGTTCATTGAAAGAAAGGTTTGTGTAATACTGTTTGGACAATTGAATGCCATTATCTTGTACTCTGAATAACTAATTTGAATATAACAATAATAAATGTATTAACCATTGTTATCCTTCTATTATCTTGTTTTGAAATTTTGTTCTACTTTTTTCTTTTTAAAATAAAAATTTTAAAAATGTCTACCTCATAATAGATTAACACACCTGTTTACTGTACTGTTGTAATTTCACATATCTTCTAGGTTTGCATATATCAATGAGAAGGCTATGTATTTCAACTTGATTATCTCAAGCCACTTTCCACTTCAGTCAAGAAACCTAAAAGCTTAAAAAATCCACCACTTACTGAACACAGCTGATAACAACTCCCTAAGAAGAGACAGGGATTTCATCATTGTGTAATACATAGTTCCTTGTAACAAAATATAGAATCTTCCAGTGGTATGCCCTTCAGTGCCAATGGCTTAGAATATTTGTGAATAGTATATGACTTCTTCCATATTACATCCTTTTCATAACTGAAAGATGTTTTATTAGCAGTCCTTTTATTCTTTATGTCCACAGAAGAATCAGACTTCATATAAAGTGAGAGCTAACGTGTTCTCAAGAAAAACTGGATCTAAGGTTTGGCATGCAAAATGAGGGTTTGAATAAATCAGCTAAACTGAATACTTTCATTATCACATCGTATTTGTCTTTTCATTCAGCAAACACCTTTGCACACCTCGTTTGACTGATGTAAACAAAATTACTATTTCTGATGGTTTTTTATATTTCTTCACACTCATGAGATTGTTATTGTTTTACAAATTGACAATAAATAATATGGTTTGCAAAACCACCACTGTCCACTGTAATCTGAAGGATGGTGTCCCCTATTTCCAAAGCCACATGTTGAAATCTTAACCCCCAAGCTAGTGATATTTAGATGTGAAATCTTTGGGAGAATATGGACTTGTGAAGATGCCCTCATGAATGGAATCAGTGCCCTCATGGAAGAGGCCTGAGAGATACCTGTCCCCCCTTTCTGCCTTGTGAGGACACAGCAAAGGTCACTACCTATGATCCAGAAAGCTGCCCCTCACAAGATACCAAATATGCTGGAGCCTTGATCTTAGACTTTTGAGCATTCAGAATTGTGGGAAATAAACTGATATTGTTTATAAGCCACAGAGTTTATAGATGTATGATCGAAAACTACAGTGAATGTTTAATTTTTTTCTTTGAAAAAATTTATTACAATAAGAGACACATTGCCATTAATCCTTCGGTTAGAACACATTCATCCCATTGTTCTTGCCACTTTCTGAAGAAGTTCTGCAAGTCCTCTTTTGTGAGTGTGTAGAGTTCTACTGTCCTGACTACCTCAATATCCTGAATCATTTCAAAACATTTACCTTTCATGATCATTTTGAGTGGAGAAGACCCAGAATTCGCAAAGTGCCAGATACCATGAATAAGAAGAATGAGAACATATGTAATATTTTTAGAACCCTGTCTTTTCATTGGATGGCACTCAGCAGTAGCATTCACTATATTTTATATTTTTTATTACACCTCATGCCTGTGGTGGTGCACACCTGTAATCCCAGCACTCTGGGATGCTGAAGCAGGAGGATCCCTAGTTTGAGCCCAGTCTGGGCAACTGAGTGACTTAACAAGACTCCAAAAAAAAAAAAAAAAAAGCAAAAGCTGGGAATGTAGCTCAGTACAAAGGCCCCGGGTTCAATTCCCAGTAGTGGGGAAAAAAGACTTATGAACTCCAAGTTAAAGTTCAATTTTTTTATTTTATGAATTATGCTCTTCCTAAATTTTATATCCCCTAAGTAACTAATTCTATTTATTCCAACTTCTGTTCAATGAGTATAAAACTGATAGCATTGTCACCAGATTCTTTGTGGTTTTACAATAATGTAATGAGACCATATTTGGCTGGGATTCTGGATTTCAAACTCTTCTACAAACCCCAAAACTGCAACACAAAATTTTAAATATAAATATGGGAAAGGCATATCTTGAGATTATTTGCTTGGTATATTAACTTTTGTGATCTCACCATAAACCAAGCTGAGGGAACCAGAAAAATGAGGGTATATTTTGTTAGGTGTAAGCATAAATAGTTTTTTTGGCCATCAAGATCGACATTGTGCAATAAAAATAACATGTCTAATGTGTAATTCAAGATTTTCCATAGCTATATTTTATAAGTAATATGTAAAATGAAATTTAATAATATCTTCAATTTAAACCATCCTAACAATATTATCTTGTGCACTGATTATATATCATAAATCTGTGTTCTCCAAAGCAATTACATCTTGGAGCAATGCCAAAATGCTAAACAAAAGAATTTGACCAAGGATTATAAAAACTAAAGAAAAATTTCTGTCTACTACTTAAAATGTCTTCCTGTGTACTGATGAAAATTTTAAAATGTAAAATCCCAAGCTTATAAACAGAGATCTAGTTTACAGGATTTAGACACAAGTGACAACAGAATTCCCAAATGAGAAATTAGAACAGTGTTGACTGAATCCTTGGTAATACTTTATAAATCCAGTTTCCTAAGTGATCTGTGATTGGAAGGCTCAAAAAAGAAAATGCCATTTTCACCTGAAAGAATAACATGCAGCTCTGAATACAGAGCATGCATTCAAACAGCTCCTATAAAATGGTCCTGAAATAAAAGAAGTCTTAAATCTACCTACAAGCATGCCAAGTAGTGAGCAATTTGACAAATTACCTTATACTCTTCATAATACAGTCACACTTAGGAGTATCAGAATAAGATCATGGCAATGATGAGCTTTTTCAATCTCTCCGAAAGTCCTCCCAAAAATGAAAACTAGAAAATACCATTTAAAACATAGCAAAACAGACACAAAAAAACACAAATGAGCTTTTCAGCCCATACAAATGACAGGAAATCCCCAGAAGTTCCAGAGTGCTGACAGCTGTGGCTGATTAAGCATTAGCATTGGAAAGTGTGAGATCAGGTGGCTGACATAGGCAGAGACATGAAAACACACTAGTGACTTGGAAAGCACCATGGATATCTCTGGGTTGGACAGGAAAACGCATCCTGAACCAAGCTGAGCCCTAACACATAGAGAAGAGCTGTACAGAAAGATCATATTTAGTCATGCATAGTGGTAAGACAGAAGGACAGAGCCAAGAGAATTATCTCGTGGTCTTCTCCACCTCCATAAGAACACCCCCAAATAGCTCAGGAAAGCCAACTTCATTATACCACATGGGGAGAAAGGAACACTTTCTGATACCATAGAAACCTATAATGACCTAAAAAAAAAAAAAAAAGAACCTAACAAAAATAGTCACATAACAGAAAAATATGGAAATAAAGCAGGTGAATAATCCTATATTGCAAAATGAATTAAAATGAGACACAATAAAAGGATGGAAATAGCAGGACAATCACAAATGAATAATAAATTATCAGAAAAAATAATACAAAATGAGAACTGGCAAATTTTAACAATAATTAAGACAGAACCCAATTATACATTGCATTTTCAAAACCAGTAGAGTGAATAAGTATTAAAATTTAGTAAGGAAAATAGAAGGAAAGGATCAAAAGGAAAAAAATAAAAATAGTTTTCTTTGGAGTACCAAAGGGAAGCCAAAAAAATGGAACAGAATCTGTTCCATATATATATATATGTATATGTATATATATACTGTCCTGAACTAAAAGAGTCTTAAATCTACAAGTATACCAAGTAGTTGAACAATTTGTCTCACATCATCAGTCATCATGTGTATCTTAATATAACCATGGGATTTTAATGTTACAGAAAAAATATTTCTAATATCCAGATCCCAGACCCAAAATCCATATCACTTACAGGGTTGAGTATATCAAATTGGCACCAGTTTCTTGACAGTGCAATCTACTTTCCATACCTGTGGTAAGATTCGTGAGTGCAACCAATTGTAGATGAAAAATATTCAGAAAAAAATGTGTCTATAAACATGCACAGATTTTTTTGTTCATTGTTCCCTAAACAATACAACATAACAACTATTTACATAGCCCTTACTTTGTATTATGCACTACAAATAATCTAGAGTTGGTTTAAAATTTATGGAAGGAGATGCATAGGTTATATACAAACACTATGCTTTTTATGTGTGTATGTGTGTGGTACTGGGGATCAGAATAACCTGAGTTTGTGGTAGTTTCTTTCTCATTTCTTTTTATGTAATTTCCTGATTTATTCCAGAAAGATTGGAGCAGAACTATCTGGTGATGACAATTAGAAATCTGGCTTTTAATAAGCTCTTTAAATGAATTACAGGCACACAAGTATCTGATACCCAGTGCTATAATGGAACTCTAAACTTACACCAATCCTGTGTTCATCATCTCACCCTAAAGATTACAGAGCATACTGACCACAGCGCCGAAATCGGGGTAATGCTGTTAATGTGGAGCTTTCAGAGAGAAAAGGAAAGGCTTGGAAACTCCTTCCTTAAAATGTCTTCTGAGCCGTGTTACTAGGATTCTCCTTTCAGATAATGACTCTGCTTCTTCTCTTCAGTCCATGTTGTTTTGGAATACTTGCTCATTTGCTGACAAATCAAATATTAAAGACTACATCAAATAAAGATTGTTTTGCAGGTTTTTCAGCTTTTGGAGTGTCCCAACCAGAAGCAACAATTCAACAAGTTCGTATATCCCTTAAGGAACCAGTGCATGCACATGTCTGCTTTTATTTGTGATTCTATTTGTGCATACTAAATCTAGAACCAGTATGTCTACAAAGAGCTTCAAGACAGGTTACATTTTCATTTCTTTGTATATGAAAATTCAAGCTTCAATTTGATAGAGTCATACAAAATAATGGATCTTTAGTATGAAAGAACTCATTACAAAACACTGTGGTAATCTCAGATACTTCTAAAAAAGGATCGGTGCTTGACAGTATAAGTTCACAACTGCTGACAAAATTGTCAGCTTAGATCATTATGTACTCTTACACTGAAAATATTAGTTAAGCCGGGTAAACAACTAAGAAAGTAAAGCAATTATTTAATTTTTAAACCAATAACTTGTGTTTTTTTCCTAAAGCAAAAAGGGGAAAGATTCTATTATTGGGCTATTCTATTATAAGTAAATACAACGAGACTTTTTAATTCTATTACTGAATGAAGTATATGTAGAGAACTTGAATTTGCACAGTTGTAGTTAATAATGTTCTCAATTGGGATACCTGTCACATAGTCCCTTCTTGAGATTCCTCAATTAGCAGCCTATTGACAATCTGTATTTCTTCTCCACTTCCAGAAATTTAAATCCCTCTCAAGGAATCTTTCTTTTTTTTTTTTTTTCTATATTTGAGATGGTTCAAAGGCATTCCTTACTTTTAGTGTTCTCAGCCAAGAAACAATAAATCTTTTTTCAGGAAACCGGATTGTACACACTGAATTTGAGTCTTGGACTTCCGAAGAGACGAGATTTGAAATAACACCCGTCAGATAGAGGTTAGAGAATGTTCTTCACGAAGGAGCAGTCTGCAGCAGTGATTTATTGGATGCACACAACCAAAGGACTAAAGGCCAGTCAGGTTTCATTAGAAAGACTCTTTCCAATGATAACAGGTGTGCGCAAAATGAGACACATTTCTGTTGAGGTGGAAATCTCCTCAAGAAACACTGGTGGTTGAGAACATGACTTTCAAAGTCAGGTCTCACCTCTATCACCCCAAATATAGTCCATTTTGTTATAGCTTCAAAATACAACTACTATTCTAACATCTATGACCATCTCCACTGCCACATCTCCTCATCTGAGTAACTGTCACACTCAGTTGGCTGGCTGAGGCTTTCTAGTAAATTTTATTGCCTTTACTCCACCCCAAAATCTTCTTTCAACGCAACTCCCAGAGTCATTCTTTTGAAAGTCAAGTAAATTTACATCATTCTTTTGGTCAGGGCTGCCATTTCACTGAGAATAAGAACAAAACACCTAACTGCCCCTCTCCCCAACCCATCCATTGTCTCCCTACCCCACTGCCTTTGTACTGTCAGGTGTTCTCCAAATTTTTTTCCTACATTCCCAGGACATGAGCTTCTCCACTATACCTTATACACATCAGAGCATGACCCCATCTAGGGCTCATGTGCTACCTGCTTCCTCTGTCTAAGGGACCCTTCCTTCTGGAACATGCAGGGCTAATTTTCTCACCAAATTTAAATCTTTGCTTAAACATCATTGCATGAAGCTTGCCCTGAAGTTGCAATTCGTATTGCAACTTCCCACCTGTACTAATGATTATGTTCTCATTTTTCTGTAGCATCTACTACCTTCTAACATATTATATAACTAATGTATTTGTTTTTATTTTTTCCATATTATTTTCCTTCCACAAATAAGACTGTAAGTTAGGTTAGGCCAGTAATTTTTGTTGGAACAGATTTGCAGATGCCCTGTAGTTATTCTTCACATACTAAAAACTTCTGTTCTTTTTAGAGCCGTTGGTTTCTAAATATTTTGCAAATCCTAACAGTTTTTTTACATAATTATATATAGTGACTGAAATCTAATAGGAAGATATGAAAGCAGACACTTTTAGTTTCTTTACATATGTTTCTCCTTTTCTTCCTCACTAGAATTATTCACAATTTCACCAAAATACGATGCTTTTGAATAAGTTTTTTTTTTTTTTTCCTGACTGGCTATGGGAATTAATTTTGTTGTCTAAATTACATGTCTAAACCTATCTTTTCACACTTACACAAATTCCAAGAGTTCCCAAACTTTAACGTTTATACCTTAAAAAAATCACTGATATTTTAACAACTAATTCCCTTTATTAGACAAAGTTGAGTATAGAAGTATCTCTTATTTATTCTGCAAACCAAGGAATGAAACTGTTACAAAGGCAGGACAAACATCCATATTGTACTCAGCTTTAGCAAATTAAATTTGCAGGAGATGTCTGATTACCTGAGGTTAATTTTAGTACACCATCTTCTCTGTCATATGAATTGCATTAGAAGAGCATTAAACTTCTCCTCCATCTAGCGAGGCAATTCAAACTGAAGTACCACTCCAGTTTCTCTCATCATGGTCCCTGGATCTAAACCTGTCCACTAGGGTTCTATATATATCCATACCTGCCACCCCATGCTCCTTTTATGTCAGATTCATTTGAAAAACGACATATCCTTCTGCTGATATATCATCCTTATGATTTTCTTCTCCATATATATTGGTATCACCTAATATATCGTGTTTATTTTCTTTTATTAAAATTTAATCCTTCCTCACATATGGTGAGGCTAAATTCTCTGCAGTGTTCTGAAATTTACTGCCCTACCAATTATTGTTCACCTTTCTGTAAATTTCTGCAAAGCAAATTTCACAATAGAATGTATCTAGCTACAAGTCTGTAGTTCTATTAAATCAGATTTAAGTTTCATTTTTCTATGCTGTATGTAAACTGTTAATACCAATCTCTTATTTATCATTTCACTATTATAAACTTAAACTTGAAGAAAGACTAAAATATCATTATTCAACTTCTTCAATATTCATTTCAAAACAGCAAAAGTGTAACAAAACATAGTTAAAAAGAAAGGCTAGTGTCACATAAATGATTCAAAAATGGAAAGCATTAAATACAATACTATTAGTAATTGCTCAAAACTATGAGAGTCTTATGAAACACAAGTTCAGAACTTGTGTTAATGGAACCATTTGTAGTCTCAAAAACCTTTTAGAGATTTGCATGTGTTATTACTTAGACTAAATCATGATGCAACTATTAAAATAGGAAAAAAATTAACTCTGAGAGGAGGGGTGTAATGCCGATATTTAAACAGTTTTATTTTGGAGAATAATGAAGCAAAGATCATCATTCATAAAAGGAGCCTAGTAAAGAGATGCTTTGACTTTTGCTAACCAGCAAGTGATGGCTGGGAATATAGCTCAGTGGCACAGCACCTGCCTAGCAAGTGCAAGGTCCTGAGTCCGATTTCCAGTACAAAAAAAAAAAAAAAATGCAAGTGATGAAATAACAGACTTTTTACATCTATCTAGATAGATAGATAGATAGATAGATAGATAGATAGATAGATAGATAGATATACATTTTTTATGTGGGTACCGGGGGTCGAACTCAGGACCTCGTGCTTGCCAGACAGGTGCTTTTTTGCTACTGAGCTATCTCACCAGCCCTGACTTTTATATTTCTATCTGTATTCATCTCAATTCCAAAAGACCTTTCAAATTTCAAATCTAGTATCACAAGCACATTATTTCATATCATTCATAATTCACCATGTTATAATTACATTGACCATTCTGTTCTGCTTTATGGAATTGAATATACTATTTTAATTAGTTGGTAATAAGTTGTACAGACCCATAATTCTGGAAGGAATCTAAGGCATTCGTCCACTCCAACAAAATGTACCTTTCCTAAATATATATTGTATCATGACAGTTATGTATGGTTAGAATCAGGGAAAAAAGACTCCCAGGTGACCTTGAAAGGCTACTCAAAATAGCTTACACTATTTAATTTCTGAGCGAGTTAGAGACTAGCCGTGACTTGGCTTCAAGAGTTCCTCAATCTTCCCTTGCTGACAGATGTATTTCTCCGCCTGCTGTACACCGTGAGTTTTGAAAGTGCACAGGGACTGGAATCCTTTTGCTACCAAACATATTGGAAACCCACAGACATGATTAGACTTGGTGGTTCTACGTGTTTTATCAGCCAGTGATATCATGACAGACAAGAATGATCTGCCAAGGAAAGTCAAAATTTCCTGACATTAAGGTATCCACAGACAAGTCACATGTAGTAAGTGTCATTTGATCTATATAATGATTTGAACATATTCCAGACTCAAAGCAGGAAAAGTAAATTGGCAACCTCCAAGCTTATTATAACAAGACATTTGATCCAGAACAAAACACTGTTGGGATTTACAAACTATTATAAGTTAAATAAAATAGTTTGAAATGTACAGCAAGGGATATGTTCTTTTGTTTTTCCACTAATATCTCATCTGATGAAGCATCAAATATCCTATTGGGAAAAACAGATAAAAGCTAGTAAACAATACCTTACTTTTAATGTTCTTTCGTCTGTGAATCACAAAAGTAATGCTGCAGTAAGTAAATGAGCTGAATGAAGTATGGAGAGAACAGAGCATTGAATCAAAACTGCTTCTTTCAGAGATAAAACCCTAGGATAAGTGGGTCCAGGGGGAGATTAAAGGAAGTAGCAGAGGTTCTCTCAGACAAATACACATTACACTTCACAAGGAAGGACTTTTTATCAAGCACAATCATTTAGATAAAGTATAAACAAACACTTATAAACTGGATATGCACTTCACAATTTTTCTGTTAACACTCTCAATCTTTACAGACTAATACCGAACAAGTTCCTTAAAAACCATACTTTGTGGATAATTGCTTAAGAGAACAATGACCCAACTCTCATAAATTGGATTTAATAAAGCAGAATGAAGCCATGATTTGGCTCTTTATTTATGAGATGTGGAGGAGCGGCTGCATAGTGTGTGCCACTTTCTAAGTGGGTTCCGCCTCCAGCAGTTGTCTAGACCAGATGGAAAAGTGACAAGCTCCACTTATTATGTCACAGTATCAGCATGGTCATAAAAGAGTCCCCAGCAATTCTCTTTTGAACAGAAGCCACCTGTTTACTATAAACACTCCTCTTATTTCTCAAACTGCAATTTTAATTTGCAACTTGCACCTGAAAGGTAGCACACCTTGAGGTTCAAAGCTGCCAGGTTGCAAATCAATCATGAATGTTTGAAGAGTTCAAATCTCTGTGGTAGAATTTGGACAGTTTTAAATTTTTAATGTGTCCAAAGCTTGCCTGTAAATGATCCAATTTATCTTCTCTTAGAAAGGATTTTCATCATAATTATAATTTCAGTTGGCATCTTATTTGGCTCTTGCTTTAGTCTAGAACTGTGTTTATTAGAAACAGAATCAGAACTTCTTTGGTTATTAGAAACAGACTGATTATGCCTTCTACTATATCTTAGTAGCAGAGATCTAGGCTGGAAAACAAGATTTTGCTCTAGCCTGTAGCTATAATTTCTTCCCAGAAGGGAGTGTTTCATCTGTCATCTGGGGGCCCCTTATTGTTCATTATGAGAGATCATCGGCATCTCTAGAAGTCTATGATGATTTAGCAATGATCATATGTCTTCTAGGAGGGAAAGAAAAAATTACTTATAAAACTGGAGCTAACACATAAATCTAAAATCAAAAATAACAGACATCACTACAGCATTAATTCATATTACTGTGTTATAAATCTATTACAACAGACACACTCTATCTCCGAACCAAGAAATTTAGCACATGAATGAAGCAAAAGAAGGAAAAAGTCTATTTAGATGATGAATTCTATAAGAAATTTATGATATAGCTCAGTTTTTCTATTACAGATTTTATTAGGAGCGTGGGATTAAACTTGGATCCCTTCAGCATCTAATGTACAATTTTTCTTACCTTTTTCATTTTGGGTACAAACTTACCAGCTGAGCTTAGCAATGCTAACTCCACAACATGAAACAGGTTCTCTATGTGGCAATCTTGTTTGAAGAAAGAAATCGGGGAGACAGAAGTCATTGCAGGACTAGAATATGACATAGGTTAATTGGACATTTCTGCAATTGCCTATTATTTAGAGAAAAAATGCATGAACTTAGAAGCCAACTGTGTTGCATCTATGCATTATGTTGGCGTATCTGTTCTAGAGTCAAAGTTTGTTAGTCACAAATATGTAGATATATTCTTTGTTTTTGTTTTAAATCTATGTTGTGTCAATGTTTTTCTTTCAAAGGTACAAGTTTTCAGGTTCAATTTAACTAATAAAAAAGCAGTGAAAGTATTGGGGTTATTGAAACAACTGATTTCTTAAAACATGTGTTAGGCATTGCTGCTCTGGATAATCATTATATTGTCAAATTATGCATTATCAGATAATCCACATGACCAAGTCACACATCCCTATTCAATTCATTTACAAAAACCCTCTTGCTACACAATGAAAGAGACAGCATATTTTAGAAGATGGAGATCAATCAAGTTCAGTGTAAGTTATTGCACGGAACACAGATACATAATGCAAGAACCACAAAACCACTTTCTTGCTCACATTCTCCTCTGAAATCCCACTACAATTATTCTGAGGTTGAGGATAAAATACAAGATAGCAGATACTCTAATGTAGGTATGCAAGTCACATGGAAGAGTGCATTTTGATCTCCAGGCTCCAGAAGCTTTCTATGTTTGACCATATTTTTATCTTCTCCACTAAGTAACTCCTCTGGGGAACTACAGCCAATATTTTGCACACACAGGCTGGTGGTTCCTCACTTGTCATCATTTCACTGCATGCTCTCCCATGCTATTTTCCAGCTTAGAAGAAACAGAAATGTCTCATCAGACATATGTACTGTATTCAGAGTAAGTGGTGAAAAATAAAGTATTTCTGAACAAAATATAATACAGTTTCCAAGAATAAAATTCAAAGAATATAATATGGTTTCCAAGAATAAAATAGGGAAATAGGCAATCTCACACTTAAAGAAAAATGTAAGAGCTACATTTCTTCTTAGAAAATATTACCTTCATATTGTATGTAATATCCAGAGAGTTTTCTCCAAAATATGTAACAATGAACTCATTATTTTTTTGGAACATTTCTAAAAAATCTCTCTTCATAAGGGAATTGCCATCATAATTAAACAAGCATGTGTTTGTAAATGCATCTATTTTCTTAGATCATGAGGACAAGAATAGGACAATTTGTGCTTCTCAAGTAATAAAAGATAACAATCTTCTTTAAATAATACTTTATGATTTGATATTTGCAAGGTGGTTAAGTCATTAGCACATTCTCTGAGTATTTGTCAATATTAACATTCCAATTTAGCAGCTGAGAAAGCTGAGAATAAAAGATTTACACAATGGTGTGCTCAGTAAACCTGGTACAGTGCAGGATTACTTTTGAAATCATTCACTTTTACTTAAAATTTTATCAAAACAGATGAGAAATGGTCAATTAGATTGTGTCAAGATAGTCTTCTAGCTCCCAGTATGACATAATTACAAGTTCATGAGTAAAGTCAACTTCATCATAAAATCTTAAGAAAATTTTAAATTTTAAATTTGGGTCACTTACTTATACAGAAAATCTTGACTATGCTTTATACCTTTGTCTAGAAATAAACAGCATATTTTCTTTTAATTAGTCATGGCTGATTTGGGTTTTGAAGATATTAAATGAATTCAAAACAGTTCATAACATACACATTTATGCAGTCCCATTTGAGAGTCATTAATGCTACCTAATATAATAAATTTTTTTATTAATGTTTAGTTTGGGTAACAGAGTGAAAACAATTAAAATTATAAAATTCAGTTTCTTTACTGTAATCATGTAATGAATAACTACTTATCATTGTTAAAAGTTTTAAAAATAAGCTAATCTGCACTGCTTTTATTTTATAGAAAAAAATTCTACAACCAAGAAAGCTTTTTTGCCAATGGCATATTATGTGGGATGAAGGACAGTAGGAAATGAAACTTGTTGACTTCTATGTTAGTAGCTTCTAATCACAAAAAAAATATTGCACATAATGTTATTCTATTACCTACTAACATATGCATTGATTCTGGTTAGTTTGACTTTGTTTGTTTGTTTTCTTTTCTTGGTACTGGATATTGAATCCATGACCTCCATACTAAGCTACTTCCTCAGCCTTTTTGTCATTGTTGTTGTTGTTGTTGTTGTTGTTGTTGTTTTTGAGGCAGAATCTCACTATGGAGTTCAGGCTGGCCTCGGACTTACTATGTAACCCAGGCTGGCTTTCAACTGATAGCATTCCTCCTGCCTCAACCTTGCGAAAGTGATTATAGGCATGCACTACTGTGCCTAGCTACCAAGTCCTTTTTTAATTTTTTTTTAATTTTGAGACAAGGTCTTGCTTAATAGCTAGATTGCCCAGGCTGAACTACAATTTGTGATTCTCCTGCCTCAGCCTCCATAGTGCTGATGTGATAGGCATACATAATCACACTCAGTTTTTTGTTAAGATTTTTAGCAGTAGAAAGTGGTGTCAAGTAAATAGCCCCTCTTCATTGACATCTCACCTAAAAATAGAAAAATTCATGAGATATGTATTGTTATTTTATTTACAGATACAGAAACTGAGGTGCTGATTAGTTGAATGATTTGCCTTAGTGTATCATTGCACTGAGTGGATGACAGACTCACAACTCAAACTAAAGCTGTGTGATGCTAGAGGTTACATAAGTATGATTTTCAAAATTGAGTGTGAAAGAAAAAGATGTACTTCTGGCTAAGATGGAGTAAAATATTCCTGATTTATCATCCTGCTTGAGTCAATTAAAAAGTTAGGCAAAACATACGATACAACACTTTTTCAATATATAGGACATTAGTTAATGAAGGACTTTGGCCGCTAAGAAATGAGAAATAATGAGATGAGCTGTACATTTGCCCTAGCTTGCTGTCCATGGGGACAGAAAGGAAGAGGGATGCTGATGATGATCATTAGTCTCTTACAGTTAAGGAGACAAAACTGGTAGACTAAAAATGCCAATACAACTAGATTCTGCAGGAAAGTATACTAGAAAGATCTACACATACACAACTCTAGAGAACTTCTTGAAATGCCCCTGTATATTCAGCGCCTTGTAGCTTAATGTATGCGCATGAAAAAAATTACCCAGGGAATGATCCATGAGAAATAAGAATGGGCGCACACACAGGAGTAGACAAAGTTCCTATCCCTGCCAACCAGGCTGGAAAACTTCCTATTTCACTGCATGAAGTCCTCAGAAGATTCTTACTTCAGTAATGTGCATGGCAAAATAGACATAGACTAGATAACTTCTTCACCTCAGCTGAATTAGATGAAGAGAACTAACCAATTGGATCATATTATTTTCATATGAATGAACTGTCTCAAAACAAAGCCCAAGAATACTTTAGAGAAGCATCTTACACTCAAAAATAGCTAATGGCATCCCAAAAAGTTCTGCTACCCAAACAAAAAGTGTTAAACCTTAAAAGAAACAAAAATATAGGTGTCATAATGAGAAAATCGATCATTTAAAACTGAATTATAATGGGTATAGATGATATTATTAATAGAAGTAGATATTCAATCTCTAACCCACACAGTTAACACCATATTTACTAGTAAAACACTAGATGCTTTCCTCCTGAGATCAGGAACAAGATAAGGATAGTCACTATTTTCACTTCTATACACTGCCCTGGAGGTTTCACCCTGGAAAATCAGGCAATAAAAAGAAACATAATTACCCAGATTGAAAAAGAAGTAAGTTTTTCTATTCACAGACAACATGATCTTGCAGAAAATTCTAAAGAATTTATTAAAATATAATTAGAAAATATACATGCATACAGCATATTTGCAGAATACAAATTCAATATTAATAGTCAGTTGTTCATCTATGTTCCTGCAATTAAAATTTTTGGAGTAACTTTAGAAAAATAAATTCACAATTTAGACCCTGAAAACTACAAAACATTGCTGAAGGAAATTAAAGAACTAAATAAATATTTAAAAATCTCATGTTTATGAATTAAATGACTTAACATTAAGATGAAAATGCTTCTAGAACTGAACTGCAAATTTAATGTATACTCTAAGCCCTTCCCAGCTGATCTTTTTGAAAGAATCAACAAGCTGATTCCAAAATTCAAATGGAATTACAAAGGACTCACAATAGCCAAAACAATCTTTTTTTTTCTTTCTTTTTCTTTTTCTTTTTTTGCCTGCAAGAAATGGATGTAATACAGAAACCAGAATTAACATAAAAGATTTAAAAGAGTTGACTTAACTTCTCAGAGGAATTACAGGAGATTGTAAAGCCACAAAATGAGCAAGGTGATATAACTCTTATCAATCTTGAAAAAAAAAGAATAAAGAAGAGTCACATTTTCCCGTTAAGACTGTGTCGTAATGGCACAATAGTAACATAGACAAATGGAACAGAAATAGGAATTCAGAAATATACTTATAGGGTCAACAGATTCTCAATGAGTTAAGACGGATAATAACATTGAGCATGAAAACAGGCCAGGGGAATTAGTGGGGGAGGGAGAGAGGGAAGAAGGAGAGGGGGGAAGCGGGTTGAAAAGAAAAAAGATGTGTTCTGTACATGAACCCACACCCCAAGATGTACTAATAAAAAATAAAAATTTAAAAAGAAAAAAATGCATGTGCTACTAATAATAAAAGATTATAAACCCTGAAAAAAGGATCCCATGACCATTTAATGTGGAAAAGAATAGTCTTTACAACTAATGATGCTGGATTACTGGACAGCCATAGGCCAAAGAATAAAGTTCTACTTCTGCTTCAAATCATAAAAAAAACTAATTCAAAATGAATAGAAGACTTAGATGTAGGAACAAAACTATACAATCTTTAAGAAAAAACATTAGAATGAATCTTCACAATTTTGTATTTGGCAAAGAATTCTTAAATACAACACCAAAAACATAGCAAGAGAAGTCATGACAATATTTGCTCTATCTGAGAAATGCAGATAAAAACCAAAATGAGATACAATTTCATATCTACTGGAATGGCTAAAATAAAAAATGCTTATAATAGGATTGACATCAGCAAGTTGGTGGAATAGGAGTTCTCCACCTCCACTTTTAGTGGACTTCCTTATGCCGGAAGTCCAACTGGAAATTATCCATGGACAAGAATGTCCTCATAAATATCCCAACTCAGGAATGAGGCTCAGATAGCCAAGAATGGAGAAAAGCTGAGTTCAAAGTGTAACAAGAAAGGTTCTTTTTGCCCATGATGCCCTACCCTCAAACCAGCACAGCACCACACACAGACAATTTTCCCCTGATCCAGTTTCTGCACTGAGAAAAGTGAGTTGAAGATGGATAGTCGGATTCCCAGCATCCTGGGACCCTCTTCAGAAGACTCACTCTTGTCGCATCCCATGGGAAACTTTGGGACTCCTTGCAAGGCTAGATCACCTGCAGGTCAGTTTGAAACAAAGGGCCGGTAGGGACATGGAGATGGAATTAGTCAGTGGGCCATATATGGTTATCGTTCCTATATTACCTCACTGTCTCAAAGAATAAATGGCACCTGCACATCATTCGATAAGGTCTGCACTGGGTCCAGGATCCAGTCACAAATGGAGCAGCCCGAAGCACTCTCAGCACCCTGAGCAACTAAACAGAGTACAGCGTCTCTGATGAAACCACCTATGGGATCAGTTCAGTTCAGCCAAAAGCTGTGCTTCTCTTTCCCTGGTCGAGGGAGGATGGAGCATCCTTAAAATCATTCCTGTGGATAAATCTCAGATTTCCAATAGCAAAGATTGATAAATCATAGTGGACCCTGCCTCTGTGCAGGAGTGCCAGCCATTACCCAGGCTCCGTAATTGATTCCTTGGGACATACTAGAATCTGGAAGCCATGAAGTGTGGGTGGATAGCACATTAGGAGAAATTGCCTCTTCTTCCAAAGTTGCTTTCTCCAGCTAGGTTGTCACAGGGTTTTCACTGAACCAGAGAACAGTATCACAAGACAGGAAAGTAGGGGTTCTTTCAGTTGTATGGAATGGACTCAGGATTTCTTATCATTCTGATTCATTTGGATCTTTTTCCAAATATACATTCCTATCACCAAATATGCACTCTCTCCAACCAATGATCTGGATTTGATATATTCATCCTTCTCTGAAAGAGATAGGAGATATTGTGCAATGGTTATAGGAACTGGCTTTTTAAACATATGTTGGGCTGAGCCTGAAGTTTCACCCTTGCTGCTTTATTTCCAACAAAGAGAGCCAGCACACCCCTACACTCCCGGCACTCCTCATGCCCTTCATGTGGATCTACAACTCCAGTAACTGTAATTTTCCATAGATGAAAACATTGCATCCTATGGAAAATAACCAAGCTCAGGTTCCTTGTTTCATCAGAATATAATTTTTGCTTTCATCGCAAAATGAATTTATTAAAAAATCTGAATTAGTGCACATGATTTCCTGGGAGGGTCTGCAAATCAGCTGTGAGATAAGGGTAGAACCAATTCCCAAGCTGCCCCACTGACAGGTTACAGGTTAATCCTACCTCTTTTGTCACTAGCACCACTGTGGCTGAGGCGTCTGCCTCTGATGATTTAAAAGTTTTTTATCTTTGCATTGCCCTATGCTAACCAGAGTGTTTCCCTGCCTTTTTTTTTTTTCTGAATTTCTGTCTCATATAGGTGCTTGCACTTGGCAGAAATATGCCACATTTTAGCATCCTGGCTACCAGGAAGCCTGAAGAATTGACTTCTAGCATGTACTGGGGTGATCATGAGAAGTTACAAAGTGAGAATGTTCCAGAGGTAAAAACATCAGTTTAAATGTATGGACACATATGTATTTCTCTAACATATATATGTATATTGCTTGATTTATCGTATTTATACATATCCATATAGATGAATATGAAATGCTAGGCAGCCTTCTGCTCAGCTTCTAGGATGGAGACAACAGAGAAAATGAGTTTGCTGTTCTGCAGACCAAGGATGTTTTCTCCTTTCTGTTTCTATTCCTCCTACTTACTCCTTTCATCTTTCACTCACTGTGTCCTGCTTTCCTCATTATTCCCCACACTGACTGTAGAAACTCTCCCTAGGCAAGTTGTTCCTTTGCTTTCCAGTGCAGGCCTGGTTTTGAAGTCTGGGGTCAGTCCCAGGTGTCTGTGTGGGTCAGTGAGAAGGGCTGGAGCAGAGGGAGGGCCCTGCCTGCCCAGCTCAGGTGATCTGTGCACACTTCTTTAAACCATCTGCCTGATTACCCAGCTTCACCTCCATGTCTGCATTTTGTTTCACTCCAGATCTGAATATATTTTTATTTTTATCCATATAAAACCTAGTTCTATTGTGTATATTATTTGTTTTCAGAGATCTTTTATTTTCTTAATCCTATTTCCACTGCTTTCTACCAGAAATGTTTTACAATATAAATGTTTTACAATAGACATATTGAGGGCAGATCCATGAATTATATATGGTCATACTTACTTTAAATAGAAGAAAATCAAGGTTTAGATAATTTAAGCAATTTGCTGAAAGCTGATAAGAAATGAAGGCAAGATTTTAACTAAAATTTGTTTAACCCCAGAGTCAGGATCTTACCTGCTGAAGGAGATTCCTCCCCACACTACATCATAGAATGTTGCTCTTAATAAATCATTATTTTCCATACCATTTTCACTTCATATACTAAAGATTTCTATTAATTTGAAATTTTGAATATTCTTGTAATCTGAACTACCATTCTACCTAATTAATTGTAAGCACTGAGCTCATATCTGACTACAAACCCTTCAATTTCCCATGAGTGATGATTTCCAAATGTCAGGTTTACTCTTCTCAAATAATCACCAATTTTCCAAGTCTATTCTTATCTATTATAAGGGATCAAAGTATACCAGCTCAAAAATATGCAACTTTGTCATACTGATTATTTTTAGTTAAAGGCACTTGAAAAATAGCAAAGGCAAGAGTAGTTTGATTTTCTGTACCAGTCAATGTTCACTATAGAATCAGATTTAACGTGAGATATATAAATATATATGAATTTACAAGGTAGGCTCACAATGGCCACTTGCAGAGTCAGGTGTGGAAGAGTGCAAAAGGGCTGTCTGCATGCTGGAGACAAAGGATCCAGTCAAAGGTTGAAGGCCTGGAGTTCACTGTCATGTCGTGTGTGAGTCCATATCAGGAGGCTGAAAGGTCTGCACTGGAAGCCAGGAGACAATGTCCAAGGTGAATTTGAAGACAGGAGCTCCTCTGAAGAAACAGAAACAAGCCTGCCTTTTTGTTCCCTTTTCATTCCATTCAGGCTACAAGCCTATTTGTTTGTGCCACCAACTCCCACTAAACCCCTTCAGCCACTTGAGAACTGTACTAGTGCAATTAGTTGGGTGTTTCTTATTCAGGCTGACACCAGAGTTAACTATCGTACCTTCCTTTCTCTTCTTAAAACCAAGAAATAAAACTCCCATGTGCAAGGTGCCTTCTTGGTACCAAAAGGAGAAAAGTCATCCTTGTCACCAGAAATGAGGACCCAAGACTAGGAAAAATCTGCATAAGCATATCTTATTAATCTAATGCTTATCTTCCTAGTCACTTTTCTATACTTAACTTTCCTATCTCAAACCCCTTTGTCTTGCCATGTTTTCACAATTTTCTTATTCCTTGTCTAATCTGGTATGTAAGTATTCAGCTCTCACTGCTTGTGTGAGTGTGTATGTGTGTGTGTGTGTGTGTGTGTGTGTGTGTGTGTGAGAGAGAGAGATTTTCCATGTTCATGTTAAAAGTACCAAATAAAATACATGTGCTTTTCTATTGTTTATCTGTCTTCTACCAGAGACCTTGAGAGTAGAGGAGAAATTTTGCCCCATCACTTATACTATGATTTTTCAATTAGGAATTTGAAATTTGAATTTGTTGTATGCAAAATAGCAGATTACCCTCACCACAATGTGTTAGAAGAAAAATACCACCTTCCTCTCTTTTAGGAAATAAGCATTTATTAAAGAGTACAGATTTAGTAAGTATTATCACTAGAAAGAGAAGAAATCCAATTTTCACTAGCATGAATCTCTAATTGCTTGAAGGATTAGTGAATATGTTTTTTTTGTGTGTGGGTACCGGGGGGGTCGACCTCAGGACCTCACGCGCCAGCAGGCGCCCATGCCGCTGAGCAATATCACCAGCCCCTTTTTCGTATGTGGGTTCCGGGAGTCGAACTCGGGCCCTCGCGCTTGCCGGGCAGGCGCTTAAGCTGCTGAGCCATCTCACCGGCCCAGATTAGTGAATATGAAGATAGCAAAGTACAAAAGAAAATGATACTCAGGTTTCTAAAACCTAGATAAATGAGCTGGCTTGGAACACAATGAATATTGAGACCCTATGCATGCAATTTAAGGCAGAATATCTTGCCAACTAGGGTGTCAAGGTGTGACTTTCTTTAGTCATTTTTTTCATTATTAGATACACTACAACACTTAAGATCTTGTATGTAATCTATCTAAAGTTCTGAAGAAGAGACAAGAGATATAAAGAAAGAATGCCCTTCTAAAAGAGGCTTCGAAAGTCAACTGTGGGGCCAGTGAGATCGCTCAGCAGCATAAGCGCCAGCCTGGTAAGCGCGATGGCCGGAGTTCGGAGTTCTACTCCCGGAACCCACGTACAAAAAAAGGGCTGGTGATATCACTCAGCAGCACGGGCGCCTGCTGGCACGCGAGGTCCTGAGGTCGACCCCTAGTACCCACAAAAAAAATAAAAAAAAGAAAGAAAGAAAGTCAACTGTCCTGGAAAAAGGAAACTATTCAACCATATTTAATATGCAAATAAACATATCTCTTAAATTTTCGTGCAAGAAAAATTTTTATTTAATCTATTGTTACATTTATTTGCATAAAAATCAAAGACACATACTTACTGGTAAAAATATCCCTGGGACAAAAATTAAGGCAAAACATTAACTACTCAAATAATTTTTAATGAAGACAGCCAATGATTTTGCAAGTATACTCAGTAACTTAAATTAAATTTCAGCATCCAAAGCTTTGATAAACAAATTTACTGTTTCAAACAAATTGAAATAACTTAGGTATGAAAATTACAATTAACAGACTAATGTATTTTACTTTAGGAAAGTTGTGGAAACTAAAAATTACTTCCCTTTCCCCCCAAAAAAGAAGAAAAATGTTAGTGCTATAAGATACAGTTAAAAGGAAAATATTTAAGGGTTGAGAAACTGCATTAGTTTTACTTTGCTGTGACAAAATACCTGAGATAAAGCACTTATACACAGCTCATGGTTCTGAAGTTCTCAATGGTTGGCTGGCTTATTGCTTTGGGCCAATGCAGACACACAATTGTGGGAACAGGTGGCAAAGGAAACTGCTCCACTCATAGTGACCAGGAAGGGAAAGACAGAGACAAGAAGGGGCTTCCTATCAACATCCTTTTTCATGGGCACACCCCCTATGACCTAACTTCCTTGCTCTAGGCCCCACCTCCTAGAGTTCCACCACTTTCCAATAGTACCAGAGCCCAGGGGCCAAAACTTTAAGACATGGACATTTTGGAGGGCTTTTTGGAGGACATTCTATAGCCAAAGTATACACAGCAAAGTCAGACATCAATATGTATATTTATCAACTAACAGTTCTGGCATGTTTCTGAATCTTATAAAACATCATCATAATTTTCAAGAATAAAGTTTATGTATTTAATAAAGCCAAAGGAAAGGATACTTTAAAAGTGCAAGGAAATATCTCATCCAAAATGATAAATTTAAAACCCCTAAGTTTAAATGTCCTAACCTTACCCCAAAATAGCCTTCAGAAATAATTTATACATAATGAGAAGAAACTAATTTCTTCACTTCAAAGAAAAACAAGTTACTAGATATAAATACTTACTAATAGTTTTCACCTATGGCCTTTCTTAAATTATTAGCTCTCAAAATGCCTCACAGATTCATGAATTCTAAATTCACAGCAGGGTGCAAATTATGTTTTTCTCCAAAATAACTTTTATTGTCTATATTTAAGGTATATGTCATGATGGTGTGGGATGCATGTTGATAGTAAAAAGGCTACTAGTGAAGCAAATTGACATAGCAATCATCTCCTATAGTTACCCATTTTTTCACCTGTTTGAATGGATTAACTAAAATCTATTCATTTAAAGAACCCCAAATGGGCCGGTGATATAGCTCAGTGGCATAAAGAGCCTGCCTGGCAAGCGTGAAGTCTTGAGTTCAGTTCCTGGTACCCACATAAAGAAAAAAAAAAAAAAAACAAAAAAAACAAATACACTGCAATTTCACATCCTATAGTACTCTTGTTGCACATTGACTCTCTGCACTAGTTCATCTTGTGTATTGGCTTCACTATATCCTATGCTCTGCATCCTCCCATGGGAGCTTCTCTTTTTAAGCACTAAAATAGGTTATTTTTATTTTCACAAGAAAAATTAACCAAGTTTTATTGATTCTATGAGGGTTTTTGTTCTTTATTTCATTTATTTCTGCTCTAATATTTATTATTTTCTTCTTTCTACTAATTTTGGGTACAGTTTATTCTTCTCTAGTTCCTTTCAGCATAATGTTAGACTATGTATTTGGGATATTTCTTTCTTTTAATGTAGGTATTTATTATATCTTAGAACAAGTTTTAATGCATGACATAGGCCTTTCGTATGCTGCATTTCCATTGTTGTTTGTCTAAAGCTATTTTTAATTTCCCCTTTGTTTCTTCTTTGATTCATTGGTAGCTGAGGAGCATGTTAAGTACTACATATTAATGAATTTACCAAGATTTTTCCTGTTATCAATTTTTTAGTTTCCTACCACTGTGGTCTGAAATAACACTAGATATGATTTCAATCTTCTGAAATTTGTTAAGTGTTGTTTCTGTGACCTAACATTGATCTGTCATAGAGAATGTACAAAATGGGCTAGAGAAAAATGTGTGCTCTGCTGATGTTGAGTAGAAAGTTCTGTATATATATTTCAGAGCCATTTGGTCAAAAGTGCAATTCAGGTCCCTACTTTTTATTAATTTTCTGTGTGATCCAAAGTTTGTTTTACATACTATAAGTATTTTGAAATATGTGAATGGGGCCGGTGAGATGGCTCAGCGGCATAAGCGCCTGCCTTGCAAGCGCAAGGGCCCGAGTTCGACTCCCGGATCCCACATACGAAAAAGGGGCCGGTGATATCGCTCAGAGGCACGGGCGCCTGCTGGTGCGCGAGGTCCTGAGGTCGACCCCCCGGTACCCACAAAAAAAAAAAAAAAAAAAAGAAATATGTGAATGATATTTCAAATGTGTATTTTTAATGGATCCATCTCAGGTGTGGTAACCACATCTCTGACTCCTGAGTTACAAATATGACATAAGTCTCATCAGAATAGAAGTGAAGCAATTCCTAAGTCATCAGTATTAATTTTTCTTAAAATGATTGATTTTCCTCGCAGTTGTTATCTGTCTAATTGAGCTATTCCTGGTAATTTTTCATAAAATTGTGCTAAGAATTAAACAAAATACTTAGAATAGCACTCCATGGGTATGACACATGATGAACATGATAGTAAGACAATGATGATTACTATATCCTGCCCACACCAGAAGCCATACCTACCAGACTGGGTATTGTGCCCAGTATGGAGTAACCAAATGTATCAAATAAAAATACATGAGCCGGTGAGATGGCTCAGCGGCGTAAGTGCCTGCCCAGCAAGTGCAAGGGCCCAAGTTCAACTCCCGAAACCCATATACAAAAAAAGGGCCAGTGATATCGCTCAGCGGCACAGGCACCTACTGGAGCGCGAGGTCCTGAGGTCGACCCCCGGTACCCACAAAAAAAAAAAAAAAAAGATACTCAATTATATATTTATTTCAGATAAACAACAAATAATTTTAGCATAAGTATGTGATATCTGAGATGTACAATTAATAAATAAGGTTTTACTATAATTATATCCCAAATATTGTGTACTTATCCTAAAACACTAAACATTTCTTACAATGTAAACTTAACTAGCGTCATGTATTTTATCAGGCAACTCTAATTTAACACAGATCAATCTTTTATAATTTTTATTTGAAAGTGAATGTGCTATATTATTGAATTAGTACATTTAGGCATATCATTGAACTTAACTTCTGTCACCAGATAGTATTTTATGGTTTAGTCCACATTATTCATTGGGAATTACATATACATTGTACTGATTCCTGTATCTATCACTTAGAAGTTCTGTGACACTAGTAAATTTTAATCTTTTTTTAAAAATAAAGCTAAATAAAATTTCCACACTTCTTTATGTAGGATAATTAAGCAGAGATAAATATGTAAAATGCTTCCTGAAATGACTGTCCTATCGCAAAAATTACATTGTTCTTTTATCTCCTTCCTCTCTCAAATGCTATGAGGCAGGCTCTGAAAACAGTGCCTGCATTGCCTTTTAAAATTCAGTTGTAATTTGCAAAGGTGAATCTTCCAAAGGTGAAACTAATAGCCTGATTAAATGAATTAGAAGCTAGAAGAGAACAAAGAGTGAGGTCAGAAATAACTCCAAGCTGTGGGTAATGAAAAGGGAAAAGAATAAAGTCACTACAGAGAGTGAATATAAAAGAAAGCATGTTTGAGAAAGAAGGCAAGGAGTTTTAGACATAATCAGTTTGAAGTTAATAGTGAATTTTTGTAAAAGCCCCCTGATGGTCTCTTAAGACATGTTCCTTATTATCTTAATTCTCTTATTCCATTATCATCACTCATCAATAAATGAACTAACTAATGTAAAGCACTGAAAATATTGCCTGGAATATAACAAGACTCAATAAATGTTAACTATTACTCAAATCTGTTAGCTATTATTATTTTTTACCATCTTTTCAAACGACCAGTTTGAAACTTTAAAATCATTCTTCATTCCCTCATTTGTGTTGCCCTAATTTTATACTTACTATTTCCTATATGAAATTTATGATTACAGAGAAGAAAGAGAAATCACTTTCTTAAGTTTGTTCTGGTTAAGATAGCACAAGTTGGGCCGGTGAGGTAGCTCAGTGGCATAAGCGCCTGCCCGGCAAGCGCAAAGTCCTGAGTTCGACTCCCGGAACCCACATAAAGGAAAAAAAAAAAGGGCCAGTGATATCGCTCAGCACTTGCTGGCAAGCGCGAGGTCCTGAGGTCGACTCCCGGTACCCACATTAAAAAAAAAAGACAGCAGAACTCCATCCTGTACCCTTGCATTCCTACCAAAACATAGTCATTTATGTTATTTCCTATTCAGAATCACAAGATGTGTATTTAAAAAATATATTCTCACTACTTAAATGTGTTACATAAATATACATATATAGAATATTATGTTTAAAGGAATTTATACTTATTATTTAGACTTCAAAAAACAGAAGAGTAGGAAAAGAACGAAGATCAGTCACTTAATTGGATTACTAATCCACAGCATAAACGAGTAATGTTTTCAGTATTTTCCTAAAGATTTCATGAAAATTTCTTCCATAATTTTACAGGCACATTTTATATCCTAGATTTAAACTTTTTCATGTGATACAAATTTCTCTGACCATTTAGGTCTATTTGTGACTAGTTGCTAGGTGAATTTATATAGTGAGGGTTTACATAATCATTGGATGTTGAATGTGAAACTTAATTAGATTGAAAATTTGCAGAAGCCTCGAAAAACTAAGGGTCTTTATATGTCACCATTTATTACACAAAAAATCTGTTCCTGGAAGCCTAGCCCCTGTCCTTTAGAGCCCACATAATCAGCATAGATATGGCTGGCTCTGTCCAGAGAAATAGAAGTCTACATATCCTCCTGAGTTTAGGAGTTCCCCCAAGGTTGTCCATTTGGTCTGATAACATCCTGATACCATTAGTGTATTCCATCTTCCCTCCCAATCACTGGACTATCACTGGAACTATTTCTCTTGGCAAAAATGTAGCTAACTAAAATCAAGACATCCCAGTGCTTCCATCTCACCATGTTCTGTGATTTCATTCCCTTAACTCACCTTCCTATCTGCCTTCCAAATTCTACCATTGGGATTAGCACCCCATGTTTAGAAAAATTCCCTAAATCCTTAACTCTCTTACCAAAAGTACACTTTACTTTTGCACTTTAACTGAAACCAGTCTTTCCCCTACAGATATTTCTTTCCCTACTCCCATCTCATGCAAAAGCTGCTCAGTACTGCACATTCAACCCATTGTCAAATTGGGAGGTCACATCAGTGATCTTCTTATATTAAAAGACAGATTCTTGTTCTTTGTTCTTCCACCTATTATCAAGTCTACTGCCCATGAAGATATATTTGCAATATGTGCCCCTTGTTGGTGTCATGTTCCAGTCACATTCCTTTTCCCTATGATTTAACAATTGTGGCATTTAAATTCTACCTTCCTCCAGTGTCCATGAGGAAAATACATCTTGAATCTTCTCTATCTCAATGACCTTAAAATATATCTAATTAACCCATGTATTTTCCTGGACAGAACCAGGATAGTGGCATGTTTTTAAAATTATAAATCCATACAACCCATCTCCTGACAAGTACATCTCACTTTCCCAGCTCTCTCATTCAGCTACTCTCACTGCCCCGCCTCCTGACCACATCAAGATTGCTAGTCACTGACCCCTCTACATTTTCCCATTATTCACCTTCCAGCATTTAGCCTTTGTCCCACCTAGATTAAATTTCAGTGAACAAAAAACTCCATCTACTGTCTTGATAGCATCTCATTATACTTTGTTATATTTCAATTTCATTGAGCACACATGGAAAAACCCCAAACTTTAATGAAACCAACTGTTTGCTTATCTAAATCAAGATCAATGATAATGATACTATAAAATGTAACCCATATGCACAGATTGGTGCCAACATAAATCCATGGTTTCCAGTCTCATCTGGACTTTTAACACGTCTGCTAATTATTCTAACAATTCTGAGTCAGTTCTCTCTTCCATTTTCTTCAAGACTATAATGAATCTCTATTCTCCCCAATCATCTATTCATGTGCAACTCCCTGTGCATTTTCAGCTATTAATTTTCCAGCTATTTTACAGAGAAGACAGAAGTCACCAGTGCCATACTATGTAGAAACTTCCCTGAATCCAAAACCATCCTTTTCAACCTTCTGCAGAATTCTTGCTTTTCCAAAGACTTTCCTTTCTGTTTATGCTCTGAAGCATCCATTTCGCCTTCCCTAAAATGCATTCTAATGTTCAATGCTTCTCTTTTAACTACTTCTTGGTATTAGTTTTGCCTCATCAATATAAAAATATTAAAATGTATTAAAGGGAAGAAATATCCTTTTCTGTTGATTCTGCCTCCAACCAATGGCATACATTTTGTATACAAACCTGACCCTATCGTTCTCTTCACAAACATCCATCCTCATTGGCTCCCCATGGCTCTCAGGAAATGGGTGAGCCTTTTAGCTTGGTGCATAAAGTCCTTCATAACTTGATCACTGACTGGGTCTTTTAGTCTATCTGTTGCCACTTCCTTATACATATACTTAACCTAGATCTTGGAATATTATAATTTGTGAAATATTCCATGTTCCTTCATTAAAATATTATATACATTCACATTCAGTGCTATCGTCTTCAAAGCAGGCTTCTACCTCTGCCACCCTAGAAAGAATGTCTTGTTTACTTTCTTCCCTGCTGGATAACCCGTATTAGTAGCTTAGTTTCATTTCAAATATCTCCTCCTCTTCTGAGGTTTCTCTAATCACCCAGTTTGTAGCAGCTGTTCCACATGAAGTCACCCATACGCTTGAGCTGTATAGTGGGTATTGGTTTTGCCTCTCTGAGTCTTACAGCACTAAGAGTTTACTGAGGATAAGAACTGTGTGTTATTAATCTGTGTATTTTCAGTATTTTCAGAGGTATCGATTTTGTTACAAAGAATTTCCTTAGGAAATGTATATTTGATGAATCAATAAGAATCATTTTGCTACAACTTCCTCCCATTAAAGCTGCTGCCATTACTATATATCATAGATTACTTATTGATCCTTATTCCATTCTGTGTCACTTCAGGTTTACAGAGAAGATGCCAAGAGATGAGGTATGCACATATCTAACTTTGAGAAGTGTATGTGATGGATAAAGAAGGAAGAAGAAAGAGAAAGGCAGGAAAGCCTTCAGACTATGGTGTAGGTCTGATGCCTACGATAGGAGAAACAGGGAAGGATTGTGTATCACTCAGTGTTCACTAGACAAACAGATTTAATGTAAGATATATAAATATATAGGGATTTACAAGGTAGGTTTACAATGGCCATCTGCAGAGTCGGGCGTGGAAGAGGGCAAAAGGGCAGTCTGTGTGCTAAAGATCTGAAGGTCCAGTCGAAGTTCAAAGGACTGGAGGTCGCTGTCTCATGCGAGTCCATATCAGGAGGCCAAAGTGTCTGCAATGGAAGGCTGAAGAGTCTGTACTAGAATCCAGGAGATGACATCCAAGGCGAAGGTGAAGAGTGGAGATCCTCTGAAGAAACAGAAGTGAGCCTTCCTTCTTCATTTCCCTTTATTCCATTCAAGCTCCAAGCCTATTGGTTGTTGTCACTGGCATCCAGGGTGGGTCTTCTGTCTTCAGTAAATTCCTCCAGCCACATCCAGAACTATGCCAATCCAATTCAGTTAGGTGTTTCTTACTCAAATATCTGATTTCATCACAGTTCCAAATTTAGTTTGGCCAGGTTGACGAGAAGTCCTCAAGCCAAACTACCTGTTGGAGAATTTCTTAGTATCACAGCATAAGACCTGCTTTAAGATCCCTGCCTGATCTTTAGCTGTGAGTAGTTCAAGGAAGGTGGGGCCCCAGCTCACTGCTGTGATGAACCCAGAGGAGCAGTGGCTGGAGTGGTCAATCAGTTACATCCCATAGCATATTCATGGCCACCACACATTTCTTTCTCTTCATTCATCAATTTTATTACTAATTTCTTTTTTTTGTGTGTGGGTACCGGGGGTCGAACTCAGGACCTCACGCTTGCCAGGCAGGTGCTTATGCCGCTGAGCCATCTCACCAGCCCCATTTTTATTACTAATTTCAAAATCTTAAACACGAAGTGTGTCATGTCGCTCCTCTTCCAACCAATTACTATCTGGATTACTATCCAACAAACATCTCTGGATTTCCAATAATAATCAAATATATATCCTCTCTTCACCTTAATATAGTGCTTTTCCAACTAAGAGAAGAACCGATTTTATTATAACCTATCGCAGACTGATCATTATGCAAAATAGAAGAACGAATTATTAATAAAGTGAATTTTTAATTACATATAAAAAAGAAGTCCTCTTTTAAAATATTGCAGCCCACAGATAAAATTATGCTGTCAAACTTTTATAAAAACCTCTAATGCTCAGTTAATTTTGAGCCTTATCAAGAGAGCCAATAGCTTGCAGACAGGAAACAGTCATCTATTTCACTTTGAGTTCCTTATCTTAATGAATGCATACCAACTTAGTTTTCACCAGTGCAGTGTGGAGTAACATATATTGAGTGCTTTCATTATAATGTTTATTCTTTAACATTCGATTGTGACAAATCCCCAAAACACTTGAACTAATGAAAATAGGTATCTTATCTTATGTATTATGTAACCTATAGCACTTATTAAAATGGATTATGCATTACAAATAGCAAATAAATGGTGACAGGTCTGTGTCAGTCACAGACTGACAGGTCTGTGATTTATATTGTCAGGCATACTTGTTAGACTGCTCTTATAACACACTTTAATAATGTGATATAGCTTTTTAATGTAGGTATAGGAAATGATAGGATTAACTGCAGGATTGTATTGCGCTAAATATGTTATAGATATCTGTGAGATATTTTCTTAAAAATACTTTAGTAGTTGCCATAAAATGCCTCTTAAAAAACTCTGACATACAAAATTGCCCGTAGGTTTCTTGGAGCATATGCTTGCCAAACTATCCATGAGGACTCAAGGAAGATGGGATTGATATGTCAGAGAAGTTAACTCAGTCTTATTACAAGTTAAACCTCAGTCAATCCTATCCAAATCCAAAGTAGAAAAGGCTCTTAACACTTATCCCCTAATTTGGCAATGATGCTGGTCCCCTATCAGCCAATCATTTGTCATAGGCTATGAGATAGTAATTGGTTGGAAGACAAGTGGCATGACACCCCTTATGTTTAAAAAGAGCACTCTGTCTGATGTCCTGAGAATAGATTATTGGGAGAGAAGGGAAACATAGATGCAAAGATAGTAACTGTTAAGAGACAAACATTAATATGACTTCTATCTGCCTACCCATGGTGGAGGTGTAAGACATTATTGGAATCTGCATATATTATGAAGTTAGAACTAAAAGTGTTTGTTGATGGGTTAGAGAGAGTCAGATAGAAAGACGATTCTAATTAATTGTGAGCATAAACAAAGGAGGGATTGGTCATTTTTTGAAATGGAAAAGACAGCAAAAAAATGCAGTATGGACTGCGGATGGAAGCACTGGAATTTTCATTTTTAACATGTTAAATCTGAGCATGTTAAATTATAGATAAAACCAGCATGGAGTTTAAGTAGACAATTGGATACAAAATTTTCCAAATTCAGGCAAGAGACCCAAATTATAGGAGCAATGATTTAGAAGAATAATGAAAATACAGATGCTATCCAAACAATGAGATTTAATATGGTCACTTAAAGAGTAGGTAGAGGAGAGAAGAAAATAGTGTTATGGCTTATATCTAGATGAACCCAAAGCCTTATGCACTCATAGGTGGAGCTTTCGGGAATGACTAAATCATGGATGTGTGATAGTGGATTAGTGCACTCACAGATCGAGCATAGTTCTGGTTGTGGATGATGCATTTACTGAAGAGTGAAGAGCTGCTCTGTGTTTGGGTGGCACCAACCAACAGGCTTGTAGTCTGGATAGAATAAAAAGTGAAAGACAAAGGAAGGCTCACTACTTCCTGCCTGCCATGCCATGCCATGAACTGTTTCTCCTCTGCCATGTTCCCCTGCTTTGGAGTCAGCCAAATAGGGACTGAAACCTCTAAAATCTGTGAGCCAAAATAAAGCTTTCCTTCGTTATCTTATCAGTGTCAGGTATTATGTCTCAGTGAGGAGAAAATAACTAAGGCAAAGGATTAGAATCTTTGATACTCTAAGTGTGAGAAAACTGAGTGGGAACCAAGAAAATGTCCAAGGAAAAGTGGTCAGAGGAGTAGAAGAACCAAGAGAAATTAATGTCACGGAAGCTAAGTGGTAATGTGTTTCATAAAGAACATGATTATCTGGTCTAATATTGCTGAAATGTCAAGAAAATTAAGGCCTGTACATTAATCACTGGATTTACAAACATGGAAGTAGTGTGTGATCTTGAGAGAGAAGTTTTGTTGAAGTAAGTAGAAGCAAATGCCACAAATAATTTTTTAAATGGTAGTATAGATAACTTTTCCAAAGATTTTTGCTATAAAGAGATCAGACAAAAGCGTCTTTAACTGGTCAAGAGAAAGCTTGTTGGAGAGTGGGTTTGTTCAAACTGGAAAAGTTAAAGTGTGTTTACACCTGATATAGGGTGGGGGAAAGTTGAAGATACAAGAGAACTAAAAAATAATTGCTAAGCGATTGTACTAGTAATCAGGAAAATGCCATTTAAAATGGCAGTGAAGTACTTTTCACATCAATGAGAAAGGCAGAATGCAAAAATTCTGTGGTACCAAATGCTGGCCAGAATGTAGGAAATAACGAACTCATGTACACCGCTGACAGGGTAGTGTATTATAACACCCACTTAAGAAAAGCATTTAACAATACACAGTGAAGTTGAAAGTGTTTATTTCACATGTTCCAGTGATGTCACTTTCTGGAACACTTTTTATAGCAATTCTTTTTAAATTTCATTGTGCACTCTAACCACTGGGGTTCTTGTTAAAATGCAGATTCTGATCTGGGAGGTCTGGGAGGAGGTCCGAGCCTCTGCATATCTAACAAGCCCCATGCAATGCTGTTGTGGCTTTGCTGTGGATACACCTCAAAGGACAAGGCTCCGCTAAAGCTCTCACGTGTGTACAACGATGCAGATGCTATGAAGTGCACAGCAGCATGGGAACAGGAAAAGCTGCCAAAGCCTGACAGTCCATTAATATGAAGACAGATAATACCGTGTAAGATATTCAATGAAGAAAATATCATACTAATTCAATCCTTAACAATATGATGTTAAAATGAAAGCTAAATTTTAAAGAAATGACACCCACTGTCTGTTGCCTTTTGGGTAAATTTTACTTCTGAGCACAAAAAATATAAAAATTATAGTGAGCAACTACACACAACAGTGCAAGAAACTAGTAGCCTCTGTGAGAATGAGGAATGGAATGCGTGGAATGGGTAGAAGACTGACCTTTATAAGATGAACAAATATTAATGTGCACTGATGCAATATGGTAGATATTCTTTTTGTCATTTTAAATTTTATGGGTTTCTAAAGGTTTAGTTCTTAAGCTATAAATATTTTAAAAAGGAAATCCTCAGAAGAGGGGTCATTCTTGGAAATTTATGGGACTGTTTCTATAAACCGGAATTATTTATAAAATGGACTTGTGTGTGTGCATGTATAAACCTACACCATAGAAGTTTGTATGAACCAGGACCGTGGTGGAAGGATATACATACAAAAAGCCCAAATTTTCAGAAATACAAAGCAAGTGGCAGAAAACTCCTTATATTTTCATTACACTGTATATCCTTTGGTAATTTTTTTTCATTTTAAACAGTAATTATGCAATAGCTTTAATATATACATTTAGAGAAAATCTAAAGCAAAATATATTTAACATTAAATAAGTTTAAAAATAAAAAGAAAATTAACATAAGAATTAAAATGAGGCAATTTAAGAGATAAATGATGAGTAATTTTTTCCTAAAAAAAGAACAATAACCAATACAGACTACAACTCAATTCTGAGTACAACTTACACAGAATTATATCATCTCTAATGAAAAGATTCTTATCCAAATTAGACAGAAGATATTTAATTTCTACTTCAAAACATATTAATAGGCATGCCATTGATATTCCAGCTCCCCACTTACTCAACCCCCTTCACCCCTCCTCTTTCCTTGAATAACAGCTAGCCCTCAATCTACATCCCATACTATCATACTTCTTGGACTTCTTGTTTTGATTAAGTCACCAAAGGTATGTCTTTTCCATAATTCAATGTACTTAAATCAACATAACACTTCATTGAAATTCTCTTCTAAAATTTCTGCCTTTGAAAGGAATCGCATCAATATAAAAACGAGAATCGGTGCTGACCTCCATTTCTCAAAAGAGACTAAATGCTACCTAATGGCCAGCTGAAATTGAAGAGAATGAAGCCAGCAATCTACAGCAATTTCGGCTTTCAGTTCTTTCATGCAGAGCTAAAGCAGAATCTGATGCTGAAAATGACAGAAATGTAAAACACATTTGTTCATTTACAATTATATTATTATCCTGCCATGTCGCAAGCACGGTACTAAACTTAGGAAAACAAAAGCATTACTAAATGGTCAGCTTCCTGCTTTATCTTTCAATTAGTCACAGGCCATTTTCTTGGGGTATGCCATGGGTTAGACAAGCTTCTCAGAAATGATGAGGGTGTCCGTGTGTAAGAGAGTGGAAGGGAGTGATCAGTTCACAGTGTTATTTTCTCTACAGACCTTGATTAAATAGAATGTGGTGCTAAAGAAGTTGATGGTCCCATTTAACTTGTTCTGCTATTTCTATAGGTCTTTCTTTTACAGTCTCTTTCACTCAAGTATCTATTTCACAAACATTTTCATTGTTCCATTTAGGTGCTCCAAATGGAGTTAAACACCAGGGAGTTGAAAATGGGTACACAGGTAGTTAAAGCGGGCTTTCAGCTTGAGTTTCTGCCTTTATCATGCCATATCACAAGGGTCCCTTAAAGCTAAGATTATCTAAAGTGGATAATAGAACAGAAAACTAGAGGGTGGGGAAATGAAAGAGCCTTATACTCAGCAAGCATGTAAAAAATGAAAGATGTGTCAAGTGAGCACAAATTGTCATGGCTGTACGTGTTCATCTTTCATCAGTTGTAAAAGAACCATTTCCTGTGTGCTGTGATGACCTTGTTTTTTATATGGTTGAATTTTCAGAAATTCTCTTATTTTCTTTAATTTTAAGACAGAACCATAGTGTTAGTAATTTGAAATAATCTTTGCCAAAAGTAATTCTTGGCAGGGCTCTCTACAGATGACTCAGAATCACGAACATCTATTCAACATAGACTATTTTGTTTTATTAACCTATCAGTGAAATGACCTCAAATACATTACATTAGAAACATAAAACATAGGGTAGAAATTAAAAGTAAGAATAAAAGACAGCCTTTTTTTGTATTTCTAACATTTTCACATTACCCTCCCCACCTAAATCCAAAATGAAAGCCAGAATAAGTTTAACATAAAACTATGTAAGCTTTTTTGTAGTCCTCATAACTGAAATGTCTGGAAGTTGGGGCCCTTGTCCCATGATCATTTTCACTGAATATTGATGTGCTCTTCCTGTGATTCTTCTGTGCCCAGACCCAATCTGTTAGGCTCTCTTGTAAGCAGTTTGGTTAGTAAGTGCTCTGCTTCTGCTCAAGTCTTCAGTCTGTACCTCTCAGCCACTAACTAGGAAAGTTTTATAAAGGCCATTCTCGTATACTTTACTATTAAATTTTCCAAGGATGTTTAAGGGCTTACTCATAGGACTGTGTGTATTTTTTAAGTAGCTCATAGTCTACAAGAAGACACATACAACTGAAATGCAGTTGACAAGAATAACTAGAAGGTTATATAAGGTAAAAAAAAAAAAAAGTGGAGGTCAATATGAGAAGCCAGAGACGTTCCAAAGAAATTTCCACCAAGTCTTAGTTTTGAAGAATGAATAAATATTAGACAGTGAACATTCTTTCAAAAAGAAATGATAGTACAAAAGCTCCTTGACTTATAATGGGGTTAAACTCCAGTAAACTCATCTTCAATTGAAAATATTGTAAGTCAAAGTTGCATTTGTTTTACTTAATCTATCAAACATCACAGCTTAGATGAAGCTACCTTAAATGTGTTCAAAACACTTAGCCTACTGTTGGACAAAATCATCCAGCACAAAGCCTATTTTATATTTGGTAATCATGACTGACTGGGAGCTGCAGCTTGCTGCTACTGCTCAGCATCACAAGGGAAAAATCATAACTGCCTGGGAAAGGATCAAAATTCAAAGTTTGAAGTAGTTTCTCTTGAATGCTGATCACTTTGCACAATTGTTAAGTGGAAAAATCATTAAGCTGAAACATGGAAGACAAGGAACATCCATATTTGGATAAACACTATAATCAGTAAGTAAAAGATGCATTGAGTTTTTTGGATTCTTCATTTTCATTAAGCCATCCTAAATAAAAACAAAATACCAATTAAACTAGCACACCCAAGTGATGGTAAGAAATATTATGACTTCAAATCTGTAAAAAATATTTTAATAATTGTAGTTTATAACCAATTTAAAAATTGGCAAAATAGTGCAAATAGATTAACCTAAATGGATTATATCAGGTACTGGAAAGTGCTATTCAGGTAATTAAACTAGGATGATGACTTAAATTTGCTAGGTGACTGTTAGACACTAGTAGTGAAAAATATCTTCTCTGTGGAAATGACATCAAGGAGACCAAAACTCTGAAGATGAGATGAAGACCCCAAGTATCAATAGTGTCTAATGTAAAGTTTCTGCTCTCTCAGGGGATGAGCCTGTCACTGTCAGAACTGAAGAGGTTTACCAGCACTGGAGAAGATGGTAAGGAAAAGGGAAGTGTTGCCCGATGAAAGCGCAATACAAGCAAGATCCAGATCTAATATGATGTTTGTTTTTTCAGACACTTTAGGTTTACTTCAAGAGCTAAGAGAAGTTGCTAAAAGGTGTTAAGAAATAGTATGAGTCATTTTATCTTTTAAAAAGATAAGCCCAGCACACATGGATTTAGTTAAGTGTAGAAAATAAGAGACTTGTTGGGAAACTATGACAGTAATGCATGTGGCTTTGAACTAGCATGCTGGTGGTACAGATAGAGAGAAATGAATAGGTTTTAGTTGTATTTTGTCATTAGAGTTGACAGAACTGGCTGATGAATTGGAAGGTAAATAAAGTTATGTGAAAATTGAAGGATAAGTTTCCTGATATTTGTCAGAACAACTATATGTGTGACAGTGATATTTACTGAAATGGGAAAGACTTCAGGAAGAAAATATCTAAAGGAAGATGCAGAAATAATGTTGGCCATATAAAACATGAGATGCCCCTGAGACTTCCAAATGGAAACCCAAAGTAAGAGACCAGAGTTACAAGTACAGGATTTCAAAGTGACAAAGGGCTAGAAATAGAATGTGGGGACATCATGGATGTTATAGATGCTATTTGAAGCTATGAATAAATGTGATTATCTAAGAAAAGTTACTAAACAGAGAAATGAAGAAACCCAGTTTAGAGACTTGGAGAGCTCCAACCTTGAGGATCAAAAAATACTGAGAATGTATAGCCAGTCAACTCCAAGAAAAACTAGTAGTCATGACAAGCAATATAAGAATGTGATTTATGACAAAGGTAGCCATCTGAGTTGAAAAAATCTGAGAAACTAAATAAGAAAGTATAGAGAAGCTTAACATTAAGGTCTAAAATTACATGCCCCCTTGACATATGCTTAAAACCAGAAGGTCTTTGAATGGCCTAACTGCACCCTTCCACCCTGCTCCCATGGATAACACACTCTAGTAGAACAGGCCTCTTTACCAAGGAAACCAGGCACAATTCCTGCCTATCTCTGACTGTAGCATTTCTTTTCCCAAAATTATTCAAAAAGCCAATAACAGCCTCTGATGGGACCAGAAGTCACCACACACACTTGATGCTCGGAAGCCTGCATTCCACAGTACCCCGTTATTCATTCCCTTCCCCAGTGTAATCCTCATCTGGCCATGCACAGCATACGGCTTGTTCCTTTACCAGGCTGGGAGTATATGTGATCAATAAACTGCGGCTTATCTCAAGAGTCCAGTGTTGGGTGTCATGTTCAGCCATTTCCGCAACCCTAGGACAGAATCCCTCCCTACTCGTGGGATGAATGAGAGGTCACTGAAACAAGAAGTGGCCACTGGGCTTGGCAACGTACACAGCTGCTGGAGTCATGGGTGAGATACCTTGACAAAGAGATGTGAGACATAGCAGAGCTGGGAACTACAACGGTCTACATCCAGAAGTTCCACTATGTATGGAAGTGAACCGATTAAGTAGTAGCTAGGAAGAAAAGTGATTTCAGTGATGGTATTAAAAAGGAGGTGCTAGAGCATATATAATGAATGGAAATTAAGGATACGTTGATGGCACAGAAGTGAAAGCCAGTGATAGCAGGAATAAAGTACTGGGAAAGGGGAGAGGTAAACAGCTCCAGGACACAAGGTTTTTCACAGTGAAGAGAGATCTCATCTATAGTAACAGGAAGACGAAATACAGTATAGATAGTTACAAATGTGTTGCATTAGTAGATTTGCCAGGAGAAAGTTGAGCCTCTTTGCACATGACTGATTTCCTTCAGCTTTGTTCATCTGTTCTAGGACAGACATAGAGAAGAAAAAGTTGTGCTTAACTAAGATTTGAGACTTTTCTGGAAAGGAAGTCAAGAATTTTTATATGAGACTGAAATATTTATTGTCTCAAGAAGAAAATAAACTATTACTAATTAAATAAGATAAATATGACAGTTTTAAAAAATGAAAAGTGGCATAAAGTCCTATCAATTTTTAGGTGAAGTATCAAAATGATCAGATTGTTTTTCTTTTTAATTCTATGGCCTTTTAGTATTCCACACTTATTTTAAAAATTAAGAAAATAGTTTAAAGAATTATCTGAATGCAATATGCTGGGTTTGAACTAAATTACTGAATTTAATGCTATTCTTAAAAATTAAATACATGCTTAGTCATCTTTATCAATACTTAGATTTTGTATTATTAAATAAGAGACATAGGGTAACACTAGTGAGATAATACTATAAAATGATTTAGTATCAAATAACTCAAGGAGACCATAATTATGGAAAATTTCACATAAAAGCAACACTGGTACCTCTGGTTCATGTTCAAGTGCCTTTACTGCTACGCAAACAGCAGAGTCAAAATTCCTAGGAAGTGATGTTTCTGCGAATATACATTTTGGTAAGTTCCGAAAAACTAGACTAACTACATTTTACTACTACTACTGTGGTCTAGTTAATTGAAAATATGAGTAAGATGCTTCAACTCATATCAAATTAGCTTTCAGAGTATGAGATAATATATGTAATGCTTTTAGAATAGTACTTGGCATACAGTATATGACCCATAAATATTAATTATTACTTTAATATTGTCAGCAGCACTTGTCAAATGTAAGGATGATGAAAATGATGCTATGAAATGTCCATCCATCATCTTGAGAGTATTTTTATTGTTTTAGTGAGGAGAAGGCCATAACCATTCCTCTCTTCAACTTGTTTCCTCTTGGCTTCTGAGCCTGTGATTAGAACATTACTGCAAATCCATGAAGATAAGCCTGCTCATCATGATATAATAAATGTTAGGAAAATCAGTTAATTCCACTTCCTGTTAGGTATGCCCTAAATGCATACCTTTTTAATAAAATTTAATGAAAATTTTAAAATTCAGGCTAAGTGCTATACACTGTATACTGTTGTCAAAAGCACAAAATGAATAACTGTTTCTCTTTTTCTTTTTTATTTTTATAGTAATGAGAACTGAACCCGGGGCTTTACTCATTCTAGGCAATCACTCTATCACTGAGCTCCATCCCCACCACTTGCATAACTCTTCCATAAGACAATTTGGCAAAATTTGTTTGCAAACTGCTGGCAATAGCAATTCTCCTCCTTAAAACCAGGTGGATTCAAATATTATATCTCTAATGATTTCATTTAGACAACAGAAAAAAAATTTGAAAGACTATGAATGTTCACTGATAATGCCATAGTTAAATAAATGATGTCAATAATATAAATGTATCAGTTTTAAAACATTTCAAAATAGTCCATAATAATGTCTATGGAGACACAGATTCTCAATCTATTAAGAAATATAACTACTACAAGTTGAGCATCCCTAATCTGAAAATCTGAAACTTTTGAGCACCAGCAGGACACCACATGTGGCAAATTCCATGGCTGACCTCATGGGGTCAGTCACTGTCAAAACACAGGGACACTAAAAATATGGCAAAAAATTATGTCTAAGCCATTATAAAAGGTTTATATGAAACAAATAAATTTTTTGTTTGGACTTGGGTCCCATCTCCAAGACATCTCTTTATGTATACAGAAATATTATGAAATCTTAAAAATAATTCAAAATCTGAAACTTTCCTGCTACCAAGTATTTCATATAAAATATACTCAATCTGCATTACCAAAAACTGACTCTAGTTTTTGTAAGGTGTTAAAATAAGAAACACTGGTAAGTGATATATACTCAAATTATAGTACTTTTTATGTCTGAATGGTGACACTAGAGGCAATTTCTACTTTTTTCCTTTTTCTCTATCTGCATTTTCTAATTCTTATAAATGGTATCCTTGCATTCACTTGGAAAATATAAGGGTTTTTTCATTGCTAAAATGTAACAGATAAAGTGATGCATAAGCAGACTTACTTCTGACAGCATTAAAACTTAGTTTACTAATGCCCTGCGTGCTGACAGGTATTCCAAACCAAGAGAAATTTTAAAATATACTTAACAAAAATACACAATTTAGTCAAATACTTAAGGCAAATTTTAGGTTAGGAATGAAGAGGGATTTTACAGTAATTATAAACACAACAGACAGGTTCATAGCTCTGGTACCATTATCATCACCACAATTAACATTCATTGAGTCATTTCTCTAGGGATCTAAACCTATTTCTCAAAATTGGGCACATCTGGAATTAAAATTTACTTTTTCAGATTTCAAGAGGATGATTTAGGAAAATCAAACTATGGACAATTACATAGTATCTAGTCTGCTGAAAGAGTTAATGTAGTTTCCAGAATAGTTGGCATGTTAAGTAGTGTCAAAAGTAAACGGTCAGATTGTAAAACATAATCCCCCAACAACTGCACTGGGAATAGCATCGCTCAAAAGATCTATTACCATTAGGAAGCTCCTGCAGGCACACGGGACAGCTGATGAGCCTGTGTCCCCAGACACTGCTCTTCTCAGAATAGAACACCTGACTAGGTGCAAAGAAAAATTTAAGACATGTCATCTGAGATCCAAGGTAAATAGTGTCACAGAAAAAAAAAGAAAAGAAAAATTAAACCAAATGTAGAAGAAACTTTAAATTTGTGAAAAACTTCCAGATCATTTATTCAGCAAACAGCTTCACCGTGAAAATGTACATCAGTACATAAATTGCTTTGTGACCGTTGAGAGTAAATCATGGTTCATGACATATTCTTTTCAAAACAATAACATTTTAAATTATCTAGACATTTAATTAAATTGCTCCAGTTTAAAAATAAGAATAATTTCTACACATCTAAAAAGAAAAAAAAAAGAACTTCTGAACTTTCCATAGGAAATTTACAATGATACATATCTGTTAAGAATACAAAGTCTGTAGTCAAACTGCTTGGGGTAAAATCCTAACTCCACCAACCACTAGTCTTATCTCTTGTTAAGTTTTAATGTCTCTGTGCTTTGGGTTCTTTATCTATAAAATGGGTATAATTATTATTTGTAATAACTACTCATTGGAATAGATGAGGATAAGTAGGCCTGTGCACACAAAAGCCCTTAAGAAATACCTGATATTTAATAACTGCTTAATAAATGTTTATTATTTGTATTCCGTATATAGATGCTATAGAATATAATAGCTATTTTTAGTCCCTAGTTTGAATAATTTTCTTTATAGATTTAATACCTTAAAATCACTTAAGACCTTAGTTATGCTCACTCCTAGTTTTCTATTTTTGCCTTTTCCTTTTAATTCCAATAAACACCGAAATCATGCTTTTCAAACCTATATGTCACTGAGCATGGAGAGATAAGATTATGTTCATTGATAGGCTGAATATTCAAAACAGTCTCACTAAACTGTAAGTGTCATGATGATATATAACATGAATAAATATGATATCCAACATGGGTGATCACAAAAATCAAATGTATAAATACAAGACAGTGAAGACCTAGGTCTAAAAGTTTAAACTCAATGGGCTATTGCAACCATGCTCTTCTAAAAGCAAGTCTGTTTTTATCACTATGAAATTATAATTCTGAGATGTATAAGGAATAAAACTGATAAAGATATAAGAAGTTGGAAGGCTCAAATTCACTTTCAAGCCTTCAATTAAAAGGAGAGCATTCTATGCTATCTCTCAAAGCATCTTTATACAATGTATGCAGAATTAATAATATCTTACAGAATGAGTATAAAGTGTGAAGAATTCTCAGAACCAAGCCCTGAAGATGTCCAATATTTAGGAATAAGGTAAAGAAAGAATAGATGACAAAGAACATTAAATCAAACGTCAAAATACCAAAGGAGAAAGATGGTGGAATGTTATGAAAACTGAGAAGAAAATATAGTAAAAGGGAAGTGATGAACTGTACTCAATTCTACTGGAAAATCAAAATCAAAGGCAGAGAGCTGCCCTTTGCGATCAGTACTGGTACAGACACCAGTGACATCCTATTATAGGGGTGGTGGGTCCTGGGAGGCAAGGCATGGAGTTATCCTGGAAGGACAGTCAGTTTGAAAAGCTCGGTGATAAGGAAAGTAAAACCATCTTCAGGGGAGTTTGTAGGGTACAGGAAGAATTTTTCAGAGAGATAATCTAAAATGCTTTTAATTACTGATAGAGATATCTGTTAATGAAGGAAAAATTTGGGAATAATCAGACTGTCGTGCTCCTAAAATAGAAAGAATATGTGGGATCAGTTTATTTGGATAAGAATTGTAAAGGAGGGCTCCGATGGCTTCTCCAAGCTAGGAACTGTTAGAAAAGAGGAATTTCTGGCTTTTCATGGTATTTATAATGTGGTCCTATTGTTTAGGTTGTATTATTAGAGTTTCTAAGGAATAAAGGTAGAGAAATATAATCAAAAAGTGTGAACTGGAAAGCACAGATTCAACCTGCTGCATGAAATGAAATGTAGCTACTTCTTGACTCATAGTATTTCATATGGAAATTTTAAAATATTTTTTCAATTTCTTAATAAGATTGGCTACCATTTATTTAAATCCTATCATGTCCCAGATACTCTAATGGGTATTTTGTTTGAATTTTCACAGCAATTTTGTTATTTTTTTTAAAGCATAGGAAGCTGAGCGTGGTGATGCACACCAGTAATCCTAGCACTCTGGGAGGCTAAGGCAGGAGGTTTGCAAGTTCCAGCCCTGCCTGGACAACCCTGTCTTGAAAAATGTAAAAGGGCTGAAGCTGTAGCATGTAGCTCAATGTGAAGGTCCTGGGTTCAATCCCCAGAACAACAACAACAACAAAAGAAAGGATAGGCTTTTAGCCAGAAGCATCTATATCCTTAGTCTCTTACTACAAAATATCAAGAAGGAAGATTCCAGAACTTCATCTAAATCAAATCCTAAAGTACACTGATAATAAAGACCCTGCTGCCTAACTGATACTTTCCAATAGTCATTCCATAGTATTCCCCAAAAACTGGCTTCTGGACTTCCCAGGATACCAAATCTATATATGTCCAAGTCTCTTATATAAGTGATGGTGAACCTTTTAGAGTTTTTAATGATAACAAAGAGCTGGTTAAGGCACATGTGTCGTAGGTTTACCACCACTGGTGTAGACATTACACATGACCTGTGCAAATCTTCTCATACACTAGTAGATTATGTATAACACCTAATACAATGGACATGCTATGTAAATTGTTGGCATGCTATATTGTTCAAAGATTAATGACCAGAAAAGCATACATTGTACTTTGGATATGATTCCCATGTACACCCCAAAGGTTTATGTATTAAAATGTGATCCCCATTGTGAGAATTAATCTGACTGTGGTGTTTAGAGGTTGGGCCTTAAGGAGGTTATTAGAATTAAATAAAGCCATGAGGGTGGAATCCCTATGATTGAATGCTGGTGGCTTTATGAGAAGAGAAAGAGAAAAGACAAGACACACAGCCAGCTGAGCTTGCTGTCATTGGCTACTGAGATCAGAGAAAATGAAATTCCTGCCAAAGTCAATCTAAAATAATAATTTACAAAGACATGCATATAATATTTTACAAATTAGACTCAGACAATACAATTCACTCATACCTTGTAATTTAAGGCTCTAGACAATAAAGTTTTTAAAAATCCAGGTTCTGGAACATAAATAATGCATATTAAGCATCTATCATTACTAAAGAGAGTGTACTTTTTACTGTTTTGTTACTTTCCCCAAAGTTTTTTCTTTGAATAAACTTAAAAACAGATAAAGCAATTGAGATGAACCATGGAGATGAGGCAAAAGAGTTAACGAGAAAAATTGTTTAAATTATCAAAAGTAGATTACAAAGGAACTCAACAGAAAAACTGAAGTTTAAAAATTCACTCTCATTGTGTTTCTAAACACACATACACACATACATACCAATTTAAAATACTTGAAATCCTGAGTATTTCTATGTTTCTATTAGCAATATGGATGGTAGGCTGGGGATATAGCTCAGCAGCACAGGGCCTGCCTGGCAAGCACAAGGTCCCAAGTTTGATTCCTAGTCATATATATATATATATATGGATGGTTATATAAAGAAAGTGAAGAGTGAGGTTTTCTATGTTCATCAGGCTGGAGCTCTCCAAGGGCTTGAATTTTGAACTCAGATAATGTTGGATGGAATTCAGGCTTTATATCCACCCCAGTATGTGAACTTGAGCAAATTTCCATCTAGAATGGGACTTGTAGTAATATTTTTGTAAGGGTCAAGAGGGTTAAAGAAAGAGCTTAGAAAATGCCATTCATATTTTTTTTTTTTTTTTTGTGGGTACCTGGGGTCAAACTCAAGACCTCGCATGCCAGCAGGCGCCCGTGCTGCTGAGCGATATCACCAGCCCTTTTTTCATATGTGGGTTCCGGGAGTCCAACTCAGGACCTCGCGCTTGCCAGGCAGTCGCTTATGACGCTGAGCTATCTCACCGGCCCACCATTTATATCTTGAGCGCTCATTATTATTACTATTATTACTAGTTTTAATTGTTTAACTTCATGCCAGATTATCAAGCTATTTAACACAATTTTAAATTTTTTTTATCATTTTGAAAGATGAGCATTTTCCAGATTGCATAAATTGTGTTGTTAACACACACATGAAAACACACACACATATACACTCACACACACAGTTTGAGTCATCACATAAGTTCCGTATGCTAGATAAGTAATATGTGAACTCCAGTGAGTCACCAGAGCCCTTGCTTTCCATGAGGATTTTTGTAAAAGTTTTATTTCCATTTGTGAGGAAAAGTCCCCACATGATGAACTGTGTCCAGCTTCTTATTGAAAAACATTGTTAAACTTAAGTACATAAATGTAACTTGTGGTAGTGATTATGAGTGGAGAAGTGACTTCTGGCTTCATGAAAAAGCACTCCATTATTTTATTTCCATTTATAAAAAGTACCTGAGAAGTCAGGGACCATTACGTGAAATGTATATGACATAAACTCCACCTTGTTAAAATATAATATGTTATTTGCTGTTCAATATTTATTGAAACCATTCCATCTATTCAAGGACTATACTGTTGTACTTTCTGTTTCACTTTTTACATTCTTCTTTTCCAGAGAAATAGACGCAAGCTACTGACATACTATTATTACAGTTCATTAAAGAGATTAGATGAAAAAGAAAATGGTCTCTTTAAATCTTTATATTCAGGTTTGTGCTTTAGGATAATTTCAGATCAGAGACACACTGGAAGCAAGACAGCTTCCGTGAAGCAAACAAGGTGAAAAGAATAAGAAGACAGGTGCCAGAATAAGAATTGGGTTTCTATTTTTAACCTATATCCAGAAAATATGCTTATTGTAGTTTGATTTTTTTACCTCATTCCCTCCCTTCAACTTGTTGGTTTCTAGATTATCTCAAGCACAATCAATAATATTTAGAAATTTTAAAAATGTATATTTTCAGAAACCTAAAACATAAAAGTTTATGATATGAAAGTTTCATAACTTAGCTAACTTCTATTCATGAATTTATCATGAGGTAAACAAAATATTTCTTATCCATATTTTGGAATAATTATCAAATTTCAACTAATATTAACTAGCGAGGATTTTCATGGCTGTCTAGGACAGCACCAGGCTGGTATTAATGACAATATATAACATATAATAATAATATGTTTGCCTCCTTTAATTAAACAGAGTAACTCAAGATGTTTTTGATGAGACAATATCTTTGGAGCACAACAAAATCTTAGTTTATAAATGAGAACCCCATGCATTATCTTTAGTACAAACACATACAACGATGTCGTACATTATCTCAAACGCTTTTATCTTTGTCTCTAACTTTCACAAATATTTTGAAACTACAGCCAATACTTTATGATATGGCTTGGATTCTTTTAAATTCTTTTAATACTTAATCTTTGTATAGTCACTTGGAATTGAACTTAAATGATTTTTGATATTCTTAAGGCAGGAAAATCACAGAGTTGGGAGTGTTGAAGGGATGTCCACAAAGTTTGTCTTCGTATCAATTTTGCTGAAAGTCACTTCTACCAAAAATATAATCCAGAACCCAAAGTAATATTTTGTATTTATTGCTTTTGGAAATTCAAGAAAGAAACAATTGAATAAAAAAAAAAACAGATTGAGCAAGACATTTCTATCTTATTCATGAAATTATGCAAAAGATAACATTATTAAAAGGGGAAAAACTCAAGAACAAGAAATAATATTAGAAGGTATTTTATACAGTTTAGGCTAAAAGACTAAAAAAATACCGTAGCTGTTACCAGAGTTCCAGGGTGCTATGGACTCTTCCAAGGGATTCCTTCCAGTTTCTTGTTGTCCTGAACAAAGAACTGTACAAGACCAGCAAAAAAGGTAGGGAGGTTTTACATTTTGCAAAGGTAGGAAAAGTATGTGCTGCAGAGTGAATGTGGGCCAGTTAAAGGTAGGAAAAGTATGTTCTGCAATGAGAGTGGGCCACTGAAAAAGTTTACAGTAGCCACAAGATTAATGGCCAAACTCTTTTGTATTCCCCATTCCTAAGTTTTACTTCAGATAAGACCATTCTGCTTTATCTTCCAACAGAAGAGTTGAAGCTAGCACTTTCTGGTTGGTCCCAGGTGCAGGGATTGGGAACTGTTTTTCTGTGTATGTGTCCTGGATCTCTGTGATTGACAGGTCACATCCACTTGCTCAGTCAGCTGGTCACGTCCTAATCATCTCTCTCAGAGTGAATGTTGCCAACAATAAACATTGTTTTCTCAAAATTCTGGAAGATAAGAAGTCCAAGATCAAATTCCAGCAGATCTGGTGTCTGAAGAAGGCTTGATTCCAAAGTTACAGACTGCTATCTTCTCATTGTATCCTATATGGCTGAGAAAACAGAGAGGACGCAAGCTCACACAAGTCTCTTCATACAGCAAAATTAATAGGACAAAGAAGTCTTTACCATCATGATGTAATTACATAATAAAATGCCCATCTCCAAATACCCCACATTGAACATAAAGGTGCTGATGTATAAATTTTGGAGGCACACAAGTATTCAATGTATAGCAAAAGATCTTTATAAAATAGAAAGCAGATTTAGCCACCAAAGAAAGCAAAAAAAAAAAAAAAATCTGGGGCAAAGAGATACAAAGACAATCAGGAACAACAATAGTATTGATATTGGAGTGGTTTTCAAGGTGCTCAATGCTAACACTACACAAATTTGAATTGTCCTGGAAGTTATTAGGGGCACTTAATATGAAAACTGCAACAGAATGTCCTGGACTCCATGAGCAACGGTCAGGAAGAACATATCACTGAGAAGCGGGAAGTAAGATTCCCTGTGCAAGTGAATAAAAAAGTGCCCAATTAGCTACGCACATCAGAGAGCTATTGCACCCCAAATGGTCACTCATGATCTAGTCCTATAAACTAAATGGACTTGTATATAACAATTCTAAAATGAATAGAAGAATCCACAAGCAAAAGCAGTGTCGGACACAAAGCACACCAATCTTAAGCAAAAAGTACTGAAACTAAACATAATCTACCAAGTACAACTAGTAAGAACAAAGATCTTAAAGAAGACTACAAATACAAGAATCATTTGTTGATTTCAGAAAGTTTTAAATGATTGTCAAAATAATTAATAGATGAGCTAAACCATGCACTCCACTGAAAAGTCAACGAGTTAGCTGAAATACTAATGAAAAGACTCTCTAATGAAACTGTGCAATGGGCCCAAATATTGAAGGCATTAAAATAATTAGAAATATGAAGAAATTCCAAATTTTTAGAAATAGCTGCGGAGTAGTATAAATGGGAAGTGTGCATTACTAAATAAATTCCAGAGATCAGTTTCTAAAAGTTTCATAAACAACCTGTGTCTCCAGACTGATAGGTCCCAACAGATGCAAAAAATGATAACTGAAAAAGGAATAGATAATCCTTATTAAGACCATATTTTATAGCAATATAAAAAGGAGGAGTACTTAAAATCTGTGCATTTATATGTATACATATAAATGTATACATATGATTTATACAGAACATGTATACATGTGATTTATATAGAACATCTTCATAAGTATGTACCAAGAGAATTTCCAAAGCAGTAGACAACATAGTGTTACTAGTAGTGCTTCTAGGAAAATTACTAAATTAGAAAAAGAAGAAAAGAGTAAAGAGGGTCTTCATATAACTTTATAAGTATTGCTTGAATCTTTTATAATTAAAATGTCTACATGTATTTCTTGGCTTAATTTTTTCACGTAATTTAAGAAAAAGAACTAATACTATTTTTGTGTGTGTGTGGTACCAGGGGTCGACCTCAGGACCTCGCGCACCAGCAGGCGCCCATGCCGCTGAGCGATATCACCGGCCTTTTTTTCATATGTGGGTTCCGGGAGTCAAACTCAGGACTTCACGCTTGCCAGCCAGGTGCTTATACCGCTGAGCTATCTCATCAGCCTAGAACTAATACTATTTTAAATTTAATAATATGCTCAATGTCAATACAGTGAAAAGTTTAAATTAGCAATATTTAAATAATAGTTTCACTTAATATTACAATTAATTAAAATAAAACAATTTAAAATGTAATAATTTAACAAATATAAGAGAAAGGGGAAGTGATATAAAGTAGAGTAAAAGAGGGGATGGATATGATCAAAAGATGCTTGCATGAAAATAAAAATAAATAAAGCAGAATCAAATAAAAAAATACGAAAATAGCACATGAAATATTTAATATTTAAATTAATTTTGAATCTATAAAGTTTTCTAACTAAAAGAACTTTCAAATTTGGAGCAGTAAATTTTAGTAAATGAAAATACTTATAATGCTATATTAAATGTTGAACTTTCAAAAACACATTAAGAATAGGAAATGCAATAATCATAGTTTCTCAACAATTTGTTAGCAATAGTGCCTGCACAAATTAAAGGGAATGCCACAAACTGAAAAAATGTGGTAGGGTTATAGCTCAGTGATAGAGCACTTGATTAGCATGACCAAAGCTGACTTCCAAGCCCAGCATCACTTATACACAGATACACACGTGCGCACACACACACACACACACACACACAGACCCTAAAAGATAAAAATAAAGAGCCAGTATCATTTTCTCATTAAAAATACTACAGTTGTCAAATTACCTAGCAAGTGAACAGTATTCTTTTTTCTTTTGAGTAGCTGTTAGATCTTCTAATCTTGTATAAAAATCTGGTTAATATTTCCTTAGTGAGTTTGGGGAGTGAAGGGAGGAATCAGTAAGCAGATGTTCAGATTTAAATCTTCTATTGGATTTGGATTGTAGACTCTTACCCCATCTCTAAACTTCCCTCATTTTCTCTGTGGTCCAGTCATATTATGTGTTTCTTTGGTTAACTTGCCTTCTCATTTTTTTTTAATGTCATAGGCTAACCTATGTGCTGAAAGATTCAGTCTAAGCACCATGGAACTTCTGGCTCTTCCCCAAAATCAAAATGAACATGAACAGTAAAGTTTTCAAATAGATTCAGAATATCGAGGCAGGCACGACAGCACAACTAAAGATACCTGTGAAGGAGGACTTCCAGAAATGTTTCAGAAAGTGACAAGAACAATGAAGTATGTTTGAAGCAAGTACATGTATTTTCAGGGAGATTAATGGCAATGTGTCTTTACTGTACAATTTTTTTAAAAATCCACTAATTTTTCAATCTCATGTAGAAAAATATAGTCTGTAATACAGTACCTGAAGTGAAAATATGCATTATTAGCTAGTACTAAATTAACTTTCATTGGGATACAAAAGCATACCTCCCCCTTCAAGATTTAGAAATTAAAAGAATAGATAGATGATAGGGAAAGAGAGATCAAGCCAAGCTATGAGAGTCTGTTACAGCATCTACACATAAGTACTCAATATTTTTTGAGTGAGTGAATGAATGAACCAGTTCAAATAAACTCTTAGAATTAGCAGTCTGGATTGTTATATTCTGATTGACATGACATAAAAAATGTTTACTAAAAATATACAGCATTTTGCTTTCAAGGCCATGTCTACCATGCAGCAGCTACATGACCCTGAGCCAATAAATAATTAATTTCCTGAGTTTATGGCATTAATGCTTGCCTTGCTTCCCTTTCCCAGTTCAAATTAGAAGTACATTTTAGCATTTAGGTAAAAGATATACTGTATAATTATATAACTCATCACAGAACAATACCATAATTGTTATGTAATACTCTACTTTCAAACACTTCAAAATTAAAGAAGAAATTTTTAGGAGACTTTCCTCTACCCACAGTGAGAGGTCAAGGGAACAAGTACCGGATTCTTCAAATATCGTGTCTGTGATATGTACAGACACAGGGATAATAGGACGTCTTGTCTATAAACTGAGTTTGTTCCAGCTGACACAGCACACCTGCACATACAGCATGTAGACGGAATCTTTCAGCACATAGTTTAGCCTACGACATTAAAAACTAAATGAGAAGGGAAGTTAACCAAAGCAACAGACAGAATGTGACTGGGCTGCAGAGAAAATGAGGGAAGTTTGGAGAAGAGTAAAAGACTACAGTTCAAATCCAGTAGAAGGTTTAAATCTTAACTTCGCTTACTAATTCCTTTCTTCACTCCCCATATACACTGAGGAAACGATTAATCAGTTTTTTAGTACAAGATTAGAAGATCTAACAGCTACTCAAAAGAAAAAGGAATGCTGTTTGCTTGCTAAGTCATTTAATAATTTCTTTACTTTCAATGTAAACCAGCAAAGCCTAAGTCCTTCTTTCACACTCATAAAAAAGTTCACATTTCACATGGACAATATGCCTTTAGTTATGTAAAAAATTAAGTTTAAAAGTAAGATAGATAAACATTGTAATCAAGTGGAATGGAAAGAGTACACTAAAGGCTTGTTTGGAATTAAACTTAGTTTTATGAAAATATATTTAAGGACTAGTTAGTCCTGAATGAAGTGATAACAAGTACTCACAAAATTTTAGTGATTTTATGGCATACACAGATATTGACTTATACAGGCGATTAACATAATGAGCAACTCTGTAAGCCATATTTAAAAACTGATAATAATAGTAAGCCACGTGGTAATCACTCCTCTAAACACTTTTCCTATGATAACTTATTTATTCCTTACAAAAACCCTATGGAGTATTGCCATGACTATCCACATTTCAAAATGAAAAAAATTTAGGTACATAGAAATTAAAACTTGGGGGACTGGGGATGTAGCTCAGCGGCACAGTGCCTGCCTGGAAAGCTTGAGGCCCTGAGTTCGATTCCTAGTACCAAAAAAAAAAAAAAAAAGAGAAATTAAAACTTTGAAATATCTAAAAAATAGCAATAAAGATGTAGAGTTGGTATTTTAATTTTAAACTGATCTATTAACCACTGCATGATATTTAGCTTTGTGTATCCTAAAAACGTGTAACCTATTCACATATGTAATTCACACCATAAACCACCACGATGAATGTTTACAGAGGTAAAGAGCATTGCGACTCTGAGAAGGACCAACAATCACAGTGACTCTCTCTGCACTAAGTAGACCAAAGAAGATGCTTTCTGAAAGAAACAAGGTTGTTATTAGGACTTATGTAGAAGATAAGGAGAGTAGGCTGGGATTAGAATCTATATACTGAAATATTAGCAATAAAGATAGACTGATACTGTTAAAAATTTATTCTAAGTCCAAACATTTGCAAAAGATTTAGTTTCCAGCATATTTTAACAATAAAAATCTTAATTCGTTAAATTACATTTGTATATAACCAGTGAAATTAAAGCGCCATTTAAAATCTATACTACTTATCAATAAGTTATTTTCTAACACCCAAGAATTTTACATTGGTCTTTTTTCTCTTTAAATTTATTTTTATTCTCAATAATTTTTCTCAGAGAATACTATTTTTCCTGAAATGTATAAATACTTAAAAGCCTTTTATTGATAACCCAGTCATTTTTCAAATAAACTTCTCAATATAAATCAAAACTAGTTATTGTTATTTTATATAACCACAGGTCTTCAGGTGTATACAAATTTTTTCAAGATTATTATTAGAACCCAATTAAAAAGAAACATAAATTTATTATTATTATTATTATTATTATTATATTGCACTGGAGATTGAACCCAAGCCTTCACACTGAGCAACTGTCTCAGGATTTTAATTTTTTTTTTTAATCTAGAGACAGGGTGTCACTAAATTGTTATATTGCCCAGGCTGGGCTGGAGCTGGCAACCTTCCTGCCTCAGGTTCTGAGAGTGTTGTGATTATAGGCATGTGCCACTATGCCTACCTCCAAATATTTTAAGTAATTATTAAACCTAAAATCACTTTTCAATGGAAGTGCATCTCAGTGAGATGGATGGAGATGGGTATTTTCAATTTTGTCATTTATCTGTGGATATTACTGCTAGAATGAGACAGTGTTCAGTGTCAATTTTTTCCTACTTTTCACTTTTATAGATGTGATATCTGTAAACCTTGTTCATATTAATAAGTAGGTGGAAATTGAAGGAAGTGGTTATTAAAAAGTTACTCAATTTTTTAAAATCCTTTAAAAGTATATGTTAAGAATCCCAAAACAACTTATCACTGAAATATTAATCATTGTTAATTATCTAGCAGCTTCTCCTTCCAAATAAATCTGACTTACAAAAGTATATTTACCAGATCATCCTTGTCATGAACTCTCTTGCACCAACAACAGTATTTCAAATCCTCCCCTTATGTCTACTACATGGTTTTTTTGGGGGGTTGCCCTTATGTAGAGAGTTGTGCTTTGCTATTGGAAAAGGAGAATATAGGAAAAAATGACTAGCTCTTTCATCTCAGGTATATTTTCAGGGAGATCAATTTCAAAAGAAAATAGATTTGGTATCTAGAAATTGTGCCTTTTAATACATCCATGTCTAGTATTTCTTGGAAAGTCTTTGTTTATACCCAGGAAACTTTCTACAGTTTAGAGACCACTAGTCTAAAATGCAAAGGAATATTAAGATGGAAATATATTAATGTATTATGAGTGTGTACACACCTATGGTTTGGAAAACATATAGAAAGTTACTTCAGTTTGCTCATCTGTAAAAACAGAAGCAGCTTTTTCTCAGGATTCCGATAAGAATGAGAGATAATATATGTCAAGATCCTGGCACACAGTGCTCGATACAAAATTGACACTTGATGAATGACAATTTGATACATTTTCCTACCGTGTTTGGTACTTGTGACTCTCATTACCTGGAGTTCTCATCCCCTGATCTTCTCTAGGCTGACTCTTTATCACTCGGAGTTAAACTTGAAGATCTCCCCAAGGCTTTGCTGAACATTCATTCTAAAGCACCCCCAATCATAGTATCCCATTAGCTTGTTTTCTTTCCATCATAGTTTTTAATAATATTTGGTCTTGTTTTATCTGTTGTTTCTTTATCATTTGTTTTGATGAGAAGAATTTAATCTCTGTGGGAGCAGGATGTTATCTATGCCTAATGCCTTGGGCAGAGTCTACAAAGGGTAGGTTTTTATAAGTGATTGGTTAATGAATGAATAAGTGAGTAACTATTATTTCACAAGGGCTGCCAAGACAAAGAACCACAAACTGAGCGGCTGAAACAATAGACATTTTTTTAATCTCATAGTCCTGTATACCGGAAGTCCAAGATAACTCTGAAGCCTCCCCTTGACCTGCAGAGCACTGCCTTCTTGCGGTGCTTTCACATGGTCCCCCTCAGTCTGTTCGTTTGTATCTTAATCTCCTCTTCTTTTAAGACTACCAGCCATATTGAATTAAGACCTACCTCTAAGACCTCATTTTACCTTGATTAACTTTTTAAAATCTGTATCTTCCCAGTCACATTCTTAGGTAGTAGGTAGGGGGTTAGAGTGTCAACATATGAATTTTGGGAAGACACGACTCAGCCCATAACAGTGAGTTTAGTTTCAGATTCTGACCTAGATCAGCCCAACCATTAATCCTAATTATTAATTTCAGGAACCTCTGTTCACCAAATGACAGATGTGTGATATCTAGAAAACACATAATGAATAAAATCTAGAAGTGGAACATATTCTATGCATAAAAAGTCCTGCACACAAATGTTAATATCAGCTTTATCATAACAGCCAAAACCAGGACACAGACCAAACATTCATCTGCTGGTGAATGAATTTATACACTTTGTGATCTATCTGCACAGTGAAGTACTAGTCAGCAATAGGAAGAAACTACTGATACATGAAACAACAGGCGCGAGCCTTGAAGGCAAGACATTAAGTGATAGAAACCAGAAACCAGACTCTGTAACACATGAATCCAAAGACTATACCACAAATCTATATATACACATATATTTTGTTTTGTTTTGTTTTGTTTTTGTTTTTGTTTTTTTTTTAGAAAAGGCAAAACTTCAGGATACAGTGCAGATCAATGGTTGCCAGAGGCTGGATATTGGAAAGGGACTGACTTCAAAGGAATACTAGAGAAACAATAAAATAATGGGATGATAAGAGTGTTCTAACACTTAATTTTACACATGGTTATGTACTTAAAATTCATCAACTCTATACTTAGTATGGGTTAAATTTATTATACGTAAATCGTACCTCAATAAAACTGATTTCTCAAAAATCAAAGGTTACCAAGAGCTCTTTAAAATCCATGTTTCTATATGATAGCTCTCCATAGAATTTTTGGAAATATATTTTTCACATCTATTTTGGAAAGACCAAATGTACAGAAGCACACATATATAAGTTTATAGACAAAATTAGGCAAACAAATGTATTACTAAAGGCCTAGAGAATGCTACAAGAGTGGAGAGCTGTGCCAGTTTGAACCTGGAGTTCTCTCCTTCAGCCACTGAAAAATGCCTCATTTCCTCTTATTTGACTCCCCAAATCTCAAAGCCCCCCCCCAAGCCGTGAGGCTGCTAGAAGGATCCCTCTAAGCCACCATTATTCATCCCTATTACTAGAACACATGTAAAGATTTTTATTCACTTTTCCACTCCCTATCACTTAATAATTTCATATAGTTTTCTCAAACAATAAAAAATACTAACACTATAGACAAAGTAGCACTCAGTAGAAAGGAAAGTAACTTGAGGGCCTTAGAATACTTAAACGCTCCAATTGGAAAAAGTAAGGATTGAGGGAGCTCTGTCTAGAAAAGCTTATTCCATAGAGGACAGATGCAGAGAATATTTGTGTTATTTAAATGTTCTGTAAAAGATAACACTTCCAGCACAGCAACACCCCCAGGTTTCTGGCAAGTGACAGGAACACTTTATCCTGAATACTCAGCAGGATCTGAGACACGAAGATTTTGAACCCATCTGGAGCTAGAATAATCTCCTTGCAATGAGGCAAACCAGGAAAGGACTCTGAAGGGACTTCCACACATGCACCCTGAACACAGACACAACCCTGACCCCCTGAGGCTCGTGTTAATTAGAGATACCAGGTTTCCATAATCACTGACCATGCTCTCTTTGGGGCTGATTTGGTCTAATGATCCCTGACATTTCATCCAGCACACTGAGCATTTTCACAGCAATAAAAAATAACAGCCTCTCTCTCTCTGACAGCAAAGAAGGTTTATTCAATGTTGTCAAGTAGATGAACAGTTATGGCTCTCCTCCATACTAACTCACAGCACAATAGGAGAAGCATCAAGAATAATTATATCAAATGGCCGTGGAAACCGACTCACAGAATGTACAGGTGAGCACCCATTTCAAACTTGACACACTCTGGTGTCTTGTGCTGCCACAAGCAGCAAAGGGGCTCTCGAAACCTCTCTGCTCCTTATTTGAATCTGAGAAGATGCCAGGAGGACTCCTTTTGAACAGCTGGGATCTAAGAGACCCTCCCAACCCAGGGCTTTGAAGGCCCGCCCAGGAAGCAGCCCCTTCAGTGTCTGAATGGAGGCAAGTATGAGTGCGCAGAACTGCGGTGAGTGCAGGGAGTACCAGCTGACAAGCTGATGTTTGGGACCAGCATGGAGTTGTTGAGATCAGGAGTACAAAATGTGGATAATGGCACAAGCAGCTACCCAGGGGAGTTTGAGGGAGAAAAAAGGATTAATGACCTCTGAGACTTGTTTTCCTTCCACTCTTTTCCTGAAATGCCAAACCATGGAGCTAGTTATCAATCAAAAGAGTGAAATATATCAGTGGATGGATTCGCTTTGCTACAGTGATAGCCAGCTCCACTTTTGAATACTCTTTGAAAACAATTTTTACTGTGCAATGCTGGAGAAAGCCAACAAATAATAAACCTGTCGCACTACTCACCAAGTGCTCGTAAATACAAAAGCCGGCCTCTCAGCTGCAAAGGGAAGCCTTTCTGAAATTTGAGAAATTGTCAATGCTTAATAATTGCATCTGGGGCCGGTGAGATGGCTCAGCGGCTTAAGCGCCTGCCCGGCAAGCGCGAGGGCCCGAGTTCGACTCCCAGAACCCACATACGAAAAAGGGGCCGGTGATATTGCTCAGCGGCACGGGCGCCTGCTGGCGCGCGAGGTCCTGAGGTCGACCCCCGGTACCCACCAAAAAAAATAATAATAATAATTGCATCTGATATTAATTCTCATTCCAGGCTGCAATTTGGGGTGCCTCTTATCTTCAGCACTGTAGTGGAGGGGGCCTCCTGTTTCCTCCAGTTGTCAGTGGTTTAGAGTGAAGGTACAGCTTTCAGAAAGAGGCATCCTTTGAGCTCTGTTTAGCCAACCAGCTACGGTTACAGAGCAATAAGTTCATCTTTCCACTTAATTCAAAAACTAAGCTGGATAGTGCTTATCATGAATTTTTTGGTAAAATTTCAAAGGCATTAGAAATCAATTTAATGGAAACCAGTGGCCCCTGGGGTCTGCCCAGAACTCCAGTGTCCTGTGGCACGACAAGGGCCTGCCTGTGCTTCCTTATTCATTCTCCTAAAGCTGTCCTCATTATACCACTGTCCCTGCACATCCAATTCTTGTCTGCCTTCTCTGCTCATCTCTAAAATGATTAAATAAGTGCTTGAGGGGTAAGGGAGGGAAATCTTCACACAAACCCTGACTTGAAAGAATTTAGAGCTGAACCAGAGAACAGTGTGCTGAATGAACATTTTTGACAGCATCTGATAGCTTCAGTGGGATTCAGAGAAGCAAACTTTGTGACCAGATTACTCAAAGGAGGACAAGGAAGCTGCCTGCCAGTTACTTCTGAGAGTTCACTATGAACAAGAACAGGTTGGTTCAACTAAGAAAAATGCTGTTTCTAATTAAGGTAAGGCATCTAGGTTTTCAGAAGTTTCTCATTTCCTGAAAGGAGACAAGTAACACATTTTGGTGTTGAAACTAATAAGTTATTGGATTTGGAAGTGACAGCTATCAGCATAGATCCCTCAAAAGGTGTTTCTCAGTAGTAAGAGGTGGTTTGTTAAATAAGTTGTCTTTTCCACACTAAATGTTCCCATACCTGAACAGTATGGGTAGAGCAGAGGTAGAGATGCCCCCCACCAGATTTGTTCTTCCAGGAAGCAAACGTAGATCATTGCCAATGTTTCTTGGAAACATCTTCCCTTTTTGAGCCTCCATTTGCAGTTATTTTTAAAACAGCTTTTTCTCCTGAGCTCCTGTGAATACAGTAGGCAATCTATTTGTTAGTGTGATTTAGCAGCCATGTGCAAAATGGCAATCTAGGGTAAAGAATAGATAAATCACTCTCACAAAAGACAAGGAATGAAACTACTGATAGTTTCCCACCCAGTAACATACAACAGGACTCCAGATCCAGAAAGACTCCCTGCAGAGACCAAAAGTTGACATATCAGGAAACCACACTAGCTGCTTATCCTAATGCATTATTGGATTGTTTTCAGTGAATGGTCCAATACTCACCTCCAGCTAAGGAACACTCAACAATAATATACTTTTCTCTAATAAAGAAAGTAATGTTCTTTGTCCAGAGTTTCTTGGAAATACTGGTTTAAACCCTCATTGTTGCCATATTTTCTCATTAGAAAGAAGTAAAATACAGATGGATGTTCATTATATCAAAAATATACCCCTTTTGACAGTCCCTATATCGAAAGTAATTTACTCAACTTCTATTTATTGGCTGACTTATTCAGTAAAAAAAAAAAAAAAAAAAAAACCTGGATTTATCCTTGATCTTTTTTACATCTAATTAATCTTAAACCCAGTTAACTCTAACTTAAAAATATATCTAGGGCTGGGGATTTAGCTAAGTGGTGCAGTGCCTGCCTGGCAAATATGAGGTCTTGAGTTTGATTCCTGGTACCTCCAACAAAAAAATATGTGGATAGATAGATAGATAGATAGATAGATAGATAGATAGATAGATATAATTTGACCAGTTTTCACTATCTTCACCAACTCTACTCAGTCATCTTCTGACTAGTCTTTTTTCCTAGTTGCTGAGGATCAGCTTGACATGGTCTAGGGCAGGCAGTGATTAATATTAATAAAATGGCACAAAAATAAATTGAGAGTCTGTCCTCGGCCTACATGACTTATGGGGAAACCAGTGGCTGGCTTACAGACAGATTAACCTTTAAGACAATGGCCAGAACTGAGACCAGCAAATGGTCTGTGGTGTTCAGGAGACTCAAAGCAAGATAACATGGCAGCTGAGGACTCGACTCATCCAAATTCCTTGTAGCCCAGTAGGCACAGTGAGCAATCAGGTTACTCATTAACTGTGATGTGTTCCTGTGTGCTTTTCCAAAAATTCATTGTTCCTCAACTCTTGAACCTTGACCGTGTCAGCAGTTCACCCCCACTGCTTCCTGCAGCCACCAGCACACCCCCCAGTCAAGCTATGCACCTAATAAAGGCCAAGGACACCGTGCCTTGTGGTCTTAGTCCTTATTGGGCTTTGACCATCCTGGTGTGCCTTGTAACTAAAAAAAAAAAAAAATACATATATATATATATATATGTATATATATATATATATATATATATATATATATATATATATACTGTCTGTGTTTTATTCTGTTGTTGTACCCCTGAGCAGGAGATTGGTGGTCCTAGGCCAGGGTCCTGATAGTAGTCTGATAGTAGTCTTCTTGCTCCATCTTTCCCCGTTTAGTTCATGCTACACTCAGCAGCCAGAGGGACTTTTGTAAAACATAAACCACATCATGACAATCCACTGCTCAAGCACCACAACGGGTTAGAATGGTCTATAACAGGGGTAGCAAATTTTTTCTAAAAAAAAAAAAAAGGCAAGGGAATAAATAACTCAGACTTTGTGGGTCATGTAATTTGTTGCAATTAAATTTGTGTTGTAGCATGAAAGCAGCCATAGACAATGCATAAGTGAGTGGGCATGGCTGTTTGCAAATAAAAATTTTATTCACAAAACCAGAGCAAACGGTCTATGGGTCAAATAGAGATACTCTGGCATATAAGACCATACATAATCTAAATTGTAGCCTCTTGTGCTAATATTTCCCCCAGTTAATAACTCTACTTTGCTGATAGTGATGTGCTAAATGTTCTGGAAATAGGCCAAATACAACTCCACATTGAGTTCTCTACATATACCATATGTCTTCTTAAAATCCTGAACTTAGGTATATATTGCTATATAAAAATTCATAGTAAAACTTAATATTTTAAACAACAAAGACGTTTATTGTATCTCATGACTTCTTAGTGGACTGGGTTCATCTGTGCAGCTTTCACATGTGATGCCAGTAGGGATCCCTTCACCTGGATGCTCAGCTGAGCAGGCATCCCTAAGGTGGTTCATTCATCTGCTGGCAACTGGTACTGGCTGGTATTGGGCCCTGATGGAGCCAGGTTCTACTCCATGTGGTCTGTTCTTATGTCCTGAGCTTCCTACAACACCATGGCTGACTTTTAAGAGGAAATGATCAAGGAGCACAGGAGCAGAACCTACAAATCTGCTAAGTCCCTTCCTTGGAACTTACCCCACATCACTTCTTCTATAGACTACTACCAAAGGAAATCATAGAGTGGTCCCAGAGACATGGAGGAAATCCATTTTTCAATGAGAAGAGTATGAAAAAAAAATGTACAACCATCTTTAATCCATCACCATGCAATGCTCTTCCATCTCTGGATTTTTTTAGGTCTGTTTATTCATATGTTACCTTTTCAGAGAAGCCACTAGTTCTGGCCATGCTTGCCCAGGATCCTATTTAGTTTTTCTTATTGCATATACACACTTTTCTTTTGTATTTTTATTTGTATTTTTGTGTGTATTCACTTTTTGTCTATTCAGTCGCTGTTTTCTCACCAATCTCTACATAAGACCTGACACAATAAGACTATAAGGACATTCCTATCTTCTGAATAAGCGAGTGCTGACTATATACACTGTGCTGTGCCAGCTACTGAGGATTAAAAGACTCATCAGATACTGTTCTGTTCTCCAAAACTTCAGTCTAAAACCAAGAGCTTACATATCTGGAACTGATGATACACATCCTCAACTCAAATAATGTGGAAAAACATCACAAAATTGTGTAATATAAAGCCAAATTCACAGTGCTCAAAAATAAAGTGGGAGCATTAAATGTTTAAATGAGAAACAGTATGTCGTGCCCCCTCCTCTGCAATGGTAGTTGCCTCCAGGAGCCTGTGGTGAGTGAGCTTTTGAAACCATTTCAAAGTTCAGCAGTGAAGATTGTCAATTGATCACTATTTTCTGACAAGGCTATTAATTATCCAGCATTTTTCATTTACACTGAAAATTTGTTTATGGAATAAGAAGCATATTGATGAAAAATACCTTTGAAAACCTTCTCCGTGATGATATCCATGAACCTCAAATATTTCTACATTGTTACTTCACTCACTATTCTGAGTCCATTGCCCTCACGAGTACACTTGAACTTGGATCACCACAGTACCTTCTCATTCTTTCCGCTGGGTGGGAAGAGGTTGTGGAAGATATGCAGCTTACTTTCATATACTTGATCTGGAATTTGCCAAGTATCTCTGAAACTTGCTTGTTTGTCACCAATGTTTATCCCTCTGGCTTACAATGTAGTCTCTAGTTTGGTGGCCATGCACCCCACAACATCTCAGAGTTTTACAGTATTAAAAAGAAAACTGGAGAATAAACACTATGGAAAAATTAGCAGCTCTTGGCATAGTTGACTAGTATCCTCAACTTCAAAAATAACAGATTGTCTTCACTTAATCTAGATGAAATAGGGCCTTCTTAGTACTTGAAGAATTTAAATATAGCTCAATTGTTCTTTCTTTCAGAAAAGAAAAATAAATAAAAGAGAAATTACATGAAAAAAAACCCTTCCTCCCCTTTCATTATGTAGAAGATAATATACAGTCACATACACATGCAATCGTATTTGTATTTGTATTTGTATTTGTATGAAAAACCAACCTACTGCACAATGTTGACTGTTATGCACACTACACCCATCCCAATTATTCTCTCCTACCATGCTATAATGGAGGTACTTATGAACCATCTACAAAACTAGATGTAAAATGACTCAGTGGTCTTTCCCAAGATCATGGGGATAGTAAGTAGTATAGCCAGAATTTGAATCTTTCTCTTAAATTTAAGGCTAATCACCTCTCCAAGTCTGAAAATCCCAGCCCCACTCACCTCTTCAAGAATCCTACAAAACTTAAGTTTCATCCTCTGGTCCTCACCTGCTTTTGTGTGGCTCAGAACTAGCAGTGGTTTTTATATTTTTAAATGATTAAAAATATTTTTAAGAAGAGTAGCACTTCATGACATGGAAAAATTACATAAAATTCAAATTTTAGTGTCTATAAATAAAATTTTATTGGAGAATAGCAATATCATTCATTTATGTATTGCCTGTGGTAGCTTTAGTGCTATAATGGCAAAGTAGATTAGTTGCAAAGAGTCTATGACTTCCAGAGCTTAAAATATTACCTATCTGGCACTTTATAGAAAAAGTTTTCCAACTCCTGTTATATTCTACAGATTATTCCTTCTTTCTCTTTTACATTCAATCCAACCTTCTCACCAGATGTTTGACTATTGTTCTAAATCGTAGCCTGGTCACTTCCATTATACAATAAATACACAATAACAAAAACAAGAAACAAAAAGATCATCACTCTGCCATTTGTTCCCTTCCAACTACAAGCTTTACTAGCTCTTTACAGCCAAATTTGACTAGAGAATTTTCAACATTTCTATTTCTTTACTTCCACCCATTCTTTTAACCACACTATATTGCCTGTAGACACTTACACTTTAACATATAATCTTTTGCCAATGTCATTAGAAAATATAGGTATATTTGAGTCCTCATCTGTCCTGTCTTCTTAGAAAGATTCTATATTATTGATTTTTTTTTTTTTTTTTTTGCTTCTGTGTGCAAAAACCATCCCTACATTTCCTCCAACTTATCTGGCTGTGGTTCATCTGTTCTCTGTCAGACCCATTCTCCTCTTAACAGAATTTAGGTAGTATAATTTCTAAAGCCTTGGATCTTCTCTTTTTCCAATATCTGGACCCCATAGATATCCCTTATGCAATTGCAGTTTCTATTTTTATCTAAAAGCAAACTTATAAATCTCTATCTCCACTTTTTTGCTCCAGACCCTTAAAAGCAATTTGATATCACTTTTTAGTATCTCAAATGAACTTTAACATATTCACATACAAACCATATTTTTCTGCAAACTTCTGTTCTTCAAACATCTCACTTTAATTTTAGACACATCGGCACCACCATAGGAAAAACTTTAGTACTTGATACCATTCAAAACCACCTTTCTCCAATGCCCCATATCCAGTCAGTTCATAGATTCTAAATCCTTCTAGAATCCATCTACTTCTCTCCATTGTCACTAGTTCCTAAGTTCAAATGAACATAACCATTCATCTGTTTTGAAAAAGAAAAACTTGATATATAATATACCAGCTGCCAAAGGCAAAATTTCCCCAAAAGGCCAAAGAAAGACAGACCCTAGAATTGCACAAACTACAATATTTATCAGGGATTTAAGGACAGAAGCACATCTTGGGTAGTAGCAAGACAAAAGGATTCCCACACCTTGTGGCAAGAGGAAGAAGTTTGCAAGCTAAACTAGAGAAAGTTACCTGGCAGCCAAATGCCACAAACCTGGGATTTCCCAAGAACTATTGACCTATCAAACAGTTAATAGTTCTTGTCCCAGTCAGTGGCTACCCTAATCACTTTGCTTATCCTATGGGATTTGGAACGAGGCCAAGGTTAACTGGCAGACAAAGTGGGGCTGTCACCCTGTTAAGCTGGTCCCTACTAATTTACCACACCAACTTCTGAGTTGCTCTCTAGGCCCCCTCTGGTTCTCTGCAACCCATTCACCACACTGTAGCCAAAGTGGTCTTTGATTTAGCACAAAAACAAAAGTTTCCAAAACAGGAAAAAAAGTGAGAGATACAGGAAAATTGACAAAATAAAAAGTAGGAAGAAAAAAAATTTTAAATCAACTTGGCATCTGAGATGAGGAATGAGGAAAACAAATTTTTAAACTAGCAAACTAATTTTGGCCAATACTATATCTCAGTGGGGAGGTAGATATTTAAAATTCATAATGTTCATTTTTCAATCTTTTTTTGCAGTAAAAACTTTTACGTAATATTTTATTCCAAGAATATGGAAAAGGTATACAAGAGAAAAGGGTATTTGAATTTCGGAATTAGTGAATCTGCCTTAGGAGCACAATGCCATCCATGCTGCTCAAACTGGAAGAGTCAGAGGACTCCGTAAGGGTAACCAAGAGACAAAAATTTGCATTAATCACCTGTATAATGAAGAAATAAGATAATATTAGTTACAGTGTGTAGGGATATTATTATTACTTTCCAAAAACAGAAGATGTGATTTAAAAAAAAAAAAACCTCGAGGCGAAGCAACAATAAAGAGTAACAGAAATACATGGTTCTTATGAAATAAAATAAAATGCAATGTGATTTTTAGAAATTAGCTATTAAATAGAAATTCTATATAAATGTGGCACTTGAAATATTCACTTCTGAGTGGCCCAATATTTCTTTCCACATATATCTACATGTAGTAACTGGTATACATATATAATGCTTGGAAATGTATCTTATTTTTATCTTCGTTTGTTTTCAGTTTTATGTAAGTCCACATACAAGAAGGCAACATGATGCTGTTTTTATTACACTTTATAATTTTAAAATAATAGTTGACAAATGACAACATTTTCAACAACTAAGGTTTATAGAAGAACATTGGGCCATGCTAAATCTTGAATATATGTAGTAAGTAGTCCAGGTATATTATTTAAAACTGTTGGGCAAAGAAATTCAGATTTAAATGTGTTAATATTATAAAACATCAGGTGGGAGGAATTTAGTAGAAGCCCATCAAATATTGGGATAAGAAGGAAGAAGGCAGGACATGAGTTGGAATTAGAGCAAGTAACTAAACTTGTTGCCTGCTATAATAGGGAATCACTAAATATTGCTTGAAGTTGAAATAACAATAAATTAATCTGTAAATGTAGTATTTGGGATATACATTTCCAGGAGGAAATAAAGCAGATAAATTCCAAAGAGTAGAACAAAAGACAAGGAAATGAACTTTACTCTTTATTTTGTACCCTTGGTTCTTTGAAATATGTATTTATTATGTAAATATATTGCTCATATAACAAAAGAGATAATAACTCAAAGGAATAATTTGGAGTTTGACTCAATTCAAACATGAAATTTAAGAGGAACAAAGCTAAACATCTTAACTAAGTACAGAAGCCACAAGAAAATAGAGAAACTAATATATATATATATATATATATATATACATATACATATATATTTTTTCTGTATTTACATATATATAAATGAGAGAGAGAGAGAGAATAGTCTGCCAAAAATGTATACATATTCAGGAAAAGAAAAATAATATGTTTTTTCAACAAAAGATGCTACCCCCTTATGGGGACCCTAGAGGATGTTGTATTATCACAGAAAACCCACTACACTTCTGGCCCTCAGAGCAGAAATTGAAAACCTATGTGCGGCAATCTCAATTACCAAGTTACCTAAGCGGTAGTTCACTGTACTAATAAATGTCTGGAAGCTAATGAACACCACTTTGAGCACCTCTTGTAATTGTATAGGCCAAAGGTAATGTCTATTAATCTCATGATGTCTCAATAAATTTAGCATTAAAATATTTATATTTTTCTTTTCCTGAAGTGCATATACATTTTTGGCAGCATATATATACATATATATATATATATATATATATATATATATATATATATATAATTTTTTCTTTCTCAGGCATAAAACATCTTGATTTCACCACCAAAAGAATATGATCCTTAATATATTTCTCATTAGAGAAATAATAAAAAAAAGACTATTAAGTTCAAAAATCTCTCTCAAACATTGGAGTCAGAAATATATAGATGCACAAACACATCTTTTATCTCATATAAAGCAACAAAACAACGAAACAGTAAAGGTGTCTTCAGCTTTAGAATAAATTCTTCCAAATAAAATAATGTGAAGTAAGAAACCTTATGTATCATTTATCTGTTGCTTATATAATCCTTTGTACTAAATAAACTCTAATTTGAAATTCTTTCCTCCATAATAAACAAGGCTTGACAGCAAAATGTAACATGCATCTAATATTTTCTCATGCAAAGGCACTCAATATATTCTGGTGGGTACCTTCACTTCTCTCACAAGTTTTTAAACCTACATTCTTCTTATTCTTAGGGTTTCATGAATATCGTATACATATTACAACTGAGGAGAGGTAAAAACATAATAACTATACTTAATTGTTTGAATAGCTTTTAAAATCACAAGCAGCTACTATGGAATTTGTGGATATTTAATGCTAAACTGTTTGAGCCCTCCATAGTCATTTTCTTTTTCAATTAGTTTACTTCCACATGTCCAGTAGTGCTTAGTACATTTTTGGTATACACCCAAGCTCAGATTCTAATATTCCAAAGCCCCCTCACTCAGGGAACACAGCCCAAAACACATCAGGTACATAAATAGCTTCTCTCTCATCCATGAGAGATGGCTAGCCAACATCTGCTTGCACACATCCAATAATGAGATCATTTCAAAAAATGGCCTGATTTTTTTTTTCTTTTTGAGATCATTTTCTTTATTAGTACATATTTGCAGTACATCATGTCCACATTCCTTGTCTGGAGTGGGCATATGTGCATACCACATCTGAATTCCTCTTTTCATCTCCTTTCCATACCCTCCTTCCCGCCTCTATCCATCTATTGATCCCCTTCCCTTTTTTGTACATTCACTGTACATAATGGTTACATCCCAATAGTTAATTCTTATTAAGAATTTGTGATCATGTGGAGTTTAATCTTTCATAATCATTGAGTAAAGGCTTTGATCACCACATGAATTGAATAAACTATTTCAGATATAGTGTATAATAAAGCTTAAAAGAGGGCCGGTGAGATGGCTCAGAGGCTTAAGCGCCTGTCCGGCAAGCGCGAGGGCCCGAGTTCGACTCCCGGAACCCACATACGAAAAAGGGGCCGGTGATATCGCTCAGCGGCACGGGCGCCTTCTGGCGCGCGAGGTCCTGAGGTCGACCCCCCGGGTACCCACAAAAAAAAATAAATAAATAAAAATAAAGCTTAAAAGAATGCCTTTTGTGACCTTCAAGCTCTTCTTTTATACTAATTTATTCTCATCATTTTTTCCTTTCCCCCTCTCCCCTCTGTAGTTCCCCTTCCCATTTGAACATTTTCTTTCTATTTCACAATATCTGTTATCCTTTTGGTACTTATTTATGCTTTTGGTTTCTCACACCAGAGAAACAATGCGATATTTACATATGTGTGTGCAATTTATCTTACTGAAGAGTATGGCCTCAATGTAACAGCCTGATTTGTTGTTGATAAATATTAGTTATTAGAGTATTCTACCTTATACTGAGTTGAAAGTTGCTTCGCTTTTTATTTTATAGGTCATTATGTGGTCTGACCTTTAAAGTAACACAGATAGGTTCTCTTTCTTCTTATACATTACACTTCTTATACATTACACTTATACATGGTTAGTATTCAAATCTAACTATGCTGTTTTGAAGATTTCTTTCAGTTCGATTAAGTAAACTGACTTTGTACCTTAGATCAGGGCACTTTTTCAAAAAAAAATTAGACAGCAGCAGTGAACGTGTTTGGATATAGAGCCTTCAGGAGGTAACTGGATGAGCTCCTGAGGACAGGACCCTTGTGATGAGAATGCGCCCTTATGAAAAGAGACACCAGAAAGCATATTCCCCAACTTCACCATGTAAAGAAGGGAGCTCTCGAAGCCAGGAAGGCCACAATGACACCCTGATCTCAGACTTCTAGCCTCCAGAACTGTGAGAAATAAGTTCTGTTGTTAAATCCCCCTACTCCGTGGTAATTGTTAGAGGACCCCGACAGACTTAAGATATGCAACACTGATTAAGCATCTATTATATTTCATGCGGTGTGTGAAATGCTTTGCATGGCTGGCCCGTTTATTCTCCATGAAAATTATTTACACAGTTGCTTTTATTAATCCATGTTATAGATTTAAAAATAACTTTAAAAACATATTTAGTCTGTGCTGCTATAACAGGATATAAGACACAGGGTGCTTCATAAAAAACAGAAATTTGTTTCTCACAGATCTGGAAGCTGGAAAATCAAAGATCAAGCCTCTCGCAAGTTTGATCTCTGACTCCAAGGTGGAACCTTGTAGCTGAATCCTCAGTAGAGAGTGAACTTTCTGTCCCACACGGCAAAAGTCAAAAGGGCGGTGAGCTACTCTTTCAAGTTCTTTTTATAGTGACATTAATTTATTAATGAGGCAGAGCCCTCGTGATCTAAACACCTATCATTAGAATCCACCTCCGTACAGTGCTGCATTGGAAATTAAGTTTCAACCATGATTATTGAAAGACATACTCAAACCACAGAAAAAGGTAAGTCACTTCTTCAAAGTCAAATAGCTAGTAAGTATCTGAGCCACAGTTCAAACCCAGCTCTGTCTGAAGCAAAATGCAGACCCATAACTATGTTACATATGTCAGTGATTTCTAAACTGAATTGTAAAATCAATTTAGTCGCTAATGACCAATATTTATGAAAAAATGAAATAGAATTGAATTTAATGCAAACTATCAGAATATACTACAAGAAGGTAAGTACCATTTAAAAACACTTTTATTTCAGAATCAAGAGAGAGACACAGACGAAAGAGAGGAGGAGAGAGAGGGGGAGAGAGAGAGAGAGAGAGAGGCGGAGGTCATGTAAAGAAATTTCCTGCTGTAGAAATTCTATGTGCCAAAAACTAGTTATAGAAGAGACAGGCAGTAGAGCACTAGCAATAGCGTTAACCTATTGAATTATCATAAGAATTAAATGCAACAATAGATAGCACCTGAGAGATAGTGAGTGCTCAACAAAGTTATGATTATTCTTTGTAGTGAAAACATAAGCATCCCCCCCAAAAAAAGCTGCCTGAATTTTAGATTTTTGTGAGCTTTAAGTTTCTTTCAATATTATCTAGTCTAGTAATTTTAAAGATTTAAAACCACTGTTTAAAAAAAAAATGAGTAGACTGCATGAAGCGAAGGAAGGGTCTCCTCTTTGTGCCAGCCGGCCTGCCCTTTTGGATGGCTCAAGTTACACTGTTTTATATCTACTTGACTCTCTTTGCTTCCTTTTTCTTTCCTCTCTCCTCCTATCCTCTTCCCTGTCTGTCTTAGGTCATTTCTTGTTCCATTCTTCTCTTTCTTTACTCTTTCAGTTTGGTAATAGACCTATTCCTTCCTCACTTTCATTCTACGTTGAAATCATCACTTAAATATCTAATGAAGGGCCTCCAATCCTAGGATGATGTTCCCTTTTATCCCTAGTTGAATTATTTATTCTTATTTAGACATGACCCTACCACTCAATTTTTACAGTCCTCTCTAGCATCATCATTATAATAATGGGCAAAATCTTGAGTAGGCAAATAACTTTCATCCCTCCAAAGAACAAAAACTCTTCCAGGCAAATGAGATCTCATTTACCAACTTAGTGAAAAAGCATGCATAATGGCATTAGCCATTTCGGTTGGTGAAGTGTCAACTGAGGATTCCAGAAAAATCTAAGAAACTGTAGCACCCTTCCCAGTAAATTCAAATCAAATACAAAATGAATTGAGAATGGCTTTTTAGACAGATGCAGTACACCACAAAACATGAAAATTTTAATTCTGCTTGGATTTTCAAAGCTGGAGTAAATCGTGCAATGGTAGTAAGCTTTGGTAAAGTTTCGGAATCATCCACCCTATTGTATTTCTCCTCCAATTTCCAAGTAACCACCTAAAATTTAGAGATTACATTTTAAGCAAATATTAATATTCTCCCATAGCCAACAACAACAACAACAAAAAAAGTGACAGCAACATTCCCTGCCTCAAAGAATTATAGTTGGAAAGACCTTAGAAAAGAAGCGAGTCTGCAGCCTCAGTGTTTGGAAGAGAAAAGGGACACTAAGAGATGACTATGTCACACACAGCAATAAAGCTAAATAGAGATGATGGTCAGATTCAAATCAGATTTGAGTTACTATTTTGCAGTTCGATGTTCGATACAACCAAATAAAATTTACAAACCCATCTGAACTTTACCTAGTCTAAGAGTTATATGACCTTAAAAGAGAGGAGAAGGTAAAATTATGAAGAGATATTCTCTCTTGGAACCTCTCAAATTTACTCTTCAAGCAAAGAAAAGTCATACTCTGTAACAGATTATTGTCTCTGAAGTTGGTTAAAAATCTATTGATAGTATTTCATTAGCAACACAGCACGGAGGCCTGTTTCAGATTCTAGCTCACAAATGTGGAGAAATTGGATTCTTGTGGGTAATGATTCATTTACTTCGACTCCTCCTTTGCCCTGTTTCATTTGATGCAATTGATTTCCTTTCTCCATATAATTTCACTTGTCACAATTCATGACTTGAGAATTGACCATCTCCTCTCTCTGTACTTTCACTTATGAGCCAAGTTCTGTTCTTAAAAATAATTGAAATTGCACATTAATGAAAAATTATTGAAGATGGCATTTACAAAAATGCTTGCTTCAAATCACTAACACAAAGTGCTATTCTTAAGATATACCTTTAAAGAATGTCAAATTACCATAAGTAGTTAAATAAAGGAACAGAAAAACAATCTAATGTCCAATCCTAGCTCCATCACATCCCACGCACACCCCAGAAAAGGCTTAATATTTAGCTCCCTTTTGTTCTGCAGAAAAGTGAAATGAGAATAATGGAATCCCTGCTGCTGCCCTTAAGTTTAAAGAGAAAGACAGACAGAGAAAGACAATTAAGTCAAAATTTCCACAGCAGTTGCAGGAAAATAGCCCTTCCAAGTGCTGCCAAGCTGCAGAGGCCCTGCTTTCTTCCTTTAGATGTGGAAGATGCCTCCTGGGAGTTGAGCTTGGTTAAAATACCTGGAAGAACTCAGTGTTTATAAAAGTTTCCTGAAATATAAGCATTGTTAGGAAATATTGTTCCAAACTGGTGATTTAGGACCTGAGAATGTATGGGCAGAACTAGAACAAAGACAAAGCATTCTGGAGCTGGCAAAGTCCCTACTGTGCAAATAGTGGCATTAGCCTTGTGCTCCCTGCCCTGGACCTCAGGCACAAGGAATGCCACAAGAAGACCCACTGCTGTGGTTATGAGAATTGTCTTTTCTTTTGCACTTGGTTTACTGGGTTACTGTTTTCGTATATGAGTTCTGATGATCTTCTGATGTAGAAATTCTAGTGATTGGCATCTACTGCCTACAAGTGTGAAAATAGTTGACCAAATTCACTGTCCCCTTTTTCCATGACATGAGGTAAAACAGAGGAATGAGTATGTAGGAAATGCTACAGAGACCTTAGCATTTTTCCAAATTGACTCCTTTAAACAAATCTGAAGCATAATCTTACATAATGGAAAGGTTCCTCTTCACACAATAAGTAATTTTATATTAAGATGATAACCCAAATTCTGAAATGTTTATATGTATTTAAGGTGTATTTTCCAAGCCTTAAGTGATACAAAGATAATTTATCTCAAGGAAGCTTAGCCTATCAGAAAGAAGAGAGGCTGGTTTGTCATATCTAACAATCATATTCAGCAAATATTTGCCATAATTTGGTTGTGACATTCAACATTGCTTGCTTCAGTTTCTTAACTAAGAAAAGAGGGAAATAATACCTACCCATTAGATTTTCTCTGAAAATTAAAGTAAATGAATACAATGTCCTAGCAAGTTTGCTAGCCACTAAAGGAAAAAGGCATGTTCTGTTTCTAAGAACATATTTGGAAAATTTGTAGAGGTAAGAATGAGTGTAACACTTAGGCTAGCCATTTGGAAGTTAAGCATTGTAACCTGGAACTTGATTAGAATAGAAGAGCTGGAACCAGAACCAAATTCAAGTAAAACAGAGGCAGTTTTAGATATTTAAACACTAACAAACATCATAATTTGAAAGTGTCTAACAATTTCTTGGTTGGATGGGATTACAAGAAAAAGCATCCAATTCTGTTTCTACATTCTCTGTGAAATGACCATGCAGATATAAAAATTGTGTACAATTTTCAACTGTGCCAGGATTCAAGAAATGCCAGCCATATACCATAAATAATAAAAACTATATGCTGGATGTAAAGCAAACATTAAAAACAAAAATGTTAGAAAGAATCCTCCCTCTATCCCCATGAGAAAGCACAGTGCTCCAGGAACTTCATGCACAAACTCTCCCCGAAAGTACACTTAGCATCCTGCAGAAAGGGAGCTACGAGGACAGTCAGCCCCAGTGCCATTAGGAACCACAGCATTCAGCATCCAGGCAATTCTGAAGCAGCTCAAATATCAGGTAAAGCTGCTAATGGAACCAGCTGTTTACAGCAGCACAACCCACGGGAATTTCAAAAAGCATCACGGCCTCTTGATTGCATAGACAACAGAGATCTAAGCAATAGTCACAATTTGTGTCTGGCTTAAAGAATTTATCATCAGATTTAACAATATGGAGCTTTTTGGAGACTTTGATCTGAACAATTCTATTGAGAATAACATCAATAATATTTTAAACTTAAGCAAATAATTTTAAGACCACCTGTAAGAACTGAACAATATGCTGTGCTGGTAAAAGCAAGGGAAATTAGTACTTTCGATCAACAAATAGGTAAGGAAAATCTTTGTAGAAGGCAGTGCATTAAAATTTAGAAATTTCTCAAGTACTAACATGCATGACATGTTCACCTTAGTCTAATTCAAATCGCAAAAAAAATGGATCTTCTTTTTTCCTCTTTCTACCTCTTCATGTTATTTGTACTACTTTATCCTCCTGAAATGCCTTTATGTCTTCCTTATCTCAATTGCTCTTCTTCCTGTTCACTGCTACCTCACCTGCTCTATGAAGCTTTTCCGAACATCCCAAGCTAGAGAATATGTTCCCCCTGAACTCCCTGAGAGGAATCTGCACTTATCACATGACTTTCATCTGTTTGGGTGACTCTCTTTTATATTAAACCAGAAATCCTGAACTACTTAAATACAGTTTTTGAATGGAACCAAAATGAACTGTTTAATTGAACCGGAAATACAGAAAGGCTAGTCAAGAGGAAGTCATACATTCAGCTTTGGATATATACCGTGTTTGCAATAATCACACAATACCCAAGTGGAGGTTTCCCAGAAAACTATTTGGGAAATTGGCAAGTAGGAATTGACACTCTGGGATTAGAAAAGAAGCCAGGACAGGGGATAATATAAATAAACTCCAACTATTTATTTAAAGGTAATACTTTATACTATAGATGAAAACATCACGGAAAAATACATAGAAAAGGAAAAAATAAGGCAGAAGAAAGAAACCTGGAGATTAATACATTTAAACAGACATAAAGAAGGACGTGTAACCAATAACAAATCTCAGATCTCTTTGTTTCAAAAAGTAATCAATATGTCATTTTTGGTTGTTGTTGATTTTCTCTAGAGCATATGTTCTTAATCTGAAACAACTGTCTTCAAGAAAACATTTGGCAATGTCTGGAGACATTTTTGTTTGCCTTTATTAGAGGAGTGAGGATGGCATGTGGGGACAGATGCTCCTACAATCTAGTGGGTAGATGCCAGGGATGTGGCCTGTATTTCTTGCTAGGGCTGCTGTAACAAAGTGCCACAGATGGATGGTTTATGAACAGGAATTTATTTTCACACACTTCTGGAAACTTGAAGTCCATGATATAGGTGACAATATGGTTTGGCTTCTTCAAAACCTTTGCTCAGCTTACAGATGGCTACCATTTGTATGTACTCTTTCATGGCATTTTCTCTGTGCAAATACATCCCAGTGTCTTGCTGGTTGTCCTGATTCATTTTATATGAACACCAGTCAGATTGAATGAGGGACAACTCTAATGGCCTTATTTGAACTTAAATACTTCTCCAAAGGCTCTATCTAAAATATTTGGGTTAAGGTTTCAACAATAAATTTGGAGGGGAGCAATTAAGTTCATAACATTCTACCTTCTGGTCCTCCATATTTAATCTATATCCTTCTTACAAACAAAATATACTCACCACCATCCCCACAGCCCCAGAGCCTTAGTCCATTCCATCATCAACTTTGTGTCCCAAATCTCATCTAAATATATGGCCTAAATCCAGTGTAAGTGTGGCCCAAAATATAATTCATTCTGGGACAAAAATTCTAGTCCAACTGTAAATCTGTGAAACTACACAGGTTATGTTCTTCCAAAATACAATAATGAGACCAGGATAGGGTAGACATTGCATTTGCAATCAAGTCCATAACCTAGCAGAGGAAATTTCATTAAATGTAAATGCTTGGTACATATCCTCTTTGGCTTAATGAACTGGCTTCTGCCCCCAGTAGGGCAGTAGCCCTTCCCACAAGCCACCCAAGGCCCTAGGGAGCCATAATTATTCTCATAACCCAACCACCAATCCTATATCTATGGTTCTGAGCAGTGTCCTGGCCCCTGAGGTCTCTGCTGAAACCAAAGAGGAGACAGGCTTGGCTCCTTAGGCTTATGGCTATAATGGAAGTTCTGCAGATTTATGAACTATCTTCAAAGTTACTCTTCCCTTTTCTTCTGCCCTAGCCTCCAGAGCGCTGGGGGATTACAGGCACCACTACTATGCCTGGCCTCCCTTTTCTTAAAGGGCATTAAATGTTCACTGCTGCATTATTCTTTTGGCCTAAAGAATTGCAAAACACTAAACAGCTTTCTTTCATTTTTTCACCAGCCTACCCATCTCTGACCCCTTTTTAGTCCAATCTGGCAGTGCTTCTACTAGCAAAACTCATCTTCATTTCTGGTTCCTGCAGAGATGTTTGATTAGATCCATGGATTATATTTATAATCTGTTTTTGCAGTAATTGCCTAGTCACATCCTTGACATTCTCTCTAGAACACACTTTCTCACATTTTAGATAGGCTGAAAATTTTCTGTATCTTCAAGTTATGGTTCTTTTTCACTAAATAATTCCTTCATCTTTTGTCTCATATTTAACTATAAGCAACAAGGGAAAAACAGACTGAATTTTCAACACTTTGTTTGGAAATATTCTCAACTAAACATACAAGTTTATTATTACTCACAAACTCAACCTTTCACAGAACACTGGAATACATTGCAACAAAATTATTTGCTGTTTCATAACAAGGATCACCTGCCCTCTACCAGGTAATAGCGTGCTCCTGGTTTCCAGCAGAGGCCTCAGTAGAAGCACTTTTAGTGTTCACGTTTCTATGACCAATCTCTTCAAAGTAATCTTAGCTTTTTCCAAAGTGCACGTCAGAACTCTTCTATCCTTTACCCCCATCCACTTCCAAAATCATTTTTATACTTTTAGATAGTTGTGATAGCAGCAGCTCACTTCTTGATAAGTACAAATTCTGTACTTATCAGGATCTACCGAGAAACACAACCAACGGGATATGTATAAATACAGAGAGAGAGGACAGATTTCATTTAAGTAATTGGCTCCTATTAGGATTGTTAAAATTTGGAAAGTTCAAAGTCTGTGGGGTAGGCTGGCAGGTGGGAAGCTCAGGCAAGAGTTACAATCTAGTCTGAAAGCAGTCTTCTGAGGAATTCCTTCCTGCTTGGAGGAGGTCGGTCTTTGTTGACTAAGGGCTTCAATTGATGGGATGACGTCCACTCACATTGTAGCGGACAACTTCTTTATGCAAATTCTACTGATTTAACTGTTAATCTCACCCACAATATTATAATAACACATTTACAAAAACATCTAGAATAATTTTTGACCAAATACTGCTGCAGTTGAAAAAGTCTGGCCCAAAAAGATGTAGAGAGTATTGAATGGACATTATAGAAACAATAAGCATTATATAAACAATGGATTCTATATTGATACAAACTGAATTTAGATTCCTTGAATGCAAGACTGTCAGTATTCTCTCTTTTCAGATCAGGTCCACACAGAAATCAACACAAGTGCTAAGAAAACAGTGGGCACTCCATAAATGTTCTTGTTTGACAACATAAGGACTCTAAGAGTGGGACGGTGAGAGGAGAAATAACCACCAGTATAAATTTTATTTGTTTTCATGTTTCATAAAATTTATTTCTTCGCCATGAGTTTAGTGCATGTATTTCAAATGTTGATTATTGAAATGACAGGTTTGACCCATTTCCCCTATGAGCGTAAGCCACATTATAGTCGTCTTTTGTTGTTATTGTGGTCTTTAACAATTTGAGAGTCTGTTATTGTCTTGGAGATAAATTAGGGACTTCTTATTTGGAAATAAGAGTACTTTGGTCAAATATACTTACACAAGGCCCACATATATTCTATAGATTTAAAAATTAGTACTCTCACAAAAAATAAATCAGGGACACTCATCCTTAAAAAATGTGATTTGAGTTTTTAAAACTAAAATATACCTTAAAAATTAATACAGGCATAAGACTTGATGTCACTTGCTTTTTCTCATAGTAACATTCAAAATAAGTGCATCTATCTTAAAAACCTATAGTTCAAAAAGTCTTAATATTTGCTATAAAACATTTGTAATAGTTTTTCTGGCTATTTTTAATAGGTACAAATTGATTATATAACAAAAGTTCTTCCACTAGGAAAAAAATGTTATGTTGCATCCTCTGTATTGTTTTTCATGATTTATCTTGATCAAAGCAGTAAGGCTGAGACTATGATGAGCCAGCAAAAGTTTCACAACATGATCAATAAAGTACCCATGATATCTCAAAAATAGCTGTGAGGCTATCTGTGGTACTTTATGGTTACAAATATTTGGTCACAAATAGAGTTCCTTTTTTTCCCTGAGAAGTAAGCATTTGTTCTTATTTAACTGGCCTCATGCCCCATTAGTTCTAGCATTGTAAAAGTTTTACCTTACCTTAATCATTGACACACCAGAAAAAAATTACCCTTGCTCTGAAACACAAGGAAATGCAAATCAATGAATTTATTGCTTTAAATGTGGCATTTGCCATACCAATGTTTCAAGTTTCTTTCCTAGAAATATTTATCTTCATTTGTAAATTAAAGACATAGTAGTTGTATTTTCTAAATAAATATTGTATGATATCAAAGCAGAAGTGAAATCTATATCTTTCTTGAGTTAAATTCTGCTTCTATAATTAATTTTTATATTAGAATAAGTCTAGATTTTTGAAAAAGTTGCAAGAAAGCACAGGGTTCTTTACACTCCTGCTAAAATCACTGAATGAGAGGCTATGAAATTGGAATGGTTCTAATGCCCTCAGTATCAACATAATATGAGTATAAAACTTAGCTCAGGCAATCAGCCAACTGGGCATTCTCAAACTTTAACCAATTTCTTTGCTTTGCTTCCACATTTGTCCTACAAAAACTTTTCACATACCCAATTTTTGGTGGAACTCTTAACCACATATGGTTCCCCGCTCCCTGATTCATGAATCCACGTTTACTCAAAATAAATATTTTAAAATTTTAATGTGTCTCATTTTATCTTGTAATACCCTTTTCCTAGTTTTTCTTATCATTAACATTTTATATCGCAATAGCATATTTATTACTCACCTAAGGTTGCCACAATAAATTACCACAAGCATGCTATCCACATGTTATCACTGAGTATGTTAATTTTTAAGACTTGTTAAAGATAGCTTTTTGCCTGGGCTGGTGAGATAGCTCAGCGGCATAAGCACCTGCCTGGCAAGCGTGAGGTCCTGAGTTTGACTCCCGGTACTCACATATAAAAAAAAGGGCCAATGATATCGTTCAGCGGCACGGGCACCTGCTGACGCGCGAGGTCCTGAGTTTGACCCCCGGTACCCGGTACCCACAAAAAAAAAAAAAAAAAAGAGATTTTGCCCAGCTTTTTCTCCCTAACTTTACTAGATTTTCCCCCTCACTACACTCTATTATACACAATCATGACACTAATTGTAGACTGTGATTGAGGAGGGAGAGTGAGGGTTAAACTCTAGTTTCTATAGAGCAAAATATCTGTACATATTATTTAGAATTCATCTGTTAGAAAAATGTATCATTCCTTCTCCATTTATTTATATTACCATGGACTTCTGTATGTTTATTTTATACTTTGGTTTGTAATCCAATACCGCACTGTTTATTTTATTTCTCAAACTGTTCCAGCATTGACCTTTGAGAGCTCTTTCAGTTTGACTCTTGACTTTTTGACATGACTCCACTATTCGTTTTTTGACTACATTTTTACTTTTTTGTACCATATAATATACAACATTTCAGGCCAAATAAAACATTAAATGCTCAAGACTTTGGTTTTGTTTGTTTGTAAGAAGAAGCAGCACTTTCTAACAACTTTTGTAATCTTGATATGCAAAAAATGGTGTCACAGTTTCTTATGAAACTTAATGGTACTTTAATGGGTGAATTGAGGGTGAATTGAGCCCTGTTTGTCCAGCCCCAACACTGCTGCAGATGAAGGATCCTGCAAAGCAGCCACCTGGATTTTATACCCCAGAGGACACATGACACGCAGGGCTAAGGCACTGAAGGGCAACCTGCTTTAGAGGCTGGAAAGCAGACCTACAGGTGCTAGAACAGAGCCTGGGCTATTCTAGCCATTCTCACCTTGCATCAGAACATAGCTGTTTTAATCACTGTATCAAAGTACCATTAAGTACTTTAATGTACAAACAGCCAGCTTAGAGTTCTGTGAGATACTTTATACAACTAAAATTTTCATGCCTCAGGCAGCAACTCAGGGGAGAACACTGAATTCCAGTAATGGAGTTAACAACCTTTTACTCCATCACAACCTCAGTTGAGATTACCAATTCCCTACTGGTGCAGAGTTCTACTGGCTGTAGACTTGGAGCTCCCTTCTCACTTACTTTTAACCTCTGTCAGTGTTTGTAAATGTACAGTTGGTGCTCTCTATAAAATCACCAACTGAATAATACATTGTTTTTATATAACAGTTTTGGCCCTGGAGACCCATGGAAATTTTACATTGTAGATGTAGGTCACTTACTGCAGAACTGAACTGAAACCAAGCAGCCCAAAAATCCTGTGCATACATATTTGGGATAAACAGCATAGTCAGGATTCTAACGTGTGTTTGTTTATATTTTCCCTAAAAGAAGGAGATAAAAGACATTTTCCTGCTACTGTTTTACTTCCTATAAGGCAAGCTGTATTTGCTTAATGCTAGTTGGTCAGCAGCACACAAAACTGAGTTAGAACTAAAGATATTATATGGGACAAGGACAATGTCAATAACATATGACATTTCACTTTCTTCAAAGCACACACCAGACGTGTTATGTCAGCAATATTGCTGTACTAGATGGGCAAGGAAAGTATGCTCAGTGTATTATCTCTATTCTGTGCATTATGCAGCCCAAAGAAACGTGGTTAAATTTCTTTTTTCAATCACAGTTGTTCACACACAGAGCACAAGAATTCAGGAAAATTTGGGAATGTTTCCTGAATTATTTTATATTAGCAATATGTGCACAGAAAATTATAAAGTATATAGTATATCTAAACTGTTCTTTAATGTTGTCAAATATACTGAGGAAAATCCCAATGAGAAATTTAAAAACCAAATACAGAGTAGTCAACCTTCCTCAAAAAGCTGCATTTATAGGACTATATATATTAAACTGTATACAGTCTGATTACCCAGACAGTTTTACAAACAAATATTCTAATTGTTTAAAATGTAATGTCATGGAAATTTCGTGTATATTAAAATTAAGGTTAAAAATATGCAGATTACTTCCTCGGAAATAAGGAAGCATTTCAGTAAAATATATATTTAGTAGGATAAGCATTGTGAGATTATAAATGAAGAGATATGACATGATGTGCCCTTTTGTTCTTTGCATGGAATTTTTTAAAAATACTGTGTTTTATCTTGTTACTTCTACAAAAGCACTTAGCAACCTTTCATACTTTCAATACCACTACTTGACAAGACAAAGAGAAGAGTAATCTATGGGTGGAACTTTGAAATAATAACCAGAAGAGTGTCATGAGAAAGAACATCATGTCAGATGCTATAATGTTCACTGACAATGCCTCTGTGAGAATCAGGATGAGCATCTGCGTGATTACTTATGACACAGAGTGATTTTGCTTTTGAAATCCAAATGAAGTCATTAATTCCAAAGGGTAGAGTTTCTGTACACATCACATTCACCTTTTTAAGAATATAAGAAGGGAGGAATTAAATAGCCAACTTATTTAAGCTTTTTCTGTCTGCTTATAATATTAGTCTACTTTTATACTTCCTTTTAAGATAAATATGATATAAAATGTTACTGAACACGAAAGCGGCCCAGGGTGAATTGAGCCCTGTTTGTCCAGCCCCAACACTGCTGCAGCTGAAGGATCCTGCAAAGCAGCCACCTGGATTTTATACCCCAGAGGACACATGACACGCAGGGCTAAGGCACTGAAGGGCAACCTGCTTTAGAGGCTGGAAAGCAGGCCTACAGGTGCTAGAACAGAGCCTGGGCTATTCTAGCCATTCGCACCTTGCATCAGAACATAGCTGTTTTAATCACTGTATCAATCCCATCTCTGGGACAAAATGTCCAACACCTGCACTTTATTTTGGCTCACAGTTTCAAGGGTTTAGTCCATGCACGACTGACTTGCTCCAAGGCAGAATAGCGTGATGGAAGGGCCCGGTGGAGGAAAGCTGCTCAACCTGTCGCTGCCAGGAAGCAGGGAGAAAAGAAAGGAGCCAAGGACTAGAATACACCCATCCAGACCATGCTCCCAATGACCCCCTCTTCTGATCAGTCCCCACTCCCATGTTCAGCTACCCCACCCTACCCCCACATTCAGCTATGGCTTCTTCAATGGAGTAATCCAGTGCTGAGTATAATGCCCCCGTGACCCAATCACCTTCCAACAACCTCACCTCTAAACACATGAGACTTTGGGGGGACATATGTTTTTTATCTAAACCATGACATTCCGAGGACATTCTTCAATGTACAAGAAGTAGGGGAGAACTTGGCCAACCCAAGGCCACCTCCAGCACTACCTGCATAAATAATGGTACTTCCAATTGCTCTATTCTATTCCTTAGGACACAGTGGCCATTTATTTTATTTATCTATGAATATGCTGTATTCACTTAATACATTGTTACTAGTATTCACTTAGATAAAGTTTCATTTTCTATCAATTAAGAGAATTAGAAGATTTAATTTTACTTTCATTTACTCTTTTCCAAGGTTCTTCTTTTCTTTCTGTAGATCCAAGCATCTGACCAAAATGATTGTCCTTCTTCTTGGAGAGCTTCCTTTAACGTTAATTTCAGGGCAAATCTGCTGGAGATGAACACTTTCAGTTTTTGTATCTCTGAGAGTCTTCATTTCCCCATTCAGAGTTGAACCTAGGGATTGAGCTACATCCCCAGCCCATTTTTTATTTTTCTTTAATTTGAGACATAGTCTCACTAAGTTGCTAAATTGCCCAAGCTGGGCTCTAAGGTGAGATCCTCCTGCCTATCTTCCCAGAGCGCTGGGATCACAGGCATGCATCACTCTATCTGGCTTTCCTCCATAAATTTTGCAGGATAATTTCTCTTGATATGCAATCTTACATTTGTGGATGTTTTGCCCCTGTCCTTACTCTCTCCAGTCACTTTTTTTTCAGATGATTTCTGATGAGAAGACCTTTTTCCTCTCTAGACAAAATGGACCCTCGGTCCAGATTTCTTTTTATAATTAGTATTCTACAGTCTCAAGAAGGTAACTCCAGTTGTATTCATTGTATTTACTTTTCTTTTTTTTTTAATCATTTATCTTTTTTTCTGATATGGAGTTTGAACATACAGCCCTTGCACTGAGCTACATGCCCAGTCCTATTTCATTTTTAATTTTGAGAGAGGGTATTTCTAAATCGGTAAATTGCCCTGGGCGGGTTCAAACTTGTGATTCTTCTGCCTCGGCTTCCCAATGTGCCAGCATTACAGATGTGTATCACCTTGCCTGGCTTCATACCCACCTTCTTAAAGTTCTCTGAACTAACTAGATGTGTGGTTGAGTGTCTGCCACAAATTTTGGAAAGTTCTCAGCCACCATCACTTCTGCTCTATTCCTCTTACCTTTCTGGTAATCCAGTTAAACATATGTTACATCTGAAGTAATTGTCTCACACTTGTTAGATATTCTGATTATTTTTCATTCTTTTTCTAGTTGCATTTAAGTTCAGAGTGTTAATATCAATATGTATTTAAGTTCACAAATTTTTTCATCAGTTATGTCCAGTCTACTGATTATCCCATCAAAGACCTTCATCTTTTTGTTGTTGTTGTTGTTGTTGTTGTTGTTACTCCTTTTTGGTTTCTAGAGTTTCCTTTTGATTATTTTTTAGTTTCCATCTCTCAACGAGCATTATTTATCTGGATTTGAATGTTGTTCACTTTTTTTTTAGATCTCTTGAAATACTAATCATAGTTATATTACATTCCTTGCCCTTTAATTCCAAAATCTGTCATTTTGATACTCATTCTGTGTTTATTTTATGTCTCAGTCACTTTTCTTCACTGCTGGGCCAACATACCTGACACCTTGCTCTTACAGGAGAAGTTCATTTTGGCTCGCGTTTTTAGTCCAAGGTGGGTTGGTTCTAAAGCAGGAAGGCATGGTGGAAGGTCTGGTGGTGGAAGCATGCTCACCTCATGCCTCATGGCAGCTGGGAGGCAGAAAGGAAAGGGAGGAGCTGAGATTCACCTTCCCAGGTCCCACCCCAGCAACCTATCTCCCCTGACCGGGCCCCACCTCCTGACAGCAAGGCAGCCCACAGCCCCTGAGTGCATGAGACTCCTGGGGAATATCTAGATACAAATCCTAGTACTTGAGCTCTTCAAAGTATATTCTCTCAGCGTGCTGGTAGCATTTGTTAAAGCCAGATAAATACATTCACACATGCATACATGCATACATAAAGATATAAGTAGGTAGATATAAATGCCAAAGTATAAAATGCATACACATATGTATACGTATATATGATGTATATATATGTGATGTATATGTATATATGTATAAACTGAGGTAAATTAACCTTCAGTAGGGATTTATGTTAACCTGGTGGCAGTTGGACTTTGTTTAGGATTTATCATAGCTCTAAGAGAGAGGCTTCAAATTGGGCTTCTTCTCGTGCCCAATTTTTGCATCCCTGGTTGTCTCTGTACCCCCTAAAAAGCCTTCTTTCAATAGAGTCAGTGTCTTTCAACTCTTTCAGCCATAATCGACTATTACTTCTCTTGAAGCCTATTGACGTATTGGCAAAATGTGGGGAAAGAGAAGCATTTGGTTTCCTCACAAGTGTTTTAGGTACTCTGTGCCCCCCGGCTGTGACCTTATCAGTGTTTCTTAGCTATCCTTCCCTCCCTCAGGGGTGATAGAGGAAGGCTAGTGAGACCTGGAGTCGTGGCTATCCATATTTCCAGGTGAGATGTGAATCTTTCCCATAGACAGTGGGCATCTGTTAAGAAGAAAACACTTGGTGTATTTCACAAGGATGACATTTTCCTTCCTGCTTCCGGAGACACAAGGGTCCCTCTCTGGGTTCCTCACCATGAGATCCTGGTGTCACTCCAGAATTCAGCTGAGTGGAAAGGGACTTTCCCTCTCTCAAATTAGTCCACTCAGTGTCTAGCAATTCATCAAAAATATTATTTAGGTGTTCTGCAAGTTTATGGCTCTACCTGCTTTTACTACCAGTAAATTGATTTGGACCATGAATTTCTGTACTCTATCAGGATGATTTGTCATGTAATCTCAGCTCTCTGATGAGTCTAAGAAAAATAACTGCTTTTCAATTTATTCAGCTTTTTCTTGTTGTAAGAACAAAGTAATGGCTTCTAAGCCTTTTATATATTAGATAAGATTATAACTGGGGGTCTCTAAACTTGACATTAGAACATTTCACTTGGTAATTTCCTCACTCTGGACAGTTCCTGAAATGTACCACTCTCTTATTCAAGACCAAAGGCATAGAAGACTAGAAATATATTCAAAAAGACAAGTGTTCTACCTGTAGGCACCCTTTACCTTTTAATTATTAAAGAAAGATATTTAATCATTCTCTTAAATCTGAAGTGAATTCAATTAATTAATCATTGGTACTAACTGATTTCAGCTAATAGTAGTAGTTATCAGTAGAAGTCTGGTCTACTTAAATATTACATTTTAAATTGAACTGTACTGAACATTATACAATACAATAGATTTTATGAAATTTGTTGCATAGATATTATCTATACTATACGTGTATTGAATGAATATATAGTGTAGTGCTCTCATATAGTATAAATACATTTCTCCTTGTTGCAACTTTAAATCTATTCTTCACTTTCCTTCTCCATCTATGCCCTAAGAAACAAATAATAAATTAAAATGCTACCTTGGTTTCTGGATTCTGGTTAGATTCATCAAAGGATAAGGATGAAATTGAGGCATTAATTCCCTCAGTTTACTCCCTATGTGTTCTCCTTGTATTGGGCACATCCATTGAACAAAATCCACTCTTGTCCTTTCCATACGAATTTCCTTTTAAGGGTTTCCTACTACTCTTGTTTGTTTTCCACTTATGTCTGGGCTATAAAAACCTAACTGCTTATGTGATTAGCCTGTGAAGGAATTCACAATATCTGAAGTAAAAGAAAAAATGCACAGTGCATCATCCCCAACCTTCCTTTGCTTTCTCCCTAGTTGCTTTAGAGATTAGA